>CM074723.1:252454750-253752824 GCA_037306005.1 Rhinophrynus dorsalis
AGAGTAACCTGGCTGCAACAATATACTTCATTGTCCAGGATATCCTTATAATTGCTTTCTTTTGTATTGTGAAATGCCTTTGCAAGTGGATTTTGCTTAATGTTAAGTGATGTAATCTCTTAATTTTCGTAAGCAGTCACAGCAGTGAATTGTACATCAGGAAAGGAATGACTGATGATCATTCTTTGAGGAACCCCAACATGCACTAAATGTATTCTAGGCTCATACTTATGCATAATGAAACAAGACAATGGTTCAAAAATGGAGCTCCAAGGTCTATATAACAATGCTAAAGATTTCTCCAACTTAGTGTATTGGCTCCATAGAGTAAAGAAAAGGGTGCTCAAGGTCCAATGTGGAAGCAATGTATTAAGATTTGTCTGACTTTAGAGATTTTAGTCTAAGAAAACTGAGCACAAAAATAAAAAGGATTTAAAAAATGAAGCAAGAAAATTGAACAAAAAAGTAGCAAAATTGGTACATAGTTTGGATCTCCATGTCCTATATAACAATGTTCAAGATTTTTCCAACTTTAGAAGTCCTGATGCATTGGCTCAATTGCTCCAAGTCTACAGTTATTATATGGAACCAATGTATTAAGGGTTCTCCAACTTTAGAGATCATTGTGAAAGAAAACAGAGAAAAAAAATAGCAAGAAAACTGAGCAAAAAAAGGAAAAATAGGAGCAAAAAAATGAAGCAAGAAAATGGTACAAAAAACATGCTTCAAGTCCTAAATAACAATGCTAAAGATTTCTCCAACTTTAGAGGTCTTAATGCAAGAAAATGCTGCAAAACATTTTAAATAAAGACTCTAAAAGGTCCCCCACCCATTGCTGAAATTAACCAGCTACCTAATTAAGAGTGACCTAACTGCTGACAATCCAGTCCATTATCCAGGATATTCATATGATCACTTCTTTCTTTTGTATTGTAAAATACCTTTGCAAATGGGTTTTACTTTTTAAGTGCTGTAACCTCTTCATTCTAGAAAGCAGTCACTGCAATGAATTGTGTATCAGGAAAAGAAGACTGGAGATCAGTTCTATGAGGACACCAACATGCACTATATGTATTCTAGGAGCATATTTGTGTAAAATGGATCAAGAAAATATAGAAAGATGAGAAAAAAATGGATCAAGAAAACAAAGCAAAAAAAGGAAAAAAAATGGATCCCAAAAAAGAAAATGGTGCTCCAAGTCCTATGCTATTCGATGAAGCCAATTCTGAGCAAGAAAATGGAGCAAAAAAAGGAACAAAAAAAAAAAAAAATAGAGCAAGTAGACCCAACGTATTAAGATTTTTCCAACTTTAGTGCAAGAAAACAGAGTCAGAAAACAGTGCAAAGAAAGGAACAAAACAACTGAGCAAAACTGGCCCAAAATTGGCTCAGAACTATAGAAAACTTGTCCCAAAATTGAAGTACAATTGGTGTAAAATGGAAACCAAAAGGGTGCAAAATTGGAGCAAAAGGGCACAACACTGGAGAAAATAGGAGAAATAATGGCTCAGAATTGGAGCAAAACCCCTCTGTTGGAAACTACTTCTTAGGAGCCCAAGATGATTGGAGATCTATCTAGCATCCAAGGGGCTAAATATTAGCCTGTAAATAGCCTACATAAATGGTACAGGGACATTAAGATTACTCTGGCCACACCCACCTGAGGTATCCCTCAAAATTTGGAGCACTAGACAGTTGCCTACACTGTCTATTGGAAAATACGGCCATGTTATCACTTCTGTATTGTAGGCAGGCCCTTCAACTCAGGGCTGGTGTATTATATTGAGCTCATTAAACACGAAGATGGAAATTTGGCCACTTGAGGTTGAACAGGTAGAAAGATGCTAAAACATCTCAGTGAGAGTTTGTATAAACAGCAGGCTGGGAACCAGCTAGAGCTGGTTGCTCCACCACACGTGTTATATTAAAATAGGAAATACAGTCCCCACTCCCCTGTATAATTCTGTTGGAGACCATGCATCTGAGTGAGTGTGAGAAAGTATATTTATCTTTGGGAATATGTCTGTGTGTGAACGTGTGCCTATATGTGTAGGAGAATAAGTATATATGTCTGTGTGAGAGCAGGTGTCTTAAAAGTGTGTGTGTGACAGTGTGCATTTGCAATTGAGTATGTACTGTATATCTGTGTTAGAGAGTAATTATATATGTTTGAGAATGGGTGTGTTTCTGAGAGTGTCTTCGTGAGTAAATGCATATGTGAATGTATGTGTGGTTTTGTAAACCTAAATGTGTATGTGTGCAAGTGTGTGTGCATGAGAGAGAGAGTAAATGTTTCTTTGGATGATTGGTTGTGTATTTGAGTATATGTGTTTGTGTAAGAATAAACGCGTGAGTGGGCCTGTGCATTAGTGTATGTGTCTGTGAGAGAGAAAATGTATCTAAGCGTGGGTTTGTGCATGTGAGAGAATGAATGTGACTATGTGCGTGTTTGAGATTGAAAAAATTTAAGGCGTGTTCAAAAGAGTGTGTATGTTTGTGTGTTTGCTTATTAGAGTATTTACAAGAGCGAATTTGTCTAGGGCATGTATGTCTCCATAAGAGGGTGTGTGTGAGGGTGTGTGTCTGTATTAGAATGAGTGCTTGTGTTCAGATATCAGTATTTGCCCCTATGATGGGGGTTTAGAGAGGAAAGAATATAGAGAAAGGGAACATAAACAATTTAACAAATATGTTATTAAAAAAGGTATAAATTATTGTTACTTTTATAGGTAAAAAGGACCATTATAAGTCACAAACAATGAAAATAGTGTGCAGTCCTATCAGGACCATATAGTTAATAAAAAAGCAATATGCCAAAAAGGATGGCTATAGAATAAGGATGTATATATAATCACTGTTATGTCAGTAACTTTCAAACTCTGGCGCTAAAATGAAATGACTTGGTCATATAAGGGTTACTCCTCCTATCAATAGCATGAAGCATCTCCTCCTGTAGCTGTTGTATATAGGAGGCAAACATGGGTCTTTCCTGAGACAAGCAAAATCTCTTCTTTTCTTTAATTTGTCAATTCTCCGATTATGACCATGTGGAAATTAACGGGCAGAGGTTCCTTGTGGTGGTGTTTTTGATGATACAAAATGTATCATTTAGTGCTACTATTGCTGTGGTACTAGTGGGCAGGACTTTACTTATTGCACATGTTAATATTAAGCCTTTAAGGACCATATAGCTGTGAAATGCGTTGTGCACCCCTCTGGTCCTTAAAGGGTTTAGCAGTTCATATACTCTTCTTGCTTCAGTTTGTCACGTCTACCAATGTGGACATGACATCCAGGAATGATTGAATATATTATCCTTTGAAGAACAAAATACTTAGAGGCCATTAAGATTTTCTGGCCATAGTAATCTATTATTAGGAGATGTTATGTCTCCTCCCTTTGAGTGCCAGAGGGGTATGCAATGCATTGGTTGTTGTACTTGAGGACTGTAGTTAATAAAGACTGGCACAGTAGAATGTTTTCTCTCTCTTTTATTCCATACTTGTTTGCTAAGCCCCACTTAGTGTCTTGTATTAGTATAATGCTAATTTTTTCAAGGACATTTATGAATATCAGACATTGTCATTTGTTGTAAGAATCCACATGATTATGTAAAGAGTGTCTGCATGTCTTCTGCTTTAGGAAAAAGGCAATTTCATATTTTTCCCTAAATCAATACTTTTCAGCTTTGCTACATGACAGATTGAGATATTGTTTCGGTTTTGTCTTTACACTCAATTCTGTTTGCCATCTCTTAAGGGAAGAAAGGTATAACTGAAGCTTCAAATGACTTGGAGCAAGGCTATGAAAAGAAGTGTGAGAATAATGAAACTCTATCACTTGTGATGAATGAGAAAGCCTTAAAATTATAGTGCTGTCAATCATGCTGTGTATTTCCTTATTAAGTCAGACAGTTCGCTACAATGTAGAACCTAACCTCTTGATTCATTCCCTAAGAAATGTGAGTTGTGAGCTCTCACTCTATAAGTAGTATGTCCAGAGAGGCATGAAGGAGCACAATTCCTAAGGCTCTCTGCTGAGACAGCAAGTAAATTAATGAATAGTAGTGTGTGCAAGATGGGCCATTTGTCAGTCACCCAATAATCCATAAAATACAGTTGTAATCAATGGCATATAATACATGATTCCAAGTTCTCCAAAGCACAATAAGGAACAATAAAATAGAGTGATTACTCACTGAAAGAACTTCTGTTCTAGAATTATTAAAATAGTGCACATTTATTATAATAAAACAAAAAATAGCTGTACCTAATTGAACGAAGTATCGTATATAAAAATAAATCACAGAAAAGTTGATAGTGTGCACGAAGCATTCTCCATCAAATAAAAGATTACATGACAAAAAATAGGGACTGTTCACACAAACCATGCTCGATCAAAGTAAAGAAATAGACTATAAAAACAAATACAAAACATTTTGTTATGCACACAAATTTTGTCGACAGAGCAAAAGAATTGCCTGACAGGAAAGGTTAATTATACATGTCAAGTATGCTCACTCAAACAAAATATTCAACCACAAAAATATAAAAATAAATAAATTATTGTGGGAATTAAAAGGCCAAAAACATACCCTAAAGCCAGAGTTAAAGGGAGAGTATTACTTCAAAATTACTATCCCTCATATTGTAGCCCTTAATAAACTGAGATAAACGATACCAGTGGCATCTCTCAAACGTTTATGGTTTAAGAGATAGCCGCTTTCAAAGTTTACTCTCCCCTGCTGTCAGCGTTCTGCTTCCAGCAGGAGAATCCTGTCTCTGAATCAAGAGGAGGCTCTTCAGCAGAGCCGATATCTCGTTATGGAAGGAAAAATGATTAATTGAAACAGTCTTTGATGATGTGTTCTTGGTAACCAAGCACACGTAGAAGACTGTTTCAATGAATCATTTTTCCTTCCATAACGAAATATCGGCTCTGTTTAAGAGCCTCCACCTGTCCCGGGACCAGATTCCCCTACTGGCAGCAGAACGCTGACAGCAGGGGAGAGGAAACTTTAAAAGCGGCTATCTCTTAAACCATAAAGGTTGGAGAAATGCAGGCGGTGTCATTTAACTCAGTTTATTAAGGGCTACAATATGAGGGATAGTAATTTTGAAGTAATACTATCCCTTTAATGTTGTCATTCATGCCTTCAAAAGTATTTGAAATGATGGTTAAGGTTTGCACAGGATAATAGTAACTCATTGGGGAGATTCACTAAGCAGTGATAAAAAGGTGATAAAGTAGAGCTAACTTCTCCAGTTCTTATGTTATTCTATAGAGCATATGTACTAAGATATACAAAGCTGAAGGAATCTTAGTGCATAGACTCCATAGAAAAACATAGGAACTGGAGAAGTGATAAACTGGAGAAGTTATCTCTGCTTTATCTCCCCCCTGGTCTTCCTTGTTATTTGCTCTCATCGATTGCATATTAGGGGCTGGATTCAAATGCAGAAGATAAATGTTACCTCCCGTTTTGTCAAAAATGTTCCTATTGAAGTCTATGGAGATACCTGGAGATAAAAGCAGAGATAAAATTAGCAATTGCATGTGAATCCAGCCCTATGTATCCAACAAAGCAAACGGTTGTTGAATTTAAGTTGTCATTCATAGGTTTCCAATACTTTTGATGGCATGAGTAAGAATTTTTACTTCAGCTTTAATATAAATATAATATACTAAATACAGGGCTTAAAACTTGAAGTCCTTTGATACTAGCCAGACCTGAAAAGTTACTCACCACTGCAAGCCATAGCATACCCACCAGGCCTGAATTTCTACTTGCCAGGGCTACATTTTCACTCGCCATTGGCTAGTGGCAAGTGGAAATTTTGAGCCCTGCTAAATATAAATATTATATAATGATTGCATTATTGCTCCATTTACATTTCTTTTATTCAAATGAATAGGATTTGCAATGGGCTGAGACTTGTAAAAAACTATGAGTAAAACCCCATAGGTAAATGCAAACATAATAACAGTAAAAAATATTTCATATTGAGAATATCAGGTGCATTTAACCTTCAGTTATTTCATATTCCAACTCATAATCAATTTGCTAAATTATTCTAAGGAACAGTTACAAATCCAAAAGTTTCTTTCTTTTTGACAGAAAGGAACTGTTGGACTTGTGACTATAGGGTTTTATTTTTTTTATATTAACTCATATATTTAGGCTTGTGTGTCAATTCCTATGTCTCTGTCACAAAATGTCATGTACAGGTTCTGACAGGGCAATGCAGAGGCAGTGGACTGCAAATGTAAGAGTGCTACCCTCTGGACGAATATATCCTGCATTTCTGCTGAGGGGGTCATCAGGATGGAGGAGGCCACAGATACCAATACACAGATATAGAGTTAGCAGATCAAGGGGAGGGGAATCAAGGACCTTCATTTCAACTTTTTTTTGTGTATAATACACACCTTCCACTTTGCATAAGGTGAAAAGGGGTAAAATGTGCTTATCTACTCACAGATCTACCCACAGATTTTCATTAATTTTTAAGTCTAGAGACTGTGAAGGCCAATCACAATAAAATTAAGCTTTCATTTCTTGAAGCAATTCATGGTTGAATTTGAGGTATGTTTTGGGCATTGTCTTGTTGAAATATCCAACCTCTATACAGCTTCAGTTTCTTCACTGACATTGTGACATTAGCTTCAGAATTTGTTGGTACCTGCACAATGTTTCCTGTGCCACTGGCTGCCACACAACGCCAAGGCATAATAGATTTATTCCCATTCTTAGCAGTTGGCAAGGTGCTCTTTTCTTCAAATGCTTTTCCTTTTTTTCTCCAAATGTACCTTTGGTGATTGTAGCCAATAAGTTCAATTTTAACTTTATTTGACCACAGCACTTGGTCCCAAAATGCCTCTTGCTTATCTAAGTGATGTGTTGCATACTTCAGGAGCTGATGTTTATGATGAGAACACAGATAAGGTTTTCTTCTGATGGCTCTTCCATGCAGATCATGTTTGTGTAAGCAATGCTGCACAGTGGACTGGTGCACTACTTCTCCTGTACCAGTTAAACATTCCAATGGGTCCTTTGCAGTGACATGGGGGCTTTGCTTTGCATTTTTTTAAAGGTTTAAAATAATCTTTATTTGTGTTCATTGAAGGTACATAGAATACATAGTAAAACCAATGACTGGTAAAGTGATCACAAAATTAGTAAAACCAGAAAGTACAAAAACTAGTCTATGCAAATATGGGAGATGAGGAAAGGAGGGGGGAAACCCTCACAGTACTTGTTTGCAACAGATCAATAAAAACCATTTGCGTTGGAAGAACATCAAAACGAATATGATGGTGGGTACTAAAATAGTACGTCACTATAGAGCTGGTTTAGGGTAGGACGGGGTGGATTGACATCTGTAATCAGAGGTATAAGCTGTACAACTGTGACATCATAGAGACATGCAGTGTTGTGAGGGTGAAGGGTAGTAGGGAGGGAAGAGGGGGGGAAAAAAAAGAATGTATCGTTGACACATCTCTGAATGGTGAACTCCATTCGAAGGCTTGTGGAACTGGAAGAAAGCTGAAAACAAAAAAACAGCATCAGAGACAATCCCAAGAAAGCAAGGGGGAGCCAAGAATTTGGCTATAGTGTTGGGAGCTAATGAGCTGGAAGAGTGTACATGGAGCTCCATAAGCAGAAACCTAAGAACTTTTAGTAGGCCACTCCGACCAGGTCATCTCAAATTTAGCCAGCCTATTTGTGGATGTCGCATGACATCTCTCCATAAGTCTATAGCCGTTCACTTTAGCGAGCCTTTGCTGTTTTGTAGGAGGAACGGATTGTTTCCATTTTAAAGGGATAAGGGCTCTAGCTGCAGTGAGCAATGTGGGAATCAAACTCCAAGCAACCGGGTTTATCTGGTACGCGAGTCGATCTCTGAAGGAGAACAAGCACAACCATGGGTCTAAAGGCAGGTTGGTGTTCAGGATGTATTTATGACCTGAATGACCTCCTCCCAAAATGGTATGCTATATGGGCAAGTCCACCATACATGAAACATTTTGCCGACGTGCGCTAGGCACCTCCAACAGGTGGGAGAAGCTGAACTATCACGGTGCCCGTGATTGCTCGCCCTTGCTGTCAGTCAGGTGTGTGTATTCTCCATTGGCCACCTGTTTAACGCCCGCCTAGCACTGCCTATTTAAACCGGCCTGAGGCACCCTTTGGTTGCCCTTTCGTGATGTCTCTGCTGCTGCAGTCACCTGTCTTATGTATCCTTGGGCCAGTTGATCTGCTACCAGTGTCCTCGTTCCAGATCCGGTTGACTTTTGTTCCTGATCCTGCTTCTGATCCGGTGCTGGCGTTGTTCCTGCTTCCGTTTCTGACCCGGTTGGCCGTCCTGCCGTTCCCGTGGTTGTCCAGGAGGGCAACCTGTTCCTGTGGCTGTATCTTGATTTACTTCATATGGCTGCCTGCCGCCTGGGCAATATTTTTATCACTGGGCTTACTCCACCAACCGGTTGCTGATTCCGTTGTATAGAACCGGTTGGGCGTTCCATTGCTCCAGTACACAGTACTGGTTTACTCCACTTACCGGTTGCTGATTCCGTTATATAGAACCGGTTGGGCGTTCCATTGCTCCAGTACGTGGTACTGGTTTACTCTACATACCGGTTGTTGATTCCGTTGTATAGAACCGGTTGGGCATTCCACTGCTCCATTACGTGGTACTGGTTTACTCCCTATACCGGTTGCTGACCCCGTTGTAAAGAACCGGTTGGGCATACCATTGCTCCAGTACGCGGTACTGGTTTACTCCATATACCGGTTTCTGATCCTGTTGCATTGAACCGGTTGGGCGTTCCCTTTGCTCCAGTACGTGGTACTGGTTTACTCCATATACCAGTTGCTGATCCCATTGTAAAGAACCGGTTGGGCCGGTAGAGCCTCATTCAGTGATTGTTTACCCTTCCGGCTGCCTTGCCCGGTATATTGGCAAGGCTGGTAGAGTCGGTGTACATTCTGTTGTACCATCTTACTGGCTGCCTTGCCCGGTATATTGGCAAGGCCGGTAGAGCCGGTTTACATTCTGTTGTACCATCTTACTGGCTGCCTTGCCTGGTATATTGGCAAGGCCGGTAGAGCCGATTTACATTCTGTTGTACCATCTTACTGGCTGCCTTGCCCGGTGTATTGGCAAGGCCGGTAGAGCCTATACTGCTGTATCTTGCTATTACTGTTTGCAACCAGTTGTGTAATTGACATATGTGTATGTACTAGACCCGTGAGGGTTCCCATTAAACTTTTCAATAAAGTTTGATTTTTTTATCTTACTCTGTGTCTGAGAGTCATAACAAACCGTGACACCAACAAGGTGATATTTGCCTGTCTCCAGCCGTCAAATGAGTGTGAATTCAGTCAAGGTGGGAAACTCAGGGAATTTAGAAAGGACTGCAGGGGAGAGGGAACAGCAGCTAGGGCATGTTTCAGTTTACAAGAGTGCCATTGCATTAATAGGTGGCCCAGAACAAAGTGCGAAAGGCACGAAGGAGGGCACCAGGACTGCGGGAGCCAGAAAAGTTGAGCTACATCGGAGGGCTCTATCACATGAGATAATGTGTGGGTCCAGTATTTTGCTGACATAGATGAGAAATCAAATATGTTCGCTATTGCTGATCACCAATAATAGCTATGGATGTCAAGTACACCTAGTCCGCAGCTGGAGATGTCAGAGGTCAGAATCTGATGGTAAAACCTAGGCTGTGGCTCCATATACATTTCGAGATCAAGGATTAGAGAGTATCAAGACCCTTCTTAAGTATGGCTATTGGCAAGACGTTAATTACGAAGAGCAGTTTGGGCAGAATCATCATAATTTTATTGACCCTACCAAACCAGGAGAGGTATAATGAGTATGCTTTGCATTTTTTACCAGTTTTTAAGGGGTTTTCTTGGTATTCCAGATCTTGTCTTGACTTCAAGTTTCCCTTAACTTCCACTTAATAATGACATTAAGGACAGTGAAAATGGTTAACAAAAAGCATTTAGATAAAGTTTTTAGCCTTTTTCTGCTTTGTAAGATTAAATTATATTTATTTTCTGATCCTCAGTCAGCTGCTTAGAGGGGCCCATGGTTGTCGACTGTAAGCACAACACCCTGAGTGGTTTGAAGAGGCAGGTAATTTAGTACATTTAGACCTGTAGACTAGAGAAAAGAAAGGGTAAAACTTTATAAGAACAATGGAGTCAGTACTCAAAGCTGTGGATGAGACATGAGGTGTCATGAAAGAAAATAATAAGATGTAATGTTTGAAAAAGAAAAATGGTTATATAATTTGACTAATTCTTGGTAATGCATGATACAGTAGAATCTAGATGACTTTCACTGGTTCGTGTTTTTTGGCATTGTTATCCACTTGCTATGTTCAGTAAGATGCCTGGGTTACAGTGTAAAATTATCATTAATTCTCTATAATTGGTTAGAGAAGGAAAAATGAATGAGATGCAATTTACACACATTCAGTATAACTTTGGGTATATTTGTAAAAGAAAATATAATCTTGAGTTTTTCCCTTGCATTGTTTATACTATATATATATATATATATATATATATATATATATATATATATATATATATATATATATATATATATATGTGTGTGTGTGTGTGTGTGTGCTTCCTAATATTTACAGTCTAGTATATGTATATAAGTTGCCAAGGTGGCAAGGTGGAGTAATTTCCAACTTCCCTGGACTGTCACTCAGAACTCAGTGCTATGTGAGGAAAACATGTAGGAGAAGTGGTGCTGGTGTACAGACAGTTGTGTATATGTGTGGCTGTAGGGCAGATACGATATATATATATATATATATATGTTGATAAGATATATATATATATATATATATATATATATATATATATATATATATGACCCTCTGTTAGCTTCTCTCTGTATAAAAACCTGTAAGACTGATTCCTTAACCCTTCTAACTGCTCAAGTTGCTCTGTAGCTCTGCTTCCCCAAGGTATGCTATTTCAAACAAGATATATTCACAGAGTACTGCCACCTTTCTGACAGCAGAGTGGATGCCATATTAGAGGTCCCTAAATCTATTTCAGTGTCCCAGATGTGCATCTTTTGGGAATGATTGTATTCTGTCACTAGTGGATCTATGCCTTTTACCTCTTATTTTCCCCAGAGAGCAGAAAATACTCTCAGATAACATTAATTGGGCATATGTCTTACTGTTGCTGTCCCTTATATAATTACTGCTGTCCTGCTTAACCCTTTGAGTGCTAGAGGGGTATGCAACACATTGCTCTGCACCTCTAAAATGCCATACTAACCAGATATGAAATGACTTTGTAGTTTACTGGATATATCTTTCACCCACTGTCCACTATTAAACCTAGCATCTCTCTTATCGTGCCCAGGGATGGGAAGAAGCATCATTGCTTGTTAGTCATTACCTACATAATTTTGTTTAGCATAGATCTCAAGAACTCTCTGTTACCAAATTCTGAACTTACATTTTATATAGATGGGTCTTATGTGAGAAATGCTGAAGGGATGCTCATTGCTGTCTGTGCTGTTAGTTCTCGGCATGAGATCATGGGCAGTGGCCCCCCTCCCTAATGATTTTTTTCTGCACAACTGACTGGGCTCGCTGCTTTAAAGGGATAGTAATACTTAAGTATTACTAATCCCTATATTAAAGACCTATTAAAAATAAATGTATTGCCCCCAGTGTCATCTCTCAAACCTTTATGGTCTGAGAGATGATCGCTCCTAATGTTGCCCTCTCCTTCCCCCTTACCCGTAGTCAGCTTTCTAGCTGACTGCAGGGAAGCAAGTCGTACGACTTTCAGGCGGCTCTCCAGCACAGCTGCGATTGCGTTAATAAAAAAGAAAACTTTCACTGAAATTGGTTTGCAAACACACGTAGAAGACCGTTTTAGTGAAAGATTTTTTTTTTTATTAACGTGATCGCGGCTCTGCTGCAGAGCCGCCTGATTATCTATGACAGGATTACCCTTCAGTCAGCTACAACGCTGAATTCGGGGAATGGGGAGGGAGAGGGCAACTTTAGGAGCGATCATCTCTCAAACCATAAAGGCTTGAGAGATGACACTGGGGGCAATACATTTATTTTTAATATGACTTTACTATAGGGATTAGTAATACTTAAAGGGATAGTAATACTTCGTTTTAACTTTATTTTATTTTGTAGGCATTAAAAAAACATGAAGAACAATATAAGTCTTATCTCTCAAACCTTTATGGTTTATGAGATATTCACAAGCAAAGTTTCCCCCTCCCGCCCCTTTTACCTAGTGTAAACAATCTCTTCTCAGATGTGAATCTGGTTGTAAGACCAGACAGATACCAGAAGGGGACAGTCTTCTTTGTATTAAAACAATGAAAGCCCTTCCCCCCTTGACAAGTTTTTCAGCTTTTTCCCTTATCTTAATTGAAGATTGTCCCTCTCTGCAGTCTACCTGGGCACCTCTCTTCTGATCTGGTTGAACAGGGAAGGGATACTTTGTTTGTGAATATCTCTTAAACCATAAAGGTTTTTAACCATAAAGGTTTGAGAGATAAGACTTATAACATTCTTCATGTTTTTTTAATGCCTACAAAATAAAATAAAGTTAAAACAAAGTATTACTATCCCTTTAAGTATTACTATGCCTTTAACTCACACTTGCATTCTTGTTTCAGGAAAACTAAATATTTTCACTGATTATCACTATGCTTTTTTGTGTTTGTTCTTCATGATACTGGATAACTTTGGTAGCAAAAGGGGATTCATGACCTTGTCAGGAACTCAGATTAAATAATCATTATGTTAATGTTTTGCTTACTGTTATACCTATACCTATATCTTACCACTGCTTCCTGTGTAAACAGTACCGTTCAAACTGCAGGTATATCAGCAGGGTCCATATGCATTAATGCTTACTCCAGAAGAGGGAGAGACACACGACTTTCAGGAGGATGCCATATCTCAATAACCCAAGGTTAGACATTGCGTGTCTGATATGGCCGTTGATATCCGATCAATGGTAAGGATGCCATATCTCAATAACCCATGATTGGACATGGAGTGCCTGATACAGCCATTATTATCAAACCAGTGGTAAGGTAATTGTTTGTGGATGTTTGTTGACAGAATGACCCTAGAGGGAACCTTTATGTTGGTTGTGTAGTTATGACTTTTACATGATGCTATGGAGTCAGCACCACTGCTAAATGTATATTCCGCTCAAGTGGCAGGGTTAATAGCTCATGAGAGCTTGCACTTTTGGAGCAGGAACCATGGTAAACATTTTAACAAATTCTAGATATACATTTATGATGGTACAGAACTTTGGAACATTATGGAGGTCCAGGTGTTTCCTCACTGCTAGTGGCTCCCGCATTCTAAAAGCTCACTACATACATAATCTGTTGCAGGCCATGGTATTTCCTTCAGAATTAGCAGTGGAAATAGGTTCAGGCTACAATTATACAGAAGGATACTGGTTCCATCCAGATAGAGAGCCAGTACTCCCTTCTTCATTTTTTACTTATTTTGCTCACATTGTGTGGTGCATTTTTTTAACCCTTTGAGTGTCACAGGGGTGAGCAATGCACATCCCTATGGAACTCAAAGGGATAAGGGAGTGATGCTGTCCATGGTGCTGAAAGCATTCTGTTCAACCCCTACTGGACAAGTAGGTAAGCAGAAAGAGTGCTGTTAAATTTCAGAATTGTTGTATTGTTGGTGATATGTGAAGGGAGGACATCCCTTCCACATCAACAGCACTTCGACAATCCTGTATGCTAATAGGGACTTTCTCCACCCCTCCCCTTACAGCCGACATTTTAGTGAATATGTCAATGTGTGTGTGTGTGTGTGTACATCAAAATGTCAAAGTGTTTCGAACACTTCAACAAAATGATATTGCCACAGCATCGCCCTTTAACAAATCTAGGCCCAGGAATATTTATACAATGTTGCAGTCTCCCTGAAGCACTGAGTGATTTGTGTGCTGTAGAGCAGTGGTTCTCACTCTTTTTTACCCTCTATAACATTTTCCATAATTAAACATCTGAATCTCATAGAGAAATGTGGTACCCTAAGCTGTTGCTAGAGTCACACCAAAGTGCAATGGCATCATGGTTGACAACCACTGTTGTAGAAACTTTTCTACATTGTTTCACTGTCTTTTTGTACATTGTGAGCTTTCTAGAAACACATTCAGACAGCTTACTGTCAGAGACATAAAAGTGTAAAAAAAAAGGTGAGGAAAAAAAAACCCAAATAAAAATATAGGTAATCTGAATTCACATATTATGCACTTGAATAATATATAAAGTCAAAATAAGTCGCAATGGTCCCTTTAAAAATACAGCGCTCACAATGATTTTCAGTGGGATGAAAATGCTTTTTTCATTTTAAAAACCTTTGAGTGCCAGAAGGATGCTCAACAGATTGAGATGTAAGGCACTTACACCCATACTGACACGCAAAGGGTTAAATCAATAATCCACTAAGGCACATGTGCTAAGAAAATATTCTAGTCACAGCAGCTGCACTATAGGGAACAACTGATTTAAATGGGTATTCTGGCCCTTGGAATGCTCGCGAGTCTCCAACACGTTGGAGACTTCTAGCCTACAGTGGAGTAAAAGCCTCCATTTCAATTAGTCAGGATTTGGAGAATGATTATTTGTTTCCATGGTAGCAGGTCCCAGAACTGTACCACTTTTACATTTGCAGGCCTTGACATGTTCATGTAATCTCTCAAAAAATAAATATATTTCAAATTATTGCAGCTTATTCAATGTTTTGATCTGTTAGCCTAGTTTCACTTTGGAGTCTTGAACTGGAATGTGATATTACATTTTGTCACTTCGATATGCCTAAATTTGCATGGGGGATTGGTGGAAGCATTACTGACGACTGACCTAAATCAGCATTAGTTGTATATCATTGGCTGTTGGCCATGTGGTTTGCCAGTTCATTGGACATTGAGACAGGCCACCATACAGATCTCCTCGACTCAATTTTACTGCACTCATTGCATGAATTGAGTTGCATCATGCTGCATTACGGTGCCTTATTCTGTGGAGAAATCACTAAAGTGAACAATGTGTTCTAAGTTACTTGCTATCAGGACATTCCTGTACATACATACGGAGTATGAACTGGCCCTCAAAGACATATTCTTAGTTAGTAAAATGCAAAGGGATTAAAAATATTAGGCATCAGGAGAAAATCCCACAAGGAGAAGAAAACACCAAAGAACCTAGTGGCTATCTGTTTCCTCAGGCTTGGGGAAGTGTACAATAAATATAAGGACAGGGCTTGTGGCGAAGGAAGATGGAGGAGATTTATAAAAAGTGTTCTTGTTCGTTTTTGTGAACGGATCCTTAAAATGTCCTTATTCCTCATTATATGTGTTGGTATTTATAAAGTATTCTAGTTACATTTATAAATGTGGTGACAGTAAAGAATAAGAACAGGTCAGACATGGCATTAAATATTCAATGAAAATTCTGTCACAAAATTTTTGTAAATAGTAAATTTCTTTATAAATTTGCTGAGCTACTTTTACTAACTTTCTTAATCCATGTCCTTCTAAACTGTCATTAATACTTTCATATCTACCAGAGACAATCTTACAGCCATTTTATTGCTTCATTTCCATTAACTCCCCTTTTATAAATCTCCCCCAGTGAAACTTAAAGTGATGGTGATGGCTTGAATCAAATTTTTTATTTTTCTATTTTATTGCATTGGTGTCAGTCACGCCATTAAATACTCAGTAGTTTAACAGATATACAGTATACAGCAAATATTGTAGTTACATCATCCCCTTCTGCAGTCATGAGACCGACCCAGTTGACAACTGGCAGTGGTTTGGTTGACATGGTAACCCTTTGAATGCTCACATAGATGGAGACTATTGACTCTGTGTAAGCTGTTGTAACCTCTTCATGACAAGGGCTGATTTTTACAATAGAGGATGAGCAATTTTGGTCTTTTTTAGTATGTTTTTGGTCGACCATATTTCCCGCTAATTTATTAAGTACACCCACACAAATTATATACCATTTTTTAAGGATCTGTACAGCTTTATTTTTATGGTACACTCATATGTATAACCCATCATTAAATTTGAAAATATTATAAATATTAAAAAAAATGAAAAAACAAATGGCAAACAGTCCCTACTACTCGGTGTACTGGGCTAGCCCCTTCAGTGCTGAAGGGGATGACATCTTTCAAAGGGATGGGGGAGGATATATTAAAAGATTTACTGTGTACCCTCTTTAAAAGTCATGCTCAATTTTGCTCTCAAGCCATTAAACTATTTGAAATGTTGAAAGAGGATACCTTTAACTCAACAACCTTTCTGTAATCAACAGATCATAGATCATTAAGTTAAACTTGGCTTTTTCATACTTTAACAATAATTTGCATTACTTTTGAAGACATTAGTAATAACTTCAACTTTAATTTGTAAAAAACATAGATTGTAGGGTTATTGTCTCGAGTAAAACAAGGGTACTCCCATTGCAGAGAGGTGTTCTATTCAAAAGTTATTAGGTGCAGGATCTCAGAGGTCTGAAATTGTACACTGACTCTGTTGATACATCGTCTTATGGAGGTTTATGGTCAACTGACTAGAGCTGTCCATAGGATGGTGTAGCAACTGCGTCACTGTAAAATTTCAGGCCATTGAGCTATTGCAACTAAAAAACTCAAGTTTGAGCTGCACTCAAACACTTTTCAGCATTAGGAAGAAAACAAACACTTCAAATAGATAAAATAAATCAAAATGTACTCACAAAAGTTGTTGTCAGTGAGTTGGTAGCTGACAAATAGAGCATGCGGAGAGATTAGACCCGTCTCCACTCAGGTTGTCTCCAGTGATGAAATGTAAAATTCCAATAATCTACACTCCTCAGATAAAAAAAGTAAAAAAATACAGAAAAAGTATAATAAAAATTGACAAACACACAAATTGACACATTTTGCGGCTATTAACGCCACATTATTAGAGATAATAGTTGATGGGTTATAAGATCAGGAGCTGGTAAAACAGACAGTTTAACCCCTTAAGGACCGGGAAAATCTGAGTTAGATTTGACTTAAGGACCGGAGCAATTTTGACTTTTTTGACTATGTCTTTGTTAAACCATATTTTCTCTTTAATTCCTTTTGTGCACCCACATAAATTATATACTGTTTTTGTTTTGCACAAGTAGGGCTTTCTTTTGATACCACAATTATATGAATACCTCATTGTTTAATTTGATTAAAATAGAAAAAAAGAGGAAAAAAATTGAAAAAAAACAACATTTTGCTTACATTTTTCTGTCAGGATTTGCATACTATTAGGTAATGGAAAAAAAATACCCCTAAATATATTCATTTGCTTCTCCTGAATATAAGAGTACCCCATATGCCTAGTATTTTAGTCCTTTACTCACATTTACAAGGTAAATATTACAAGATGGCTGCCGTTATTTCCAACTTGTGATGTTTCAACAATTGGCATGTGAGCATCATAGCTTAGCTGACGGTGCCAGAACCAAAAATGTCCCACAAAGGTATATGTTTCTGAAAACTACACAACATAAAGTAAATAATCAGGAGAATTTTGGAGTTTTTCATGCAGCTATTTTTCCAGAAAAAAATTTCAAAATTGTGGTAATATTTTGTTTTTTTGCAGTTTTCACACTTACATTTCAATACTACTGTTGATATCAAGCACATGATAGGTGAAGATTTTTAAAAATGCATTGTTTAGTGTTCAACTCCTTCTTCTGAGTACGGAAATACCCCATATTCATAGGTTTCTCAAGGTTTGGGAGAGCTACGGGGCCCAAATTGGAACATGCGCGTTTCCAGTTTCACACTTTGAATTTTCACAGCTTGCATCACTGGTGCCATGTCTCATTTGGGGCTGTGTAACAGTGCTCCACTCTAAGATTTCCCCCCAAAAGTATATATATTTGGAAAGTAGACACCCCAGGCTTTCATTTTATGTATGTTTTCAATTTTTTTACGCAGCCATTTTACCACCAATCGCTCGTAAATCTTGACGTAAGTTAAAAAAACAGCATTTTTCACACTTGCACTTCAATGTTGATGTGAATTTCAAGCACAGGATAGGTGAAGATTTTTAAAAATGCATTGTTTAGTGTTCAGCTCCTTCTTCTGAGTACGGCAATACCCCATATGCATAGGTTTCTCAAGGTTTGGGAGAGCTACGGGGCCCAAATTGGAACATGCGCGTTTCCAGTTTCACACTTTGAATTTTCACAGCTTGCATCACTGGTGCCATGTCTCATTTGGGGCTGTGTAACAGTGCTCCACTCTAAGATTTCCCCCCAAAAGTATATATTTTTGGAAAGTAGACACCCCAGGCTTTCATTTTATGTATGTTTTCAATTTTTTTACGCAGCCATTTTACCACCAATCGCTCGTAAATCTTGACGTAAGTTAAAAAAACACCGTTTTTCACACTTGCACTTCAATGTTGATGTGAATTTCAAGCACATGATAGGTGAAGATTTTTAAAAATGCATTGTTTAGTGTTCAGCTCCTTCTTCTGAGTACGGCAATACCCCATATGCATAGGTTTCTCAAGGTTTGGGAGAGCTACGGGGCCCAAATTGGAACATGCGCGTTTCCAGTTTCACACTTTGAATTTTCACAGCTTGCATCACTGGTGCCATGTCTCATTTGGGGCTGTGTAACAGTGCTCCACTCTAAGATTTCCCCCCAAAAGTGTATATTTTTGGAAAGTAGACACCCCAGGCTTTCATTTTATGTATGTTTTCAATTTTTTTACGCAGCCATTTTACCACCAATCGCTCGTAAATCTTGACGTAAGTTAAAAAAACACCGTTTTTCACACTTGCACTTCAATGTTGATGTGGATTTCAAGCACAGGATAGGTGAAGATTTTTAAAAATGCATTGTTTAGTGTTCAGCTCCTTCTTCTGAGTACGGCAATACCCCATATGCATAGGTTTCTCAAGGTTTGGGAGAGCTACGGGGCCCAAATTGGAACATGCGCGTTTCCAGTTTCACACTTTGAATTTTCACAGCTTGCATCACTGGTGCCATGTCTCATTTGGTGCTGTGTAACAGTGCTCCACTCTAAGATTTCCCCCCCAAAAGTATATATTTTTGGAAAGTAGACACCCCAGGCTTTCATTTTATGTATGTTTTCAATTTTTTTACACAGCCATTTTACCACCAATAGCTCGTAAATCTTGACGTAAGTTAAAAAAACACCGTTTTTCACACTTGCACTTCAATGTTGATGTGAATTTCAAGCACAGGATAGGTGAAGATTTTTAAAAATGCATTGTTTAGTGTTCAGCTCCTTCTTCTGAGTACGGCAATACCCCATATGCATAGGTTATTCAAGGTTTGCGGGAGCTATGGGGCCCAAATTGGAACATGCGCGTTTCCAGTTTCACACTTTGAATTTTCACAGCTTGTATCATTGGTGCCATGTCTCATTTGGGGCTGTGTAACAGTGCTCCACTCTAAGATTTCCCCCCCAAAAGTATATATTTTTGGAAAGTAGACACCCCAGGCTTTCATTTTATGTATGTTTTCAATTTTTTTACGCAGCCATTTTACCACCAATCGCTCGTAAATCTTGACGTAAGTTAAAAAAACACTGTTTTTCACACTTGCACTTCAATGTTGATGTAAATTTCAAGCACAGGATAGGTGAAGATTTTTAAAAATGCATTGTTTAGTGTTCAGCTCCTTCTTCTGAGTACGGCAATACCCCATATGCATAGGTTATTCAAGGTTTGCGGGAGCTATGGGGCCCAAATTGGAACATGCACGTTTCCAGTTTCACACTTTGAATTTTCACAGCTTGTATCACTGGTGCCATGTCTCATTTGGGGCTGTGTAACAGTGCTCCACTCTAAGATTTCCCCCCAAAAGTATATATTTTTGGAAAGTAGACACCCCAGGCTTTCATTTTATGTATGTTTTCAATTTTTTTACGCAGCCATTTTACCACCAATCGCTCGTAAATCTTGACGTAAGTTAAAAAAACACTGTTTTTCACACTTGCACTTCAATGTTGATGTAAATTTCAAGCACAGGATAGGTGAAGATTTTTAAAAATGCATTGTTTAGTGTTCAGCTCCTTCTTCTGAGTACGGCAATACCCCATATGCATAGGTTATTCAAGGTTTGCGGGAGCTATGGGGCCCAAATTGGAACATGCACGTTTCCAGTTTCACACTTTGAATTTTCACAGCTTGTATCACTGGTGCCATGTCTCATTTGGGGCTGTGTAACAGTGCTCCACTCTAAGATTTCCCCCCAAAAGTATATATTTTTGGAAAGTAGACACCCCAGGCTTTCATTTTATGTATGTTTTCAATTTTTTTACGCAGCCATTTTACCACCAATCGCTCGTAAATCTTGACGTAAGTTAAAAAAACACTGTTTTTCACACTTGCACTTCAATGTTGATGTAAATTTCAAGCACAGGATAGGTGAAGATTTTTAAAAATGCATTGTTTAGTGTTCAGCTCCTTCTTCTGAGTACGGCAATACCCCATATGCATAGGTTATTCAAGGTTTGCGGGAGCTATGGGGCCCAAATTGGAACATGCACGTTTCCAGTTTCACACTTTGAATTTTCACAGCTTGTATCACTGGTGCCATGTCTCATTTGGGGCTGTGTAACAGTGCTCCACTCTAAGATTTCCCCCCAAAAGTATATATTTTTGGAAAGTAGACACCCCAGGCTTTCATTTTATGTATGTTTTCAATTTTTTTACGCAGCCATTTTACCACCAATCGCTTGTAAATCTTGACGTAAGTTAAAAAAACACCGTTTTTCACACTTGCACTTCAATGTTGATGTGAATTTCAGGCACATGATAGGTGAAGATTTTTAAAAATGCATTGTTTAGTGTTCAGCTCCTTCTTCTGAGTACGGCAATACCCCATATGCATAGGTTTCTCAAGGTTTGGGAGAGCTACGGGGCCCAAATTGGAACATGCGCGTTTCCAGTTTCACACTTTGAATTTTCACAGCTTGCATCACTGGTGCCATGTCTCATTTGGGGCTGTGTAACAGTGCTCCACTCTAAGATTTCCCCCCAAAAGTGTATATTTTTGGAAAGTAGACACCCCAGGCTTTCATTTTATGTATGTTTTCAATTTTTTTACGCAGCCATTTTACCACCAATCATTCGTAAATCTTGACGTAAGTTAAAAAAACACCGTTTTTCACACTTGCACTTCAATGTTGATGTGAATTTCAAGCACAGGATAGGTGAAGATTTTTAAAAATGCATTGTTTAGTGTTCAGCTCCTTCTTCTGAGTACGGCAATACCCCATATGCATAGGTTTCTCAAGGTTTGGGAGAGCTACGGGGCCCAAATTGGAACATGCGCGTTTCCAGTTTCACACTTTGAATTTTCACAGCTTGCATCACTGGTGCCATGTCTCATTTGGGGCTGTGTAACAGTGCTCCACTCTAAGATTTGCCCCCCAAAAGTATATATTTTTGGAAAGTAGACACCCCAGGCTTTCATTTTATGTATGTTTTCAATTTTTTTACGCAGCCATTTTACCACCAATCGCTCGTAAATCTTGACGTAAGTTAAAAAAACACCGTTTTTCACACTTACATTTCAATGTTGATGTGAATTTCAAGCACAGGATAGGTGAAGATTTTTAAAAATGCATTGTTTAGTGTTCAGCTCCTTCTTCTGAGTATGGCAATACCCCATATGCATAGGTTATTCAAGGTTTGCGGGAGCTATGGGGCCCAAATTGGAACATGCGCGTTTCCAGTTTCACACTTTGAATTTTCACAGCTTGTATCACTGGTGCCATGTCTCATTTGGGGCTGTGTAACAGTGCTCCACTCTAAGATTTCCCCCCCAAAAGTATATATTTTTGGAAAGTAGACACCCCAGGCTTTCATTTTATGTATGTTTTCAATTTTTTTACGCAGCCATTTTACCACCAATCGCTCGTAAATCTTGACGTAAGTTAAAAAAACACCGTTTTTCACACTTGCACTTCAATGTTGATGTAAATTTCAAGCACAGGATAGGTGAAGATTTTTAAAAATGCATTGTTTAGTGTTCAGCTCCTTCTTCTGAGTACGGCAATACCCCATATGCATAGGTTATTCAAGGTTTGCGGGAGCTATGGGGCCCAAATTGGAACATGCACGTTTCCAGTTTCACACTTTGAATTTTCACAGCTTGTATCACTGGTGCCATGTCTCATTTGGGGCTGTGTAAGAGTGCTCTTTTTTAAGATTTCCCCCCAAAAGTGTATATTTTTGGAAAGTAGACACCCCAGGCTCTCGTTTTAGGTGTGTTTTCCAATTTTATACACAGCCATTTTACCACCAATCCCTCGTAAACCATGACGTAAGTAAAAAAAAAAAACAGCGTTTTTCACACTTAGGGTTGGCGGCAGTATACTGGGCTGCATACAAATTGGTTTGGGACACAATTTCACCTAAAATGTCTTCCCCCAAAAACAAATAAAAAAAATGATCATGGGTAAATCCTTCCACATCAATTTGAATCCCTGGGTTGCCTGTGAATTCTGAGATTTGTGGGCATAAATTAATACCCATTCATTAGGATCCGGAGTGGCAGGTGTTGGGGCATTTCTTTGGGCAGGTCTTTTGGCAGGTCTTTGGGCAGATCTTTTGGCAGGTGCTGGGGCAGTTGCCAGGGCAGCTCTTGGGGCAGCACTTGGGACATTTCTTTGGTAGGTCTTTGGGCAGATCTTTTGGCAGGTGCTGGGGCAGTTGCCAGGGCAGCTCTTGGGGCAGCACTTGGGGCATTTCTTTGGGTAGGTATTTTGGTAGGTCTTTGGGCAGTTCTTTTGGCAGGTGCTGGGGCAGTTGCCAGAGCAGCTCTTGGGGCAGTGCGTCTTTTCTTGACAGAAGGCCCAGCGTCATCACTAGAGCTGCTCTCACTTTCTGAAAACTGCGCTATGTCAAAATCTGACGCAGTGTCTGTTGCCTCAGAGTCAGACGCCAAAAAGGCATATGCCTCTTCAACGCTGTACCTGCGCTGCATTTTGCCCACTAAAAAAACTTTTTTTTTTTTCTTACGCTATCCCTAAACCTAAATATAACCCTAAAACTTACCCTAGCCTACGTATATCCTGAACCTACCTAACCCAAGTGAACTACCTATCTAAAATGCACTTATTATATATTTTTTTTTTTGGGGGTGGGGATTTGGGTTTTTTTTTTTTTTTTTCTTACGCTATCCCTAAACCTAAATCTAACCCTAAAACTTACCCTAACCTATGTATATCCTGAACCTACCTAACCCAAGTGAACTACCTATCTAAACTGCACTTATTATATATATTTTTTTTTGGGGGGGGTTTTTGGGGTTTTTTGGGTTTTTTTTTTTCTTACTCTATCCCTAAACCTAAATCTAACCCTAAAACTTACCCTAACCTACGTATATCCTGAACCTACCTAACCCAATTGAACAACCTATCTAAACTGCGCTTATTATATATATATATATATATTTTTTTTTTTTTTGGGGGGGGGGTTTGGGTTTTTTTTTTTCCCCTAAACCTAAATCTATCCCTAAAACTTTCCCTAACACACGTCTACACTAAACCTACCAAACTACCTACCTAAACTATATTTACTATTTAAAAAAAAAAAAAATTAAAAAAAATTTAAAAAATTTTAAAAAAATCTAAAAAAATTCCAGGGGGATGGGGGGTGTCCCACAGATCAGAAAAACTGATCTGCAGCAAATTGATCACTCCAAGAGTGACCAGATGGGGGGAACTTATTGATCACTGCAGAACAGTGATCAAAGGGTTAATTTTTTTTAATTTAAACTTTTTTTTAACTTTTTTTTTTTCCAGGAACACTGGAACACCATCTCTCTATGTCTCTCTCCACCTCAGCAGTATGCAAGGTGGAGGGAGGCATAGAGATCTGACAGGGACAGTATTTACAAATACTGTCCCTGTCATTCAGGTTTTGCAACATGTGATTCGCTTATGAAGCGAATCGCATGTTGCAACAATGTTTCTGCCGCTTGTTACTAAGTGTCCCGATACCGGGACACTTAGTAACAAGCGGCTTGAACTCTTCCATCGCTCCGTGCGGCCGCGATGGAAGAGTTTAACCCTTGACGTACCGGGACCGTCAAGGGTCGTTGGATCGCTTTTACCCTTGACGGTGCTGGTACGTCAAGGGTCCTTAAGGGGTTAAATATGCCCTCACGAATGCCCATTGGATCAACAAGTGAGGGGAGGGGACTCTGAGCATTGCAACCATTGGTTTGAGTGAATCTGAGTAAGGGACGTACACTAATGACGTTGCCCCGATCATGTGACCACTTAGTCGGGTTGTCTTCGATGTTGAGCAACGTCATTAGTGTACGTCCCTTACTCTGATTCACTAGGACCAATGGTCGCAATGCCCTGAGTCCCCTCCCCTTACCTGTTGATTCAATGGGCATTTTGTAAGGGCATATTTCAACTGTCTGTTTTACCAGCTCCTGATCCTATAACCCATCAAATATTATCTCTGATAAAGTGGCTTTTACAGCTGCGAAATGCGTCGATTTGTAGGTATATGTCAATTTTTATTATACTTTTTGTATTTTTAGTCAACTTTTTTTTATCTGAGGAGCCGGTTGTGGATTATTGGAAGTTTACATTTCATCATTGGCGACAACATGAGTGGAGAAGGGTCTAATCTCTCTGCATGTGCTAGTTGTCAGCTACCAACTTGCTGACAAAACTTTTGCGAGTACATATTGACTAATTTTATCTATTTGAAGTCTTACACAGTATCACGCTATTTGAGTGCCCTTTTCCTTTGTTTTCTTCACATGGTTTGACACTTAGAAGAGCGGATTCTGAAGGAGCTGCCTAGTCTTTTTGTGTGGTAGATGGCCTGAGTTTGGGGCTGTCTATGAATATTCCCCAGATGCTCTAAAGCTGTTTGCTGCGTAGATAGTAAAATAGCAGTTATCCTTGTGGTGATTCGGTAGTGGCCAATAGTTTATAGGATTAAACACAGGGGGCACCTTGTTTTGTGTCTCTTGTTTCTCCCTCCTCAGCATTAGGAGTACCTTAATTTTACTCTGGAGTATAAACCATGCAATACCTATATTTTACATATTAAGTAATACTATCCCTTTAAATCATAATGTCAGAACCAGTTATTGACCTTGAATGTCCAAGGTCAATGGAGTGGCCAATATGTTGCATAATATTTCTTGGAGCATTATATTGCAGTAATATGCAGTGTTGCTTTCACAACATCTTACATAAAACTGAAAGACATTTCACGCTTTGCTTCCCTTTAGCTATTTTATCTCTATTGCCCAAATCAAGTACATCACTATGCTTCTGGGTTGAACTTTGAACATGCCTTTATATGCTTCTTTTGAAATATATATAATGAAAAATCTTTGAACAGCAGCACTATTTTCTTCTAGTAAAGGTTCCATGACATATCAGAATTATTTTTTGTATCTTAAAGGAAAAATAAAGGCCTTATAAATGTTGATGTGAAAAAAAGGATATGTTTTACAGTCTAAATACATCACACTCTAAGAAACAAAAATAAAGAGATGGTCAGCATGAGCTGTATCCTAGCAGTTTTAATGACCATGTGATGTCAGCAACCGATTCTCTATGTAAGCACTCCAAAGTCAATGGTTCAATGTATAATATGAACATGCCTTTATACGCTTCTTCAAAAATACAGTAATTGGTCAAAAATCCTGAAATGTTGCAACAAAATAATGTTTGTGCTTCCTTCTATAGTAACCATATGATGCTTCCATTGAGTGCAGAAGGTGTAGACTGCACATATGCACAGGGCAGCAGGAGCAGACAAGAGGCAGGGAGGGACCTTTGGCCTTTTTTGGAACTCCAGCTGTAGAACTACAACTACAACTCGAGATGACTCCCCTCCCTCCTCTGGACAGTCAGCCAGATTCCCACCCTCCTTTTATCTTATACACATGCTGGCCTAGATGCACTAAAAGTCCTGGTCTAACCCTGATGACTGATTCAATGATGAGAGTGCAGCACTGTGTTTTCCAAGAATGAACCCGGTGACAGGGTTCATTCATTCTATAGCTGCCGGCAGCATCAAGAAAGCAGAAAATGCCTTAGGGGTCCCCCATGGATCATCTATCCTTCTGGATAGATGATCCATGATAGGAGGGCTATCAGGAGGGGTCCTGGTGCCCTTTGAGGTCTGAAAGTATTATTTAACTTTAAAACACACATATAACCTATGTGAAAGATAAGTTATATGCGCTTTATTTAAAACACCGGCAATTGTCACCCCCCATGCTAGGGGGGGTGTCATGAGGGGTCATGATATCCCCCTTGTAGTCTGATGGTTTGTTTAATCACAGTAAACCTGTCATTTTACACATATAATTAAATGATCTAAACACTACATGATTTACACCTACACAGGAAAGGTATGCAGCCCCATACCTTGGCTATTAACCTTTTGAGTACCAGAGGGGTAGGAAACACATTGCTAAGCAATGCCTTCCTACCTCTCTGATACTCAAAGGGTTAAGTGTCAAATAAAGGACAGGTTCTGTCTAATAAATGGCAGTTCCTGTCCAATGAAGAGGTGAAGTCGTATGAGTCAAATGGAGTTAGTATGTCGAATATATGCAATATATGTCGACATACTAAGGGGGGGATATGTCGAAGGGGGGACATTGTGTAGTGCTTGGTGTATTAGTTATGTTTATTTTAACCCTTTGAATGCCACAGGGGTGAGCTATGCACATCCCTATGGCATTCAATGTTGTTCATGGTGCTGAAAGCCTTCTCTTTATTCCCCTACTAGCTGGGTAGGGAAGCACAGAGAATGTTGTTCAGAATTGTCATAGCTCTACCTGCTGTTACTCGGATTGATGTCGATGTGGGCATTTTTTGTTGGAGTGCTGGTGATTAGTGATGATCGAGCACCCCGATGCTCGGGTGTTCGGGTGCTCTGGCCGAGCGCCCCCGGAGGCTCGAGTGCTCGGCCGAGCACCCGAGCCCCATTGAAGTCAATGGGAGGACTCGAGCATTACACCAGGCACCCCCTGCTCTGATGAGGGGAGGGTGCCTGGTTCATAGGAAAAGGTCAGAAAATGATGGAAACACCACAGAAATGGTTCAGGGACAGCATAGGGAAGATGTCTGGATGCATCTTGGACTCCAACGTCGCTGCTGGGAACGATGTTTCGCCCGTAGTACGCCATTTTTACAGACTGACCGTAAAACACACAAAAAGGAAGATAAAAACTAATCTGCGGCTAGGCACACTAAACAATATGTGACGCTAATCTGCGGCTAGGCACACTAAACAATATGTGACGCTAATCTGCGGCTAGGCACACTAAACAATATGTGACGCTAATCTGCGGCTAGGCACACTAAACAATATGTGACGTTAATCTGCGGCTAGGCACACTAAACAATATGTGACGCTAATCTGCGGCTAGGCACACTAAACAATATGTGACGTTAATCTGCGGCTAGGCACACTAAACAATATGTGACGCTAATCTCCGGCTAGGCACACGAAACAGAATGTGACGCTAATCTGCGGCTAGGCACACGAAACAGAATGTGACGCTAATCTGCGGCTAGGTACAGTGAACGGAATATGTGACGTTAATTTGTGAATTTGCACACTAAACAGAATGTGACAATAATCTATGGCTAGGCACACGTTTAAAATGGCCCTTTTTGTCGCTGCGTTGTAAAATCATTGGCCCTGTGCACCTAACAGAATATGTCAGCTTGTCACTGCACTGTGAAATATTTGTCCCTGTGCACCTAGTACAATGTCACCTTAGAACATGTCCCCCCCCACAAAAAAATGAAATTCTGCCACCCCCAAAAAAAATTAAATGCTGCCCCCACACACAACAGTCCTAAAAAGGACTTTTGGGTCTTGAAAGAGTTTCAACAATTTTATTCTCCCTACACTGACTTCCTGTGCATCTAGTATTATATGTCACCTTTCAAATATCCCCCCCACAAAAAAAAGGAAATTGTGCCCCCCCAAACAAAATATAAATGCTGCCCCCACACACAACAGTCCTAAAAAGGACTTTTGGGTCTTGAAAGAGTTTCAACAATTTTATTCTCCCTACACTGACTTCCTGTGCATCTAGTATTATATGTCACCTTTCAAATATCCCCCCCACAAAAAAAAGGAAATTGTGCCCCCCCAAACAAAATATAAATGCTGCCCCCACACACAACAGTCCTAAAAAGGACTTTTTGGTCTTGAAAGAGTTTCAACAATTTTATTCTCCCTACACTGACTTCCTGTGCATCTAGTATTATATGTCACCTTTCAAATATCCCCCCCACAAAAAAAAGGAAATTGTGCCCCCCCAAACAAAATATAAATGCTGCCCCCACACACAACAGTCCTAAAAAGGACTTGTTGGTCTTGAAAGAGTTTCAACAATTTTATTCTCCCTACACTGACTTTCCCTGCCTAAGCGCATCTCTCCCTGGCTAAGAATGAGCCGAACTTGCGCGTCGGGTGCTATACAGCACCCGATCACGGGTTCTGGCCAGCCAATCAGTGTAATGCCAGCAGCCAACATGGCTGCTGGCATTACACTGATGTCAGAGCCTCCCCGCACGTTTATTGGCTGCGCAGCAGCCGTGAAACGTGCGGGGAGGAGACCCGAACATGGCGGGCGAGCACATGCGGTACTCGTACGAGTACCGCCATGTGCCGAGCAGAGCGATGCTCGAGCCGAACCGAGCTTCGGCCGAGCATGCTCGCTCATCACTACTGGTGATGTAATGTCAAAGACAGTTTGGTTAATACTGTTGATGTGCCTACGACACTATTCCAACAGAACATCGACATATGTAGCCCTCTTTGACCTTTAGTGCATCTAGGTCGCTGACTCCCTTCTTTCCTTCATTGCCTTCTCTAAACACACATCCAGGCTCCCTCCCATCACCTTAAGCATGTACTGATTACTTTCTCTCCCTCTATTCTCTAAAACACACACACACCTGCTCCCTCCCTCCTTTCATATAATCCCATACTGATTACCTTCACCTTATAAACCTGACAACTCCCTTCTCTCCCTCCCTTCTCTATACACACATAATGATGACTTTCTCTCCTTCTCTTTTCTAAGCAAATACACAGGCTCCCTCCCTCTCTTCACGTGATATGCATCACTTCTCTCCCTCACTTCTCTTAAAACACATAGACTTCCTCCCTTCATTTTACACACATATTAATGCCATTCTCTCCCTCACTTCTCTAAGTACGCACACAAGTTCCCTCTCTCTATACACCTTATACACATGCCAACTGTCTTCTAACCCTCACTTCTCTTATACATATGTTGACTCCCTTCTCTTCTTCCCTTCTCTATATACACACATGCATCTTTCCTTAAACATATACATACTCTGACTGCCTTCATTCCCTTGCTTCTCTAAACACACACCCAGGCACCTTCCCTCTTTTCACCTTATACACATGCCAACTATTTTCTCTCCCTCCCTTCTCTCAATACTCAAAAAGGCAACCTCCCTTGACCTTATACACATGCTGACTCCATTCTCTCCCTCCCTTCTCTATATACACACAAGCACCCTCCCTTGAACTTATACCATTGCAGACTCCCTTATTTCCCTCTCTTCTCTAAACACAGACCCATGCTCCTTTCCCTCCCTCACTCCCTCCTTCCCTTCACCTTATACACATGCTGACTCCTTTCTCTCCCTCCCTGCTCTAACCACCTCTTCACCTTACTTGTCAACTGCCAAGTGTCTCCCTCCTTTCACATTGTCCACATGCTGACCAACTTCCTCCCTTTACCATTGCATAGGCCCGATGTGCCAATGTCTTTGACAATGAGAGACTTGATGTATTTAACCCTTTCACTTCCAGGATAGCAAGCATTTAAATGCCATTGTTCAAGACTTAATGAGGTAAATGTACTACTTTGAAGAAAACAAGCTGCACTCACAGGACTTGTTTGAAGATGAATGTGCTGATGTACTGAATCAATGTTCCAGCCCAGCACACTGACCTTCAAACAAGTCCTGTGAGTGCGGATTGTTTTCTTCATTTATATGTCTGTTTCCTCATAACTGGCACCCAGACAAGTTATTGATATACAGTGAGTGCTCTTGCTCTAACAGCAGACTATTTTGTGTGTGTGTATATATATATCTATCTCTCTCTCTCTATATATATATCTATATATATAAAAGAATAAGCCTCATTGCATAATTTATGGTACCCCACACACAGAACATAATTTATGTCTCCTCAGAAAAGAAACTCGCATTGAACAGAATGTCTAATTACATAATTTATGTCTCATTAGGAGACACAACTCCTATTGGGTGATTGAATGGGGACTTTACTGCTCTCATTGGGTGATTCAGTGGGGGCGTGTTTATCATACAGGGAGTTGGCCCGCCCCCTCCAGCCCACCCACCAGTATCCAACTGACAAAAAAATATATATATGTAACTGCCACTCGCTCCTGAGGTAGGGATATCAGTAACTTCTCCCGGTCCACTCACACTCTCACTCAGGATCATGACCCCACAAACACACTGTTTCACCTCCCACAGAAAACTGTAACCCTCCATACACTCTGTGTCACCTCCCACAGATAACTGTAACCCTCCATACACTCTGTATCAGTACAAGGGTGTAATGTTCCCATAAAATACAAACTCAGGGATAAACTTAATAGCAACTCTTATTTAACTCATCATCTCTTCAGTCACCTCACTGTCTCAACTGTCACTCCTCCACTTCCTGCTTCCCACCCTTTCTCCTTAAAGGGAGAGAGATGCTTTGCTGTATGTTACAGAGGGCAAGCCTCAAACACAACTTTCTATTTGATCCCTCAGCATATTGCTACATTGCCTCAACTGAAGAGCCACCGTGTTCTATATTGCTATGTTAGCTCAACTTAACCCTTTGAGTGCCAGAGGGGTAAGCAACGCATTGCAAAGCACACATTCTGTCTCACAGTCTCTCACACAGTCTCTCAGTCTCACAGTCGCAGTCTCACAGTCGCAGTCTCACACTCTCACAGTCTCACACTCTCACAGTCTCTAACACACTCTCACAGTCTCTCACACAGTCTCACACAGTCTCACACTTTCACACAGTCTCACACTCTCACAGTCTCTCTCGCAGTCTCACACAGTCCCTCACACTCTCACAGTCTCTTACACTCTCTCACACTCTCACAGTCTCTCACACTCTCACAGTCTCTCTCGCAGTCTCACACAGTCCCTCACACTCTCACAGTCTCTTACACTCTCTCACACTCTCACAGTCTCTCACACTCTCACAGTCTCTCACACAGTCTCACACTTTCACACAGTCTCACACTCTCACAGTCTCTCTCGCAGTCTCACACAGTCCCTCACACTCTCACAGTCTCTTACACTCTCTCACACTCTCACAGTCTCTCTCACTCTCACAGTCTCTCACACTTTCACACAGTCTCACAGTCTCTCTCGCAGTCTCTCAGTCTCTCTCGCAGTCTCTCACAGTCCCTCACACTCTCACAGTCCCTCACACTCTCACAGTCCCTCACAGTCCCTCACACTCTCACACTCTCACACAGTCTCACACTTTCATACAGTCTCACACTCTCACACTCTCACAGTCTCTCTCGCAGTCTCTCACAGTCCCTCACACTCACACAGTCTCACACTCTGTCTCTCGCAGTCTCACACAGTCTCTCTCGCACTCTCACAGTCTCTTACACTCTCAGTCTCTTACACTCTCAGTCTCTTACACTCTCAGTCTCTTACACTCTGTCTCACAGTCTCACACTCTCTCACACTCTCTCACAGTCTCTCTCAGTCTCTCACACTCTCTGTCTCTCACACTCTCTCAGTCTGTCACACACTCTCTGTCTGTCACACACTCTCTGTCTGTCACACTCTCTCTGTCTGTCACACTCTGTCTGTCACACTCTGTCTGTCACACACTCTGTCTGTCACACTCTCTGTCTGTCACACTCTCTCTGTCTGTCACACTCTCTCAGTCTCTCACACTCTCTCAGTCTCTCACACTCTCTCACACTCTCACAGTCTCTCACACTCTCAGTCTCTCACACTTTCACACAGTCTCACACTCTCAGTCTCACACTCTCGCAGTCCCTCACACTCTCGCAGTCCCTCACACACAGTCACAGTCTCACAGTCACAGTCTCTCAGTCTCACACTCTCAGTCTCACACTCTCAGTCTCACAGTCTCACACTCTCACAGTCTCTCACAGTCTCTCTCACAGTCTCATACAGTCCCTCACACTGACAGTCTCTCACACTCTCACAGTCTCAGTCTCACACTCTCACAGTCTCACACTCTCACAGTCTCACAGTCTCACACTCACACACAGTCTCACACTCACACACAGTCTCACAGTCTCACACAGTCTCACACTCTCTCACAGTCTCACACTCTCTCACAGTCTCACACTCTCATACAGTCTCACACACACAGTCTCACTCACAGTCTCTCTCACACTCTCGGTCTCACACTCTCTCACAGTCTCTCACACACTCTCACACAGTCTCACACGCTCTCTCACACAGTCTCACACGCTCTCTCACACAGTCTCACACGCTCTCTCAGTCTCACACTCTCAGTCTCACACACTCACACACACAGTCTCACAGTCTCTCTCACATGGTCTCTCACAGTCTCTCACAGTCTCTCACTGTCACACTCTCACAGTCTCACTCTCTCACACACAGTCTCACACTCTCTCTCACACTCTCTCAGTCTCTCACACTCTCAGTCTCACAGTCTCTCACACTCTCGGTCTCACAGTCTCTCACACTCTCAGTCTCACAGTCTCTTTCACACTCTCACACACTCTCAGTCTCACACAGTCTCTCTCACTTTCTCACAGTCTCACACCCAATCACTCACACACTCAATCACACTCACAGTCTCACTCAATCACTCTCACAGTCTCACTCACACCCTCTCACTCACACCCTCTCACTCACACCCTCTCACTATCATACACACTCTCACTCACACACTCTCACTCACACACTCAATCTCGCACTCATAGCAATTACTCACACATAATCACACCCCGGGAGCCAGCACGATCCACCTTCCACCATAGTCTCACTGTCACTCACACCCCGGGAGCCAGCACGATCCACCTTCCACCATAGAATGTGCAATTACCACACGCATTTCAATTACATGAATGAATGCCAGTCACTCACATCCCGGGAGCCAGCACGATCCACCTTCCACCATAGTATGTGAAATTACCACATGCATTTCAACTATATGAATGAATGCCACAGTGGAGGCATAAGTACAAACACAAACTCATTACAATGACACATAGGTCAACCCCTTATGACTCACTTCTGTGTGTGTGTGTCTCTGTGTGTGCCTGTGTGTTTCTCACTGTGTGTGTTGCATGTCTGTATCACACTCTATGTGTCTGCATGTATGTGTGTATGACTGTCGCTCTTTAAGCATCTCAGTGCATGCGTGTGTGTCTCTGTGTTTGTCTCGCATCCGTGTGTGTGCATTAATTCCCTACATATCCTGACGGGCAACGCCGTCCCACATTGCTAGTATATATATAAAAGAATAAGCCTCATTGCATAATTTATGGTACCTCACACACAGAACATAATTTTTGTCTGCTCAGAAAACAAACACACATTGAACAGAATGCCTCATTACATAATTTATGTCTCATTAGGAGACACAACTCCTATTGGGTGATTCAGTGGGGACTTTACTGCTCCCATTGGGTGATTCAATGGGGGCATGTTTATCATACAGGGAGTTGGCCCGCCCACTCCAGCCCGCCCACCACTATCCAACTGACAAAAAAAATATAGCTGCCACTCGCTCCTGAAGTAGGGGATATCAATAACTTCTCCTGGTCCACGCACACACTCACTCAGGATCATGACCCCACAAACACACTGTTTCACCTCCCACAGATAACTGTAACCCTCCATACACTCTGTTTCAGTACGAGGGTGTAATGTTTCCATAAAATACAAATTCAGGGATAAACTTAATAGCAACTCTTTTATTTAACGCTTTTCATCTCTTCAGTCACCTCACTAACTGTCTGTTTTCAACTGTCACTCCTCCACTTCCTGCTTCCTGATTCCCGCCCTTTCTCCTTAAAGGGAGAGAGATGCTCTGCTGTATGTTACAGAGGGCAATCCTCAAACACCACTTTCTATTTGTTCCCTCAGCATATTGCTACGCTGCCTCAACTGAAGAGCCACCGTGTTTTATATTGCTATGTTGCCTCAACTTAACCCTTTGAGTACCAGAGGGGTACGCAACGCATTGCAAAGCAATGCGTTGCGTACCCCTCTGGCACTCAAAGGGTTAAGTAAAGAGGAGTTACTGCTCCCATTGGGTGATTCAATGGGGGAGTGATTTAAATAATGCAGGGAGTTGGCAAAGAGGTCCTTATGGATAAAGGGAAGGTGGTCTGATTGTGGGGCAAACCAAATGAACTGTAGATGACAAAAATTCTCAACATTTTGACAAGTTTAAATGAAGCTTTTATCCCTTTGCATGCTAGAAAGGTCTCCAATGGAGATTTCTCTAGCATGCAAGGGGGTTAAAAAACCTCTTCTAAATAAATTGGAATTTAGGGATTTTTTTTTTCAATCCCCCCCCCCCCCGTCTAAGGTGACCACATATCCCTTTAAATCAGGGTCACTTATAAAATACACACATTGCAGGGTTGCTTTGATTCCTGTGCTGTCCTGCAATGTGTGTATTTTATGTGTCCCTGATTTAAAGGGATATGTGGTCACCTTAGTTGGTTTGCTCCATATTGCTTTTATTCAAGAGGCTCAAATTATCACCTTGAACTGTATGTGTGTGTTTTTCTTCTCTACATTAACCACTTGAAGACCAGAGGGTTGTGCAAAGCATTGCCCCTCAATGTGTTGTCCATCCCTCTGGTTGTCAAGGGGAAATAACCCTTTACAGGCCATAAGCACAAAGTAAAAGAGGAGCAATTGCAGAGCAAGCCAAGTGCAATAACATTTCCCAAAGTTGTCTTGGGACCTTTTGATGCTCCTACACCACAGACACAAACACATCAGACAAAAAACACATACACACTCACACTCTCACACACACTCTCAATCAATCATACACACTCAATCATACAGACTCACAATAATTCACACACTCAATCACACACACTCTCACTCAATCACACACACTCTCATTCAATCACACACACTCTCACTCACACTGTCACTCACACAATCACACACACTCACACTCTCACTCACACACTCACACTCTCTCACACTCACACGTACTCACTAACACACACAATCACTCACACTCACACTCATTCACACCCCAGGAGCCAGCATGATCCACCTTCCACCATAATCTCACTCACTCTCACTCACACCCCGGGAACAAGCACGATCCGCCTTCTACCATAGTATGTGCAATTACCACATGCATTTCAACTACATGAATAAATGCCACTCGCTCACACACACACTCACTCACACCCCGGGAGCCAACACAATCCGCCTTCCACCATAGTACAGTTACCACATACATTTCAACTATATGAATGAATGCCACAGTGGAGGCATAAGTACAAACACAAACTCATTACAATGACACATAAGTCACCCCCTTATGACTCACTTCTGTGTGTGTGTGTGTGTGTGTGGGTGCCTGTGTGTTCCTCACTGTGTGTGTTGCATGTCTGTATCACACTCTATGTGTCTGCATGTTGTGCATTGCATGTATGTGTGTATGACTGTGTCGCTCTTTATGCATCTCAGTGCATGCATGTGCATTTGCGTGTGTGTCTCTGTGTGTGTTTGTCTTGCATCCGTGTGTGTGCATTAATTCCCTATATATCCTGACGGGCAGCGCCGTCCCACATTGCTAGTATATATATATATATATATATATACTGTCATGTCAGCCTCCATGGGCATAGCATCCATTACTCATTGATGCTGTTATTTTTGACCCAGTAAGATAAGTACAGGTTACTATTAGGTGTTAGAACTCATTCAGGGTATTTTGGGGGGGTATTCCAACAGAATGTTAGATGATAGATATCTCACTCTATTTGTTTCTTTGTTCACTACCAACATTTATGTGAGTGAGGTAACTAGTCATTGGAGGTCACTGTTGCTAATTTTTTTTGATTCACTATGCAAAAATATTTTTACAGGAGCATAATCAGAACCTACTGGACCATAGAGCAGATGGGACTACCTTGGATGCTTGGCCCTGATTTACTTATTTATGCAATTTATGGATGGCATTTTCTATACCAGGACTGGTGTTATCTGGGTGAAAAATGTACCTTTTGACCTATCTGACACTGGGTTCTGATGTCCTAAGTAGAACTGGAGTGATTCTGGGGTGCACCAAGTACACAATAGGAAACGGATAAAATAAAATCCCTGTTGAATTAAAGGTGAAGTAACAATCCCTAATAAAAACCCACTTACCTAACTATGGCCAAAAACTCAAAATGACCACTATTTTTTTAACCTTGTACCTCAGTCAGTTCTGGATGTTATGTCCATGGAGGTGGACATGACAGTTTCTGGCAGGATCACATGACACAAACTCCACCAACTGCACATGCTCCCATAGAAGATGGCCTGCAGTAGATATATTCAAATAAAGGGATGGGAGGACCTGAGTAATAAAGAGAGACTAGCAAAACTATGTTTGTTTACATTAGAGAAGATACATCTATGGGGTGATATGATTTAATTACAATACATTTACAGTATAAAATATTCTAGGACAATACAAATAACTCTTTAAGGAACTATTTACTCAAAGAGCTGAGAAAAAACAAGGGGTTATTCATTAAAACTAAAAGAAAGACACTTTCAACTAAAACAAATTCAAGGTTTTTTCCAGTAAGGGCAGTACAGGTGTGAAATCCTTTGCCTCAAGTTGCTGTGTTAGCAGATACTGTAATTGCGTTAAAAAAATAATGGATAACTTTCTGGTATTAGGACAGCTGGTTTCAAAGTCCATAGGCTGTTAATCTAGGGAAACATGATTGCTTTGGGGCTTGATTGGAAAAGGCTTCAGCAAGTTTTTTTTCCGCTTTCCTGTGGATCAACAGCGTTGGTATGGCATGAGCTGAACTTAATGTACTCATGTCTTTTTATAGCCTCATCCACTGTGTTACTGTGTTCTTATGTTCCTATATTACCATCTGAGAATCATGAAGCAGAAGTGGAAAAAATAGTCACTCAGGGAACTCCAAAATTGTCTTTTTATGTAACACCAGTCTGAGAAAGAAGGACACTCTGTTTAACTCTAGATAGGTCTAAAATATTCATTTGTTATTTATCTTATCCTTAACTCTTTGAGTGCCAGAGCGGTATGTTATTGTTTTGTTGTATATACCTCAGTCACTCAGTTTGCAGTTTTTGTAAGCTTATCACTGGCATTTGACTGATTGGGAATCATGGGAGTTGTAGTCCCCAACAGCTGAAGAGCTAAAGGTTGCATTATCCTGGGTTCAGATAAATTGATATACAATGTTTGGGGTGTCCAACAAGGTAGACTGCTTCGGTCGTTCCAGTAGAATACAAAAATATGACTTCATATCTTAATTCCTGTTCATCCTTTGATGTCTCATATAAAATACACAAGTTTTATTCATTTGGGCAGGAGGATGCTTTTATTATTTCTACATTTTCCTGTAGACTAATTTAATGAAACAGCTCTAAACCAGGGATAAAAAAACTAGTAGCAGCTTCTTAAAATTTGCAGTAGCCAGAGATGTTTCAAAAACAGTAGATCAAATCACAGGAAACTCTGCAGCATTCTCTTATTATGCACAAAAATCAATAGATAATGTTTCCCTTGATAGGTCATGATTCTCAGAGCAGTCAAAAAGCAACTAAATAAATGTATGTCATCATTAGGAAGCTTTATTTTTCACTTGAAATGCAGTACAGAGTGCTAACACAGGCATTCAATTCACACATATAATGCTACTGAAGGTACTCTGCAAAATTGAAAACACTGACAATGTGCAATAATTTTTATACTGTATTGAAATGTTATATTATATAACAATCCTATGAATAGACGCACTCAGCAGCATACACCTGCCTGTATACAATGATGTATTACACAAAGCATTTTTATACTGTTTATTGGAAGGATGAAGTACAAAGGATTGATTACATTGCTATAGAGCCTAGGCAGTGAGTTAGTGTACCCTTGCAGTGACACAGCCGGAGTAAAAGGTGCTGGTCGCAAGGCCAGTTGGCAAGATACGTACACTAGCCACCACTGGGGATAGCCACTTTGCTAACTGGAAGTAGTATATGGAGAAGCAGATAAAGAGAAACCTAGAGGGAGTTATGGCTTCCTCCACTAGATGGCTGAAGAACAAAAGATGAAACAGAGGTTGGAGAGATATCACATTCTGCCACTAGATGGCTTGAGGTAGATGGGTTGTCACTGCTCTTTTGGATATTCCTCCTTTTGCCAGTAGAGTGATCTAGTGAGGCAGAAACATAGGATTGGGAAGGCGACCTCTGACTAGGCTGAGGGAGAAAGGCTGTCAGAAGGAAGGTCACTTCCAAGAATCTCACTGGCCAGATGGTCAGGAACCAGTTGCAGGGAAGAATGCTGGAGCAAGGTCTAGCAGGAGCTCACTGGTATAGGAATGAGGTAGGCTGTTGGCAAACAGAAATACAAAAGGCACTTTTCACTATTGGCTTTATGCCAAATTATTTTCTGTCTTCTTTATTTCTTGTGTATACTTTGATTTTTTAGTGCCTAAAAAATCAAATTATACACAAGAAATAAAGAAGACAGAAAATAATTTGGCATAATCCAACAGTGAATAAGACCAGTTCAGTTAAGTAATATATAACCTATGTAATAATTAAAGAAAACTACACACTCTAAATGTTATTATTTTTATTGAAAGCAACAAATTAAAAATTAAAACCACCAGGCCTTTGAGTAATTAAACCTATAGCCTTAAAACCGTCACTACCAGGGAAATGAAAAAAAAACTACTTGTCCAAGGGACTAAAATGGGAGCCCGATCTACTTGTCCCTCATGACAATCTACTTGTCCTGATACACAATAATTATTTTAGCACAGCCACCAAAATACCACCTCCACACCCTGCCCACCCTGTGTCCACCTTCACACTGTATCCACTTTCACACTGTGTCCACCTCCACACCCTGCCCATCCAGTGTCCACCTCCACACTGTGTCCACCTCCACACCCTGCCCACCTTGTGTCCATCTTCACACTTTGTCCACCTACACACCCTGCCCACCCTGTCTCCACCTCCACACTGTGTCCACCTCCACACCCTGCCCACCCTGTGTCCACTTCCACACTGAGTCCACCTCCACACCCTGCCCATCCTGTGTCCACCTCCACACTGTGTCCACCTCCACACCCTGCCCATCCTGTGTCCACCTCCACAGTGTCCACCTCTGCACCCTGCCCATCCTGTGTCCACCTCCACACTGTGTCCACCTTCACACCCTGCCCATCCTGTGTCTACCTCCACACTGTGTCCACCTCCACACCCTGCCCATCCTGTGTCCACCTCCACACTGTGTCCACCTCTACACCCTGCCCATCCTGTGTCCACCTTCACACTGTCCATCCTGTGTCCACCTCCATACTGTGTCTGCCTTCACACTGTCCATCCTGTGTCCACCTTCACAGTGTCCATCCTGTGTCCACTTCCACACTGTGTCTACCTTCACACTGTCCATCCTGTGTCCACCTTCACACTGTCCATCCTGTCTCCACCTCCACACTGTGTCTGCCTTCACACTGTCCATCCTGTGTCCACCTTCACACTGTCCATCCTGTGTCCACCTCTACACTATGTCTGCCTTCACACTGTCCATCCTGTGTTCACCCTGCCCAAACTGGCACTCAGACAAGTGCTTACCTTCAATAAAGCCTCCTCCACCTCGGGTCACTGAAGTGCTGCCACCTGCCTCCCTCTCAGCAGCTGAGGAGGATGTTGGTGCCAGAAAGCTACTGGAGAACTGGCTTGGCTCTCTCTGTTCAACTGCGCACCAAGCATATTTGTTGGCCCAACCAGATGCGACATCACTACGCACATGCATGCGCAGTTCAAAATAGCTTCCCTTCATTGAGGCAACAGACTCAATGACGAGAGCTGTAGCGACGGGATTCAGAGCGGAGTGCAGGGCACTTAGGGCAGCAGCACGGGGGGGGGGGCCTCGCAAGCAGGGCTAAATGTAATTAGAAATGTACCTGCCCAGCATCAGAAACTACATGTCCCAGGTGTCGGGCGATATAAATTCCACATCCCTGACTAACAAGGTGACTAAAGACCATCTGCTTATAATGATAGTGCAAAATACTCTCGCTGAATGTCCAAGTTAGAATGTGCAGACTGGATAGAAAAGAGCTGGAGTCAATACAATGTTGACTCAATGCAGCATTAGCGAACTGATTTACTAATTATATAGTTTGCATATTACTATTGCTCTAGCATTTACATTTTGAAGCTGCAAATGGATGTGGGACTTGTGTATCCTGATCCATCTGAACAGAGCTGATAGATAGAATAAAGTTTATTTTCTCCTATAACTTGCCGTTAAAGGGGTTTTAGAGTATGGGTTATATTTCACACGTAGAAGTAAAGAAGGAAATATTAAATACTTCTACTCTGAATAATACATAAACAAGATCGATATTACTGTAGCGCTAGAGATCTGTGATTGAATTCAAAGTCTAAATGCAACAATTGTATCTGTAGAGAAGTAAGTCATCATAACTAATGTGCACTATTGTTATAAGCAGATGGCCTTTAGTCAGCTTAGTAGTGATGGTTTTAAGGCTATAGGGTTTAATTACTCATAGCCCTAGTTGTTTTAATTTTCAATTTGTTGTTTTCAATAAAAACTATACCATTTAGGTGGTGTGTAGTTTTCTTTAATTATTATACAGGGTATATACTGATTTTGTTCACTGTTGGCTTTATGCCAAATTCTTTTCTGTCTTGTTTATTTCATGTATTTAATTTGGTACTTTAAGATCTGCGATGCGCTGGTTGTGATCTCAAGAAAATCCAGTAGCAATAAAAGATAAGCAACAAATTTGTGAGGCAAGCAGGAGGTCAAAGGCAGGCTGAGTCAATTCCAGATGACAGACGACCAGCAAATTCGGAAGTCAAAATGGATAGACAGGAGAAGCTGGGTCAAGACATGAACTGAGGCAGGTGTCACTATGGCTAAGGTCAAGGATCAAAGAATGTGACTCTGCATGTTCCAAAGTCAGCTAGATAAGCATGGATGAACAAATAGGAAGGAACTGGGTGGAGACACAGGTGTGCTCAGCCCAGGAAAGGGAGATAGTGACACCAGCCTATCCAGTAATAGAAGCCCCATTCCCTACCCTCCCACTTCAAGTGAGAATAACATGTCCAGTAATTCAGGCCCTGTTTCTTATCCTTAGATTGGCTAGATGGAGAGATGCCATTATATGCATGTCTGATCCCTTCATATGGATTGTGATTGGCTAGGAGGTGAGGTTATTCTAGGGCATCTTCTGTGCTCTGTGTAATCTCACCTTCCATCCAATAGGAGTGTGGAAAAGGAGTTGAACAGGGGTTGGCCATATAAAAGCCAATCCGCATTCACATTTTCACAAACTGACTTAAGCAATGGCCCGAGCAGGACTAAGGGAGGGGATTCTTTTTTTTTTTTTTTAACTTATTTTTTATTTTTAGTGGCGGTGACACGGCAGTGGGTTGTTAGGCTTTTTGTTGATTTTTGCTGAAACTGTTGAGGAGACTGCAACGTAGGACCAGGGCATTGGAGACACCACTGGACCTCTTACATCAAGATATGTGATTCACCTGGGGAGCATGTGGGGAGAGGAAATGAGGCCTGAATTATTGGACATGTTCTAATTATTTCGGGTGGGTGAGGGAACCGGGCCTCTGTGATTGGATGTGTTGGTTTCACTTGGGGTGGACTGGATTGGTAATGTTGGTTTCATTTGTGGTGGATGAGGGAACGGGGGCTATATTATTGGACATATTAGGTAGTTTTTACAAAAGTTGGGGGGGTTCTTTTGAGGAGGGTATGCGAAGGGGTGTATTGATTACTTTGAGTGTTGGCACTACTGTGTTTGCTGAATGGCACTTGGGTTTTGCTAGAATGCTTGCTTTCATGGTCCTACTAGGATGTACACATGTTAAGCTTCAGTTTAATGTGCGTTGCTGGTGTATGCCGGAGCTTAGTGCCTGCTATTTTGAAGGTAAGACATACCATTAAATAGCAAAATTAATAGCAGGAATTAACATGGTTTTATGAGGAACAGATCATGCCAAACTAATCTTTTCAGCTTCAATGAAGAAGTAAGTAACAACCTAGATAATGGTAAGGCAGTTGATGTAGTATATCTAGATTTTGCAAAGGCATTCAATACAGTGCCACGAAGGAGGCTGGGGTTTAAAATAAGGAAACTGGTGCTGGGGATAACCTTTGCAATTGGAGATAAAACTGGTTGAAGGATAGGGAGCAGTGTGTGGTTGTAAATGGACAATTCTCCAATACACTTAAAGTTAACAGTGGAGTACCTCAGGGTTCAATACTTGGTCCACTGCTTTTTAACAGTGTTTATAAATAACCTGGAAATAGATATAGAAGCAAAATATCTATATTTGCAGAGGACACTAAATTTTGCAGGGTAATACATTCAGAATAGGATATTTATTATCTGCAGAGGGATTTACAATAAAATGGCAGATTGGGCAACAGAATGGAATATGAAGTTTAAAGTGAGAAAGTGTAAAATCATACATTTGGAAAGAAAAATTCACAATGCTACTCATGAACTTAATGGAATCATTTTAGGGGACTCATTGCTAGTGACAGACCTGGGGACCCTTGTAAACTACAAGCCTGGAAACAATAACCAGTGTTAAATAGTAGTAGCAAACAAACAAAATCCTGTCTTGCATAAATAGGGGTATAAAAAGGTGTATTGAAGCAATAGTGGATAACATCATTTTGCTATTTCAAAAATCATTGGTAAGACCTCAACTCAAATATGCAGTGCAGTTTTAGGCACCAATTCTGAAAAAGGATATACTAGAAATGGAGAGAGTACAGTGAACAACAACAAAATTAATTAAGGGAATGGAGGACTTGACATAGAACGACTAGACAAACTTGACAACTAAGAGGAGATCTTATCACACATATGTACAAGTATATGAGAGGTCAATACAAGGATCTCTCTGGTGAGCAATTCATTCCAAGGGCTGATCAAATAACTAGGGGACACCTCTTGATATTACAGAAAAAGAGGTTTCAACTTCAGCAGAGGAAAGGGTTTTTACAGAAAAGCCTGTTAAATTATCTAATTCCTTGCACAAGGTTGTAGCTATGGCAGATACAATGGATAATCTTAAGAGGTCTGATATAGACTAACTTATTTGGCAGCAGGAAAGCTATATAATCATCATGTCTGTGGGTTATGGGGCAAAGGTTGAACTTGATGGACTTGTGTCTTTTTTCAACCTAATTTACTATGTTACTCTGTTACCACACAGCATGTTGATGTTGCATGAGCTAACAAATTTAGGCAAAAAGTCTGAAAATAGTGCAGGTCATTGAATCAAGCCCAATGCATCCCACAATACATGTTATATATTGCAAGTGCACATATAGGAAGATAAGCTATCTACTAAAGCAAATGCCTTGTTTAAGCCCTTGGATTCTAGAGACATCTCCAACACACTGTGGAGCAATGCATAGGCAATGACTCTAGAATCTGAGGGGGGTTAAGTCATATTGCCATAAACATGGTGAGTGGGGTATAATGCTCAAAACTCATATTCAATGGCATAAATTCAGGGGGTACAGAGGGTTCAGTTCAGGGTCCAGCATCCAAGAAGGCCTCATCTGCCCCAGTGTCCAATAGTTTCTTGTTATGCCTCTGAAAATATTTTTGTGTTAGGGACACAAAAAAATGTTTGCTGTGGTGTCCTGCAATCGCTAGTTATGCTACTGTTCATATGAATTTTAAGAAGTTAAGAAGATTTAAGGAGAAAGTTATGACTTGTCAGTGGCCCTTTAGAAGCCTCTATTTAAAGTGGAACTCTCACCTCCCATACAGTTACCTGTAATCAAATATACTTCTCCAATAAAGCTTCAATCTGTGTTTTTATTTTCCTAAATCTGTATGGTAACGGAAACATTAGAAGTTAAAGATATATATCTGATAATGTCACCCGAAGGATTGCCATGGTCCAGCTCAGTACTGAAAGTCTGTCAGTCACCTCCCCTCCTCTTCCCATGTTGTGCCTCGTTCCTTCCTCCTTCAGAGACTCACAAATCTTCAGGTGACCTGGAACACATTGATTTCTGAGTCTCTGAAGTAGGAGGGAATGAGACACAACATAGGAGCAGAAGGGAAGGTGATTTATAGCCTGTACCGCAGTGATCCCTCCTGTGATGTCATCAGGTATATCTTTAACTTCTAATCTCATCCCTACCATACAGATTAAAAAAAAAAGAAAAAAAAAAAACACAGATTGAAGCTTTATTGGAGAAGTATGTTTGATTACAGATAACTTTATGGGAGGTGAGAGTTCCACTTTAACATTATCTTAAAGGTCAGACAACACTTTCTAATAATAACCATGACTCTCCATACTATGGCCAGAAAAAGATAGTGTCCTGTATGAATTTTTTGCTCCTTGGTTCAAAAGAAAATGGGGGTTATGGACTGAGGTATGATAAAGAGTAGTGATGAGTGAGCACCCCAATGCTCGGGTGTTCGGGTGCTCTGACCGAGCACCCCCTGAGGCTCGAGTGCTCGGCCGAGCATCCGAGCCCCATTGAAGTCAATGGGAGGACTCGAGCATTACACCAGGCACCCCCTGCTCTGATGAGGGGAGGGTGCCTTGTCCATAGGAAAATGGAAGAAAAGGATGGAAACACCACAGAAATGGTTCAGGGACAGCATAGGGAGGATGTCTGGATGCATCTTGGACTCCAACATCGCTGCTGGGAACGATCTTTCGCCCGTAGTACGCCATTTTTACAGACTGACCATAAAACACACAAAAAGGAAAATAAAAACAACTTTAGGCGAAAAATTGATACCAAACAATATTTGCTGTATATTTACTTGTATATCATCTGCAAATTCTCCCAAAAATTTCCTTGATTTTCAGAACTGAGGCCATGATTAAGAGGGAAACGTGCGCAGAGGCAAATTCTCCCAAAAATTTCCTTGATTTTCAGAACTGAGGCCATGATTAAGAGGGAAACGTGCGCTGAGCTGACCATCTAAAACATTATGGGTGAGGGTCTGCTGCAGAGCTGACCATCCTAAACATTATATGCGAAGGCCTGCTAGTGAGCTGACGCTATAAAACATTATATGAGAGGGCCCGCTAGAGAGCTGACCCAATAAAACATTATATGAGAAGGCCCGCTGGTGAGCTGACCTATATAAAAATTGTCAAACAGGGCCCGCTGGTGAGCTGGCCCTATATAAAAATTATATCACAGGGCCCGCTGGTGAGCTGGCCCTATATAAAAATGATAGCACAGGGCCCGCTGGTGAGCTGGCCCTATATAAAAATTATATCCCAGGGCATATGGAAGAGGAGGAGGAGGATGAGAAGATTAAGAGTCAACCATATACCCGTTTTTTGGGTGGAAGGGGTGAATGGGAATACAGAGTATTCCCATCATTGTAAATAACATATATAAAGTGAGTTTATGTTCCCCCGGGGCTTTCCTCCAGTGGAGTGGAGAAGTCAGGGGAAATCCAGGCCTTCTTCATTTTTATAAGTGTCAACCTATCAGCATTGTCGGTGGAAAGGCGGATACGCTTATCTGTTATGATGCCACCAGCAGCACTAAATACCCGCTCAGACAGAACGCTGGCGGCAGGGCAGGCCAGCACCTCCAAGGCGTAGAGTGCCAGTTCATACCACGTGTCCAGCTTGGACACCCAGTAGTTGTAAGGCACAGAGGGATCATTGAGGACGCTGACACGGTCTGCTACGTACTCCTTCACCATCTTCCAAAACTTTTCCCTCCTTGTGACACTAGGCTGCGCATCAGGGTGAGGGTGCTGGCGGGGTGTCATGAAGGTGTCCCACGCCTTGGAGAGTGTTGCCCTGCCTTTCTCGGAACTGCTGTGTGCTCCCCTTTTCTCCCCTTCTCTGTTGGCCAAGGTAGCACGTACTCTGCCGCCAGCGTTGTCAGATGGAAAATTTTGGAGCAATTTTTCAACAAGAACCTTCTGGTATTGCACCATTTTGCTTGTCCTCTCCACCGGAGGAATGAGAGATGAGAAATTCTCTTTGTAGCGGGGGTCCAGAAGGGTGAACACCCAGTAATCCGTGTTGTTTAAAATGCGTATAACGCGTGGGTCACGGGAAAGGCAGCCTAACATAAAGTCAGCCATGTGTGCCAGAGTACCAACAGTCAAGATTTCGCTGTCCTCACCAGGAGGATGACTCTCAATATCCTCATCCTCTTCCTCCTCTTCTGCCCACCCACGCTGAAGAGATGGAACTAAAGTTCCATGGCTACCCTCTGTAGCGGAGGCAACCGTGTCTTCCTCCTCCTCCTCCTCCTCCTCCTCCGCCTCCTCCAATTGTCGCTGAGAAGACGAAGTGAGGGTGCTCTGGCTATCACCTTGTGTAAGCTCTTCCTCCCCCATTTCCACCTCTTCCACATGCAAAGCGTCGGTTTTAATTGTGAGCAGCGAGCGTTTCAGTAGACACAGAAGTGGGATGGTTACACTGATAATAGCGTTATCGCCGCTCACCATCTGTGTCGATTCCTCAAAATTGCGTAAAACCTCGCAGAGGTCTGACATCCATTCCCACTCCTCACTTCTGATTACAGGAAGTTGAACGGAGAGGCGACGACCGTGTAACAGCTGGTACTCCACTACTGCCCTCTGCTGCTCACAAAGCCGGGCCAACATGTGGAAGGTGGAGTTCCAGCGCGTGCTCACGTCACACAGCAGCCGGTGAGCTGGCAATTGTAAGCGCTGCTGCAGCTTCAACAGGCCGGCCGAAGCTGTAGATGACTTACGGAAATGTGCACACACGCGGCGCACCTTGGTCAAGAGATCATGCACATTGGGGTAGGTTTTTAGAAATCGCTGAACCACTAAATTAAATACATGCGCTAGGCATGGTACGTGTGTGAGCTTGCCGAGCTCCAAAGCCGCCACCAAGTTACGCCCATTATCACACACAACCATGCCTGGTTGCAGGTTGAGTGGCGAGAGCCATTGCTCGGTCTGGTGACTAATCCCCTGCAACAGCTCTGAGGCCGTGTGCTGTTTGTCCCCAAGGCAGATCAGCTTCAGCACGGCCTGTTGACGCTTCCCCACTGCAGTGCTACACTGCTTCCAGCTACTGGCTGATGGGGGAGTGGCGCTGCGTGTGGAGAATTCAGAGGTGGAAACGGAGGAGGAGGAGCCAATAACGTAGGTGCTGGCGGAAACCCTGATGGAGGTAGGGCCCGCAATCCTCGGCGTGGGTAGCACCCGTGCCATCCCAGGGTCCGAGTCGCTCCCAGCCTCCACGACATTCACCCAGTGTGCCGTCAGGGAAATGTAGCGTCCCTGGCCACAAGCACTTGTCCATGTGTCAGTCGTTAAGTGGACCTTCCCAGTAACTGCGTTGGTCAGGGCACGGGTGATGTTACGGGACACATGGTGGTGTAATGCGGGGATGGCACACCGGGAAAAGTAGTGGCGGCTGGGGACCGCGTACCGAGGGACAGCTGCTGCCATCAGGCTGCGGAAGGACTCAGTGTCCACAAGCCTAAATGGCAGCATTTCGATGGCCAGTAATTTGGAAAGGTGTGAGGTTAGTGCTATGGCCTGTGGGTGGGTGGCTGGGTACTTTCTCTTGCGCTCAAATGCCTGGGGTAACGACATTTGGACTATGTGCTGGGACAGGGAAGTGGATGTGGTCGCTGATGGTGCTTCAGATGGTACAGGTGCAGGGCGGGAGGTATGCGGGCCTGCGCCTTCGACAGGCGATTGGCCGGCACCGAAAACAGGGGAAGAGGAGGCAGTGGTGTGGCCTGCAGACACAGATGGGCGATCCAGGCGTTCCTCCCACTTACTACGGTGCTTGGATGCCATGTGTCGGATCATGCTGGTGGTGGTGAGGTTTCTAGTGTTCATGCCTCGGCTCATTCTGGTGTGGCACAGGTTGCAAACTACAATTCTTTTGTCGTCCGCACTTTCCTTAAAAAAACGCCATACCGCGGAACACCTACCCTTTGGCAAGGGAGATTTACGCAAGGGGGTGCTCCGTGGAACATTTGCGGGCCGGTTTGGTGCGGTCCGCCTTCTTTCTGTAGCCACACCACTGCCTCTTCCAGCCTGTTGCGGTGCTGCAGATGGCTCACCCTCAGGACTGCTGTCATCGCTCGGCTCTACACCTTCCCAGGTGGGGTCAGTCACCTCATCGTCCACCAAGTCCTCCTCCACTTCCTCACTCTGATCATCCTCCTCAAGTCTTGATCCCACCACATACTCAGTCATTGACAACTGTATAACATTCTCCTCAACAAGGTCTTGAGACGGAAATAGTGGTTGATTTAATGGCAACTGTGTCTCATCATCATCATCATCATCCACTACTTCCTTTGACCTTAAATGCCGTTCACATCTGTCATCTTCTTGTGATTGGGTAGCCTCTAGAGGTTGTGAATCAGGGCACAAGATGTCATGTTCCTCTGCAAGCGTGCTTGGAGAGAGGGTCAAATGAAGGATTGGTGATGAGACGAGCTCCTCACTATATCCCAGTGTGGGATCACTTCTTTGACCAGACCGTGTATGGTGGGAGGAAGGATGATCAGAGTGAGGATTATTTTGACCAGACTCTTGGCTACTGAGAGTGGACTTGGTGGAAGACAGGGTGGTGCTTAACCGACTGGAAGCAGTATCAGCTGTCATCCAACCGACCACCTGTTCGCAGTGGTCGGACCTCGAGAGTGATGTCCTGCGACGCCCTGTAAAATTACACATGAAGCTAGGTATGGTGGATGTCTTTCTTTCTTGTGCTCTGGCACCAGGCACAGTTTCTCCGCGTCCTGACCCGCGCCCTGAACTTTCAGGACCACGTCCACTTCCCCGTCCCTTTTTACCCGCCTTCTTCATCTTACACAGAATATGTGACGTTAATATTTGAGTTTGAAAACTTAACAGTATTTCTTACTATTCTGCAACTCTGCAGAGTACACAGAATAGGCTGCTAAACGGCGGTGACACACACTGAATGGAATATGTGACTTTAATATTTGAGTTTGAAAACTTAACAGTATTTCTTACTATTCTGCAACTGTGCAGAGTACACAGAATAGGCTGCTAAACGGCGGTGAAACACACTGAATGGAATATGTGACTTTAATATTTGAGTTTGAAAACTTAACAGTATTTCTTACTATTCTGCAACTCTGCAGAGTACACAGAATAGGCTGCTAAACGGCGGTGAAACACACTGAATGGAATATGTGACTTTAATATTTGAGTTTGAAAACTTAACAGTATTTCTTACTATTCTGCAACTCTGCAGAGTACACAGAATAGGCTGCTAAACGGCGGTGAAACACACTGAATGGAATATGTGACTTTAATATTTGAGTTTGAAAACTTAACAGTATTTCTTACTATTCTGCAACTCTGCAGAGTACACAGAATAGGCTGCTAAACGGCGGTGAAACACACTGAATGGAATATGTGACTTTAATATTTGAGTTTGAAAACTTAACACTATTTCTTACTATTCTGCAACTGTGCAGAGTACACAGAATAGGCTGCTAAACGGCGGTGATACACACTGAATGGAATATGTGACTTTAATATTTGAGTTTGAAAACTTAACAGTATTTCTTACTATTCTGCAACTCTGCAGAGTACACAGAATAGGCTGCTAAACGGCGGTGAAACACACTGAATGGAATATGTGACTTTAATATTTGAGTTTGAAAACTTAACAGTATTTCTTACTATTCTGCAACTCTGCAGAGTACACAGAATAGGCTGCTAAACGGCGGTGAAACACACTGAATGGAATATGTGACTTTAATATTTGAGTTTGAAAACTTAACAGTATTTCTTACTATTCTGCAACTGTGCAGAGTACACAGAATAGGCTGCTAAACGGTGGTGAAACACACTGAATGGAATATGTGACTTTAATATTTGAGTTTGAAAACTTAACAGTATTTCTTACTATTCTGCAACTCTGCAGAGTACACAGAATAGGCTGCTAAACGGCGGTGAAACACACTGAATGGAATATGTGACTTTAATATTTGAGTTTGAAAACTTAACACTATTTCTTACTATTCTGCAACTGTGCAGAGTACACAGAATAGGCTGCTAAACGGCGGTGATACACACTGAATGGAATATGTGACTTTAATATTTGAGTTTGAAAACTTAACAGTATTTCTTACTATTCTGCAACTCTGCAGAGTACACAGAATAGGTTGCTAAACGGCGGTGAAACACACTGAATGGAATATGTGACTTTAATATTTGAGTTTGAAAACTTAACAGTATTTCTTACTATTCTGCAACTCTGCAGAGTACACAGAATAGGCTGCTAAACGGCGGTGAAACACACTGAATGGAATATGTGACTTTAATATTTGAGTTTGAAAACTTAACACTATTTCTTACTATTCTGCAACTGTGCAGAGTACACAGAATAGGCTGCTAAACGGCGGTGATACACACTGAATGGAATATGTGACTTTAATATTTGAGTTTGAAAACTTAACAGTATTTCTTCCTATTCTGCAACTGTGCAGAGTACACAGAATAGGCTGCTAAACGGCGGTGAAACACACTGAATGGAATATGTGACTTTAATATTTGAGTTTGAAAACTTAACAGTATTTCTTACTATTCTGCAACTCTGCAGAGTACACAGAATAGGCTGCTAAACGGCGGTGAAACACACTGAATGGAATATGTGACTTTAATATTTGAGTTTGAAAACTTAACAGTATTTCTTACTATTCTGCAACTCTGCAGAGTACACAGAATAGGCTGCTAAACGGCGGTGAAACACACTGAATGGAATATGTGACTTTAATATTTGAGTTTGAAAACTTAACACTATTTCTTACTATTCTGCAACTGTGCAGAGTACACAGAATAGGCTGCTAAACGGCGGTGACACACACTGAATGGAATATGTGACTTTAATATTTGAGTTTGAAAACTTAACAGTATTTCTTCCTATTCTGCAACTGTGCAGAGTACACAGAATAGGCTGCTAAACGGCGGTGACACACACTGAATGGAATATGTGACTTTAATATTTGAGTTTGAAAACTTAACAGTATTTCTTACTATTCTGCAACTCTGCACACTACACAGAATGTGCTGCTAAACTGCGGCGAAGCACACTGAATGGAATATGTGACTTTGATATTTTAGTTTGAAGACTTAACAGTATTTCTTCCTATTCTGCAACTCTGCACAGTACACAGAATGTGCTGCTAAACTGCGGCGAAGCACACTGAATGGAATATGTGACTTTGATATTTGAGTTTGAAGACTTAACAGTATTTCTTCCTATTCTGCAACTCTGCACAGTACACAGAATGTGCTGCTAAACTGCGGCGAAGCACACTGAATGGAATATGTGACTTTGATATTTTAGTTTGAAGACTTAACAGTATTTCTTCCTATTCTGCAACTCTGCACAGTACACAGAATGTGCTGCTAAACTGCGGCGACGCACACTGAATGAAATATGTGACTTTGATATTTTAGTTTGAAGACTTAACAGAATGTGCTCTAATCTGCAACTTTGCACACTAAACAGAATGTGCTCTAGTCTGCAACTTTGCACACTAAACAGAATGTGCTCTAATCTGCAACTTTGCACACTAAACAGAATGTGCTCTAATCTGCAACTTTGCACACTAAACAGAATGTGCTCTAATCTGCAACTGTGCACACTAAACAGAATGTGCTCTAATCTGCAACTTTGCACACTAAACAGAATATTTTTTTTTTTGTTTTTTTTGTTTTTTTCCCCCCACACAAAATAACCTGCTGCCCCCACACACAGTAGTCCTAAAAAGGACTTTTGGTTCTTTTTTTTCACAAGTTTGGTTTTTTTCCTCCCTACACTGCCTTTCCCTTCCTATCCTCAGCTCTCCCTGGCTAAGACTGAGCCGAACTCGATGGTCAGGTGCTATACAGCACCTGACCACGGGTTCTGGCCAGCCAATCAGTGTAATGCCAGCAGCCAACATGGCTGCTGGCATTACACCGATGTCAGAGCCTCCCTGCACGTTTATTGGCTGCGCAGCAGCCGCAAAACGTGCGGGGAGGAGACCCGAACATGGCGGGCGAGCACATGCGGTACTCGTACGAGTACCGCCATGTGCCGAGCAGAGCGATGCTCGAGCCGATCCGAGCATCGGCCGAGCATGCTCGCTCAACACTAATAAAGAGGCAATAAAGCGGAGTTGACTTCTCCATTGATATCACATCTCCAGTTCCTATGTTATTCTGTAGAGCCTATGCACTAAGATCTCCAAGGTTGAGGAGATCTTGGTGAACTGGCTCCATAGAATAATATAGGAACTGGAGAAGTGATATCACTGCAGAAGACATCTCCACTTTATCACATCTTTATCACTCTTTAGTGCATAACCCCAACATCTTCAATCAGTCTTTTTTATGTCCATGAAGTTAGACGTGACTCTGGTTACAGGACTACAGGACACAAACTCTGCTCCCTGCGCACTATAATCTTAAGCAGGCTGTTGCACTTTGCCTACTGTTCAGACTGAAAAATCTGTCTGCACCTGTCATCTGCCTCCCACCCCAGGAATGATGGAAGATATTTTTTTTAATAAAATCAAAAGGTATTCATAGGTGCCATTAGGATTTTCTGGCCATATTAAGGTAAGTGGTAAGGTTATTATTAGGAGATATTAAAGGCAATTAGTATAAAAAAAACACTCCTGGGATAGCTATGTCGCTAATTCACATGCACACCTTCCCTTCCCCAGAGCTGGCATGTATCTTCTATGAGTGCTTTATGTCCCATAAGTTAACCCTACAGTGAACTTGTGGCCTTGATGTGCCATGTGCACAGCTTCCTGTCTTACTCCATCCCCATGGATCCAGCACTTTAGTTCCAAGCTCTGTGTAACAGCGAGGCCCTGTCACTGTTCACTGGAACCCTAATCTGAGTTCTTACACTTAGTTCTGAGCTCTGTTGAGAAGTAACAGGGTGCAGAGGTGGCACTACAATATAAGCAGGGAAAATGGCTGCTTTAGGCCCCCACTTGTTTAGAGGGCCTCTCCACCACTGAGCTTATATTATAGCCTGCATTAAATATGTCATTGACATTAAGAATTTACATTAACTTCTGTTTAAAACTGAACCATATGTGCTCAGTGAACTTATGAATTCATAAAACATGTTTTTGTCATTGACCTTCACTGAGTACGTGTGGTTCTATTTTAAACAGATTTTAATGTGATAAATACAATATTCAATATGTATAAAACGTTGTTTTACTGTTTTCTGTCTACAAAATGCAGTTTGATACAGTGGCATTAAAATGAATGCGCAGTGCCCTACTCCCCCCCCAAACACATAATGGCATTCTAAATCATAATGTATGTCAAAGTGGGGCATTTTATGCTCATACGGGTACATTTGGCAACAGCACTGGGTCACATTGTGTAATTAATCTGTACCTCCACTTACACCACTTACAAGTGTGACCATTTGGTTCAAAGATTTATACAATGTGATGTGAATGATGATATTTTGAATAATTATGGCCAAACAGGATGCAGAAGCAGTATAAATCAGGAAATGAGATTCAAGAAGGGGCAAGGGGGCGGAGAAGGGGGGATTGGCTAGTTCATCTAATGTGGAGGTGCCTATGTTGCAGCCTGATAACAAGCAAATAAATATTTCAAAGACTGCAATTATTCAGAATGGCAATAATATAAAATGTATACTTGTAAATGCTTGTAGTCTGGTAAGATGGGGAAGTGGAACCAATTACAATACACACACAATAAGCACTGCGCTAGCTTAAAAATCATACTCGGTACTTAGATGCCAGAAAAATGTTACACAAGTAAGCTTAATCAGATGAAGGTGCATAGTTAGCACCTAAACGCGTTGAAGTGAACACATGGGACAAGTGATTGCTGACTAGTGACAACTCCAGAGATGGAGAGAGAGGGGAATCAAGTGGCTTGAGACAAGGAGAAATACTCTATTTGGACAGAACAGTAGAAAACTAAAATGTTGTGCCTCGTTCCTTCCTCCTTCAGAGACTCACAAATCTTCAGGTGACCTGGCACACATTAATTTGTGAGTCTCTGAAGTAGGAGGGAATGAGACACAACATAGGCGCAGAAGGGAAGGTGATTTATAGACTGTACCGCAGTGATCCCTCCTGTGATGTCATCAGGTATATCTTTAACTTCTAATCTCATCTCTACCATACAGATTAAAAAAAAAAAAAAAAAAAAAAAAGAAACACAGATTGAAGCTTTATTGGAGAAGTATGTTTGATTACAGATAACTTTATGGGAGGTGAGAGTTCCACTTGAACATTATCTTAAAGGTCAGACAACACTTTTTAATAATAACCATGACTCTCCATACTATGGCCAGAAAAAGATAGTGTCCTGTATGAATTTTTTGCTCCTTGGTTCAAAAGAAAATGGGGGTTATGGACTGAGGCATGATAAAGAGGTGATAAAGCGGAGTTGACTTCTCCATTGATATCACATCTCCAGTTCCTATGTTATTCTGTAGAGCCTATGCACTAAGATCTCCAAGGTTGAGGAGATCTTGGTGAACTGGCTCCATAGAATAATATAGGAACTGGAGAAGTGATATCACTGCAGAAGTCATCTCCACTTTATCACATCTTTATCACTCTTTAGTGCATAACCCCAACATCTTCAATCAGTCTTTTTTATGTCCATGAAGTTAGACGTGACTCTGGTTACAGGACTACAGGACACAAACTCTGCTCCCTGCGCACTATAATCTTAAGCAGGCTGTTGCACTTTGCCTGCTGTTCAGACTGAAAAATCTGTCTGCACCTGTCATCTGCCTCCCACCCCAGGAATGATGGAAGATATTTTTTTTAACAAAATCAAAAGGTATTCATAGGTGCCATTAGGATTTTCTGGCCATATTAAGGTAAGTGGTAAGGTTATTATTAGGAGATAGTAAAGGCAATTAGTATAAAAAAACACTCCTGGGATAGCTATGTCGCTAATTCACATGCACACCTTCCCTTCCCCAGAGCTGGCATGTATCTTCTATGAGTGCTTTATGTCCCATAAGTTAACCCTACAGTGAACTTGTGGCCTTGGTGTGCCATGTGCACAGCTTCCTGTCTTACTCCATCCCCATGGATCCAGCACTTTAGTTCCAAGCTCTGTGTAACAGCGAGGTCCTGTCACTGTTCGCTGGAACCCTAATCTGAGTTCTTACACTTAGTTCTGAGCTCTGTTGAGAAGTAACAGGGTGCAGAGGTAGCACTACAATATAAGCAGGGAAAATGGCTGCTTTAGGCCCCCACTTGTTTAGAGGGCCTCTCCACCACTGAGCTTATATTATAGCCTGCATTAAATATGTCATTGACATTAAGAATTAACATTAACTTCTGTTTAAAACTGAATCATATGTGCTCAGTGAACTTATGAATTCATAAAACATGTTTTTGTCATTGACCTTCACTGAGTACGTGTGGTTCTATTTTAAACAGATTTTAATGTGATAAATACAATATTCAATGTGTATAAAACGTTGTTTTACTGTTTTCTGTCTACAAAATGCAGTTTGATACAGTGGCATTAAAATTGATGTGCAGTGCCCTACTCCCCCGCCCCAAACACATAATGGCATTCTAAATCATAATATATGCCAAAGTGGGGCATTTTATGCTCATACGGGTACATCTGGCAACAGCACTGGGTCACATTGTGTAACTAATCTGTACCCTCACATGTGTGCCCATTTGGTTCAAAGATTTATACAATGTGATGTGAATGATGATATTTTGAATAATTATGACCAAACAGGATGCGGAAGCAGTATAAATCAGGAAATGAGATTCAAGAAGGGGCAAGGGGGCGGAGAAGGGGGGATTGGCTAGTTCATCTAATGTGGAGGTGCCTATGTTGCAGCCTGATAACAAGCAAATAAATATTTCAAAGAATGCAATTATTCAGAATGGCAATAATATAAAATGTATACTTGTAAATGCTTGTAGTCTGGTAAGATGGGGAAGTGGAACCAATTACAATACACACACAATAAGCACTGCGCTAGCTTAAAAATCATACTCGGTACTTAGATGCCAGAAAAATGTTACACAAGTAAGCTTAATCAGATGAAGGTGCATAGTTAGCACCTAAACGCGTTGAAGTGAACACATGGGACAAGTGATTGCTGACTAGTGACAACTCCAGAGATGGAGAGAGAGGGGAATCAAGTGGCTTGAGACAAGGAGAAATACCCTATTTGGACAGAACAGTAGAAAACTAAAATACAAGGCTAAGACTCATCAGAAATATCAAGTAAGAGGCCATTGCTTACAGATACATTCAGATGAACGTTATACATTGTTGCATTATGAACGATCCAAAATCTGTGTAGGGGCCATTGCTGACGAGAATATTGATAACTGTACCATAAACTGATGCCCTTGGTATTATATGCACTCCACTCAATGCCAGTCAGAGTTCTATCTTAATGGTAGTTCTGACTCCCCTCCATATCTGTGCTATCTCACTGCTACTCAAAACACTTAAAGGAGCAGTAAATTTTTTTTATGAAAAAATATATATTGTAGGGATTTTCCTATTGAGTAAAATAAGGGTACTCCCACTGAGAGATTTATATTTCCAGAGTTATTACAGTTTAAACCCATGTTTTTTTTACATTAGCAGTGCCCTCTAGTAGTCAAATCCTAATTAGATTTCCTGTTAGATTCTAATAGGAAAGTCAGAAAAGTCAGAGACATACACTTCTCCATAGAATGTGATAGATACTGTCTGTCACTTCCTGTTAGTTAAAACTTCCAAGAAGTAAACACAGTAAATTCACTTCATGATTATTTAAACTGCTATAATTTTTGAATAAAACATCTGACAGCAGTGGGAGTGACCTTGTTTTATTCAGCAGGAAAAGCTATATAAAATATGTGTTTTCATAAAAAAAAGTTTACTTCTCCTTTAAATAAGACTTCCTACAAGTATAATGTGTTGTTAAAATATCTTTAAGATTGTTCATATATTTTATATATGTCCTTCACTCTATGCATATCAGCATTTTAAAATAGATTTAGTTTTTATCATCTTGTTTTATTTTATTTTACTACACTTATTTCATAATAAATTGCTCTTTTAATTGTGCATTTGCATTTTTTATGAGTGTTACTCTTTTTATTATACTAAATTACTACACTTAGATGTGTTCTCCTGTGCGGTCCATCCCTTTTCCTGAACTAATTACAATGTATGAGCAGTATGATATAATTGGTATGTCTGAAATCTGGTTATATGATACCAGTGAATCTAGATGGTTATTAACTTTTTAGGATAGATAGGGTTAATTAAAGGGGATGGTGGTATATCTATATGTAACACCTGCCTTAAAACCTAGTATAAAAGAATATATTAACTAAGGGTCCAGTGAGAATGCAGAGTCCCTGTGGATTGAAATACACTCTGGGGACATATACAAGCAAACAATGTTAATGGGCATTTGCTTTAAGCCACCAAGTATTGAGGAGTTTGAAGAAGCCAAACTGTTACTGCAAATGGAAAAGGCTTCTCAGTCAGGAAATGTAATCATAACAGGAGATTTCAGCTACCCTGAAATTTACTGGAGAAATATGACTTCAGCACAACAAAGGCAAATATATTTTTAAGTATGGTTAATGACAGTTTCAAGTATCAACTGACAGAGGAACCAACTAGAAAATAGGCCTTGCTGGACCTAGTGCTCTCATGCATTTCTGACATGATAAACAGTATACAGGTAAGGGAACATTTAAAGGGATAGTATTACTTCAAAATTACTATCCCTCATATTGTAGCCCTTAATAAACTGAGTTAAATGACACCAGCGCCATCTCTCAAACCTTTATGGTTTAAGAGATAGCCGCTTTCAAAGTTTCCTGTCCCCTGCTGTCAGCGTTCTGCTGCCAGCAGGAGAATCCGGTCTCTGAATCAAGTGGAGGCTCTTCATCAGAGCCGATATCTCGTTATGGAAGGAAAAATTATTTATTGAAAGAGTTTCCTACGTGTGCTTGGTTACCAAGAACACGTAGAAGCCTGTTTCAGTGAATCATTTTTCCTTCCATAATGAGATATCGGCTCTGTTTAAGAGCCTCCGCCTGTCCTGGGACCGGATTCCCCTACTGGCAGCAGAACGTTGACAGCAGGGGAGAGGAAACTATGAAAGCGGCTATCTCTTAATCCATAAAGGTTTGAGAGATGCCGCTGGTATCATTTAATTCAGTTTATTAAGGGCTACAATATGAGGGATAGTAATTTTGAAGTAATACTATCCCTTTAAGCAGCAGTGACCACAATATGATGTCCTTTGAAATTTGTTATGAGAAATCCATTAGCAAGGGTTTATCCAAAAGATTACATTTTAAAAAGACTAATTTTACAAAGCTAAAAACAGTATTAATGGACATTCAATGGAATGTAATCTTAAAAGATAAAAATGCACAAGAAATAGGGAATTTGTTTAAAATGCTTTTAGATAAATGTACGCATCAGTAAATACAAGAGGAGGAAATTAAGACCAATGTCTCTTAATAAAGAGGTTTGCAGGGAAATGAGAAATAAGAAACAGGCTTTTAAACTGTCTAAGTCAGAAGGGTGTGATACATCACTTAAAAAGAATAACACATGCAATAGAATCTGCAAACAATTAGGCTACCTAAAACTGAAAAGGAGAACAGTATTACAAAAGTGAGCAAGAAAAATCCAAAACAATTCTTCAAGTATATAAATAAAAAAAGATTAAGGTTGATATTGATCCTCTTAAGACCAAGACAAGTCTTTTTTTGTATATTTATATAAAGGAAGCAACTCTGGGCAAACAGACAAAATCACAGAATTTCCTCCATCATGTTCATGGCTACTAAGGATAAAGTCCAAAAGAGACTGAAAAAGGTTTTAGGTGAATAGAGCACCTGGACTTGATGGCATGCACCCAAGGGTACTGAAGGAACTTAGTTCAGTAATAGCAAGACCATTATATATTTATTGATTATCTTCCATCAGCATAGTGCCCTGTGATTGGAGGAAAGCTAAAGTACTGTCATTATTCAAAAAGGGGGCAAGATCTAAAGCAGGAAATTAAAGACCTGTGAGCTTGACTTCTATAGTGGGTAAGATATTAGAAGGGTTTCTGACTGACAGTATTCAGAACTATGTGAAGACTAACAATATTTTTAGTATGGGACTAGCATGGTTTTATGAGGATTAGATAATGTCAAACTAATTTACTTGCATTTTACAAAAGGGCAAGTAATAGTTTGGACAACTGAATTTCTGTTGATGGAATATACTCAGATTTTGAAAAAGCCTTTGCCACTGTGCCTCAGAGCAGGTTTCTGAATAAATTAGAAGGCGTCGGTTTTGGAGGTGATATATCTGTACATGGATAGAGAACTGGTTAAATGATGGCATTGAGTTGTTGTAAATGGAACATTTTCTACTGCCAGTTGGAGTCAGGAAGGAATTTTTACCCACTTGGGGCTTAATTGGAAATGGCTACGTTTTTTTTTGCCTTCCTCTGGATGAAATGCAATGATATAGCAAAGGCTTAACATGATGGATGCATGTCTTTTTTAGCCTCATCAACTATGTTACTATGGCCCATATTTATTAATGAAAGCTGGAGTTATTCTGGAGTAAACTAACTGCATCATAGGGGACAAATAAAATTGCTAAATTCCCATGAACTTGTATAGAGTCTTTCAACCTCTTGAATGCTAGAGAGGTCTCCAGGTCATTGCTTCACAATGCATCAAGACCTCTCTAGCATTCAAGGAGTTAAAAACCAAATGTAATTTAACAGAAATGTCTATTTGTCCCCTGTGATGCAGTTGTTTTATGCTAAAATAACTCCAGTTTGCTTTTTTTAGTTAATATGAAATATAACCCACTTTGGCATATATTGTGAGCTAGAATGTTTTTGTGGGGGGCAGTGGAGCACATTGGTGACACGTTTTTATTGTTTTGCTGGTGACTTATAAATGTATTGCTCTGCTGATGACATAAACTGATTATTTCTTTGCTGGTGGCATATATTGGCATACTGAGTCATCATCCTAGCATGACCTGGATCTCTAAATATTCCATTGAAATTGAATGCTATAAAGGTTTGCAATAAAGCAATGAGATGGAGACCTCTCTACCATTTAAGGAGTTAAAGGGATAGTAATGTTTCATAATAAAAGCAGATCTAATTAACCATCATAGTATTTGGACTTTGGAGAGTGTTATTTCAATTCTGTCAGAGTTGTAGTTCAAGAGTGATTCAATGACAAAGTATCCTCCTCCTGCCCCTTTTACTGATGTAACACTGTTCATCCAGATCAGAAGGAAGGTGCCCAGGTAGATTGCAAAGAGGGACAATCTTCAATTAAGATAAGAGAAAAACCTGAAAAACTTGTCAAGGGGGGCAGGGCTTTCATTGTTCTCATAGGAAGAAGATTGTCCCCTTCTGTTATCTGTCTGGTCTGTGGACTGCATTCCACATCTGAGAAGAGATAGCTTACACTAGGTAAAAGGAGCGGGAGGGGAAACTTTGCTTGTGAATATCTCTCAAACCATAAAGGTTTGAGAGATGAGACATATCATTCTTCATGTTTTTCAATGCCTACAAAATAAAATAAAGCTAAAACGAAGTATTACTATCCCTTGAAAATGTCCCACTTGTGGTGCAGTTAGGCTGGTCTACAATTGCTCCACTTTTTTCTTTATACATAAGGCCCAGTGAACATTATATAACTGAGACAGCATGGAGAAATTGTAGAGCAAAGCAACTGATATATGGGGGACAAATAACATTTGCAGCAGTAAGGGGGGATCCTGACAGGGTGTTACTGTTGCTCAAAGCCCAGGATATAAATGCTGATTCCATGGGCATGTCAGGGAAGGCAAGGAGTTGGCCACATTCCACTTCATGGCTGCAAGTACAGAAGAGGGTCACTGGAGGGCTTGTGTATGATCCTGTGATTTCATTTATTTATTGCCACATGATTGCTGTATTACCCACAGGATTGATTTTGTGGCTGTTTAATAACACACTGGCCTTGCAGTTTAGGAATGCTTTTTACTACATGCTTGTTCAGTCTTACTAAGTGTTTACACCAATATAAAATCACGTAAAAATTGTAAAGCAATTTTAAACATAATATAAATACAAATAGCTCTTTACATTTTTTTCTAACAAGAACAAAAAAAAGGTCATTTCAGCAATTTATATTGTATTGTATTGTATTTCCTATGAAATAAATAAATTTTTTTAATAAATAAAAACAAACGTTTGCTACCTAACATTCCTCAATAACCCCTTAACGTCCATGGTCCTGGGAAGTAACCTTCCCTTAAAGTGGATGTATCATCTATGTACAACATCCTCTAAATAGTTTGGTGACACATCCAATAGCATTAAAACGTTATTATTATTTTATTTTAAGCTTCTAATTGGTATAAATGTAACTTATAAAAGTCTGGACTGCAGCAACTTCTGTATAGACTGCAGCCCGACGCTCTGCCTCTGCTCTCTTCCTTCCTCCGATGAAGGAGGCTTCTGTCTTTAAGCTGGACCTGTCTCATTGGCTAGATATTGATCTTTGCCAATGAGACCGCTCCAGTTTACTGACAGATCCCTCTGTCATTGGAGGAAGGAGGGGAGCAGATGCAGAGCTCTGTAACCGCAGAGAACCACAGAGAACTGCAGTCACCCGGAAGTAGCTGCAGCAGATACTTTTGTAAGTTACATTTAAACCAAACTGAAGCTTAAAAAAAAAAAATAATAATAATAAGGTTTTAATGCTATTGGATGTGTCACCTAACTATTTAGGGGATGTTGTTCATAGGTGATACATCCACTTTAAGGACCACTTTGAAGTTTCAGATGCGCCAGTACACGTGACCTGTGATGCGTACTGGCACGCCGCGCTGTGGAGTGAGAGAGACTGCTCCAGTCTTGGAGCTGTCAATTTCACTCCCCATTTTTACTGACAGCGCTCCCGGACTTAAAAGAGAGCACACTCTTTTAGTTCCAAAACAAACTCAGTTTATTTGGGGACATGGTGACATTTTATACAGTATAGACACAAAGGAACAAAGCAACATAATTCAATCTTGCCTTTCCAATCTTCCTCCAATAACAAATCGGAGCAACAAGTGATAAGACAATAGCGATAAATCTGGGCCCATCTCTATTTTATTCATATTCTGATCGAATTATTGGGCCCGGCAGACTAACTCAATCTTGTCACACAGGTTCCCCAGCTAATGGGAACCAAAGCGACAAGATGGAGACAGGTGATGACCAATCACAGAGTCACCTACTTGTCAAAGCAATGTTATTCTCTGCATAGCATTGTTTGATAAACGGCGACCAATGAGAGAGCCACCTACCCATCGAATACATATCACATGTTATGACACAACACAATTTAACCCCTTATGGTCCAGCCACTCTTGCTCACAGCCGGCACTTAAAGAGCTGGACCACGGATCATTTTTTTTTATTATTGCATCCGATTCAGGGCTCCCTGAACGGCAAGCAGCCACGAGGAGAGACCTGAACTCCATGATGTGCCAGGGCCGTCATGGGTCCTTATGGCAAGTTTATCCATGACGGTCCTAGCACGTTATGGGTCCTTAAGGGGTTAACATTACCCAACCAGTGGCCAATCAGGCAGCCACCTACTTTTTAAAACAATGGCAGCATTTCTCCTTCTGCCCGGCTGCCCTGAGCTGGGCGTCTGTGAATTTCAGTCCCTGCCACAAATTTGACTGGCACTGAGAAGTGCCTCCATTAATGGCCTATGGCCCGTTATAGTCACCAGGAGGTACAGTTCCTATCACATACTATAGACAGCCATAGTCAGTGACTCAAGCTCTCCCTTAGAATGTATCAGGAAAACAATTCCTTTGATACACTAGTTGATGTTGTTGCTAACAGTATTATTTAAAAATAATATGTTTTAGTTGTAAATTATTTTGAATGAATGATTTACTTTGCTTTTGTCAACTTGAAAAGTCATATATATTTTTTTTCCAAGGAAAAGTCTACTACTCCTTTAACCCCTTAAGGACCGGCGTGCACACACGCGGCCGGAACTTGATGACCACAGGGCTTTTTTTTTGTACTTCTGGTTCAGGGCTTCCGGAGTAGCGTGCAGCTGTGCTGGGAGCCCTGAACACCATGACATGCCAGGACCGTCACTGGTCCTTAAGTGCTGGACCGCCTTGACTGTGCTGGCACGTCAGTGGACGTGAAGGGGTTAAAGATAATGAACCATAATTTGTTATTCCATTATTTGACTCAAATTATTAAAAATAATATATGTTTATGTTAATGTTCATTTTGTAAAACCAGAAGACTTCACCAAATTTAAAAATGGGATAAATAAAATAGCAATGCAAGCAGCATAACCATGTATCAGTCAATTGTAGTCTACCCATTAGACAATTCTGCACCATCAGGATCTTAGTTATGTCATCACAATGTGTTGTCACCATATGTAGGCATGTTTATATGCAAATTCAGTGTCAGTGGATTGAGGATAATTATAGTAATTAGAGCTAAGATTACTTACAGAGGGTCTGTGTTGAAAGCCTATCAGCTGTCATGTATTGAAAAACTAACACCAAGAAACACTTGTTAAATATGTTTACCTCTGTAGGGGATTGTCCCCTGTGCTTTTAATTTTACCAGTGCTCAGAAATCAAAATGAAAGATTGCAGCATTGTGTTGGTTGCATCTCCGTTGCTTAAAACGGATATTATTGTGATTTATTTTTATACTTAGCTGTTGGTGATGGTGTGCTAGTTTCCAAAATACATCATCAAAGCAGAAAGCTTCGGCATTTATGTAGCTACTCAATCAAATAGAGACACCTTTATTCTATCTTATAGCTTACTTTCCAGCAAATGTACAGTGTTGGATAGGCTATTGCCAACTCTGCAAAAAAGTCAATATTTTCTGCACATTTACCATCTATGCCCTTTATCTGAATGTTGTTTATATCCTCATTTAATTTCAAAGGAGCACTGTTCAGATTTTACAAACTACAACATATTGTTTGACACTGAAAAAACAGTCTACATTCCTCTTGAATTAAAGGGATAGTAATGTTTCACAATAAAAGCAGCTCTAATTAATCATCATAGTATTTGGACTTTGGAGAGTGTTATTTCAATTCTGTCAGAGTTGTAGTTCAAGAGTAATTCAATGACAAAATGTCCCCCTCCCGCCCCTTTTACTGATGTAACGCTGCTCAGCCAGAGCAGAAGGGAGGTGCCGAAGTAGATTGCAGAGAGGGACAATCTTCAATTAAGATAAGGGAAAAACCTGAAAAGCTTGTCAAGGGGGGCAGGGATTTCATTGTAAGAGTGTCCCCTTCTGTTATCTGTCTGGTCTATGGACTGGATTCCACATCTGAGAAAAGAAAGCTTACACTAGGAAAAAGGGGCAGAAGGGGAAACTTTGCTTGTGAATATCTCTTAAACCATAAAGGTTTGAGAGATAAGACTTATATCATTCTTAATGTTTTTTAATGCCTACAAAATAAAATAAAGTTAAAATGAAGTATTACTATCCCTTTAAGTCTTCCAATTATTATTTTTTCAATCCTGCGTTACTAGTATTACTTAAAAATAAAAAGCACCCATGACATACAGAAATACATATGTATTGAGGATAAGGAGGATACTGCTTGTATAATATGTTTACATTCTAGCATATTCTAAGTGAAGTAGTTACCTCTCACTGCAAAACAATAGGGTATGGGTTAAAACACTGCTGTCACCACTATCCCAACCCTTATGTCCATGAGTTTGAAATAAGATTGTTTCTTCAATAGTCAGATTAATTTGGATTACCAGTAGATATATTTCTGTGACCTCCATCACAAAGCCTAAGTGATTGGGAAATACATCAATATATCCACTCCATTGCTTTTGGAGTGGTTAAATATTGTTACTTCATAAAGCCAAGTTCTATGAGATGAGGTTATATTTTGGAGATCCCCAAAAGTTGCAGCTAGGTAAACCCTGTGTTGCAATTTGTTGTCCACAGCCTTATACAGTGGTGAGGTTCATGTTGTACTTTTTGGGAGTGAAGTATGGGCATTGGAAATTAAACATGCAGGTAGAGAATTATGTATAACCACTACAACAATGGCAGAAAAATTAAAGAATGCATGATATCACACTCACAAATAAATACACACACAATTGTGGCTGTACAATTTATAGTACGTGACAAACATAAACCCTTTCACACAGAGCAACTCTGGTCAGATGCAAGAGTACAGAAGATTCCAGAGCAGGGCCTCAGTCAGATAGTGATTATTTTTTTCTTTAAAGTGATGCCCAGTGGTTAAAGGGATAGTAATACTTTATTATTACTATCCCTCATATTGTAGATATTTGTAAAATAATTTAATAGTCCCCAGGTTCATCTCTCAAACCTTTATGGTTTGAGAGATAACTGAAGGCAAAGTTCCCCCCTCTCTCCCTGTTCCCTGAAGTCAGCGTTGTGCTGACTGCAGGGGAAGTCTGTCGTACGATAGGCTTGCGGCTCTGCAGCTGAGCCGAGATCCCGTTAGTGAAAAACAATTATTTCACTGAAACAGTCTTCTACATGTGCTTGGTTTGCTGCCTATTCTGTATCTGAGGTAGGAAGTAATCAGTACTCTTATGTGGCTAGCATTTCTAGCTTTACTTAAAGGGATAGTAATACTTAAATATTACTAATCCCCATATTGTAGGCATGTTAAAAATAATTTAATTGTCCCCAGTGTCATCTCGCAAACCTTTATGGTTTGAGAGATAACCACCCGCAAAGTTCCCCCCTCCCTCCCCTTTCCCTGAAGTCACCGTTGTACTGACTGCAGGGATATCCGGTCTTACTTGCATCAGGCTGCTCTGTAGCAGAGCCGAGATTGCTTTAGTAAAAAAATAATTATTTCACTGAAATAATGCTAGCCACATAAGAGTACTGATTACTTCCTACCTCAGATACAGAATAGGCAGCAAACCAAGCACATGTAGAAGACCATTTCAGTGAAGTAATTATTTTTCACTAATGCAATCTTGGCTCTGCTGCAGAGCTGCCTGATGAAAAATAAAACCAGATATCCCTGCAGTCAGTACAACACTGACTTCAGGGAAGGGGGAGGGAGGCGGGAACTTTGCGGGCAGTTGTCTCTCAAACCATAAAGGTTTGAGAGATGACAAAGGGGACAATTAAACTCTTTTTCACATGCCTACAATATGGGGATTAGTAATATTTAAGTATTACTATCCCTTTAAAGGAAAAACATTTCCATTACAAGCCTGTATATAGAAAATCATTGACGAAGCAGATTGCTATAACTAGATACAATTAGATACATTTTATCCACATTAACTTTTCTGACTGGTCTTCTGTCCTCCAAATAACATGAGTAATGTAATATGTACTGGCAGCTTACGCTTTTTGCTGAGTTATAAACAAACAATCCACAATATTATTTTACTGTAATTTATCCTGCAAAAGTCATTCTGCACATATAAGTACTTTCTTTTACGTATTTGGGTAATTTGTCCATTCCATTAGTGCAATGCTGGCTGACATTATTCCCATTATGTATAATACAACATGTTAAGGGAGAAGTAAACTTTTTTAATAAAAAAAAAAAAGTTATGGTGCAATTGTCTATTGTCCTATGGGGGACACATGGACCATGTGATTAATCATTATTCCTTATAGAGGGCAGGGTACTTTAAAAAAAAGACACTGGAGGAAACATCCTCTCTCTCAGCTCCACTTACCTATTAGTTAGCTCCGCCCCCTCTTTAGCTTTAAATACATCCTCCAAAGTTGATACAAGGGTGGTGTTCTTAAATCATTTTTTTATGTAATTATTTTACATCTATAAACATTTAAGATAACATTACATTGGTCTGCATACTCTACCCATAGTCTCTCCTGGAAGAGAGAGAGAGAGATTATGAAACAGTGCCACCTGAGGTAAGGCTACAATGAAAGTCACTTTTACAATTGTTGTGTATTACACAACCTTAAGTTGGTCCTTCTAAAAAAAAAAAGAAGTCCACCCAGAGCCAGATTAAAACTCCACAGGGCTCAGGCAGGATTAAAGATTGCCTCGCCACAAAACTCTCAGTTTGCCCATTGTTCTTGAGGTTAGAGGTACTAGTACCAACTTAATAAAAGTCAAAAATGAATGCTTTAACCCCTTGGATGCCAGTGAGGTCACCAAAGCATTGCAAAGCTATTCATTTGGCATCTCCCTGGCATAAAGGGGTTAAATATATTACCACAGAGCTTACAATTGAAATAGGGCTACATAAGTGATTCCATGAAGCTTACAATTGAAATGGGGGCTACAAAATTACACAGTGCTTACAACTGAAATGGGGACCTGACATCCTATATGGGCTATGGTTACACAGCTACATCCTAAATAAACATCAGCTGCAATCCACTCTTCAGCCACCCATTGGAGCTCAAGCAGTGGAGAGGTTTCGTGGGCTTTCTCATTATAGGATACTTCCTGGTTGTAACCCAGAAGTACATTGTAAAGAGGGAGTCAATGGAACTGCTCCACTGCACAATCTCAAACAGAGAGCATGGTGGCGGTTGTGCTCTCCAGTTAGTCACCCCCTACAGAAAATAATTATAAAAAGCCTGGTCAGATTGTATGTTGGGGGGTCCTTTAAACACAGCCCCTATGTTGTTGGGGTCTCTAGTACAACATTGGCAGCAGTACCTGGCATACTTCCTGTGACAGTGTGTCAGGTCACTGAAGTCTTCTCCTGCCCCCATCCCATCCTTTCATTTAATCAGGAAAGGAAAGCATTCTCATGAATGTGCAGTGTGGGCGGGCCCCCTGGGACACTGGGCCTGGGGGCACATACACCCTCTGTAGTTATACCTCTGCCAGGGTAGTACAATTATTTGATGGGCCGGATTCCTCCCTTCACCCCCAAAGTCCCCAGGCCTAGACAGCTGCCCAAGTTGCCTTGCCCTTTATCTGGCTCTGACATCACCTCACCTTTCATGTTCACCTTTAATGTGAGAGAGGAAGGGGCTGCAATAGCCTGAAGATTTGGGCTTTTGTAGTGGAGATCATTGTCATGGGACATGAGTATATATATATATACTCTGTCCTTACTTTCCATATTATTTAAATGCATAACAATTATTTATTTTAGCTTATAATAGTTTATTTACTAGATGTGTAAGTATGACATTATCTTGCTTCCACAAAGAAACTAATAGTTATTAATGAGCTGCTCACAGCGTAAGAGGTAACTCTGCTAACAGTAAGTGCAAGTGATACCATTTCATTTAACAACTGGTAAACCTATACATAGGTACGGTGTGAGAATGGGTGCTTGCGGCAAAGTGGTTCATAAGACTGCAAGACACCTATTTTATTCACACAGAAATATAGCACAGACTGCTAAGCTCACCACATAATGGCAAACTGGAGTGATCCTGTCAGGGTACGTTCACTGTGTCAATACTGATCTAGCATGGCCCAAGGGAGAGTATTTAAATCTTCAATGTGGCCTAGTAATGGCTTGTACCACTGAGAATATTTACCACATAATCAGTGCATGTCAGAGGGTGCTAGGTTATGAGAACATTTCTAAGGATTTGATCACTGGCCTTATCAGATCTGTGTTAAAGACCATACAGTTAACAAAGGGACCTATAGCAAAAGAACCTTCAAAAGATATATATTTTAGCATCTAAAGAAATCCACTGTGGTATTCCCAGTGTATGTGATCACATTGGTTATTACAGCAATCAAAGTCTTATATGACTTTATTGCAGGCAGTTAGAAATGACTCTCCTAGAGAATAGAAAACACAACAGGGAAAAAATGCGAGCACCCCTTGTGTGGAATCTTCCAAAACACCAAAGACCACAAAAGGATTGGCTGGGGAATTATATATATAATCCTCAGCAATAGTGCATATAACTGAAGTAATGACCACTCTTCTTTCACAATCTAAATCTTAGGGCAGCACCTTCATAACACGAGTCCCTCTCCATGGTATAGATAAGTATGTAGAAAAAACAAGAAAAAGAAGGAAGGGTGGCTAATAGTGTAATATATTGAGATTCACTCCAGTTTCATAAAAATGAATAGTTATATTCACAATTGTGCAGGTCAGTTGACATAATGCAGAGACTGAGAAAAATACCCTGTCTCCACTCAAGTCTCAGGGTTTTCCTGAATAACACAGTTGCTAAGTTTAATGTATTACAATATTTAATTAATTAAAAATTAAAAAGTGGCATTACAAAAATACCATATGAAATACTGGCCGTAAAACCTTTTGAAATGGCCCACTTACGCATTTTGATGGAATGCAATGCCACATACCATAGAAGTAATGTTACACAGTGACATGATGTGAAAGGAGCGCAACATGACCCTAACTAGGCCAAAAGGAAATAACATGCATTCCACACATGAACAGCATAGAGACAAATATGGCCAAACATAAAGAATATATCTACACGTAAAACACCACACCTACATGGCTAAACATAAACATATACACGTATATAAATGTTAGGCACTATACCTACATTGATGCAGTTCTGCTACGATAACACTACTACATTATACACTATAACATTACTACTACACTATACACATATTATGATGTTGGAGCCTCAAAATTCTCATTTAACCCAAAAGGAGTCAGAGTAAAATGCAATATGCTTCCCTTTATATAAGTTGTTGCATTCCATCACAAACCTTTTCATCTATGATTTCTATAAGGATTAGTCTCAGCACAGATGGAACCCCTACTATGTACATTAAAATGTGTCAAAACAAACTATGTGACTACAAAACCATTTTTTATGTTCCTCTTGTGCTGTCCAAACCTAGTGTGCAAAAGTTGAGTAGTCTGGCCCACGTACTGAAGGCCACATTAACAATACAAAAGATAAATAACATAACTTGGGACACAATAAATAAAACTCCTAATCTCGAACACCTCAGAGTTTGTAAAAGATTTCAAGCTCTTGATCCTATTTGCTATAAAAGGACACGTAAGGCACCTATCCTTCCCACATCTATAAGATCATTTCAAACAGTGGTTATTTTTCTTAGCTCAGCTTTCTATTATTGTTACTTTTTGTTGCTAAGTGAAAACTAAGGAAAAGATGGAGCTAGCTGACAGCTAAGTTGAACTGAGAGAGAGGCTGCCTCCTTCAGAGGCTTTTTTAAAGTAGGAGCAGAGGTAACTGACAGTGATGTGGAGCTGAGGGAGAGGCTGTCGCCTCCAAAGGATTTTGCCCTACACTCCTAAAAGACTGGAGATTAATGCTATAGTCTCCGTATCTTCACAGACCTAGAAAAAATAATTTATCAGTATCACAAAAAATTATATTTTTCTGCTGTGTAAAACAGGAATACTTCCACTGTTGGAGGATTTTTGGAGGATTTTTCTTTATTCAAATGGTATTACAGCTTGTGCTGTTAGCAGCAACACCAAATGGTGTAAAATTATATATATTTGTTTTAGAATGTCATCAATGAAAGAACTTGAATTCTAGACTGTGGTTCTCCATAGTGACAAGAACAGCACCACTTGGTGATCACAATACAAAATTGCAGTTAAAATAATGCAAGTTTGAGCTGTAATAACATTTGCATGAAAAATTCTTCTGACAGTGGGAGTGACCTTGTTTAACTCTGAAGGGAAATGCTAATATATATATATATATATATATATAGACTTGGAAATGGTAATGTGCTACCATGTAGAAAATGTACACTCAGGACTTATGAAAAGCTGCTATTTTATTGAAAGATCATATGTCGACGTTTCGGCCCCCTAGAGGGCCTTTATCAAGACAAAAAACATGTTACATCAATGTGACCTTAAATAGAGTACATTTTGAAAAAAAGACCGCCAAAGTCTCTCTACTCAATCGTATGTGACGTCATGCATATCATTTCAGCGTCACCAGGGTCAGCAGAGGTTGATGGGAAATGAGTCCATTAGTTAAAGTAATAGTCCACACGAGAGGCAGGTAAAATTATCTACATCTCGTGTGACAGCAAGGCTGCGAACAACGTTGGCACCTTGAAAGTAATCAATCTGATTCGGAACCAAGAAAGAAAACTGCTCAGGGCAGAAACCTCCAGTGCTCATACAAAAACCGTACAGGTTGACAACCTGTGTAAAAAACTAATTTATAACAAATGATCCTTTGTGCACCCATGTCCGATAACACACAAATTGAAATCCGTTCCCACACCACCACTAGCCCGATCTTGAAAAGGCAACAAAGTGTATATATTAAGTACAAACTATCCAACTTACTGTTGGACATCTGCCAACGAGCATGATCGCACCGATACCTTTCTTAGACGTATTGGTAAAATTGACTGATGGGAAAATACATACTACAATATATACAAAACCCACCGATAGAAATAATCTCCTTCACTACAAGAGCCACCATCCACCTCATTTGAAAGAGAGCCTCCCTAAATCACAGATGTTGAGAGCGAGGAGGATTATAAGCAATGAGGAACAATTAAAATGTGAACTTGACAAGATGGGAGACAAATTTTTACAAAGAGGTTATGACCAGGAATTGGTGAATACACACAAGAGGACAGTACAAAACATTAACAGAGATACCAGTTTGGTTCATCAGCAGAAGGAAAAAGACGATCGCCTATGCTTACAAACTACCTATAATACAGGGTCTGACACTATTAGATCCAGTATACATAAGCATTGGAAGATAATAAATACAGATTCAACATTACCATTTATCAATAAGAATCCACCTATGTTTTGCTACAAGAGGGGACGTAATCTAAAGGATCTACTGGTAAAAACTGACCCTGTACAATGTTACAACAAGTCTAATGTCACAAGGAAAGCAAGATGCTTTAAATGTATTTCTTGTGTTACATGCAATTACCTGATAGCAGGAACCTCATTTAAACATCCACATAAGGGATATAAAATACCCATCAGATATCATCTCACTTGCACCAGTCAATTTTTGATCTACATGATAACCTGTCCCTGTGGATTGACTTATGTGGGTAAAACGACAAACACATTTAAGGAAAGAATGGCTAACCATAGATCATCTATCAGGGCAGCATTGGAATCAGCAACTAATCCAACTAAGAAACTTTCCTCCAAAATTAAGGATCAACCTGTGGCGGCCCATTTTGCGAGATTTCAGCATCCGTTGCCAACGTTACGCTACATGATAATAGACTGGGTACCACCCCCTCCGAGAGGTGGTGACAGAGCCAAGAAACTATTGCAAAAAGAGGCACAGTGGATTCATTTTTTGGACACAGTGGCCCCGAGGGGCCTCAATGAGAAGCTCTCTCTGCATTGCTTCTTATAAATGAATACTGATGTGGGCTTTGTGCCGGGTGGGTTGAGAGCGGGATGGGAATTCAGATTGTGTCTCGCTCTCGACCCGCCTCATTAGCGACTATACAGGATAGATAACCAGGACAGTTATGACCAGGACTGTTTAGAGTAGACAGACCACAAATGTTAGTCGCTCATAATCTATGTAATCTGGTGCCATTACTGCTAGGATTGACATTAGAATCCACGAGTAGTTTTATTTAACACTGGTAAATGTCGACTATCCGGTGCAAGCTTCTTTTGGGTCTGATGATGGGATGTAGAGAACTTTTATTGGAGATACGATGCGGTTCCTTGTTGGAAACTGAATGGGGATGCTCCCTCCAACTTTTGCCACTATTAATCACCTTCTTTGCTTAAATATGATCCTTTGTGTCCTGCCGGTCTCACACTCTGGGTATCCGGGACGGACACCACTCTGTCACTGATCGTTCACGCAAATTGTGCTGTTCTCTTACTCATACTGTTAATTCCTACACTACTGTTTGGTTACATCTGCAAGTGCAAGAGCGAGTAACACACCTACGACATAACACAATGTGATTTATGTTAACCTCGATGCTCGATGGTCATGTACTGATTAACCCTCATACTAGGTCTCCGCGATGTCTGCAAGAACAGCAGCTAGCGTAGAGCCAGAGGGTAGCGAGTAGGTATACTTTTTGTACTTTCAGTCTGAATCTGGCTGCCGTTTCCATTATGAGTGTCTTATGAGGTTACAGCATTTGGTGTTAATATACCACCTCCGACGGGAGTAGGATGACTGCCAAGCGGAAGGCAGCAACCAACTCTACCAGTGCGATCATGCTCGTTGGCAGATGTCCAACAGTAAGTTGGATAGTTTGTACTTAATATATACACTTTGTTGCCTTTTCAAGATCGGGCTAGTGGTGGTGTGGGAACGGATTTCAATTTGTGTGTTATCGGACATGGGTGCACAAAGGATCATTTGTTATAAATTAGTTTTTTACACAGGTTGTCAACCTGTACGGTTTTTGTATGAGCACTGGAGGTTTCTGCCCCGAGCAGTTTTCTTTCTTGGTTCCGAATCAGATTGATTACTTTCAAGGTGCCAACGTTGTTCGCAGCCTTGCTGTCACACGAGATGTAGATAATTTTACCTGCCTCTCGTGTGGACTATTACTTTAACTAATGGACTCATTTCCCATCAACCTCTGCTGACCCTGGTGACGCTGAAATGATATGCATGACGTCACATACGATTGAGTAGAGAGACTTTGGCGGTCTTTTTTTCAAAATGTACTCTATTTAAGGTCACATTGATGTAACATGTTTTTTGTCTTGATAAAGGCCCTCTAGGGGGCCGAAACGTCGACATATGATCTTTCAATAAAATAGCAGCTTTTCATAAGTCCTGAGTGTGCATTTTCTACATGGTAGCACATTGCCATTTCCAAGTCTATATAACTTTTTTAGAAAATAGCACCCAGGCAGTACGCAACTTTTTAATACTTTTTGGTCAAATAGGAGTGCCCATTTACCCTTCTATATATATATATATATATATATATATATATATATATATATAGCGGTCATATTGAAAATTTTTCAAATTACTATGGTTTAAATAGGGCCTTTAACCCACTGAATGCTTGAGAAGTATCCAATGCACTGCTGTTGGTTTGTCTCATAATTTTCCAATCATTTTTAGTACATCAGCATTTATCTCAAAGAACGACTACACTTATTCCAGGTATTGGCCCAGCAGTATCCTTTCAGGCCCCAAACATTGCCTTATTATTAGTCTAGAACAGTGGTTCTCAGCCAGGGTGCAGTGAAACTATGGGCCATGTGTTCAAAGAAGTAGCGAAATAGCTTTTGTCGTTTGTAACGACTTTTCAAAGTACAGTGTCGTTGGGGTCATCAATATTTTCAGAGAATGTCGGTTGTGATTGGAAATATGTCGTTTGTCCTGACTGAAATTGTCATATGTAAAGACAAAAAATGTCATAACTAACGACAAAAAATGTCTTAACTAAAGACAAAAATTCTCACATTCAGAAATTCACATTCCCTCCACTATTTTCTTAAAGTACAAATTTTGTCTTTTGTAAGCCTTTTTTTGTCATTAGTTACGACAAATTTTCTTTTCCTCTATACGACATTGGAGAATAGTTTAGCCACGCCCTTGCCCCACCCCTTTGCACAGCAGTTCTGGAGTTGTGTTGTACACAACGGACATTACTAGTTTTTTGTCGTTTACTCTATAGAAAATATGTCGTTCATGCATACAATTACTTATTTTTGTCTTTCATACGCCATTTTTTTGTTGTTATCCCTTTGAACATACGGCACAATGTGTGTGCCACAGATCCATTTAGTGTGCCTCTATGAAGACTTTGACAAAAATGTGAATGCTGTGTTTCGGGTGTACCTTATGGAAATTGTTATGCATAGTATGCTTACTTTTATTGTGCTTGTGGGTGTGACCAGCACAGCTGAGGCACACCTCAAAATTTGGCACTTTAGGCAGTGCCTAAATGGGAAATCAGGCCCAAGTTACTAAGTGTTTCTAAAAAATACACATTATTACAAACAGGAACTTGTGAAAAAAATGTGAACCCCTCCCCATTAGGGGTGGGCAGAAAGTAAGAACAATTTCCCACATGACATTTTGTGAAAAACGGATGATTTTTCTCTTTTTTCGCAAAACTTTTCTACTTTTCTCCATTGCAAAATGTTCCTCCTTTTCACCTATTCCAGTAATTTTTTTTGCCTATTCCAACACATTTTTCTCCTATTCTAACACATTTGTTGCCTGTTCCAACACATTAGTCTCCTATTCTAACACATTTTTCTCCTATCCCAACACATTTCTTCCTATTCCAACACATTTTTCTCCTATGTTTAATACGGTGCAACATTTCCCAGCACAATATAACTTTTTCTGAGGGCTGTAGTTGAGAAATAAGTAGTTGGAAGTCAAAGTTGTGAGTCCTATAGCAATATATACCTTGAAAAATGTCCTCCACCTTTCCCCCTCCTGCTTGTGCATTTGCAGGACATTACTCAACTACTGTGTGTGTTTTTACTCTCTACAGTACACAACTGATGGAGTGTGATGTCTTGCCTTGGCCCTCAACAAAATTCTCAATGTCATCTGATGTCTATCAAGTCTGCCTCAGTAACAGAGCTCCCAGTTAGGTGTCTAATATATTTGTTTAATTATTTATGTATTATTTTTTTTAAGTTGTCCACCCTATCTTTTCAAAGTTAGTATATATATATATATATATATATATATATATATATATATATATATATATATAAAACAAAATCAACAACTTCATTCCCCAGACTTCCCCAGCACAGAGGCAATAAATTAAAATCAGCAAGCAATTTGGACCCCAAGATGCCTGTGTCTTACCAGTCAGTCGCACCACATTTTGGGGTATTTTGGGCAAAACTCCTTCCTCCCTTCTTCTCCCCATTGTGCCCCCAGTCTCCCCTACTACAGAGAACAAATGTCCTGCCTAAATGACTCCCTATATTAAGCTTCAATTCCCTTTTATTTTCCTCTCTTCTCTAGCTCAAAAACATGCTGCTCTGTCCTCTCACAAACACAGAATGGCATTAGTGTTGAGCGAGCACCCCGATGCTCGGGTGCTCGGGTGCTCTGACCGAGCACCCCCTGAGGCTCGAGTGCTCGGCCGAGCACCCGAGCCCCATTCAAATGAATGGGGCGACACGAGCATTACACCAGGCACCCCCTGCTCTGATGAGGGGAGGGTGCCTGGTCAATGCCCCCCTTCATCTCCGCTATGCCCCCTTCATCTCTGAATGCCCCCTTCATCTCCGCAATGTCCCCCTTCATCTCCGCAATGTCCCCCTTCATCTCCGCTATGCCCCTCTTCCACAATGTCCCCCTTCATCTCCGCTATGCCCCTCTTCCACAATGTCCCCCTTCATCTCCGCTATGCCCCTCTTCCACAATGTCCCCCTTCATCTCCTCTATGGCATAGAGGAGATGAAGGGGGACATTGTGGAAGAGGGGCATAGCGGAGATGAAGGGGGACATTGTGGAAGAGGGGCATAGCGGAGATGAAGGGGGACATTGTGGAAGAGGGGCATAGAGTCTATGCCCCTCTTCCACAATGTCCCCCTTCATCTCCGCAATGCCCCCTTCATCTCCGCAATGCCCCCGTACCTCCAGTCCCTGGTGGTCCAGCGGAGCGTCTTCTGATCTGTGCCTCTTCCGGCACAGATCCCCGCCACCCGAACATGGCGGGAGAGCACATGGCGGTACTCGACGAGTACCGCCATGTGCCGAGCAGAGCGATGCTCGAGCCGATCCAAGCATCGGCCGAGCACGCTCGCTCAACACTAAATGGCATGTTGTGAGAGCCTGACACCCTTGAATATGGCTGTAGAAAACTTTTGTGTGATCGAGAAACATTTTTCTACCCTTTGATTTCAATGCAGTGAGCTAGGCTAAAAAGCGTGAAAACGGCACTTTCAGTGGGAAATTTTTTTGCCAAGAGGAAAGTGCCATTTGTTGCCAATTTCAGTTTGAGGCGAAAATTTTCACCCATCCCTACCCCCCACCCCACAAAGAAAAATATGCTGCCTAACTTTTCAGCAAATCTATCTCTGTATTGAGAACTGCTGCCTGCCTTACATGGATCCAATAATATACTAACAGTATTAGACTCTTACTGCTATATTTAACCAATAGATGTATTCAGGCACAAATTTACCTTCAGTAAGAGCAACCCTGGGGATATAGCAAGTAATATATCAGGATGCAAAGTTTCACTTGGGATTTCAGCACACCATTTTAAAACGGATTTTGTTATTTGATTGTCCGTACATATCACATATTGGATTCTATCCACTACTGCTGTGTTTGGTCTTCAGAGAAGGCACCTTCCGCAGACTCTTTTTAAAGTAAGTAAAGTTGATTCTTCTGAGAATTCACATTGCAATGGTGTTAGCAGTAATAGATTTTTCACTTACATCATGCTTTCAATTAAATTCCTGTTCTATGAGTCATCACAAAGGCAAAGCAGAAACACAAATAAATTAAGAGCAGTTGAGGTTATATCTGCTAGAAAAATTAGACATCATGCAGCTGCTTTTAGCGTTATTGGTAAGTCAGACACATATATCTTACATTTATAACTGAAGGTTACTCCACTGAATAACATGATTCATAATATAATCACATTCCCCATTCTTCTTTGACATTATCATTGGAATCCTTAGTTATATAGTTTTTGAATCGCAAGTTTTCCATTTTCTACAGAACAAGCATATTGGATTATGGAGACAAGTATAATTGTAGTTATTTTAATATTTCTAATATTTTCATTATATTTAACTCTTAAGGACCAACTATATCTGGATTCCAATTTATTTTGGGGACCAAACAGAAAGGCATTCTGTTTGAAGAAGCTGTAGCCAACCACCACTGTTAACAAATTACTTTATATATAATTCCATTTGTTTGAGCGTCATTATTTCATTCCATCACCATTCTATGTCACTACAGCGGCCTTTTCTCCCTAATGGGAAATATGGTCTTGAAGCATCTGATGAGATCTAGAGACCGACCAATGAGAATGTTATGCTTCATTTGGAGCTTAATTATTTCTGCTAACATCCCTCCTTTATTTTATAAGTTCCAAATCACTCACATTCTGTCCCCTTTTGTATATACATTTTGCCTATCTTTTATGCCTTGTACCCCCTCATTTAGTGCTGAAAAATATATTGGCTCTTTATAAATAAACTAGTTGAAGATCCTGTGTACACGGGCCACAGTGCCACCCAGCAAAGGCCACGGTGCAGTCATGCACAGTAGAGACTGCCTGTGCCGTGGTTGATACGGAGTGGGGTGCTCTGATTTCAGACCGTAGTCCGCTCTGCACACTGAAGATAAATAAATGATAATAATAATACAGTAAAATCTTGGGTATAATATGCACAATTTTACCCCACTTCACCTTATGTGAAGTGGGGGGTGAGTATTATACACAAACTTTTTTTTTTTGGAAAAAAATACTGTAGGCAGATACATATCTTCCTGCCCCCGATGCAATCCACACACTAAATCAGACTTACTATGCTCAAAATAAGTCCCCACTGAAGTCTCCATTGAAGGCAAAATCCAAACTACCGGCATGTGAAGCTTCCCTTGTGGGCAGCAAGCTTCTAATCGCCGCCCGCTTCCTTCAATGGGCTTTCAGGACCTTCCTCCTCCAGCCAATGGTAATGCCCTGTGAGGATCTCAAGGTCCTCACAGGGCAATACAATAGGCAGAAGGTCCTGACAGCGCATTGAGTGAAGCACATACTGGTAGTTTGGATTTTGCCTTCTCTTCAATGGAGACTTCAGTGGGGACTTAAACTGAGCATAATAAGTCTGATTTAGAGAAGCAGATTGTGCCGGGGGAAGGTCTGACAGTCTTCAAAAATTTTTTTTAGTAAGGGGGAAAACAAGGGTGCATACTATACATAGGTACTCATGTTTTCACCTAAATCTTGGGTATAATATCCACCTGCATATTATACACAGGTGCGTTTTATACCTGAGATTTTACGGTATGTAACACTTCATTTGGTTCACAAATCATCATATAAATCTCAAGTAAGCCAGCTGCACTATAGGTAACACATAAAAAATGTATTGGAGACCTTGAGAATTACAGTGGCTACAATTCACATTTAAATCAATGGGAATTTGAGGAATTTTTCTTTTCACATATATAGACCAGTTGACTTACTCCAGAATTGTTCTGGGGGAGATGCACTAAGATTGAAGGGTCCAGTTTGCCAAATGGTAGCAAACTGGACCTGAATCCATCTTGTGGTATGTACTAAGGTGTCTTTGCTATGTCATCTTTGAGATGCCTATATCACCATGCTTTCTCCATGCCATTGGCAGGTTTCAATTTTGCAGTGTCTCCTTTGCCAGTGGCTCATTTGAATTTTGAAATTTAGCTTAATGAGTCATTTACATGTAACATAGACTAGAGTCAAGCTCAACAGGGTCTTATTTCCCAGCTGATTCCGCCAGCCCGTTCCCTTGGAGGGACTGTAACATAAGACTCAGCCACATTCCAGAAGGCACTCCATGTGCCTGAATATATTTACTGTGGAAACTACAGTAACATCAACAAGCTTAGGTAATGGTATAGAATGCATTTAATCCTGCACTATTATCAAAATATCTTTGATTATTACTGCCATTGTAATAGAGACACTGGTATTTTTTTACATCATCATCATCTTCAGCCATTGTCATAACACTGTAGGATAAAGGCCTCCTCAGCATGTTTCCAGCATCTTCGGTCTTGTGCTTTTTTGTTGCCACTGTGTACAAACATATTCGGTAATTTAATCTATCCATCTTGTCTTTGGTGTTCTGCTTGGGCATCTAGGATCAAGTGAAATCCACTCTAATATTTGTTTAGTCCATCTAAAGTCAGGTCTTCAGATCTTTATATTATTTGGCCTTCTCTTTTCCATTTTAGGCACTTTACTCTTTTAGTGATATCATAGACCTTTGTTTGCTGGTGAATCCATGCACACTTTTTTTGGCTGCTTGTTGAGGCATAGACTTGAATGATTTGAAGCGCATAGTAACTGTTTATTGGATACCACAGAAAGCAATTATTTCAGAAATACTTTCTACTTTTATGACTGAGTCTGTCAACAATCTGATTCCGCTACATTGGTCCATCGTTGTTTCCTTTATTGTAAAGTCAGTATCTATCTTCTAATTTGACTAAATTTTCAATTCTTTTTGCATGTCTCACATAAGCCAATAATATCCCAATTGCTGTTATTCCGTTCTTGTACTAGTTCCTCTAAGCGTGAAACATTACCCATAGATTGAATGTTAAGCGTTCCAATGTCTAAATACCAAAGGCAGCCTGTTAGAACATGGTGATTCTTAGTTCCTTCTACCAGTGAGCTGGTCTTCTTACTACCGTAGGAAGTAGTTCACTAGCCTCCTGGCAATTATAGACATTTTTTTGCTGTGAAGCCATGTTGTGGGAATGGTCCAGAATCTGCCGCACTGGTCCTGTGTGGGTTGACAGATTTTGAATCAATTTAGTCTGGTGACTTATTCTTTAGTTTTGATCTGTCCACCTTGGGTAACCCTTCCAGGAGTATATTCTCCCAATAGCATAGTTCTTGGCTTCACTGACACATGTAAACCCTCTCATATTGATAACACATAGACCTGTGGGAGTGATTTTTTTGCATATCTGGTGGGAATGTCCTCTAATAACTGGGCTACTGGAATAAGATTATCTCTTCGGTAAATAGTATCCTCAAAAACACTATGGTTATCATCAAATATATGCTTCTAAATACATATCCTCCACAAATGGACAAGAAATATGAGCAGCACCACATTCCCTGCAAGATATTTCTCTTTTATTTTTGCGCATCCAGCATATACTTGTGTCCGTTTTGTTCCTCTTATTTGACCATGTTGTGTGGTCTTCATGGACTCTTTTTATTGGTGTTAGAGCACCTACTGAAAATCTGGCCAGCCTGTTAAGGAGCCTGCAGAGTGGATCACAGAGAGGACGTTGGAACAGAACTTTGTCTTGGGAGACCCGAAATAAGAGAAGGCATCATCCTGACTGTTATTGGGCTTTGACCCCCAGATGACTGTTAACCTTTGGGGTTCCATGAATGCACTTTTGTCTATGTTTTATATGCCTGTTTAGTAAACATATTACATTCAAATGTTTTTTCTCCTTTTTTCTATGTTGTTGGTGATCCTGATTACCAAGAGTACCTGAGCACAGTCTCACTTTCTTAGATATCCGCCACAACTGGTACAATCTTCCTCTCATCTTTATTTATGCAGATTCATGTCAATTCCAGCTAAAATATATCTAAAAGTCAGGTAGAAAAGTACTTTCCCATCCTCTCTGTTGGATCACCAAATAAAGTTATTCGAAATCTCACCCATACTATAAACATGAAAATACACATTCCCAGAAATATGGAACCCATGGATAGCCTTCAGCTCTTCTTAATTCTTTAGGAATTCACCATCTTGGACTACCCTTAAGGTATTATGGGAGGAGGTCTGTTCTTCATCCATATTCCATATTTCAGAAAACATAATTGAATACCCACGGCATCTATGATCATCCCAGTCCTCCCAAATGTATACTCTATTATTCCCTACTATAACCTTTCTATTGTAATTCAACAGTCACACCCTCCCTCACTGCACTCCACCTCAGCCACTAATAGCAGAGTTATTCTTTTTGATTCTTTATACTAAAGATTTCATTTTGTATCTTTGTTTTTACAGGAATTAAATTTCCCAAGACTGTGGCTTATATATAACTCCCCTTTGTGTTTTTGGGAAAGTGGTAACAGCCCATACAAATACATACTACGTACTTAAACTAAAAGAGAATGTATGTGTGTGTGTGTGTGTGCGTGTGTGTGTATATAAAGATACACACATTATATATATATATATATATATATATATATATATATATTAGTTGAAGAGCCCGTTGCACGGGCCACAATGCCACTGCCAGCCGGTCGCGGGGCAGTCATGCACAGTAGAGACTGTCCATGCAGCGGCCTATACAGTGCCAGCCGGTCATGGTGCAGTCATGCTCAGTACAGACTGCCCGCGTCCCTGCTGATACAGAGTGGGGGTGCCCCGCTCTGTATCAGCCTCGTCACAGGCAGTCTCTACTGCGCATGACTGCGTCGTTACAAAGTTTCTAGCAAATTATTATATAGGATATATCTATCTATCTATATATATATATATATATATACTCTTTATACCTTATACACAAAGTACTATACATACTATATATATATATATATATATATATATATATATATATATATATATATAAATATATATATATTACTGTATATTACTGAATATGCTATGTCCATCTATCTATCCATATGTATTTACACACAAACACACACACATACACAAACATTACACACACACACACAAGTACATATACACATACACACACACATATATGTACACACACACACACACACACACACACACACACACACACACACACATACAGACACACATATACAGACACACACATACATACACACACATACACGCACACACAGACACATACAAACACACACATAAACACACACACATATACACATACACACACACACACACACACATATACACATACACACACACAAATACTTACACACACACACACATATACTCACATACACTTTTTTTTTTTTTTTTTTAAACCAAAAGTTTTTTATTAAGGGGTTTTACAGTTTAGTAAGGAGGGGGGTAAGAAATAACAATTGAGTACTTGGTGGTGAACATAGAGATGGGGGGGTGGTGTCTGAGCAGATGTTGAGGGGGGGTACAAATGAGGGGATTGAGGGGTAGGGGGGGAGAGAAAGGTCAAGGTCCAGTGCAAACTAGTTTTGGACAACCTGTGAGATTATTTTGTGTTTCTTAGAATACTCACATACACACACACATATACACATACATACACACACACACACACACACACACACACACACACACACACACACACAGTGTAAACAGTAACTGTAAAAGGCAGGTAAGAAGTGTTATCTTGCAGTAATGTCTCATGTTTTCAATAAAGCATTTAAAAAAATCCAACCGATTTAAATGGGGATTTTAACCCCTAGAATGCTAGAGAGCGCGCCATCATATTGTGAAGGAAGGCACTGGAGCCCTCTCTACCATTTAAGGAGATAAAAAACATTTAATCAATGGTATTTTTCATTTTTATTCTACAATAAAGCTGTTTTTCTACAGGATTGTGCATAATTAACTTCTAGAATTGTGACCCTCCAGCTGTAGTTGCACTACAAATCTGTACTCATCTAGCCATACATTGATGGGACTCGTGGCTCAATATTCCAGCTGGAAGGCTACAAGTTTCCCACCAGGCTTTTAATCCATTCCTTCTTGGCATTCTCTGCTGCATGCAGAGCATAGCAATTGGTGAAAAAGAGTTTAGCTGCAAGTTCCACTGTGCCATACAGTTCAAGGCTGAATGAATAGTCTGAGCCATACCATTTATCAGCACTTGGTTCTTACCTGGCTGTGACAGCCAGAACGGTACTATTCATACTCTCTGCCCTGCCATCACAATTGAATTTGTAGCCTAACTGCTTAGCTGTCAGCTTCACTCCAAGTCACATTTTATTTTAATAAAACCTGGGAAGTAAGACATGTTCTTTGCTTAGCACATATAGAGGGCCCTGAGTTTAAAGCAGCATAATCCATCATACCTTTATTATTCACCAATCTTAAGGATCCATTTAAAACAAACAACATCTTTTAAAAAAGTCTTGGTCTGTAGGAATACAACAAATTGAATTGGCTTTTATGGATATTTTTCCTTTTACGGGTCAGTGATCTGATAAAAGTAATATATAATGAGAAATACAAAAGGACCTATTTAAAGGGATAGTAATGGTTCATGAAAACAGCAGCTCCAATTAATCTTCATAGTATTTGGCCATGGAGAGTGTTATTTCAATACTGTCAGAGCTGTAGTTCAAGAGTAACTGAATGATAAAGTATCCCCCCTCCTGTCCCTTTTACCTAGTATAAGCCACCTCATCTCAGATGTGGAATCTGGTCTCTTGACCAGAGAGGTCAGGGACAATATTCTTACTTTGAACATAAGGAAAACCTGCCCCCATTGACAGGTTTTTCCCTTATGCTCACTTGAAGATTGTCCCTCTCTGCGATCCATCCAGACAGTCTTACTGCTCTGAGGTGAGCAGTGTTACATCAGTAAAAGGGGCGGAAGGGGGGTAATTTATCATTCAATTACTCTTGAACTACAACTCTGACAGTATTCAAATAACACTCTTCATGGCACAAATACTATGAAGATTAATTGGAGCTGCTTTTATTGTGAAACATTACTATCCCTTTAAAGGAGCACTAATATCTTCTAAAAATAACTCCACCACAATTTACTTACAATGGCAAAAAAAATCCTGAAGGCCGCTATAAATTTGACCTTGCGCCTTATTTCAGGAGAAAACACCTTGAATACATCCCAGAATCCATATTGAATGCTTCCAGCAGTGCATTTATCACTCTCTTGTCCTTAAAGGAATAATAATGTTTCATATTATATGTAGCTCAGAAAATTAAGCGCATGTAATAGTACTGCTGTAATGATCCTATGCTTCAACTCTTGCTGGTTACATTGTAATAATATATTCAAGTCAATCCCTCCTGCCCCTTTCCCCGACATGAGCATTTTTGTCCCAGATCCGATAGCAGATCACAATGAGGGACAATATTTGCACAGTATTAGGAAAAACCTACCCTTCCCCATCAAGTAGGGTAGGATTTCCCTTATACTGAATGAGGGAAAATTGTCCCTCGTTCTGGTCTGTCCGGTCCCGGGACCGGTTTTCAGATCTATGGGGAGGTGGCTTCCAGTCGTGGAAAGGGGAGGGAGGGGTCAACTTCAACATGTTATTACACTGTAACTAGCAAGTTACTGCTATGCCCATCATTCTCAGACAGACAACCACTGTACTGGAACAATTTCTTTACTTTTGTATATTTGTTTAATGTATTTTATTTGAATAAGTGTAATAATTAAAGGGATAGTAATACTTTAAATGTAAAAAAAAATGTTGTAGGGTTTATCTCCCTAAGTAAAACAAGTGTTCTACTTAAAACTAATTACAGCTGAAACTTGAATTTTATGTGCAGTATCCAAGTGATCCTCATATCTGCTGTGTGGATGGGTTTCCCTTGTTTAAACTCTGTGGCCATTGGCTACAGAAGGTATCCTTTTGCACTGGTGAGTACTAAATGGTGAGCATCAAAACAGAGCTTTTAAAAGGTTGCTGGCATTAAATGGGACATTTAAAATGTTGCTGTTTAAAATTTTTCCTTTCCAAAAGAATTACTGATTTATTATCTGTTAAATAAATTTAGTTAGGTTATGGCAGGGTTAGAGTAGATTCGATTAGGGTATTTAAATTGGGGTAGTTAGGGCAGGTTAGATTTGATGAGGGCACTTTGTGAGTAGTAGTTACCATTTGTGGGTTGATTTTAGCTTGGCTTACTTTTTTATGGTAGTTAGGGTTAGGGTAGGACAGAGTAGTTAAGGTATGATAGGTTAGGGTAAGGTGACATTTTAAACAGCAACATATTAAATGCTCCATTTTGATGTTTGGACATTTGAAATGTGATAATCTAAAGCAAACTCATAAATCCATGACATTTTGTTGCTGATGCATTTACAGCCTTGCCTGTTTTCCCAGAAGCTCATTTCTTATCTACAACATGTCTGAAAAAGGCTGCGGTCAAGTTAATTTGTTACATCATCCTATATAATAATTTGCTAAATCGTGTGTAACGCCGACGACATGCGTAGTAGACACTGCTGCACATGATGCAGTCACGCACAGTAGAGACTGCCCGCGCTGCGGCTGATACAGAGCTGGGCGCTCCGAAGGAACGTCCAGCTCTGTATCAGCAGTGGTGTGGGCAGCCTCTACTGCGCGTGACTGCCCCGCAACCGGGTGGCAGTGGCACTGTGGCCCGTGTAACGGGCTGTTCAACTAGTATTTCATATTGGCTCTAATTTGGGAAAGGGGTTTTGTGGATTTGTGGGCATTATTTCTGAATTCACAAGATACCCAGCTAGACCTATTTGGGTAGAAATTGAATACACAGATGAAGTTTGTAAAATAAAAATTGCCCTAAACTAAAGCAAACATTTTGGATAAAGTCAACACTCTAAGTACCAGAGAGGTATCCAACTCATTGTTAAAGTAGATCTGTAACATTGAATCTCATTTTGCATAAGTGTACCGATGAACAGTTTAGTAGATAATGATACTTTTAAATGAAAGTGTCTCAGTATTTTGCCATATGCTATTTAAGCTATGTGCTGCCCGATAAACTCATTAGCATAAATTACAATATGAGCACACCATACAGAAATAAAGTCTGAATATCTTTTAAGTATGATCTGCTAACATTTTGGCTAACATAAAACATTGACAGTTTTAATGAAGTTTTCAAATATGCCAAACTAAATTCAAGTAGACAGGACCTGTTTTCACAGTACAATGTATAGGATGTAAAGTAGCTTGATTTCCAACTGTAAAGAATAGGCCAACAAAGCAGAGTATGGACAGACACACACACTGATGCTTAGAGGCGTGAATGACATATAAGGGGAACTCAGTTTTACTCCCAATTAAATCATTTGAGTCTAAAACCCTATCAAGAAGATAAAAGGTGCAAATAGAAAGCAAACCAATAGTATCACATAGGGGACAAATTAAAATTCCTATTGATTTCAATGGAGCTTCTAACCCTTTGAGTGCCAGAGGGGTACACAACACAATGTCACTTATGGTGAAACTGGTTTCCCTCCAGAATCACACCTCTTTAGCTTGTCAAAGATAGTCATTGATGCTGTAGCATTTGCATCTCTTGATGCTAATTATGCCACAAGTTTGGTGAATATTTTGTACCCTTCAGAAAAGACACATTTTAACGCCTTAAGGACAAGCGGCCCTGGGACATTTCCATCCCATAAGGATCGCTTTGATCTTTGCCGACGTGCCGGTACACACGACCTGTTGCGTGTATCGGCACGCCGCATTGAGGCCTGAAAGAGATTGCTCCAGTCGTGGAGCGGTCAATCTTAGGCCCCATTTTTACTTACAGCGCTCCCGGTGGAGCACTGTAAGTAAAAAGTATGTGATGTACTATGACAGTCATCGGCCCTGAAGTATTTAAGGATCATGACGGTCATAGTACGTCACGTAGTCCTTAAGGGGTTAAGGATTTTTGCTTTCCATCTGTTTAGGTGGAAAGCTATATACAATGATTTTTTCAGAACAAATTCAGCTTTTTCATGGTGCCTGAAATTAAGTGAATTTTGCATCATATGACAAGCCATGATGTCATAAGTGCAAAAAATAATGTACTTAATGTTACTTAATTTGTACAAATAAAACAAACCAGTGATCACAGCGCCCTGCTTATCCAAAGATCCACCTACATATATATATGTATATGTATATATATATACACAGATAATTAGTATCGCTTCTATCCTGAAACCTTTTAGTGGTAAAGGTAAAACAATAATCACAATATGTACAATGTGGAGAGCCCTACAACATCTGCATAAATCAAATATTTATCGTACAACAATGATATAAAATAAACTAAAATAATGCAATAAAATGATAAGCAATAGCAACTGAAGACATCTTCAATTATGCTAAAATGTCCGTATAGCGCTATGTATAATGAGACAGTGATAAAAGAGCTCTTTAGATAAAACTGTGTACACAAAAAAAAGAGTCTCTCTTCATACATCCCCTGTATCAACTGGTGGGCCGACATGCAGTGTAAGAGCAGCTGACGGTGCCCTAATACAAATTGTATCTCTTGGTATCCATAAGTATTAGTATAGCGGGCTGGTTCTCTTGTTTGATATAGAACAAATTACTTAATTTGTGATTATCTATACTATAGATTAAACATATTTTTGTTTTTTGTGAAAGTATCAGTTTTTTTAAGGTCCCCTGAATGCACAGATACCAAACAGTTGTATATACATGCATGGTCTGCACAGACCCCTAACTAACAGCAAAGCAAAACGGCATTTTCAGCCTTATGAACTAAAATGCATAATTCATTGGTTACATGGTAAAACTACTCTAAAACAACAATAATGGTATAAAAGCACATATTTCCTGAAAGTAGACTAACTTACAAAACAGAAAATGTTTCTTCCTATATGAAATAGGACTTTTCAGAAAGGTTTCAAAAATATACACTCACATTACACTTCACAGTTCAACATCTTAAGCAGGCTTAGCGTAACAAACAAAAAGTCTGAAATATGAACGTCACATATATCCGCTGTACACTGATACCCTATATATTATAGGTATGCAAATGTCCTTCCCTGGGGCCCCAAACTGGTCAGTGTGCATAACAGAATTTTGATTGTCAATTATTTCGTGGAGATAACCAAAATGCACTAAGCATAGTATGAAGGAATAATTACTCTATAACATCAACTTAAACCCTTAAAAGCACTAGTTTGGTGAAATTAGATATCCCTTTCAATCACATTATGGGTCACTTGTTTTTCTACCCCTAGCCTGGTGTGCACAGATGTTTCCAAATGCTGACACAGAAATCTTTGAATACAATGGAATTATCTACTGTATGCTTTTAGTGACTACTCGTGAGAGTAAAATGACTCTCCATTATTGAGTTAACAAACTGCAGGGGGTACCAGAAGCAAAAAACTATGCAAACTACAATCTAGCATTTTCTTACATGTTTCCATATTTCATTTTCCTGTGCTAAAATGGTTGCAACAACTACAAAAATGAATAAAAGATGGACAAATCATATTTTGGAAAGAACCAACCACATCAGGGATCACTTGCTTTTCTACACCTAGTTTGTGTGTACAAATGTTTCCAGAAGATGGCACTAAAGAAAATTTTATATTTTTAACATATTTTACATTTCCAGCCCATCAAAAGCACTTAAATATTTTAAAACTATGGAATTTCCAACTGTATTCATTAGCTAGTACTCTTATGAGAAAAATGCCACCCCATTGGTATGAGTATACATGTTTGAGTGGGTCAGGGTGGGGGGCCAAAGCCCAAAAATATGCTAACAGCAATTCCTAATTTTCCTTACATTTCTCAAATATGACTTGCCTAAACCAAAGTGATTATCAAGTACAAAATGCAGAAATGATTGATGAAGCATACCATTTAGACAAGCAAGAGCTTCAAACGTAGGGTAACTTGTCTTTCTACCCCACACAGAATTTACTACTGTATTCATTACCTAGTGCCAGTCAAAGAAAGTACACGCAAACTGAGCTTTTTTCCATGCACTGAATGAATCTAGAAATTCTTTCCAATTAAAAAATAGGACACTGTATGCCACACAGCCATATTGCATGTGGATGGATTTTCAGTGCTGTCTTCGTTCATTCATACTCCACTGCGCCATCTTGTGATGCTTTATTGTGTGAGGATCTACTACATTATCCTTAGAATCAGTGTATCTATACACTCAAGTTTAAAAAATGACATAGAAAGGGGTAGAAGGGCAAATAGTTAGGTAAATGATGTACACAAAATATATCAATAAATAACTGGTGCTTACATTAAGTGGTTGTCAGTAGCATACACTATGCTGACAGGCAACAAAAGGTACTTCTGGGGAATCAGATGTGCCATAAGCTCCAGCTTTCACTTCCAGTATCCCCTAGAAACGGTATGCTGTGGTCTCAATGAATACACTCAGTGATAATTTTCTATAAATTAAAAAAAAAAAAATGTTCCATGTCACCTTATTCATGGTGGACAATGTGCCAAGAATGTGCAGACTTACAGATGAAAGGTACCAGGTCACTGGCAAAAGGTACCGGGTCACATACAAAACGTACAAGGTCATTAACTGGCTGAAAAATCAGTTCTAGATATACACTTCTTCCTCCTTAATCTGTTCTTTAAAAAAAGAAAGACATTGTTAATTTAAATAAAACATCCCACCCTATTACCAGATTAAGCAATAGGAAGAGTAGTTAACAGTCGAGTTCTCCAAAGTGTGAGTGGTGCCTCAATTGCATTGGCCATGCCTAGTATGCTGAGTTGAGGGCAGGGCTAGTACTACTCCACTTCCCCTGCCAGGACCAGATTTACATCTTAGGCTCCACTAGGCACAACACCCTCTGGTGAACCCTACCCAGCCTTCACCCTACCCCTAACCACACCCCCTAACTTAACCACACCTCATCACTTAGCCACACCCTCTTTTGTGGCCAGACCCATTTTTAGATTTATTTTTCATAGTAATGTGGAAATTGTCTAGATGAAAATGTTATGGATAGGGATGTGGTATATGCAGCACACATACAAACAGCATAACTAACCATTACTAGCCTGTGTGAGTGACTGTTACTGTGATTGTACCAGTCCTGTGTGTGCCACTGTGTGTATGTGTGTTTTTCAGACACACGTTGAGGTATGCCGTGTGATACAGGCAAATGCACAACACCAGGTAAATTGACAACCACTCACACACTTGAATATCTGCCAGGATCAGATCTCCATGTCTGGGAATGCTCTCTTCTTTTTTGTGCTGCTTCCTCATTCCTTCTTATGATAGCTGTAGTCCAGTGACAACTACAGTCTTGCAGGTTTCCCACTAGTGAATTATGGCGTGATGAATGACGTTCAGATCACTGAGTTGTATACTTCCCAAGTATCCCTCGTTAGGAGGGACAATCCCTCTTTGAGACACAAATGCCTCTGACCCTCTTCCCACCCTGATATCCCTCTTTTTAGGAGATCAGACTGTGCGGTGTTTATATAAATGTATCACATTGCTCCACAGCAGTAAAACTCACATTAATGTTTGTGTAAACTTCAGTATTTGTGTTTATAAATTAGCCTGTGTAAATAAAATACTTTGGTCTTGTTCTAAATAATTTATTCAATAACAAAAGAGGTATCAATAGGTCATAACATAACCTATAAATCTTGGTAATGCCCAGTCCACATGCCACACCCCCAGTGTCACCACCTAAAACAAAAGTGTCCCTCTTTAGGAGCGACCATATGGAGGCAAACAAATCCAGCTGAGAGATGTTTGCAAAATTTATCTGTTCCATGCTCAAATTATGTGTAACCAACTGACACAGTATCCCGCAAGAAGGAACAGTCATTGATTTCCAAGCCTGAGCTAGAAGAGTCTTTGCCGCCAACAGGATCTGACCTGCTAGTAATTTGGACTGAGGTGGAAGAGGAGATGGAAACACATGAAATAACGCCAACTCCGGGGATCTAGGCAAGGGCATGGAAATGGAGGCTGACAGCAAAGAAAAAACCATATCCCAGAAAGGTTGTAAGTTAATACAGGACCACCACACATGTTCCGTAGTACCCACCCCCGAAGAGTACCTCTAGCACAAATCAGAGGTGGTTGGATAAATACGAGCCAAGCGAGATGGAACAAGGTACCATCTATATAGAATTTTTCTAGAAAGTTCTAGATGATTGGTGTAATGAGAGAGTCTAGAGATCATAGAAACGGCCTTTTTCCAGTGCTCAACTGACAGTGTCCTTCTCCCACACTATCATGAAGGGAAACTTTGGGGGGAGATGCGCCGACACCAGAGTGTCATAACAGAGGGACAACATCCCATCTGAGAATAGTGGGTGCATGCAAGACTTAATCAATTTGTGCAAAGAGGGACAGACCCGGACCAAGAAAGGGGAGAGGACAGAAGAGCATGCCGTAACTGTACAGTGAGGGAAAAAATTATTTGATCCCCTGCTGATTTTGTATGTGTGCCCACTGACAAAGAAATGATCAGTCTATAATTTGAATGGTAGGTTTATTTGAACAGTGAGAGACAGAATAACAACAAAAAAATCCTGAAAACGCATTTCAAAAAAGTTATAAATTGACTTTCATTTTACTGAGTGAAATAAATATTTGATACCCTATCAGTCAGCAAGATTTCTGGCTCCCAGATGTCTTTTATACAGGTAACAAGCTGAGATTAGAAGCACTCTCTTAAAGGGAGTGTGTCTAATCTTAGCTTGTTACCTGTATAAAAGACACCTGTCCACAGAAACAATCAATCAGATTCCAAACTTTCCACCATGGCCAAGACCAAAGATCTGTCCAAGGATGTCAGGGACAAGATTTTAGACCTACATAAGGCTGACATGGGCTACAAGACCATCGCCAAGAAGCTTAGTGAGAAGTTGACAACAGTTTGTGCGATTATTCGTAAATGGAAGAAACACAAAATAACTTTCAATCTCCCTCGGTCTGGGGCTCCATGCAAGATCTCACCTCGTGGAGTTTCAATGATCATGAGAATGGTGAGGAATCAGCCCAGAACTACACGGGAGGATCTTGTCAATGATCTCAAGGTAGCTAGGACCATAGTCACCAAGAAAACAATTGGTAACACACTACTATAGGGTCAATGATAGAAGCGGCAACATACTGATATATTAGATTTAATCACGGCATGATCTCTCCACAAGTAAAGTAGGATACATCTACAGCTGCAGGCTATTGCGTCTAGCTCAACAAATCAGTGCATGTATAACTGCATAGACTGAAATATCTATCACCGCTATCAAGTACATGTTCAATATATAAACACTTACATTAATAGTCAGGGTCTCTCCACAATCAAAGTAGGAGACATCTGCAGCTCGCTTAATAAACGAATGCCTGGGCTAAAGGGACTGAATAGCCAATTGACGATAATAAGAACAAGTTAAACAAATAAGCGTTTGCAATAACAGACATGATATCTCCACAATTAAAGTAGGAGATTTCTATCGCTGCAGGCTATTGTATCGTGCTTAATCAATGAGAGACTGGGCTAAATTAATGGAATAGCCAATTGCTGGTACAAAGAACAAACTAAACCAATAAGTATATATACTAACAGACATGATCTTTCCACAATTAAAGTAGGAGACATCTACCATTGCAGCCTTTTGCATTTTACTTTATAAATGAGTATCAGTGCTAACCTCATTAACTAAACACCTAGCTGCCGCTATAGAGAACACACTAAATAAACATGTACTCTTGTTAACAGGCAGGATCTCTCCACAACTAAAGTAGGAGACATATGCAGTTGCAGACCATCACTTCTCTCCTAATAAGAGAGCTGGGCCAATTACATGGAGTAAACTAGTTTGTAGATGATATTTAAATTTTACTCAGTTATATCTAGTGATAGTATCTTATGGCTAGAGCTTCTCCGGAAAGGCCTTAGAGTACCTATTCAATCACTAAGCAATCTAGTAGCAAACCCAGCGTGTCAGCTATGTTCACACTTAAACGCTGTTACCCTGTACTATTATAACCCCCTTTGTTACACTAACTATACGAAGTGACTGATGGACATTGGCTGTGTCCAAGCACAGTCACAGTATCTTTTTAATTTTCAAATTACTAGTATATTTTAATTTATGTATTAAAGGTTAAGTTTTACCTTTTTCTATCCACATTTACTACCAACTCCTTACAGTGCTGAATGGGTTAATTTTCAGTTTTGCAGACACCAGTGAATAAAATAAATCTGGTGTATCATTCAAAACAGTGCCCTCTTTCATTCTCGTTTTTGTATATATATTATTAACTGCGGCACGAGACACACAGTTTTAGGATACCACTTTTTGTCACTATATAATGTCCAGTTATAACATTAATTTAGCTATTGTACAATGCATGGCCTAGGGGCATCTGAGATGCAATAGGCCTCTTATTTGCCCCATAATAAATATTGTAATTGAATCTTGAACTTTTAAACTGAAAGACATATGTTTATCAATGTATTGTAGACCTGTCTAGCACCAAGATGTTAATATATTTCCTATATTTGTCTAATAGCAAATATTCTTGGGCTCATTTTATTTTAGTGATTAATTTCTAATTTTCTAATTTATTCCTACAATGTATTAATTTACCAGTGTCTGAAAAAATATTATAATTTTTACATTGAGATTTCCAGACATATTTGCTGTTTCACAACTTACTACATATTGACAGGAAAAGTACACAGTGCTTGACATTCTACTTGACAACACAATTGAAGCTTTCCCTTACAAAACTGAAGTAAACATTTTCTAGAGTGCATTTACTTGTCCCCAAAACATACTTCTCCCTATTATCATATGTCATGCAGTTAATAAACCACAAACAAGGGTTCTGACTGATGAGACAAAATGAGTGAATTGGGAGCAGACTAATGATTATAGAAACATAAAATATACAATAATGAACCTAGAACTGTAAAGTCTTCCTGCTATCAAAGCCAGATTCAGTTTTTAGAGAGAGATATATTGTGTTTTTATGTGCAAAATAGCTTAAGAATATCTTACAATGAGGTTCATTGCATTTACATAATTCTGCCAAACAATACCCAGGATCATTGCAGTAAATCTACTGTAATTCTATGTGCATAGAAAATCACCAATGCCTTACTGAAACTGCAAATATAATGACAAGATATATGAATGGGTATAGTTGATTTTAATTTCCTTCAGCTCTTATGATGCAACAGCTTGCAGTTGTATATGATCTATCATTAGGCAATGGCCATACATTCTGTATTCTAAACCCACTAGATTAATACTTATCTTGGACTGTTAATGCTTGTATTTAGTAAAATAATGGTCCTACCAGGGTTCTCCACAGTCTAGACAGGTGTTTCTATTCATGTCAGTAGAGGAGAAGCACAAAGTACTCTTTCATTATAAATTAATACAATAAAACTTCACATTTAATAAGGCAACAGTGGGACAATATTAATAAGTGGATCTTAATTTATTTAACAATACGGCAATCCAAGGTATGAGTCCTTCAAGCTGCATTCCAGTAGAGTTACTGACTTTTTATTATAGAACTTTGCTGTAGATTGTAGCCGGACAATGGCATTTTACTATTTTGAACATGCGTATACTGAATGCATTGCTCAATCAGACTGTTGATTCTCATTGTCAGCGCTAAAACTGAGTTCAGTAACTACATACAAATATAAAAAAATGCAAACAACAGAAGCTGGCAGTGGCACTCAAAGCAAAATACCAAATAGGTATACATATACATACAATAACAATGGTGCATGTCCCATAGGGTATAAACAAAGGTGTACTCACCCTAAACTGATGAAGATCCTTGTATGGACAGAAAACTTTTGATGATGTAGAAAACTCTTTGCAATAAATCTGTAATTACTTGAATCCTTCCTGCTGTCTCCTCTGCTCCAGTTTAGGCTGAGTACACCTTAATATAAAAAAATGTATATACTAAAACACTGTAAGAAGGACACCAATTTTGATAAAACATTTTTTAAATAAAGTAAGAGCCAATTATTCCAACAGGTATAGCTCCCCTTATGGAAAAGCATAATATATAGTCAATTTTTTTTTTTGCTGGGCAAAACGATGGTACTCCCACTACTGGGAAATGCTTCTTCAAATGTTAGCCTAAGCTACTTTTTTAATGATTAAGCTATTGGTGTTCAAACTACAATAGTTTTCTATTACTCTATATCAGAGGTGTCCAAGTTCAGTCCTCAAATCCAGGAATTAAGGACTTCCCTGTTTGAGCACAGCTGGGCCAATCAAAATAAACTCTCCACTGATTAACTTGCCTAAGCTTCATAAGAGAAATCGTTACATTCTGGCTTGTTGGTGGCCCTTGAGGATCAAGCTTGAACTTGAGCTTTGAATGTTAGACTAAGTTCTCCATAGAAATGGATAGTAAAACTCTACTCCATCAAGCCAATTAAAGCAGTAAGAACAAATGAGTTAAACATTTTACAGAAGACTTTTATAAATGGAGGGGGTGTAGATGATATATTTTTAGGAATGAATTATCAATGTAAAAGAGTAACAAAACAGTGTGATTTGAGTTCACACTTTGACTGCTAGCAAGGTGTCCAACATCGTAAAGCAATGTATTAGACACCCCTCTAGCATTCGAATGGTTAAGTCAGTAATGTAGCAAAATTAACTAACTAACTAACTAACTAACTAACTAACTAACTAACTAAATAAATAAGTAAATAAATAAACAAACGTCTATGGTAGTGCAAAGAGGATAAGCTTAGTATTTCCTAATTATATCAGTTAATCCTGAAGCAAGTTAACTAAAAAGACATTGAATTCTCCAATTTATAGGGCTATTAGAGCTTGCCAGGGGCACACCAAACCTCTTGCAAAACTCCAAAATATCCACAAGGGAGATGTTGCAGGAAAAATAGGTCTTATTAAAGGGATAGTAATTTTTCAAAATAAATGCAGCTCCATTTATTCTTTATAGTTTATTGACCATGTATAGAGGTATTATCATTCTCTATGGTGTGTAGTTCCAGAGTAATTGAATTATAAAGTATCATCATCCTGCCCCTTTTACCTATTGTAAATCGCCTCCTCTCAGATGTGGAATCTGGTCGCTTGACCAGACAGCTTGCAGTGAGGGACAATCTTATGGCTGTGAGCATAAGGAAATCCCTGCCTCCCTTAAAGGAGGACAGGTTTTTCCTTATGCTAACAGAAGATTGTCCCTTGCTGTGATCCATCTGGATGGTCTTGCTGTGCAGCTTTATATAGGTAAAAGGGGCAGGGGGGACACTTTATAATTCAATTACTCTGTAATTACACATTGTGGAGAATAATAATAATGTTCTACATGACCCAAAAACTATAAAGAATAATCAGAGCTGCATTTATATTGAAACATTACTATCCCTTTAAGTTAGAGTAATAAAATATTGAGCTGGTGAGGTCTGTTTAGAAAATTACAAAGTTATTATAAAACCACAATAGGCACTATGTGTGATACAAAAAATACTTGTGAATAAAATAATGTTCTTATATGTATATAGCTTAAAAAATGCTCAACGCATTTCATAACACTACTTTTACAAAATCAATACTACAAAATAAATATTGGAGGTATGTCTATATTACACTGTTTGTTAAACCTGCTCTTGAAAAAGTAACTAGTGTTATGAAATGCGTTGAGTCTTTTTTTTAGCGGTATACATATATGAATAATATTTTTTTCACTAATATTTTTTTGTATCACACATAGTTCCTATTGTGGTTTTAGAAAATTTTGTTACTCCAACTTAATAAGACCTCTTTTTCCTGTAACATCTCCCTTGTGGGTATTTTGGAGTTTTGCAAGGGGTTTGGTGTGCCCCTGGTGAACTCTAATAGCCGTATAAATTGGAGAATCTGAACCTGTGGAAGGACTGGCAGTAATATCCTGGAGGTAACCATCCTGGGGATTATACCAGGAGAGCTTTTAATACTCAGAGGCAGTATTGCAAGCCTATGATACATGTTAGTATATAGAGCATGTGGTGAAGGTGTCAACAGTCAACATACTACACTTAGAAGATATTCTGCTCTGTTGTTTGTTTTACGTTTTGTAGTTCTTGTGACTGGGGGTCCCTACCAGTTACAACAAGCTGAGAAGATACTTCTAGTTTTCCTATTTGGGTCATCTTGTTTGGGGTCTACTCAAAGGAATCTTAAATTCTGTTTACTGTAGTTACAACAGCAGCACCTGTTTTGGCTTGCAAGCGACAGTCAAATCACTTGCATATGTAGTATCATATACATTGCAATTAACCCATTAAGGACCAGCGGTCCCGGGGTGTGCTGTCCCTTAAGGACCACATAGAAGACTTTGACGTGACATCCCACGGTCTTGGAGCGATCAACTTCAGTCCCCGGTATTACTCAGGAGCAGGAGCGCGGTGAGTAATAGTACGTGACGCACCAGGACCGTCACTGGTCCTTAAGTGCCAGACCAGTGTGACGGTCCTGCCACATCAATGGTCTTTAAAGGGATAGTAATACTTAAAATGTAAAAAAAAATATGTTGTAGGGTTTATGCCCCTGAGTAAAACAAGGGTACTCCCACTGCTGAAAGGTGTTTTATTCAAAATTTATTACAGTTCAAAGTTGAATTTTTTAGGTGCAATATCACAGTGGCCTGAAATTGTACAGTGGCGCTGTTGCTACACCATCCTATGGAGATTGATGGTCCTGGGACCAGACTTGTCCATAGGATGGTGTAGCAACAGCGCCACTGTACAATTTCATCTAAAAAATTCAACTTTGAGCTGTAATACATTTTGAATAAAACACCTTTCAGCAGTGGGAGTATGCTTGTTTTATTCAGGGGTATAAACCCTACAACATATTTTTTTTTACATTTTAAGTATTACTATCCCTTTAAGGGGTTTTAAAGACCTATTTGAAATATAAAGGAGATAATGGACAGTGATGAATAGGTAATATATTTATACGTAGAGACTCACTGACTGGCATAAATTACATACAAACCTATTTTATATAACAAAACATACACTTGGAGTGTTATATAGACTATTTACCAATGTCCAGTATTCACTATATTTTTTGCTTGATATATTTTGTAAGTACATCACAATCCTAGAAAGAAGTAATGCTTGTGGAAAGGGTGTGGTCTGTTGTAGGGCCATATTAAATGAGTGCATGGCAAAGTTATGTATCGGGGGATGTATGCACTAGCTTGGACCTAGGGCCTCAAAAAGTCTAAAAATAATACTGGACAAATCCAGACAGTGCTACTTACAAAGACAACGGCTTTAAAGGGATTTTAAAATTTCACAATAAATCTTCATAGTATTTGGGCCATGGAGATTGTTCTTTGTATACGGTGAGAGTTGTAGTTCAAGAGTAATTGAAAGATAAAGAATCCCACTCCCGCCCCTTTTACCTAGTGTAAGCCACCTCCCCTCAGATGTGGAAACTGGTCACGTGACAGATCACAGCAAGGGACAATCTTCTTATCATGAGCAAAAGGAAAGCCCTGCCTCCTTGACAGTGTTTTCCTTATGCTCACTGAAGATTGTCCCTCTCTGCAATTCATCTGGACAGTCTTGCTGCTCTGAGGTGAGCAGTGTTACATCAGTAAAAGGGGCAGGATGGGGATACTTTATCATTCAATTACTCTTGAACTGCAACTCTGACAGTATTGAAATAACATCCTCCATGGCCCAAATACTATGAAGATTAATTGGAGCTGCTTTTATTGTGAAACATTAGTAGTTGGTAGAACTAATAATTTCTGTTTGGTTAGTCAATTAATCTGGCTGTACACCCAACTGTCTATTGACTGGTAGTTTAAATATAGAGATTGTATACGAAGTTGAATACCTTTTATTGGAGTAAAGCAAGATGTGAATCAAAATGAAAGTTTTCATAAATTTTTGGGGATTTATTTCTGCCTTAAAAGATAGACATTATGACATTCCATGAAGGTAATTCTATCAAAACCCCTTAATTCAACCCATTAACCTAACTTTTAATGGAAGAAATTATATTTGAATTAAATTTTGCAGCATACATATGTTCTGAACACTTGTTGCCAAACAAATTTAATTTATTTACAAGGCCAGGTATTGGCTCAATAAGTAAAGAAAGATTAACTCATTGAGACTGATGTCCAAAAAAGGACCTGAGGAATTCTTGAGAAAATCAACTACCGTAAAATCTCGGGTATAATACACACAATTTTACCCCACTTCCCCTTATGTGAAGTGGGGGGTGTATTATACCCGAGAGTTTTTTATAAAAAAAAATTAAGCCTGCCACATCCCTTCCCTCCCTCTCCCGGCACTATCGGCTGCTAAAATACCATTTACTTACTTCAAAGTTCAAGTCCCCGCATTTTCCCCATTAGCAGGCAACATATAACAGATGTCAATATTCTCTGCGGGCAGCATGCTTCCATTCTCCGCCTGCTTCCTTTAGGACCTACCGGCTCCAGCCAATGGTAATGCCTTCAGATCCTCACAGGGCAATACCATAGCTGGAAGGAAGCGAGCGGTGAATGGAAGCATGCCGCCCGCAGGGAATATTGACATAGGTTATATGTTGCCTGCTAATGGTGAAAATGCGGGGACTTGAATTTTGACGTAAGTAAATGGTATTTTAGCAGCGGATAGCTCCGGGGGAGGGAGGAAAGGGATCTGGAAGGCTTAAGTTTTTTTTCTTAAGAGGGGAAACAAGGGCGCATATTATACATAGGCAATCTTGTTTTCCCCTAAAATCTTGGGCATAATATACACCTGTATATTATACACAGGTGCATATTATACCTGAGATTTTATGGTATACTATAAGGGACAAATGCATTCCCTGAATTCCTTTTGATTTAATTGATGAATCTCTCAAAACAAATTGAAATAGTTGGGAGTTTGTTGGTGATTTTATGTGAATTAAAACACCAGTTTGGGAGACTAGGGTTTCTACAAGGTGCCACAAGATAACATACATGTTTCTAGAGCTTATGCCCTTTATCATAGGTCAACAATCACATAAGGTTGTCTTATGGCACCTTATAGCAACCGTGTTCTATATTTATTAATATTTTGGTGAGACTATTTTACCAGGAAGAATACATTGAGATTGTCTCTCAAGTATGTTCTAGACACATTTTATCTACCTCATAGGGGTAAAAGGCTGAGCTGATTTTGCCAGGACCATAACCTGCAACCTTGCAGCTTAAGCAGATTCTACAGCTGGTGCCTTAACCAACTAAGCCATCTCACTAACTGTATGTCCTTTTTATGTTTACATTTTTCTACAATTCAAACTATTTTTACTTACTTGGAGCTGATCCTTGTAGAGGATGTAATGAGGTCACGATGTTCTTTGTAAATAGAATTGGGTTCCTCTCATGTCTTGTTGGGTTTAACAAGTATTAAGGTTACATGGCATTTATCAATATCATGGATGCAGCTAAATTAAATATAGAAATGCAACAGCAATTTTCCTTTTTTACTTTAGCTTCTTTCAGTACAAATCATCCCATCTGAACAGCAGCCTATATTCTTCCGTATCAATGACAATTTTTAGATTCTAACATTATTCATGGAGAGGAAGCAAATAATTATTGTAAAAATAAATGTGATCATAAAGATTAGAATTAAAAACAATAATTTGCACTCAGTAATTTCAGATAATGTTTCCGAATACCCTACAATAGCTCCACCTGATTTGTTATAGAAATTGTAAAATTATATTAATGTGTCACTCTAATATGGTAGTTATTATCTGGACACTAATTGTTACAAACATTTGTAAATGGTCTCATACTGTTTCTTTCTTATTTTACCGCACAATAAAGCATTTTGATAAGGAAAAAAAATGTATAAAACGTGTATATTGAACATGCAGTAGTGGTATCTGTGCCAGTGCACATGTAGGAATGTATCAGCACATACAGGCACACAATGCTTCTGTCATCAACCATCTAGGTGCACTACATACCCCAGGAGTAGGAGTACAAACTGTATTTCTGCTGTACAGATTTCTTTAATAGCCTGAGCATGTTCTCACATTAACAGAACTCCTGCATGCTCCTGCACACCCCACACTTCAAACCCCTTAGTGCACATGGAGCAAAGTGGCCATGTGAATGACAGCACATTGTACAGAAGAGCAAACTTGGTGCATTGCATCTGGAAACATCCTTAGCATGGCAGCTAGAAATGTTCATACATGCTCCACACAGTATTTACAGCATGGAAATGATTTTACAACATGAAGTATCTTGCAAATCTCAATATAATAGGTGATTATATGGGATCAATAGACTAGACAAACTATAGTAACATAGTAACATAATAACATAGTAAGTTAGGTTGAAAAAAGACACAAGTCCATCAAGTTCAACCTTCGCCTCATACATCAGTAATTGAGAATTTTATAGCTTTCCTGCTACCAATTAAATTAGCCTTTATCAGACCTTCCTGATCAGCCTACTGATAAACAGTATAACTCTGTATGTTCCCTTTTGAAATAAATGTATCTAATCTTCTCTTAAATGTATCCATTGTATCTGCCATAACTACCTCCCTGGGCAATGAATTCCACAATTTAACAGAACTTACCATAAAAAAACCTTCCTCTGCTGAAGTTTAAACCTCCTTTCCTCTAATCTCAAGGGGTGTCCCCTGGTCACCTGATCAGGCCTTGGAATAAATAGCTCACCGCAGAGATCCTTGTATTGACCTCTCATATACTTGTACAATGTGATAAGGTCTCCTCTTCTTTTCTCTAGAGTAAATAAACCAAGTTTGTTTAGTCACTCCTCATGTCAAGTCCTCCATTCCCTTAACCCCTTAAGGACCCATGATGGTCCTGGACGGTCATGGAATTTCAGGCTCCCCGTGCGGCTGCACGCTATTCGGGGACTCCGGAATCCGATTCCGAAAAAAAATGGTCCCTGGTCCTTATGGACCGCACCGTGCATGCGCGGCCGGTCCTTAAGGGGTTAAAGCACCAAATTCTGTGATGGACCTGGCACGTCACTGGTCCTTATGGGGTTAATTAATTTTGTTGCTCTCCACTGTACCCTCTCTAGTTCTAGTATATCCTTTTTCAGAAGCAGTGCCCTAAATTGCACTGCATACTCAAGGTGAGGTCTTACCAATGATTTGTATAATGGCAAAATAATGTTATCCACTCTTGATTCGATACCTCTTTTTAGACAGGATTTTGTTTGCCTTTGCTACTGCTGTTTGACACTGGTCACTGTTTCCAAGTTTGTAGCTGACAAGGATACCCAGGTCATTCTCTAGCAATGAGTCACCTAAATGTATTCCATAAAGTTTATAAGTAGCCTTGGGATTGTTTCCTCCCAAATGCATGACTTGACACTTCCCCACATTAAACTTCATATTCCACATGTTTGCCCAATCTGACATTGTATGTAAGTCCCTCTGTAGAGAGAAAATATCCTGTTCTGAATTAATGACTTTGCATAATTTAGTATCATCTGCAAATATTGATATTTTGCTTTCTATATCTATTTCCAGGTCATTTATAAACATGTTAAAAAAGCAGAAGGGACAGGGAAAAAATTCCCATCAATTTAATTTGGGCTTTAATCCCTTAAATGTTTTGATTAAGAGCCCCACTTAATTTGTACCTGTACATTACGGTGCAGTTGGTTTACTGCAGAATGGATCCATTTCTTCTTAGGCAAAGTGATGATCAAAGATGCTAAACTGAATTAATGAATGAATGTTTATTTATATAGCTCCACAATTTAACGGTTTAAACACTACAAGGTTACAGGTGCTTTGTAGAGTGAAACATCTGGTGCGAGGTCCCTGCCCGAAAGCTCACAATCTAAAATCTAAACTAGGGAACAGCCTAGCAATTTCATTAGTAAGCTATACAAAGCCTTATTCTACCTAGGGATCTAACTCTTTTAATATATGCTATAATACATCATATTGACCCTGTCCAGAAATAGTAGTCCAGCCACTTAAGTACCAGGCAAGTCCTCTCTGAAATTCATATGCAGTACATTTCAGTCTTCTTGGGCACCAGCTGTTCTCTCTGGGCACCTGTAAGCAAGTGGTCCTGGATTTCCCTAGAACCCTAAGTCCCCTTTCACATGGGAGAAACTAATTTGATATCCAGTTTTCTTACTACATCAGCTCTCTGTTTTGCAGTGACTATGTCAGCTTTTCTCGTATCAATAAGCCCCAATCTGTTTCGAAAACCCTAGGTTTATTAGCCCTGGGGATAGATCTGAGCCTTTAATGTAAAAAGGCAGACTTTCAATACGTATTTGACATTAAATCCTTTCTAGATGTTTAATGCCAGCTTTAAAATGTGATATACAGTCTTCAGCATGAGTTCAATTCAGCGAGCAGACTGGTTTATTTCTTTCCACATAATAAACTTCAATGGTTTAGTTACATTACATGACTTGGATTAGACCAATAAATAGACTTGTTTAAATGGGACTCCATAAGCTATTATAGTTAATCAAGGCAACATTAATCATTTATTATGAACCAGGTAGTAAATCTTTAAATCCTTATTATTATCTGTATCAGATAATTCTGGTTGTTGAAAACGTAAGGTTCAATTTATAGTGGCATGTTTCCTTCCACTATCCCTACAGCATAATAGGCATTTTGTACTATCACAAATCACTGACAAAAAAGCAAACGTCTCTAATGTCAGACCTATATTTTAGAACAGGGAGAGTCTTTTGTAGTTGATTAATTATAATTATAGAAATATTTCTAAGTAGCAAAAAAGCATACCATTAGAAGAATGAATAAAAAAAATCACAATAGGAATAATATACAAATCTGGCAACACAAATACTTTTCTGTGATTGGACATAGGTATATAGATCATGCATATTAACGAATATGATCTATTTAGTGCATACCAGTACACACTTCCCCATTGTTAAGACTTTCATGCCAGAAAGCCCCACACTCCTTCCCTATATCAAGTACAGGGGCATTTTTTCTTTAATTTCATCTGCACTTTGATTGTCACCATATACTAATAGGAATGGAATGCACTAAACACTGATACACTCTCGCACTGCCTCCCCTTTGTTCAAACAAGGTAAGTGGGAGATAGCTTAGTACACAGTAGATAGCTTAGTACATAAACAATAGACAGGCAAACTGACACACAAACAAAAAGATTCCAGCACCTACTTGAGCACAGAATTGTATTAGTATATTCCTCCCTAATGTAATTTATGTATATGATAAATTTAACTAAAATAGTTTGATCAGCTGCACACTGCCCATACCTGGGAACTTGCCGGGTTTTACCTGGAGATTTTTGGCAGTGTCTCCGGGTGAACCCTGCAGTTCTCCAGGGTATTGAAAAGAGAAAAAAAAAAAAAACATCCAGTCTGGGCTGCCAAATGAAAGTGAGCATCTAGAGTCGGAATAGTGGAACGTATATCAGAATGATCACCATGCACACGTTGCTGCCCCTCTCCTGGCATTCAAGTTGAAGAAGTGAGGCCTGAGGAGCAGGAGTGACAGGAGGAGCAGTGGAGACAGAACTCCTTTATGTTTGTCATATAGTACTGATGTAATCCTCATTCGCTGCACATACTAGCAAAGTGAGGGAGATTTCAATGTGGTCATCTTTAAAGAAATCTGCATTCTCTTAAAGGGATAGTAACACTTCGTTTTAACTTTATTTTATTTTGTAGGCATTAAAAAAACATGAAGAATCTTATCTCTCAAACCTTTATGGTTTATGAGATATTCACAAGCAAAGTTTCCCCCTCCCGCCCCTTTTACCCAGTGTAAGCCATCTCTTCTCAGATGTGAATCTGGTTGTAAGACCAGACAGATAACAGAAGAGGACAATCTTCTTCCTATGAGAACAATGAAAGCCCTGCCCCCCCTTGAAAAGTTTTTCAGCTTTTTCCCTTATCTTAATTGAAGATTGTCCCTCTCTGCAGTCTACCTGGGCACCTCCCTTCTGATCTGGTTTAACAGGGAGGAATACTTTGTTTGTGAATATCTCTTAAACCATAAAGGTTTGAGAGATAAGACTTGTATCATTCTTCATGTTTTTTTAATGCCTACAAAATAAAATAAAGTTAAAACGAAGTATTACTATCCCTTTAAAGTAACTTTATCATGTGATGGTCTTGGAGCATAGAACTGTTAACCCCTTAAGCCCCAGAGTGGTGTACAAAATAGTGTTCTAATGCTTTGCGTACCCTTCTGGCACTCAATGGGTCGCAATCTCTTTTAGCTCACTTGTACCATAGAGAGAAAATTCTCTGAAGCATATCATACTGGTTCTGCCAAATGACAGTGCAGCCACGAAATGCCAGACAATTTCTCTCTGAACAAGGAAACCAGCTAACCCCAGACATACATTTCAGCTTTCTTGGGCCTCATCAGTGAGATGCAGCTGATCCCTCTAGGCACTGTGAGCAAGGGGTCCATGTCTGGATTACCCTCATTACTCTTAGGGTGACCAACCCCAAAAGCAATTTGCATATGTAAAAAGAAAGGTGAGAGATGCTCAACTAGGCTCATGAGCTAGCAAATACATGCAAGAAGCTCACTGGGACTATGTCCTGTCGTTTGGTAGGACCAGTATGATATGCTTCAGAACATTTTCTTTCGGTGTATGGCACTGGTGAGCTAAAAGAGATTGCACTCTGGGTGTGAGGACATAGTCCCAGTGAGCTTCTTGCATGTATTTGCTAGCTCATGAGCCTCGTTGAGCATCTCTCACCTTTCTTTCTACATATGCAAATTGCTCTTGGGGTTGGTCACCCTAAGAGTGATGAGGAGCATCCAGACATGGACCCCTTGCTCACAGTGCCTAGAGGGATCAGCTGTACCACACCAATGCGGCCCAAGAAGGCCAAAATGTATGTCTGGGGCTAGCTGTTTCCCTTGTTCAGAGAGGAATTGTCTGGCATTTTGTGGCTGGACTGTCGTTTGACAGGACCAGTATGATATGCTTCAGAAGATTTCCTCTCTGTGTATGGCAATGGTGAGTTAAAAGAGATTGTACCCTGAGTGTGAGGACATAGTCCCAGTGAGCTTCTTGCATGTATTTGCTATCTCATGAGCCTAGTTGAGCATTTCTCACCTTTCTTTCTCCATATGCAAATTGCTCTTGGGGTTGGTCACCCTAAGAGTAATGAGGGGAATCCAGATGTGGACCCCTTGCTCATATTACCTAGAGGGATCAGCTGCACCTCACAGATGAGGCCTAAGAAGGCCGAAACGTACGTCTGAGGTTAGCTGTTTCTCTTGTTCAGAGAGGAATTGTCTGGCATTTCGTGGCTGGACTGTCGTTTGATAGGACCTGTATGATATGCTTCAGAAAATTTTCTCTCTGTGTATGGCACTGTTGAGCTAAAAGAGATTGCACTCTGGGTGCGAGGACATAGTCCCAGTGAGCTTCTTGCATGTATTTGCTAGCTCATGAGCCTCGTTGAGCATCTCTCACCTTTCTTTCTACATATGCAAATTGCTCTTGGGATTGGTCTCCCTAAGAGTAATGAGGGGAATCCAGACATGGACCCCTTGCTCACAGTGCCTAGAGGGATCAGCGGCACCTCACCGACGAGGCCCAAGAAAGTTGAAATGTACGTCTGGGGTTCGCTGTTTCCCTTGTTCAGAGAGAAATTGTCTGGCATTTCGTGGCTGGGCTGTCATTTGGCAGGACCACTATGATATGCTTCAGAAGATTTCCTTTCTGTGTATGGCACTGGTGAGCTAAAAGAGATTGCACCCTGGGTGCGAGGACATAGTCTCAGTGAGCTTCTTGCATGTATTTGCTAGCTCATGAGCCTAGCTGAGCATCTCTCACCTTTCTTTCTAATCTGCTGAAGAGCCGCCATCCGGTCAAATGATCGGAATCTGCTGCTGTCCCATAGAGCGCTGAAACAGCCTGGAGGGGGGAACTTTAGCCAGTTATATTTTTTAAACCATAAAGGTTTGAGAGATAAGACTTACATCATTGTACTTAATTTAATGCCTACAATATTAAATAAACATTAATATCCCTTTAAACCCTTGAACCATCCACACCCTCTGCCCTCTCCCGTCTCAAACCTTTCTCGCTTTCTGCTCCATACCTATGGAACTCCATACCCCTCTCCTTACGCCTAGAAAAATCCCCCTCTGTCTTTAAGTCTACCCTGAAATCTTATCTTCTGGAGCACTAGGACCATGCACTGCCTTTGGCCAAACTCAGCACTTGTAATCTCTGCACTTAACACCCTCTTACCCCATTGTATGTCTCCCTTTATCCATTTAGACTGTAAGCTCCTTGGGGCAGGGACCTCTCTCCCATTGTTTCTATGAATGTCGCACTTATTTCATCCCCTCTTATTTATTGTAACATATGTCTATTGTAAGGCGCCGCGTACACTGTGTGGCGCCATATAAATAAAGATACATACATACATACATACATTGAATGCTAGAAATGTCTCCAACATATTGCTATACGATGTTTTTGAAGCCGATCTTACATTTAAGGGATGGATTTCCCAAAAGCAGAGTAGGAAACTGCCTAGAGCTCTAAATTTTTAGGCTGAATTATAGGTGCGCCCACAGCAATCTAAATATCCCTGCATCAATTTTATACCCCTTTATAGGCTATTATAAATGCATCTCCAATGCACTGCTTTACTCTCTAGCAACCAGTGTCTAGTTAGCCTCCTGAGGAAATGATCAGATTACAGTGAAGTGCATTGAGAATTTCCATTTGTTGTTTTTATAGATATTTATCATGTGTACACTTTTTAAGCTATAGTGGATTAAATAAACCATTTTATATGGAACTGTTTGAAACATTTGTCTTCACTTGCCTATACCTTGTTTAGAGCCTGGAATTTGTATAGAGCCACCCAGTAAGGTCCAGACAGGGAGGATCACACCAGTAAGAAGTATTGATGTGAGAACACAATCTGAAGTGATTCATTTATTGTTTTGAATATGTTGTGTATGCCTTATTGAAGACATTGTCAGTGGCCTACTGCTTTGATTGTCTCCTGTCGGAAATATTGGGTGTGAAGGATAGAGCTGCTTTATGAAGTATCATCTTTGTAGGAGAGGTTTAGTATCTTGCACAAGTGATTTTAGCTACTAGGTATTATCCAGGAACTTCGGGAAAGGTGACTATAATTTTGATACATTTTGAAAAAGTTTCCACACAGTATCAATATACTTCACTGAAAGTCACACCCCTTTCTCTTCTTGTTTATGTAATGTTGTCCTTATTTTAGGTCATGGATATTTTCTGTGCCAGGAAAATGTGGATGGGACTGAGAGTGGGGTCATGTAAGGAATGGCACTGTGTCTGTGGATGGAGCTAAGGGATCCTAGAATGTATAGCATAGGGGAGCCTGGGATGTAAATCTGGTCCTGAAGGCATAAAAACCATAATTGCATCAATGAAAAATATAATTTGACCCCACTGGTACAGATGGATTAGTCTGACACAAAATTAATTCCAATTTCTTCATGCATTATCAAGAAATCAACATAGGACTGCATTCGATTGGAGGTGAAAGCTTTATTACAGGATTATCTTCAAATTTACCTTTGGTCTTCAATAGGAATCTAAAACTATTTATCACCTTCAATGGAATGCATCCAATTATTATGGTAGTTGCTATGAATAATAGTAAGAGAAGTTGAGATTGCTTTGGCACTAATGTATATCAGTGATCCTGTAAGAAATTTAAAGAAAGTATGGGATGTTGTTGGTGAAATCTGAAACAATTCTGTTGGATTTGCAAAGTCTGATGAACACAATTTTCTCCTGACCTTAAATACAAATGTTCTGTAGGTACTCATTAAAGGAAGTAGAGAATGATCTTAGTAAACTATAAAAATTCACAGTTTGGACACCTGAAAAGTATTACAAGATATAATGAATCTTCACTTCTCCAGGACTGGCTCTAAATGAATGCTGAATATTTGAACTACAAGTAATGGGGAAGTGGAATAGTTTCTATAGGGTCACAGCAGTCCTATTTAGAATGTAAATGATAAATAACAAACATGGTTTTGGATTTCCAAGACTCAGTAACTATGAATGCAGCCATCCATGAAATCAAGTTTTAGCCAACCCATGTAAGTTATGGAAAGTAGACAATTGTGTTGAACATTAGCTCATAAACTGTCTGAGAGTGAATAAAACAACAAGATGTCGTACATCTCACACCTGTCTAAAAATGTGTCAAATAATAAAGGTTAACAATGATCAAATAAACACTTGCCTATTGATTAATCACATAACAGCAGATAAAACTTAAAAATAAAATGACACTTTATGTACATACCAGACCATTAACCCCTTAACGACTGGGGTATCAGCGCCGCGACGCGACTCAACGTCCGCGGAACATTTTTTTTTTGTTTTCCGGTTCCGGACTTCCCGAACGGTGTGCAGCCGCGGGGGGAGCCCGGAACTCCATGACGGTCATAATACGTCATGGGTCGTTCAGTCACATCGACCCTTGAAGTACTATGACCGTCAAGGGTCGTTAAGGAGTTAAAGGTATAGTAATGTTTCACAACAAAAAATCTCCAATTAATCTTCATAGTATTTGGGCCATGGATAGTATTATTTCAGTACTTTCAGAGTTGTAGTTCAAGAGTATTTGAACTGATTACAGTACAAGGAATAGGAACAGGTGACCAATAGCACAACCTAGCAAACTGTACAATAATTTCAATGTATAGTATTATGCAATATAAACATTATAGTTAACCCTCGGAGTGCCAGAGTGGTAAGCAACGTATTATGCCTCAATACTTTCGATACCTGTCTATCTGTCAAAGATACGAATGTCCTAAAAAGAACTAGAGAAATTCTGGAACAAACCAACTGTGCTACTGGGGGAAGGGTTAAATAAAAATTCCACAAATTCCCCAGTACACTGTAGACCACTCTAGAATGTTCTATTTGTCCCCTGCAGGGAAGATATTTTGCCCCAGAATTGCTCAGTTTCCTGTGAGTACATCAGCTTCAGAGGTTTAACATTGTGGCATACCAAATTCAAATAAATAAAACATTGCACTAATTTTAAAAAATATCAATTATTTATTTATAACCTTCCTAAGCTTTTATTTAAGCTGAGCTGCCATGTATATTTTTTTTAAAATACTTGAAGATTGTATTTATGATTTAATATATTGTAGGCTGTTTAGCACTTTTCAAGACTGAAGTTATCATAGTTTTCATCCAAATAGCTTTGTTCAGTAGAAATAACCAAGGGTCACAGGCGATGAAAACCTATGACTTTCTGTATTATTGTTTACCAGCTCCCAGAAAAGAATTACTTTGGAACAAGTCCATCAAAAGTAAATAAAATCTGCTAATATGATGCAGCAACTTCAGTACAGACACTCAAGCTGGGATTCTTCAAGGGGTGAGAAGATCAGTGTATCAAATACACTGCTTTTCTTCACCTCATCAACACAAACATTGATGGATGCCTTTAGATATTTAGGAATGATCAATCGCATTACCCTTCCTGCATATATCAGGCAGGGATATATGTAAAGCTTGTGTACATAACATACAGTATCTGCATGCATGTGTTCAGCCCCTTTGATTGCAATGGGATCTGCCTACCTGAAGCTGGTGGATGCAAGTTCTACATTCATCTGGCCATTTCTTATTGAGGAACACAAGATGGCCAGATATAATTTAATGCACAAGAAAATTCTCTGATCTCTTTATATATATTATCCATGTGCTGCTTGATGAATCCCCCATTATATATTACATTTTGAGAGTTTTGTGTGGACAAGCAATCATATATATCATACCTCCCAAGTGTCCCTCTTTAGGAGGGACAGACCCTCTTTTAGACCCAAATCCCTCTGTCCCTCTTTCCCACCCTGATGTCCCTCTTTTTAGGAAATCAGATTGTGTGGTGTATATATGTGTATCATACTCTACAGCAATAAAACTCACATTATTGTTTGTTTAAACATTAGTATACGTGTTTATAAATTAGTCTGTGTAAAATAAAATACTTTGGTCTTGTCATAAGTAATTTATTAGGTTACACAAGGAGGTGTCAATAGGTCATGAAACAGCCTAAAAATTCTCGGGAATGGCCCGCCCACCAGCCACGCCCCCAGCAACATCCCTAAAACACAAGTGTCCCTCTTTGGCAATTTGAAATGTTGGGAGATATATATATATATATATATATATATATATATATATATGACAAGTAGGACCACCACTCATTTAAAAATATATTAAGGTATAACCATGCATTTCATGCATGGGGTGCCATAGTCCTATATATGAATATATCTTAAAAAGAAGTAAAGAAAAGGACTTAAAATAGGCACTCAACCCAAGTATACACAAAAAAACAATTAAGAAATTACAAAATATTTTTAATATCCCCAAACAAATCCATAATTCATATACAGAGATGAAGAACTGGACAAATCATGACCCAGCGTGTCCATTGCACATGCTAATCCCTATAAGTGTTCATCTTTCCCCCATATAAAAACAAACACTGACGCCAGTATACAAAAAAAAAATGGTGATGAAAAATAGTTCATAAACATGAGGATGATGGTCCACAACGATGATAATATTGTTAATATGAAGGTGTTAATATGAACAGTTAGTATCCTTAGTAATGCATTTATTCCAATTTTGAAAGGATGAAGATGAAGCCAATATATAGATGAATAAAGATGACACATACAGAGACTGATGACAACAAACAGATGTCAAAAAATGGATTTATTTAGGGATATTAATACATATTTTGTAATTTCTTAATTGTTTTATATGTGTACACTTGGGTTTCTTTGTTTCTTTCTCCTCTTTAAGACAAGATATCTAGCATATTTATTATCAAGTTTTGTGTACCAGCAACATTAATACTGGTCTGTAAATAAAATAAAATAACCACTGCATCTTCTTATACTTCAGGCCCAATGTTTAAAAAAATGGGGGTAGATTCACTAAGCGGAGATAAAGTGTACATGACTTATCTAGTTTATTACTTCTCCAATTCCTATGTTATTCTATGGAGCCTATGCACTAAGATTTCTTCAACTTTGGTGATTTTAGTGCATAGGGTCTATAGAATAACATAGGAACTAGAGAAGTGATATCACTGGAGAAGTCATCTCCACTTTATCACCTCTTTATCACCGCTTAGTGAATCTCCTCCAAGTTGTTGTTAAAATGTTGTTATTACACAGAAACATAAAATTTAATGGCAGATAAGAACCATTTGGCCCATTTAGTCAGCCCATTTTCCCTACTGGAAAAACTTTACCCTAATGCCTATCCAATGCATGCTTTAATTCACTCACCGTATTAACCCTTTGAGTGGCACTCCAAGGGTTAACCTCTAAGACTATGACGTCTTGTCCTAACATTTCTACTCCTTTGAAATGCGTGTTCCTATTGTAATATTTTAATTCCTTTATTTATTTGAATGTTTCTATCCTATCTCTCTTCTCTCCTCCAAGCTATACTTCTTCCAATCCTTTATTCTATCTTGATATTTTTTATCCTGTGAACTATTCAGCATTTTAGTAGTGTTTCCCTGAATTCTCACCAGACTATCTGTAGCCTTCTGGACAGGTGTTCTCCTATACTGTACACAATACTCTAGGTCTATCCAGAGATCTGTTGAGTGACATGACCACTTCCCTCTTTCTGCTACTAATGCGTTTTTTTTTAATTGTTTTTATTAACAAGATCAGGCCGAGCACATACAGAGTGAAACAGAAACATATTAGGTACATGTAGCCAGGATCTCAATACATACATGACAATAATATACATTATACATAATAATGTGGTCTGGCACAGTCCATAAGTTTTCCCCCCGTTTAACCCCCCTACCCCTCACTCCCTATCCCCCCCAACCCCTCACTCCCCTAGCTCGCCCCCCCCCACCTGACCAGGCATTCCCACATCCCCTGAGAAGGCAATATTGCCTAACCACCCCGTCTATGGCAAAGCAGCACCAAGGGTACAATGTACAAAAATATGTATGAAAGTATACCTACCCAAGTAGACCCTCTTACCTCTTCAATCCCATCTATGTGGAGCCCTTAAATGCCAACAGCCCCATATCTTATCGTATTTTTAAGGAGTACCCCTGTGCAAGTGGACCATTTTGAAGTGTGGTAGATTTTGTGTTACCAGGTAAAGCCAAAGTTTACGAGTAGGAGCCCTGTGCGCCATCCAATTCATAGCCACCGTTTTGCTGGCCAAGACAAAAAGCTCTCTGAGAAGTGTCTTCACCAAGCCCCCCTTTATGAGTAAAAGGAATCGGTCTTTCCAATACCCTCTCCACAGTTTGAATAAACATTTTCCAAAAGTTGTTTACCAAGGGGCAATCCCAGATAATATGTAGAAAAGTTCCCTCTACCCCATCTCATCTATGACAAAACTTATTCTTAAAGCTAGCCATCGAGTGCAATCTCATCGGAGTATAATAAATACGGTGCAGTATCTTAAAGGGACAGTAATGTTTCATAATAAAAGCGGCTCTAATTAATCATCATAGTATTTGGACTTTGGAGAGTGTTATATCAATACTGTCAGACTTGTAGTTCAAGAGTAATTCAATGACAAAGTATCCCCCTCCCGCCCCTTTTACTGATGTCACACTGTTCAGCCAGATCAGAAGGGAGGTGCCCAGGTAGACCGCAGAGAGGGACAATCTTCAGTTAAGATAAGGGAAAAACCTGAAAAACTTGTCAAGGGGGGCAGGGCTTTCATTGTTCTCATAGGAAGAAGATTGTCCCCTGCTGTTATCTGTCTGATCTTACAACCAGATTCCACATCTGAGAAGAGATGGCTTACACTAGGTAAAAGGGGTGGGAGGGGGAAACTTTGCTTGTGAATATCTCTCTAACCATAAAGGTTTGAGAGATAAGACTTTTTAATGCCTACAAAATAAAATAAAGATAAAATAAAGTATTACTCTCCCTTTAAAGGGAAAATAATACTTTAATATTACTAATCCCCATTGTGCTGCTATTTAAAAAAGAATTCAATTGCCCCAGTGTCATCTCTCAAACCTTTATGGTTTGAGAGATAACTGTTAGCAAAGTTCCCCCCTCCCCGTTGTACTGACTGCAGGGGAAGTCTGTCATACGACAGGCTTGTGGCTCTGTAGCTGAGCTGAGATCGCGTTAGAAAAAAATAATTATTTCACTGAAACGGTCTTCTATGTGTGCTTTATTTCAGTGAAATAATTTTTTTTTACTAACTCAATCTTGGCTCTGCTGCAGAGCCACCTGATGAGAATAAAACCGGATATCCCTGCAGTTTTTAGTACATTATTCTGATATAAATATCCCAAGGTCCTAATCCCCCTACCCGCCCATGCCTGGCCTAATTCCAAAGATTCCAGTTGCTTTAAACCCGCATTGCCCCATAAAGGTGTTTCATGTGAAAGAGCTGTAAAGCCCACCACTTTTTGTAGCTCTCTCCATACATCGAACAGAGCCAGTGACAACAACGTTGGCATCCTGCTCACCCGTGGTCCAGCCTCAAGTGCATGGCAAAGGTCAAGTCCCGGCCAAAGCAGGTCCCCTTCTGTCTGAACAAAGGAATAGGATGTATGAGGGTCAACATATACTACCCCATATTGACACTGTGCAGCCAAATAGAACAATCTAAAGTTTGGCAGAGCTATTCCACCCTGTTCTTTCCTCCTCGTTAGGCTGCAAAGCCGAATTCTTGTCTGACGGCCGCCCCAAATAAATCTCCGTACAATCTCTTCTATTTGCCTAAAATATTTCTTGGGGATATTGATCTGGTTGTTTTGAAAAATATAGAGGGACTAGGGAAGGAATATCATTTTGATTAAATTGAGTGGTAGGTTCATCCACACAGAGTTTGCTACTAATGTCTTTAGCTATACAAACCAGCACTCTGCTTGCATTCCTCGCTACTTTGTTATTTTGCCTGTCTGCCTTTATTAGCGTCAAAATTCTTTACCGTCAGTTTCCAAAGACATCACTTTTTATGCTAGTTAAGACTATGAAAGTCAGTTTTTTAGAAGTGGACTTAAAAGTAGGTGTGGACAAATTTAAAGGGATAGTAATACTTACAAATTACTAATTCCCATATTGTAGGCATGCTCAAAAGAAATTTATTGCCCCCAGTGTCATCTCTCAAACCCTTTTGGTTTGAGAGATAATAGCTCACAAAGTTCCCCCCTCCTTCCACTTTCCCTGAAGTCAGCGTTGTAGCTGACTGCAGGGGGAGCCTTTCGTACGACAGTCAGGCAGCTCTGCAGCACAGCCGAGATCGCGTTAATAAAATATAATTCTTTCACTGAAACGGTCTTATTCATGTTCTTGCAAACCAAGCACACATAGAAGACCGTTTCAGTGAAAGAATTCTTTGTTACTAACGTGATCTTGGCTCTGCTGCAGAGCCACCTGATGCACGTAAGACCGTATATCCCTGCAGTCAGCTAGAACGCTGGCTTCAGGAAAGGGGGAGGGAGGGGAAACTTTGCGATCTATTATATGACACTGGGGGCAATACATTTCTTTTTAGCATGCCTACAATATGGGGATTAGTAATTTGTAAGTATTACTATCCCTTTAAAGACAAAACATATGTTTTAAAAAAATTACACTTCTATCTATGTTTTTAACTCCAAAATTACCTTAAAATAGTATGATCATCCCGTTCACAAAAGTGTGATTTCAAATTTAGTTCAAATTGCAAATGGGTATTTTTTCCCTAACATAAGGACACCCCTCTGGTACTCAAATGGTTAACCCTTTGCTGAAGAGAGAGGTGCACAATGCATTGAATTGATCTTTGTGTGTTTACTCATTTATGGTCATAAATACGCACTGAATAAAGCATATTTTGTTTTGAACACAATGTAAAGAACAAATTGTCATTTGGTAGTATATGGCATCTTATGAAATGTGAAGTACGTATTACTAAGAATACATATTTCTAACATCTGGTACAATGTGCACACTAATGAGATCTCTTGTGATGCAGTAAATATTAATGCTGCACCAACAGTAAAATCCTTCATCCAATTCCCTTAATTAGGGTTTTTTTCAGTAAACAAACAAAGCACTTTGGTGATCTTTATACCCTAGTTAGCTGAACTACCACTACAGTTAATACTCCTTAAATGGTCATGTCACACCAACACAAGGTTAGCTTGTTTTACAGAGAATTAAAATCCTCTTTTGTTCCAACCATTTTTCTGCAAAATAAAGTTTTTGAAAAATTAACCATTAGGTTTTGGTGTTGCAGTGTTGCATGTTATGCTAATTTCTTGCAGAGAATACTAATATATTCTGTTTGAGGCCAAACATATTATTCGCTGTTCTAGTAATTAGAGCAGAACTTTCACATAACATAACATAGTGTCACAAATGAAAATTACATTAGCGATATCCATAGATTTATACTTGAACATGAAACATTGCTGCATTAACGAAAAAAGAACCTTTTAAGCAGGCAGGCAGGCAGCGGGAAACAGTGCAGACATATTGCAGAGACAGCATATCTGCTTCTGCGCTGTCCGTCCCCTTCAACTCCACGATTGGTGAGTTGAATGCCATTGTGCCGAAAGGCACAGGAAGGGACTGACAGCGCAGGTACAGAGAGCCTCTGCTGTATGATCCCAGCCAGTACCTACCTATATAAAAGGTTATTTTTTTCATTAATGCAGCAATTCGTTTTATTTACAAAAATACGTCTGTGGATATCACTAATGTAATTATCATTTGCGGTGCTATGCAGAGCCGGATCACAGGCAAGGCGCACAAGGCGCCTGCCTAGGGCCCGGCCAAATGAGGGGGGCCCGGAAAGCCTCATTCAACTTGAATGAGGCTTTCCGGGCCCCCCTCATTTGGCCGGGAGATTCAACCCCCTGGCCCGCAGCTTACCTGATCTCTCACTCATCTCGCCGCTCTAGTAATACAGAGCGCTGGGAGATGACATCATCTCCCAGCCTCTGCATTACTACAGCGGCGCCGGGAGCTTCAGTCAAAGAGATCTGTGCCGAAGGAGGCACAGATCTGTCAAGTAACACCGCTAGACCACCAGGGGAAATGTGAAGATGGGTCCATTGTGGTAGGGGAAATGTGGAGATGAAGGTGCAATGTGGAGGTGAAGTGGAGATGGGGGCATTGCGGAGATGAAGGGGGCATTGTGGAAGGGGCATTGCGGAGATGAAGGGGGCATTGTGGAAGGGGCATTGTGGAAGGGGCATCGTGGAGATGGAGATGAAGGGGGCAGTGTAGAGATGGAAGGGGCAGTGTGGAAGGGGCAGTGTGGAGATGGAAGGGGCAGTGTGGAGAAGGTGGCATTGTGGAAGGGGCAGTGTGGAGATGAAGGGGCAGTGTGGAGATGGAAGGGGCAGTTTAGAGATGGAAGGGGCAGTGTGGAGATGGAAGGGGCATTGTGGAAGGGGCATGGTGGAGATGAAGGGGGCATTGTGGAGATGAAGGGGACATTGTGGAGATGAAGGGGACATTGTGGAGATGAAGGGGGCATTGTGGAAGGGGCAATGTGGAGATGAAGGGGCAGTGTGGAAGGGGCATCGTGGAGATGAAGGGGGCATTGTGGAGATGAAGGGGCAGTGTGGAGATGAAGGGGGCATTGTGGAAGGGGCAATGTGGAGATGAAGGGGCAGTGTGGAGATGAAGGGGCAGTGTGGAAGGGGCATCGTGGAGATGAAGGGGGCATTGTGGAGATGAAGGGGCAGTGTGGAAGGGGCAATATAGAGATGAAGGGGGCATTGTGGAAGGGGTAGTGTGGAGATGAAGGGGGGCATTGTGGAGATGAAGGGGCAGTGTGGAGATGGAAGGGGCAGTGTAGAGATGAAAGGGGCAGTGTGGAGATGGAAGGGGCATTGTGGAAGGGGCATGGTGGAGATGAAGGGGGCATTGTGGAGATGAAGGGGCAATTGTGGAAGGGGCAGTGTGGAGATGAAGGGGACATTGTGGAGATGAAGGGGGCATTGTGGAAGGGGCAATGTGGAGATGAAGGGGCAGTGTGGAAGGGGCATCGTGGAGATGAAGGGGGCATTGTGGAGATGAAGGGGGCATTGTGGAAGGGGCAATGTGGAGATGAAGGGGCAGTGTGGAGATGAAGGGGCAGTGTGGAAGGGGCATCGTGGAGATGAAGGGGGCATTGTGGAGATGAAGGGGCAGTGTGGAAGGGGCAATATAGAGATGAAGGGGGCATTGTGGAAGGGGCAGTGTGGAGATGAAGGGGGGCATTGTGGAGATGAAGGGGCAGTGTGGAGATGAAGGGGGCATTGTGGAGATGAAGGGGGCATTGTGGAAGGGGCAATGTGGAGATGAAGGGGCAGTGTGGAGATGAAGGGGCAGTGTGGAAGGGGCAATGTGGAGATGAAGGGGCAATGTGGAGATGAAGGGGGGCAATGTGGAGATGAAGGGGCAGTGTGGAGATGAAGGGGGGCATTGTGGAGATGAAGGGGCAATATGGAGGTGGCCAATGTGGGTGAGGGGGCCAATGTGGTTGGGGGTCCCATGGCAATTCTAGGGGGCAGAAAAAGAGTGAAGATCAGACTAGAGGGGCAGAAAAAGAGTGGAGAACAGACTAGGGGGAAGGAAAATAGTGAAGAATAGACTAGGGGGGGCAGAAAAGAGTGGAGAACAGACTAGGGACCAGAAAAAATAGTAGAGAACAGCCTAGAGGAAGGAAGAGAGTGGAGAACAGACTAGGGGGGCAGAAAAAGTGTGGCAAACAGATTGAGGGCAGAAAAAGAGTGGAAAACAGATTAGGGGGTTAGAGAAAGAGGGAGAAACAGATTGGGGGTTTCCCCTCATTATGCCATTCCTCTTTCCTTTCTACCCTCCTTTTGCCCTTGCCATCATTAGCTGTGTGGTATCAGTGGGGTGGCCCCATTTTGATTGTAAGCTGTGTGGTATTACTGGCGTAGCCCCATTTCAATTGTAAACTGTGTGGTATCACTGGCGTAGCCCCATTTCAATTGTAAACTGTGTGGTATCACTGGTTTAGCCCCACTTCAATTGTAAACTGTGTGGTATCACTGGTTTAGCCCCACTTCAATTGTAAACTGTGTGGTATCACTGGTTTAGCCCCACTTCAATTGTAAGCTGTGGTATCACTGGTTTAGCCCCACTTCAATTGTAAGCTGTGTGGTATCACTAGTGTAGTCTGATTTCAATTGTAACATCTGTGGTGTCATCATAGGCAATGGGCAAATCAAGAAACTATTGTGGCAAGAGTGTGGGGAGGGGCAAACTGGCAGGGGGGCCCAATTTGGGATCCTGCCTAGGGCCCTATGGAGGCTTAATCCGGCTCTGGTGCTATGTTATTCAGGTGAAAGTTCCGCTTTAAGGATAGGCAAAAAGTCTCATCTTCTCTTCACAGGAATTTTCATGAACAAAAAAAAACAAATTTTGTCTTTTTTTGCAGAAACATCCAGAAATAGAATATACATTAAAATTTCTCCCTTTTCGCTACAACCAGTGAATTTCCTGAGAGAACTTTCCAACGTCTGTCTCTGCTTTCTATGGCCATGAGACTTCCCTCCACAATATTATAAAAACTCGGAACTTCCACTGTATTGCAAGGTTTTAGTTGGTAGTCAAAGAGAGTGTTTGTACTAATTTGGCACATCCTTTGTTGAAAAATAACTGTAACATGGGATAGGAAAGGGAGGTGCAAAACCTGACATCCATCCTTTAGAACCTCTGTTTTCTATAGGTCATATCAAGCTCACATTTCAGCAACTTTCCCATTTCACAAGTGTATTTTTGGATTACTTTAGAGAGAAAAAAAAGACAGAAGACACTTCTAGTGTAACACTGTATAGATAATATAAACAGCACCAATAACCTTCACCAATGGAGTACTACTGACAAAAGTCATGTCCAGTGAAACACATATGTCTTTACTGGAAGTAAATGCAGGAAGGATATTAACTGCCCCAACAACAGTGTTGCTCAGCAAACCTATCAGATCAGGATTCTTCGGTGTGCCGCTCCCAAGAACATCCACCAGGAAGTTACATGCAAGAAAAAGAACAAGAAACGGGGCACCAAATAGTGATCAACTGGCAGCTAATAGATAACAGTTAATCTAATATACTTACAATGGTAATGGTTGGGGCAGAGCATATACTAACACCCAATTATTAGTATATGCTCTGCCCCAACCATTACCATTACCATTATGGCTTGCAGGCAGTTTTATTGTGTGCCTGCACAGGACACCAGGTACAGACACAGGAACAGAAGATTACAAGAACTGCTGAAAAAAATTCTTTTTCAAAAATTACATATATGATTTTAATAAAAATACATATATAAAATAAAAAAAGAATTGTGTGGCAAAGCTAAGCTAAAAAAACATCAACGTGTTTCACATTATACATTGCTTTATCCAGACTTATTGGCTCTTCACACAAAGGAAAAAAAATACAATCAGTATTTTCTTCTATCTGTGAAACTACTTGGGGAATACTTATTACAGAAAGCGTTAGGAGTACTTACAGATACTAGACTTCACAACAGTGTAAAGGGTCACTCAGCTGCAATAAGAGCCAATAGGGTACTATCCTGCATAAAAATAAGTATAGATGCACCACATGAGAATATAATTCTTCCTCTATATAAATCCTTTGTACAGCCTCATCTAGAGTATGGAGTACAGTTTTGGGCGCCAGTTGTTAAAAAAGACATTACCGAACTGGAAAAAACTGCAGAGACGTACAAAAAAAACTGATGGAATTGCAGGATTTGAGTTATACTGTAGTTACTTTCAAAGAAGTAATGGATACCTTTCTAGTTCAGAACAATATTGAGAATGATGACAGTTGGTTTCACAGCAGATAGGATGTTGATCTAAGGAAATATCTGACTGTCATTTGGAGTCAGGAAGGGGCTTATTTGGAAATGGTTTCAATGTTTTTTTTCCCATACCTCCGAATCAATAGAGGTGATATGGAATGGGCTGAACTTGATGGAGATGTCTCTTTTTCAGCCTTATCAATAATGTTATTATGTTACTACATTACATATTTGTTTTTCATGCTGGTTAGCATACCTGGGAACTCTCAGGGTTTGACCCTGAGACTCAGGGTTTAGACCCAAATCTCAGCGTCTCAGGGTGAAGGGCCAAATTCTCAGGGTGAGAGAGGTCTGTGATACCTATTATAAGATTTGCCATCATTAAATGTTTCTTTAGTCTCTAAATTGGTTCCATTTGTACCAGAAAAGCAGCAGGAAATGCCCTGATTGTTTTATTTGTCTTTAGGCAGTGAGATCTCTAAGTTGTGACATGTTAAAGGTTCCTCGCAGACTGATTGGAGTACCCCCGAGTTAGAGCAAGTAGGTAGGTATTGCATAAAATCTACATTATAGGAAGCTTTAATGGTTAATATTCCAAAGATCTCAGGGCCAGCTAACTTGGAAAGTTCCCAGGTATGCTGATTAGTTGTCCTTCAACACTAGAAAGGACTCCTCAAAACTACTTCTTTTGACATTGAAGATTATTTAGAATGGTGCAAACTGAAAAAATAAAACACAGTTTGGTTAATCTACACCTAAAGTTCTGTTTTAGTCTATGATCAATTACAGTGAAATGCAATTTGCTAAAAAAGCATGTCTACAAATCTATATATGCCTTCACTTGTAAAGGAAATCACAAGGTCACAGAAAGAAAATGATCTTGCGAGCAAAAATACCTCACTCTGAAAGGCATACAGTAATTAGAAAGTCCAATCTTACCATAAAATATTCATTGGCTATGATAGTATAGTGCTCTTTCCTTAGATTTATTGATTGAGTCAAAGGCGGCTTTCAGCTATTTGGAGATTTATACTGTCTAAGTGTCACCTGATATAGCTCTTTCTTGCAAGAATCTAACATGTGACTTTGGGTCACTGTTTGTGAAACAGAAATTGCTGTATGTCATTATGGAGTGCATTTATAGATCATAAAGACAGGGATGCACAAGAACCAAAGAAGAGCACTTAGAGGTTGATGTACTAAGCAGTAATGCAGCAATTCTGGGCCAAACCAACAGCACCATAGGGGAGAGATACACATTTCTTAAATCACCAATGAGTAAAATGGGTCTCTTAACCATCTGAACAATAAGGAAGCATCCAATACACTATGAAGAAATGTGCTGGAGACCTCGCTAGCATTTTCAGGGTTAAAAGACCCATTTAAATTAAAGAAACTGTTTATTTGTCCCCAATGGTGCAGTTGATTTGCCCCAGAGTTTTGCTCAGTTCTTCTTAGTATATCCAATTTTTCGGCCTATATGTATTAAAGTGAAGTGGAGCATTTATGAATCAAATCAACTGTAAATTCACAAAATTCCCACCAATTTGAATGGAGTTTTTAACCCCTTAAATGCTAGAGGGGGTTCCAATGAATTGCAAAAGAAAGGTGTTGGAGACCTTTGTGATGATCCTTCCGATATGGATCAGTGGTACTGCCATGCCAAAACCAAAACTCTGTTACTACAACTTATTATTATTGTGCCATGGTTGTAAATCACAGGTGGTATGTGGTAATATAAAATATATCCTGTGTGCTATCTCCACCTGTTGGTTGTGCCCTGGTTGTGAATCACAGGTGATTTGTGACTAAAAACAGTGATGCTACCTATTGGTAGCACAAATTATGGCATGTTTTATGCTATTGCCACCTGTTGGTTGACCAATGGTTGTGACTCACAGGGTTTTGGTGACTAAAAACAGTGTTGCCACCTATTGGTAGCACAAATAATGTCAGGTGTGCTTGCTATCGCCACCTGTTGTTTGAGCCCTAGTTGTGTTAGATGATTAAGGACAGCGCTGCCATCTGTTGGTATCATGCATCATTTCCTGTTCATCTTATGAGACTAATGATAGTGGCTAATAGCCAGGCACTATGCAAATCAGTTACTCTTGCCATTTCTGAACCTCCTGAGGGTTGTCTGTATTGTCTTCATTCTTTTACTCATCTTACACCCCACTGATGTTATTTCCTGTTATGCTAATTATAGGTTGAGTGTTCTCTAAATTATGGTATTTTATTTAAATATATGTAGTATCACCCCCAAGTTAACGGTAGGCTGTTAAAGGCCAGGCATTGTACTTAAAATTATTGGGTTGTTTTCTTACCTTAAAGCTGAAGTCTATGTTATGTTATAGTTGGAGAAGAAAGAAAACATGCAGTAATATTTGTGAGGAGGCAACATATATGTATATGGACTGTCAGCAGAGAGCCAAAAAAATGCAGCAGCCACAGAAATGGGTCTCCAAAACACAGGACCAGATCCAACCCTGTCTGCAAAAGGAAAGACATTGCCTACAGGAACATAGTAACATAGTTGATGAGGCTGAAAAAAGACATGTGTCCATCAAGACCAGCCCATGCCGAAAACACCCCTGTTGATCCAGAGGAAGGCAAAAAAAAACCCTCTGGAGCAATTTCTAATTAAGCTCCAAGTGGGTAAAAAAATTCCTTCCTGACTCCAAATGGCAGTCAGATATTTCCCTGGATCAACATCCTATCTGCTTTGAAGCCATCTGTCATAATTTTCAGTATTGTTCTGTGCTAGATAGGCACCCATTGCTTTTTTGAAAGTTGCATTATCTGTAAGTACAACATGCCCAGACAAATAATTCCATAGCTTAAATGCCCTTACTGTAAAGAATCCCTGCCTTTGTTTTAGTCGAAAGGGCCTTTCCTGTAGTCTTAATTGATGACCTCTTGTTCTTAGCTCAGCTCTTTGCGTAAATAATTCATTGGCTAGTTCTTTGTATTGACCTTGAATGTATTTGTAAATGGTAATCATATCACCCCTTAGATGTCTCTTCTGTAATGTAAACAAACCCAGTTTGGCTAGTCTCTCTTTATAACTCAGATCCTCCAACCCTTTATCAGTTTTGGTGCACATCCCTGCACCTTTTCCAGTTCTGCAATGTCTTTTTTAAGAACTGGTGCCCAAAATTGTACTCCATATTCTAGATGAGGCCTAACCAAGGATTTATAAAGCGGTAGGATAATATTAGCATCCCTTGCATCTACATGTCTTTTTATGCAGGCTAGTACCCTATTTGCTCTTGCAGCAGCTGAGTGACTCTGCACACTGCTGTGAAGTCTATCATCTATCAGCACTCCTAAAACTTTCTCTAATGAGGATTCCCCAAGTTGTTTCCCATTTAGAGTATATGTGGCAAGTTTGTTTCTACAGCCCAAATGCATAACCTTACATTTATCTACATTAAATGTCATCTGCTACTTTTCTGCCCATTCGCTCAGTTTATCTAACTCCAGCTCTGTACGTATTTCCTTACATAGCTTCGTGTCATCAGCAAAGATTGAGATGCTACTTTCAATTCCCAGTTCTAGATCTTTAATAAACAATTTAAAAAGCATTAGGCCCAGGACTGAACCCTGTGGAACCCCACTTATAACTTTAGACCAATTTGAAAAGGTTCCATTTACAACAACTCTCTGCCATCTATCATTTAACCAGTTCTCAATCCATGTACAGATAACACCACCCAAAAGGAAGCATTTTATTTTATGCAATAACCTGTTGTGAGGCATTGTATCAAAGGCTTTTGCAAAATCCAAGTATACTACATCTACAGCAATTCCCCTGTCCAAATTCTATTCTTCATGAAACCATGCTGATTTCTGCTAATAATAATGTTTGTCTTCACATAGTTCTGAACAGTGTCAGTTTGTAACCCTTCTAGTATCTTACCCACTATGGAAGTCAAGCTCACAGGTCTATAATTTCCTGGTATGGATCTTGCTCCCTTTTTAAACAATGGGACTACATCAGCTTTCCTCCAATCACAGGGCACTTTGCCTGATGAAAGTGAATCAATAAATATTAAGGATAATGGTCTTGCTATTACTGAACTAAGTTCCTTAAGTACCCTTGGGTGTATACCGTCAGGTCCAGGTGCTTTATTCGCCATAACCCTCTCCAGTCTCTTTTGGACCTTGTCCTGAGTAAGCCCTGCAAATAATGCAGGAAATTCCGTTGTTTTGTCTGTTTACCTATAGCCTGTCATTGCTGTTTCCTTTGTATATACTGAAGCAAAGAATGTATTTAGGGTGTCAGGCATAGCCTTATCCTCACTAATCAGTTCACCTGTCTCAGTTCTAAGAGGACCACTATAAACTGTTTGTTATTAATATACTTGTAGAATTGTTTAGGGTTTTTCTTGCTCTCATTAGCAATATTTCTCTCATTTTCAGTTTTATTTAGCTTAATTGATTGTTTTCAGATTTCATTACATTCTTTATATTTTTTAAATGATGCATCTGACCTGTTTGACTTAAACACTTTTAAAGCCTGTTTTTTTTATTTCTCATTTCCCTTCAAACCTCATTATTAAGCCACATTGGTTTCCCTTTACTCCGCTTGTGCTTATTCTCCAATGGTATATATTGACGTGTATATTTGTCTTTTAAATACATTCCATGATTCTTGTGCATTTTTATCTTTGAAAATTACACCCCACTGAATATCCTTTAATACTTCTTTTAACTTTGTAAAATGAGCCTTTTTTAAAGGGATAGTAATACTTCATGTTATCTTTATTTTATTTTGTAGGCATTAAAAAAACATGAAGAACGATATAAGTCTTATCTCTCAAACCTTTATGGTTTGAGAGATATTCACAAGCAAAGGTTCCCCTTCCCGCTCCTTTTACCTAGTGTAAGCAATCTCTTCTCAGATGTGGAATGCAGTCCATAGACCAGACAGATAACAGCAAGGGACAATATTCTTCCTATCAGAACAATTAAATCCCTGCCCCACTTGACAAGCTTTTTAGCTTTTTCCCTTATCTTAATTGAAGATTGTTCCTCTCTGCAGTCTACCTGGGCACCTCCCTTCTGCTCTGGCTGAGCAGTGTTACATCAGTGAATTACTCTTGAACTATAACTCTAACAGTATTGAAATAACACTCTCAAAAGTCCAAATACTATGATGATTAATTAGAGCTGCTTTTATTTTGAAGCATTACTATCCCTTTAAATTGAATGTTTTAGTTAAACCCTTGCTATTGGGTTTCTCATATCAAATTTCAAAGGATACTGTGGTCACTGCTACCCAAATGTTCCCTTACTTGTACATTCTTTATTACTTCGGAATTTTTGAAAGCACTAGGTCAAGCAAGGCCTCTTTTCTAGTTGGCTCCTCTACTAGTTGGGGCATAAAATTATAATTTACCACACTTAAAAAATGATTTCCCCTTGTTGTGCCGGAAGGAAAACCCAAAAAAGTGTAAGAGGCATCAAACCATTTTCCCTCTGCTGCCTCATACTCACCCTGTATCCCTCTCTGTCCTCCTGCTCCTCCCTGCAACAGTACTAATCTCCCCCCAAGCTGCAGCAGACCCTCTCCCAGGACCCCTTTCCCCCTCTTTTTTTCTCTGCATGTACACTACTCGCAGGGCTTAAAATGTGAAGTCCTATGCTACTAGCCAGACCCAAAAATGTACTTGCCACTGCAAGTCATAACATACCCACCAGGGCTGAATTTCTACTTGCCAAGGCTAAATTTTCACTCGCCATTGGCTAGTGGCAAGTGGAAATTTTGAGCCCTGGTCACTACTGGATGCACAGCTGAAAAAGGTGCCCAGAAGAAAAAGGAAGGGGAAAGAGGATTGGATAAACCCCTCCAACTGCACTGTCCAGAAGGGGGTCCAAACTCCTGACCCACCAACACCCCTAGAACCCACAACGCTAGAGGACAATATGTAGAGGTTGTTGCAAGTGCTAACCCCATCTAATGAACCAGCAAAGGAATCCAAAATCCTCAGCCTGAACCATGACTATTTTGTAACTCCAACAGCCTCCTTTACAACCTGGAGGAGCAGGGGATTGTTGATCTTCTGCACATCCTAGATCAGAGAAAAGGAGGTACCCAGACAGTGGAAAGAAGTGGTAAATGATGTATTGTTCTGTACGGTATCCTTTTGAAACGTTGCATGGTAAATGTTGTGTGGCTAGAAGCCGCATTAACAATGTTGCATTGTTTAAAATCATGACATGAGAACCTCGGGCTGCATAAAAGCATGAGGTTCTCATGTCGCCTCTTTAAACTTTGCTACCATCGTGCCCACATACAATTCCCATCATCCTTACCTTGCCAAAAAAAGGGACACAAAGTTGTGGAATGTCACTGTGGTATATAAATATTAGCCAAGTCATAATCCATATGGGTATGGTGCAACTCATATAAAAGATCAGAGATAAATACACAGTTTGTGTAGGTAATGGAGGCACCAATAGGTCAGAAGTGCTCAGTGTAAGTGACATAAGAATTAATAAAAGCTCCTTACCTTGCCAAAAAAAAAGGACAGAAAGGGACATGAAGACCCTTCAGACACCCACCAGCCCCCTTGCACAGCGCTGCACTGGCTCTCTCTCCCCGCTCCGCCTGTCATTCTGGCCTGTCTCTCTCTCCCCTTCCATGGTATACTACATACAATCCACTGACAACAATTTAGGGTCCTATGGGAACTCTATATGGGTGCTGAAAAGACAACTACACCACGGAGCAGGGGAGAGAGAGAGAGACAGCCCAGAAGGACAGGTGGAGCTGGGAGAGAGAGCCGGTGCAGCGCTATGCAAGGGAGTTGGGGGGCGTCTGAAGGGTCTTTTTTTGGGGCAAGGTAAGGAGCTTTTATTAATTATTATGTCACTTACACTGAACACTTCTGACCTATTGGTGCCTCCATTACCTACACCAACTATGTATTTATCTGTGATCTTTTATATGAGTTGCACCATACCCATATGGATTATGACTTGGCTAATATTTATATACCACAGTGACATTCCACAACTTTGTACTTGGAAAAACACCTTGTGTCCCTTTTTTTTGGCAAGGTAAGGATGATGGGAGCTGTATGTGGACATGACAGTAGCAACGTTTAAATAGACAACGTGAGAACCTCACACTTTTATGCAGTGCAAGATTCTCATGTCGTCATTTTAAACAATGTGACATGGTTAATGCAGCTTCCAGCCGCATGACATTTACCATGCAACGTTTCAAAAGCGAACTGTTCAGTACTAACTTGCCTTTTTCTCTCAACTAATGTCATCAGTTTCTGTATTTACCATTAATGTGAGGAGCATTAGGGACCAGTTAAGGAGGCAAAGTATTCTACCCTTTCTTTCCTCCCATAATGTGAAATTTACATGTTACAGGAATGCTCCAACCCCATCTCCAAATTCTACTGCCACCTAAACAGGTAGTGGTTCCACTGCCCATCCTTATGATCTGGGGGGAATGGCTGTAAGGCCACAGGTGTCTCTATTCTGATTAGGAAGGTGCTTCATGGTTGACTCTGCCCAGGAGCTGATCTGCGGCAGACTTCTAATTGTGGAAGGCTACTGGGTGTGGAACCTGTAAGGATCATAACTATTTACACCTCCCCAGAAAAGGAGAAACTGGAATACAGTGCCTATGGACCCAGCTGGTGACCTCCATGGCAGTTGTATTGGATAGGGACTTCAACTGCACAACTGAGAAGGGAGGGCAGAGCTCTAGCAATCATGACAAGCTCGATGAGACATCTAAACTGCTTTAAGAGATGATCACTGAAGCATCCTTGTGGGACACTGTGGGATCCATGGCAGTTGGATCTGGAAATTCTACTTGGAGATGCCCACAGCATCCATGGACTGACTTTGTGCTGACATCCCAAGTAGTATAGCACAAGTAGTACTGCATGGCCTCCTGTTATGTCTATGACCACAGGGCCATTCACTTTCAGGGGACCCTGTGCAAAGGGTTTCCTCACAGTAGGGGCACCTGGATGCTAAACTGTACAATGGTGGAGAGGCAGGAAATGAGCTGTGTGATGCATATGTGTCTTGGTGCCAAGACAAAGCTCGCTCCCTCAACGTATCCTAAAGATGGGAGCTAACCAAAGTTAAAATTCAGAATTTCTTTCAAGAAAAAAAGTGAAGTCTGGTGGGGGGATTCAGGAGGCTGCAAGGGAATCTGCAGTCCCTTCAGGATCTCCAACTCTGGCTAGGATGGGAGAGAGTAGCTGGAGGGGAAAAAAGAGGGCCTGAAAAGGCAGTTTGAGGTGGAATCCAAGCAACTAATCTGTTCCAAAGTGGAGAACCTGGAAAATGTGAGAATTGTAGCTCTCTCTTTTTCAGGAAACTCTGCTCTGCCCAAGTGTCAGTGCATTCCTTACCAAGCTGAGAGATAGTCAAGATGTACAGAAAATTCTGAGTGGTGGGGCATCTCATTAAGATTTATCAGCAATATGATGCAGTGGAATTGAGCAAATGGCTCATAGACATTCCTGACTTAACAGTAGAAACCCTTCTCTCCAACTTTACCAGACTCCTACGGAGCTCCCCTTCAGCATACTTCCATGAACTGTCCTACAGACTAGTACAAAGGACTTATGTTACCCCAATCTAGGTGGGTCCAGCGATGGCACACCTAAGCACTTGATGATTCCATAGCCTAAGCTTTTGGGTCTCCTATGAGACTCCAAATCACCTTTCCCAAAGTTTATTGTATTTTGTTCTTTTATTTAGATTGCTTATTTAACGTATATTATTCTAATTTGAGACTTATTCTGCATACGCATGTTACAGGACGTATGTGCCCTTCATCTTGTTAAGCTTGTATGAAAAACAGGTATAATTTTTCTATAATGCCAGTGTGTTTGGCTAACTCACACATGTTGGTGTTGTGCCTAATGCCACCACATGAACTTTATTATATGGTCAAATATTACAGCTAAATATACAATGTTTTTAGTTGAAATTTTCTTATATATATGAGAAACAAAAGCCATTTACCTCAATGGGATATTTATTTTTCCCCTCTGGTCCAGTTGGTTTGCCTCAGAATTGTTTCAGTTTGTTAGTAGATTGTCCTATTTATCTGATGTGCTAGGTTGCTCTGGAGCAAACATTGTCAACAGAGGAGACACAAAAAATTCCCAAATGCAGTAAGATTTTTATTTGCTATTAACTCCTTCAATGATGGGGAGGTCTTAACCCTTTAAGTGCCAGAGGGGGTATGCAACGCATTGCAAGGCCATACGATGCGTACCCCTCTGGCACTCAAAGGGTTAAATCCACTGCAAAATAATGCATAAGAGAAATCAGACTCTCTGTCTCCTACTTTCTTGATTTAGCATTTGTTCCCCAAACTGGGAGTGGACAAGCTATGGCCAAAGATGGTTTTATCATACAGCAATGTTAATGGTCATTGCAGAGACAGATTAAAGGGATAGTAATACTTAAAATGTAAAAAAAAATATGTTGTAGGGTTTATTCCCCTGAGTAAAACAAGGGAACTCCCACTGCTGAAAGGTGTTTCATTCAAAAGTTATTAATTTTCAAAGTTGAATTTTTTAGGTGCAATATCACAGTGGCCTGAAATTGTACTGTGGCGCTGTTGCTACACGATCCTATGTACAGCTCTGGTCAATTGACCATAAATCTCCATAGGATGGTGTAGCAACAGCGCCACTGTACAATTTCAGGCCACTGTGATATTGCACCTAAAAAATTCAACTTTGAAAATTAATAACTTTTGAATGAAACACCTTTCAGCAGTGGGAGTACTCTTGTTTTACTCAGGGGGATAAGCCCTACAACATATTTTTTTTTACATTTTAAGTATTACTATCCCTTTAAGGCTTCATAGGGCCATAGGCAAGGTACCAATTTGAGGCCCCACGTCTCTTGCTTCTGTTGCTAGCAGGTACTGGCATTGTGACTCTAATGGAAGTGGGGGCAACTGGGGATGGTGATCTTTCAACAAAAAGCAATGTTTGACACAAGATTTTAGCAGAAGTTACAACAGGGCCTCTGTCTGTGACCACCACTTGCAGGCAGGGCCCTTCATATTGTAAAGGGTCCTAGGCAGTAGAGTAGGTTGCCATAATGGATGATACGGCTCGGGTTTATTGTGGACTGAAAGTCTTGAGGGGTTTCACAAAAACCTTACATTTTGGTTCAGGAGGCAATAGTGTTGTATGATTATGTCTCAAATTTCCCAGAACTCTTTCTTCCTTTTGTATACTAGCTAGCCATTGTTTAAAGTGGAACTGTTACTTTGAAACAAATAGTTAATTTTGAAAGAGCTTTGAAAAACAAGTTCCACAATTTTTATTTCAAACAATAGTTTATGAGATATATAGCATGCTGTATTTTTCATTTTACATAGATGAGCTAGTACTTCCTGGTAGGAAGTGACAGTTGGTAATGTAGAGCAGTGTGGAATGTTTCTCTGGTGGGTGTACCTGACAGAATTCCATTGACTGATAGATAAGTAAATAAAGCTAAATATCAGTTTTAAATAAAAAGGACCAACAGAAACAGTGGTACTTTTCAAAGCTCTTTCAAAATCATCCATTGGTTGCAATGCAACAATTCCACTTTAACTACAACTCCCATCACCCTTAGCCTACCTTTTTCCACTGAAGAAGACAATGGGATGTATAGTCTAGCAACAACTGGAGAGACACTAATCTTTGTTCATGGTGAAGCAGCTTAACCCCTTGTATAAACCCCTTTGTAATAAGTTGCAAACCCCACTGGTCCTCAAGGGGTTAATATCACTAACCAAAAAGTGAATGGTTCCTGTGTTAAAACCTTAGAATGATAACTTTCTAAAATGGATTGCAATGAGAGCATGTGTTAGAAATTCTAACAATAGTATGATAACATTACCATCTTGGGTACCAGACAAGTCTCCAGGGCTAGTACAGAATTGAGTGCTAATCAGTAGTAGTGGTACAATTATAGTGGAAAGATGAGAGATAGGATACTGTTGTCCCACAGGAGAATGCAGCAGGAATAATTTCTCATGTCTATAAGAATACATTATTATATTTAACCCAAATAATGCAGTTTAAAAAAATGTAATTCATCATTTTCAAGTTATAAAAATACAGTAGAGTCACAACTGGACTTAAGGCCCTATGTTCAAAAGAAAAGGGGATGAATTTTGGACCAGACTGCACCATAGGAGCGGACAAGTCCTTAAACAGGGGTTTTAACCCTTTGAGTGCCAGAGGAGTAAGCAACACCTTGCAAATCAATGTGTTGCATAACCCTCTAGCATGCAAAGAGTTAACTCCTTGAATACTAGAAAGGTTTCCAGTGCATTGTTTAGCAAAGCTTTGGGACCTTGCTAGCATTCGGAGTTAAAAGCCGCATTTTAGGACTTAAAAGCCACATTTAAATCACTGGGATTTGGTTTGGATAGAATCCCTCTACTTTTATTTTGAACTTAAAGGGATAGTAATACTTCATTTTAACTTTATTTTATTTTGTAGGCATTAAAAAAACATGAAGAATGATATAAGTCTTATCTCTCAAACCTTTATGGTTTATGAGATATTCACAAGCAAAGTTCCCCTCCCCGCCCCTTTTACCTAGTGTAAACAATCTCTTCTCAGATGTGAGTCTGGTTGTATGACAGTACAGATAACAGAAGGGGACAATTTTCTTTGTATGAAAACAATGAAAGCCCTTCCCCCCTTGACAAGTTTTTCAGCTTTTTCCATTATCTTAATTGAAGATTGTCCCTCTCTGCAGTCTACCTGGGCATCTCCCTTCTGATCTGGTTGAACAGGGGTGGGGATACTTTGTTTGTGAATATCTCTTAAACCATAAAGGTTTCAGAGATAAGACTTATATCATTCTTCATGTTTTTTTAATGCCTACAAAATAAAATAAAGTTAAAATGAAGTATTACTATCCCTTTAAGGCCCTTACAACATTGCAATGTGTTGGATACCTCTCAGTGCTCAGTGTACTGTGAACCAGTCACAAATGAGTAAACACCTATCCATATGTGTCAGAATTAGTAGCAACCATCCGGTATTAGTAGGGTTGCCACCCAACCGGTATTTTACCGGCAGGCCGGTAAAAAATTGGCTTCTGTCCAATGTTAAGTCTATGGAGGGAATGCCATGGCCGGTAGGTGGCAACCCTAGATATTAGCGATCCAAATTAATCCCTATGATCGCTTGTCTATTAACTGGCACAGGCCTAAGCCCTTCCTAAAGCTCTGTCTCAATGAAGCGAGGAGAACATCGCATAACCCTTGAGTGCTAGAGGGGGTGCACACTGCACTGCTTTGCAATGTGTACATCTATGGCACTCAAAGAGTTAAATACAAATTCACTGGGACATTAGAGCATGTATCAGTATATTAACCCTGTTGTCACAGTAAAGGGCACAAGAAGGCACCCAGCTTGGAGATGCATCCACTGGCAGAGGAGGGACCCCCCCCCACACACACACACAATTGGAGAAGCAGCGGATTAAAAAATAAAGATTCCCCATAATTCCCATTATTATATGGGTTTTTAAATCTTTTAATTTCTAGGGAGATCTCCAATATACTGCATGGAATGGATGAATCTACCAGCTCAGCTCATTTACTGTGCTTAACCCTTTGAGTGCCATGGGGTACGTAACGCATTTCAAAGCAATGAGTTGCGTACCCCTCTGGCACTCAAATGGTTATACATCCACATACAAACACAGATGCTTGCACCTTTTAGTAAGTACTATGACCCTATTGGTGTACACACTCCACCATTGTTAAGACTAAATATGAGCAAGACATGAAAGCCAACCCTTTAGCATGCATACTGCAATGGAATCAGTTTTCACCGATTTCCTCTGCACCTTGTTAAAACACATAGGGGGAGATTCACTAAGAGGTGATAAAGTGAAGATGACTTCTGCAGTTTATCACTTCTCCAATTCCTATTTTATTCTATGGTGCCTATTCACTAAGATCTCCAAAGTAGAAGAAATCTTAGTGCATAGGCTGCATAGAATAACATAGGAATTGGAGAAGTAATAAACTGGAGAAGTCATCAGCACTTTATCATCACTTTATCACCGCTTAGTGAATCTCCCCTATAGATATACAATGTGCAGAGGGATGGAAAGTCTAAAAATAAGATACACTCCTATTTGAGTACCAGAAGGTGCCTTCTGGCATATAAAGGGTGTAAGATGAAGCTTTTCAGAGTACATAGCTAGTAGATATACAGGTGTAACACTAAAAATCACGTTAACCCTTTGAGTGCCAGAGGGGTATGCAAGGCATTGCTTTGCAATGTGTTACGTACCCTTCTGGCACTCAAAGGGTTAATAACACCCCCACCCCCCCATTTCACAAAGCATTGGAGAACTCTCTACTCTAGCATTTAACCCTTTGAGTACCAGAGAATGTGTTGGATACCTCTCTGGCAATCAAAGTGTTAAAGATTTAAAAAATATATTTAAATCAATGGGGATTTTCAATTGTTCCCTGCACAGTTTGGTTTGCTTCACAAATTTACCTCATTTTCATTGTGCATATAGCCCAACATAGTACTCTAGACATTTGCTACAAGGCACTGTTATCCTATATAATAATTTGCTAAATCGTGTGTAATGCCGTGACATGCGCAGTAGACACTGTTGCGCGTGCTGCAGTCATGCGCAGTAGAGACTGCCCGTACCGCGGCTGATACAGAGCTGGACGCTCCGAGAGAGCGTCCAGCTCTGTATCAGCTGTGGCGCGGCCAGTCTCTACTGTGCGTGACTGCCCTGCGACCGGGTGGCAGTGGCACTGTGGCCCGTGTAACGGGCTCTTCAACTAGTTTACAGATAAAAGCCTAATAGGAAAATTGCAAAATGACACGTTTAACCCCTTGAATAATAAATATGACTCCTTAACATTGCAAGGCTTTGCACTGGATATGTTTCTAGCATTCAGTGTGTTAAGAACCCTTTGAAGACCATTGGGGTGTGACATTGTGCATTTCCAGTGACCTTCAATTGGTTAAGGCAAACACAATAATTTATTCCCTCAAATAAAAGTCATACTGATGACAACATATTATCTCCCATATCAAAAGATTTCTTCTCCCTTCTAACACTGACGAAATAACGAATGACAACTGTGTGTGTGTTTGGGTAGTGTGTCTGAATGTTTAATGCATATTGAACGCACAGAAAATGGCCCAACTGCCTTCCAGATAATGGTACAACGTGTGTCATAAGGCTTAACAGCCACATTATAGAGATTATAAGGGAAAGTCTGTGAGATATGTCAAAATGGATTTACCAGTGTATCTTCATAAAGCCAATTCAAATTTATTTATGTTTACTAATTACTTGTTAGATATTGCTGACTGCTTTTCCAAGTTGCCATTCCACTGACTGATTCATTAACACATTTCCTAATAATCTGTCTCATGCTTATGTTTGATTTAAAATAACAGAGCTATAAATACACACAAACACTCACACACAAATGCAGGGCCGCAATCAAGGGAAAACTGGAGAAACTGATGTCCCAGGCCCTGGGCAAGTTGAGGGGACTGGGCAAAGCCCACCCATGGCAAAAATGGCAGTTGCTATGTGCAGCAAAATAGTCCTCATTATAATGTGTAAGCAGGCAGCCATTCTGAGACTTTCAGGTACTGTGTGGCCCAGGCCATAGAGAGGTTGCCTGCTCAACTTAGCCCAGGGCTTCCACAAGCAGAGTCGACAGTGTTGGGTAACATTATTATTATTATTATTTCTTGTTTGGCCTCACTGGGTTCTGCTTTGGGGGCTGCTAGATGTTCCCTTGCAGATCGTGTCTGGTTGCCTGAAAATTAGGCAATCCCATAGCAGTAACTGCCTCCTGACTGACATCTTCATAAGCTTCATGCCGTCATCCCTCTCTCTCTGTGTGGCTTCTCCTCTCGCCTCTCAGTAAGTGCCGACTCCTCTCCAGTAATGGTGCAGTTTGTTTTAAGCATGTTTTATTATTATTATATTTTCCATTTTCCCTTGTTCTGCTTTTTTCCTACTCTGTGGCCTTTATGGTGTCTACCCTCTATGTGCTTTGATACAACTGTTTGCACCACATTTGTTGGTCATATGCCTCCCTATTGTGTCTCCATTTTTGTCCCATGTTGTGCCCTTCTATTACACACCTTTGCCTCCTTCGATTTCCTCTTTGTACCCTCTTGTGTCCAATATGCCCATTTCACTGTTGTGCTCATGACCTTGTGGTCTTATTGTTACAAAGGTTACAGGGTCTTAAAGGCAAAGTAGTGCAATTCTTGAGAAAACCATCTTCAAGGGGACAAATTAACATTTCCCAAATCCCCACAGACTTGGGGGGGGGGGGTTATTTGTTCTGTAGAGGTGCAGTTAGTTTGCCCCATATAATTGATTCCCTTTCTTCATCCAAAGGCAGTCTGAGCAGTATGTAATTGAGGCAAAAGTGGAGTAATTGTAGAACAAAACTATAATATAGGGGACAAACAAAAATTCCTAAAATGCAAAATGATTTAAATAAGGCATTTAACCTCTTGAATGCAAGAGCTCTCTAATACTTAGTGGAGCTAAGTTTTAACCCCTTGAATGCTAATGAGTGCTGCGGAATTAGTTGGCGCTATATAAATAAAGAATAATAATAAAGAATAATAATGAGATCTCCAGTGCAATGCTTCTCAATGTGCTGGAGAGCTCTCTAACATTCAAGGGGTTAAAAACTCTATTTACATCAACAGAAATTTACTGAATGCTCTTTTCAACCCTATGGTGCGTCACAGAAACATAAGATATACACAGCGCTCCAATGTCATATATATATATATATATATATATATATATACACACACAAATATAGTGTTGGCCCAAGGTTGCAGCTTCTCTCTTTGGTGTCCTCAGCGGCGCCTATTGCATGAACAGCACACTAGAAGAAAGAAAAGGGAGAGCATACACCATCTGAGAGCAATATATTGATATCCGTAGTTCAATATATCACAGTGATTATACTCACATCACAAGATGATTTCTTGAAAAGATTGCCCAAGTGATCAAAGTAAAATTAACGTGGCATGGAGATCTTTTTCTCTCACACGCTCTATTTGACTATTTGATGTTAAACTGTGATTTGATTGTAATTCATAATGATGCTTAGTTGGAAGAAAGCACACCTCCACTGTATACTGCAATGCCCAGTCGGAAGCCCCAAATGAAGATCACTCACCAGATCAACTTGTATTGTGCAGAGTAAGCCCGACCCTGCATGGACCCAAAACAAGATGCTTTCTTGAAAAGATTGCCCAGATGATCAAAGCAAGATGAATGTGGTACAGAAATCCCTTCCTCTCACACAAAACAAAAAATCAACTAGGAGAGCACCAACAATAATTACTCAGTACAATGGAGAATCTAATACTATTTACAAAATCATTTAGAAAAATGGAATATCTTAAAACAGGATCCCCTCCTTCAAAACATAATACCAAGTAAAGCTAGAATTATATACAAGAAGGCTAAAAAATAAGGGGTCATATAGCCTCAAGCAGACCCAAAAATGTAAAGACCACCAAACAAAACAAAGGTATTTTCAGATCCAAAACTCCAATGGGCAACTTTAGAAGCCTAAACAGCAGATGCACCAATTGAAGATACATGACTAACAAAATCACAAAGATTATCACGTTTGCCTACCAAAATGCCTATGATATTCCAAGTCTAATCACTTGTGAAACCACGTATGTAATTTATGTCATCATTTACGGATGCAGAATCCAATACGTGGGAAGTACAATTAGAGCTTTATAAGATTGGTCCAGTGAACATAGATATTTAATTGGCAAAAAATCAAGAGAGAATTCGGTCCCCAGACATTTCAACACCTGTCCAAAAGGTGGACTTCATAACTTCCATATTTTTGTAGCTGAACATATCCCAATCACAAGTCCTAACTGAGCAGCCAATTGCCCAATTACTTTTGGTCCCCTAAAATGGAGGGACTATGTATTAAAAGGAATGTAATTCCTACATGGTTTATGGATGTAAATTTATCCCATTCTCTCACATCTTCTCTGCTCATTATTTTCCACCCTCTACGCAGTGCTGACTCTTCTATTTAGCTTTACACTGATTACAGGTGCTTTTCTATCTGCATTCAAACAGGCACTTGTCATAAGCATTCTCAAAAACCCTCTCTCGACCTGAGCATTGTCTGAAATTACCACCTTATTTCTTTCCTCACTTTCATCTCTAAACCTCCTGAATGGGTTGTGTAAAGCAAATTAATCCACTTTCTCTCCTTCAACTCTCTACTTGACCCATTTCAGTCTAGGTTCCTCCCCATACATTCCGCTGAGACAGCACTTACCAAAGTGTCTAATGGCTTACTATTGACCAAAGGACTCTTCTAACTTCTAATTCTGTTGACCTTTCTGCAAATGTTGACAGTGTTGATCACCAATTCCACTGCAACACCCATTTCTCTACTGGCATATGAAACACAGATATATCTTATTTAAAATCTTACCTATCAAATCATTCTTTTTCTGTCTCTTTCTCTGTTTATTCATTCTTACCACTACCCCTTTCGTTTGGAAACCCACAAGGCTCTATTTTAGTCCCCCTTCTGTTCTCCATAAACAACTCAGTTGGAACTCATAAACTCTTATGGCGATGACACCCAAATATACCTCTCCTCCCCAGATCTCCAACAGTCATGGCTCATGTCTCTAACTGCCTATCCTCTGTCTCCTTTTGGATGTCCATTCTCTACCTCAAATTGAACTGATAATTCCCACCTTTCTTGCTCAACCCCCTACCCACTTGATCTCGCTTGCAGTTAACAATTCCACCATTACATCTACCTCACAGTCTTTCTGTATAGAGGTTATCCTCTTCTACTCTCTTCTTTATCCCCCCACATCCAATCAATATAAAAAGCCACCTAAAAGCACATTGCATATATAATATCCTGCATCCCAATGGATGCCACTAAAATCCTCATCCATTCACTAATCATTTCTTATCTTGATTATTGCAGCCTTCTTCTGAATGGACTCCTACTCCTCTTTAGTCTATGCAAAAAGCTACAGCCAGAAGTATCTACCTAATAAGAAAATCCTCAACAACTGCCCTGTTTGCAATCCCTACACAGGCTTCCCATTCCATTCAGAGTCAAATTAGAAATCCTGACACTGGCCTACAAAGCCCTCTTCAGCTCAGCTCACCCATACATTTCCTTGCTCATATCCAAATGTTCCCCGACATGCTCACTGCATGCTTCACACGACCTTTGGTGCTCATCCACCCTCATAACCTCCTCTCACTTATGTCTACAAAATTACTCCCAGGCTGCATCCCAGCTATGGAAATCACTCTCAAGCCTTAAAAGATTTCCCCCAACTTTATTAGTTTCAAGTGCTCTTTGAAAACACACCTCTTTCTACAAGCCTTCCTCAACCTTTAACCTTGTGTTTCTTATGTTTCTGTACCCTCTTCATTGTAAGTTGCCATGAGCACAGGTCTCACTGCTGGTTCTGATCGGGTTCTTTATGTAATTGTATGTTCTCACCCCTGTTTTGTACAGTGCAACAGAATATATTGTCACTCAATAAATAAGGTATAATAAAAATAATAATACACATATATGTATCTATGTATCTATCTATCTATGTATCTATCTATCTATCTATCTATCTATCTATCTATCTATCTATCTATCTATCTATCTATCTATCTATCTATCTATCTATCTATCTATCTATCTATCATATTATCATACTATCTATCTATATATATATATATATATATATATATATATATATATATATTATATTTTAAGACCAGAGCAGGTAAAGCATATTTGTGCATATTTCTATCCAACTCAGTGTGGAAAAAATAGATGATTTAAAACAGCTACATTGAAAAAGCCACAATGATGGTTTAAAGCAACAGTGATTGTTTAAAACAACTACATTGAAAAAGCCACAATGATGGTTTAAAGCAACAGTGATTGTTTAAAACAACTACATTTGAAAAAGCCACAATTTTTAATTCAACTGCAACTCACTTAACTGATTTCCATTCACTCATTTTTACTCTTTTCACTTTCCATTTATGGAGGAATTAGTCCATCATCACAAGGAATGTATTTATACACAATTCATTATCTCATCCTTTTTAAATCTGCACAGTGCTTATGGTTCCAAGTTCCAACTCTGCCATGTGTATTTATAGTTTCCCATATGCAAGCAAAGCCATGTGATGTATATTTAAAACTGAATAAAATTATCTTTATTGTGTGAACTGCACCACTGAAGTTATGCAGCAATATTAATCAGCTCACTTATAACATAGATAATTGCCGCATCTTATACCTGGTGCTTTATTCCTTTCCTTTATTATTGATGGGGGTATTATTATTTCAGTTAAAGCGGAACTATCACCCTTAAAAAACAATGTCCCAAATAATTCTCCATCTGACGTCTAGCTGCTCAGTAGCGCTAGTCTCCAGAATTATTACAGCGTTCATGAGAATGAGCCACTACTCCGGGACTGACAGGCAGGAAGGAGACATCTTTCCATAGTGACGTCTGCGACCCAGAGCTGTAAGTCCCTGCCGGCTCTAGGAGGCATTGCTAGAAGCTGTTCGGCTCCGGAAGGGACTGACAGCGCACGCACGCAGACGTCACTATGGAAAGATGTCTGCGCTCCTTCCTGCCTGCCAGTCCCGTAGTAGTGGCTCATTCTCATGAACGCGGTAAAAATTCTGGTGACTAGCGCTACTGAGCAGCTAGTCGCCAGATGGAGAATTATTTGGGACAATGTTTTTTAAGGGTGGTAGTTCCGCTTTAATGAAAAACATTTTAAAGTAATGCATTTAATAATTTAAATGTATTTGCCAGTGAGATTTAAAAATTCTTTAAATACATTAATGGCAAAAAATTAAAGTCTGATAATGTTGGGTCTTTGTTATCTGAAACGGGTGAGATGGTCAGTGGGGACAGAGAGAAAGCAGATATTTTAAATAATTTCTTTTCTTCTGATTTTACCAAGGAAAACCCGATGAAAAAGAACCTGCAAACTACTTTTATAAGGTGTTAAGGTAGACAAAGCCCCGGGGCCAGATGGTATACACCCACGGGTACTTAAAGAGCTAAGCCAGGCCCTGGCCAGACCAATATTTTTGATTTTCAGGGATTTTTTTGTTTCAGGTATGGTGCCCATGGATTGGCATAAAGCAGATATGGTGCCCATATTTAAAAAGGGATCAAAATCCCAGCCGGGAAATTACAGACCTGTAAGCTTGACATCTGTGGTAGGGAAACTGTTTGAAGGGTTGCTAAGGGAATATATTCAAGAATTCATGTTGAACAGGAATATCATTAGCAGGAGCCAACATGGCTTTGTGAAAGACAGGTCTTGTCAAACTAACTTGATTGCATTTTATAAAAAAGTGAGTCAAAATATAGATTTGGGAATGGAGGTTGATGCAATCTATTTAGACTTTGCCGAGGCATTTGATACGGTTCCACACAAGAGGTTACTGTATAAATTGAATGAAATAGGCTTAGGGGCAAACATCTGTGCGTGGATTGGAATTTGGCTGAAAGAATGCAAAGAGTGGTAGTAAATGGGAAGTTCTACAGTTGGACAAATGTGATAAGTGGAGTACCTCGTGGATCTGTCCTGGGTCCTCTTCTTTTCAATTTGTTTATTAATGAGCTCCCAGCGGGCATAGGGAGCCATGTATCAGTGTTTGCTGATGACACAAAATTACGTAGGGTAATAAAGTCTGAAATGGATGTGTCTTCATTACAAGAGGATTTGGACAAATTGGGTAACTGGGCAGGCAAATGGCAAATGAGATTCAATATAGACAAGTGTAAAGTTATACATTTTGGTTATAATAATAAAAATGCAACATGTAGGGTTAAATGGTGTTTCTTTGGGGAACTCTATTAATGAAAAGGATTTGGGAGTAATGGTAAACAATAGACTCAGCAGTAGCCTGCAGTGCCAGCTGGCAGCTGCAAAAGCCAATAAGATATTGGCATGTATTAAAAGGGGTATTGACTCAAGGGAGGAAGATATTATCATGCCTCTTTACAGGTCCATGGTAAGACCCCTCCTAGAATATACTTTTCAATTCTGGGCGGCCTTTCTGAAAAAGAACATTATGGAACTAGAGAAAGTGCAGAGGAGGGCTAAAAAACTAGTAAGGGGAATGGAAAGTTTTAATTATAAAGAAAGGCTAGAAAAGTTTAACTGTACACACTAGAGAAATGGCACCTTAGAGGGAATATGATAACATTATATAAATATGTTCAGGGCCTATACAAAGGGTTATCCAAAGAACTGTTCATTAACAGAACAGTACAAAGGACAAGGGGTCACCCGCTTAGACTTGAGGAAAGGAGATTTCATCTATAACAGCGAAAGGGATTCTTTACGGCAAGGACAATAAAGGTATGGCATTCACTACCTGAGGAGGTGGCGCTATCAAATACTTTAGATGCCTTTAAAAAGGGCCTGGATACTTTTTGAAAACAGCAGAACATAGAGGGCTATGTATTTTAGTACTGGGATTAATATTTAGTTAGTGCTTGTTGATCCAAGGAGAAATCTTATTGCCGTTTGGAATCAAGAAGGATTTCCACCCACCCATTCAAGGCAGAATTTGAAATTGCTGTATTGAGGGTTTTTTTGCCTTCTTTTGGATCAACGATGGCAACAGTAATAGGAAAAGGGTTGAACTAGATGGACGCAACTCTTTTTTCAACCTAAATTACTACGTTACTATGTTACTATGAGATAGCTCAGTTGGTTAACACACCAACTGTAAAAATCTACAGTTTCTGGTCCAGATAAGGCCAACTTGACTTGTCTAATATTTAATGGTTTAAAGGAACAGTAATGTCCACTGAACATATTTTCTTCTTTTGTAAATTAAATCCCATCTCTCAAACCTTTACTGTTTGAGAGATAATTGCATCCAAAGTTCCTCCTCTCCTGATGTCAGCTGTAAAGTTGACAGAAGGAGATCTGCTTTTGCCAACAAAAAGAGGCTCTTCAGCAGAGCCGAAACAGCGATACTGGAAAAAAATTACTTCACTGGAACTGTCTACAAAGTGTGCTTGCAAACCAGGCACACTTTGTAGACCATTCCAATGAAGCAGTAATTATTTTTCAATATAGCTATTTCGGCTCTGCTGCAGAGCAGACAGCTGGTCCCAGGACCAGGATCTTCTGCTGTCAGTAGAGCGCTGACGTCAGGAGAAGGGGAGGGGGGAACTTTCACTGCGATTATCTCTCAAATTGTAAAGGTTTGAGAGATATGATTTGTGCAAAATAATATATTTTTTTTTAATCTGCAAAGCAAGAAAAAATGTTTAGTGGACATTAGTGTCCCTTTAAAAACCACAGTAAAATCAATGGGTATTTGGGGAATGTTTTATTTTTTCCGTATGGTACAGTTGGTTTGCTCAAGAATTGCTACGTTTCTTCTCAGGACATTACAATCTCTGCCTTCTGAACAGGAAGTGTTTCTGTCAGAATGTGGAAGAGCAACACTTGTAATAATATATTTCATAACAGCTATCATTGTACAATAACTTTACACTCATCTATGAGAATGGCACAACAAGATCTTCTATATAAGAGTTACCTGTAGATTGGTATTAGTTTTCCTTTTAGATTATATTTTTACCACACAAAAGAGATTACAGTATTTGAAACACATAATTATATATTTCATCTTTCTACAGAACAGTGCATTAATTATTGGTCCTTTATAAATATTCAGCTTGGTTAAAATTAACTATACACAGTATTGTACCATTCCATTTTTACTTTGTTTGAAAATTCCAAGGTGGATATTTATAGATAATGACAAACTTTCACCGTATGTTCATTAATACATCCTGAGGTGTTGTGAATTAATCTGACACAATGTGAGGGTTAGTTAACACTTACCAGATTCTCGTCTTTTGTGTAAATTGCACATTTACATTCTCATTAATTCCAATACACTTTGAGTACTGCTTGTATAAATCCACTTTGTCAATATTTTATTAATTAACTTATACACTTTCATTTAAAATTCTACTAAGTCCAAGAAGGGAGAGTGTTACTAGGAGAATTATGTAATAATCAGTAGGATTATTATGTAATAATATGTGAAAATAAAACACAAATAAATTCAATGTGTAATATTATTATTATTATTATTACTATTATTATTATTATTATGATAATTCACAACTGAGAGAAAAAAAGTGATGTTGATGTGTCAGAGAGGGTGGTAAGATTTTGTTTATTTTGAAATGACACCTATGGTCCCTGTTGCAGAGGAGTATGTCTATGGGTTTGTTGTAGGAGATGACAAGAGTCGTAGAGTGCCCACACATGCCAGGTCCACATTTACTGAGTTCTTGGGAAGGGGTAAAAAAAAATCACAAAAAAAATCTGAAAGTATGGCTGTGGAATGGCAAAGTCTCCAAAATGTTGGCAATTGACATACTATCTTATTCTTTTGTAGAAATTTTAAGGCAGCATGTTTTAAAGAACTGATGTCATGTGTTGTACAACACTGGCATATTCAAAGCCACAGTGGCTGTGCCAAAATTGTACAAGTGGGTGGTTAATATGGTGGGCAGAGGGCTGGAAACCTCATGGAAAGAAAATTCACCTGGCAACAAATATGTGGACAAGTGGGCAGAGGGCGGACTATATGACTGTCACTGCTCACTGGTTTTTCATCCAACCAGTAAGCAACAATAGCTTGTAGCATCAATTCACAGCCAGAAATCTTGCCACATTTCTGACAGTATTATTAAAGGACAGCAGCAGGGTAGTCCATATCATCGGCATACCGCTTTGTGCATACAGAGGTTTGAGATTCAATCCCACAAAGCCATGTGTTAGAAAAACAAGATCAGGTGATAGAGGAATGCTTGTACCTATTCATTAAAAGCTGGTCTTGTGGATGCCGATAATGGCTCCAACATAATAGCTGCCTCGAGAATAGGTGACATGGTGCATGTATCCTGCTTTACCCATGCTCTAAATTTTGTAGAGACTAGATTCCTCTCAGAATCCAAAACCCTCAGAGAGATGCTGAATATTGCCTGCAAAACCTGTGCTCATTTTAGCCAATCCTGCAGTGCTCACAATATATTATATTCATTAAAGTAACAACCTGCCGCATCACCAGCTGAAAATGGAGGTCCCAGGTGAAATTCCACATTGTATATTAGAACATTTGTACAAGCAGAATATGGCCATTAGTAAGTATACAATGCAAAACTGGGAGACTTTGGAGGTAGCATCTTTGACAACTAATATTTGACATGTGTGAACAGCTGAAATTTTTGGAGGAGGCCACTTTGCTGGATAGTCATGTAGTGGCAGGAATTATTGAGATTCTCTCACTGATATATTTACTGCATAAAAAACAGAGTGAGTCTTAAAATAATGACAACACAAAATTCACCAACTAGTGAAGGACATGTTAAAATTCCTTGAGCAAGAACCTCACATAGTGTCCATTAAAAGCAATGACGAGTACATTCTTCTTACTTTGCTGGACCCCCACTTTAAGCATAACATTTGTGAATTCCTACCAAAGTGTGATCAATGTTGCCAAGGCATAATGATCAGCAGCATCTCTTTGAGGAACTGGATTATAAATTTATGTCTATAGATTGAGTGGAGGGTCAGATTGTGGAGGATGAAAGAGAGAAAGTTAGTGGGGGGAACATTAGAAAGCATAATAAAAAATAAGTAATAAAAGGGTTTTTACCATCAGCAGCAACATCAATAAGAACCTGCCAACTTCATTTTGAACACATGTCGTCATGAGAGAGTCAAGCTAACATTGGTTGTGGTGTTGGTAGAGGAACATCTCTATGAAACCCGATCACAGAGCATTGGTTGATAACTGATGCACATGCACACTGCTCCTAGGAGAGGTCACATTGTATGTGAGATTGTTATAGCATACTTGCAGTATATCTATGTTCTAGGCTGAAGCAATGACCCTACTGACTACTGGCAAACAAAACAGTGTGTGTATGTGTGTGTGTGTGTGTGTGTGTGTGTGTGTGGCCAGCACTGACACATACTGCAGTGGGAACCCTTATTTGCCCACCATCAAGAGTGCAGTCTGAGAAGTTTTTCAGTTATACTGGTGACCTCAGGACAGGCATACCCATGGCACATGTACTGTTAAAGTGGATCTATCACATATAGATATCTAATGCTCATTAGATAGAGCATTTAGCAAAAAAGTTTAATATGTTAGTCATTTTTAAAAAAAACCCGTTATCTGCATGAAAATTCAAGTTTAAAACATGCTCAGCAGCCTACTTCCTGCTTGCAGCACTGCCTCTGCTCCCATCCCACTACCCAGCATCCTCCAATGATGGAGGTTTTCTTTCTCTAAGCTGGAGTGATCTCATTGGCAGAGATCGATATCTAGCCAATGAGACCGTTCCAGATTAGAGACAGACATCCTCTGTCATTGGAGGATGCTGGGTAGTGAGATGGGAGCAGTCTCTGTGCGGCAAGCAGCTCACTGCAGTGGCAAGTGGAAGTAGGCTGCTGGGCACCTTTTAAACTTGAATTTTTGCGTAGATAACGTTTTTTTTTTTTAAAAATGACTAACATATTAAACTTTTTCGCTAAATGCTCTATCTAATGAGCATTAGATATCTATATGTTATAGATCCACTTTAACAGCAGCACTGAGGATGAGAAGGGTGAGGAGGGATGCTACCATTTACCCCTGTTGGGAACACCGCTGTGACCACTGACTAATGTTTGACAATAATATGAGAAAAATGTTAACTAAAATTGAACTCAAAATGATAATGCAAATAATTTGTGTAGCTTTCAGCCTTATTGATCATGACATGTATACATATATTAGACCACACCAACCACCAGCATAAACATTCAGTGCCAGTTGTAACATTTTTCTTTTCTTTTTAATTATCGCTTTAAAAATAATGGTTAGCAAGCACAGCAATAGGCTTACAGACAGAAAAGCCTGAAAACATATTTGTTTTGCAGGCTTACAGAAAGGTAAACATTCAACATATTACAGCAAGACTAGACTGTGAAGTATCACAATAACTGACATCAGGGCCGGACTGGGAATAAAAACCAGCCCTGGAAAAAGTTGCTGACCAGCCCCATAGCATTGCATCATTATACCAGCCCCATAGCACCGCGTCATTATACCAGCCCCATAGCATTGCGTCATTATACCAGCCCCATAGCACCGCGTCATTATACCAGCCCCATAGCACCGTGTCATTATACCAGCCCCATAGCACCGCGTCATTATACCAGCCCCATAGCATAATAGCATTTTTTCTTGTGTACTCTTAGAGTACTGAGGCTTTAAGACTGTGTCTTATTAACTAGTCTTTAACTAAAAAGTACTGGGACTATCAGTGGTTTTAGACATTCTCTTGTTTTAAATAAAGGGATAAATAAAAGTTACATTTTAATTTGTTTTTAATGATCTTTTTTCCCCCCTCAATTACCTCACACCAGTTTGATATCACAATATCATTCATATAGGAGAGAGATTTGAGCTTTTAATGAGATTTTTCTTTCTATTTGTTTGATGTGATTACAAATATAATTGATCTCAAGCACAATCTTTCTCCTATATGAATGATATTGTGAGATCAAACTGATGTGAGGTAATTGAGGGGGAAAAAAGACCATTAAAAACAAATTAAAATGTAACTTTTATTTATCCCTTTATTTAAAACAAGCAAATTTCTAAAACCACTGATAGTCCCAGTACTTTTTAGTCAAAGAGTAGTTAATAAGACACTATCTTCAAGCCTTAGTACTCTTAGACTCACCTAGAAGGTCACTGTCTCATTCTCCCCCTTTTTTGCCTACTAGGCCGCTGTAACAGACTGGTTTCCCCATTCCCATCCCCAATTCCCTTCTGCCTTCCCACTTTCCCCACTTCCCCCTCTTGCCTGCACAGTCGAGTGTGATGTGTGGGTGTCTGCTGCTGTAGCTGACTCGCTCTGGCTCTGCTGCCTCCAGCTCCCTTGTGCTCCAGCTCAGGAAGCTCGTCTGGTCTCTCAGAGCCGGATTAACACTCCACAGGGCCCTAGGCAAGGTACCAATTTGGGGCCCCACTTCCCCAAGATAGTAGGACAAAAATAAAAGTAGTAGTAACATCCATTACTGGGCTGGCTCCTTCCTTAACCCTGTCTTCCTAGCTACACAGTGTATAACAGCCTGGCACTCAAAGGGTTATTCAGTAATAAGATTCTAATCCCTATTATAGGGAATGTAATCTATCTTATCGATAACCCTTTAAGTGTGACCCTATTTTCATTCTGACCACCACTGACCATATCCACCATGTTGTAAACCAACGATAAAGATATAGTGATTGTAACATTCATTCATAACATTAGTTACTCACTAATAAGGCTAGTTCAGTATTGTAATCTCTTATCTGTCAATGGGCAGGCAGTCTAATACTTAACCTTTATTAAACTAGAATAAATGATAAAACAAATACTTAACTTTTATTAAACTAGTATAAAACCTATAAAAAAAACTCAGATATTCATATATGAGATAACAAAGTGATTTTGGTTTTAGTCTAGTTTAATAAAATGGTTACGTATTAGACTAACTGCCCACTGACAGATAAGAGATTACAATGCTAGCCTTATTAGTGACTAACTTTGAATGTTATGTTACAATCACTAAATCTTAATAGTTGGTTTACTGTACTTTTTTGTAGTAGGCTTGCACTAAACATACACTTTCATTTAATAAAACAGTATGTTTAGTGCAAGCCTACTAGTACAAAAAAGTACAGTAAACCAACAATTAAGATATAGTGATTGTAACATAACATTCAAAGTTACTCACTAATAAGGCTAGCAGTAACTTTTTAATATGGTACCCTCAACTTTATATACAAGTGGCAGCATCTGTGATAGTAATTTGTTATGGACAAAATTCTCCTCATAGAAGAAAAGAGCATTACCCTAACTGCACAACCAAATATTTCCCTTAGTTTATGATCTGTGGGTGGGTGTGGATCAAAAGAATGATAGAATATTATTTATGGGCAGCTGGAATCATAAACTTTATTGTGATATTATTGATAAAATAAAACAAAAACAATAAAAAGAGGTGTATATATAGTCCATTTCTCTCAAAGTATGGCCAGAAAATAATGTGAAACTCGGGTAGTGAATGAGTCTATCTACCCAGGTCAGAGATCCACTCTCTATAGCCCATATATATATGGGCAATGGATCAATGCTCTCACTACCAGTATCTATATACAAATGAAAGTAAATATCATCTGATTCCTAAAGAGTAATCTGTTCATTTGTAAACTGACCAGATAGGTTTATGATAAGGATCACTCTTACAGTCAATAATTCATTGGTTTTTATGTGGGATCATCACATGTATTCAAACTGATAGATTAATTCCTCCCTGTCTGGTAATGCTTAAATGTTTCATTTCCCTGTAACTCTGTATATTTATTTGATTACTTGATCCAAGGGAGTCCAATCTGAGTTATGTGCTGAGTAAGCAGAATAATGTTTGTAAACCGGAAACTTAAACTACTATTGAGTTGAATCTTAGATAATATTAATTTGTAATGTGCCAGGGTTTGGCCCCCCTACCTTGTGCGTGTGCGGCTGGCTGCCTCAACACTGAGTCCTGATGCCAGTGTGCCTGCCACGGTGCCATCCAGTGGAGTAGTCTGCAAAACAAGCAAATGGGCCGCAGGCGCGAGTTCTTCTATTTCAAAGCTCCTCCGCGTGACCGGAGCTGTATATCCATCCCCATATGCGCATGTGCCAGGAGAACAGAAAGTCCTGACACATGCGCATTTCCAATTCTGAGGCACATTCTAGGAGAGCACAGCCTTAGTAGGAGTTAGGGGGAACAGGGAGGAGGTTTCCACCGGGCCCGCTCATTTGACCGGGCCCTAGGCAGGCGCCTTGTGCGCCTTTCCTGTAATCCGGCTCTGGGTCTCTGGCCTGGGTCAGTGTCAGTCCTCACTGCTGCCTGCCTCTGCCCCTCTCTCTGCCGCTTAACTTGAGTGTGGGTAGCACGGCGCTTGGTCACGCCGCTGCGTAGCCTGCGTATGACGTCATCGCATCACCCGGCCTGTCTGCCTATACAATGCAGACTGCAGTCTCTGAGTCAGAGTGAGCTACTGGAGGCGGACCGGCCCCAGTGACCGTCGGCCAGTATTTCTACGTGGGCCAGTCCGTGGCCGCGGACTGGCAAGTGTTTTCAAAGGTACATTTTTTATTTAAGCCAGCAGCCCCAGGAAGCTCAGTGCCGGCGGCCTACCGGGAATTTTCCCGGTATCCCGGTAGGCCAGTCCGGCCCTGACTGACATATCTGCTCTCATATTAAGTAAAAGGCACAACTGCAACCAAACACCTTGACACATAGGTCAACACTATAAAACCATCCCCTTCTTCTTCTCCAGAATCACCTTCACTGACTGGGGCACGTGATGCTACTGCTGCCTTAGCATCAGCACTAGAACTGGGACCAGGTATACTGGTGGAAAATGGAGCCAGTCCTGGTCTCATATCACTAATTGAAGAATGCAGTCCCATGGTGGCCACAGTGGTCTGTGATACACTAGCCTACTCATCATCCTGGTGATGAATGTCTACCTCTGACAAAAACAATAGGAATTACAATAAACTCCAGTGTCACTGCTGGTGGAGATGGTGGTGATACGCATCCCCATTTCATCTCTTCCTCCAATTCCTTATTGCTTTCTGACAAAAACATATGCATACTCTCTTCAACACCATCTGCTCCACCAGCACCCTCACTTTCACTCCCACCACCACCCCCACCAGTCTTGCTGCTCTTTGGGACTGTTGGGATGACATGTGTGACAGAGGGTTCCCTGCTGTCATAATTGCTGTCTCCTCACAAGAAAGCACACTGACAGCAGTAGTAACAGGCACAGGAAGCTGAAGTGTGATGCTGCTCATACTGCCAGCCAGTTCCGACTTCTTCCCCAGTGGGAAAATGCTGGGGGAAATGGGAATCATTGGGTCAGGGGTATCTGGGTGGATCCCTTTACTGCTGGTGCAGCTGACTTTCTCCTCCACCTCTGTATCAGCAGCATCAGGGTCTTTCAAGCTTCTCCTGCTGGTCATAGTTCTAGCCACTGTCAGCAAGTAAAACTATTTTTTTTAAATTTCAACTTTTATTTCTATATCTATTTTTCTCTCTCTCTCTCTGCCTGCTTCCATTTTCTTTGTCTCCTAAACTACACCACTTTGCATATAGGGAAATTCTAGGTTTTAATAACATAGAAGCAAGAAATATTGCCGCTACTGGAAAACATAGAGGGAAATGGAACTGTTCTCACTAGAAAATCTGTGGTGTTAGAGAAAGTGAGACAATCAATAGTTTTGGAGGGAATTCCTGTGGTAAAAGTTAAAAATCTTGCTTTTTACAAAAATTCCAGCTGGCACGAAATGGGACTTTTCACCGATCCTTACTGGTAATGGAGAATAAACGCTCAAATCAACCCCCATTCTCATGCACTGCTATGAAATGGAACAGACGGAAATTACAGCAGAGATAAACACAAAATGAAAATAAAAAAGCAAAAAAACCCCCACAGTGGCGTAACAATAGGGGTCGCAGAGGTCGCACCTGCAAGCCCATCGCCACTCACCCGCAGCCCGTGCCCAAAGTAGCTCAGCTGATCTCCCAGCACTCTAGTAATGCAGAGCGCTGGGATATGACATCATCTCCCAGTTCTCTGCATTTCTGAGAACCGCGCGGGAGCGGGTGATGGAAGTAGGAGATGGACATGGGGCAGTGTGAAGGGGGGGGGCGCGGCAATTTCTGTACAGGGCCTGGTGGCTTCTAGTTACATCACTGAAAAAACATAAAGAATATTAAGTACCTTCTGGGAAAATAGACAAACAACTGAATAAAATTTTCCCTGAGGACACAAGTTTTTGATGTACTTATAAAAAACTTGGAGAGTAAATTGTCAGTAGGGAATATGAGAATCACAGTTTTTTAGGTCATAACTATTTTAGCATCTGACTTCCAGCACTGAGATTATCCATGTTTTACTCGGCAGGAAAGCACTATAACATATAGGTTTTCATAAACATTTGAATGTGTCTTTAAAAAGAAATAAAAAACTTTAATAACAATAAATACTCATAATGGTGCTTGATGCCATGTTACTTTGGAGTGCTAGGCACCCAGGTATTATTTCTAATATAGAAAGTAAGTCAATTTTCTGCAGCAAGTAGGATTTGCATTATAGCTTTTACTAGAGCAGCTGGACAGTATTAACAACTTTAATGCAACTCGGAGAACTTGGCACTGAGGTACTTAGCATAAGTGCATTCAGAATAACTCTGTGGTTATTTAGGGATGATAACACATTTATTTATTCTTCTGCATATAGAATATTGTGTTCCTACTATTTTCCCAATGGAAAACAGAAGCATGACTTTAAATCAAGAGCTAGACTACATTAGGTAAGGCATAACCTAAGTTAATGGTCATATATTCATGTATTTCTAATAAAACTATCCATGGATCATTGGGGATTCCTTGATAACCCCTTAAATGCTAGAAATATCTCCAAAGCATTATTTTACAATGCATCTGAGACAGCTAGCATATATCTCTATCTATCTATAAGCTTGAATGGGTGGAAGAACTCACACTTATGGTGTTAAATGCCTGGGTGCTATCAAGTAGCTATCTATCTATCTATCTATCTATCTATCTATCTATCTATCTTTCTATCTATCTATCTGTCTATCTCTCTCTCTATATATATATACTAGTATTGAAGGCCTGTGTGCACGGGCCAAAGTGCCACCCAGCGGCCTCGGCTGCTGCCCCAGAGCCGGGAGCAGAGACAGGTGTTGGGCTGTTCGGAGCGTCACGCTCCGGATCAGCCTTGCCGCCACCCTGACTGGAGGCCGGCATGTTTGGCCAGACTCTACTGTTCATGACTGCATCATTCCAGCACTCTCTACTGTGCATGTGCTTATTACACACTGAGGGAGTGACACAGTCTAACAAATTATATATGTTGATATATATTTATATATATATTTATATAAAAATACGTAAAAGAAAACTTTATTTCAGTGATATGTGACCAAAACCTGTTTGAATGCTGAAAATGATTTCTAACTGGTTCAAATATTAATAGGTTCGTGAGAGAGCAATAAACACACACTAAGAATTCTATTTATACACAGCACAGCAAAATGCCTTAATTGAACTATCGGTCATAGGACTGTGCCACAGACACAAAGAAAACTATTTATTAAAAATTGTGTTAAAAGCTGTGTAAAATCAACATGTTGGCCGTTTGTTCAGAAGAAGGAATTATGGGTAAACCAACAGCTGGACAGGACACCAATGCATCACTTCACAATGCTTTGGAGACCTCTCAGGGATTCAATGGGTTTAAATCCCGATTCAAGTCAATGGATTTTTTTTAGTCCCTTCCTATAGTACAGATGGTTTGCCCCAAAATTCCTCCACACATCTTTTGAAGAAAGGACCCTTTAACCCATTAAGGACCAGTGACGTTTCAGGACCGTCACCACTGTCCTTGCCTAAAGGACCTGTAATGGTCCTGACAGATCATGTATTTTTTGCTAACAGCGCTCCTGCGGCAGCACTGTGAATAGTAGCTGGGTCTGAAATTGACCTCTTAAAGGGAAACCAACCCCAGTACAGCTGGTCTTTAAGGGGTTTAAAAAAGGTAAGGGCAGAATGCTAGAAATGTGTGCAATCACTATTTACAGTATTTGATGGCAAAATGATTATCACCAAAATGTTACTGAAATGCATGTTTTTTTCCTCAGTGAACATTTGCTTTTATCTTTAGTGAATGAGTTTCAAAAGGTGGTCGTGGCTAAAGTGTCCACCATCTTGAGAGAGGATTAGCAATTGTGGCTAATTGAGCAAAACAATTACCATACATTTTCATACGTCTGGCTAACTTTGCCAAGAATTTAGGAGCGTTCGCTAACTTTGCCGTTAATTTAGGAGCACGTGCTGTTCAGTATCAAGGTGTTAATAGGTTTCTTGCATCAAAACGTGAGCAATTGCAAATAGCACATAAATTTATGGCTTTTATAAAATAGAGAATGATCCACTTTCTTGCATTCCATCATAAGTGCCATACTGGTCTATCTAAGAGCTGCCATTTATTGAGCAAACCATCTTCACCATAAGGGATGAATAAAAATTCTGCTGTCAGTAATTTAAACTGGGCTTTTAACCCCTTGAATGGCAGAGAAGTCTACAATACATTTCAAAGCAATGCACTGGGAAAATCTCTAGCATTCAATTGGTCAATTTTCATTTCTTCCCATGGTGCAGTTGTTTTGCTCCAGAATTGTTCCTCTTTAGGTTGATGAATATGGTGCTAGCTAGCTAGCTAACTAGATAGATAGATAGATAGATAGATGGATAGATAGATAGATAGATAGAACACATTCATGACATCAGGTGAACAGGCCTGCATGCCAGAAAATATAATTCTGTATTTTTGCCCAAATTAGCACTATTAGGACTTTTTCCATGATCTAAATGTTTATTGCATTGGTCAACGTTTCAATCTTCCTTTGGGATTTTTACCAAGACTTGATAAAGATCCCAAAGGGGCATCAAAATGTCAAACAATGCAAGAAACTTTTAGACCATTGAAAAGTCCTAAGAGTGCTGATCTTGGAACAAAATGACAAAGATGAATTTTGATCCAGTTACAAATACTTATATGTTTTATCAAGTAGTCAGGGTAAATGCCTGCATCCATACACTTAAATCTTTAAGAACCAGAGGAGTGTCCACTACACTGCATAGTGAATGAAGGCCTAGGTGTAAAATACTTTTCTGGCCTCCAGTTCATGACAAACTACTGGAAAACCAAAAACATTTTCTAATTTCAGCATTCAATTGCATCTTCTTCGCCGATGGTTTTTCAGTCCCGTCTGGCTCTAATATGGTTAAATACCATGCATTCCAATCTAGCATATTTAAAATGTTCTAAAATCTAGTTTTACATATGATATAACGAGCTATTCGTTCATGTTTTGTGTAGTACTTAGGGATGCCGTTGGCCCTGGAATTCTGATAGGTGTTCCAGAAACGATAAGGCAGTGATGTATGTAGACTGTCCAAGATAAGAGAAAAGGCTTTCTGAATAGAAAAACTATGAGCACCAATCTGAATAAATTATCTGTGTTATCTCTTGCCTCTCAACAATATTAACCAAATAGTGGCTGTATATGAAAGTTTATACATGAAGTAGAAAAGTAAGTTTGTGATTAGATTCAGGGATCTAGATTTAAATGAAAATGTATACACTCTAAATGGGAGTGCATTATCTTTGCATGACTTTAACCCCAGTTCATTCCTTTAATCCATAAATCTGGGAGCTCCCACGGAACTTTCCCAAGGGACTGACTTTTGGTTCCCCTATTTGGTCCATTAAATACACTTTTAAAGGGATAATAATGTTTCACAAAAACAACAGCTCCAATTAATCTTTATAGTATTTGGGCCATGGAGAGTGTTATTTCAATACTGTCCGAGTTGTTGTTCAAGAGTAATTGAATGATAGAGTATCCCCCTCCTGCCCCTTTTACCTAGTGTAAGCCACCTCCCCTCAGATGTGGAATCTCATTGTGGAACCAGACAGCTCACAGCAAGGGACAATCTTCTTACTGTGAGCATCAGGAAAATCCTGATCCCTTGACATGTTTTTTCTTATGCTCACTGAAGATTGTCCCTCTCTGAGATCCATCCGGACAGTCTTGCTGCTCTGAGGTTAACAGTGTTACATCAGTAAAAGGTGCTTTTATTGTGAAACACTACTTTCCATTTAAGGAAAAATGGTGAATTGAACACATAAACAAAATGATGCCTCTATTCCCCTTGGTGTTTATGCTGATATATTTGTCGGTGGGTTGAACGTACACCACCTAAGCAGCATTTATTACGTTTTTACTTGTTTGGTTGAAAAGTTCTAAAATTTGCCATGAAAGAATAGAAAAGAGACTAGACGCTGCAGTTAGGCTACATTTGTTATCAAACTAATTAAAAACAACAAAAACATAAAACAAATGGTTATTTTCATGCACAGCTGTCTACATGTAAAGAGGGAAAACTTTATTATTGCATATTTTAGGCACTGTGTAGCTAAGACTTTTTTTAAAATGCTGACTCGGAAAACACACAACTTAGAATTACTTTTTGAAATATGCTGACTGGGCATACACAACACTAAACATTATATAAACCCTATTCATCTTTAGGTGACAATAATGACCTTGAAAGTTCTCAATTTCATAAGCCTAAGGTCTGGTTCCCACATTAAACCAATTTATACTCTGGTAATATGTGGGGAATTACAGGCCAAAGACCTTACAATTAAAGGGATAGTAATACTTAAAATGTAAAAAAAATTGTTCTAGGGTTTATCCCCTGAATAAAACAAGGCTATTCCCGCTGATGAGAAGTTTTTTTTATTCAAAAGTTATTGCAGTTTAAACATGAATTTTTTTAGGTGCAGTATCACAGTGTCCTGAAATTTTACAGTGGCGCTGTTGCTACACCATCTTATGGGCAGCTCTGGTGAGTTGACCATAAATCTCCATAGGATGGTGTAACAACAGTGCCACTTTACAATTTCAGGTGACTGTGATACTGCACCTAACAAAGTTTGAGCTGCAATAACTTTTGAATAAAACATCTCTCAGCAGTGGGAGTTTCATTGTTTTACTCAGGGGATAAACCCTGCAACATATTTTTTTTTTTACATTTTACGTGTTACTATCCCTTTAAGAAGAGATAAAAAGTTCTAGTTCAGCTTCCACCATCAGTACTTGCCAGCTACTGGGGTCCAATTAAGCAAAATGTCAAGGATTAACCTAACAACTTGTTTAAAGAGATGTTTCGTGTTCATATAAACCCATGCATCAAAAGAATATACAGTATTATCTGAGTAGTTTCTCTGGCACTATGCTTCTTCCCTAGCTTAATATACAGTATCAAGAAATAATGGCTTCTGTATACTGCTATGCAAAAATAGGTTTTATACATGCTCAAAACTGCTTTTTTTGGTTGACCCATTAACATGCAAGTTTGAATACTGAGCAGTTTTTAGACAAAACAAATGAAATGAATGATTCAAAATAAAACTTTTTTGTGATCATTTAGATGTGTGAAAATGTAAATATACACAGAAAGGTTATTTCTTTTCATTTGGCACCCCCATTAACAGCTCAGAAGGTATATTCTATAAGTATGCTCCAGATGCATTCTTTTTAACTCCTTGAAGACCAGACAGAGGCATAACTATGACCTACTGGGTTGTGGTGCAAAATGAGAGACTGGGTCCAACCAATTATACATGGTCTGAAGCAAGTTTGCAAGCATAGACCTTTGCAACCTATCGGGCATCTCTGTCGTTTAAGGGGGTAGTAAAGAAAAGGGAAGGGGCTCATTGACACTATTCTTGTCTTAATAGATCAGACATATGTGTGGGGGAGGATGCCAGCAACTGTGAACCAACATAGGAAACTGATCTTTCAGAGTAGTGCATAGCCAACAGGACCCCTCAGATGTTGGACCCCATCACAACTGTACTATCTGCAACTCCTGAAGCAGGAGTGTAACTACAACAGGTGTGAAGTGTGCAGTTGTGCTGGAGGTAGCATCCAAGGGGGCCTCTTTTGTTTTGGGGTCCAATAGTTTATAGTTATGCCTCTGTGGAAATATTTTTATGTTAGAGGGCCCAAAAAAATGTTTGCACTGGGGCATTCCAGTAACTTGTTTCATCACTGCTCTGAAGTTACTCCCCAGGGACCTGAGGGGTGTGCAATTCCTGTAGGCCTCAAAAGGTTAAAATAAAATGGAACTGAAATCTATTACCAATTTATATCCTTCTGCATAAAAAAACTGTGCGCTGCAGTTATGCGCAGTACAGACTGCCCACGCTGCAGCTGATAACGGAGCTGGGCGCTCCGAATTCAGACCATAGTCGGTGAGCAGAGAGGACTATGCTCTGAATTCAGAGAACCCCGCTCCGTTATCAGCCGCGGCACGGGCAGTCTCTATTGTGCATGACTGCACCGCAGCCGTTGCTGCCTGGCACTGTGGCCTGTGTACATGGGCTGTTGAACTAATATATATATATATATATATATATATATATATATATATAGTGGTAGATACAATGCCAAACAAAGATTTGACATGCCAGTCAAGCCATAAGACTTGCTTTTCCCACAGAAATCACACTTTTGCAGTGTTGTTACTACTGCAAGGGATTCTGGGTAGGCATATGCAAATAAGTTTAGCAAGGAATCACCTTTTTGCCTCAAATTCCACTTTATACATGGATTCCTCAGAGTATGTCTGTGCTGAGTAACAGCTTTAAGACACAAATCAGGAAGAGATGCAAAGCCAGAGAAATATTCTATTTCTGCTTTTATCTCCAGGTTTCCCCATAGACTTCAACAGGAAAATGTTTGATAAAACGTGTTAACATTTAGCACCTGTAATAGAATCCAGCCCCAGATTTCCAGCAAGTTAAAGGGATAGTAATACTTTGTTTTATCTTTATTTTATTTTGTAGGCATTAAAAATCATGAAGAAGATATAAGTCTTATCTCTCAAACCTTTATGGTTTGAGAGATATTCACAAGCAAAGTTTTCCCTCTTGCTCCTTTTACCTAGTGTAAGCCATCTCTTCTCAGATGTGGAATCCAGTCCATAGACCAGACAGATAACAGAAGGGACAATCTTCTTCCTATGAGAACAATGAAAGCCCTGCCCCCCTTGACAAGTTTTTCAGGTTTTTCTCTTATCTTAATTGAAGATTGTCCCTCTCTGCAGTCTACCTGGGCACCTCCCTTCTGATCTGGCTGAACAGTGTTACATCAGTAAAAGGGGCGGGAGGGGGATACTTTGTCATTGAATTACTCTTGAACTACAACTCTGACAGAATTGAAATAACAATCTCCAAAGTCCAAATATTATGATGATTAATTAGAGCTGCTTTTATTGTGAAACATTACTATCCCTTTAAAGTGGACCTTTCACCTTAACTCAAGTTTGCATATTTGAAAACTGCATTAAAAACTGCCTATTTGTTACGATGATCAAAAGTCCAGCAAAAGTATGATTAAGGAGATACTCATACTCACTACTTATATGCTAATGTACACTAATTGTGATACCAGGTGGTTCCAATGACTTTCTATATGATAACTAGTGTAAAAGCCCGTGTACACAGGCCAAGGTCCGGGTGATGTTAACCCTTTGAGTGCCAGAGGGGTACGCAACACATTGCTTTGCAATGCGTTGCTTACCCCTCTTGCACTCAAATGTTTAAGAGGCAGGTCCTGCTCTGCGCCCTGGCGCCAACGCAGTCATGCACTGTAGAGACTGCCCAAAAGCACAGAATTCTCCCAACACAGAACTCCCAGCATTCTGTGCGTTCGGGCAGTCTCTACTCTGTGTTGTACCAGGAAATATTCTCTTTCACTTTCCCTAGAGAAAAAATGTGTGACTATTTTCTTAACTATACAGCTGCTGGAATTTTGGACAACATGACAGATAGGCAGTTTTGAATGACATTTTCAAATATGTAAGGCAAATCCAAGGTGATAGTTGGGTCCACTTTAATTGGGACTTTTAGCGACTTAAATCTGAAGCGGGAAACCTTAGGCCCTCCAGCGTTTGAGGACTATTGTTCTGACAAGAGGAATGATGGTATCTGTAGAGATAATGTGACATAAATTATTTGTTCTGGTTCAATGTAGTTGAGACAGGACGAACCCTAAGAAAAAGGATGTAAGTCCAGTGTGAACAACAAAAGAGACACCCAGTAGGTCAACATTTTTTCTAAACTCATCACAGCATTAAAGATCTCAAAGTAACTTTACTGATGGGGTATTTTAGAACAGAGAAAGATCTGGGAGTGTAACTCGATAACCAAGTTTAACACTCAGAACTGTGGCTTGAACCGTAACAAGGAATTTATGTCACTTTAACCCACGCAATAAAAATTTTATGGTCCCTTTGGGTGCTAGGGGGGGTGCACAGATCATTGCAAGCAATAGGTTGTGCACCCCTCTGGCACTTGGACTGTTCACTGATACATTCTATAGACAGCCATCTTTGGCTAAAGACTAAGGGCTCAATTTAAAGACAGCTGTTAAACCAGCCGCTAAGTAAAAAAGGCACATCGGCCGCAAACAACACATAATTTATGGCAGATTTAAAAGTAAGAGTACGAGAATAGCTATCGAGCATAGGCACAACAAAAACACACTACACAAAAACCAGCGTCGCCCCTGATTTCGCATCACCGTGCGTCCCAAACACACGTTAAAACACAACTTATGTCAAAATGTAACATTACGGCTGGCATTGGCTAGCAACCATAATAGGTGAAATTAACCATTGCTATCTCGTTAAAGGGATAGTAATACCTAAAATGTGAAAGGAAAAATATATGTTATAGGATTTATCCCCCGAGTAAAGCAAGGGTATTCCCACTGCTGAAAGGTGTTTTATTCCAAAAGTATAACAGCTCAAAGTTTAATATTTCAGAGGCAATATCACAGTGGCCTGAAATTGTACAATGCCGATGTTGCTAGACCATCCTCTGGACAGCTTTGGTCCAGGGACCATAAATCTACATAGGATGATGTAGCAACAGCGCCAATGTACAATTTCATGCCACTGGGATGTGGCACCAAAGGAATTCAACTCTGAGCTGTGATATATGTCGAATAAAACACCCTTCAGCAGTAGGAATACCATTGTTTCACTCAGGGGGATAAACTCTACAACATATATTTCCCTTTCCACATTTCAAGTATTAATATCAATTTGACACTATCATGACTACGTTTACTGATCACACAGTCTCAATTCTCCACACAGCTTACGTGCCTCCAGCACAGCAGGAGCCCGTGGAGGAGGCCACCTCACCACCCAGTGAGGAGTATACGGAGGAGGGGACCAGCCAGTGGATACCATACCCAACATCCACACCTCCACCCCAACTGGCTGCCCCACCTCTGGCTGCACCACCTCTGTCTGCCCCACCTCTGGCTGCATCACCTCTGGCTGCCCCACTTCTGGCTGCACCACCTCTGGCTGCACCACCTTTGTCTGCCCCACTTCTGGCTGCCCCACCTCTGGCTGCACCATCTCTGGCTACACCACCTCTGGTTGCTCCACTGTATTACAGTGACTGGATGCAACAGGAGGAGAGGTGGATGCATCCCACCATCTCCAGGAGCTATTACCCTCCAGCAGCAGCACCACCACCACCACCAGGGAGGCAATGACTGCCCAGAAATGTGGCCACCACCCAATATGGGCCATACTCGTCACAGATTGACCGACCCTCCTGGATGGCTCCCCAGCATGGCCCCAGGTATGATCCCAGGTGGGGGCCAAGCACATAACAGTGGCCAAGGTATGACCCTTGGCCACTTGACTACCAACACCTGCGCCTGCTTGGGGAGCCACAGCACCCTGTGCCAAGGGACCTGTTTACTCCACCACCTCCACCAGCTCAGTGGGCAGCAGTGAGTCCATTGATGTGGTGGGCATATACCCATCTGCAGCACACACAGCACCAACTGAGGAGGACACAGCACCTGCTGAGGAAGACACAGCACCAGATGAGGAGGACACAGCAGCAGCTGAGAAGGACACACAACCAGCTATGGAGGACACAGTATCAGCTGAGGAGGACACAGCAGCAGCTGAGGAGGACACAGCAGCAGAAGAGTCACCGGGCACAACCATCTCCAGCAGTGAATGCCCCACAGGGATGGAGGCATAGTGTATGACCCTGCAAAGGAGACTACTCCAGTCAAGCCACTGCACCAATGACAACATCACCAGGAGCCATAGGGAATCCCGGAGAAACACAAAAAGGATTGAGGCAAGAATCCATGCCCTGGAGTCGGAGGTCACGAGGATCAACACTCAACTCCATCAGCTCCACACGGGGGTGATGGACATGTTTGCACAGGCTTGGTAGAGTTGAGAGAGCAGAACCACAGGGAGAACTTACGGTTAGAGAGGTAGAACCTGCGTTCCACAGAGGGGTCCACTGCACCCACCACCTCCTCCAATGTGACCCCTGAAGCCACACCTATGGGGCAAAGGGTGACCAGGAGATCATCCAGGGCATCCCTTTATGGCACACAGTCTAAGGGCCCCCCCCAAAAAAAAAAATGCCCAACATGTTCCATTCCCCCTGAGTAAAGGAACATGGTGTTTTTGAATCCTGTCTGATCTGCTTTGTATTTGGTTATAGATTGGGTGGCAGAGTTGTCTCCAATGCATTGCCAAACAATGCAGTGAAACCTATCTTTGGAATGACCGATGACGAGGTGATTGATCGCTACAGGTTGAGGCCACATAGGATCATTGCCTTGTATGAGGTCATCAAGGATCAGGTAGATCCCCTCTACATCCACAACCATGCCCTCTCTGGCCTGCAAAAACTCCTGTGTGCCATACACTTCATGGTAAGTGGCGCCTTCCAGTCCACTGAGGGTTATGTATCTGGCTTGTCACAGGCCAAATTCTCCAGAGTGCTGGCCAAGGTCTTTCCAGCCCTCAAAAGCAAGGCCAGTACCTACATACATTTCCCCACCACCGACATGGAGTGGATACATCTCAAGCAGGGCTTTTATGGAAGGCGAGGCATGCCCAGGGTCATGGATGCTATAGATTGCACCCATGTCCGTATCAAAGCCCCAGCACGTGACGCACATATCTACATCAACAGGAAGAACCTCCACTCCATGAACGTGCAGATGGTGTGTGAAAGCAATCATGTTGATGAGACAATGAGAGGGGTGCAGATCAGAGACAGGCTCATCACGGACCACTTTAGCTGTGAGTATAACACAGGCATTCAGCTCCTCCATCAGTCCTGTGAATTGGTGCCAACACACTAACCACACCGTACATGATGTTCTGTTTTACCCCACAGAATCATTGACACAGCACTGCACTGCCAGCAGTATGGCCCCACACATCATCCATACCATGGACGTGCCATAGTGTGTGTGGAGATTGCAAAACCATCTTCCATTTCCTTATTCACACTGACATACATACCGCAAGGATATCAAGCACACCACCAGGAGAACCAACGTACAACACATAACCCATGTTCTGCATCTTACAGGGATTGACTGACAGCAACTAACGTGATTTGGCATTATCATAGCCAGAGCAACCATGCTAGTCTTGTAGCGAAAGAGTGTTATCCAGTGCAATGCATTGAATAACACTCTGTCACATCAGGGGTTAAAGTGCCATTGGAGTCAACATGGGACCTGTAGTTTGCTAGAGCTGAGAAGAGCAGCAGAGGGATGGATCTACAGTGGTATAGTTACACAATGTAGAGGTCATAAAACATGGATCAGATCTCCAGGGACACCATGCTGACATGTGAGTGTGTAGTGATAGGTGCCCCTGACATGAATACACACATCAACAAGTATGTCCTAATAGTTCCATTAAACAAATAAAATTGGGCTGCCACTGTCATTATCACAGTGGTAGCCCAAATTCATTAGTTTCATGGAGCTCTCAGAACATACTTGTTGATGTGTGTATTCATGTCAGGGGCACATATCCATAGGGCTGCTTCAGTTTCCTTAGTTCTCTACATAATGGGTTACAGATGAGTACACAACACATTACAAAGCAATGGTTTGTGTACTCACCTGTAACGAAAAAGATTGAGGGGATTATGAAGTTGAAATTGTTGTTGATAAGTTTGAGGCTGCTGCTCCAAATCCTGACCTCTTGTCCCACAGGCATCCATAGCATGATCCATCCTTGAACTGAAGATTTTCCATGTGACTGGACTGATGCCTTGACATCATTTCTATGAAGCTCACCCCTTAGTGTTTCAAGTGATTGTGTTGGTGATGCAATGTTTGACCTGATGTTCACAGCAACCTCTACTGGAACAGTCTCATATAGACACAGAAAACACAAATTCATGTGTGTACTAACATCCAGCTATCAAACCTGTACAGTTAGAATGCTCATCTACAGAGTTGTCAAACCTTGTGGACAACACATGAGCAGGACAATAGTGTTTCTAAAGTAGTTTCAAAGTATATTTAGTGTGCTCATACAAGATAGACTTGTGCGATTCGGTTCGGCTAATTTTGGAATTCGGACAAATCAGGAGTATTCTACATCATTTGGACCTTCTGAAAGCCAAGGTCAACCCACACAAAAATATCAGATTCTGAAACAGACCTAGTCGGACGTAGCTTTTCCACCTGAAACTATTACAATGTTGCTACAAACTGCTAAAAATAGATCTCATAAAACAGGAGCTTTACAGTTCGTGCAAAGTGCAGATATTAACCACATAAGGACACAAGCAATTTTGGCATTTTTGTTATGTGTGTGTTGAACCATAATTTCTATCATGGTTGTTTATTGCACAAACACATATTATATACCATTTTTTAAATGGCAGAAAGGGCTTTAATTTGATGTGACATATACATATATAAGTGTGTAGGGGTTTATAAAATACCCCTTCCTGTCTCATTAGAGATTTAATATTATTATTAATGTAGTTTAATGTATTTTTTATTTTTATTTGTATAATTTACATTTTTTATTGAATATTTACATTTTTTTTTTAATTTGGCCGAATAATTCAGACTATTGACAAATTTGGTCCAAGTCAAACAAGTCCGGTCCGAAATTCGGACCCTCTGAATTAAAAAAAAAAAATTGCCAAAATCGAATTTTAACGAAAATTTTTGACGTGCACAAATCTAATACAGGTGTTTAATGCATACAGGCAATATACCCAGAAAACACATGTACGTTCTAATGTACTTTGAGACACAATAAAGAAGAACCATCACTATTCAATCTGTGTCTGTATGAGGAAATGTTGGATTACACATGTGTCAATGCGCAACCACACTCAAGGCTAGAGTATCCCTCATACATGGGAAGGCATGACCCACATCACAGATGTCCACTACTTGTTTGCCAGTGAGTGGACTCTGTGATGTAGTCATGCAAACAGATGATGGGAGTGATACACTAATATGTGTTGGGAGTGATAAAGAGGTGATACAGGAAACATATTTCCACAGTGATTTCATGTCCAAGGTTTCTGTGTTGCTCAATATAATCAATGTTCTGAGATTGCTTTAGTTTGACATATCTCAGTACATAGGCTATATCAACAAACAACCAGACTAAGTGAACAAGTGTTATGACTGGTGAAGTGTGTTACAACCTTAGTAAAACAACAACACAACTTACTAGATAATCCAATGCTCCCCCTAGGATTTCAATGTGTGTGAGGATGTTGGTGCTGAATCCTCTGCTGCTGTGGATGCTGCTGCTGCTGGGTCCTCTGCTGCTGATGTGGCTGCTGAGTCCTCTGCTGCTGTGGATGCTGCTGCTGCTGTGACAGCTGGTGGAGTGGCTGCTGCAGATTATGGGTATGGACCCACCACATCAAGTGACCCACAGCTGCCCACTGATGTCTGTGCTGGTGGAGGTGGTGGAGTGATATCTTCCCTGGGTAGAGGGCACTGGGGCTGCCCAATCAGGCCCAGGTGTTGGCAGTCCAGTGGCCAAGGGTCATATCTTGACCACTGCTAGGTGCTTGGCCCCCACCTTGAATCATACCTGGGGCCATGCTGGGGAGCCATCCAGAAGAGTATGTCCATCTGGTCTCTATATGTGCCATAATGCTGGCTGGCCACTGTCCCTAGAAGCCATTGCTTCTCTGGTGGTGGTGGTGGTGCTGCTGCTTCTGGAGGGTAGTAGCTCCTGAAGGTGGTGGGATGCATCCATCTCTCCTCCTGTTGCATCCAGGCACTGTGATGTGGTGGAACAGCCAGTGGTGGAGCAGCCTGTGGTGGAGCAGCCAGTAGTGGAGCAGCCTGCGGTGGTGCAGCAAGTGGTGGAGCAGCCTGTGTTGGAGGAGGTGTAGATGGTGGGTACAGTGACCACCTGTGAGTCCCCTCCTCTGTATACTCCTTACTGGGTACTGATTCCACCTCCTCCACGGTCTCCTGCTGAGCTGATGGCCCATAAGCTGTGGGGAGAAATGAGATGGTGTAATAAGCCATGATAGTATTAAAGGGATAATAATACTTAGAATATAAAAAGAAAAAATATTTTTTTGGGTTTATTCCCCTGAGTAAAACTAGGGTACTCCCACTGCTGAAAGGTGTTTTATTCCAAAGTTATTACAACTGAAAGTTGAATTTTTTAGGTGCAATATCACAGTGGCCAGAAATTGTACAGTGGCACTGTTGCTACAACATCCTATGGAGATTTATGATCCTGGGACCAGAGGTGTCCATGGGATGGTGTAACAACAGCCCCACTGTACAATTTCAGGCCACTGTGATATTGCACCAATAACATTCAACTTTCAGCTGTAATAAATTTTGAATAAAACAACTTTCAGCAGTTGAAGTACCCTTGTTTTACTCAGGGGGATGAACCCTACAAAATATGTTTATTTTTATATTTTAAGTATTACTAATGCGCCATTTAAAGATTAATACTTCATTGGGATGTTCCACAGAATGGGCTTGCAAACCAGGTGCACTTATTAGACCATTCCAGTAAAGTATTTATCTCTAAATGGTGCAATTTTGGCTCTGCTGAAGAGCCTCCGTGTCATCAAATGAGTGAAATCTCCATCTGTCACATACAGTAATATCTGTCTAACCATGAGGGTTTGAGGGATAGGACTAACATCGATATACATCTTTTTCCAGTGCCTACAATATTACATCAAGGTGAAATTAACCATTCCTATCCCGTCCAAGATACACGGAAATAAAAATGGTCTGATATGTATGTGGATATGTATCTTTCATATGGGTACAAACATATCCTTCAAAGATATGAACCCAGAGATCAGTTCAGTAAATGTGATTGCGTTACTGGCCATATATGTGAACCCATCACAAACTACGTTTTATTGATATCATAAATAAAAACATACCTCATATATCCCATCTAAGTAAGGTGGGATATACTAGGTATGTGTATTTTGATGACATCAATAACAGTTTGTGATGGGTGCACATATATAGCCAGTAAGGCAATCACACATACTGAACTGATCTCTAGGTTCACATCTTTTTGGGACCTATTTGTACCCATTTGAAAGGTACATATCCACATACATATCTGATCGTTTTTCTTTGTGTATGTATATTTTTTGAACAGATATGCAGTGTGATTCAAGTGGTATTCATCCCTGTCTTATCAGTTTATCCTGTACATTGCAAGATTTTGTATTATTTTACATGTTGCTCTCTGGTTGTTATGATGGTATCCTAAGCATTACATTGTGATGCATGGGATACCACCCTGGCAATCAGAGATTGATGAACGTGACAGGATCCAGTCCATGAGGTCTGTTCCAGTTCAATCCTGAAGGGCAACAATCAAGCCAGTAGTGAAGGATATCTTTGATTAAGGCCTGTTTTTTTCCTGGATGAGCCCATCCATCCTTCTGAGTGAGGCAGCCGTAATCAATCATAGATATCCATCATTCATGGCCTGTTGTTGACCAAACTACAATGGTTCATATTTGGTTCCCATATGTATCCTACTAATAGTGGCTGGTGTACCATCTATCCATGGCATCAGCGCTCCTGGGGATCCATGTGGGAATCAAATGTGAGATATGTTATTTCAAGTTAGAGTAAATGATTCCATACACAACACCAAGCCCTGCTTTTTTCACCTTTAATTCTGTGGAATTCTGTTAAGCCTGGGTGTTGCACATACAACCAGTTATTCTCTGTGACACTGTGATGTGTGAGCTGATCCATCCTTTTTGGAATTCAGTAAGCGGTGAAGAAGACCTGATGAAGTGAACATGATGCTGAGTTCTCCATTGATGTCATTTCCCCATGTCCAATGTTTTCTATGGAGTCCCTACAATGGGACCTTAGCAATTGATTCATGTTATTGAATGGTCTCCATAGACTAACATTGGGATTGCTGAAGTGAGGGTATATAAGTGTTAATTTCTCCCCATCATCATTTTTTCACCGCTTAGTGAATGTCCCCTGTGTAGCATGCAATCGTTAGCCTATCGACTTCTGTTATTTTTCTGGTTAACCCTTTGAGTACTGGAGGGGGTTGCAAACAATTGTTGAGCGATGCATTGATAATCCCTCTAGCACTCAAGGGGTTATGTGCTGGTTTCCCTGTGGGTACATGTATGGCATAGTGTAGAAGCAGTTCTGTATTGTGTTTGAACAGCACAACAACATGAGGGTTAACCAGGGAGTTGTACAGGTTTGGGCCTGTTTGAACCTGGCTGTTTGTCCTTGTCTTGTGTCCTGTTGGACCCTCAGGGTTCTGTGTTGGTGCAGTTGTGTGGATGAATGATGGGCATATATTGGGATGTGACTGTGTTTGAGTATCCTGGCTGTGTGGGTTGATGTGTTGTGTGGTTATGTGATGGTGCACTTACCAGTAGTGTGGAGGATCCTCTTTTCCCCAGTGTCCAATCCTCCGCAGCGGTTGAACGTGATGTCTGCCGGTGGACTACCTCCGGTGCCTCGGGCGTGCAGGGCGGCATCTCCCATCTTCTTCTTGACCTGCCTTTTGCAGTCGCCCCATCTCTTTTTTGATGGAGTGCACATCCCGTCTGCAGCTGGCTACTGCATTGACCCGGTTGCAGATTTGGTTCCAGGTGGCCTTTCTCCTTGCAGCCAGGCCAGGGACCCTCTCCCTCAGGAACAGGATTGTCTCCCTCTCCAGCATAGCCTCCACATGGGCCCTTTTCTCCTCCTCGGTGTAACAGGGATCTCTGGTTCTGTCCTCCTCAGCTCCAGCCTGCGAGGAGTCAGACCCAGAGTGCCCTGCCTGTGCTGCACCTGCCTGTGTGTGGTGGTCCCCACTATGTACCCCTCGTCCCACTGCAAGTTCTGCCCCTGTTCTCTTTGTGCCTGCTCTTCTGGGCCAGCTCCCCCTCCGTCCTGTGGATCTTCCTCTCCCACCCCTACTCTCAACAGGGAAGTCCTGCTCTCCTTCCTCCTCCTCCTTCAGTACTCTCCCCATCTCTCTCTCCTGTCCTTCTCTCATGGCCATCACTCACCCACTCACACCTAGGCACACCCACAGGCCCTCACAGACACACTCGATCCCACTCACTCTCTGTCACACTCTTTCACTCACAGATTCACACTGTCAAAATAAAGTTTAAAAAATGTGTAAAGTGTTATGAAAAAAGACTATGTGGATGTATGTGTATGTGTTTGTGTTTGTATGGGTGTATTTTATATGTGCAAAAGTGTGATATGTGTATATTTAGTGCAATGCTCTTCTCTCTCTCTCCAAACTCCAAAAACTCCTTCTACCTCCAATGTCTGCTCCTCTCTCCCTTGCTCTAAACGCTATCCTCTGCTCCTGGGTCCTGTGATCTAGCTTGCCAAAACTCGAAACACAGACAAGGTGTGACCATTATTTTGGGGTATTTGAACATTTTTGCTATTTTGGGGCCTTGGGATTGGCTGTAGGTTTGAATTTTTTTTGTGCATCTATCAGGGTTGCTAGCCAACACCAGCCGTAATGTTACATTTTGACTTAAGCTGTGTTCTAATGGGTGTTTGGGGAGCACGGTGATACTGAAAAAGGTGCAATGCATGTTTTTGTGTTACGTGTTTTTGTTGTGCCTATGTTCGTAAGCTACTCTTGTAGACTTAAATTCGCCATAAATCATGTATTATTTGAGGCCAATGTGCCTTTTTTACTTAGCGGCTGGTTTAACGGCTGCCTTTAAATCTACCCCATAAGGTCTTAAAGTTACCACCTCTCTCCCCTTTCAATGATGTCAGCTGTAAAGCTGACAGAAAGAGATCTGAGTCGTGCAACCCAACGGCGGCTCTTCAGCAGAGCCGAAAAAGCAATATCTAAAAAGAAATACTTCATCGGAACAGTCTACAAAGTGTGCTTGCAAATCAGGCACACCTTGTAGACCATTCCAGTTAAGTATTTCTATTTAGAGTGGGGTATTTTCGCTCTGCTGAAGAGCCACTGGCCAGTCCCGGGACCAGGATCTCCTTCTGTCAGCTTGGCAGCTGAAGTCAGTGAAAGGGGAGGTTGGGGGGAACTATAAAACCTTATGGGCTGGATTCTGTTGCAGGTGCTAAATGTTAACACCCATTTTATCAAACATTTTCCTATTGAATTCTATGGGGAAACCTGGAGATAAAATCAGTGATAAAATTAGCACCTGCAAAAGAATAGAAATGTTTGAGAGACAGAACTTGGGCCAGTTAATTTATTTTTTTCATATCTAAAATAATACATGTTCTTAAAATAAGACGTTACTAACCCTTAAACCATTTTATTGCCAGGGAGGTGTGTGTCAGAGGACTTATACTATACTGTTATACATTGAAGAGGGGACTGCCAGTGACCACATTCATTTTATTTTTCATGAGACAGTAAAGAAAACAATGACTCTCTGCTTAAAAGCCAAAAGTTAGTGATTAACCCTTTGAGAGCCAGGGGAGTATCCAATGCTTTACAAACGGTTTGAAAAAGTTAAACACAGGCAACAATAATATTCTAGAACATTTAGCATCTTCAGTGTTTCATCATAGAAAATGTAAGACAAAATGCACTTACCCAGGTAGAAATACTTTTTTTCCCCTAAATTGTCACAGTATTCACCTGAAATGAGTTAAATGTATAGTAATTAGATTTACAGGTACAATATATATTTAATAATTGATTTAACTTTGTCATTAAACATTTGAGTGCCAGAGGGGTATGCAATGCATTGCTTTGCAATGCGTTGTGTACCTCCTCTGGCATTCAAGCGGTTAACTATTTCAAAATTCCTAAAACCGTTTAGTGGAATACTTCAAAAATTCTAAAAATAATGTAAAATGCTGAAAAACATTAACCCCTTAAGGTCCACAGCGGTGCACAATGCATTCCAATGCAATAACAATATGTTGCCTGCTCCTCTTGTCCTTAAGTGGGTTAATGAAAATAATGCTAGTATTTAACCCCTTAACGTCCAAAGATATACATGTACATTAAGGGTCAATGTGTGATAAGGACCAATGACGTACATGTACGTCATAGATGTCAAGGATCCCAGCGTGGCTGAATGCCACTTGGGGAGCCCTGAATCGGATCCGAAAAAAAAAAAAATGTGCTCCGGTCCTTAAATGGATAGTAATACTTAGTTTTATCTTTATTGTATTTTGTAGGGATTAGAAAAACATGAAGAACAATATAAGTCTTATTTCTCAAACCTTTATGGTTTGTGAGATATTCACAAGCAAAGTTTCCCCTCCCGCCCTTTTTACCTTGTGTAAACAATCTCTTCTCAGATGTGAGTCTGGTTGTAAGACCAGACAGATAACAGAAGGGGACAATCTTCTTTCTATGAGAACAATGAAAACCCTGCCCCCCTTAACAAGTTTTTCAGGTTTTTCCCTTATCTTAATTGAAGATTGTCCCTCTCTGCAGTCTACCTGGGCACCTCCCTTCTGCTCTGGCTGGGCAGTGTTATATCAGTAAAAGGGACGGGAGGGGGATACTTTGTCATTGAATTACTCTTGAACTACAACTCTGACAGAATTGAAATAACACTCTCCAAAGTCCAAATACTATGATGATTAATTAGAGCTACTTTTATTATGAAACATTACTATCCCTTTAAAGGGTTAAACTGCTAGATTTTTCTTCTCCTAAATCTCTGAACCACAGTAGAAATGATTTAGCCAAGGGCAGATATCTGATTATATAGAGTAGGCAATTGCCTCATACAGGGGTAATCAATTGTTGTACCTCCAGACTGTGGTGTATAACTCTCATCATTCCACAGTCAACCTTTGACTAGTTGATGATAATGAGAATTGTAGTCTCAAACAGCTGTAAGTCCAACCATTGGCTACCTCTAGTCAAAATACATCTAGAGGGGGATGCACTAAAGCATGATAAAGAGGTGATAACACAGAGATGTCTTCTCCAGTGATAACACTTCCCCAGTTCCTATGTTATTCTATGGATCCAATGCACAAGGAATTCTCCAACTTTGGAGATCTTAGTGCATAGGCTCTATAATATAAAATAGGACCTGGACAAGTGATATCACTGTAGAAGTCATCTCCACTTTATCACACCCCCTAATTGTGATTGTCAGCAGGAGTCCTGCACCAACATATGGAGGCTGGTTTATCTACTAATTTATATACTACTGCAATGTCCATGTAAACACAAATCTGAACAGTTCCTTTACCATTTTATCTACTCTAATATTGTCTAACTTATTATGTGGAACAACATCATAGTAATAATTTGTTTAACAAAGGGACATAGGAAAATGTCCTTAAAATGGCAGTTAGATCTATATACTTTATTTTTCTTGTATTTGGTCTCTGCTGCACACTATAATCAACTGTTTCAGCTTTTATTCTGATAGAACCTAGTGACCCTTATGAATCTTTCAGATCTGATGAATCCCACTGATTGTTGTGTGGACGTGTGACCTAGAGGCAAACTTTAACAGTGATCATCATATACAGGAAACTGCAGATCCAAAGCAAAATGCATATTAAAGTGGAACTTTCACTACAATAGCATAGCGCCACAAATGATAATTACATTAGCGCTATGCACACACTTATTTTTATTTTCAGGTATAATTGCTCCTTTAACGAAAAATATAACCTTTTATGTAGGCAGTTTATGCAGGCAGGCACCGGCTGGGATCTTGCAGTAGGCACTCCCTGCACCTGCACTGTCAGTTCCTTTCTGGTGCCTTTCGACACAGTGGCATTCAACCGACCAATCATGGAGTTGAAGGGGATGGACAGAGCAGAAGCAGAGATGCCGGCTCTGCAAGATGTCTGTGCTGTTCCCCGGTGCCTGCCTGCATAAAAGGTTACATTTTTTGTTAAACCAGCAATTATACTTGAAAATAAAAATAAGTGTGTGCATATCGCTAATGTAATAATCATTTGCGGCGCTATGTTATTGTAGTGAAAGTTCTGCTTTAATAAATAAATAAATATACATGACTGCTGTATGAAAGACTGCTCCCTAAGTAATTCCTTCTATTAAAGCATTGAATCGGTTAATAATAGGGTATATCTGCCATTTAACCACATGCTTGGGAGGTCTTCCTTTCCACCTAAAGCCCTTGAAAGGTTAATGTCAATTTTATAATTGGAACCTAGCGTAGGCCAGTATTACGTTTGAGATGGATGGCTCATAAAATAGCTACATTCATTGAAGAAGCCCTCTTTAGGAACCTTATTTAATTAGAGCTTAAAGTTGTTGAACCATCTATTCTGGGAAGACATGGGCAGCTGTGATCCAAGTTCCTTCCTGATCTGGCTGTTCCCTGTGTTAGGGGATTCTGGGTAACGAAGCAGTTTAACAAGAAGTGTGTTTTTTATTATTATTATTTTTATTATTTGCTGATAGGGATAGGGACAGGTAATTATAAAAATAGTTTAACTGATAAGTGACAGAGACAGGGACCCTGATGAAAGCTATGGCTGAGGCAGATTGATAATAGAAGAGATAGAGTAGTTTGTAAAGGGCAAGACATCACATACAAGTAATTTTATTGTGTACATCACTGTAACAATTCACACAGTAGTTTAATAATGTCCAGCAAATGCATCGGAGGCAGGTGAAGGTCGAAAGGAGTAGGAGAACTACAGGGACATGTAAGTAAAGCGGTAGTCCAAAAACTGACTGTATCCATGGTTGATACAGTTTGTGTAATAAATTATGGTGATCCCTCTCCTACTGAGGAGGCAGTTTGTCAAAGTCCCATAAAATGTTCCACCACCAGCAATATTAATAAAAAATCTAAGGAGTATGACCTAATCACTGATGATGATGTAGCTCTAGAATATATCTCTCTAGTATCCTCCTTTTGTTCAGATACAGGTGACGTTGTGAGTAAAAGAGATGATGACATGGCCAGAAAATTAGCTTAAAGGCAAAGGATCAATCTTCCACTACTGAAAAGGAGCAATGTGCCTGTTTATAAACTTATAAATCAATTAGAAAGTCTGACTCTGGCTAAGAAAAGATGCCAAAAAATACACAATAACCTATCAGTCATCATCAGCATTGTCACTACTTCCACTTTCAATCACCACTCAGCAACACGCACACACGCACAAACACACACACAAACGCTAGTGTTCAGTAACCAGAAACACAACAGATTATCAAAATTCACATCCCTAGCTATGATGAGTGCATCTGCTGCTGTTGGAAGTATAGCACCCAGTTGTACAATTGCAGCAACATCTAGCTCCAGTAGTAGCAGCCCCTCATAATCCAAAATCTAAACTTGATGCAATCTGCTGTCTGTGTAAGAAGCATGTGAGCAGGGGGGAAAACAGGCTTACACCACCTCCTCACTGAGATCCCACCGGAAGCACAACCACAGGTCTAACTGGGAGATATATCATCAACATGTCAGAGGTGCCACAACTAGCAGCAGCAGAAGCACTTCTAAAAGTTCCCAGGAAGGAAGTGATTATGTTCATGTGTCAGAGAGTGTGCCAAGATTTTGTTAATTTGAAATATGGCCCCTGCTGTAGGAGATGACAAGAGTCATAGATGCCCACTCATGCTGCTGTCATCCCCACTACCTCCTCTAGCCATGTTGTTAAAGCAATAAAGTTACACAGTTCTGCCATGTACTGCCAAACCACACTTACTGAGTTCTTTGGAAGTAGTCAACAACACCACAAAAACAATCTCAAAGTATGCCTGTGGAATGGCAAAGATGCCAAGATGTTGGAAATTGACAGGCTACATTATTCTTTTATTGAAAAACCAAGGTTATTGGGAGATACACTCCCTATCTTGCCAGTGGCTTCTTCATATTACCTCACAACTCATTACCTGGATTTCTAGTTATGTGCTCTTCACTTTTGAAGTTTGGAACGTGAACACTTCTGTGAAGAAGTTAATTGACTGATGTATGATTGTTTTCATGCAATCTTAATAAAGATTGTTTAACAAACAAAACAAATGAGATTTTAAAGAACTGGTGTCATGTATTGCACCTTGCTGGCATATCCACAGCCACAGTTATTTTTTCAGGATGGCTGTGGATTAATTTTACAAGCAGGTGGTTAGTGTGATGAGCAAAGGGCTGGAAACCTCTTAGGGCATGATAAGTCCCCTCACAACAGGTATGTGGACAAGTGATCAAAGTACAGACTATATGACTGCCACTGCTCATTGGGTTTCCTTTCCACCACTGGTCAACACAATCTTGCTGCATCAAGTGACTTCCAGTAATCTTGCCTCTGATTGTGGCAGTATGATTAAAAGAGTGCAGCAGGATAACCCATACTAGTGGCACACCACTTTGTGCATGTAGAGTTCTGAGAGACATTCCTACAAAGCCATAGATGTATTAAATAAACTAGAGCATGTGATAGAGGAATGGCTTGTAGCCCTATCATTGAAAGCTGGTTTTGTGTCTGCTTACAATTTCTCCAACATAACAGCTGCCTTGAGAATAGTGGATATGGTGCATGTAGTCTTCTATGTCCGTGTCCTAAATTTATTTGTGACCAGATTCCTGGCAGAATCTGAAACCAACACAGTGATGCTGAATAATGCCCACAAAATATGTGCCCATTTTAGCATCAGATTTTTTCATTCCATACAAAAGAGTAACAACCTGTTCCACCACCAGCTGAAAATGGAGGTTCCTATTAGGTGAAATTCCACTTTGTATATGCTATGGCATTTGTACTAGGAGAATAAGACCATTAGCAAGTACATAATGCAAAACCTGGAAAGCTTTAGAGGGATTGTCTTTGTCACTTATAACCTTTTGAGGAGGCCACTATGCTGTTTAGTCCTGTAGGGACAGGGATTTGTGAAATACTTCCACTGATATATTTATGTCAGAAAAACTGAGAACCATGGCTGAAAGATCAATAATGAAAACACAGATACTCATCATCTGGAGAAGGACATGTTAGCATGTTTTGAACAGTATCCTTGTATATTGTCAATTAAAAACAAAGTGTAGTACATTCTTGATACTTTGCTGGACCCTATCTTTAAATGTATCATTTCTGAATTTCTGCCAAAGCGTGATCAGTTTGTGATCTCCTTCCACCATGCAACCCTCCACTCGATCAGTGTAATATAATCCCTTAATATCCCTTCTAGCAGTTTTCCCACTACAGAGGTCAACTCACGGGTCTATAATTCCCAGGTTCTGTTTTAGTTCCCTTCTTAAATAGAGGCACTACATTGGCTCTATGCCAATCTTGTGGCACTGAGCCCGTGGTGAGAGAATCTTTAAAGAGTAAAAAAGAGGAGTCTTGCTAATACTACACTGAGTTCCTGAAGAACCCTTGGATGTATACCATAAGGAACCGGTGCTTTGTCAGTCTTAATTTTGTTCAGTCTTCCCATGACATTTTCTTGTGTTAACCCGATATCTGACAATGGTATGTTTTTATTTGTTACTTGATGAGGCTCTTCTACCATTCCTTGTTCCCTTGTATAAACTGATGCAAAGAAAGTGTTTAGAATATCAGCCTTTTCCTTATCCTCACTAATCAACTCACCCATCTCATTTTTGAAAGGTCCAATGTATTCCCTCTTATGATTTTTTGCCATTTAGGTATTTGAAAAATGCAATTTGAGTTTCATTATTTATTTTTGCTAACCTAATTGCCTTTTTGCAATCTTTGTTGCACTCCCTGTATTTTAAGAAACAATGTTCTGTTCCTTCAGACTTAAATAGTTTAACCCTTTGAGTGCCAGAGGAGTAAACAATGCATTGTAGAGCAATTCTTTGCATACCCCTCTGGCACTCAAAGGGTTATTCTTTTTTTTTTTTTCCCTTGCCATTTCAATCATTGCATTTGCAGTTAACCAGACTGGCTGTGATCTACTTCTTTCGCATTTGTTTCCAACTGGTATATACTGTTGGGTACAAGAGACACACACAGGGTATGACAAAATATCCAAAATAATCTTTAATGAATACAAAAATAGACAATGTAGTGACATAAAAACATTTAAAAAACATACAAGTGACAGACGAGCTATATATAAATATATAGGCTACTGCTATGCACCACTAAAATACATATCTACCACATTGTAGGGTTTTTTTTTTATTACTTGATATCATCACGAATATGTGCCAGTGTCACTTAACCAAGAAAGTGTTGTGGGCAAAGGATAAATGCATTCTGCACGCTAACACATTTTTCAAGCCATATTTTGCTGTAGGACTCACAACTTTGACTTTCAGCCACTTATTTCTAAACTTCAGCCCTCAGAAGAAGCAATATTACAGTGAGAAATGTAGTACCTATGGGAAATATAGGAGAAAACTGTGTTAAAATAGGCGAAAAATGTGTCAACATTGGCAGAAAATTTGTTAAAATAGGCAAAAAAGTAGGACATTTTTGCATAGGCGGAAAGGCTAAATTTTTTGCGGGAAAAGCGAAAAATCAGCCTGTTTTCGTGAAATTTTTCACAGGAAATTTTTCATACTTTTCGCCCACCCCTACTGTTAAGGCAGGAAGTTTCTCCACCATTGGAAAACATTGGTTGTAATTGGAACGGATTAAATGGGAAATTCTGTGGTGTTAGTGAAATGGTGGAAAATGTATGTTTTTCTCTATTCGTGGGAGTTCCCACAGGAACAAAACGTGACTTTTTGCTCATTCCTACATGTTTGATTCGAGGTTATGCACTAAAGCGTGATAAAGAAGAGGTGACTTCTCCAGTGATATCACTTCTCCAGTTCCTATATTATTCTAGAGAGCCTGTGCTCTAAGATCTCCAAAGTTCTAGAAATCTTAGTGTATTTGCTCCATTGAATAGCATAGGAATAGGAGTAGTGATATCACTGGAGACGTTATATCAGCTTTATCATCTCTTAGTGCATCTCCCCCATCGTATGCTATTTCATATAGTGTAACTTTCTGTAAAAATTAGTTGATAACACCCTTTGAGAAGCAGATATTTTTAAATAACAGAAAAGACATTTTAAGTGAGAAACATCTATTTTTTCAAAGTATGCAGACTGAAAAAAAAGCAGTGAGAGTGATGTCTGAAGAAGAATCTGACAATTCTGGGTTAAACCACTTGCAACATAGGTGACAAACAGGGCTGGTGCAAGGATTTTTTCCACCCTAGGCAAAACCTAATTTTGCCGCCCATTTGGCTCCACCCCTTGTGTCCCACCCCTTTATACCCCACCTCTTTTCATGATTGTTACCTCTTTTCATGATTGTCCTCTCTCTGCCCCCTGGGCCAGTCTGCCCCTGGTCTGGAGATGCCTGTAAGAGATGCCTCCCATCAGCTCCAACTTGCCCCCTATCAGCTCCAACTTGCCCTCTATCAGCTCCACTTTACCCCTTCAGCTCCAACTTGCCCCACCAGTTCCACTTTGTCCCCTATCAGCTCCACCTTGCCCCCTATCAGCTCCACCTTGCCCCCTTCAGCTCCACTTTACCCCCTCAGCTCCAACTTGCCCCCACCAGCTCCACTTTGTCCCCATCAGCTCCACCTTGCCCCCTATCAGCTCCACCTTGCCCCCACCAGCTCCAACTTGCCCCTATCAGCTCCAACTTGCTCCCACCAGCTCCACTTTGCCCCATCAGCTCCACCTTGCCTCCCATCACATACCTGTAGCTGCTGGAGCTCCCGCGCAGTCTTCTCTTCAGTAATGCAGAGCGCGCCGGGAGCTCATGACTCCCAGAGTGCTCTGCATTACTAAAGAGCCAACCGCGATGAGGGAGCGCAGTAGCGACACAGACCTGACTGTGTTGCGGTTCCTGGCGTGGTGCGTGAGGGCGCAGCTCTTCTCTCCTGCATGCCCACGCCCCCAGTGCATGTGCGCCCTAGGCCGGCACCTACCTCGCCTATAGGTGGCGCCGGCCCTGGTGACAAATAAAACTTCCCATTAATCTAGAAGGAACATTTAACATCCTGAATACCTCACTAGCAATCAAGGAGTTAAAAGGTCAATTTAAATTAACAGACATTTTTATTTGTTCCTTATAGTGTTTTTGGTTTGCTCCACAACTGCTCCTCCTTAGCTTTCTGCACAGGGTCTTCTATTCTTGGCAGGAATTAAGCATCGTATTTGACTTTTTATTTTATCAGTTAATTAACCCTTTCGGTTCCAGACGGTGTCCAACACATTGCAAATGTTAGATCGTGTTTAAAGAGCATACCCATATCTATATATACAATCTCCTTCTGCATCGACTTGATGTAGTAGATTTGAATTTGGATATAGCAGATGACAATTACTCTTACTATTCATTACTATGGATTACTGCTGTGAAAAAGCACTGTGGACAGGTGTGTTGAGAACAATCAGTAACCATATTACTTGTGCTGCGTCCTCAGCTGTATATGTTATGCATGAGGACAACAATAATGCTACTTAAGCGGTTATTTATTCTGCAGCCAAGAAAATAATTTGCTTTGCACATCCTAACCCAGACAGATGTTCCTTTCTAAAATACCATGAATAAAATATATTATTTGAAAATTTCCTTCCACACATTCCAGACAAATTATGATCCATTTATTCCACACCTTTATGTGATCTCTGCAAAGTATTTACGTACATTTGCAAGACTGATGAACTGTCAGCCAATCAAAAACTAAGGAAAGTTTGAAAACTAATAACATCACATATCCACTCTATGGGAGATATGCAATTCCTGTGCTGGTCAATTACATGTGTTTTCTAAGTGCTTTAGTGAAAATAATGCAGAAAACTAAAGATATTCTCACTAATGTACGTATAGATGAGCTTCAGATTGTATGGAAATTTACACATTTAGAGAACAAAGTTGCAAAGCAGAAAAAAAAATTACAACTGGTTCACAAATATAAATAGTCAATTTTGCAAATCTTCTACTAGGGGTTAACATTTGTGTTAAAAGGAAAAATATATATTGCAGTACATGGTTTGTGAATGATATAGTTTTCTTTATTGTAGTTTAGTTATTTCTTGTTTTTACTAGTGTTTCACAATTACCCTGTACTTCCTTTGGCTGACTTTTCAGCAAGGTGATGCTGCTTTACTGCTCTCGGGGGTCATATTGCACAAAAGGTCAAGTTAGAATTAGGGGTATTAATACGTGAAGTTGCGGACACACCTCAGGCCAACCAGGAGAGATTATATTTCTTAGGTGGTGGATGATAAAGAAGGTAAGGTAACAATTTATTTTTAATGCTTACAAATATGTTAAAAGTTGGTACAGTAAAGCAGTGGCTCCTCAGATTATGCAAGAACACAGCTCCTATCACCTTTGGCCGCAGCCAAACATGGTGGGCATTCTAGTGCAAAATCAACTGGAGGGTCATAGGCTGACATTTACATACATGCACAAATTCACACATGGGAATTTGCACTTGATGGGTTCTTTTTTACCATGATGATCCTCCTTTAAAGGGATAGTAATATTTCACAATAAAAGCAGCTCCAACTAATCTTCATAGTATTTGGGTCATGGAGAGTGTTATTTCAATACTGTCAGAGTTGTAGTTGAAGAGTAATTGAATGATAAAGTATCCCCCTCCCACCCCTTTTTACTGATGTAACACTGCTCACCTCAGAGCAACAAGACTGTCCAAATCGATCACAGAGAAGGACAATCTTCAGTAAGCATAAGGAAAAACCTGAAAAACCTGTCAAGGGGGGGGAGGTTTTTCTTATACTCACAGTAAGAAGATTGTCCCTTGCAGTTAGCTGTCTGGTCCCAGGACCAGATTCCACATCTTTGGAGAGATGGCTTACACTAGGTAAAAGGGACGGGAGGGGAATACTTTATCATTCAATTATTCTTGAAGTACAACTCTGACAGTATTGAAATAACACTCTCCATGGCCTAAATACTATGATGATTGATTGGAGCTGCTGTTTTTGTGAAACATTACTATCCCTTTAAGCGCCAGAAAAAGGTGAAGTTAATGTGTGGCGTAGACAGGAAGTGCTTGCATGGCATACCTTCATTAGCATCATCTATAAATCTAAATATGTCAGAAACAAATTTTCTAAATAAAAAATGGTTAATACAATATATAGGTAATTGTGAAAGCTTTTAAGCTTTTAGGTGATAGGATCCTTTTAAATCCTTAACTGACAAAATGCACAAAAAAAACTACACATGTATAATTTGCATGGATTTTTACAAAAATGCTGTGAAACCTAATTTTGCACGTACATAGCATGAAATCGGAAATCTGACATGATCCATAAGGTGCAAAATAACCCTGTTCTATAACTGGCTAAATCTCACTTTTTGGGCACTTGCCGCTGTTCTTCTCATCTCTGGAAATGCAGCTTTTAAAAGTTACAGCCATCAAAGCTCTAGAAAGACAGCTGATTATTCCTATGGCTGCCATAATGACATACACACCTAAACAGCCAATAGGAAAAAGGCCAACACAGGAAACATTCTCGCTTACAGGAGGTGAGTCCTGCCTGTACAGTGGCATAACTGGAAATTCAAGGGCACCGGTGCAAAAAAAAAAAAATGTAGGTCCCCTAGCATAAATACCCCCCCCCCCTTTGGTATAGCTGGAATCTGTTGGGCTTTTTGGCCAATGTGTCCCTTGGATGACAGGCCCAGTCACAACTCTTTCATGTGCACCCCTTGTAGTTCCATCCCTGGTCCTGTATAATTTAGTCTATACAGTGAGGGAAAAAATGATTTGATCCCATGCTGATTTTGTAAATTTACCCACTGACAAAGAAATGATCAGTCTATAATTTTGATGGCAGGTTTATTTGAACAGTGAGAGACAGAATAACAACAAAAAATCCTGAAAAACACATTTCAAAAAAGTTACAAATTGATTTGCATTTTGCTCAGTGAAATAAGTATTTGACCCCCTATCAATCAGCAAGATTTATAGCTCCCAGGTGCCTTTTATACAGGTAACAAGATGAGATTAGGATCACTATCTTAAAAGGAGTGCTTCTAATCTCAGTTTGTTACCAGTATAAAAGACACCTGTCCACAGAAGCAACCAATCAATCAGATTCCAAACTCTCCACCATGGCCAAGACCAAAGAGCTGTCCAAGGATGTCAGGGACGAGATTGTAGACCTACACACGGCTGGAATGGGCTACAAGACCATCGCCAAGAAGCTTGGTGAGAAGGTGACAACAGTTGGTGCAATTATTCACAAATGGAAGAAACACAAATTAACTGTCAATCTCCCTCGGTCTGGGGCTCCATGCATGATCTCACCTCGTGGAGTTTCAATGATCATGAGAATGGTGAGGAATCAGCCCAGAACTACACGGGAGGATCTTGTCAATGATCTCAAGGCATCTGGGACCATAGTCACCAGGAAAACAATTGGTAACACACTACGCCGTGAAGGACTGAAATCCTGAAGCGCCCGCAAGGTCCCCCTGCTCAAGAAAGCACATGTACAGGCCCGTCTGAAGTTTGCCAATGAACATCTGAATGATTCAGAGGAGAACTGGGTGAAAGTGTCGTGGTCAGATGAGACCAAAATCGAGCTCTTTGGCATCATCTCAACTCGCCGTGTTTGGAGGAGGAGGAATGCTGCCTATGACCCCAAGAACACCATCCCCACCTTCAAACATGGGGGTGGAAACATTATGTTTTGGGGGTGTTTTTCTGCTAATAGGACAGGGCAACTTCACCGCATCAAATGGATGATGGACGGGGCCATGTACCGTCATATCTTGGGTGAGAACCTCCTTCCCTCAACCAGGGCATTGAAAATGGGTTGTGGATGGGAATTTCAGCATTGCAATGACCCAAAATACATGGCTAAGGCAACAAAGGAGTGGCTCAAGAAGAAGCACATTAAGGTCCTGGAGTGGCTTAGCCAGTCTCAAGACCTTAATCCCATAGAAAATCTGTGGAGGGAGCTAAAGGTTTGAGTTGCCAAACGTCAGCCTCGAAACCTTAATGACTTGGAAAGAATCTGCAAAGAGGAGTACGACAAAATCCTTCCTGAGATGTGTGCAAACCTGGTGGCCAATTACAAGAAACATCTGACCTCTGTGATTGCTAACAAGGGTTTTGCCACCAAGTACGAAGTCATGTTTTGCAAAGGGGTCAAATACTTATTTCACTCAGTAAAATGCAAATCAATTTATAACTTTTTTAAATTAGTTTTTCAGGATTTTGTTGTTGTTATTCTGTCTATCACTGTTCAAATAAACCTACCATTAAAATTATAGACAGATAATTTCTTTGTCAGTGGGCAAACATGGGCAAACGTACAAAATCAGCAGGGGATCAAATAGTTTTTTCTGTCACTGTACATTTATAATGCTGTTTATCTCAGAGGTAATCAGATATTAAATTGCAATAGACTTAGCTTTAATACATTTTTCTTTTGATTTGTTTGTGTTAGTTGCTCTTTGAATATCAAACAAATAATTAAAAAGGTACCTATATTTTTGTTCATACAGGGCTAAATATAAATCAGAAGGCAAGGCATCCTCTCAAGTACTTCCTCATTCCTCAACTAAAATCCACCTACAGCCCCATTCACTGGCCAGTACAAAAACATATAAAGTGACCAGATGTGTATAAAAACTGGACATTAGAACAATGTACAAACTTAAATAAATCTGCATCAAAATTATTGAATTGTATTTGTTGCAGATAAAATGGAATTTTCTTGCTAAGCTGACAACTCAGTAGGGCCAGAACAATCAAAGCTTATTAGGTTGTTGCCTGCTTTGCTATGGTAATTCTGGTAGCCGTACATTCGTAGTCAAAGGAACAATGACACATTTCATAAAACATGGAAGACACATTGTAGAAAGTTCAGTCATACTCACTTCAAAAGACAAGAAGAAAGGAGTGCCAAATAGGGTAGTATTGTATAAAAAGTGTGACACAGTAAGACATCTTATAATGTACTCACATTCAGTTGCTGCCAGACCCTTGGTATCAAAAGCTCTGGCTCACTCGCACACAGAGAAAATTAACCCATCTTCGTTTAGGTACTCACAATGGTCAGTAGGCAACATAAACAGGCAGAGGCTCGAACATCTCGATCTTGAAAAAGTTTATTAAAATCCAAATAAGCTTAGATTGTAAGATTTTGGGCAGGGACCTCCCACCCAATTTTTCACTCTATAAAGCACCTGTAACCCTGTATGTTTAAACCCTTAAATTGTAAAGTGCTGCGTACACTTGTGGCTCTATATAAATAAACATATTCATTCATTCAAATATAAAATATAAAAATACAAAGTCTAAAACGTATGGGGAGAGCGTGTTACTAGGAGTAAACAGCCATCCAAGGATTTTCAGATACAAGATGTTTACTGTGTCTGGGGACAGTTTAAAGCTCCAGAGGCCTTAAAAGTTGGATTAGACATATGTCTTCTCCAACATATTTGTCTTGTGAGTGTGTACCTTAAGGGTGTCTGGTGCTGGTCCTGGATTAATTGAGACTGATATACACAAAGGGTGCCCCTGTTTCTTCCTCCATCCCTTTCTTCTCGTACAGAGTCATACTCACTTGATAGTTTCTTACCATGTTTAAAAATGGTAAGGATCATTAAATGCAAATTCAACATTTAGAAAAATAGATAGACATATAGATAGACATTGTAATGGATGGTGTGGTTGTACTCACTTATAAAGAATAAATTATTAAATTAGATGCACAATCCCAGATGGAAATACAAAATGTCCTTTTGATGTAGTTTGTATGTAAATTTGTTGGTCAACGTTTCAATCCCCTTTAAAGGTCCATAAGAGGACTGAAATGTTGACCAATAAAGTTCCCTACTTACTACATTAAAAAGACCAATAGGTGGTGCTCTCTTCTTTCTTCAGTTTATACATATACTAGCAATCCTGGCACAGCATTGCCTGTGCATAAAAATTGAATGAAAAGATACACACACAAGCACACACTAATCACTATGACACTACACTCTCTGATCCCCAGCCTTGTTCTACTGACAGAGAACCGCATTGCATTGCATGATACCCCAGCTTTGTTCCGCTTGTAGCTACATTACCACAGTACAGTGCCTTACAGCTCAGATTTGTTCAACTGGTAGCCACAGTGCAGCGCCCAACTGACCAACTTTCTTTAAATTGTTTCCACATTATTGTGCCTAATTGCACAGCTTTGTTCCACTGGCATCCACAGTCACCTTCCCTGCTTACCAAATCATTGCATTCTACTGGTGATTGACGGGTTACAGTTATTTTTGTAGGTCTGCTGGGGTTAACACTGAGGGTGTTGATGTTGTCTTTTGGATAAACATGGATGCCAGTGACATCAGATTCATGCAGTGCTATCATTGCCACATTTCTTGAGCACCATTTACAGTGAGCCATTTAGTGACTAACGTAGGCTTACCATTTACAGTGAGCCATTTAGTGACTAACGTAGGCTTACCATTTACAGTGAGCCATTTAGTGACTAACGTAGGCTTACCATTTACAGTGAGCCATTTAGTGACTAACATAACCTGCTCCTCCTAACCATTATGAGTAGCTAAAGGCTAAATTCAGGATTGGGGTGTTGCGGTGCTGAGTCTGGAAGTTCCAACATGCCACTAAGAAGAGTATTTTTTAAAATTCTATTCATTGTTTAAAATTAAGTGACATGGTGTGTCACACATGTACCAGCATTAGAGTGGAGGGGCAGGATGTGGATGTTAGGGAATGCATGGTAAATACAATACCTGTCCAAGGCAAAGAGCTCAGCAGCAGAGGCAAGGGTATAGTGGAGAGCACAGATGGCATATAAAAATAGGAGAGAGAGAGAGAAACCCTATAGAAAACTTCAGAGAGGGTGGAGATGATGTGAGGGAAAATAGCTGAGTGCAGAGAAGGCAGAGATGATAGGAGGGAGAGCAGACAGTGGACAATTTGATGATCATAGGAGGGAGAGTAAAGAGAGGAAAATGCAATCATAGGAATGAAGGTGAAGAGGGAGCAAAGCGGCCATCATGGCACTGACAGCAGACAAAGGAGAAGTCAGTAATGAGTGCAAACTGTAGCTGACAGCAGAGAAGGCGACATAATGGGATGGACAATAGAGGACAGCAGAGAAGGAGGACATAATGGGATGGACAATAGAGGACAGCAGAGAAGGAGGACATAATGGGATGGACAATAGAGGACAGCAGAGAAGGAGGACATAATGGGATGGATAGTGGAGAAGGTGGTGATCATGAGCGGGAGAGCAAAGAGGGGAGAAGGTGATTCTAACAGGGAAGGTGAAGAGTGGAGAAGCAGCAAAATATGGCAGTGATAGCAAACACAGTACAAGGCAGTGAAGATGGCAGTGATTACACCCTATACTGGAGGCGACAGAAGAAGAACATAATGGGATAGACAAGAGCAGATACAGAGAAGGCACCAGAGAAGACAAACATAATGGGACAGACAATAGTGAATAACAGAGATGGGGAGAGAGGGTGAATGGGAGGGATTGAAAAGTTGTTGAATATTTTTTGCAGGAGTGATCAGAGGGATAGGGGCTTCACCCTTCCTGGCCACTTCTGGCAAAATCATATCCCGATGTATATGGTGGAAGCAGAATGGAGGTGATTAGCGTATCTCTGTGGGTGGTAGGGACGGAGATTTTTGGTCACATCAGCCTTCTTGTATATAGATGTTTGTGTGTTTGAGTTTCCTTAGACTAGGCTATCTTGTCATTAACCCCTTAAGGACCGGAGCACGCACACGCGGCCGGCACTTGAGGACCACGAGGCTTTTTTTTTTCTTCGCTTCCAGTTCAGGGCTTCTGGAGTGGCGTGCAGCCGTACCGGGAGCGCTGAACTCCGTGACGTACCAGGACTGTCACTGGTCCTTAAGTGCCGGACTGCCGTGATGGTCCTGGCATGGCAGTGGTCCTTAAGGTGTTAAAATACTTTATAAACTTGTGTCAAACAAAATGGAATGCATAATAAAGTGGAAAAAAGCACTTACAAACAAATTAAATGTCTGAATGTTATTTTAAAAAATATACCTTGTAACAATGTTACTGTCTTGTAGCTTGGTACATATTTTAGACTGTCTGTAATCTCTAATACACAATGCAAAAACACAGCCAAGCTTCATCTATTAAAAAAACAAAACAAAACAAGAAAAGTAATGCAGTTTTCGGGAGAAAAAGAGCTTAAGTATTTCAAATATTTCAATGAACTAGCAACTTTTATCACAGAATAGGAAAAGGTTTGCTGCAGAGTTTCATAAACCATAAATTTATTGTATCATATTCATAACTACACACAATGACTTTGAACCTTTATTGAATTTTCATTTAATCTTGTGAACACAGAAATGTTTAGCATTGGTTAAATAGAATAAGAAACTCTCTGTAATATGAAAATGCAGGACACATCTCACCAGATAGGAATCTTTCATTCAGATGTAGTCATAAGAGCCAAAGAAGTGCCAACCAGGCAGGCATAGTGTATAGCTTTAAAACGAACTGTTCTGTCTTCTAATCTTGCAAAGTGACTCATTTATTTATGTCCAAATGTACTTGACACAAGCAACCCTTATTACAGATACAATGAAATAATGTGCTGCGCTAATTCATTTCATTGAAAGCATTTTAAAAAGACAACTGGCTATTTTGTAGCTTGATTGCTATTCAGTCGTTATACTACTAATGACCTTTATCAAATAAGGAATATTAAAAATGCAGCACAAAATCTTATATTAAAAAAGTATTCTGTTGTAATTTCTTTACCTTGCTCATTTGTCATCAGTGTTCATTTGTATTGTTGAGAAGAGATTACCGATTATAACAACCACTAATTATAATAAACTAGTATTATTTACTATTGACTATCTATATTTTTTGTTTCCTACAAATATTTATACAACTACTACTACTACTACTACCACCACTACTACTACTACCACCACTACTACTACTACCATTTTACCAACATATTACTCAGTACTCTGGAACAAAAATTTCACATGAATGCACGTGTACATATATACACACACAATCTAAAGGAAGAAGTAATGTTATTGTATGTAATCGGACCATTTTATTATAATCGTTTATTTCAATAGCCTATAAAAATATCAGTTTGAACACGGATAAGGCTAAAACAACTGTCAGTTTCAACAGGGGAGGTTAAAAGTTATGATTCACTTGGGCAATCTGAAATGACTGACTTACATTGCAAATTTTTGTCACTGCTAGCAATTTCATCATAAACTAAATAGGCCTTCCATCCAATAACCAAACGTTGTTGAGACTCAATACATTCCAAATGCATTTCACCAACGCATTTCACCTATTTAAAAATTATTAATTAGTTTAAGTCATAATTTCATTCAGTCTGGGTTGTGTGGATAATGTGAGTTTAGAACACTCTTCTTGATTCTGAGACAGTAATTGAGTTGACCCAAGACAAGAGCACTGAAGGAGAAGAAGAAGCTAAATTTGCTTACTGCCTGGATATTGGCCAGTGTAGTTAGTTATGTGTGCTATATTTCTCTGCAGAGAGGTACAGATAAGGCTCTCCATTGCCTTACTCCACTATTCAATTTGTGATTTCATTTTGTAAAATTATAAAAATACAAATACAAATTAACTGTTCTTTCTGACAATGTTCTTCTGACTTTACAGTCATTTTATTCATTATTCTTTTGCTTGTTTTTTTTCCGATGACAGATGAAAACAATCTTTTTCCATAAATCATAAACTGCCATAAAATGATTTATGGCTCAGCTAATCTTAGTTAAAAGTAGCTTCAGCCTGGCAAAGGTTGAAGAAATGTGTTCGCAATATCTCTAGAATGCAAGTATTTTTGTATGTATTTCACCCTCTTTAAATATAAATCTATGTATTTTTTTGCATAGTCACAAAATCCTACTCCATGGACTGTAAAAACCAAGCTAATAACAGCAGTATTATCAAGCTGTCACCATATAAACATTATATACCCATCATGTATTTCAGGACCAGTAAGATGGAAGTCGACTTAGAAATCTGCAACTAATCCCCTTAATGCATGATTAACTCTAACTTTGAAGTTCTAATTTTATGTGTCAAGACTTAAGCTGCCAAGAGGTTTGCATCTTAAAGAAATGTTTTGTACATCATAAAACTAAAGGGTAAATATACAGCTATTTTACATAGCCAATTTAAAATGCAAGCAATTTACTGTTCATAATGTAATTGTTATATCTACCCCAGTATTGGTATCTTATAAAAAACTGTGGTTTGGACTACAGTGAGAAGAACTGGAGTAAATTCTGGGGCAGGTCAACTGTACCACAGGGCAAATAAAAAGTAACATTAGTGTAAATGGGATTTTTACTCCTTGGATACTAGAGAATCAAAGCAATATGTTGGAGACCTCTTTAGCATTTTAGGGTGTAAAAGACCCATTTTATTCAATAGGAATTTGGGGATTTTTTTTCTCAATGGTACAGTTGGTTGGTTCAGAATTGCTCATTTTTTTCTTATTTCAAAAATGTCACTGTCTGCTTGTGTATTAATGGTGTCTGGGCCAGAGGGTCTATAGACAAATAATACCAAGTTTATCAGCATAGCCTGATTACTTACACTATGTTGTTTCTCCATGTTACACACCACTAATGGCATTGATGACAACTACATCTTTATATTACGAGGGCAGAGCTTGGTGATAATATGTAACTGAAACCTAAAGAAAAATAGAACTAATCTTGCAAAGCCTTCTGGTGGAGCAAAGATAACATAGGTTTCAGCAGCTGGTGAAGATAATGAATGGATAATGAGCTACCTGAGGTGATGCCACTCTTCAGGGGCGAATCTGATCACCAGTAATTCTCTGTTGCTGTATAGTTTTTCTCCACAAGAGGGCAGCCACTACTATGAATTCACAGGTATCAACTTTTAATTCATAGGGTAAGTAAGGAAGCATTTCATGATAAGGGCTTTGGAAAAATGTTTTATTTCCAAATTTTATGGGCAGTTTGAGCAGCGATGTTCAAGGAAAAATTAGATTTTAAGTTCTGTAAGATGGGCCTGAATTTAGAAGCATTCAAAATGTCCTTTAAAACAGTGAATACAAGTAATTATTGTATTGCCTTAATAATGGTAGATTCTTTTCTAGGGTTCTTATTGATACTGTCGGAAGATGAAGCCAGGGAACAGCACAGAGGGCGATTCAAATACATTGTCTGGGTTGGCATACAAGCAATGTAGGTGTTGGGGGAAAAGTACCTTTCTGAATTGAGAGTGATGTTCCTCTAGAGATGAGCAAAATTATAATTTTGTCTAACTAAAAAAACAGGAACTGATCAAGTAAATCTCTGAACACATCACTGTTGAAACTTTGGAAGGTAACAGGCATTGCATATACCAAACAGCATCACAAGATACTCGAAAGTGGCCATAGTTTTTCACTCATCCTCCTCCTTTTTTCACACCTGGTTATAAGCCCTTCTCATGTTTGACTTGATGAAGACATCAGCATTTTCTTCAAAGCACTCCATCGCACAATTTGAAACTCACTGGGCAGTGTGGGCAACCCTTGCATTTAATAATTCATTTGTTAAGGGTATGCTGAAGGCATCCAGAAATACAGGCAATCCAGAAATACAGTAAATCTAATGACAAACATCATAATGCTAGAAAAATTAGCATAACAATGTACATATCCCAGCCAGAAATGTGGAAGGCTGGATAAAGTATTTCTAACACTGCCTTAGATGATCGAACAGGTCAGGGGAATGTATATCTATTTTTTGAAGATAATGGCATTCATTTCCCTGCAGTCCACAAAATGCATTGAGATTTTCCAGAAATGTGGAGAACTGGATAAAGTGTTTCTTACGATTTTCTTGGAGATACTATCTCAAGCACGTCAACTCAAACAAAGAAAAGATACAGCTGAAAGTGATCTTTGCTCCTTTTGCCCTGTAATACTTACAGGGCAGTAGTAAATATGGTGAAGAGGGAAACAATAAGCCTCCTTCTTATTGAAAATATCAGAAAAGTCTCTGTATGCTTTGGCTACTAGCAGACATAGGGATGACTATAATTACCTCCAACCAGCTCAGCTTAATTCCAGGTGTTAAGAACCCCTAAATGAAGATCAGTTCAGGACTTCCAATTCTGGCTGTATGTAACAGACTATGACTTAACCTTTATTAAGCTACATTAAAATACATAAATTCAATCTCCAGGATAAGGTAGTGCGTAACTATTAAAAACAAAAATTTAAAACCACTCCATGCTGATAATTTGACATTAATCCCAGGACATTCCTCAGTCTCACATTCAAATTATAGCGCACAGAGGCAGATCCCTAGTCTTTTTCCCTTGTGGTTGCCGAATTTGGTGTACCACAATGCTAGGCCTTAAAATTCAATTCAAACCTCTAGAAATCCATATTAATGATGTTACATTTTAATAAAGTAACTGGTGTAAATTCCTGTTTTGAAGGTATATCTCCCCAACATGTTTCACCATGGATTCATCAGGGGTTCTATAGTGTGCCATAATTAAGCTCCTTTTATACCTCTCCCTGTGGGCATATCCGATTACTGTTGTTACACAAGTCACAGTGAGAGTGGGCGTCTCTCTACCTTTCAATCTTTCAGTCAACCGGAGTAGTCTCTGTAGCATTTTTTTCTTTCCTAGGTAAAGTTAAACCTTTCTGTTCAAAGTAGTCCACTTTAAGCCCCATTATGGATTGTAGTTATGGCCATTTTCAGCCCCATGTCTACCTTCTCATCTGTCATAGAGTGGGATACAGGATATCTACATATAATAAATTATTATTTTATAACCCATTGCCCATTTTTGTGAGATATTCACAACATCTTTAACTGTTTCTTTCATTTATTATATAGCTTCAGTGTCTGTTTCTCTTATCTATAAGATTATAATCACCCCTACATCGGATAATCTACAGACAGTGCTTTTGAGTGTCATTAACAAAGTTCATTATCAAAACGGGCCTTCCATCTGCACCATCATGTTATTATATTTCTTGAACTCATAGACACGCAACACTCTAATTTCGTAGTGGTATGATTACCCATTGCTGATATTAATCTTATATTCCTCCAGAGTGTGTCTAACAGATGTTTGTTATAGTATTATTGCAGATGTTTCTAATCTTTATGTACATATTGTAACTCTGTATTAATGTAGTACCTCCAGTTAGATGCCACATTAAAGTGGATCTATCACATATAGATATCTAATGCTCAATGGATAGAATATTTAGTGAAAAAGTATAATATGTTAGTCATGTTTGAAAAAAAAAAAAAATGTTATCCACGTAAAAATTCAAGTTTAAAAGGTGCCCAGCAGCCTACTTCTGCTTGCCTCATAGAGGCTGCTCCCGTCCCACTACCCAGCATCCTCTGATGACAGAGGATGTCTGTCTCTAAGCTGGAGCGATCTCATTGGCTAGATATCGATATCTGCCAATGAGATTGCTCCAGCTTAGAGAAAGAAAGCCTCCGTTATTGGAGGATGCTGGGTAGTGGGACAGGAGCAGAGGCAGTGCTGCAAGCAGGAAGTAGACTGCTGAGCACGTTTTAAACTTGATTTTTTGCGCAGATAATTTTTTTTTTTTTCAAAAATGACTAACACATTAAACTTTTTCACTAAATGCTCTATCTAATGAACATTAGATATCTATATGTGATAGATCCACTTTAACCATAGTGGAGTTTCTTCTTTGTACAATATAAGCACGACCCTCTACAACATTGTTGTTATCATTCATTCATTGGTAAATAAACCATTCTTCATTATGGTATGTTATTATGTTATGGTCTCCCTATGATTACAGGGGAATTCAGATGTTCCTACATCTATCTGCCATCTATGTCCTTGTACACAATTGTCAATCTCATTTCCCATTTTGAATAGATCAATGCAGTGTCACCTAATAAAGCAACCTGGCCTTACATTTCTTTCACAGAAAGGGTGCATCAACCTTTTGGTATGGTATGGAATTACCTCAATTTTGGGTTACTATCTGTACATTCTACAAATAACTTCAAACTTCTGTAGACCACCCTTCTTTACACCCATTACATCTTTATTCAAAAGAGGATCACAAATAACTAGGTGCTCCTCTCTGGCTTTTCATTAGTCATTTAAACATTTAATGGCATATCATATGTGATATCCATAAATCTATAGGGTGATTATGTTTAGTTACTTTAGCATTTAGTCTTCCAAATCCCTAGTTACTAATTCAACAAATACCTGGACATGGGGGAAACATTTGTAGGAGGGGTGATTTTGTTGTTCCTGTTTAGACCTGTAAGTGGTCCAGATCAATGATTCTCATCTCCAGTCCTCGGGGCACACCAACAGGTCATATTTTCAAGATATCCCTAATTCATCACAGGTGAATCAGTCACAATAACTGAGCCACTAATTACTCACCTGTGATTAAGCAGGAACAACCTGAAAGCCTGCACTGTTGGTTTGCCCCGAGGACTAATGTTGAGAAACACTGGTCCAGGCAGGGTATCTCTCCTATATTCACTATCTTCTAAGAGACTCGTCAGATTTTCTAAATATTTGTGATCCATACTGAACACTTTGTGTCCCATATCTTGCTGGCTGTAAAATTTATGATGGAGTAGTTCTCTGTCAAAAAGAGTCACATAATTTATTCACTCAAATAGGCTCATATTCTGTGTTGGTATGAACTTCAATCCTTTACCCAGTATTAAGAGATATGCATTGTTTAATGGGAAATGTGTAAGATTAATTATTTGGAGGCAGTCAGTTCTTGTCCCATTGTTCCCCTGTACACCCAGACATAGCGATCTCTCAAGTTTACAGTGAATCCTGGTGGTTCTTTTTCTTGCCCTCTGATCTATTCTAAAAAGGGAGAAGGAGTGGATCCTGGGGCCTCAGTCTCTGTTCTTATTTTATTTCTATTCTGTTTATTTCTCCTTTTATTCTATTTCTATGAAATGGTTGTTTAGTCTCTTTGTCTGAGAAATCAATGTCTGGCTCTGACCAATTAGCTATTGTGCTCTTCTTCTTAGATCTATCCCTTTTATAGACGTTACCCTCTTCAAAGTCCTGTTTATCTCATTTGAATTTTTTATATTTTACATTTTTAAATAATTTACAATTTATCAATATTTTGTTTCAGGGAGGTCTCTAAGCCTGTGAATTTTGGATCTGATCTTTTTATCTATTACCAGTTTTAGTTCATCTACTGCTACATTTGTTTCTTCCAGTAGTGTTTACTCTCTGTCTACTACCAGTTGTAATTGATCAGTTGAACATTGCATTATAATATTTCTGCATGTGCATGAATGAGAGAAACTGGCATAATGGAGATGTGCAGAAATGTTCCCACACATGTACGCATACACAAACAGTAGATACAAGCAGACACTGGCCTATTAAAAGTGTTCATAAACAGCAATGATAGGACAAATGTAATAAAACTGCATTTTAAAACAAATAGCAGTTATGATTTACTGTATTTTAAAAAGATATATGGACACACACAAACATAAGTAAAACAGAAAGCATGTAGAAACACTGGCGTATCCTGCTTTTTAAGTACCACTCAGTTTTCTCCTCTCTTGACCCACCTATGTCCTTCAATAAACATTGACTCCCCATACTTGCAGGACAAAGAAAGATCAGGAGAGAAGATGGCTGAATGGCAGTCCATTGTTGGAGATGCATTTATGTAATCTAATGCTTTCTTGTAGCTTTATCTTAAAAAAAGTATTTTTTTAAAAACTTATTATACTATGATAGCTTCTTGTGCACTGTTCCTCTTTGTCTTTCCATATTTGGTGTTTGAAGACTACACTAATAAACAAAAAAGGTAGGGGGCACCCTCGTGTTGAATTTCTCAGAAGGTTATATGTATATGTTTCATATACAGTGACAAAATTTAAGCATGCATTGGATAGACATAAGGCTATCCTGAACATAAGAAAAGACCAAGGACCAAATAAGGTTTGAGGTTTTTACAGTAGGAAAATGGGCAGACTAGATGGGCCTAATGGTTCTTATCTGCTGTCAAATTCTATGTTTCTATGTTTCTATGATCCAAATGCCTACTTACAGATAAGTTGGTTACTCTGATAAGTGACAAAACACACTTGTGAATGATTCCTCCACCTTCATGCAGCCCAATAATCCCAATCCAAATGACAGTTCAATCAGTGGAAGTTACCTCTTATCCACTGAGTTTCCTCATGGTAGAGTGAAAAAAAACCACACAAAATCAGTTCTTGGATAATGATACACATATATGGTTGTGTTAAATCATCCATTTACTTCCCCAGTGTACCTTTTTACAATGAGCACTGGTATGAGGAAAAATCTGAAACCCAGTGTATTCAAAAATCATCCTGATGAAATTGCTAGACCCGGGAAATGCTTTGAAGTGACAAGGACTAATTTACCCTTAATTTTTATGATTATTTTATTTTTTTTATTAGTGATATTTTTTTAATTAAATTATACTTTTAAGTCAGCCTGTTGTTTTCATAATTTGCTGTCCGAGGGAATCAGGCATTATTGCTTTAGCAGTATTGGGTTTCTGATTGTTCCTGCATACTCATACCAGTACTCACTATGAAAAGATGCACTGGGAAAGGGAATGGAGCATTTAACACAACCACATATGTGTATCATTGTGCACCTTTCATTTCCAACAGTTCAGCGCATATGATTTTGTTTGTTTTGTCCACTGAAAATAGCAGCATGAACTCTGTGCACTAAAAATATGGATGATGGAACAATTCTCTAAGTTATTTGTACAAATCCTGCAGTTTCACAAGACACAAAACATCTTGTGAATTCTAAGTTTCATAGTGTGGGATTATCATGCAGGAAAATGATCATGTTCTTCCCTTTAGATGTCAGTCAAACAGGTTTCAGCAGGGTAACATGTCTGAACTAGGCAGTAGAAGAGCTTCTTCTGTGGTTTAGTATTATGCAGGCAGGACTGCCAAAGAACTCTCGCTCACTGCTCATTTTTCTCTCATAGTCACCCCTGCTCTCACATTCTTGCCATCCATCTGTGCTTTTTTCCCATCCTTTCTCTCTTACCACTCTATATTCTTCTCTCTCTTCCATTTTCCCATGGTCCTGCCCCACCATTTCTCTCATGTTCCCATTCTCACTCTCTCTCCCACACTGTCTAACGCTTTCAACCTCTCTATCTCCCACCCTCTTCAGCTGTCTAACTACAACTTCTCTCTTGTGTGTGCTTCCCTCACTCCCCTTCTCCCTCTCTCCATCTCCCACTGTTCATGTACAATTCAGAAATAATAAATAATATTATATTATGAAATATTATTAAATTATTCTAATTTTATTTAGTCTAATGTAAAAGTGCATTTCTATAGCTTCCCAGAACTAGCTACAATCATTTTTCCACTCTACTTTTTAGATGAAGCTTTTTGCATTGCCTTAACTTGTTTTTCAAAAAACTTTATTTTTGCTTTTAATTATTGTAAATTGACTCTTTGGAACATAGTTACATAATAGTTTAGATCAGTGTTTCTCAACGCCTGTCCTCAGGACCCACTAACAGGCCAGGATGTGATGATTTCCTTGTTAGAGCACAGGTGAGTTAATCAATGTGAATGAGCCTCTGATCACCACACCTGTGCTCTAGCAGAGAAATCCATAAGTCCTGGCCTGTTAGTGGGTCCTGAGGACAGGAGCTGAGAAACACTGGTTTAGATTGAAAAAAAACTTGCATCCATCAAGTTCAACCCTTTTCCTATTCTTGTTTACCACTGTTGATCCAAAATAATGCAAAAAACCCTTATTTCAGCAATTTCAAAATCTGCTTTGAATGGAGGAAAAAATCCATCTTGACTCCAAATGGTAATCAGATTTCTCGTTGGATCAACAAGCACTAAATAAATATTAATCCCAATACTATCATACATAGCCCTCTATGTTCTGCTCTTTTAAAAAAGTATCCAGGCCTTTTTAAAGACATCTAATGTATTCGATAGTAGTGAATTCCATACCTTTATTGTCCTTACCGTAAAGAATTACTTCCGCTGTTGTAGGCAAACTTTCCTTTATTATTATTGAGTGAAGGTTTAAAATTGCAGCTATGGGGAGCAATATACACACTGCAAGCAGTAGACTTCTCTAATTCATAGATTCTTCTTGTCACTTTGAAAATTCCATAAGGAGGTTCATGGGACAACTGTTTATAAATTATTATCTGAATATAGAAGTTACCTTCTACCCCAAAATTATTATTATTTATTATAATGATTTATTCCAAAGGATTGTCCCTTTTTCTTCTAAAAAATTAAGTATAAGCAAGTATAAACCCATTCACACATCGGTGAATCTTTGGGAATTAGAGTACTTTAGTATTTGGTGATACCTTTTTTATTCAAATGAACAGTTTATATGTTAAGACAAGCGTTTATGAGGTCAACTCTCTTCTTCAGGACAAGCAGTTAGGGAAATAGGAGAGTATTTCCACGACTGGTCTCTCATTCACAGGGTGCTATATCAACAGGTTATTGGGCTTTACCTTTCGACATAATCAATATAATGTTTCTAATGTTTGTAAAGTAGTATATGTTCTCAAATGTACTGGGGAATTGAAATCTGCTAACTTTTGTCACCTGGTTTCATCAGTCACAATACTATTTCATCTATCTCAATAAAGAGACTTGTACATTGAACTCGAAAGTACCGAGGTTGATATACTAAAATAACTTTATGGGGTAAATTACATGCAATATAGATGGCAAATGCAAATTCCAATTTAATTAAATGGGGCTTTTATCACCTCTGAATGCTAGAGAGGTCTACCAAACATTGCTTTAGAATGCGTTGTAGACATCTCTAGAATAATAAGGTTAAAAGCCCCATTTTAATCAATGGGGAATTTGGAAATGTTTGGTCCAGAATTGCTCCAGTTCATAGTACAACAGACTCATTTAGTGCATAATCAATGTAAGACTTATGTTTGTAATTATGGTAGTAAATAATGCTTGAGTTATTTTTTTTGACACAGAGAAGTCCATATATTTAATTAAGTTTTAATGTCCCCTAGGACTTAGTACTGATTTATATATCATAAGTATTTTTTGTATCATAGACTGTTCGTTGTAGATAAAACATTCTTAATTATCAATTGCTCCTAGGTTGTCTAGTAGTCCAGTAATGAGGCCCTTACTTATGCAAGACACACGTAACGATTTATAAATAATGTACCATCTGGCACAAGAATTTGTTTGTCGTTATGTTTATTCTAGAATAACAGGATTATTCGCTAAGCTTTTCACAAATTGGAAATGTACAAGTGATAGTGTAAACAAACTTGACATGTTCAAGAGAAAGCCCCTTGGCGTTTTCAGTAAACTTTAATGCTCACAAAAATAGCTTGAGGAAATCATACATAATTTGCTGAACATGAACATAATATGCAACTTTTCTTGTCTATCACATCAAAGTATGTGAAGCTGCCATGATCAACCACTTACAAGAGCCTACAGCTCCCTTTGTCACTATTATTCAGTATATCAAAAAATATGATTTATTCAGTTACAGTAATTCCCTTGATATTTTGCCTTTGGCATCCATAGAAGAGATATTCCTTTAAATGATATTCTTTCATATTGGGTGTCATTTGAAGAAATGAAATGCAGTTATATAAAGGGCAGTAAGACTGTAGAATTAATTAAATCAGGAGAGTAGACTGGCAGATAGAGTAGCAATGTTTAAAAAAGTTTAAATTATATTATTTGATTTGCAGACTGATTTATAATGCCAAATTCAATGGTTAAAATATAGAAAGACATTTTTTTTGTCCAAAATAAATAATAAATAAATTAATAAATATAGTTCAAGGCACAATTAAGAGCTGTTTATTTTCTCATTTGGACCATTCAAATGATACTTAAATGGGATGCAATAATGAATGAAATAGTCTCTTCAGCATCTCCATATTTTTTTGTCATTGTTGTTCTTTCCATTTGGAAATGGAACACAGATTAGAGTAGAAACAACATGACTATATGTTAATATATTTTATTGATCAGTCGGATCACTAAGTTTTATGTTTGGCTTAAATGGATCACTGGAAAATAACCTCTGTAAATCATATATAGGGTCTTGGGCACAACATCAGTTCTGGAGCAAAACAACTGCACTGTAGATGGTAAATAAAACTTTCCTAAATTCCCATTGAATTACATGAGGCTTTTTAACCCCTTGAATGCTAGAAAGGTCTCCAATGCATTGATTCACGATGCATTGTAGACCCCTCTAGCATTCAAAGGGATAAGAATATCATTTAAATCAACAGGAAAATTGTTATGATGCAGCTGGGTTCCTCAAAGACACTCCACTTCTCTTCTGAACATTGTGTCATCATCTTGCTCTCTTCTAGTTGGAGAAGGCTCCCACTGAATAAAAAGGGATTTCTTGCATTTCTCCTCTTTTCCCACTGCATTGAAATCAATAATAATAATAATAATGATAATAATGCATTTTCCTCACACATGGAGATTCTCCTAGGTGGTTCTGTAGTGCTAAAATATCAACGGCAGTGTCTACACTCTTGTCCATTCTTCTAGTTTACCTAAATAATTTGTTATTTGGCTTATTCCCTGAGGAATGTCTACCCTGTTGCAGATCTTTGTATTATCTTCAAACAGGCATACCTTACCTTGAAGACCTTTTGCAATATCATTAATAAAAACATTAAAACAAATGGGCCTCAGTACAGATCCCTGAGATATCCCACTTTTAACACTACCTTCATCCAAATATTCTTCATTGACTACCACCCTCTGTCTCTTGTCACTCAGCCATTGCATTATCCATTTAACTATTTTTATATCCAGACCCAAACACTGCAATTTATTAATGAGTCTTCTGTGAGGGACAGTGTCAAATGCTTTACTGAAATCTAGATAAGTTATATCTACTGTACCCCCTTGATCTATTATTGTAGTTATTACCCAATAAAAAAAAATCCACGAGGTTAATTTGACAAGATCTCCCTGCTATAAACCCATGCTGTTTGGGATCTTGCAAGCCATTTAAATACAGATATCTAACAATAATTTATTTTAACATAGTTTGCATTAATTTTTCTACTACTGACGTAAGATTTACTGGTCTGTAGTTACCAGATTCTTCCCTGCTACCTTTTTTGTGACGTGGTACTACATTTGCTACCTTCCAGTCTTCTTGAACTACTCCTGTCAATAATGACTGATTGAATAATTCTGTTCAATTAGAAAACTCAGGAGGAGAATTCTGGAACATAAATATGATATTGAGAAATGTAATGTCAACAGCCAGATACTGCTCCACTTTAGTGAATATCTTAGCACTTGCAAGTCATTTAAATTCAGATATTTAACATTTTTTTCAATATGATTTCCATTAATGTCCCCACTATAGATATAAGACTTACTGGTCTGTAGTTGCTATAAATTAAAGCAATTAAGTTGCACAGTTGTTCAGAGATGCTGTAAACTTGCAAAGTTCAATAGAAGTAAAAAAACAAAAAAAACAAAAAAAAACTTGCATGATAACTAAGACCCACTTCAGTCACAGCAAACAAAGAAGTGTGCTTGGCCAGCACAAGTGAATTCTGCTGTGGCAAACCTTAGTTGCCCACCAGCAAGAGTGGGTTTTCAGTGCAGCTGGTTATAACTCTGGTGAAACACATTCTAAATAAATATTGAATTATCGTAGGACACATCTATCCAGCAGCATTACTGGAAGATTTATGTTTTTAAAATGAACCAGCATGTAACACCACCTGAGTATCACGTAGCAAAAGGGTGAAAAACACAAACTACAGATACACTTACAGCACAATTACTGTAGTGACAGCTGCACTGAGGAGGAGGAAGAGAAGGGAATTGTACAACAGTTGGGATCAGTGCTATGAACATTGATGAATGACTGACAATCATCATCATATATTCACCACAACGTTACACATCCCCTATATTGAATTCAATCTTTCATTTTGTGATTGACTTTATGTTGTTTATTGACGTTGGTAATCATTTATGTTGTTTATGAATTTTATTTACACTTTCAAGAATAATAGGGAATTTTGAATAGACAGACAGCATAAAGAGTACTATGCAATATTCATCCACACACAATCAGTCCTTATTAATATGTTTACAACTTAATTTTGTAGGAGGGATTGTGACTGTTAAAAATGGCATAAATGCTGTCATTGTGATACATAAACATATGCATCCAGCTTACGTGTGCCTAACTCTTGAAACCATCTTGAAACTGGAGAATGGAATTGATGGATATAGCTGGACCTCTTTCAGTGATGAATGAACTAGGGTCAGATACTTTGCAGGCATTGAAGGATCGGTTAGCGGCCTATTCACAAGGAAATCCTTTGATTTGCCTGATTTCCTTGCACTTTAAGCCATTCACTGCTTTTAACCCTAAATGTGGAAACACTAGCAGTGTATTACTGTTCTGGATCTTGTCACATCAGAGGAGGCTGGGACAATTCTAGTGTGCAACATTCAATGTTTGCCAAAGAGCATCCCCGAAAAAATGTAATTAACAAATAAAATAAAAATATCAATAAATAGATGCATGTAATTACTTTATGTAACTTTACAGCAAATAGTATATACTTTTTGAGATTTATGAAAAATAAAATAATAATAATAATAATTTTAAAAAAAGGCAGCTTATAAAGCCAGAATTTTAATGTACATTCTAGTTAAGGACCCATGGCATGCCAGGACCATCATGGGAAAACTTCCCTAAAGGACCCATGACGGCCCTGGTACATCATGGATTTCAGGACTGCACGCCGTTCGGGGAGCCCTAAATTGGATCGGCAAGAATAAAAAATGCTCCGTGGGCCTTTAGTGCCAGTCGCGTCCTTAAAGGGATAGTAAAGTTTCATAATAAAAGCAGCTCTAATTAATCATCATAGTATTTGGACCTTGGAGAGTGTTATTTCAATTCTGTCAGAGTTGTAGTTCAAGAGTAATTCAATGACAAAGTATCCCCCTCCTGCCCCTTTTACTGATGTAACACTGCTCAGCCAGAGCAGAAGGGAGGTGCCCAGGTAGATTGCAGAGAGGGACAATCTTCAATTAAGATAAGGGAAAAAGTTGAAAAACTTGTCAAGGGGGGCAGGGCTTTCATTGTTCTCATAGGAAGAAGATTGTCCCCTGATGTAATCTGTCTGGTCTATGGACTGGATTCCACATCTCAGAAGAGATGGTTTACACTAGGTAAAAGGGGCGGATGGGGGAAACTTTATCCTTCAATTATTCTTTAACCACAACTCTGACAGTATTGAAATAGCACTCTCTATGGCTCAAATACTATGAAGATTAATTGGAGCTGCTGTTTTTGTGAAACACTGCTATCCCTTTAAGGGATTACGTCATTTATATAATGCATAGTATTTGATTTTCATTTGCATATGACTGTTATTCTTTACAGACAATAAGTACAAAACACAGATATAATATTGTATTTAAATATCATTCCATGCAGATCAGTCACGATTCTTTACACATATCGATAACCCCACCATCAAATAATCAGCAACAATGTGTGAAAACATTAAGCTTCTCATTCTGTTGTAATGGAACATTGAGTTTACATTTTTATAAGTATTGTATGTATTAATAAACTTGTACTTTATATGTTTCAGAACTCTGAATGAGAATTAATGTATGGTGTAATGACATTACAAAATATTGCACTCATATTGTACTATCTAGTCAGCCAACTAAATGAATGATGCCTCTTACCTTAAAGGGATAGTAATGTTTAACAAAAACAGCAGCTCCAATTGATCTTCATAGTATTTGGGCCATGGAGAGTGTTATTTCAACACTGTCAGAGTTGTGGTTCAAGAGTAATTGAAGGATAAAATTTCCCCCTCCTGCCCCTTTTACCTAGTGTAAGCAATCTCTTCTCAGATGTGGAATCTGGTTGCTAGACCAGACAGATAACAGCAGGGGACAATCTTCTTCCTATGACAACAATGAAAGCCCTGCCCCCCTTGACAAGTTTTCAGGTTTTTCCCTTATCTTAATTGAAGATTGTCCCTCTCTGCAGTCTACCTGGGCACCTCCCTTCTGCTGTGGCTGAACAGTGTTACATCAGTAAAAGGGGCGGGAGGGGACACTTTATCGTTCAATTACTCTTGAACTACAACTCTGACAGAATTGAAATAACACTCTCCAAGGTCCAAATACTATGATGATTAATTAGAGCTGCTTTTATTATGAAACATTACTATCCCTTTAAAAAAATGCTGTTTATTACAAATCCCTGCAAGAATCTATTTTAGCATTCATGTTAGAAGAGATTGTTAGATATCAGTTATGTCAATTTACACTATCTTTAATTTATTTTTGAGTGATTACAAATATCAAAGCAGTTTCTTTTAGCAGTCATTGTTTAGTTTGTAACAATCTTTTCTAATGTTATAGATAGTGAGAGCAACATTTAGATTAACTCAGTGATAGGCTATGCATTGCAGTAAAACTTCCCTTTGTTTTGTTAACAGATGTGTTGTCTCTTTTACTCCTAGCTCCAAGAAGCTCATTTATACATTCCTCAGGGGCATTCCTTAAGCTAACACCTTGGAGAAACAAACATATATTACATGAGAAAAAGTAATCTCTGGGTATGGAACACTAAGGGACACTTACATGACAAAGACAGCTAAGTCAGATGCTGGGGACTCTGGTGACTCAGTATGGGAAATTAGTGGCAACTGATAAGCTGTACATCTGGATGAAGTCAGGAGATTACAAATAGCCAATTAGATGGCTCAGTTGGTTAAGGCACCAGCTATAGATTCAGGTTCTAGTCACAGCAAGGTCAGCTCAGCATTTCACCCTTCTGTGGTAGATAAAGTGCATCCAGGACATACTTGAAAATGAGAGATAATCTCAGTGTATTCTTCCTGGTAAAATACTTTCACACATACAAAAATATATATATATATATACACACATTAGATCTTTCATTCCCTAAAGCAGTGCTGTCCAAGTCCTCAAGTGTCACCAACAGGACAGAATTTAAGGATTTCCCTGATTAAGCACAAGTGAGTCAGTCAAAATGAATGAGCCACTGAGTGCATAATCAGGGAAATCTTACATCCTGGCCCTTGAGAACTGAACTTGGACAGCCTTGCCCTAAAGTAATACTGGCAGTAGTGGGGTAGCGTGTCCTAAGAGAAATCTCTAGCACTCACATGGCTCAGGAGGTCAGTTTTCTGCCCCTCGCCCCTTAAAAGGCAATATATTGGACATCTCTCTAGCTTTCAAGGGGTTAAGCAGGCCCACTATTTTATGTTTTGTCCAAAGCTCAGTAGTAGTTTAAATAACCATGTCAAATTTGTTGCCTAATTTTTCAGCCATAAGACTTTGAGAAACAACTTCCCACATGTGTAATTTTGCCTTTGATTTCTACAAATCAAAATATCTTTTTCTTATGTGTGAATTCCTCTCATGACACGGCTAGACTGCTAAAGCAGTTGGTTGTTTTCAGAGTGAAGTCTGTACCCTGGGAATTTCACACAGGTCACTAACCTGCTCTCACATAATGGCTTTTTTACAATGCGGACCCCTGACAGTATGGCTATATTTGAAATAACCATCCGGCAACATGCAACAGAAAATGCAACAGCCCCTAGTGAGTTAAGAGAAAACCAATTTGTATTGAATCAAAAACTGACATCCTTCTCTAAGGGCCCTATGTTGAAAATAAAAGTGGAATAATCTCAAGCAAACCAATTGCACAACAATGAAGAATTAGAAAGTCCCAATATTTGCACTGATTTAAATAGATAATATCACTGATATCTTGTTGCGTAAAGAAGGGCACTCCGGCTTATTAGAGATTTTTTATTTAAAACTAATGTAAAAGCCTGTGTACGTGGGCCGAAGTGCATAAAACCACAGAACTACACCTCCCAGCATTCTGTGCGTTCGGGCAGTGTCTACTGCTCATGACTGTATCGGACAAACATTTGCATTCGGGCAGTATCTACTGCGCATGACTCCATCAGCCTGCATTCATGCAGTCTCTACTAAGCATGACTGCATCAGACAAACATACGGTACATCTGGCCTTTTATATTATAAGTGTTTATTGCATCAAACAATAAGTTGTGCAAATATGGAAAACAGGGCCAAATATGGATCCAGCAACCAGAAATAGGAATCTTTGCTTCTAGATTCCGAGAAAAAATATTTCAATATATCCAAACTTCGGCACTCAGGACCAACAGATTGAGAACTAAATAACTGTAACCACTATTATCGTATGTAAAGAGAAATACCACTTAGATCACTTTATCAAAAGTATTTATTTGTGAACATTGTGTTACATGCGTCCACGTAACACAATGGGTTAGTGGGAAAACACTGATGAAAAGTATACATAATTCAGCTACATGCAAAATCTAAATATAAAAAATACAAAAAAAGAAACATAAAAGATAAAAATAAGAATAAAGCTAAAAATAATGGGAAAAAAAGCAAAAAAAGTTGTCTTTTTTCACAAAAAGTATTTCTTTAGCCAGTTTCAAAGTAGTTGAAATTTAGCATTATAATTACATTTCCTGAGTGAGAAGCCTTTTCCATTTTTGGTAATAGTTTGTCATCTTCAAACTCCCCAATACTAGTTGACTTGTAGCAAACACTTAAAGTTTTTCATTATGCAGGACCTCTACTTTTTGACTGAACCCTTCATTAATATATTTCCTTATACCAGGTTTTAAGGAATGCTTTATATACAGGCATACCCCATCACTTAGTTTGTTAATGCTATCCTTCCTCAAAACTGAATAACCCTCTAGATCAGAGGTTCTAAACCCGTGTCCTCAGTGGCCACTAACAGGCCAGGACTTAGGAATTTTCCTGCTAGAACACAAGTGTGTTGATCAGAGGCTCAGTTGTAGTGATTAACTCACCTGTGCTCCTAAAAGGAAATTCTAAAATCCTGGCCTGTTAGTAACCACTGAGGGAATGGGTTGAGAACCACTGCTCTAGATTGACTGTCCTGTGTGTCACCATTCAGGTTTTGATAATACCAATAAGATCATGCTGTTCATTCATTGTAATCAGTTCCAGTCCCCCATCTTACCAGCCAGACTACAAGCATTGGCAAACATATATTTAAGTTACTGCTTTACTGAAGAAATGCATTCTTTGGAAAATGTATTTACTATTTATCAAGCTATAATTTATGCAGCTCCCTATTAGATGAACTAGCCCTTCACCACTTTCCATCCCACCTCCCTTCTCTAATCCAATTTCTTATTTTACACGGCCTAATCCTTCCTGTGTATTATTTTTATTAGTCTCCTATGGTACAGTTGGTTGGCTCCAGAATTGCTACACTTTTCATCACATGGCCCTAAGTTGTATTATTAGCATGTGATTCTTTGAGTAACTGCATGAAATCTATTATTTCTCTGAGGAAACCAATGTTCTTATGTTCCCCAAGCTTGCTGTATATTAAATAATTAGATGTTTCAAAGTGAATGTCTTTACACAGCTCTCTGCATTTAGAAATAAAAGCCACCAATTAGAGGCATTTTGTATAATTCTTTTCTCTTCTTGACATATTTGCTTTAACATGTTTACTTCTTTCATGCTGTTTTAACTCCCGAAATAAGAAAATGAACTAGCAAGTTAGTTGTGACTACTGCTGACACTTGCCCTGTTTTCTTCTGTAAAATATTTTATGTGATAAAAATGTATGTCTATAGAAACACCACAAACTAGAATACTATTCTAGAAAAAGGGAATCCTACCATAAATATTATAGTATAGGGCTTATAATTTTAAGTCCTTTGCTACTAGCCAGACCTGAAAAGTTACTCACCACTGCAAGCCAAAACATACCCACCAGGGCTGAATTTCTACTCGCCAGGGCTGAATTTTCACTCGCCATTGGCTAGTGGCGAGTGGAAATTTTGAGCCCTGTATAGTAGATATGCCTAGGCAAAGATGGTATAAATTTGGAGTAGAGCACATCTTTTTTCTTTAACATATATTCCAAATAATACTCTATGGCCTATATTTATAAATGCAAAGTAGAACAAATATGGGTTAATACAACTGCACCATAGGGGACAGATAAACTTCCTATTGTTTTAAATGGGGCTTTTAACCCCACTGATTGTAAGAAAGGTCTCTAATACATTGCAGAGTAATGCAATATCATCACAAATGTCAACATTTAAAATATAAACACATCACTTAGATAAGTCAGAAGCATTTTAGAATTATATGCTATGACACAATTATGTTTTGGGCACAAGAAATAATGTGTGAGTAGAGGAAATGTTGGATTCTATTAAGTATCAACAAATCCTGGAAGCAAGTATCCCACAGTCAATGAAGGAACTTCAGCTGAAAAGACATTCGCTATTACAAGACAATGATGCAAAACATACCTCAAAATCAGCTACTACTAGAACTACAACAAACAAAAGCTTAAAGGGATAGTAATACTTCATTATTACCAATCCTTATATTAAAGTCCTATTAAAAATAAATGTATTTCCCCCAGTGTCATCTCTCAAACCGTTATGGTTTGAGAGATGATTGGTCTTAAAGTTGCCCTCTCCCTCCCCCTTCCCCGTAGTCAGTGTTCTAGCTGACTGCAGGGAAGCCAGTCGTATGACTTTCAGGCGGCTCTGCAGCACAGCCAAGATCACTTTAATAAAAAAGAAAGCTTTCACTGAAATGGTCTTCTATGTGTGCTTGGTTTGCAAGCACACGTAGAAGACCGTTTTAGTGAAATATTTTTTTCTTATTAATGCAATCTGATGCAGTGCCGCCTGATGATCTATGACCGGATTTCCCTTTAGTCAGCTACAACGCTGACTTCAGGGAAGGGAGAGGGAGAGGGCAACTTTAGGAGCGATCATCTCTCAAACCATAAAGGTTTGAGAGATGACACTGGGAGCAATACATTTATTTTTAATAGGACATTAATATAGGGATTAGTAATAATTCAGTAATACTATCCCTTTAAGGTTTTGGAATGTCCATCACAGTCCCCAGATTTTAATATTATTGAAAATCTGTGGGTACATCTCAAACATACAGTGCATGCAAGGTGACTTATGAATATTTATGAACTAGAAGCAGTCTGTAAGGAAGAGTGGGAAAAAATTCCTAAAGCAACAATAGAAAGACTGCTAGCTGGCTGTAAGAAACATTTGGAAGCTGGTATTTCTTCCCAAGAGAGTGTTACTAAGTACTGATTGATATGATGCCCAAATATTTGAACATGCTACGTTTTCTGATTTTTTTTAACTTGTTAAATTCTACAAATAAATAGTAACTGTGATGTAAAATGTAGAGAAAATTGTCAAGTTTAAGAGGCTGTGTTATTTTCTTTTCACTTAGAAAATCAACAAAACGTGTAATTTGGCCAGGTGTGCCCAAACCTTTGTATACAACGATATCTATTTACAGTTGTTTGCATTTACATTTTGCTGTAATCTCTAACTGAACAGGGACGTTTTATGGCATTTAGAATTATATAACATGGTCCATTAAATATAGGCAGGGCTCCCTATGGCTGTACTAACCAGCCCTGTCTATGACTCCAATTCCACATTCTGAAGATAGTAAAATATCCTCAAATAGCAAAGTTGAAATGACAAACCCCCAAAATAGTAAATAGATATACCTGACTTCTATATGAAGGCCAAACTCCTACAAAAGTATTTGTGTTAAACAAATTAAAATTGACTTATTCCAAAGCTATAGAACCCCCTATAATGCATTTATGAAATATCTGAAATTAAACAACCTTCCTTCCCACCACTCAAAAAGTGGGTCTACGTTTGGCAGTCAAATGCATTGTTTAAAGCATGATTTCTCAGCAAACATTTGTATTGCATAAAGCATTGTTTCTCAGCCAAGGTCTTCAAGTAGCCCTAACAGGTTTTCTGGATTTCTCTTCCTGAGATGAAGTGAATTAAGCAAAAAGAAGCATTCATTAATTACCAACAGTATTTAGCCTGGGAATCCAGAAAACATGCACTGTTCAGGGTACTTGAGTGCCAGAGTTGAGAAAATCTTTATAAAGCATAGTGATGAATAGGAGGGCCATCCTATATAATACTTCGCTAGGATGTTTGTCAGAAACCGTCATGCGCAGTAGAGACTGCTGCGCGCGGTGCGGTCAAGAGCAGTAGAGACTGCCCGCTCTGCAGTCATGCGCAGTACTCACTGCCCGAATGCGCTGCAGCTGATATGGAGCAGAATTCAGACCGGAGTCCTCTCTGCGCACATTTCTGGGAATGCTTGGTCCCAGGAAAGTGTGCAGAGAGGACTACAGTCTGAATTCGGAGCGCCCGCTCCATATCAGCTGCTGCGTGTTCTGGCAGTCAGTACTGTGCATGACTGCAGCATGGCCAGTAAGAAGACAGGATCTGGCCACCAGCCGAGGTTGCTGGGTGGCACTGTGGCCCATGTACATGGGCTTTTCAACTAGACAGAAGAGGTATGGGGAGCAATAGGGTAGTGAAAGAGCCATGGGGGGCAAGAGGGTTGTGAAAGAGGCATTGGGGGTCAAAAGTGTGGTGAAAGAGACTTGGGGGGCAAAAGAGGTATGGGGAGCAAGAGGGTGGTGAAAGACCCATGGGGGGCAAGACAGTTGTGAAAGAGGCATTGGGGGCAAAAGTGTGGTGAAAGAGGCATGGGGAGCAAAAGAGGTATGGGGAGCAAGAGGGTGGTGAAAGCCATGGGGGGGGCAAAAGTGTGGTGAAAGAGGTATGGGGAGCAAGAGGGTGTTGAAAGAGCCATGGAGGGGGGCAAAATGGTAGCAAAAGAGGTATGGGGAGCAAGAGGGTGGTGAACGAGCCATGGGGGAGCAAAAGAGATATGGGGGCAAGAGGGTGATAGAAAGGGCAAAGACGTGACGAAAGAGGCATGGGGGGGGCAAAAGGGTGACATTGGTGACATTCCAGGCATTCAAGGGATAAAAATCCCATTTTAAATCTTCAGGAATGTTTATTTATCCCCTATAGTGCAGATGGTTTGCTCCAAAATTATTACTCTTACTTCACTTTTCTCCATTCCATGACACAATTTTGATAATCATTTCATGTTTTCAAAAGAGATGTTATGTTATAGAATGACCCATCCAAGACAAAACCAATGCTAAAATGTACTTACATTTTGTTTAGAATGTCCATTCAGCCATGTTTTGAACATAAGACCATACAAGATGTCTGGAAAGCATAGTGAAAGTGAAAGAAAAAGAGTTCCAATCTCTATTTACATACAGGAGTGTTAGATGGAGTGATATGGAGAATCTCAGGAGAGTTGCCAGTCAGCCCACTAGAATCATATTTGGATCATCAGATCCTCTTTCCAAATACACGATTGGCATAACTGAATAGAGTAACCATACCTCCCTGATCATTCAGAATGTGTCTGGAAACATTATAGTGGGTTTGAATTAATTTTGTATAAGCGTACTGCATTAAATGGGGAGGTCTGGTCATAGTCACCTTATTACTGAAGCACCTCAAATTATGACTTGTTATTTGGATCGAACTTTCCTTCCTGTTACAAGTGATATTGAAATATTACTCTAGTTTCCTCATTGCCTCACTTTCTTCACTAAGAGAAATCTTGAAATTTGTAATCTAAGAAACAAGATCTAATCTGAAACTAAACACACTGAGGTGGATGCACTGAAAAGGGGAGCAGTGCACGCCATGAACCCCTATTGAGTCATGCAATAGTATGACCTTTATACTGTGAGCTTGTGTGCATGCATTACTAAATACAGAATCAAAACTCACTGGCATATTAGCTCTGTGAACACATCACTTTTACACCACCCATGAAGTAAGTATACATTATACACACTCTGTTCCTCTGTCCATAGGCCATGAAGAGCCTACATCTGAGTGCAGAATAACAGACTTCCCTATAAACACAAACATATTCAAATATACTCCTCAGCATAGAGAGTACTAAGAGACATTGGGTGATATTCACTAAGTGGTGATACCTCTTAAAGAGGATAAAGAAGTGATAAAGTGTAGATGACATCTCCAGTTTATCAATTCTCCATTTCCTATGTTATTCTATGGAGCCTGTGAACTAAGATTTCTTCAACTTTGGAGATCTTAATGAATAGGGTCTATAGAATAACATAGTTACTGGAGAAGTGATAAACTGGAAAAGTCACCTCCTCAGTATTACCTCTTTAGTGAATCCCCCCATTTGTCATACATATAGCTTTGTATATTGGCACTAAGCAGACGTGTCATGCACATACACTGTTGTTTGAGCCAAAATAGATGCAGTACTACTTTTGTATATATGTATCACAATGTTCAATATGTCTTTCACTGACAGCTAAAGAGGCACAAATTATATTTAGATGACAGTGTGGACTTTCAGCAGGGATTACAATGTACTTATTTTATTAACCCTTTAAGGTCCAGAGGGGTGTGAAGTATATTACTTTGCAACATATTATATACCACTCTGATCCTTGAATGGTTAAGTAATATTTAGCAGGGTCACCAAAACAATATTTTTCAACGTGTGCACAAATGTGAACGAGAGATTTTCAGTAGATGTTAAAGGGATAATAATGTCAGAAATAAGTATTAACTATATGGTAGATACAATTAAAAGAGAGTACCTGCACTTATTTGTATCTCTCAGACCATTATGGTTTGAGAGACATAGGAAAATAAAGTTCTGTGGTCCCTCCTCTTTTTGCTTGATGAGCTGTAAAGCTGTCAGAAGCAGATTCTGGTCACTTGACTAGATGCGGCTCTTCAGCAGTGCCGATATAATCTTATCTAAAGACAAATACTTCATTTAGAATGGTCTACAAAGTGTGCCTGGTTTACAAGCACACTTTGTAGATCGTTCCAATGAAGTATTTATTTCTAAATAGCGTGATTTCAGCTCTTCTGAAGAGCCTCTGTCTGGTCAAATGACTGGAATCTGCAGCTGTCAGCTAGATGGCAGACATGAGTAAAACAGCCAGGAAAAGGTAACTTTAGCAAGTTATATCTCTCAAATCATAAAGGTTTGAGAGATAAGACTTACATTGATGTTAACCTTTTTTTAATGTCTACAAAATTAAATCAACTTAAAATTAACCATTACTATCCCTTTAATATTCTTCGTCAGCGAGTGAAATACCTCTAATTGTCATGCTATTTCCATTTTGGATATTTCTTTGCTGCCATAGTCCTTTTCACATATCAAGGCCCCAACACCTTGGGATACAACTCTATTATGCTATTTTGGACTGCTGATAGTGTATAGGGTATTCATTTCACAAATAAAAACATTGCTATTAATCTTTAGCTGAAATGGTGGCTTGCAGCACATCTTTTTATCATTTGGGAGCAGTTTTGTCTCTAGGAGGAGAAAAAGACATATCACTTTAGAGGCACAAACCATAAAAATGCTGAAATACATTTCTCACTATAACACAAACACTGGGAATTATAGCTCGAGAATTTTGTTAGTAATGTGGTTAGATAGAAATTCCCATATCTGACAGACTTCTCCTCAGGCATTTTCCCATATGAAATCAGAATGCCATTTTGGACAATGTTGCTATCTGCATGCATTCATGAGTAAATACTGGAATCCCACATAGGGCCGTATGTTCAAAAGAGAAGTAGAGGAGTTTGGGGGCAGATTTTCCATTGATTTAAATTGGGATTTTAACCTCTTGAATGCTAGGGAGGTCTCCAATGCATTGCTTGAGAATTTTAGGAATTTTTCAGTTATCCCTTATAGTGCAAATGGTTTGCCCCAGAACTCTTACACTTCTCTTTTGAAAATACAGGTCTTAAAGGGATAGTAATACTTTGTTTTATCTTTATTTTGTTTTGTAGGCATTAAAAAAACATGATGAACGATATAAGTCTTATCTCTCAAACCTTTAAGGTTTGAGAGATATTCACAAACAAAGTTTCCCCTGTGGGCCCTTTTACCTAGTGTAGGCCATCTCTTTTCAGATGTGGAATCCAGTCCATAGACTAGACAGATAACAGCAGGGGATAATCTTCTACCTATGAGAACAATGAAAGCCCTGCCCCCTTGACAAGTTCTTCAGGTTTTTCCCTTATCTTAATTGAAGATTGTCTCTCTCTGCAATCTACCTGGGCACCTCCATTCTGATTTGGCTGAGCAGTGTTACATCAGTAAAAGGGGTGGGAGGGGGACACTTTATCAATGAATTAATCTTGAACTACAACTCTGATAGAATTGAAATAACACTCCCCAAAGCCCAAATACTATGATGATTAATTAAAGCTGCTTTTATTATGAAACATTACTATCCCTTTAAAGTGACTATATAGATGGTCTTTCTTGACTTCTGTAATAAGAAATCAGTACATATATTTCTAATCAGAGCATTTGCTGCTTTACATTAACAGAAAAAACAGCTGTTAAAGCTACTCATTTTAGATGGATATCTATGTGAATCCTATGCGTTGCTTCGGTGGGGGCTAAGGGGACTGAAGCCCCGAGTGTGTTGGTGGGCAGCCCCACCACCTCTGCCTCCTGCATCAATAACAGAATCCGACAGAACTATGCTAATATTTCTAGGATTAAACCTTTTAGAGGTTTGCACAATGCATTGCAAATCAAAGTGCCTCTGGTCCTTAAAGTGTTAAGTGGAAACACCACGGCCTCCACCTTATTACTGGATGGCTGCTGCTTCAGCTCCTCCTAATAAGGTAAGGAGCACAGCAACCATACAGCCACTCTTCATTCTTAACCCAACCACATCAAATGGTGCCTGTAGTTTCTGTGATTGAGAAAGTATGCGTGTTAGGGGTTAATATCAAATCATGTGAATAATGAAGGCTAACTAACAACATGTTAATACTCAAGTAATATGCTATTAATATATCTCAGAGTATTTATCTGTTAGCCGTCCACTAAGATGTGTTTAAAGGGAGAAGGGGTTAAAGGGATAGTAATGTTTCAAAATAAAAGCAGCTCCAATTAATCTTCATAGTATTTGGGCCATAGAGAGTGTTATTTCAATACTGTCAGAGTTGTAGTTCAGTAATTGAATGATAAAGTATCCACCTCTTGCACCTTTTACCTAGTTAAAGCCACCTCCCCTCAGACAGCTCACAGCAAGGGACAATCTTCTAACTGTGAACATAAGGAAAACCCTGCGCCTCTTGACAGGTTTTTCAGGCTTTTTTACTTATGCTCACTGAAGATTCTCCTTCTCTGCAAGCCATCTGGACTCCACCTTTCTGCTCTGAGGTGAGCAGTTTTACATCAGTAAAAGGAGCGGGAGGGAGATACTTTATCATTTAATTATTCTTGAACTACAACTCTGACAGTATTGAAATAAACATTTTCCATGGCCCAAATAATATGAATATTAGTTGGAGCTGCTTGTGTTTTGAAACATTAGTATCTCTTTAACCCCTTCGCGTCCAGTGATGTTCCAGGACCGTCATGGCTGTCCGGCACTTTAGGACCCGTGACAGTCCTGGCACGTCAGGTACTGCAGGAGAGCTGGGAGTAATAGCAGGGGCTGAAATTGATTGTTCCAAGACAGGAGCGATCTCTTTCAGTCCCCTGTTCGGCGTGCCGGCACACGTGATCAGTCACATGGGACAGTACGTCAAAATTTCCTATGTGGTCCTTAAAGTGGTCCTTAAAGGACCACACCCCGGGACTCCTTTAGGGGTTAACTTATTGTGTAAGGGAAAAATGGGCTTAGGAAAAAAAAATAAGAGGAAGCGAATACATAAAGAGAGATGCACATTGCAATGCACTTATTTCCCTAAGTTAATTGTAAATGCAGTTTCGGACATATATATGTGTATTCACATTTCATTTTGCCAGTATATAGAACATTTAAATATAACGTGTTTTAACTGTTCAGTAATTATATTTTTGCACTATATATTAATAACACAGAGCTGCCTCAAGTATAGATCAATGGCCCATATTTATAAAAGCAAACTGGATTTATTCTGGAGCAAATCCAACTGCACAATGGGGAGATATAAAAATTCATAAATTCCAATGCACTTAAATAGAACTTTTAACCCCATTAATACTAGAGAGGTCTCCAATGCATTGCTAGAATTCAAGGGATTAACCCCTTAAGGACCGGACATTATGGGACATTTCCGTCCCATAACGTCCGCATAGGGGCACGTTGACGGGCCGGTACACGTGACCTGTCACGTGTATCGGCGCGTCATTATGGGGCTTGAAATAGATCGCTCCGATCTTGGAGCGGTCTATTTCATGCCCCATTTTTACTTACAGCGCTCCCGGAAGAGCGCTGTAAGTAAAATGTACGTGACGTACCAGGACCGTCAAGGGTCTTTCAAGAAAGTTTACCCTTGACGGTCCTGGTACGTCAAGGGTCCCTAAGGGGTTAAAAGCCCAATTTAATTTAACAGGGCATTTTATATTTCTCCAATGGTTCTCCAGATAAACTCCAGTTTCTTTTATATTTATTGGTCAATGTATCTTGTTAGAACATAAAATGGATTACTTCTTAACTCTTTGCATTGCATTATAATTAAACTATTTGAACAGTCCGTGTACACAGGCCACAGTGCCAGGCAGCAACAGCCGCGGTGCAGTCATGCACAGTAGAGACTGCCCGCGCCGCGGCTGATAATGGAGGGGGGCGCTCCAAATTCAGACCGTAGTCCTCTTTGTGCAGTATCAGCCGTGACAAAGGCAGTCTGTACTGTGCATGACTGCAGCAAGCGCAGCCATCTGTACTGCGCATGACATCTTCTGACAAACATGCATTAGAGAATTATTATATAGGATTAGTAAATGGAACAGTTACATTGTGTGAGGATAACCCACTCCTCACTACAGTGTTACCTTCACTCTTTTTGGATCCTAGAAATGCCCCTGTGACTCCTCCAGAAAACTTACCTTGTAATGATAAGGTTTCCTCTTAACCATGGTTGATTTACTAAAGAAAAGCAGTTCAGTGGGTACAGCGGAGAGCAACAAAATTAATTAAGGGAATGGAGGACTTGACATATGAGGAACGACTAAACAAACTTGGTTTATTTACTCTAGAGAAAAGACGACTAAGAGGAGACCTTATCACATCGTACAAGTATATGAGAGGTCCATACAAGGATCTCTGCGGTGAGCTATTTATTCCAAGGCCTGATCAGGTGACCAGGGGACACCCCTTGAGATTAGAGGAAAGGAGGTTTAAACTTCAGCAGAGGAAGGGTTTTTTTTTACTGTAAGGTCTGTTAAATTGTGGAATTCATTGCCCAGGGAGGTAGTTATGGCAGATACAATGGATACATTTAAGAGAAGATTAGATACATTTCTTTCAAATGGTAACATACAGAGTTTTACTGTTTATCAGTAGGCTGATCAGGAAGGTCTGATAAAGACTAATTTAATTGGTAGCAGGAAAGCTATAAAATTCTCAGTTCTGAGGTATGAGGTGAAGGTTGAACTTGATGGACTTGTGTCTTTTTTCAACCTAGTTTACTATGTTACTATGTTACAGTGCTGGGGCAAACCAAGTGCAATTTACAGGGAACAAATACAAATTTACAACATTCCCATGGAATTTAATGGGGCCATTAACAACATGAACCTTGTGAAACCTCTCCACCACTCAGTGTGTTAAATCTTTGAGAGTCAAAGGGGTATCTAATACATTGTGAAGCGATGTGTTGGATACCCCTCTGGCTCTCCAAGGACTAAAAGCCCTATTTAACTCAATGGGAGTTTTTATTTTTTTCTCTTTTGTGCAGTTGGCTTTAACCAGAATTGACCCCTTTTGCTTAGTCCACGAGGATCACTGACTGCAAAGATAGACAAGATCTGTTAGTATGTACAAAATGTATGCTACTTAAAAATGAATAACTCAGCTATAACAGGGGGACATACATTAGTTACATTTTGTCATGGTTGACAAAAGTGTGGGAATTTGTTCTTCTAAACTCTATTCTCAAATGCAGTGCTCAAGACACATCAACATTCAGAGTTTCAGGATATCACAGATGAATATCATTAGCACAGATCTGTCACAATGACTCATCCACCATACATTCCATCAGTTCAAATGGCCAAAGAGGAACACTTATGTTTTAGGTGGTGTTTTTTGGGGGTCTGGGGGTGTTGGGCATTACCTATCATTTTTTTCTTACCTATTGACACCTCTTTTTGTAAGTGAATAAATGATTTAAAGCAAGACCAAAGCATTTTATGTACACACTTGTGCAGTGGTCCTTGTCTTTTTTAACCTTTTGAGTGCCAGAAAGATATTCATCACATTGTGTTGCAATGCTCTGGATACCTCTGTGACACTGAAAACAAAATTTTATAAAAGCTATTTACATTTTTGCCAGTTCTGACTGAGTCCAAAATGTTCCTCAAATAATGTATCTGTGTTTAAATGTATTATCATCTTAAAAATAATTATTGTATCTACAGTAAATAGTACCTGCGTAGCTTTAAAGTAGAACAACAACTAGGTGGTTTTGAAAGAGCATTCAAATGCAAACTCTGTTTATGGTAGTCATTTTTTATTTAAAGCAATCCTATATAATAATTTGCTAGGATGTTTGTCAGAAGACGGCAGTAGAGACTGTGCGCATTCGGGCAGTCTCTACTGCGCATGAAGTGGCCTCTTAACCCTTTGAGTGCCAGAGGGCTACGCAACGCATTGCAAATATAACACTATGTGCTCAAAATAGAATAAAGAAGACTTGGACCTCCACTTTATTAGAACTACTAGTTTTAAAGCCCGTGTAAATGGGCCAACACTGGTGGCGCAGCAGTCATGTGTAGTACTGACTGGCCGAACACGATGCGGCTGCTACGGAGCGGGGCACACCGAATTCAGACCATGGTCCCAGGAAGGTGCGCAGAAAGGACTGCGGTATGAATTTGGAGCGCCCCACTCTGTATCAGCTGCGGCATGGGCAGTCTGTACTGCACATGACTGCAGCGCGCACAGCCTTTTCTACTGTGCATGACGGCTTCTGACAAACATCTTAGCTAATTATAATATAGGATTACTATCCATTTAAGCATGAAAAGTTGCTTTAAACATTCTTTGTATTCATGTGGAGAATATTGTTATATTGTAGCTGTATTTTCTTCTGTCAAGTTTTCATTTTAATTTAAATCCTCCATTGCTTTTTCATTTTGAATGTCTGTTTCTGAATTATTTAATGTCAACAATGTCTTCTTTTATGTAATTTTGCATAAATGTGTTCAATATTTGAAGTAAGGCCTTAGCAAAGAGTTAGAAAATTGCATAATTATACCCATTTATACCTTGCTGGTCTTCTATATGTACTAACACTGATGAAAACTGTATTTATCTGTAACTACTCAAAAATCCTTCTGATCAACTGTTCACTGAAATTAGTCCAATTTAGGATTGATGCAACATGCTTGTTTTTTTTACAACTCCAAGAGGCTGATTTAATAAGAACTGGGTGATTCTGAAGAAACCGATTACACCACAAGGGACAAGCAGAAATTACCACTGATTTAAATGTGATTATTTAAAGCTGTTGAATGTTTCACAATGCATTGGAGACCTGTGTACTATTCATAGAGTGTGTTGCACACTTCTCTGGCACTCAAAGGAGTAGTACATTTTTTTTTAATGAAAACACATATTTTACAGAACATTACCTGCTGAATAAAACAAGGAAGAGACAGGCAGTTTCTATCACATTCTGACAGGAAGTGACAGGCAGTTTCTATCACATTCTATGGAGAGCTGTATGTCTCTGACTTTTCTGACTTTCCTCTCCATTAGAATCTAACAGGAAATCTAATTAGAATTTGACCAATAGAGGGCACTGCTAATGTAAAAAAACATGGGTTTAAACTGTAATAACTCTTGAAATATAAATCTCTTTGCAGTGGGAGTACCCTTATTTTACTCAGTAGGGAAATCCCTACAATATTTTTTTTTTCATAAAAAAGTTTACTGCTCCTTTAAATCAATGGTAATATGGGAAGTGCTTATCTGACCCCCCTATGGTGCAACTGATTTGCTTCAGATTTGCTCCAGTTATTTTTATTAATAAGTCTCCAGATATATATCTTAATTATTTTTTTCAATCTTGTCCTATATTAAAGGGATAGTAAGGTTTCACAAAAACAGCAGCTCCAATTAATTTCCATAGTATTTGGTCCATGAAGAGTATTTCAATACTGTCAGAGTTGTAGTTCAAGAGTAATTGAATGATAAAGTATCTCCCTTCTACCCCTTTTACCTAGTGTAAGCCACCTCCCCTCAGATGTGGAATCTGGTCCAGGCACCATACAGCTCACAACAAGGGACAATCTTCTTACTGCGAGAACAATGAAAACCCTGCCTCCATTGACAGGTTTTTCCTGGTTTTTCCCTTATGTTAATTGAAGATTGTCCCTCTCTGCAAGCCATCTGGACAGTCCTGCTGCTGTGAGGTGAGCAGTGTTATATCAGTAAAAGGGATGGGAAGGGGGGATACTTTATCATTCAATTACTCTTGAACTACAGCTCTGAGAGTATTGAAATAACACTCTCCATGACCAAAATGCTATGAAGATTAATTTGAGCTGATTTTATTATGAAACATTACTATCCCTTTAAACAGGAAGCATACTATAAATCACGGCTGTTCAGTCCTCAAGGGCAACCAACAGTACAGGATTTAGTGATTTCCCTGTTTAAGCACAAGTGTGTCTGTCAAAATGAATGAGCCACTCATTAGCTCACCTGTGCTTAATCTGAGAAATCACTAGATCCTGGCCTGTTGGACTTGGACAGCCCTAATGTAAATTAACCTTTTGAGTGCCGGAGGGGGATGCAAAGCATTGCTTTGCAATGTGTTGTTTACCCCTCTGGCTCTCAAGCAGTTATAAAATAGAATAAAATATATGCTTGGACATTTTTAGTGGCACTATTGCTTTAACAGCCTGTTGGAGAAAATGTATCAATTTACCAATGGTACTTAGCCACTGAACGTCAGGCTGTGCACTACAGCATATGATCTAAAGCTTATATGCAGATAATCCCTGCCATCATTATGACTTTAATGCCAGCAAGTCCCATGTGCATGCATAAGGAAATGAAGTAAAAACCATAGACTGCCCTTTATCACCTCTTTATCACCGCTTGGTGAATCTCCCCTCTGATATTGACAAGGTTGGAATTAATGAATTTTAATTTAAATAATAATTGTGTCCTTCAAACTTTACTTTCGTAAAAGAATCCTCCATTTGCAGCAAATATAGATATTCCATTAAAAATCAATTGTTTCAAGCTACAATAGTCATTTACAACATTAACAATGTATTTATGATCCATTTGATGTTGTTAGTTAAATGGGCAAGATTTGCTTTTCTTTCAAAAACAAGGACATTTCTAAGTGACCCCATCTTTTGAATGGTAGTGTGTGTGTATATGTATGTGTGTGTATATATATATATATATATATATATATATATATATATATATATATATATATATATATCAAATATATATATCAAATATATATATCTCAAATGAATGAGCATTACAGTATGTACTAATACCTTTTCATTGGACTAACATCCTATATAATAATTCGCTAAAATGTGTGTAACGCCGCGTCATGCGCAGTAGAGACTGCCTGCACCGCGGCTGATACAGAGCTGGACGCTCCTTCAGAGCGACCGGGTGGCAGTGGCACTGTGGCCCGTGTAACGGGCTCTTCAACTAGTTCAATAATATAGAGGCAGGATTTTGAGAGACATGCTCCCTTTATCAAGTCTAAAGCATACTAAAAAATGAACTAACCCCTTGAATGCTTCTCAGTGCTTTGCCTCAAGCACTCAAGGGGTTAAAATGAGTGCGATGAATAGAGGCAAAAGAAAGATGAGTTCTTTCTGGGGTGAATATATATGGTGTAGTTCAAGAGTAATTGAATGATAAAGTTCAGGGGAGGGCTGGAAACATAAAGCCCAGGAGGCAAATAAAATCAAGGGGCCCGTTTCTGCTATAGTCTGAGCCCACTGTCCCAGCCCACCCCCTTTCATTAATTTTTAAATTGTCATTAATGTTGTGAAGTAAGGCAAGTGATACCACTTAGCTTATAACTGAAGTGGAGCTACACTAGTGATACTATAAACCTTACAATTTAAAGGGATTGTAATGTCCCAAAAAAGTATCTTCTAAATGGTAACCGCAATAAAAAAATAATTTAATGCTCCTAATCCTTACTCTCAAACTGTTATGGTTTGAGAGATGTAAGAAAATAAAGACCTCCGCTCCCTCCCCCTTCGCATGAGTCCCGTTTACAACAGACATCATAAAATCCTGCTTCCAGGACCAGACGGCAGCTCTTTAGGAGCTCTGTCATTGAGATATCTAACTATGATTACTTCATCAGAATGGTCTACAACATGTGTTTGCAAGCCAGGCACACGTTGTAGACTATACTGATGATGTAATTATACTTATATCTCTAGATGACAGCGCTTCTGAAGAGCCGCCTAAAGTCAGTCAACCAGATTCTGCCTCTGACAGCTTTACAGCTCGTCAGGCAGAAAGGGGCAGGAACGGAGGACTTTATTTTCTTATATCTCTCAAACCATAACGGTTTGAGAGAAAGGATTAAGCGCATTAAGTGTTTTTTTATTCAGCTGCCATGTACAGGATACTTTTTTGGGACTTTACTATCCCTTTAAGTATAGCTGACCTAATGATACCATAAAGCTTACAAGGAAAATGGATTATGCTACTAGTGTAGCTCCATTTGGATTATGGCTTTATGGTATCATTTGTGTAGCTTCATTTCAATTGTAAGCTATGTGGTATTACTAATATAGCTCCATTTACAACATTGTATTTTGGATTTTTCCTCCATGGACATGGAATAATTCCTATGGCTCTCTCTGTGTGCCTAAAGCCTGTTATTGTTGCTTTCTTGGGTTAATATAGAAGAAAATTACTTATTTAAGATGTCAGCCATCAGTCATTTGCCTGTTTTAAGAGGCCCAGTATCAACCTTTATCTTTTTTGCTGCTTGTTTGTACGATGTCTTTTGCAGTTCTTTTCTCATTTCCAGGTTTAACTAGCCTATTTTCCTATTTGCAAATTATGTTGCATTCTTTATATTGTTAAATGGTGCATCTGATCTTTCTGCCTTAAACATGTTAAAACCCTGTTTCTTCCTCCTCCTCCTTTTTATGTGAACCTCATTAGTAAGCTATCTTAGTCTTAAAGTATTACTCTTGTTTTTATTAACTAATTGCATGTACTGTTGAGTATATTTATCCAAAACATTTTGAATAAATTACATGTTTCTTCTGTAGTTTTTATCTTTAAAAAGTACAAATAATTGAGGATTGTAAAATTAGATTTTTTAAAGTTGAATATTCTAGCTGAATTGGGATAAGTGAAAATGATCACCACAAAAGTGAAACATTTGAGATACGTCACTTTATTCGCTGTGATAATTACATTATTGTAATGTGTTTTCCCCCCATGTGAAGATTTTCCTCTATGTAGTGTTGTAACTAGTCATTGGAGGGTCCTGATGGAAACATTGTTTTTGGGACCTCTAACAAAAATACTTTCATATAAACATAAGCAGAGCCTACTGGACCCTGTGGAAGATAAGCCCCCTTGGATACTTGGCCCCAACACAACTCTGCCATCTGCACTTCCTGTAGTTAAACGTGTGTCCTCATGTATTCCCACCATGCTAACTTGTCAGCATAAAAGGGGGTGCCAGTTTACTATATGTTGTCAGTGTGTTCTTGGGGGGGGGGGAGAGAGAGAGAAAGATAATGAAATTTTGATACTAGATTGTATAGGCAGACAGGTGAAGAGAGGGAGCTAGAGTTGCTTGATTTAAAGAGTACTGGTGGTAGTCAGTTGTCCTATAAACATGTGAGATGTATGGAGTGTGGGTGTTAAGGGAGAAAAAATGTAAAATAAGAAAACCGTTTTGACTGTTAGGTGACAGCGACAGCTTTCAACTGAGACTCAACTGAAACTTACAAATACTACACTAACAGACATATCAATACAACAAGAAGTGACAAAGAGGGAATTAATTCAATGCATAAGCATAAATTACCAGTTTCTCATGGTAGTTTTATCAGCTGTAGCAAAAAGGAGCAACATCTAATGGATTTTCTATTTATGAGAATTTCTGTGAAAAAGAGAAAAACTGTGTTTTTCCAAGAAAAGAAAATGACACTTTTGCCAATCCCTATATTTAAAATCTCCAATTATGATTACTTTTCCTAACTGAAAAGCCTTTATCATTTACGGCAGCATTTGAACTTCTTCAAACTCTCCAGTATTCGGTGACTTGTAGCAAATAACTACAAAAATATTTTAATTATGTTTGATCCCAATGTGAATTTATTTATTTATTTAGAAAATGTTTTACCAGGAAGAATACATTGAGATTTCTCTCGTTTTCAAGTATGTCCTGGACAGTTTTCAGTAGAGGGTTGCATATTTACACAAATTGAGAAACATTATATATTACATGTTATTAAATATACATACGAATATACATACATATGGAAATTTTAAAATTATATACAGTTACACTCTGTTTTTAGATATAGAGAAGCATTTGCTTTTAAGGATTTTAGACTGGGAGCATCTATATTCTCACTGGTTCCTTCTTTAATATATTCCGTAAAACTAGGTGTTAAGGTCTGTTTTGCAAAGTGTCATACCACTATTCTTCCTTTGTTAAACATATTATTATTATAAAGTACATAGACTTTTAGATTGACTGCCCAGTGATGCGTATCATCCAACCAGGTTTCAGTAATTCTGGTAAAATCATCATGCTCATTCATTGCAATCAGTTATAATTCCCACATCTTAACAGGCAGACTATATTCATTTTATTGTATATCTGTTATGTTAGTGTCGTTTTTAAGAGGTTAAAATAATTAAAAAAAAAAAAAAAAAAAAAAAAAAAAAAAATATATATATATATATATATATATATATATATATATATATATATATATATATAAAAAATATGTATTTGATTTTGTTTAGGCTATAACACAGGAGCCTATATTTTAGCTACATTTTATACCAGTCTCTCTTGAACACTGTCTATCCTATCCTGTATGGTTTTAACTCCTACCTTGCACCCTTTTCTAGCTTGAGGTCTCTTCTACAACTATAATCATTTTGTCCTCAGCCCACTTCAACTAAGGTGCCATCCATCTCTACTAAAATGTCATCCCCAAATGAAAAAGCTGCTCATTGCCCTAGAAACACAAACAATTTTGCTTTAACCAAGTCTTTAGGTGTTCATCTAACTCGTCAATCTCTAGTTTCCTTCCTGCCACTGTATAAGGCACAGGATGTATATCAGGAAATACTACTTTAGAGGTTCTTTGCTTAAGCTTGTGACCTAAATGGATACTTTGTTTTTATTATTGAAATAATTAACTAAACTTTGCATTCTATAAGCAGGCCTTGAGAAAGTGTTCATAAAAATACAAAACGTGTCGGGCAACTGTATCTGGGTAATATTTTTATTCTCTGTATTGGAACTTATTTAATGTCTGAATTAATAAATATTATTGGAACCTCTGGAGAACTTGGAGTCTGAAGGCGCACATTAACAGAAGGGTGATACTTAAAGGCCTATACATATCAAGATTTAGTAAGCAGATTATTTATTGGAGGTCTTAAAGAAGAAAACAATCAGTTTGTGCTCTTAGAGGGTCTTGCACCTTCCTTTTTTTGTATCATTGACCTAAATGGATGGCCATCTCACACTGACTATTGTCTTTGGTTCCAGTGTTTACCCCAGCTGTTAGACATAACAGTCCTTTCCATAAAAGCATTACTGCACCCACTTACCAGTATTAAAAATCAATGTGGAAATCTGTTTAGATGCATAAAGTGATGATTTACTTCCCTACCCCCCCCCCCACAATTACATCTCTTACCTAGCTAGCTACTTGCTCCTTCTTTGTAAAATCTTCACCCAAACACTTTCTAACACAACTACCTTCTGCCCAGTGAGCAGCAAATTTGTCTAAAGATTGCTTACCATCATTAGAGTTACAAACATATAGTGGTTTGCTCATTGTATTGGATTGCCAGTCTTGCCAACACTTGTTCTCCGGACATAGGCAATACTAATCTACATCAGTTAATCAAATAACAAATTGCCTGTTTACTAAGAGCCGTATAAATGCAATATTTCCTGCTTTCCTATTATTAGAATGAATACTGTTATTATAAGACCCTAACGAAGTCCTTACTAGTTATATGTTACCACACTAACTGGTATGTATAAAATTGGTGCAGAGTTTCACTGGCACTCAAATTACCATTTTGAAACACAATAGTATAGCTTATTGGTACATATGAATCATTATCTGCTCTAGAATATGTAAAAATCCTGAGGACCAGAGGGGTGTGCAGTTAATTGCTTTGTAATGTATTGAACATCCCTTTGGTCCTGAAGGGATTAATAAGTAAAGAAAGGTGTATATAAAGGTGTATATGTGGTTATATGGTTATCAACATGGCCAGTTAGTATGTGGTTTCAAGAAGGAAGGAAGTTATGAGTTGTAGAGGATTTAGATTATAGCATGGATTCCTATACACATACTTCAAGCATGGAATCATTGGTGATGCTAGCCTATTTTACCCTTCCTCGCATCACCACCTTCCATACTATCTTACTAAATGAAAATATTAAACCTTTGATATTTGGAACATGGAATCAGTATGCAACCCCAATATCCCCCTATGTATTGTGTTGATGATTACTACACTTTAAGGGCTAGATTCTATTGCAGGAGATAAATGTTAACACCGGTTTTATCAAACATTTTACTGTTAAAGTCTATGGGGAAAACTGGAGATAAAAGCAGTGAAAAAATGAGCACTTGTAATAGAATCTAGCCTGAAGACTGATGCTCTAAGATAAATTGGAACAATTTTATACTTAAAGGGATAGTAATACTTCGTTTTAACTTTATTTTATTTTGTAGGTATTAAAAAAACATGAACGACGATATAAGTCTTATCTCTCAAACCTTTATGGTTTAAGAGATATTCACAAGCAAAGTTTCCCCTCCCACCCCTTTTGCCTAGTGTAAGCAATCTCTTCTCAGATGTGGAATGCAGTCCATAGACAGATAACAGAAGGGGACACTCTTCTTCCTATGAAAACAATGAAATCCCTGCCCCCTTTGACAAGTTTTTCAGGTTTTTCCATTATCTTAATTGAAGATTGTCCCTCTCTGCAGTCTACCTGGGCACCTCCCTTCTGCCCTGGCTGAGAAGTGTTACATCAGTAAAAGGGGCGGGAGGGGGACACTTTGCTTGTGAATATCTCTTAAACCATAAAGGTTTGAGAGATAAGACTTATATCATTCTTCATGTTTTTTTAATGCCTACAAAATAAAATAACGTTAAAACGAAGTATTACTATCCCTTTCAGTGGAGCTTTTACTGCACAAAAGCTATAGTTGATTCCACAAATTGTTTTGCAATGGATGGAAAACCTCTGCAGCATTCCATTGATTAAAAGCCGCATTTAATTCAGTGGGTGTTTTTATTTTGCCCATATGGTATAATTCGTTTGCCCTGGGATTGCTCTATTTATATTTAGTAAATTATCCACTTTATGAACCTCTTTGTTGCAGCTCAAAAATGCTCTCAGTATAGGAAGGTGCTAGCTCTCTTATAAAAAGTAGAATTAGTCAAAAAGATTGAGCAACAAATGTCTAGTATTTATTTCACAATTTAATTAGCACCTTTTAAAATATATATTATTTTGGAAAACTATGTCGTGATTTTAATAGCTGTTAATCCAAGCAAAAAAAATCTTTCAAGTTTGCTTTCTTTTGCTAACATTTTCTTTCACTGTAGACTTAATTGCAATTCTTTATAAAAATCAATGTTCCCCTAATTAACAAGCACTTGGAGGGCTTGCTAAAATGTATTTGAATATGGAAATTCTGGACCTCTGCTGGGACCCCATCAGATCCAAAAATGTCATTATTTAAATAAATATTTTATCATGCTCTGTAAGTGACTGCAAAGCATTATATTTTGCCTCAAAATATTTGATTCTCTTATTTTATTTTATTTTATAACATTCCACTTACCTAACAATGCCTAGAATATCCTAATGCCCCTGTGATATTTTTCCTTTTCTCCTTGGTGCATAAAATAATGGGGTTAATGTACAAAACTGATTCCATGCTAAATCAAGAGGCGGAATCAATTCTGAGTACCTGCACTTGCCTAACATCAATACAATAATCTACATACACTTAATTACCTCCTTTTAATACAACTTGCACAAGAAGATAGCGTTGGGGTGTTTCTGTGCAGTCCTTTCTTCTACTCCTTGCTTGAATCAATGTAGTCAGCAAAGTGTAGAGAACATGGCACATGTGTATTCCATTTTGCTGTGTATGGCACAAATGCTAATGGAATGTGTCCACTGGTCTGCACTATACAATCATAATGCAACAGTTATACACTGTATTGAAAACCCAGTTCAGCGGGTCTGCACTGGAAAATATTATATTGCTCCCAATATTTTCAATCAGTCCTGGATGTCATGTCCAAGGAGATGGACATGACAGTTGCTAGCAGGATCACAGCACCTAAAACTCTGCCCATTGCACATGGTAATCTTAATCATTAAAGGACAAGAAAGGTGTGTAATGCATTGCTTCGCAATCACTACTTCACACTCATCCTTCAAGAGCTAAGTAGGCTCATGCCTATTTCTATGTGAAAAAAATTGCAAGCGACTGACATGCTTGTCTCCATGGACTTGATATCCAGGACTGATTGAACAAAGGCAAAGTTCATAGGGGCCATAAGGATTTTCTAATCACAATAATTGGGAGGTTAGCATTAGGAGATGGAGTTGGTTCTCCTTTTATTATGCTTAGTGCTTACTATGGATACATTAGGGATGGCCCTCATACAGGAGATGAAGGGGTATTGGTGTGGGATGAAAATATTGTAAGAGGTTGTACATGGGATCCTGGATGCAGTGTGAAAAAACTCATCCTTGGAAACAGCTAATAGGGACGCACTGGAGGATTTTCCTGTTTGAACACAATTAAATGAATAAAAATGACCACTTCCTTATTCTTTAACAGGAATTTTCTTTTTGAATGGTTATTATTACTCAGAGAGAGTCTTATCGACAGATCTGCTCCCTTGGAAACCACGAAACTCTCAGGGGAGCAGATCTGTCTGTTTATCTATCTATTTATCTTTCTATCTATCTATATTTCTATCTATCTATCTATCTATCTATCTATCTATCTATCTATCTATCTATCTATCTATCTGTCATTGGTATGTCTGTCCATCCATCAAGTACAAACCAATAAGTCGCAAAGTGCAAAATTATTGTAGCTAAAGGATGATGTCTAAACAGCCATTTGTAGACTCAGTGGGGACTTCATAAATTTATGATGATTTTTTTATTTATCACTATATATCATCTATACAAAGGATTGCAGAAGGCACCCCAGGGGCATACAATTGATCAACACTAATTAATGGTAGAGTGTTAGTACACCATGGTATAGTTCACCATGTACAGATAACCAACACAAACAAACAAGGAGGGTGTCACAGCGTCTTCATAGAGTGTACATAGACATGAGTAGAAAAATATTATATTCACATGTTGATATGGCCACAAAGATACATTTTGTGTCTCTTAGCACATGTGGGAAATATTATACTTTCCACTACACAGATGCTTCTTAAATCAGACACTTCCAGAAGGTCATTCTTCAAAAAGAGAGACAAAGAGGACCACAGCACAAATTCACATATGAAATAGCACCATTTGGTATGTTGTTAAAGGGAATGACCCACCGGTTGAACTAGATAACAACTGGTATGTCAAAATAGGGGTTAACCAACCCCTGTTAAAGTACTCACAGGCACCACTGGAGTCTTCTTTTATTATCTTTTATTATGATCAGCCAAAAAATAGAGACAACATGCATACTTGATTAAAAAAAATAACCAAGCTTCATCCAACACATTTCTTGATACTACGATCCTTTCATCAGGGATGTAAAAATAATGAGCCGTCCAACACCAAAAAGAATTCTTTTATACTAACATGCTGCAAATTAGATTAAACTTAAAAGGAGATGTATATGAAATACGAAGTGCTGGGAGACAGGAACTTTGTATCTCTCACAATACTAGATAATAAATAAATCTAAGTCCCTCTATAGGCTATAACACATCAAAAACTAATAGGTTTATATCTATATATATATATATATATATATATATATATATATATATATATATATGTATAATGATTAACACTGTGTAAAATAATCAATGTTGCCATATAGGTACAGAAATAAATAAAAAAGCGTAATCAGCCGCACGGGGACCCCTGAATTCAATGACATACTATCACGGCACCAGTGATCAGGCGACATTCTGACTGTCTTGTGTTGCTGCTTTACCATTGGCTGCGCTGTACTGCTCCTCCCAGTGACAGCCTTTTTATACCCTGGGCTGTCACTTTGCAGTTGCCCTTTCGTGGTGTACCTGATGCCTAGCGCTAGTTTTGCTTTCCTGATACCAGTGTATGACCCCGGACTGCCTGACCACGCCATTGTCTCTGTTCCTGATTCTGTGTACCGATTCGGATTGGCTGACGTTCCTGCTTCCTGTTCTCACCCGGCCTGGCTGACGTTCCTGCTATGTGTACCGACCCGGTGAGACGATGTTCCTGCTCTGTGTACCGACCCGGCGAGACTGACGTTCCTGCTCCGTGTACCGACCCGGCTTGGCTGAAGTTCCTGTGCTGTATACCGAATTGGCTTGGAGGTGGTTCCATCAGTGGGTTCAGAGTCTCAGTGTGCCAGTGTTCCTTCACACCGTGCTGTGATCGCTTGGTCTTCACTTTGGTTCAGTTGGGCGCATCCGGTAGTTGCCGTTATCCAGACCTTTGCGATCATTAACCCCTTCGGGGGTGGTGCCTCGTTATCTACTTGCTACACCAGTGTGGTTTGGTTCTGTTACTCTGTGCGTTTGGATTCCATATAGGTACCGTTGGGCACTTCCGGTTGCCATCCATTTTGTCTATACGCACATTAACCCTTTGTGGGTAGCAAGAGCACTCAGTGTTGATAGTCTCTGTAGGGCCTCCATTGTTGGCACGAGTGCTGACCTGAGCTGACCTGCCTTGTGTAGTCTACGGTGGGCGTCCACCGTTGTATCCTCCGTACAGGTGATCCTTGCTTGTTTGCTGTTGCAGTCCTGTCACTGTCGCCTCCTGCTGCCTATTGGTGACATTGGGCCTCCGCTATTCTGGCTACTCAGCCAGTGGCTCCACTGTTCATATTGGACTTTCATACACTGTATCAATATAATTACCTGACCTGTGTCAGTATTGTGATTCTGTAACCGTACTGGACCCGTGTGGGTTAACCTGCTTGTAACCTGTCCTGTGTCAGTTTTTGCTGCTATTTACTGGACCCGTGAGAGTTACATTATTCCTTGTGTGTTTCAATAAAATTGTGTTTTACTAACATCTACCGTGTCTGAGTGTACTGAACCGTAACACATACCAGGACCGTCATGGGTCCTTAACGCAAGTTTACCCATGATGGTCCTAGCATGTCATGGGTCCTTAAACAGTTAAATTGATAGTATTGTAATAAAGTGCAGCTCAGATTATTATAGTTTTTGGACCATATAGAGGGTTGTTATCATTCTCTACGATATGCAGTTCCAGATTAATTGAATTATAAAGTGTCCCCCTCCTGCCCCTTTTACCTACATAACACTGCTCTCCTCAGAGCACCAAGACCATCTCTATAGATTACACTGAGGGACAATCTTCAGTTAGCATAAGAAAAAACCTGCCCTCTTTCATCAAGGGGGAGCAGGGTTCTCCTTATGCTCACACCCAGAAGATTGTCCCTCACTGCGAGCTGTTGGGTCCAATGTCCGGATTCTACATCTGAGGGGTGAAGGTTTACAAAAGATAAAAGGGGTGTGAAGGGGACACTTTAGTTCAATTACTCTACAATGACACATTGCTCAGAATGATAGTAATGCTGTACAATAAGAGTAATCAAAATTATCTTAAAATAATTTATAAGTGTAATTAAATACATTTTCTAACCATATCAGTGATACAAAAATACTATTCAGAATGCCCATTCATTCTTGTGATACATTCTAGTGATAATTCTAAATAAATAATTCTGTATAAATCCATCTTCAAGTCATATTTAAAACTACACCTCCTTAACAATACTTACACATGCTTGAAGGCACTGACTTATACAACTATCCCTCTTATAAATTATTTATTTTATTTATGTGTTCCCTATACTGACCAGCACTCTAGCACTGTATTCAGCACTCTGTATGTCTCCAATTACCAGTTTAGACTGTATATATATGCACATGTACATGTATGTATATGCACAAGTATGCATATGAATGCAATTAAATTGATAAATTATATATATATATATATATATATATATATATATATATATATATATATATATATATATAAATATATATATATATATATATATATATATATATATACACATAGATATAATTATATATATATATATATATATATATATATATATAGATATATATAGATATAATAAGTGAAATTTAATTAATGAATTATATAAACATATTTATATACTAGTAGGAAAGCCTGTATACACGGGCTAAAGTAGCACCCAGCGGCCTCGGCTGCTGTCCCCAGAGCTTGGAGCACAGACAGGTGGTGAGCCGTCCGGAGCTCCCCGCTACAGATCAGCGAGTTTGGCCAGTCCCTACTCCACATGACTGCATCTTTCCTGCAGTCTCTGCTGCGCATGTGCAGTTAAGCACACAGGGAGCTTCGCAAGCTAGCGCTTTATGTTATTTAGATGTATGAACCCAAAACCTGAAAAATTATTAAAGAGTTAATTTTGTAATAACAGAAAATACATATACATATAATACATTGTATGAATAAACTAATAATATTATCTTCATCAATATTTGTATTGTGATAATTCTCTTAAAAGTATTTACTGGTGCAGTAGGGGCTTCTGCCTTAAGAACCAGATCCAACGATAAAAGAGACCAAAATACTTGTGCAAAATATTCCTAATCTCCACATGATTTGAATTATATTTAGTCATAAACCTAACTTTATCCTTTTCTGTCTGTCTAACGGCCTTAGGTTTGTATTCCAAATGTTCAGATCTATCCAGATTTCTAGCTTTCAGATAAGCCCCCTCAACCAACTCTACAGGATAAGCTTTAGCTAAACAAACATTCCAGAGCCAACTTTCATGATAATAGGTTGAACTTACTGGAATCAGTTCTTAGAATTAACCCCTTAACGACCGGCCAAGCAGCTACGCATCCAGCAGTTTTGCAAAATCAATTCAGGGGTCCCTGAGTGGCATGTAGCCGCACGGGGACCTCTGAATTCCATGACATACCAGGACTGTCATGCACTGAGGGACAATCTTCTGTGAGCATAAGGAAAAACCTGCCCTCTTTTGTCAATGGGGGGCATGGTTCTCCTTATGCTCACAGCCAGAAGATTGTCCCTCACTGCGATCTGTCGGGTCCGATGACCGGAGTCTAAATCTGAGGGGTGAAGGTTTACAAAAGATAAAAGGGGTGTGAAGGGGACACTTTATAGTTCAATTACTCTAGAATGAGACATTGCACAGAATGATAATAATGCTCTACATGGCCCAAAAATATAAAGCATAACCGGGTTTTGCACCCACTGGTTATCACGGTCTCCGTGATTCCCTGTCAATCTTTGCTGTGTATCCTGTGCATTGGAGGAAGCCGATTGGCCCGCCCAGGATGTTCCTTTATATACTGGGTTTTGGGCACTTGTCAGATTGCCCTTTCGTGGTGTTCCTGATCCTGCGCATCGTTGCTGAGTTCCTGTGTCTCCTGTGTACCGACCCGGCTTGTCTGACTGCTCTTCTGATCCTGCTCCGTGATTGAACCGGTTCTGGCTGACGACCCTGCTCCGTGATTGACCCGGCTCTGGCTGATGATCCTGCTCCGTGATTGACCCGGCTCTGGCTGACGACCCTGCTCCATTATTGACCCAGTTCTGGCTGACGACCCTGCTCCGTGATTGACCCGTTTCCGGCTGATGTTCCTGCTACCGTATCGATCCGGTTCCTGTTGACATTCCAGTTCTGTGTGCTGTTCCAGTGTTCCTGCGTAGCTCTGGTCGCTCCGGCGACATTCTGAACTGTCTGGTGTCTCACTGATCCTCTCTCTCTATCAAGCTGTTGCCTGAGGTAGAATTACATTCCGCTGTCTGCTGAGCTGTTCTTTCCTGTACTGAACCATTACTGTACTGTACTGCCTGTAGTCTCTGGTTACGTGCCTCATATACGCTTGCCAAGCATCTGGTTACCCTTAGAGCCTGCTACGATTGGAGCCTGTAAGACCTACCCATACCATCACTCGCAGAGCACGTTCCGTTCCGGTGTACACCGTGACCATGCCGGTTGGTGCTGGTAGTCTGTCCGCTCTTGCACTGTGGGTTTTGTGCAACACCGGAAGGGTGTCCTGGTTCTGGTCCACATACTCTCAGGGTGTACGATATCTCCTGCACTTCCCAGTGCTCTGGCTCACTACAGCTTGTGCAGTAACCGTCTATCTTGGCACCCTAAGGGTGTTTGGGTGCTATTCCGTTGGCACACACAGGGTTACTACCGAGTTTACATTAAGGGCGATTCAGGTTCTGGTTTCTTCAGCTCTAGCAGTAGCGTTCCTCCTAATCCCACGGTGGTGGTATTGGCTCAGCTCTGGGCAATAGGTGTGCTCCATTTTACTACCTTGAGAGTGATTCAGTGCAGACACTATCTTCCTTTCTCACCATCTAGAGACTGTTATCATATCCTGGGCGTTGGCCAATCTAGGACTGAGTTACTTCAGTTGCTCCTCTTAACCCTGTGGGGTTATCCCCAGTCTATATTTATATCCATTTATGTATTGCACTACCTTTACTTGGTCTGTACTTGCCAATACTGATTATACCTGTACTGGCCCCTAGGGGCACTGTTCTATTATCATTTTGTCAATAAACTGTGTTTTTACCTTATACCGTGGTCTGAGTGTCAGAAAACCGTAACACTTGTACTTAAAAGATTATGTAGGCTCATGCACCTTGCATGCAACTGTTATGTCATTACATCCAGGACTGAAGATATTATCTACTGAACAAAGGTACAAGGAAAAAGTCACAGTGACCATCATCATCAAAATATTCTAGTCACAGTAAGTACAGTAAGTGTATGAGTGTGTGTGTGTGTGTGTGTGTGTGTGTATGTGGGGGGGGGGGGTTAGGAAGTTGTAGTTCTTTTTAAATTTTTTTATGTATTCATGGAATCGTATTTTTGAAAGAAAAAAAATTGCATCAAAATGTGTTTTTCACTGTGGAAATTAAATTATTACTTGTGTCTGTTTGTATCAAGCTGTATAATATTTATTTCAGTGATGTCACAAAGAACATTAACAGCAAAAAGAAAAAAAAAAGATTGGGAAAGATTTTTATTATATTTACATTACATGCACAGCATGTAAAATGATGGCTCTAATGAAGAAAAATGTCCTCTTGTTAAACAGTCATAGTCAAAATTTTATGTAAATTATTAATCTCTTACCAATAATTTAGTTAAGGATACATTCAATAAAGCTATTTGCCTTTGCTAATCAGGCTGTTAATGTGTAATAATATGAAACTCTTCTTTGCATATATATGAGTCATTCCACAAAATAGGTTGAAGAGAGAATTATACAGCACAGTTATAGTTCTTAATGATTTAACACACTGTAAGATTGTCATTGCTGTTTAACATGGTGATCAGGGATACATTTATTAGGTGCCCTGATAATTGAGTCTCGCTAGATTGTTATATCAATAAATATGTAAAACACGACTGCCAGATTCAATAAGCAACAAAGATGCTGTTGGGCAACACTCCATCTGCTACAACTTAGCGTTTATTAAAATGCATAAGACATCCAACGTTTCAGTCGCCTTTTGCGACTTTCATCAGGTATAAAGATCTTTATCCCTGATGAAAGTCACAAAAGGTGACTGAAACGTTGGATGTCTTATGCTTTTTGGTAAACGCTAAGTTTTATCAGGAGTGTTGCCCAACAGTGTCTTTGTTGTTTCAAGTGCAATATATGGTTGGAGGCACCTCGGAATATACACTACAGTGAGTGTGGCAGTAATCTATTAAGATGCCACATTCAAGAACCATTTGTCTTTCATTCATTACTAGTGATTCTTATTAATGAGTTCACAATACCAAGGCACAAGGGGCTTGAAATAAAAAAAATTGAACACTAACCTATGGCCCATGCTCCCTTCCCACAACTGCAAATAGTAAGACACTTACCTTAATTTTGGAGATCCAGCAGTGTCTTTTTAATCTTCTGTATATTATGCCTAAATAAAAGAAGCATCTAAAATAGAAACCTAATACCCCACCTCTGCCACCTATAATAAATTAAAATCCCCCCCCCCCACACACACACACCGGGTCCTGCTCAAGCTATTGTCCAATCCAGTGTGAGGAAAATATGAATAGAGATTGGCTTTTATATGGCCAGTATCTGTTTAAATTAATTTCCACTCTCTTAATGGCTGGGATGTGGGGTTACACAGGGAGCTGAATGTGTCCTGTAGTAACCTCACCTCCCAGCCATTTGGAATCTATCTGGAAGGATGCCTCCAGGCATTCAATGTTTGGCTACTTGTAGAGATAACAACACTTGCATCTGTGACTCCTTCAGTTAAATGCTGATTTACTGGTAAGTGAGGTAACCCCGTATCCCAGCCAATCAGAGCATGGGAACTAATCTGACTGGAGATTGGCCATAAAAAAGCCAGTCTCTGTTCATATTTCCATCACAGTGGCTCTGGCCATAGGCGGTGGCTATGTGCAGGGGGAGGGGGTTTATTTTTTCTGAACATGTTTCTTTTATTTAGGAAGAAGATGCAGGAGGATACTACTGGATCTCTGACATAAAGCTAAATGTGCTACTGGTTATATATGTGGGGAGATGGCTGATCTCTCTAGGCAATTTGAGCAAGTGTTCCATGACGAAATTCACGTGTTACCCTTAGTGGGACCAACCCCAAGACTAATTTGCATATGCAAAAGAACTGGTCAGAGTCAACTGTGTACCTCTGTGTACCCCTGTGTGCCTAGAGAGATCAGCTGCATCTCACTGATAAGGCCCAGCGAGGCTAAAATGCTTGGGGTTGGCTGTTTCTTTTTTTCAAAGAGAACTGCCTGGCTGGACTGCCATTTCATGGTCACAATGACCCTAAGGGTAACAGAGTGTTCCAGCCATGGACCCCTTGCTCACATTGTGTAGAGACATCAGTTACACCGAGCAGATGAGGCTCAACAAGGCTGAAATATACATTTAGTTTAGTTGATTTTCCTGTTCAGAGAGATTGCCAGACATTTTGTGGTTGGACTGTCATTTTGGCAGCATCTGTATGATGTACTTTAGGATATTTTCTCTTTGTCTAAGCACTAGAAGCTAAAACAGACTGTATCTTGGGAAAGACACCATTCCTGTAGAGCTTTCTCAATTTTATGGCAGGATCATTCTTAGTTGAGTGTCCCTGACCAGCTCTTTTGTCTATGTTTGTCTATTTATGATATTTATGTTATGTCACACACAAGACATCAGCACAAAATCTATTAATGAATGTGACTTGGGCATCTCGGACCAAATCTCACGTTAACACCAGAAATGCAGTAGTAAAGCCTGTAAACGTGGAACAACATCCCTACAGCACCTGCACAGAGGTTCCAACCAGAACCATATACAATGTACCAATGGATACACCTATCCTGTGCACTGTATGTCAACCTCTTGAGTTGTCAACAAGTCTTCAACACCTATTTATTCACTGGGTGGATATCTTTGCTGCACCAATGTAAAACATATTAAGGATAGTCTTCCATCAAGAAAGATATAGCAGTGTCATATTTTGCCCACAGCAAAGTCATGACTATGAAGAACAGGTAACATCATCAACTCTTGGACCATACAATTTTGCAAACCATCACATTCTCATCTGGATAAGCCCCTTTCTCTCACTGGTCCTCACAGACATTCTAGAAAAAAGATACTGACTATGGATGGGAGAACTTTTTCATCTCAAAAGTGAAACAGGTAAAAAATGGCACTCCCCACAGAGCAGAAAATTTAGCATTCCAGTGTTGATGGCATAGTTCAAGAACGTGTAGCAGCTCAATCATCTGCTGCATCTGACAGTGAGACAAACAAGCACAAAAATGCCAGTACTGAAAGTAGTAGTGAACACTATCCAAAGGGTGCTTATCCAAGGGAGTTGCAAGATTTATCTCTCCTGTCCTGAAGAAATAACCAGTTAGGTTATGAAAAGCGTAGCCTTTTTGACACAACTGCAGTAGTTGTTTTTATTGTTTTCTATACAATAAAATAATACATTTTATATGTGTACAGTTGAAGCATTAGTTTTATTACCATATATTGAATATCCATCCGAAGCTGCTATTTTTGGTAAAATACTGGAGGAAGCCACTTGACTATACATACCCCTTGAAATAAGAACACTCTGTGAGTACCATGCTTCACTACATTCATTCCTGATATCTGTGAGATTCTGTGAATAGAATCTGTGATATACCAGGGTTGACTGAGTGGCGACAGTCTCTATACTCCCCACAAGCGATTCCAGCTTGACTAACCGGTGTGTCAGCCAGGCGGTGAACACTCAAGTGTCAGTCATGTTTTGAAGATTTCAGTGGTCTTTGATTTTAACTCTTCATGACAGATATCTTTTTGCATATATATTGGACTTTTATAGTATACAGATCACACTATGTGTATAGTATACAGATCACACTATGTGTTTGTTTTATATCTTTTCTATGTAACCTTTGATTTGATACCTGGAGCGATCCTATCTATAATGAGATCATCCATCGGTATCCAGTCTAGTCGAGGGGGAGAGTATTAATACTTATATGATTGTATATTATTTTGTCATCATTTCATAAGTACGGTAACTATTGTGAGCTTCACCAATTAGATTTATATTTGTATATAATGTTGCATATTTTCGATATTATTTCCCATCAGATTCTATAACATTTTATTATAGGTCATTGTGACTTTCACATTTCATTATATTTGGTTACATTTGTGATCAATATTGCATATTTATTGTAACAGCACTATATTTTATTTATTTACTTTTCTAGTAAATTTGAGCACGTCTTATTTCTATTTTTATTATATTTAATCGATAGTTATATTCTCTGTGTAGAAGAGTAGCAGCTCATATTTATTATATTCACGTATTCAAATTCCTATTCTCATATATAGAACACTATTATGACACTTTTTCACATAGGCGCCTCTCTGTTTTCTATTAAGATTTTAAATCATAGTCATTAGTTATAAAATAAAGAAAACAAGAACAAAACTGCAGCACAAAATGTAATAACTATTTTTTTTTGGCAAGATCTGCTCTAAAGCAAAATATAAAAATATAAGTGGAAACCTTTTGGATACAATTGTAGTTTTATATTGACAGGTATGCCTGCAAATAAGCAAGATCAATGCAGCAAAAAACATCCTAAGCACTGTATCCTATTGAATAGGTAAGTTTTCTAGGTGACCTCTTTTGAACTGCCATCACAATGATGGTCTCATTTGATGCCTTTCTCTCTGTAGCTTGAATTTATTAGCACACTGCATTAGACAACATGTGCAGCCTAAAAATGAAGTTTCCCAAGAGGTTATAGCTATACACCTTATGAGATTTGTTCTTTATTGTTCTGGGCGACAAGTAAAGATTCCCAAACTTCACATTGATGTAAATAGTGTTTCAACCCATTGCTTTGCAGAGTAGTCAACCTTCTAGAAAGTCAAGTTCTAACGTGAGCTTCAGCTTACTACATGCATGGTATGAGTGCTAGTGTGGCCAATGCCCCTGGTTTATGGTGGGAAATTTATTTACCAGTTTACTTACCAATATACTGACAATTATTTAAATCATTGGATCCTAGTTATAGAGCAGCCAAGGGTATAAGAATTGTTTTGTTCTTAAAGGGATAGTAATAGCTGAAACAAAGCAACTCCAATTGATCCTCATACAACTTGGGCCATGTAATGATGTATTTCAATATTTTCTGTTTTGTAGTTCAACAGTAATTCAGTTCTAAAGTATCCCCCTCCTGTCCATTTTATCTCCTGTATGTCACCTCCCCTCAGATGTGGAATAAGGTCATGTGATCGGACAGCTCGCGGTGAGGATCAATCTTCATGTACTGAGTATAAGAAAAACCCTATCCCCTTTGACGAAGGAGGGCAGGGTTATCCTTATACTCACCGAATATTGTCCCTGGCTGAGCTCCATCCGACCAGCTTAGAGAGGCAGTGTGATGTAGGTGAAAGGGTAGGGAGGGGATACTTTAGAATCGCATTACTGTTGAACTACAAAATGGAAAATATTGATATACAGCACTACATGGCCCACGTTATATGAGGATTAGTGTTGAGCGAGCACCCCGATGCTCGGGTGTTCGGGTGCTCTGACCGAGCACCCCCGGAGGCTCGAGTGCTCGGCCGAGCACCCGAACCCCATTGAATTAAATGGGAGGACTCGAGCATTACACCAGGCACCCCCTGCTCTGATGAGGGGAGGGTGCCTGGTCAATGCCCCCCTTCATCTCCACAATGCCCCTCTTTCACAATGTCCCCTTTCCACAATGTCCCCCTTCATCTCCGCAATGCCCCCTTCATCTCCGCAATGCCCCCTTCATCTCCGCAATGCCCCCCTTCCACAATGTCCCCCTTCATCTCCGCAATGTCCCCCTTCATCTCCGCAATGCCCCCTTCATCTCCGCAATGCTCCGCAATGCCCCCTTCATCTCCGCAATGCTCCGCAATGCCCCCTTCATCTCCGCAATGCCCCCTTCATCTCCGCAATGTCCCTTCATCTCCGCAATGCCCCCTTCCACAATGTCCCCCTTCATCTCCGCAATGCCCCCTTCATCTCCGCAATGCCCCCTACCTCCAGTCCCTGGTGGTCCAGCGGAGCATCTGTAAGATCTGTGCCTCCTTCGGCACAGATCCCTGCCACCCGAGCAGAGCGATGCTCGAGCCGATCCGAGCATCGGCAGAGCATGCTCGCTCAACACTAATGAGGATCAATCGGAGCTGCATTTTTTTTCAGCTATAGCTATCCCTTTAAATGTTACAGTCTAAGATAATTTCTGTGACAAACAGAACAGAAGATAAGGCAAGGGGTGAAAACATATGCAAAGTGAGGGTGTGGCTGTGGGTTGTGGGTTAGGCTAAAGAGTCTTGAGCGCCCTTGCCTAGGGTTCTTTCAGATGTATATCTGGTCATGTATATGTTCATGTGTAAAGCTGCTATATATACTAGTTTTATACAGAACCAGTGTATTAATGATCTGTCAGAACATAAAAACTGATTCCCAGGAGTTTCAGTAGTCCTTTCTACTTATACAGGCATCCAAAAATGATGATACATTAGAACATATTCTGTATTCTGTTCTCTGTGTTACGCAGGTTGAGAAGAGATCATCTCCAATTAAAATGAAGGAAATGTAATCATTTACATAATGCAAATATAATGTAACATATTAAATAATATTTAAAATATGTAAATTAGCGCATCATTTTAAAATTATGTAAATGGTTCCATGATATTTAAATGATGTAAATATTTTATGACAAATAACAAATTACATTTGACCATAAAGGATTTCACCATTTGCCTGCTAGGGGCTTTATAGTCAACATGCTTAGCCGACCTTTCAAAACTCCTACTGACAATGCACATAATGTTTTCAGCAGTAAGGGTCATCTCAGGGGTTGGGTGGGGGTTTGAGGGCACACACAACTACTTATTTACCCTTGCCTCGATCCACTGTCTACTGTTGCTCACAGAACCCCCATACACTGTTTCCCCAGTTTTTATCGACTGTTTACTGATAATCACAGAATTATATATTCTGCTTCCCTAGCTTGAGCCACTTCCCAGTGGTAATCACCACTGTATGCATATTATTTCCATAGCATTGGTTCACTGTTAATCACAGAACCACATACTCTACCTTCATAGCCTTGATCCACTTCCATTGGTAATCACAAAAATACATACACTGCTTCTCTAGCCTTGAACTACTGTCTTCTGGTAATCACAGTATGTTATACACTGCTTCCTTAGTTTTGATCACCTGTCCACTGGTAATCACGTAACCACATACTCTGCTTCCCCATCCTTGATCCACTGTTCACTGATAATCACAGAAATACATACACTGCATCCCTAGCCTCGATCCACTGTCCACTGATAATCACAGAACCACATTCACATACACTGCCTCTCCAGGCTTCTTCCATTATCCACTGATTATTACAGAACCAAATAAACTTCCCCAACATTGTTCCACCATCTAGTAGTCACAGAATCACATACATTGCTGCCCCAACCTGTGTTAGGGAACTGGCACCAACAGGGAGTACTTACATGTTCTCCCTGCTAAAGAAAACCAAAACACATTCAGATCTTAGGAGTTGACGCGGCTCTGCACGCCCTTAACTGGGTGACATGACCACATCATGCTGACCCAAAAAAGTATATAGTATGTAGGGTTACATGGTTTATTTCTCATTTCTTGGTGCACTTAATTGCAATTTTAATTACACTTAAAATACAGAATGATGTCAAATGGGAAAAAAGGAAGAACCCCTGACAAAGTAGACGGAGAGCCACGAAATGCGTAGGGAGAATAACTTAATAAAGTTTACTACTATCTTATGTTTTAACTACATCTTCTTCCTTTTGAGAGTTACGGCCGGGTGTGGCTTTAATTGTGCATACGCATATTGCATCTGGTGAGTCTGGTCCTTTGAGGGGCCTTGTGGGTTATACCCACTGCTACAGAATTACTCTTAGATCAGTTGTATCTTATATTTCCCCTTAAGGACATCCACCTCTCCATACCGGGTCCGGGACCTCATATTGACAATCAGTATATGACACATTGGGAGAGATTTTAAAGAGCCAGGTCGGGCTTTCTATGCACGCTTCTAAGTCTATTCGGTGAGTCTGGTCCATATAGGGGCTTTTTTTGTGATTCCTACTTACAAACAGACTCACCCTTAGATTGTTTTGTGTGCTTATATCCTCACAGTGATAATCACAGTGGCTATTTTGGAAGTCTGATGCTGATTATACATCACATAGACCTGGTCTTCTATCAAGTCATAACCACTGCTACAAGATCTATATAGTATAGACACTTTTTCAGATTATATTTGCAAGAAAGTATCTTGCATTTCAATTTAATATCTTTCTTTACCATTTAATATATTTAGCCATCCATAGAAGGTGGCGCTTGTTCTTTTCCATATTTCTTTTTCTAGTGTTTATTCTAAACAAAAAAGGTGCCGTCCAGGAGACCGTGGACTGAGCAGCCTTATTCCTATGGTTGGACACTGAGGCTCTTTAACTGTTGAACTGTATAGATGTATACATAGTGGCTTTACATTTGGAGCTCTATATGTGTGTTCAATATTTATTTTACATTTAGAACCATAAGTATTTGTTAGTGGAACATAGACAAAATACACTCCTTACAGTTTGACATTCATTTTGGGGGGATTCTGATAAAAATGTCTTCTTTCATGTTAGGGCATATTCACAAACCTTCACAAATCTTTAGAAAGTGCAGAGTGCTATGAAAAAAAGTGAGTGGGTTTTTTTGCTCTGACTAGATGCACCGGTTCCATGGGAGCTTGAGATGTCAGTTCAAGCTCTCATATAGCCAATCACAGATCAGAGACAGAAGCTGGAGCATGCTTTCACATATTCTGTGTAATACAGTGCTGGACCATCTATGCGATGGGGTAAGCATTATTCCCTGAGCTACCAGATCAGCTGTGCATTATTCAGGGATGCACAACCAATATCTCAGTTAGATTAGGGTTTTAGAGTTGACTTTACTTTTAAATCAACATTAGTTTTTATCTTCTACAGTGTAGTGGGTTCGCACCAGATTTCCTCAATGTTTCCTTTGATACATATTTGTTGCTTTTTTAAATAAACAGTGTGCCCTCAAAACAGTGTTTTAATTTAATTATCTTGTTGTTTATATGAATAAATTAAAGTGAATTAAAGTGAAATGCCTTCTGGCACATTGTATTTGGTGCAATGGGATGTAAAATCTATTTTAGTAAGCATTCTTTAAAATACTTATTCTGAGCACATGTTTTATGTATGAGACTAGCAAATATAGAGGGATCTCTTATTTTAAGATGGCTTTTTAAAACTTCAGTGAATAGAAATATGGGTGAGTATAAGAATCTGCCAATGCAGCTCATTTTCTGAGGACTTAGGGCGAGATGTTCAGAAAGTGGTGGTAACTGTAATCAGAATAAAAAAGTTCTTACACCATGATCTGTCAATTCTCAGACATGTTTCCGTCATTTTTTGCATCCAATTCCGCCATCTTCGTCAAAGGGAAAAAGTTGTCTTAAAAGTGGGTGTGGTTTAATCTTCCATCATAATGTAAGGTATTTTCAGAGAAAAATATTCGTTTGAACATCATTTTCTTTGTCTGATTAACATCATTTTTTCCCTCCATAATAAAAAAGGTCTAAATTTCGAGAAGAAAAATTAAAGTACTGAGAAGCAATTTTTTAAATATTTAAGGAATGGAAGCCCCAAATGCCTCCTTGGTGCAAACAATATAGGTGAGATTTGTCGGTCTAAAGTCATTAGTAAGTAGGTTTTAGGCAGACCCAATCCAAGTAAATCAACTTCAGTGCCTGTTTTAGTGAAGAACCTTCTTAGTACAAGTCTTGTGTGGAGATGCACTAAGGTTTGATTAGGGGCCAGACTGGTGACGTGATGGAGTCTTTGATTCAATTACCGTCATGTGGGAACTTGCCATAAGGACCTATGACGGTCCTGGCATATTTTGGAATTCAGGGTTGCGGCTGCACACCACTTGGGGAGCCCTGAATTGATTCCTGAAAAGAAAAAAAAAGCCCTGTGGTCCTTAACTGCCAGTCGCTCTGCAGGGCTGGGTGAGGGTGGAGGAATGCTCTGTGGAGCTGGGTGAGGGTGGAGGAATGATCTACAGGGCTGGGTCAGGGTGGAGGAATACTCTGTGGAGCTGGGTGAGGGTGGAGTAATACTCTGTGGAGATGGGAGAGGATGGAGGAATGCTCTGAGGGGCTGGGTGAGGGTGGAGGAATGCTCTGTAGAGCTGGGTGAGGGTGGATGAATGATCTGCAGGGCTGGGTGAGAATAGTGGAATGCTCTGCAGGGCTGGGTGAGGGGGAGGAATGCTCTGCAGGGTTGGGTGAGAGTGGAGGAATACTCTTCGGGGCTGGGTGAGAGTGGAGGAATGTGCTGCAGGGCTTGGTGAGGGTGGAGGAATGCTCTGCAGGGCTGGGGGAGGGAGGAGGAATGCTCTGCAGGGCTGGGTGAGAGTGGAGGAAAGCTCTGCAGGGCTAGGTGAGGGTGGAGGAATGATCTACAGGGCTGGGTGATTGTGGAGGAATACTCTGCAGAGCTGGGTGAGAGTGGAAGAATGCCCTGCAGGGCTGGGTGTGAGTGGAGGAATGCTCTGCAGGGCTAGGTGAGGGTGGAGAAATGATCTGCATGGCTGGGTGAGTGTTGAGGAATGCTCTGCAGGGCTGGGTGATTGTGGAGGAATACTCTGCAGAGCTGGGTGAGAGTGGAGGAATGCCCTGCAGGGCTGGGTGTGAGTGGAGGATTGCTCTGCAGGGCTGGGTGAGGGTGGAGAAATGATCTGCAGGGCTGGGTGAGTGTTGAGGAATGCTCTGCAGGGCTGGGTGAGGCTAGTGGAATGCTCTGCAGAGCTGGGTGAGGGTGGAAGAATGATTTGCAGAGCTGGGTGAGGGTGGATGAATGCTCTGCAGGGCTGGGTGAGGGTGGAGGAATGGTCTGCAGGGCTGGTTGAGGGTGGAGCAATACTCTGCAGGGCTGGGAAAGGATGGAGGAATGCTTTGCAGGGCTGGGTGCGAGTGGAGGAATGCTCTGCGGGGCTGGGTGAGGGTGAAGAAATGATCTGCGGGGCTGGGTGAGGGTGGAGGAATGATCTGCAGGGCTGGGTTACTGTGGAGGAATTCAGGGCTCCCCGTGCTGCTGCACACCGTTTGGTTCATGGTCTTTAACTGCCGTCCTCTCTGCTGACGGTCCTTAAGGGGTTAATGAATTATCGACACCATCAGCCAGTAGTGAGCAGTAGGTTTGTTCGATGCAGTCATGTGCAGTAGAGACTGCCTGAACGCACCTCTCAAAGCATTCTGTGTTTTCGGGCAGTCTCTACTGAGCATGACGGCTTCTGACAAACTTTACCGAATTATTATATAGTATGTTATGGTATGTTATATAAACATGCTTATTCAGCGATATCCAGTGATGTGTTGTTAAGTTAAGCAGACAACGCAAGTTTTTCATTCACCAGGAACCTTATGATCATATCTGAATTGCACAATATAATTCAGAAATTTGCTATGATCTTTGAAGCATTCATCATTTAACCCTATGAGTGTCAGAGAGATGATCAACGTATTCCTCTGCAATGTGTTGCTTACACCATTGGCATTCAAAGGGTTGAGGGAGGACTGCTGCTGAAGTCTGTTTGCATCCTCTTTTCCCTTCCCAAAACATTGACCCCTTTCAGAGCCGGATTAAGCCTCCATAGGGCCCTAGGCAGGATCCCAAATTGGGCCCCACACTCTTGCCGCAATAGTTTCTTGATTTGCCCATTGCCTATAGTGACACCAAAGATGTTACAATTGAAATCAGACTACACTAGTGATACCACACAGCTTACAATTGAAGTGGGGCTAAACCAGTGATACCACACAGTTTACAACTGAAGTGGGGCTAAACCAGTGATACCACACAGTTTACAATTGAAGTGGGGCTAAACCAGTGATACCACACAGTTTACAATTGGAGTGGGGCTAAACCAGTGATACCACACAGTTTACAATTGAAGTGGGGCTAAACCAGTGATACCACACAGTTTACAATTGAAGTGGGGCTAAACCAGTGATACCACACAGTTTACAATTGAAGTGGGGCTAAACCAGTGATACTACACAGTTTACAACTGAAGTGGGGCTAAACCAGTGATACCACACAGTTTACAATTGAAGTGGGGCTAAACCAGTAATACCACACAGCTTACAATCAAAATGGGTCCACCCCACTGATACCACACAGCTAATGATGGCAAGGGCAAAAGGAGGGTAGAAAGGAAAGAGGAATGGCATAATGAGGGGAAGCCCCCAATCTGTTTCTCCCTCTTTCTCTAACCCCCTAATCTGTTTTCCACTCTTTCTCTAACCCCCTGCTCTGTTCTCTACTCTTTTCCTGTCCCCTAGTCATTTCTCCTCAATCTGTTTGCCACTCTTTTTCTGCCCCCCCTAGTCTGTTCTCCACTCTCTTCCTTCCTCTAGTCTGTTCTCTACTATTTTTTCTGGTCCCTAGTCTGTTCTCCACTCTTTTCTGCCCCCCTAGTCTATTCTTCACTATTTTCCTTCCCCTAGTCTGTTCTCCACTCTTTTTCTGCCCCCTAGTCTGTTTTCCACTCTTTTCCTTCCCCCTAGTCTGTCCTCCACCATTTTCCTTCCCCCTAGTCTGTTCTCCACTCTTTTTCTGCCCCTCTAGTCTGTTCTTCACTCTTTTTCTGCCCCCTAGAATTGCCATGGGCCCCCCAACCACATTGGCCCCCTCACCCACATTGGCCACCTCCATATTGCCCTCCAATCTCCACATTGCCCCTTCATCTCCACAATGTCCCCCCTTCATCTCCATATTGCCCCTTCCACAATGCCCTCTTCATCTCCACAATGCCCTCATCTCCACATTGCACCTACATCTCCACATTTCCCCTTCCACAATGCCCCCTTCATCTCCACAATGCCCCCATCTCCACATTGCACCTACATCTCCACATTTCCCCTTCCACAATGCCCCCTTCATCTCCACATTTCCCCTTCCACAATGCCCCCTTCATCTCCACATTTCCCCTTCATCTCCACATTTCCCCTTCCACAATGCCCCCTTCATCTCCACATTTCCCCTTCCACAATGCCCCCTTCATCTCCACAATGCCCCTTCCACAATGCCCCCATCTCCACATTGCACCTTCATCTCCACATTGCACCTTCCACAATGCCCCCTTCATCTCCACAATGCCCCTTCCACAATGCCCCCTTCATCTCCACAATGCCCCCATCTCCACATTGCACCTACATCTCCACATTTCCCCTTCCACAATGCCCCCTTCATCTCCACATTTCCCCTTCCACAATGCCCCCTTCATCTCCACAATGCCCCCATCTCCACATTGCACCTTCATCTCCACATTGCACCTTCCACAATGCCCCTTCATCTCCACAATGCCCCTTCCACAATGCCCCCTTCATCTCCACAATGCCTCTTCCACAATGCCCCCTTCATCTCCACAATGCCTCTTCCACAATGCCCCCTTCATCTCCACAATGCCCCCCTTCATCTCCACACTGCCCCTTCCACAATGCCCCCTTCATCTCCACAATGCCTCTTCCACAATGCCCCCTTCATCTCCACAATGCCCCCCTTCATCTCCACACTGCCCCTTCCACAATGCCCCCTTCATCTCCATAATGCCCCTTCATCTCCGCATTGCCCCTTCCACAATGCCCCCTTCATCTCCACAATGCCCCCATCTCCACTTCACCTCCACATTGCACCTTCATCTCCACATTTCCCCTTCCACAATGCACCCATCTCCACATTTCCCCTGGTGGTCTAGCGGCATTACTTGACAGATCTGTTCCTCCTTCGGCACAGATCTCTTGGACTGAAGCTCCCGCACGCCGCTCTAGTAATGCAGAGGCTGGGAGATGATGTCATCTCCCAGCGCTCTGTATTACTAGGTGGCGCGCCGAGTGGGAGATCAGGTAAGCTGCGGGCGAGGGGGTTGAATCGCCCGGCCAAATGAGGGGGGCCTGGAAAGCCTCATTCAAAGTTGAATGAGGCTTTCCGGGCCCCCCTCATTTGGCCGGGCCCTAGGCAGGCACCTTGTGCGCCTTACCCGTGATCCGGCTTTGACCCCTTTAAGACAGAATGATATGTTAATGATCACTGTCTCTCCCACTCCCCTTGCATTCCTACTTCCTAATTCGAGCTTTTAGCAGTTATAGAAAGAGAGTCATCAGTGCTTTACTTGAAGACCCCTCTAACATGTAAACGGTTATGATAGGAGATGGACATCTTTAACCCCTTAAGGTCCCTTGAAGGTCCTGGACCGTCATGGGTTGTTATACCCTTAAGGACCCATGACGGTCCTGGAGCATCATGGAATTCCGGGCTCCCCGGAATCAGACTCGGCAAAAAAAAAAATAAAAGGTCCCTGGTCCTTAAGTGACCGCACCGTGCGTGCGCAGCCTCTCCTTAAGGAGTTAAACTGTTGCGCTCCAGAGTGGTGTCAAAATCCTTATGAAGCAGTGTTTTGGACATCCCCCTGGAACTCCAAGGTTTAGGTCTATGCAACATAGGGGTTACCAGAAAAAAACCCTATCTATTGATTTAACCCCTTGAATGCTAGAGAGGATGCCAATGCATTGCAAAGTGTCAGAGACCTCGCTAGAATTTGAAGGGTTAAAAGGCCTATTTGCTTAACCCTTTGAATGCCAGAGCAATGCATTGCGTACCCCTCTGGCACTCACAGGGTTAAATGGAAATTTTCATTTTTCCTCCATGATACAGCTGGTTTGCTTCAGATTTGGTCCTCTATATCTTCATGTCTATGGCCCAATATATGTATACCATCAGATGATAAAATTACATTATATGAGTCTTTGTTTTGTTTTTTTGTTCAAAAGCTTTATTGAAAATTTGCAAAGGATACAAAGTAAAACGCAAAGAAAAAAAACCAGTAAAGATCACAGAGATGCATTACATACAAAGTCAAGATATCATATATATATATATATATATATATATATATACAACCATATATACACATATGGTCAGATAAGGGGTAGAGCGCCCGAAGGCACCTAAGAGGTCATGGAAATAACAGAAATAAGAAAATAGGGGAATAATGTAGACTCATCTTTCTGGTGAGGGTTGCAAGAGCTAGCAATGTAACTCAGGCTAAAGCCAAATATTATATGAGTTTTTAAATGTCATAAAAGTGGTATCTCAAATTATGGCTATTAGAACCCAGCAAGAGAACATTTTTAACAAATGACAACTTTTACTGGTTAATGAAAATACTTTCATCTAGTCATTATAGGAGAGAACTTTGGAAGTACAAGTAATTATCAGGAGATTGGTGCTGTTTTATTTTAGGTAAGATTAGTTTTCTTTGTAGCTATGCACTAATAATTGTGGAAAAATCATTTTAGATAAAAAGCAGAACTAATTAGTGTAGCAAATACAGAGCTCATAGTTAGATTGGGTAGATAACTAACAAGCAATCAAAATTTTCAATCAAAACAACATATAATTGAGAAAAGATGATATAAAGAAATCTTGAACATCAGAAAAAGAGAAATTACATTTCATCATTGTGATCTGGGTAATTTAAATGAGTTGCCAAAGTTATTTAAAGTAGAAGTCATTTGTTTATGAAAATATAGATAGTAATCATTGTCCTGTTCCTTATTACAAGTTATCATAGCTAAAACTGGCTCTGTTTATATGTCATTTCCTGTTGTGGTAACCAGGTAGGGCTATTAACCCTTTGAGTGCCAGAGAGGTACGCAAAGCATGGCACTCAAAGGGTCAGAAATGGAGTAATTGGAGCTGTTAACAGATTGCTTAAAAATATATATTTGAGCAGTAATGACTTTTGATAGAAAATTATCCAATGAGTGGAAGTAACCTTGTTTTTTTTTTCTTAGCTGGACAAACATTATAACATATATTTTTTTAATTAACCCCTTAAGGACCATTGACGTGGCAGGACTGTCACGCTAGTCCAGCACTTAAGGACCAGTGTCGGTCCTGGTACGTCACGTACTTTTACGGGGACTGAAGTTGATTGCTCCAAGACCGGGAGAGATCTCTTTCAGTGCCCCATTCGGAGTGCCGGCACGCGTGATCAGTCACGTGGGACGGCACGTCAAACTTTCCTATCTGGTTCATAAAGGACCGCACACCCCAGGACCGCAGGTCCTTAAGGGGTTAAAATTGCAAAAAAAGACTGCTTCTTTAAAAAAATCTTAAAAAAGAAAAATGTAGCTTGAAATTGCTTTGTTTTGAAATTTCACATGAATAGCTTATATCCTCTACAAGTATGATAAATTACTGAAATAATCAGATTAAAATTATTTTATAAATGAAAGATTGACCATTTTAATAGCGAACCACTTCTCATTGATTCAGGCAATAGCCATTTTACAAAATCATTGAAGATATTTTGCTTTGTTCTGAGGAACTGTTTTAGCAAAACACATATACTGCATATGAATTTCAACACCGGATATAAGTCAAGGATGTAATGCTATTCTGGAGCAAGCCAACTGTACCATACTGTGATTCTCTTGCATGGAGAAGGTCACAAGGCCATCCCATGTGGGTGTTGCGCACATGGGTCGGCCTGAAAATAGAGGATACAAATGACATTGAATCCTTCAGTATCGCCCGTGAGAACGATCTGCACTGTGACCTGTAGATTGCTATGCAGATCAGCATGCTATAACCTGAATGTGCACAAATTAATAGCACATCAAAGTTGAAGCACGCTGTGCTTCAGTGATTTCTACATGGTGGAAATTCCCCCATGTGAATATCACCACTGGAGGCACTCAGTTCTACTCTGCACTAAAGTCTCCTATGGAAACATAGCCTATAGCAATGATTTGGGGATGCCTAGCATTCATTTGGATGGCTGTGTAATTTTTTGTGGCCCTCTTTAGGGTTTAAAGTTCCAAATTAAATCAATGGGAGTTTGAAGAATTTGCATTTATACCTTATGGTGTGGTTGACTACTCCAGAATATCTCCTCTCTTCCTTTGTGCCAACTGTTATGCTTCACCTAAGTATGTAATTTTCTTCATTAAGGTTGCTGCTTAGTCTGATAAAATGGCTTGAATTAAGTCATACCCTCCTGTTATTTATAGCATGAAGTTTAATCATGAACTTTGTGACAGTAAAACAAAAATTAAATAGGAGTTCAAAGGTCTAAAATGTTTTTTTCTTGCTATTGAATATTGCATTGCCGTAAAATGAGTCTCTAATTTTACAGACATTTATATTGCTGGTCAAAGTTAAATTATGTTGCCAAGAGGGCCTACATTCAGGCACCCATAGCAAGGACAATCTAATTGCCATTTGCACTCACCTGAGTCACTTCCCCACTCCTTACATGACCACACTTCTATTCCTCACATGTCAATACCTCAAGCCCCATTCACTGTTCCTCTGCACAGAAGATTCTTAAAACAAGCAATCAGGAATTAGTTCTTAACCCCTTTGGGTGCATTGAATTGACTGGCCCCTAATGCTAACCTAGGACATGCCCTTTGGGCACATACACAAAATATACCCAGTATCCTAAAAAATCACATAGTACTGGGTAACATACTTCATATTTGTCTTGAATGCAACTTGCCATTACACACTGCAACTTTCCCCTCAACACTCTACTCTGTCCTGGGTAATCCTAGCTTTACCCCTCGGTTGAATAAAACTTTTTTCTTTTATTGGTCCCTACATGGCATCCACAAGCTGGCCCCTGATCTAATTTATTTCCATGATCTTAGTAGGATTTATCACTGAATCTACAGTCAAGTACACCATCTCTTACATGAACTTGCTGGGTTACTCACACAAATCCTTAACATTCTTTGATCCCTCCCTTGACCAAGACAAATTCAATAAGCATATCATTTCTAAGATGTTTAATTTATTGAACTACTCAATTTCCACAGTACCTGTTACAAATAGGATTGCATGGAAGGAGGATCTTGTCACTCACTTTTATGATGAACAATTTAGTAAAGCCTTCTCCATGAAAGTGAATACCTCATGTCTACCAACATACTGATAAGAGAAATCAGCTATAAAATAATGACTATGTATTGTGCAGAGCAAAGAAAGGTGTTTCTTCCAAATGATTCAGAGATTTTTTTTACCCATTTGAATGAACTGAATGTAGCCCTCCCCCCTTATGATTAGTCAGAATTTCTGTGCAGCTTTTTGTTAATATATGAAATCCATTAACTGGAATTCTAACTAAATACCGCCCAGTTAAAACACTTAACTTAATGTCAGAGATCCAGCTGTGTCCTTGCTGCTGTGATCCTCCAACATCTTGGACCTAAAAAGATTAAAAAAAAACCAAAACCTATGACCCCGCACCACCATCCACTCTGCCACCTAGAATAAAAAAAAAAAAAAACTCATCATCTTGCTCGGGCCATTGCCCAAGCCAAAACGAGGGCATTGGCTTTTAAATGATTGGCTAGGTGGAGGGGTGATGCTACATGTAGCCATGACTCCATCAGCTAGAAATTGATTGGCTGGGTGGTGAAATTACTGCAAGGCTTCTTCTTTTCCCTGTGCAACCTCACACTGTATGGGAAGTGCGGTTGATGCAGGACATGTTCTTTTCCCTGTGCAATCCCACAATCCCAGTCAATGGGAGCATAAGAATTAATGTAGACAGGGATGGCCATATAAAAGTCAATCCCTGTTTATCTTCTTTCATTCTGGCTTGGGCAGGACTAAGGGGGGCTTATTTATTGTAGGCTTGGGCAGGGGTGACTGTGGTGGAGGGGTAGTAGAGTTTTTTTGTTCTTTCCTCTTTTTTAAGTACAAGATGCTGGGGGAGGCGAGGACACAGTTGGTCCTCTGACATCAAGGTGTTATACTTATGGTGTGTGTGTGTGTGTGTGTCTGCGTGTGTGTGTAAGAGTGTGAGTATGCAGGTGAATGAATGATTGAAGGAATGCATGTTACCCAAAAGTATTGAGTGTGTTGTTTATGCTTCTGGTATTGCATGTTCCATGTCATTCAGCTCTTAATTACTAGTAAATCTGAATGTCACAAAACATGCAATATTTATTAAATGCATAAGTCTAGTATCTAAAGCTATCTTATTTAGCTAAAATGTATGATACATGTTCTGAGAGCAGTCTCTTTGCTACATGTCTGGCTGCCACTCCCGTGTTCCCTTCTAGTGGGAAGTTCAGGAAGGGTACAAGTGTTGCCAGCTTTAGAATTTAATTTTCTCCAAAAACGATTTCCCATAACGTTCTTTCTACTACCACCCCAACTGATAAAATGTCCTTAAGACAATAGTTTTTTTACCCTCTCTACAGCCAAGGCTGTATTCCTAACAGTTGGAAATCAGCAGGACCTCTTAGTATTCAAGGCTCGAGGCTTAGACTTCAAAGTGCTGTTGATATGGAGAAGCTTTATTGTAGCGCAATGAATGACCTGGCCTGTTTTGATGAGGAATGGGCGCGCCTGGTCTTTCCTCCTAATGTTAGCCCTTCTGGAATCTTTACTAGCAGTATTTCTCTCCGCTGACTGCATATTAAGTCTGAACAGAGTATTTTAACTCTTTCAATGCCACAGGTCTACAACAAGCAATGCATGGGATTATAGAGAAAGAAAAAAGATGAGCAATGTTATAGTATACTAAATAAACTATGGGGGGAAATAAAATTTCACACATTGTACATTGATATAAGTGGGTATTTAAACCCTTTGAATGCTAGAAATATCTCCAACCAAGGTATCTTTTCAATGTGTTGAAGAACACTCTAGAATCCAAAGGAGTAAAAGTCCTATTTATATAATTGAGAATTTTTAACCTCCCCCATGGTGAAGTTGGCTTGCTCCAGAAATGCTCATCTTTCTGTATACATAAGCCACTGATTCATTGAGCACAAAATAAATATTGTCAAAGGCTTTATGAAACCTTCTGTTTCACATTATATTTTGCTTTCCAGTGTGTTACCCACCCCTATGACACTCAGAGGGTTAACAATAATAACGATCCAAATGGTATCAGAGTTATTGAGCACATTGCCTGTAATCTACCACCAGGAGAGAAATGTATTAAATTATGGCAAGAGAAATCATATTGGATTTTCCATATGAACAGACTCCCCTGGTAGTCAAAACGAGGAATTAGCTATTACTTAAGGCATCTAATTTCAAGGTGCTATATATAATAAACCGTGATCAGTTTCATATTATACTAAGTTAGATTGTAAATGTAATTGCAATTTACTTACCTGATTTCAGCAGTTCAAAAAGGTACAAACTTTTGAGAATAGTTGTTTAACATAGAAACTTAGGTGAAACTTTATTTATGACAGTTACCATGTAACAAAAATTTTAAAGGGATAGAAATGGATGAAAATAAACGCTGCTCCGATTAATCCTCATATATTTGGCCATGTAGCTCTGTATTTCAATATTCTCCAACTGCAGTTCAACAGTACTTCAATTATAAAATATCCACCTCCCATCCCTTTCACCTCTTTTATGCTGCCTCACCCTCAGATGTGGAATCTGGTCGCTTGACCGGACAGCTCGCAGCGATGGACAATCTTCTCGCTGTGAGCATAAGGAAAACTTTGCATCCCTTGTTGAAGGAGGGCAGGATTTTCCTTACGCTCACAGAAGATTTCCCTCAATGCGCTCCATCCAGAAAGTCTCTGAGAGAATGTTAATAGGTAAAAAGGAGCGGGAGGGGGATTATTTATAAATTAATTACTGTTGAACTGCATGTCGGAGAATATTGAAATACAAAGATACATGACCAAATACATATGAGGATTAATTGGAGCTGCATTTATTTTCATGCATTACTATCCCTTTAAAAGTCTTGTTTTATATATATATATATATATATATATATATATATATATATATATATATATATACATATGAGTATAGCCCCCTGGACTACACAGAATACTGTACCACTGTTCTACATTTAAGTAATGAACAGTAGGGGTTGATTGCAATGGGCAACTCCCGGGATGGGTGGACTTAGATCGGCCCCAGCGAATAAAAGGATTCTATTTTTTTCCGGTCAGGAGGGGTAGACTTTCATTCAGGAGCTGCATACAGTAGAGTGTGTCAGGATACTGAAGGAGAAGGAAGCTATTGGTCGAGCTGTTGAGGGGAAGATGGTGAAGGCCTGGATATTGGGATGAAGAACAACTAATGACCCAAAGAAGTACAAAAGTGAACCGCACTCCAGAGTAAAATATAAAACCAAATCCTTCTTTATTGGAAAACATAGACAATGGACGCTACACAAATCGTTTCTGTCTCACGCGTTTCACACCTCAGTGCTTAATCATAGTCTATGATTAAGCACTCAGGTGTGAAACGCGTGAGACAGAAACAATTTGAGTAGCGTCCATGGTCTATGTTTTCCAATAAAGAAGGATTTGGTTTTATATTTTACTCTGGAGTGCAGTTCACTTTTGTACGTCTTTGAGTCATATAAGGGGGTTGGGAGCCCTGAGAACCTGCACTGCGATCAAGAAACCAACTGGTGGTGAGAAACATATTATTTGCAACTTTGTTACTATTACACATCTTTTCTCCAGTAGTGCCATTGTGTGCTTCTTTGTTGGAACAACAAATGACCTACACAGAAATGCCAGTAAATGGGGCCTGCAGCAGGGATATGGCAGTTACTCAGTATATCACTCCAGCAGCTGCTGCGCTAGGAATCAGCAACAGAACTGTTCTGGCAAGCCTGCTTTGAACAGTGTGACTGAAAACCTCAAGTCTTCCTTCCAGTTCAGTCATAATACTGTAGCGCTGTAAGCTAAGAACCCCTCCCCATCAAGCGACAGATATCATTATCCTCTCATATGCAACAAAGAGACAAGTCTCCTGTTTTACACAGCCTCTACTTTCCTGGGATACCAGCATTACCTTTTAATCTGTGGATACAGTGAATAAAAGACCCCAACTGAGTGCACCAACTAGTATCCACTGGCCGTTAGGGCAAAGCCTAGGGTGGGCGCACAGGTTTGGGGATGGGAATTGTTGAGTGATCACTAGTTAGAGACTGGAGCATCAGGCAGGATGTAATTGCATTGCATTGTTATTGAACTGTTTTCCTTTTTCTGTGCTACAACTTTAATACAAGTTACTGTTTTCTTTACTACTGTGTCAGTATTTACTGATAGTACTAGATTTGCTCCTGACTGGGTCCCCTGTCCCTACCCTGGAAGCCATTCAGGTGGAGGCACTGCCAGCGAACTGTATCCCAACTCCTAGATGGCGGAGGTTCAGGATCACTCTGCAGAGCAAATGGAGGTAATGAAGGTAGAAGGCCACAGGGGTGTTAGCACCCCAGGAGATAACAGTGTTTAAAAAAAAAAAAAAAAAAAAAAAAAAAAAAAAATATATATATATATATATATATATATATATATATAGAGAGAGAGAGAGAGAGAGAGAGAGAGAGAGAGCATGGGAGGGGCAGCACCAGTGGGACTTAATGAATACTGGCAATGCCACGTCATGGACCTTTATCGTGACAATAAGAATCAAACAACTACACACGTATAAAGGCTACAGGGAGGCCTCCATATGGCCCCAGGGTGAGTGTTGACAACACTATCATGCAGTCAATGGTTTGTCTACAGAAAGAGACGTCAGCAACCATTGAAAATTGATGAATAAAAATATGTACAGAATAGAATCAAATCAATACCGAAATAAAGATGCTAAAACCCTGCTATTCTCACAAGAACTAAATAAATGAAAGAACAAGAATAAGAAGGATGAATGGCATTCACATAGCGACAGCCAGACCCCCTGATGCTTGTGCATCACTTCATTTAGAGATCATATGACTAATCACTGGACATCAGTCAGACAAGCCATACAATCCAAACAGAGTGACAAACCTGTAGACCTGAAATTTCAATGAGGCTAACCACACTTTAGCAGACCTGAAATATATTGTGGCAACTTTACAGATCTGCTAATGTAGCTTATGTTTTTAGCCTCCAAATCCTACAGCTGCACTTCTGGGTATGTACCAGAGTGTATGATCACTTTAGTGCAAACAGGCACAAACACTCTGCAGCCATCAAACCTTGCCTCAAAATGTCCATAAAATTCCACACTGCATCTCCGTGGCACAAACAGTATCAAGAAGAATTTTTAGGGTAGATAGGTTAGTACATAGGCGATAGACAGTTGTAGCACATAAAAATCTATTCCATCTCCTATTTTAGCATAAGTATCCTCTTTACCATCTAAAAAATAATAACTCTTTAGCTACCAAAAGAACACACCCTTGACTGTGAAAGGGACGAATGAACTAGATTTGTAATAATCAGAATGTGACAGTAGAACTGCAATTTGGTTGCTACTCAAGAATTGAATTTGATGTGTCCACTGTTATGAGATTAACTAATTTTCTTGAATGTCATTGAAAACAATATATTTAAATTACCAGCGTAAATCGTCCAGAGGGTAAACAAATATGACAACAATAATAGAGAAACACTTATATCTAATTTTAAATTTAATTTTAGGGTTGGAAATTGCTGCTTACAAATGTTTAAAAATAACAAGCAACAGATTTGTAAGCACCAGTTTTTCAGTACAATTGAGACCTAATATGCTCAATTTATATGCAAAGCTTCCTTGAATTAGGACACACAGTTGGTGAAGTTGCAGATTTTCAATTAGACTTAATAGAGTGAGTTTGCAATACAGAAAATGTACTATATCTCACACAGTAGTTCTAGGTATTTTGTGAAATTCTTTGTTGGCATAATTTTTTAAAGCTTATTGCTATAAAAATAATGCATAAATCAGATGTCTCACATCTAGTTTAAAGCTATCAATTGGTTATACAAGTGATATGCAAAATAAATAAATAGCTACATAAACATCAAAAACCTACTTTCTGATAAAACATTTAATTTTTTTCCGGAAAAAGAAATCCAAATCCCAATATACAATACAATACTATACTAGTATATTATAGTATTATATACTTTACTATACTACTCTATACTATAATACATTACAGGGGATCTCAGTCCTGTCTTCACACCCCACCCAAACCCAAAGTGCAGTTTTTCAGTATCTCCTCACAAGAACATAGATGATTCTGTCAGTGTTTCAATCATTCTGAAGGATCTGCCCAAGTTAGCAACATTCACTTAAAGGGATAGTAATGTTTCATAATAAAAGCAGCTCCAATTAATTATCATAGTATTTGGACTTTGGAGAGTGTTATTTCAGTTCTGTCAGAGTTGTAGTTCAAGAGTAATTCAATGACAAAGTATCCCCCTCCCGCCCCTTTTACTGATGTAACACTGCTCAGCCAGAGCAGAAGGGAGGTGCCCAGGTAGATTGCAGAGAGGGACAATCTTCAATTAAGATAAGGGAAAAAGCTGAAAAACTTGTCAAGGTGGGACAGGGCTTTCATTGTTCTCATAGGAAGAAGATTGTCCCCTGCTGTTATCTGTCTGGTCTATGGACTGGATTCCACATCTGAGAAGAGATGGCTTACACTAGGTAAAAGGGGCGTGAGGGGGAAACTTTGCTTGTGAATATCTCTCAAACCATAAAAGTTTGAGAGATAAGACTTATATCGTTCTTCGTGTTTTTTTAATGCTTACAAAATAAAATAAAGCTAAAATGAAGTATTACTATGTCTTTAACTCAGGGGATCTTGAGAGCATGCATTGTTAGGGTGGCCTGAAGACAGATTTGAGTGTCCCTGCTATTATATACTATTTTAAACTTTACTAGAGAGGCCTTTACCATCCAGTGAGTTAAGGGCATTCACTGGTTTGGTTTAACCCATAGAATATTACAGATGACTGTAATGTGTCAGAGACAATTGTAATATCGAGGGATTTAATGCTTCTTACCATTAATTTTAAAAGGTTTCTATCACCAGCACAAACACTGTTATTTTTATTGCATGACTTGGTTTATAGTAAAAAAAAAATGTATGTTGCTCAAGGTGACTCCATTATTATTAGTGTTGAGCGAGCGTGCTCGGCCGATGCTCGGATCGGCTCGAGCATCGCTCTGCTCGGCACATGGCGGTACTCGTCGAGTACCGCCATGTGCTCGCCCGCCGTGTTCGGGTGGCGGGGATCTGTGCCGGAGGAGGCACAGATCTGAAGACGCTCCGCTGGACCACCAGGGACTGGAGGTACGGGGGCATTGAGGAGATGAAGGGGGCATTGCGGAGATGAAGGGGGACAGTGTGGAGATGAAGGGGGACATTGTGGAAGAGGGGCATAGCGGAGATGAAGGGGGACATTGTGGAAGAGGGGCATAGAGTCTATGCCCCTCTTCCACAATGTCCCCCTTCATCTCCTCTATGCCATAGAGGAGATGAAGGGGGACATTGTGGAAGAGGGGCATAGAGGAGATGAAGGGGGACATTGCGGAGATGAAGGGGGACATTGCGGAGATGAAGGGGGGCATTGACCAGGCACCCTCCCCTCATCAGAGCAGGGGGTGCCTGGTGTAATGCTCGTGTCGCCCCATTCAATTGAATGGGGCTCGGGTGCTCGGCTGAGCACTCGAGCCTCCGGCGGTGCTCGGTCAGAGCACCCGAGCACCCGAGCATCGGGGTGCTCGCTCATCATTAATTATTATTATTACTATTTTCATACCCCACCTCCTTCTTTGTATTGGAGCCATGTTTAGGTAAGACAGAAGAATATAGAATGGGTACCCCTGTGTTGAATCATTTCAAAAACAATTGTATGTGGTTTATTCAACAGCTGGATGGCTTTTGATAAGTTATTCCAATCCTGAGAATACTTAATTCAGGAGTAACTGGAGATGGTACCCCATAAATAGGGGCAAATGTAGAAAGTTAACACTGGAGCAATTTGGTGGCAAGCCAGTTTGCACTAAGGGAACAAACAGAAAAATGTGCTTTTTGTCTTTATACATCTGCTCATTTTATTTGTTTCAAATTTCACTTTAATAAATTGGGTACAAATACACATTTCTGAATCAGTGTGCTCCTCTCTTTCATCTTGGAAACAGAGGTTTCTAGTAAATGGCATTCAAACTGTTTAACCCTTTGAACGATAGAAGGGTGTGCAATGCTAGGCTCTACAATGCATTGCACTCCCCTCTACCACATTTTTTTAACTTCTTATTTGAACTCATTTTCTCATTATAAGTCACATTCATAAATTAAAAGATAAAACTTCTTTAACCCTGTTTTAGCCCTCTAGCACTCAAAGGGTTAAAAAATTACTTTAAAATGAAGATACTTGAAAGGTAGAAGAATTTCAGCACCTAGAAATTAGAGACATCTGGGATGTACTACATAAATAAAATGCCAGTAATACATCAAATGTAAAAATATATAAGTATAGCAACACTTTATGACCTTCTCTCTGATTATTTTCTACAAAGGCACACATATAATTAAAGTCAGACCCTTTATATAACTTGAGCCATCATACTCTGGTCGCTATGTACCCTGAATTTTACCCTATTTTTTTTAGAACCATAGAAAGGTCTTGCATTGCTCACTTCCTGCCTTTGTATCAGAAGGTCTACTTGGTTGTGGAATGCACAGAGAATAGCTTCCTTCAGGCTGCAGGGAACTAGTATTTTTTCAGTCTTTATCAAAGTATTATTATTATATTTCATTTATAAAGTACTAGTATATTCCTCAGTGTTGTACAAGGAGGGAAACCATTACAAATAAGTAACACACATATGCAAATGGATACACGTGGTGAAGAAGCCCCTGCTCACTTACAGTGTAGTTGAAGAAGGGATAACAAGTGAAACATAAGGTACATCCAGATGGGGTTCCATTGTGTAGGAGAAAAGGGAAAGGTTTAAGCAAATTGCAGAGTTGGTCCTCTAAGTTGCTTAGAAAGGACCAGAACAATGTGTTATTGCTAAAGTGGCAGTGTTGGGACGGTTAGAGATATTGGGTGTAACCTTCTTTCAACAGATGGGATTTGAGAGAGGGCTTGAATGACTGACAGCTAAGGGATAATCTGATGGAAGATGGAGTTACAGAGACAGAGGTTGGTCTGGTGTAATCCTGGAGTGGAGCGTGAAAGGTATTGGTTGGGGGGAACAAAGCTAAAGTTTGTTTCCTAGGCATATGGGGCGGTTTGATATACAAACATATGCAGATCTATCTGTGCTCATAAAAGTAATCTTCATTTTAGAATTAGTGTTGTTTTAAGACATGCTCAATCTTAGCAGTTTTAGACAAATCTGGAGCATGCCACAAAGGATATGTAAAACAAAAGTATGTTCTGTTTTGAATTTCATTACACATTATTTAATTATACTAGGAATGACTATTTTTAGGAATTTGGAAAACATACCTGAGTTTATACCTAACAAATATAGCAGGTTCACCACATTAGTGTTTATGGAACAGCTTCTACATGTTTCTTTTCATTCTGTTGCAATCAGCAAAACTAAAAAAAATGCAATATTGCTTTCCAATTTCCATTTAGCTGAGTAGGTAATGTTTCAGTAAGTCTATTACACCTGCAGCTAAATCTTACAGATGTCAGAGGTATACACAAAGATTTTAATAGCTCATAGTAAGACTTCTCACATAATCTGTGGAAAGCACTTCCCTAAAATATACTACACAAAGAATATAAATAAAAGATGCATGTTATGCATTCTGATATTGTTTTGCTACAACAGCATTACCAGAGTCAATGTCAATGATTCCTAATTCTAGCCTTACTCACTAGGGGGAGAAACGGCAAAGAGACTATTTTTTTTAATTTAGTTTTGGCTTTAAATGAAATATTTCAACATCTAAACTCTTAGATATTTGGGAAAATAGTGCAATTTGAGTAATCTGAAAATCCCCATTGATTTAAATTCGTATTTTTGTGTACTTATCAATAATCCTTTTCTCTTAGTCCTTGTGGAACAAAAGAACCATGGGGAAAAGTATCTCCTTCTGGAGACAAGACACTTTCATAAAGAGTTCTCTTGAGGTGGATTCTGAAGGCTCCCTTCCTGTTCCACTTTACCCTCCCCCAACCAGTCATGGTCAGTTTCAATGTATAGCAGATGCGGAAGGAAAAGTATTACAGGATGGTTGCCACTTGTACCGGAGAACCCAAAGGACACCCCCACACGGAGCTTAAACAACCTGTTTTTCTCCACAAGAGATGTTTTGTGTTCCACAAGGACTAAAAGAAAAAGATTCATCGATAAGTACACAAAATCCCCTTTCCTCTTTCATCCATTGTATAATATAGGAGCCACAGGGATAAACCAAAGCTATTCCACCATTATTTCAGGGAGGGAGAGCTTGAATGAGTGAAAAGGACAACAAATCACATTTTATTTATAGCATATATGTATATCCATGGTGTCTTAGCGCTGTGAGTTTGTTCTCCTTTTCACTCATTCAAGCTGTGTTTCACCATATCTAATCTTAATTCAACTTCACTTAACTTAATCGCGTATTAATAGAATACACATATTTAAATGCAGTCATACTTCATACATGCACAAATTCTTAAAGGGGTGTTTATTAAAAAAACATAGTATGTGGCCATTTCAACAATAGCTTACCTGCTAGGGTATTCCTTTAATGAAGTATACAGGCATCACATGTTTTGCAATGGTTGGTAGCTCAGACTTATAAAAGGGGATGGTGTGCTGTCCACTCCTCTTTGGATCTTCACCTACCTACTGCAAAACTTTCCTGTTTAAAGGGATAGTAACACTTCGTTTTAACTTTATTTTATTTTGTAGGCATTAAAAAACATGAAGAATGATATAAGTCTTATCTCTCAAACCTTTATGGTTTATGAGATATTCACAAGCAAAGTTCCCCTCCCCGCCCCTTTTACCTAGTGTAAGCAATCTCTTCTCAGATGTGAGTCTGGTTGTATGACAGTACAGATAACAGAAGGGGACAATTTTCTTTGTATGAAAACAATGAAAGCCCTTCCCCCCTTGACAAGTTTTTCAGCTTTTTCCATTATCTTAATTGAAGATTGTCCCTCTCTGCAGTCTACCTGGGCATCTCCCTTCTGATCTGGTTGAACAGGGGGGGATACTTTGTTTGTGAATATCTCTTAAACCATAAAGGTTTCAGAGATAAGACATATCATTCTTCATGTTTTTTTAATGCCTACAAAATAAAATAAAGTTAAAATGAAGTATTACTATCCCTTTAAAAGCAAGTTAATCTTTTCAAGAAAGTATTCGATTTTTCAGCGGTGGGATGGGTGATGTTAATGAGTGTTTCATTAGGTTTAATTTCAGTACATGAACATATAGGTGTTTCCAAAAAAGACTCTTTATCAACCTTAATTTTACTTTCATTTTACATTTTTTATTATGATTTATTATGGTTAGAACTCTCTTGATATTGAGGTACCTTGGCATGGTAAGAAAGCTTATACATACTTTGGCCAAATTATGCAGCGAAACACACATTTGTTTGAAATGAATACACACAAATGTAGGTACACAGGGTAATCTGTATGGATTAGTGCAGGAATACTTTTCCTTTAGTTCTTCCCTGTGTGGGGATTTGGAGAATCCCTTCTTTCCTTGCTGCTTTTCATAGTCCTTCACAAATGAATCACATTTTATTTATAGCATATATGTATATCCATGATGTCTTAGCTCTGTGAGTTTTTTCTTCCTTTGCACACAAATTCTGTCTGTAGGAAAGATCAGAATTAGAGGTCCATAAGGCAAAGCCTGTTGTTCACCCACACGCTGGACAGACACAATTGTAGGAAAAACCATCTTGATAATCAATAAACAAAGGATACAGAAGCCACAATTTCAAAAAAAGATCATTCTTAAGCACTCCCATTGCTAGATTTAATTCCCACAGGGAAGTTGCACCCTGAAAGACACGATAGGCATGAGCCACCCCTGCACAAAGGTTTGCACATCCGACAAAGGCTATACACCTCTGAAAAAAGGACAGATAGAGCTGAAATCTGGACCGGAGTCCACCTGGTCCAACAGGAAGACACTGAGTAGTAAACAATTCCTTATTCAAGATGGAAGCCACAAACAGCACTTTCTTAAAGTGGTCACTTGCCTAGGGTGCCAAGCAAGTGCCTGCCATGCCTACAGGCACACTCAATGATACACCCACTCCTGCCTTTAGGCCATCTTCTTGTAAAAATATACTATCTGGTCTTAGAGCTGATGCACAGCAGGAAAGAGAGGCTGGACAGGGTATATTTTGTAATCCAACTTCTCACCCCTCAGTTACTTCTGTTCAACAATGACTCACCTTCATGATGTAAGGTCACTCACTCTTGTGGAGAAAAGTTGTCACTCCCATAACTCAGGTTATTTTGTGTAATGCAACACTCATGTTTGTGTAAAACCCATAGTTACAAACGTATTATTTCTCTATTTCAACCATCTTTATTATCCACACCTTCCCATGAAACATTGGTTGAAGGGGCTTCCATTTGATCTATATTATAAGATAGGCACTCTAACTCCTATCTCTATCCAGGTTCCCCATTCTTGCATCCTTGCATTCTCCCTCTCCATGATTCCCACTGCTGCCTCCTCTTTCTGTATCACTCTCCACTGACAACCCCTTTTTCTCAAGTGTGGTTAACAGTCCAAACCCCTCTTATGTGGTCTAGTGCCTCCCCCCCCCACACACTTCTCACATCCCTCCCCCCCAGCATTATTATCCAGTCCTAATTGATTTGGACAGACAGAATTTTATCCACTCCACCGAATCAACCTGAAACCTTGTGGAAGTTTCTATGATTGCTTCTCCCATCAAACTGTTCAGTTGTCTCATATAGTTTAGAAGAAAACTAAATCAGCCTTATTAAAAATTAACAATTTGTCACAATTTACATATGTGAAATCCTGCTGCTTGTTGTAAATAAAGTAGAGTGGTTAGGTATTACAGTGAGCCAGGCCAGTTCATGGGTGGAAGCCAGAATTTGGACTCCACTGTAGCTGTTTTGCTCACTTGTATACATACATGTAGAGTTCACATAAATAAGCACAAGTAGTCAGACCATTCTCCAGTACATTGAACACCATCTTGTTCAGCTCAAGTTGTAACCTTGGATTTTAGGGAATTTTTATTTGTGTCCATTGATGCAGTTGGCTTACCCTAGAATTTCTCCACTTTTCTTTTGTGCATACAGACCTTAGAGTGATACTGTGTTTTGAGGAATCATGAATCGGGCTGTAACCTATAGGAATTCTCATTCATAAAGCCTATTGTCTATTTCAAAGAAGTGTAATTTAAAACACACTAAGATGGATCTCACTAAATGCATGAAGCTGGAAATATATACGAAAAAAATGTATCAATAAATAAACATATCTAACTCTTCTCTGAATGACACCGGACTAGGTAAATTGTTGTGTTAATGAAAAAGCACTTATTTGTAAGCGTAATTCCTCTTTCAACACAGTAGGCAATTTGTGCTACAGAAATATATTAATTACAGAATAACCCCTGTATTGGGTAACATATCTAAAATTTAAACAAAATTATGTAAAATAATACAAAGTCAAGTATTCTAATATTTTTACTTATAGAAAATACTGGATATGCTTTTGAATTAGAGATGCCCAGTTATATTCCTCACAGCCAAGCATGTTTCTAACAAGAAAGGCTTAGATTGATTCAAATACGCAATACATGACACACTACAAACTTTAAATTACTTAATCAGTGTATAAAATATGACTAGGGATTTTGAGTTTACATCAGTGGCTACACATTTGTAAGTTGAAAAATAGGTAAAAAAATATTTTGACAATCTCTGTTTTTTTCCACTCATAAAGTCATTGAAGAAGAACTGGAAAGCATGTAAGACAGATTCACGTAAGTGCACTGCTGTCCAGCATCCAGATAGGAAATGACAAGGTGTTTGAGGCACAAGCCAAGCATGTAGACAAGGAGATGAACTTCACGATCTAAAATAATCCCTGCTGACTGATGGAAGCATCAAAAATAAGCACCTCTGAGGTAATATAATACCTTGTAAAAGTAATTATGAGGAAGAGAAAAATTAATTGACCAATATCGAGTAAAAATAATAGTTTGTTTTTGCTCCAGCAAAGCATAGATTATATGTTACTGGTATGAAAGACAGAATTAGCTTTTCCCTGAGTGGCTTATTTTATGTATTACAGCCTCTAAAATCCTTGTCTGGAGGAAAGGTTACCAACAAATGCCCAATTTTATCATTTCACCAGAGGGAAAAGCGATAAAAATGTCCAAAAAGAAAGTTTGTTAGAGAGACCAGCATGGATTTCATATTTGTTTGAAAAGGTTAATCTTTTTTAGAACAAGGAGAAAAATGCTTTTACTCTTGTTCCAGATCAATGATTATCAAACTTTTTTATGGCAAAAACCTCAAAAGAAATCCACAAGGCTCTGTAACAATCAACACCTTTTTTGTAAAATATTTTTTATTGTATGACACAAGAGGGGAAAACTCAACGGGTGCAGCCAAGGAACAGCACACTAGCCAATGCAATAAAAATAAAACTTTATTGGAATATCAATAAAAACAGCAACGGAGCCAAGGGTGAGCATGAATGTTCAGAGAGAAACAACATGACACACCTAATGCATTTCATGAAAACTCACTTACCGTTAGGCTAATGTCATGTATTACAAATAAGTTTACATAATAGAAGACAATACATTTGTATCAATTACAGCACACTAGGAAATAAGACAGATTGATGTCACAAGTTAATCAGGTGCATTATTTACTCCTGGAAACCATGTTCCACATGACTCATATGACTACTGTAAGTACTGTTGTATAAATTAAGCTGCTAAAGATGCTTCAGCAGCTCTAAGCTAACATCTTATCTATGATACCACAGAGAATTGTCACTGACCAAGATAATCTATATAAATCAAATCACAACAAATCAACAGAAAGGCTCAAACAACATGAAAGAAAAAAGTGAAACAAATAATCAGAAAATAAAGGAGAGTTACAGCGATAGTAATACTTAATATGTAAAAATATATACATTGCAGGGTTTATTTATCCTTCTGAGTAAAACGAGGGTATTCCCACTGCCTAGAGCTGATTTATTCAAAAATTATTACAGCTCAAAATTAAATTTTTTAGGTGCACTTTCACAGTGGCCTGAAATTTACAGTGGCTCTGTTGTTACACCATCCAATGGACAGCTCTGATCAGTTGACTATAAATCTCCATAGGATGGTGTAGCAACAGCGCCACAGTACTACTGCACCTAAAAAATTGAAACACCTTTCAGCAGTGGGAGTACTCTTGTTTTACTAAGGAGGATAAACCCTACAACATATTTGTTTTTTACATGTTAAGTATTATTATCCCTTTAACCTCCACTTTATCTAGCTTTTTCACAATGTCTCCTCCTCTGTCTGGCAAAAAGAACCTTTCAATGCCTTGAAAAATGAAGACACGATCGAGTTATTACAGCTCACAAAATGTCAGGCAACAGGTTTAGAAACATTCTTCTATATAATTGAATTAACATGTTCACATAATCTCGCTTCAAGGTATGAGATGACCAACCAACATATTGCTTCTGACAATTCACACAAGTCAGAAGGTATGCTACATTACAGTTTACACAGTTAATGTATTATTTAATTTCATAGTTTGTAGGATGGGCAAATGTTTTTTTAATAATATTCCTAATCTGATTAAATTTGGTACTGTACTCTGTAATGAATACCATATTGGAATGTTTGTCCAAGTCTGTATTTTATCATTTTTCTTATACAGCAGGATTTCTTTACCTTTACCTGCTGCTCTCTTATAAGCTTGTTCAATAATATCTAGATTATAACCTTGCAGAAGGAAACAATCTTTTAAAAGTTCAAACTGAATATGAAATTAACTTTCCTGCGCATAGCTTCTTACATGTGGTTGCATGTATAGTAGTATGTAAAAAGGAAAGACAAAGATTATGAAACGTGATCCCTTTCTTATGGAAATCAGTGGTAAAATGCAGGTTAAGCTTGTTAGAGTTCATATAGGTCAAAAATTCCTGAAATCATCACTGGTCCTCAACCAGATTAACAACAGATCATCAATGTACCTCAAAAATAGCTCTATAAGATGCAGCTTGCATTGTTGGTGAACATTACGGTTTTACAGGTTCAGAATGAGCAATACAGCTCCAAGTGCAATGATGTAAGAGGCATAGATAACCAAAACATCACATATAACATTATGAGAGGTGTGTGGAAAATAAAAGTTTCTAGTAACAGAATAGAGCATGACTATGGTGGATAGCTTAGGTTTGCAATGCTTACTTTAACATGATGTGTCAAGTAGTCGATATCACGTAATTATATTTCACAGAAGGGGCTATGTTGTATGTTAAAGCACTTTTATAAGACAAATCTAAAAGAAAATCAAAATCAGTGTTTCACAAGTCCACTGGTAGTTACAGGACTACATTTACATTGTCTGCTACTCTAATCTTATAGATAAGTACTTCTTCATGGGACCTTGGGGATACATGCAACACAGTTTGAGAACCACTGTTCTAGATATAGTTATATATATGGCAAGCTCTGTTGCCTAGGACAAACTGATTTGCATAGGTTACCCATCATTAATAGTTGAGGGGTTTTTGCAAAACAAGGTTGAAGAGTATGAGCAAGTGATATACAAATGCATTAGTACAATTAGGTGCATAATTCCTCGTTGACTTTACATAGTCTGCAAGTGCATATCTATAAAGCCGGATTGCCTATACTTTTTAATTTCATTTATTTATCTTCATCTTTTTTACACTTGTGTTTCTTATAATAAGGTTACTGAATTTCTGTTTCTAGAGTTTTTTGGTCAGCGAGGATCAAATCAGGACAATAAAAGAATGTAACAACATTTCTGTAGCAATGAGTGCCCTCTATGATATTTATCTTTTTTACACTGAATCTTTCTACTTTTCATAATTATACCATCTTTCACTGTCTATGTCTCTTATTTAAACAAAACCAGTTCGGCTTGTTTTGTTTATGACCCAGACCTTCAAATCCCTTTATCGGTTTTGTTGCACAACTGCACTTTCCAGTTCAGTAATGTATTTTTTAAGAACTGATGCTCAAAACTGTACTCCATATTCTAGATGAGGCCTTACCAAGGATTTATGTAAGGTTAGAATTATATTCCCAACTCATGCATTTATACCCCTTTTTAAAAAAGATAGTACCATATTGGCTCTTGTCATTAATGAGTGACTGCACACTGCTGTGAAGTCTATCGCCTACAAGTACTCATAAAGCTTTCTCTAACAAGGATTCGCCAAGTAGTTTCCTTTTTAGTGTATACGTAGCATCAGGGGCTGATTGTAGGGGAATACCAGCCCGGGCATTTTTTTTTTAAAGCAGCCCACTTGCTGCACTGATGTCCCTATCGACAACCCCTTGTGGTCCCTGTGCGGCATGGGAAAGCAGGCACCAGGATATTATGCCATATCCTGGCGCTCTGCATTAACCCTTTGAGTGCCAGAGGGGTACGTGGCGCATTGCAAAGCAATGCGTTGTGTACCCCTCTGGCACTCAAAGGATTAACAAGGAACGCAAAGGCTGTCACAGAGAGTGCCTGTGCCGGTGGCAACACAAACCTCTCCTTCAAAATATCGTGGGACTGTGAGGTGAGATCCTCTGATGATCTAGCGGCCCACCGGGGTATGTCCGATCTCTCGATAGGACAATCCACCCATGCGTTGCATATTTGTTTGTTTCTGTGGCCCAAGTGAAAAATATCATTATCTGTATGCATTTCCTTACACAGTTTAGTGCATTCAGCAAAGATTAAAACACTATACAACACCCAGTTCTAGGTCAGTAATAAACAAATTAAAAAGCATCAAGCACAGAACTGAACCCTCTAGTAACACACTTACAACTTTAGATCAGCTTGAAAAGGTTCTATCTAAAAAAACTCTCTGCAATCTGTCATTTAACCAGTCCTCTAACCATACACATGTATCTCCTACTAAACCAAGGCTGTTTTATTTTTACAGTAACCAGTTGTGAGGCATTTTATATAATGCACCTAGAAAAGAAAGATAATGCAAACATTGACGTACACTAACTCAGCAAAAAAACCTGTACATCTCTGAATATACTGTTTAACATCTGTGCTATTGGGAAGTTTTGCATCTATTACTATGATTCATATTTTTAATTAAAATGTCCTGTCTTACGTTGTTAAAATTAAAAGACTGGAGTATTTGGCTATTTGTGAAGCTAATCACTTGCACTATAACACTAGAAATAATTTTTCTTTCTGACACTTAAAAATAAATTCATGTTATTAATCTGGTCCCTCTCAGCTGTCCTTCTCTGAGTCCCCTGTCTCTGTACTCCACTTTGATTCAGACACTAAGGGCTCAATTCAATTACCTCCATTAGTAAACCCAAACTAACATTGGTAGTTTCAAGTCACAATTTAGTATTCTACTAGTGTAAAAGCCCGTGTACACGGGCCATGGTCTAGACACCCTTTGAGTGACAGAGGGGTACGAAATGCATTGCTTTGCAATGCATTGCGTACCCCTCTGGCACTCAAAGGGTTAAGCGGCCGCTACCTTACTGCTCCATGCTATGCAGTCTTGTGTCGCCTCACTCATGTGCCTCACTCACGCGATGCAATCATGTGCAGTAGAGACTGCCGAATGTACGCAGTCTCTACTGTGCATGATGGCTTCTGACAAACATCCTAGCGAATTATTATATATAGGATTAATTGCTCTGTGACAAACTACCGACCGTTAAAAAACCACAACAGGAGCAAAATTAGCCTCCACTGAAAATAGTGAAACATCATCTGAATTCGCTATTCAATTACATGCGGTGGCTAGTAACACACGTTAATGGACTCTTTTTTATTGCATTAAATTAGCACCTAGCAAACCTAGGTATTGAGTCCCTAAAACATCCCCATTGCCGTACCTTTTGGGCCATTGCCTGCGACAAACGGAGGGAAATCTGAACAGAGACTGGCTTTTATATGGCCAGTCTCCATTCAAAATAGTTACCACGCCTCCATTGATGGGATGTGGGATTATTCAGGCCACAAAATGTGCCCTGCAGTAACCACAACTCCCACCCAATCAGATTCTAGCTGGAAGGGTCACAAATGCGAGTTTTGTCATCCCTCCAGCTATTCAATGATTGGCTAGCTGGTGGGATGACAAAACGCTCATTCATGACCCCTCCAGCTAGAAGCTGGGAGATGTGGTTACTGCAGGGCATGGAATATAACCTCATGACCTGAGGTTCTGGCGGTAACTGTTTAATCTTTTAAATTCAGTGTAGCCAGTCACCGAACCTTGCAATAATGTAATCATGCGAATGGTGTAAAGTCAGTCAGCACTTATGTTCCTTCTTCCCAATGTCAAGAATAACCAATTTGGCACTACTCCACAGTCTGTATACAGCCACTGACTAGAAATGGGCTTTCAAGTAACGGATTGTTCAAAGAAATGCTCACTAGATAAATTAAACACCCCACATTCAATAGGGAGTGGTAATACAGAGTGAAGTGTATCACTTTGATAACAAAATATTCTTAAAAGAACATTAAGGGACATACAGTAGAACCACCAACCATAACACTACCATTTCACACAGTTAACTACAGTTAACCCCCTACTGTATAGCAATGCTCAAAGTATCATGACCAGAGCGAATTCAAAGATTGAAAAAAATATAACCGCTATAATATCTATATGGTTGATAATATTAAAAATAAAACCAAAGTTAAAATTATGTTTAGTTATTCACAATCAAAATATAGATCGTAATTATGAGATCATCAATAACATCAAAGCAGACTTTAAATGAGTCATAGAAAAACTGTATAACATATTCTGTCTCTTTACACCATTCCCATGATTACATTGTTGCAAGGTTCGGTGATTGGCTAGAGTGAATTTAAAAGATTAAACAGTTACCGCTGGAACCTCAGGTCATGAGTAAGCGTGAGAAACGCAAAACGCTTTGATCTATGAGGCACTGATTTTCTGCACTCGCTGGTTCTACACGAATACCCCACAAGTCTCTCCTCCAATCTTTTGAAATTCAAGGATGTTGTTAAGGTATTTACATGTTTTTAAGATTGTACTACAATAAAGTTCAATTGCTTTTATTCGGATCCTGCTGTTATTAGTGTGATTTTTCTTGTATCCATATAAAAGCCAGTCTCTATTCAAATTTCCCTCAGTTTGGCTCAGACAATGGCCTGAAAGGTACAGCAATGTTTTTTGTTGTTTCTTTTGCCGGTGGAGGCAGCAGCGGTGGAGAAAGTTTATGAGGGCAATGGATTTAATTTATCATTGTATCAGTTGTACAGAAGAAGAAAGAAGCTTAGAGAAGAAAACTTAAACAAATTAAAGATGAAGACCAGGGTGCAGAAGACCACATTGGACTTCAGACTTCAAGGTAAGTGCTACAGCTATGGGGTATGAGTCATGGGTTAATGTGAGGGCTAGTATTTTTTAACTTTATTGTTAGGGCCAGGGGGGTGCTGTTAAGGTTAGTGTTTCTGATGGTGGGGGAGGGCGACTGTTGTTAGCTCACTCTTGATTTTAACACTAAGTCAAACATCAAGTGTTAGCTAGTTTCCTTTGATGTTCCCATTAGTTCCCAATTATTCACGATATGTGTCATGCATTGTGGGAACGAAAAGCTGCGATGAACGTTGGGCCATAAGTCATGTTCTGGTACCCAACACTCATTGAAGTTCATGTTGGTAGGGCAATTGAATTCTGTAGGTACAACTAATGTGTGTACCAGCCAGAACTCATTTTGGCCCTACCATATGTTTTACCGTCTCAAATTGACTCGTGTCCTAAATGTATCCTGACAAAAATTAATTCAGAAATTCAATTGCGTCCAATAAAATAATAAAATCATGCATGCAAAGAGAGCTTGATTGGAACAAACATGATTGTTTAATACATTTTTGAAAGCATATTTTTAAACTAAACATATAACTAGGGATTGGTGAAGAGTCAGAACAACAACAATTTCCCACTTTTTTCATGAAAATTTACACCCATAGAATATACATAAAATGTATGCCACTGCCAATAAATTTACCACCAGAACTTTGCCCTTTTTCTCCTATGCATTCTATAACTGCAACATTTCCTGCCACAATATTATTTTCTCTGAGGGCTGAAGCAAAGAAATAAATAGCTGAAAGTCATATTGTGAGTCCTACAGCAACATATGCCTTGAAAACCACTTTAGCTGTCTTAGTGTCTTTGCCTTTTGCTCACAACACTAACTTCCTGCTTAAGTAATACTGGCACAGTCTTCCTTGAAAAATAACTGTGACTTGAGATATTTCAGAAGATGCAACACATGACATCAGTTTAAAGCCTCTGATTTCAACAAAAGAAAAGGGCAGTATATCAACCTCCAACATTTTGGCAAGTTTAATATTCCACAGGGGTACTTTTGCATTATTTTTGTCCAGGTTTTCACTTAAGAAGTGTGGGATGGCAGTACATACTGTAGTGGAAGAACTGTGTAACTTTATTGCTTTAACAACATGACTCGTGGAGGTGGTGGGATGTTGGCGGTATGTGTGTGGGCACTCTATGACTCTTGAATTTTCCAAAAGGAAGGAACTTGGATCACATCTTACTGTGTCTTCCCACTCAGTCACACCACATTTTGGAGTATTTGGGATCAACCTCCTATCTCCATTCCTTTCCCCAGATTCTTCCATACTCCCTTAATACAGAGAACAGATATCATGACTACAAAACTCCCTAAACTAAGCTTCAGCTACACTTAATTAGTATGTCTTCTCTAGCTCAAAAATGTGCTGCTTTCTCTTCCTCTCACAAACAAAGAATGGTATGCTGCTGAACCTGAGAAACCTTTTATACTGTGCCTGTAGGGAAAGAAGGGAAACATGTCATGTGAAATTAAGTAGGTGAAAAAAGTAAAGAAACATCACTTTGCACAAAACAAAAAAAATATGTTGTAGGGTTTATCCCCCCGAGTAAAACAAGAGTACTCCCACTGCTGAAAGGTGTTTCATTCAAAAGTTATTAATTTTCAAAGTTGAATTTTTTAGGTGCAATATCACAGTGGCCTGAAATTGTACAGTGGCGCTGTTGCTACACGATCCTATGGACAGCTCTGGTCCCGGGACCATAAATCTCCATAGGATGGTGTAGCAACAGCGCCACTGTACAATTTCAGGCCACTGTGATATTGCACCTAAAAAATTCAACTCTGAAAATTAATAACTTTTGAATGAAACACCTTTTAGCAGTGGGAGTACCCTTGTTTTACTCAGGGGGATAAACCCAACATATTTTTTTTTTTACATTTTAAGTATTACTATCCCTTTAAGTGGTTAGTTTTAGTATTAGAATTTAAAATTAAAGGTTAGGTTTTGTATTAAAAATTAGAGTTTGAGGATATGTTTGGCCCCTATACCTGCCACATAGTATGTGCAGAAAAATAGGGCAAAATCACACCATTTGCTCAAAACCTTATTTAGAAAATAGTGTTAAACAAACTGTAAAGGAAAGGAACGCTTTACAATGACCATAGACTATTTATTCTCCTCCTCTTAACCCTTTGAATGCAAAGCAATACGTTACGCAACCCCCTGGCACTCAAAGTGTTAAAAATACATTATTGAACAGGTAAAAGTGCAAAGACATGCATAAAACTAATAAGGGGATTTGGGGATCTGAGTTCTAAAGAGAGACTAGCCAAACTGGGTTTATTTACATTAGATAAGGGATCTTTAAGGGGTGATATGATTACCATTTGCAAATATATTCAAGGTCAATACAAAGAACACTCTACAGAATTATTTATTCAAAGAACGAAGCTAAGAACAAGAGGTCATCAATTAAGACTACAGGAAAGGAGCTTTTAATTAAAACAAAGGCAGGGTTTTTTTTATAAGGGCAATAAAGTTATGGAATTCTTTGCCTTGGGTTGCAGTGCTAACTAGTTGCTTTCAAAAAAGGAATGGATACATTTCTAGCTCAGAACATTGTTGAAAATGATGACAGTTGGGTTTAAAAGCAGATGGGATGTTTATACATAGGGTGACCAGACCACACATTTATCAGGGGACGCATATGAAAAATGCATTCTGCAGGGCTGCTTTGATTTCAGTGCAGTCCTGAAATATGCCTATTTCCTATGTTTCCTTGGTTAACAGTGAGGTCTGATCACCCTATTTATACAGGGAAATGTCCAACTGTCATTGGGAGTCAGGAAGGATTTTTTTCCAATTGGTACATAATTGGAAATGGCTTCAATTGTGTTTTTTTGACCTCCTGTGGATCAACATGGATGATATGGCATAGGCTAAACTTGATGGATGCATGTTTTTTAACAGCCTAAACAACTATGTTACTATGTTACATTCACTACATTGTGTCACAAAAGACCATTCACACAGGTGTCTATTACAGAGAATGATTCAAGCTGATGCAAGTTGCTGTGACTTTCCACCAACAATGCATTAACTCAGCTGCAAATTTTTATTATGGATTTTAATGGAATCAACTGAAACTGCAATAGAATAATTCAAGTATCCTAAGTAGTTGCATTTTTCATGAAAGGTTTTTGCTTCTGTTAAATCCAAGTTGATACGTATTTAAAGGGAAGGGTTGTTGGGAGAACAAAAAACAAACCTTATAACATTATCTAATGCAAATTGAACTCAGTTGCAGCTCCATTACATCAAACACTGCTACAAAACATTGCCTCTGTGAATTATGGCTGTGATAGCAGATATAGTTATAGTTCTAATAGAACTTCTTTGTTAAATACTGATTTGTAAATGTATCTATGTTTTTAGGAGTTAGTGTCATCTGCCACAAATCCTGTATATTTGGTCCAAATCTGTTTGTGAGGGCTAGGAAAAATGAGCACTGTATTTGCCTAAATATAAGGCATTTAAGCCTGGAAAAAATTAACTTGTCCTATATTCAAGTTTGCTTTTCTGTTATGCTGGCAGCCAGTAGGAGATCCAATGCTTTTGGCAGCCCTTTACCCCCAATTCCTTCTACCTCAAATCCAAGAGCAGCCTTGAAGATGTTTGAATCTGTCTCCCACTCCTTTCTTACTCGGGTTGCCACCTGTTAGGTCTTGATCAGGTCAGTCCAGTTTTGGTCCCACTGTCCAGCACTGTCAACACTGTCAGAGTTTCAGAGGTTCTCTCTGATAAAGCAGTGGGTACACACAGCAAAACACGTTAGACTGATCATTTTAGCTTTCCAATATTGAATCAATTTTCTTCGATTAGATATTAAAAAAATATTATTTTATATAGATATATCCACCCTAGAGTATTTTCTTTTATTTCACAGTTTTTATTTTATTATTTTGCATTCTCTTTTTTGGTCATTAGTACATGATTTTCACTGTTAATCAAGCCATTTAAAATGGAAGCTAAGCAGATTTGGATACCATGTTCCAGTAGTCGTTCCAGCTGCAACAAAGAAAATTGTGCCACCTGAGTGGAGATGGGGCTTTGTCTCCACCTGCCTGACCATCCTATTTGTGAGTACCCAACCACTTTTATACATGTGATTTACTGTCGGGTGCCCTTTTGTGTTTTCTGTTTCTGCCTGATTTTCTATGCTTTTGTATTTTTGAGAGGTTTAATGTAGACTTTAAAATACGTTTTTAACCTTTTAGTTTATTTCTTTCACAAATTAAGTCTTACTCTGTCTCTTCCCACCAACTATAACTGCCCTTTCTATCATCACACTATAGATGTTAGCAAAAAGGGAGAGAAGAGTACAAACATCTGAGAGCGACCGTCTGATATAGGAGTATTGCTGTAATATAATGCACTTACAGGATACTTTCTTGGTTCAACGTGGTTTAAAACATCGGTATCCAATTTAAAGTGATTGTCCCGTCTATCCACAAACTGATAGTGTGTCTTCTGCAGATCCGCTTGTCTTAATAGATTCTCCGGTCCAAGGATAATGAGTCAACTCACGTTATAAGAAAAAAACACTCTCTAAGGGAAACCTGTATGGTGATAATGCCCAGAGAAGCCCCGTATGAATGGTACTCACCAGATTTTATAAAAGACAAACAGGACAATATTGTTGGATGTAAGGTTACACACGAGGAGGTGAAGAAATGAGGATAAATCCCAAAATGCAGAAATATAAACACATCAGTAACTATCCCAACACGTTTTGCAAGTGGACTACTCTCTGATGAAGGGGAGTAATCCACTTGCGAAATGCGCTGAGATAGCTATTGACGTATTTATGCATTTTGGGATTTATCCTCATTTCTTAATTTCCTCGTTTGTAACTTTATATTGGACAATATTGTCCTGCTTTTTACCCTGCAAAATCCGGTGAGTACCATTCAAACATGGCTCCTCTGGGCACTATAACCATACAGGTTACCCTTAGAGAGAGTTTCGTTCTTATACCCTGAGGTTACTCATTATCCTTGGGCCGGAGAATCTATTAAGACAAGCAGATCTGCAGAGGACACACTATTGGATTGTGAACACACGGGAGAATTGCTTTAAATTGGATACTGATGTTTTATACCACATTGAATCAAGAAAGTATCCTGTAAATGTATAATATTGTAGCAATACACCTTCTATATAAGGTGGTCGCTCTCAGATGTTTGCGCTCTTCTCTCCCATTTTGCTATGTTTGTATTAGAACACCAAGGTGATCGCTGTTGATACCACTGAAGAAGCTGCACACCTGAGGACCCATCAAAATTTTTTAAAACTTTGGACTGTATTCACATAAGACATTCAGACACTGTTTGTATGTATATACCTTGGACTGGGTCGCAGTGAACCTTTGTACACTATAGATGTTGTTTTAAATGGACACTAATTTCCCAGAAAAATTGTTTTGTAGAGGTTAAAATAATAAACAATATGCTATAAACCCTATCTCTCAAACCGCTATGGTTTGAGAGATATAGGCATTGAAAGTTACACCCAACCTCCCCCCTCTCCTGACGTCAGCGTCCAGCTGACAGCAGGAGATCCCGGGCTGGGGACCAGCCTGCGGCTCTGCAGCAGAGCCAAAATCTCATTATTTCAAAGAATTACTTCATTGGAAAGGTCTACAAAGTGTGCCTGGTTTGCAAGCACACTTTGTAGAACATTCCAATGAAGTAATTACTTTTAAATAACAAGATTTCGGCTCTGCTGAAGAGCCTCCTCGAGTCGTACGACTCAAATCTCCTGCTGTCAGCTTTACAGCTAACATCAGGAAAAGGGGAGGGAGGGGGGACTTTGAATACATATATCTCTAAAACCATAGCGGTTTCAGAGATTTTTTTGTGTTTATTATTTTAATCTCTACAAAACTGAAGACAATTTTTCTGGTACATTACTGTCCCTTTAAGATTCAGATTCACAAAGCACTGCACACTCCTCTGGGTTACCCTCCTATGATATTTTACCACATTAAGTTCACGATAAATTATCAGTTTTAGATTTTTTCCAACATACAAATGCAGCATAATTTTCCTCTATTAACCTATTCCCTAACCACAACTACTTTGAGACACTGGAATTTCGCTATCTGAGGTATATGACATAAAATAATCTTTATGCTAAAATTACCATTGTGCTCATTTCTGTAGTGCTCAGCTATTGAAAAAAAAATGTAATGGAAGACATCAACTGACATATTCATAAATAATTCAAGAGCTCTCAGTGGCATTTTAGAAACCATGCCATTCTGCAGAGAATAGCAATATAACCAACTCCCTTTCACAGTAGGTATAATTTTTTTCTGAATATACACAATGGCATAGTTTTCACTTACCGAACTGCATGGGTCCTCAGTAAAATGTAAAATCTGTACAGTAAACTTAACCCTTTGAGTGTCAGAGGGGTACACAGTGCAATAGCACTCAAAGGGTTAAAAATATCAGTACTTTTCAAGCAATGGGGCATATATATATATATATATATATATATATATTCAACACAGTAGTGAATCTGGGCACACCATTGCAACATATGGAACAGATAAAAATGTTCATTTATTTAAGTAGATATTTTAACTCTTTGACTGCCAGAGAAGTACCCAATGAGTTGGCTACCTCTCTGACACTCAAAAGGTTAACCACTTTGCACAAAACGGAGTAAAACAAATCTAGGGTAAACCAAGTGCAACATAGGGATCTATATATATATATATATATATATATATATATATATATATATATATATATATAAAGTCGCACAATTGTCATTGAAATCAATGGGGCTTTTAACTGTTTGAATGTGCTCTAGCATTTAAGGGGTTAAAAAACTTAATAAAGTCAAATGCAAGTTATACTTGTTCCCAACAGTTCACTTAGTTTGCCTCAGAACTGTTCCATTCTTCTAATTATACATGTATTTTATCAGTAACATCTCGGGTCGCTGATTACCTACAAGGAAATGCATTTTAATTTTCTACTTTCAAGCAGTCATGTTTATTTTATATAAACTGCATGCAGCTAACAAAAGATTTATACAAGCAAATGCCATTATTGTCCTGTTGGCAGATGGATAACAGTTGTTTGTTACAACACCTTGCTTCAATTAACATCTATATGAGTGGGAGTCAAGGCAAGGAGTATCTTGCATTGTCACTTTTAAAGTGATCATTTCTGTCAACTGGTACAATAAAGGTGACAATGGGGAATTTAATTCAGAGTGCTAACTTCTTACAAAAAAAAAAAACAGCTCTGATTAATCTTCATAGTATTTGGGCCATGGAGAGTGTTATTTCAGTACTGTCAGAGTTGTACTTCAAGAGTAATTGACTGAAAAATATCCCCCTCCCGTCCCTTTTACCTGTTGTAAGCTACCTCCCCTCAGATGTGGAATCTCGTCTCTTGACCAGATGGTTCATAGCAAGGGACAATCTTCTTACTGTGAGCATAAGGAAAACCCTGCCCCTTTTTTTCCTTATGATCAGTGAAGATTGTCCCTATATGCTATCCATCAGGACAGTCTTGCTGCTCTGAGGTGAGTAGTGTTACATCAGTAAAAGGGGCAGGAGGGGGATACTTTATCATTGAATTACTGTTGAAGTACAACTCTGACAGTATTGAGATAATGCTCTTCATGGCAAAATATCTATGAAGATTAATTGGAGCTGATTTTATTATGAAACATTTCTATCCCTTTAAACAAAAGGCTTGAGTAGAGGATACATAAATGGGCAAAATAGAGTTACATTATTCTTTATTATACTTTATTTATTATACTTTAATTATATAGCAACAACTTATTCCACAGCTACATGAATGCATACTTTGTTTAACTCTTTATTGCCCCTTTAAAGTTATTAAGACACTAACTTGCCATTTTCAGATGTTTTTCAGCTAGGTGGTGCTGTTGCACTTGCAGCCTGTAAAAAGCTGTGTCTCAGACCCATTAATGGATGTAGCAGCATTGCCACATGACTTCAACACATCCTGAATGCAACTTATCAGAAATATACTAAATTATCTTTAACTCTTTGAGCCCCAGAGAGGTATGCAATGCATTGATTTGCAGTGTGCACATACCCCTATGGCACTCAAAGGATTAATTTATCTCCAAGCATTGAAAGCACCCTTGTTTAACTCTGTAGGAAAAGCCCTACAATTGTGCTATAGGACAATATTGTTTTCATAATTATATGAAATTATTCTCCCCGCTTAAGAAACCCCCACTTATAATTATTCTTAGAAATCTGAACAGAATACTCACTACTATAGCTGAACCCAGCATTTCTGGTTTGGCTAGAAACACACTTGCAGATGAATTTAGCTGAAACAAGGGACATGATGATACTAGAACATTTATTGGAAACACTTGGGGGGGTATACAAATATGACCAGGTACTGGAACTGATTTTGTAGCACTACACCTTTAAATGCCAGTTTATTAACCCCTTAACAACCTTTGCTGTGCCAGGACTGTCACGCCGGTCCTGTCACTTAAGGACCAGTGACGGTCTTGACACGTCATGGAATTCTGGGATGGCAGCACTGATGCATGCCACTCTGCCATCCCAGAATTCAAATTGACATTGGATTGGCAGGTCATTAAGGAGTTAAGCTACATGTACGCCTTGCTCCAAAGGGACGACAATGGGCAGCATATGGGCATTTTGGAGAATTCCTTTATTCTATGACTTGATTAATGTCATGTATTAAACAAGCCGCAGAGAAGATGGCATAACTTTACTCTATTTTCCTGCACATGTTCTGGGACAGACTTTGGGTCATGCTTACATTTAAGTCCCAGTGATGGGGGAATGTGTGTGCTGGCATGCTCTACAGCAATCATATACTCTAGTGCATCTGCTGCCATTGGAGTATAACACCAGTGGAGCTGCACTGGTGCCCCCCCCAACATGGAATCTGAGTATTTTTTATTTAACCCCTATGATGCAGTTAGTTTGCTCCAGAATTGTACCAGTATTTCTTATTAAATCTCCTCAAAATATATTATGCCAAAAAAGTCCTGTGACCCTTTACAACATATTGTGTTGCAATGCGTTGGATACCTCTCTGGCACTCAAAGGGTTAAATCAATGGAAATTTTGAGAGTGCAGTTGATATACTCCAGTGTTACTCAACTTTGAGTTTATGCATAAAGTTTTTTTCATAAAACTGGAACAAAATTATCTTATATGCCTTTTTGTGAAACCAAGGGGCTGCCCTTCGGGATATGCACTAATGCTTTAATGCAGGGATTGCCAATGCAAGACCCAGCAACTGCTTCCAGACTACAACACTATAACTTCCTGCCAACTGATAGGAGTTGAAATCTAGCAGCAGCTGGAGGGCCTCAGTTTGCCCACCACTGCCTTAGTGCATACTGATGCACACACTCCTTTATCACCTCTCCTATAGCGCTCACAGGAAAGTAGAGTCAAGTTACACCAGTTTCCTCTGGTGAATTTTTACAGTCCCCCCAAATGGCAAATATCTATTATTCACGGGAATCAATATATTTTATTCATTCAGTATCAATCTGCGAATACATTTAAAACAAGAGTTTCCTTTGTGGTTACTTATTACTTTTTTAGCATTATTTTTATTGTTTTTCAGAGACCAGACAATCCAACAGAAGTAACAATAATACTAGACGACTGGTAGATTAAAAGTAATGTCTTTATTAGCTAACTCAGTAACCTTAGAATGCAAGTTTTCAAGACAGCTAAGGTCTCTTCATCAAGCATGTTTAGAATAAATCCTGAGTACAAAATACAAGAAAGGTTATACATTCATGCAAATTCTTTCTAAATTTGAATTCCACTGGTGAAAGTTAAAGTCTTATCACCAGTGTCTGTGTAAATTAATCTTAAGACTCCAGTGGAGGCATCTCTTTGTATCTGGCCCAATGGTACAACATTTATTTCCCTTTTGATGTATGAATAGCTCCAGTAAATTTAGTGTTTAGCAAGTTAGTGACTTGCAGATAAAGGGCTGGATTCTATTGCAGGTGCTAAATGTTAACACCTGATTTATCAAACATTTTCCTATTGAAGTCTATGGGGAAACCTAGAGATAAAAGCGGTGATAAACGCAGCACTTGTAATAGAATCCAACCCAAAGATGGCTAAGTATATGGAATGTGTTGGTTTACCCACTGAGTGCCAGAGGGGGTGTTCAATGTATCACTTTGCAATGCATTGTGCACCTCTCTGGCACCCAAAGGGCCAAAAATATGTTCAGATTGTCCTCAATTTATACTCCCAGATCTATCTGTCATTCTGCATCTGAAAAGTTCCCATCAGTACACACATCCTGAGATATTTAAAGGTGTGACCAGCTCTGGAAAAATGTCGACCCACTGGGGTGTATATTTTCTTGTTCACACTGGACTCATGAGAATGAATTTGTTCTCTTAGAGTTTACCCAGTATCACCTACCTATAGTCTTGTTTTGGGACATTATACACATATGATGAGTTGGACAGCATTAGGTGATTTACCCTTGATGGTTTGGTTTTAGTGGGAATGTGGTATGGGCACTTGATCTGCAGTACATTTAAAGTATATGTACAGGTTCCACATCTCTTTTGGTAGAGCACACGTGGAACAACTGGAACCCTATCAGGCTATTCACATGGCTGGATATCTCCTTGCATGAGCAAAGCCAGTAGAAGCATGCTGCAACTTCTTTGCTGTACTGATGCCATCATGGGCAGTCCATCATCCACACTCCCTCAGCAACAAAAAACACTGTGTGTGTGTGTGTTTGTGTGTGTGAAAATTGGAAATCATACGGCTATCTTGAAACAGTTCTCTATCATAGCACCATTCAAGTCACCCATGTGAACATTGCCCAAGGCTTGAGTAACAGCTGTAGTCTACTGAGCAGGACAGTCACACTTTAGAAACATTTATAAACATTTATATAACATTTATGCAGCAAACCATGTGCACCACAGCAGGCAAATACAAATTCTGTATGAATTAAATGGGGTTGTTGTTGCATATTGAATGCTACAGAGGTCTCCATCACATTGCTATGCAAAATGTTGGATACCTCTCTAACATTCAAGGGGTTAAGGTCCATATTTAAATAAACGGACATTCCTATTTCTATGCTGCAGCAAGTTTGTCTCAGAATTCTTCCAGTTTTAGTTGATTGGCTCCCCAGCATATATTCCTTACTGAAGGCAAAACAGGACAGTTCACATTGAAGTCTCCTATGGCGCGATGCAGGAAACATGCGCAATCGCTATTTCCCATGTGAAAACCACTAGGGAATAGGTTTGTGCATGATTTTGTTGAATTGTGCATGAAAATTCAAGATTAGCGAACGGCTGCGTATATTTTTTTTGTGGGCATGGCTAAGATTAACAAATCTGTGTGAGTGGAATAGCGAATGCGCTTAATGCAAGAACTGCTATTGCAAATTAATTTATATGTTTGTGTACTGTTGTCATAAAATGGAATTTTTCATGTGCAATTCAAGGAGCATTCGGTATTTATCTTCCTGGATAAGAATGCACACAAAAATTTATTTATCTGATGCAAACGTTTCTTGCATCGCGCCACTAGTTACAAGAAATATGTATTCACTTCTGTGAGCATGTCTGGGTATTATTTTAGAATTAATACTAAGATGATACTGTATGGAGCTCTATAAAACTATAATTTTTCTTTTATTTCACCAAAATGTTTGTTGGTAGCTAGCTGAGGAGGTATCTTTAATCCCACTTTTAAATGGAACAATTTGCATGTAAGAATACGCATCATGCCAAGGCAAACCTGATTTTGCTTGTTGTTGACAACAGAGGTTCAGAGGTTTGAAATATTTTGGTGATATTGATAACATATTTAATACTGTTTTGATGTAATTAACATGTTGCCAATAAATGTTGTTGAGTTTTCTAAAATTCACACTATCAATTTTATTTTGTGTCTGAGTCTATAAATGTATTACAAGGTTGTGTAGGGTAAGGGAGTGATATTTTTATTACTACGCTTATAGTCTACCTACTTTGTGCACACAGATAGTGCTTTTCCCAGCTTCCCATAGGTTTGTAGAACAATGCAGAGCTCCCCCATAGAGCTATACTGCATGTCAAGGTTAATGGGACCTTATGGGCTCAGCTATTGTCATTGTGATGTCACAAATGTCACAGTGCTTAGAAGCAATTTTTTCAAAACTGGTACTTGATATTGTATTCTCAAGAAACCTGAGAAACTTAGCTATATGTTGTTTATGTGTATCTTTAGATGGTTAAACATATACATATTTTAATAATTCTATATAAGTCCCTAGTGAGAGCTCAGTAGAGGTATAGATGTAAGCACTCTATCTTGCGTTCAGGGATAGCTTAAATATGGTCAATACCAGTGTATATAGATCAGTATTTCTCAACTCTTGTCCTCAGGACCCAGTAACAGGCCAGGACTTAGGGATTTCTCTGCTAGAGCACAGGTGTGGTGATCAGAGGTTCATTCACATTGATTAACTCACCTGTGCTCTAACAAGGAAATCATCAAATCCTGGCCTGTTAGCGGGTCCTGAGGACAGGAGTTAAGAAACACTGATATAGATCATATTCATTGAATTCAACCCTCCATCTTCATTCTCCAATACTTATTATGCATAGTTAGGACCAATGCTGTCTAGGACCTTTATAACTCTTGATCTTACTAGTGGTTTTCACAGACTCTGGGATATATATCAGTGCTCAATCAAATAAACAAAATTGAAACTCACTATGGATTAAAAACTCACAATGTTGTTTCACCTGGATTTTAAAAGCTTAGTTAGAGAAAACAGTGTGCAATACCAAAAAGCACTGTGGTTAGGCAGGCCAAGACACACACACACACACACACACACACACACACACACACACACACACACACACACACACACACACACACACACACACACACACACACACACACACACACACACACACACACACACACACACACACACACACACACACACACACACACACACACACACACACACACACACACACACGTGATTCAATACTGTGCACTTCTAGGTTACTTTTATGTGATCACTGGCACATTCAGTTTTGTCCTTAATTTATTACCATAGCTAGCCTGTGAATTCAATAAAATATGGCATGTTATATTGTCAACATGGAAGTTCTAGTAACAAAATTAGCAGGTGAAAGTCAATATAGTAAAGACTCTAATTATAGAAGTGATAACACACATAAGTAATGCAAAACAGTGGAAAATAAGACTTAACAATACACTGTCTCAAATATTATATTAATTATCAAGATAAAAATAATTACTAGTATTTTCATATGATCCCAGTCATGCTGTTTTGAACTTTAAATATTATAATAAACCTATTTCTTTAACTGTGTTTTAATTAATCTACTGATGCCACTCAGCAAGCCCACTTGTGGACTGCAGCATCACTAGAGGAAAGAAAGCACATGGTGCAGCTAAAATAGACCTCCAGCAGCTACTACACTGTTCATCCTCCATAAATTAATCAGTTAAAGGACAATATTTTCATACTTAATTTGCTTGTATTTAAAAGCAGCCCTTAGAATTTACCACCTATTGTGGGCATCATATTGATTTCTCTTTTTAGCAATCTATAGCAAAGTGTATATCACAATAATCCATCACAAAAAAATCAGTATAATAGGAACATCTATGTTGCCAAATCTATGCCTAAGGACACATATCAAAATAATTAGTTTAACTACTAAAGACAGAAAAAAAAATCTTTATTTTTCATATATGAAACCTATGTGAAACAAGCATCCTCTTGATAGATTTCAGCTTATTTTAAATAAATTCACATTTTAAAAAAAATTAAACTAGTTGGAGTAAAATTATTTCTAGCAATACTGAAATTATAGTAAGGGTAGATGATCATAATCTGAAGGATTGCTGTGGTACCTAGCACATGGATTAAGCTATCATAATTAATTTCTAAGTAGATCATTTATGCAGTGAATATTAACAAAATACAATTACAACTTACAATAATTTAAATTTATTTGCATGAACAATTATACAAAAGTATCTGGGGTTTCTTGAAATTGTTAGTGAGTCTCTGAAAAATAATTCACTTCCTCTTATTAACATTTCAGTCATATAAATAATACATAATGTGTCACTATATTAAAATGGCCCTATTAATAAAGTAGACAGTAAATGAAAATCTCAGATATTTAAACAGAACTTTTTATAGCTGATAATTTTTGTAGCTCAGTATAAAACAGTTACATGTTTCATCACTCTATATGGTTTGCTTTCCTAAATCTCTATTGTCACTACCCGATTATGGAATTGTGTCATCCATTTGCTATGCTCCATACACAATCATGAAAGTTGCATATACGGCAGAATATCATCAACATTTCAGTGGAGTAGTTAGTTGCGTAACACCTTTCCTTTCCTTTGATCCACAGGAGACCATCCTCATTAGGGGGATGTAGGACACCTCTAAATTGGGGTGCTCTCTTACTTTCTGTGGTGGAATGAGAAATGTCAATTGTTAGTAGTGCCATTGCAAATGCCACCAGCAGCAGCACTGCAGTGGAGCCACAACCAGTGTGACCTGCATATCAATGATGGTGGTGACACCAGGTGTACCATTCTTGTCACCAAGCAACCTGGTAGATAGTAGCAATGATTCCTCTAAGTCTTTCAGTGCATGCCACAACTTTCTTCACAAGATGAGCATGGAGTGGCACAGGAAGGAAATAGAATGGGGAAGTGAGGATTCGGATTCAGAAGAGACAGTGGAACTGGAGGCGGGTATATTAGGTGACAGATATCCTCTTGTGAGTGTGCAACAGGAAGGTATGGTGGAGGATCCTGTGAGTGGCCAGGGAGAAGAGATGCAGGTTCCTGTGAGGGTCAGGTTCTGGTTGTGAATGGGCAAGAAGAGGAGTAGGATCCTGTGAGTGTTCAGGAGGAATAGGTCAAGGTTCCTGTAAGTGGGAAAGAAGGTGGGGATCCCATGAATGGGCAGGAAAAGGGTTAGGTTCCTGTGACGGGGCTTAAAGATGTTGTGGTGGACTAGTGAAAGCAGCTGTAAAGGTTGAGAAGGAGAATCAGGGAGATGGGGCCCAAAGATCTTCATGTTCTCGTTCAGAACATCATCTCTTCCTCCTCCTGCACTGAAGTTCTGGGTGTGGGAAGTTTTCTCCCTGGGGTCTGGAACAGTGCTTTATGCACCCTGTGTGTACACAAAGAAAAGGGGGGAAAGGAGGATCTCACCTTGGCACATCTGCATTAAAGGGATAGCAATGTTTCACAAAAACAGCAGCTCCAATTAATCTTCATAGTATTTGAGCCATAGAGAGTGTTATTTCTATACTGTCAGAATTGTAGTTCAAGAGAAATTGAATGATAAAGTATCCCCCTCGTGCCCCTTTTACCTAGTGTAACACTGCTCACCTCAGATGTGGAATCTGTTTGCTAGACCAGATAGATAACAGCAAGGGACAATCTTCTTACTGTGAGAACAATGAAAATTCTGCTACCCTTGTCAGGGTTTTCAGCTTTTTCCCTTATCTTAATTGAAGATTGTCCCATCCTGCAATCTACCTGGACGCACCCTGCTGCTCTGAGTAGAGCAGTGTTATATCAGTAAAAGGGGCAGGAGGGGGATAATTTATCATTCATTTACTCTTGTACTACAACTCTGACAGCATTGAAATAACACTCTCCATGGCTCAAATACTATGATGATTAATATGAGCTGCTTTTATTATGAAACAATACTACCCCTTTAATAAAGCATATGCAGCATAGTCATGCTGACATGTATGCCAAAAAAAAAGTTCCCTTCCCATGCCACTGCTGCTGGCGCTGACCCTGCTGGTACTTCTACTACCCCTACTCAAAAATGTGCACACAAGAAAACCTGCACTACTAAGAAGACCAAATTGGTGCAGGCACCAATATGGCAATTTGTATCCACACATTGCACCCTATGTGGTACAAATACTATACACGATAATGTTGTGGAGACAAACAGGATGCAGGGCATAACAGAACACCTAAGAACCATGCATCTTGCAAAATATGAGTGCATACTCCTCCCTGAAATTCTGCATGCAGAGAAGGGGAGAGAGAGGCAGGAGTGGCTCGCATACGTATTTGTGTAGGGGTTTTGGTATAATAGCCTGTTCCTAAAGCTGTGGAAGGAGGCTGCCCCAGCACAAAGGTAAGAAAAAAAAAGACAAAAACTGTTAAGGCTCAAGCGGAAGGTGTAGAGAATCACTGGCTGTATAAGTATTGTACACGACCATTGACAAGGTGATATGACAATCTCGCTCTGTCATGCATTGAGAGATTGTCATATCACTATTTTTATCCAGACAATCCAAACAAAGTTTCGGGCGGCACTCCTAACATCTCCTAATGATTGTTAATTAAAAAAGGCAAACTTTATTGTAAAATGTTAAAAATGGCATGAAGATACAACCCAGACAGCAAACAAACAAGACATCTGGACAGGTGCCTTTTTTAAAGGGTTAAACTTGGTGTGGGACATCAGTCACGTCATCTAATGATGTTTGTGTATGGAGGCTATACGACATTCAAGGTCTGATGTCTTATGAATACTGTTTGCCGTTTTGTTTCCGGCTGCAGATGAGAGGGATTGCTGTATTAGGATAACAGTGCATATCTCTGTATATTGCATCTCATTTGGATGTACCTCTGTCTCCAGCCGGTTCCCAAAAATACATGGATATAGGGTTAATATATACTGCCAATTTGATTGGTTGGATTTGGCAGTAACTGACCCAGGAACGAGGCTGAATGATCAGGTGTTTTGGGTTCTTTTAAATCTTAATTTCTATATATACTTGTTTGGTTTAACTGCACCGTATAAGTCTATGAGTAAGCTCTCTTGTAAGCATGAAACCCATTAGACTGTCTAGTACCTGTCTAGATGTCTTGTTTGTTTGCTGTCTGGGTTGTATCTTCATGCCATTTTTAACATTTTACAATAAAGTTTGCTTTTTTAATTAACTACGCCTGAGTCATTAGGAGTGCCGCTCGAGGCTTTGTTTGGATTGTCTGCACATACGGGACTGGAGAGCCTGCTGTGGCTGAGCACTCTGGAGAGTTTGGTGAGTCCTCTCTGTTTATAAATAATGAACCTGTTTTTGATGCTATTATCCTGCCAGCGTTGCAGCACTATCTCTATGCTGTTTGGACTATTTTTATCCAGGCGACGACCTTTTAAAAGTGAACCATCACAACTATCATATGTATAAAACAACAAAACACCTCTGTTTTGTACCCTCCTATTCCTATCAATAAAATAACTATAATAAAACAAGTACATATAATTATGTTTGAATCGCCCGCAATTTATGTATGGCATAACATAATGTAAGTGATTAATTTGCTGAATTTAATAAAGATACCATTTATCTAAACAAAAAAAAAAGGAAAATAAAAACATTGTTTACAGATGGCACATATATCCATATGACATATCAGCCCTGTTGGGCTCCTGAAGGAAAAAAAACTATAAACCCAGTATCAATTAAGTTCCAAGTGAGCCCAAAAATTCCTTCCTTGACTCAAAATGGCAGTTGGATATTTCCCAGCGGATCAAAATCCTATTTTTACTATATTATTATTTATTATTACTATATTATTAATATACATATACATTATCAGGGCCCTTAGCAATAGTCCAACAGTGGTATATGGTAGTAACCCTCCTCTCACTCAGTGGAGGACTGGTGCTTTTACTTTCACTGTCAGACGCAGCATTTGATTGAACTGCTACACCTTCCTCCATAATACCATTATCACTAGAATACAACTCGTTGTCTTCAGTGTTCTTACATGTTTTATTTTTTATATTTCTGGTGGTGATGGATATTTTTAGGGGGCTGTGATAAACAGACTCCTCAAGAGGAGAAAGATCATCATCATTTATTGCACATGCTGCATCAACCATGGCTGTAGCCAGTTGTTGGATAACCACTTTATTAACACATCCTTGCACTACTACTCATTTTGCATGAGTAACCTTCAAATCTCACTTAAAAACACACCTCATGGATAAAATCTCAACATGCTAGAAAGCACTGATGTTGTACAATGAACACTCATAAATTATTTACTTTACTGATGTCCTCTATCATCATCAGAACTAGCACTGTATTTAGCACTTGACCTTTATGTACTCTGTATGTCTCCCATTACCACTTTAGATTATAAGCTTTTGGGCAGGGACCTCACACCCAATGTTTCACTCTACAAAGCACCTGTAACCCTGTATTGTTTAAACCCTTAAATTGTAAAGAGCTGAGTACACTTGTGGCGCTATATAAATAAACATATTCATTCATTCATTATGCCTTCCACTAGTATATCTGCTGAACATTATTTAACAGTGACGTACGCAACAGAACTTACTGTGTTCATGATGTCTTTCTCTTTACAAAATACTATAACTCTTCTAGTATCAGTCTCTCTCAATCACAGCTCATGTCAGTCACAAATCAGTCAAACTATTATTTTTTATTAACTGTCCCTATCTCTATGTCAACAAAAAACCCACTTCTTTTTCAACTGCTTCATTCCCCAGACTCCCCTAGCACAGAGATAATATCCATATCAGGAAGGAACTTGGATCACAGATGCCCTTTTCTTCCAAGTCAGCGCACACAAGATTTTAGGATATTTGGGGTAAATCTTCTTTGCTCTCTTCTCACAACCTTAGATTCCTCTAGCACAGAGATAATAGCCAGATCGGGAAGGAAACTGGATCACGGCTACTTCTGTCTGCCAAATTAGCCACACATGATTTTGAGGTATTTTGGGTAAATCTCCTTTGCTCCCTTCTCACACCCCCAGACTCCATTAGCACAGAGATAACAGCCAGATCAGGAAGGAAATAGGATCATGGCTGCTGGGTCTTCCCAGTCAGTCACACAGAAGATATTTCCTGCCTATAAAAGTCAACAAACTACACTACAACTTTGCTTTAGTTTAGCTCAAATATATGGTGTTGTCTCTATCTCTCTCAAACACAGAATGACATGCTGAGAAAACGTGACACCCCTTTTTGTACTATACCTGCAGGAAAAGAAGGGAAACTTGCCATGTGATGGGGAGACAGGTAAAAAAGAACAGAAAAGAATCACCTCTCATAAAACATTTCCCACTCTGTGGGAAGTCCCATTTTTCTCCTGTTTTGCTATTGAGGCAAAAAGTTTCACCCATCCCTATTTATTCATTCTCAATTAAACACTATATAGCTTTTAATGTATGCAACAATATGTATACATATGTGTAAGACTAGTGTTGTAAACATCCTAAGAGTAGGTGGAGATGTATACTGCAAAGAGATTATTAAGAAGAAATGAATGCAAATTTCTCCAGTAGTTATTTCCTATCTAGTGGTAAATTATCAAGAATAAGATCATATTATACTCTGATTCATTCTCAAGTTATTCCAGGTTATCAAAGCTGTTAAAGTTATTTTAAATTGCTGCTTGCTCCAAGTGACTGGAAGGATAAGAGAATAAAATATTTTAATACTTTTAAGCAGAAATTTATCAGTATATCTAGTTTAAGTTGTTTACACCATTTCTTGGAGGCATCTTTAATAATATGGGTTTTTTGTACAAGAAAAGTGGTTTATGTTGGTCACATTATGTTAATATAATTGTTTAATTGTATAGTTTTACATTTTTTACAATATTTTCCTTCATGTTAGATATTGAAATGTAATTATTTTTTTATTGCAAGTAATGAAAGTTTATGCAAAATTCCGACTCTGGGGGAATCAGAACTCCATGCAGAGGTTTGGTAGGGTATACCTCACAATAACAGCACCTGTGCATGGAGTTCTGACTCCCCACTTAAGATCTGGAAGTTTACATATTCAATATTATATCAGAATAGGGAGTAGTAGTCTTTTCCTGGCTGCTAATTGGGGGTTTTCCCTTTCTCTACCATATTTATGCCTCGTATATTTCGTTATAAGTAACAAAAATTATCTGATAAAGGGATTTTATGTAAGTGGCTTTTTTATCTTTTGGTTAAACATTTGATAATAGTATAATTGATTTTATTTTGCACTATTAGTATTGTCCATGCTTTAAAGGTGTCTCTAAATGTCCCTTGATGGTAAATGTAATGAAAATAATGAAATTTTTGAGGGAGGATATTCCATGCTAGGGTTGGAATATTGCAGTATTTGTGTGATTCAATCAGCTGGATATATTATAAGGGAAGTAAAATGAAATGCACATATGCTGAGCATGGTGGTGCCACTTTGCAGATGTTTTTTTTTTTTATAGAAACACGCTAAGGTATTTTATAGGTTTATTAGACAGTAACATTCCCAATGCCTGTAGTACCTTAATATCAGGATTGTATTGGAGAGGGAAATTTTCCATTTTAGTGGTATTAACTTTGTATCCAAGTTTGCAAACATGTGCAAATTGTAAAAAATGTGGTAAAGAGCAACATCAGGGTTGGACACCAATAACATGTCATCTGTGTACAAAGCACATCTGAACTCAAGTAGGACTGCCTGAATACTTCTAAACCATGGGTAGTCAACACTTGTCCACATGAGGTACCAGCAGTAGATATATAAAACATCACAACAGGATGCAATGCATGACCTGTGCCTATATAAAAATTCTCTAATCGTGACTATTTCTGTGATTAACACAGATGCCTCATTAGAATTCAATGCATACATCATCTGTATATGCCCCACCTATAACAGGTATATGACGAACATGCAGTGCCTTTCAAAAGTATTCAGACCCCTGGCCACTTCTATTATTTTACTGAATTACAAACGGTACACTATAATTTTGTTCTGTATTATATTTTTTTTTAAAAAACTGAAACTCAAAATTAGTTATTGTAAGAGGACATTGGTTTTATGATGGAAAATGTTTTCAAGCAAAAAAAATGTAAATATGTTGTTTGCATAAGTATTCAACCCCCACAAATTAATATTTGGTAGAGTCACCTTTTGCTGCTATAATAGGTTTAAGTATTTTGTGGTAAGTATGTACAAACTTTGCACACAGTTTCAAAGTGATTTAGGTCCATTCTTCTTGGCAGACTTGCTCCAGGTTGGTTCGCTGTTGCTTGTGGGCCACAATTTTCAAATAATGCCACTGATTTTCAGTGGATTTTAGATCAGGATTTTGACAGGACCACTGTAGGGCATTCACCTTTTTGCTCTTGAGTCATTCCATTATTGCTTTTGCATTGAGGTTGAGATAATTGGGATCATTGAGAGAGAGTTTTAAAAGTGGAGTTAATAGAAAAGAAGCTTTAAAATGGCTGTAATATTGTAGCTGGTAGTTATAAAAGGACAGTTCAGGAAGATATAATGCTGTGCAGTATGTTAGTTCTTAATAAAATGGTGTAAGGAAGTTTGAAAGAAGTGAATTTTTAAAAAAATGTCACTATTTGAGACAATTTAGCAACAGAAATTTTACTAAATATTTTAGGCCGTGTCTGTCCTATTCTTATTCCTTATGGTCACCATATTTATAAATGTACAGTAAAATCTGAGGTATATCTCGCACCTGTGTATAATACCCAGGTGTAAATCATCCAAGATTTGATGGTAAAACAAGAGTTCCTATGTATAATACACACCCTTGTTTACCCTCCCTCTACCATTTAAAAAGGAAATAATCCAATCTCAATGTGAATCAGAATAATTATCCAATTAAATATCTTGGTACGATATACCTACCTCCCATCACTTCTCCACATTGGATGGTTTGAAATACAATAAATTATCATCTTATCTATCTCCCTTCCCTTGTTACATTATTAAAGGGGAAAAAAGAAAAAAATGAGGGGAAAAAACAATCTGTAAGAATAATTGGTGGTGTAATGGACCAAAATTTACAAATTGTAAAAATCAAATATACCAAAAAATTTGCATCGGAAGATGTTGTAGTACTGTTGATACTTTTGATATACAATATGGAGCAGCTGTAGATTTTTACAATAAGTTTATAATGAGAATAATAATAGAAAAGAATGCTTAAAAGCTTGTTCTAATAATATAAATAATGTTCTTCATAATACTTCATAATAAGTCTAACAGAAATAAATTTAAAAAGGTAAAAATTGAGGTACCCTTTATCAGCAATTTCTCTGTGGGTCACAAATTAGTATAAAGTGTACTACTTAGAAAGAATTGGTCTATATCGATAAAATATCCCCTTTTGAAAGACACAATAAGAAATTAAACTCAAATTTGTTTACCTAACATCAAAATCCCTTAAAAATATTCTGGTCCTTAGTAAAGTAAAAACATATAAAAATAATTCCAGAAAAATTAGTAAATCTGTCACTAACATAACATGTAGAGACAAATGTTGTAAGTTGAAATGTCTTACATGTTCTTTCATCAAAAATAAATCCAATATTTGTTTTCAAATATTATCAATCAGATATTCCCTAAAAAAGTAATTCAAGTTATGTAATATACTTCATGAACTGTGAGTGTCATGAACGATATGGAAGTCATATATCAGTGTTAGCTAAAGATCTGGACAGCAGCATGGAAGTCATTTTGAATAAAAATTTTAACCCCATGGTTTTTCTAGACACATGATAGATTTTCATCAATATGATCCAAAAGCTTTCACAAATATCCTATAGAAAATAAAATGTTCACTGGGAGGTAATAAAATACAATAATCCATTAACTGAGAGTCCATGTGGCCTTAATGAATGCTTAGAACAAACTCAATAAGTACATTAAACCATATTATACAATAATTTAACACTGGCACAAATTTAAGACATTTATCGGGATATTTTCAGTTTTGTACCTGTACGTGACACAAGAGTGGTGCCGTTACATGTGATGTATATTGGAATTATGAGAAATATATAATATTAAGTGCTAATACAATTAAATAGAGAAAGGATAGAAGACAAACAAGAAATATCCAACGGATAATATTTATTTAAAATAAGGAATTATACTCTTGACAAATACAATTATTACCAAAAAACATCCATTTCACCCAGGAACAAACCAAGAACACTGCGACCAGACAGTGGATTAAGAATAACCTGATATTCAGCCGGACAATAAGTCCACAGATAATAAGTAAATGGCGGACTATGGACTAATCTTGGTCCAGTGCAGGATCAGATATCCTGGATCCACCCTCTCTACAATGGCTCCAAGTATCCCATAGAGGATAAAGAGACATACACTAAGAATCAACAAACAGTAAATAAATGCTAATATCTAAAAATATAAATTATACATCTACTCTAATGCATAGAGATGTGTGCAGAAGATGCCGTAGCGCTGTCCAACAGGTGTAATACCCTTGAAGAGAGGCACCCCTCGTCCACCATCCACACCCCCCTCCAACGTACAGGAAGATAATACCAAGAATCTAAAACGGGGTTAGGAAAGGTTCATGTCACCACGGAATGTAAATAGTCCGTGTCAAACCTATATTCCTCACTGCCTCGTACATTCTCTATATATGTGTGACGGAATTAAGGTCCTGTCACTTGTTTCAAACTTTTCCCTTCAGGATGTGTATCCAGGGAGGGACAGGGTATTGTTCCAGTTTAAATGATTATACTCTCCCTGATATAGATAACATAATTAAAATGTTAATGTAATATTATTTTGTGTGTGTGTCAAACTTGGTCCCTTTGTATTCACACTTCATCCCATTGTATTTTCATATGTTGTGGGCATAACTTGTACCCTATTGTATTCCAAATATGGGCTGATAACCCAGTTATGTGTGTATATAAACCCTGTGTGTTCCACAACAAAGTTAGTTCTTATTCACCCTTCACTGAGTGTCGTCCAGTGTTTGGGTAAGCCAGAGATACAGGCTATATACCAGGAAGAGAAAGGGGAATCCGGCTGAGATACTCAATCTGATTACGAAGCTCCGTAACACTATATAAGCATACAATCACCAATATTGATAGTCAAAATGGGTAACTGGACAATATCCACATCAAAAAAGAGAATTATGAATATATAATCCCCCCAAAAAATACCAAATACCAAATAATGATAAAAAATAATAAAAAAAAAAAATTAAAAGAAATGAAAAAATAAATACTAAAAATGAATATATATAAAATTATAATAGTCACGTGGTGCCAAAATTAAACTGTAATACCCAAGCATTCCATAGAGATAGTACCAATGAAATCCAAGTTCATCTAATAGTGAACAATATCAACTTTTTATCCACTATATGGATCAACTCAGTAGTTACACTCACAGTTAGATGGTCAGTGAATATGTATGTTTTCAGCCCTCTTATTTGACGGTTCCTATTGCCTTCAGACAACCCGGTGGTAGAATCGTTCATCCCCACTTCAGGTTCTCAGGCTAATCGCCTAAAGGGAAATGCTGTCTTTGTTCTTTCAATCAGGGCTGGTTTTCAACATACTTTTCCTTTTAATCACTGCAATCTGTGGAGGACTTGTAATGCCAGTTGGCTTTCAGTTCACTTTCCTCTTCTTTTCTACCGAGTGTTATAATGTCTCCAGTTACATGGATGATTCCTGTGGAAGAAGTAGGTGTTCTTCAAAACGTGTTAGATGGAGAGGAACATAAAGGGCGAGATGTTCAGAAAGTGGTGGTAACTAATATTGTCTGTAAACAGAATAAAAAAGTTTTTACTCCATGGCCCGCCAATTCTCAGATGTGTCCATAATTTTTTGCATCCAATTCCGCCATCTCCACCAAAGGAAAAAAAGCAGTTTTAAAAGTGGGTGTGGTTTAATCTACCATCATATTGTAAGCTATTTTCAGAAATAACTTTTCATTTCAACGTCACTTTTTTATCTGATTAACACCATTTTTACTGGACAAAATAAAAATGCTCTAAACTTGGAGAAGATAAATGAAAGTGCTGTTAGCAGGAGTGAGAAGCAATTTGTCGTTTCAAAGACAAAAAATGCGTTTGATTCTTTCAAAATTTTCATTTCAAAGACAAAATAAATTTTAACAACAGAATTTTTAAGTGTAATGTTTCAAAACTGACTGATTTACTTCTGAAAATATTGTCCTTCTATCACCAACTCATGATCTGACAGTTTTTTCATTATGACGACTTTTTTGAACATCTCACCCATAGAGTGAAGGAGTGTGGAGATCCATATAATTGGAGATATTGTTACAGCTGGCAGTAAAGAGGAGGAAAGGTAGATGAAAGCAGGCTGCTTTTTACCTATCCTTGTAACACATTGCAAGGCAATGCATTGGAAACCACTCTAGCATTCAAAGAGTTAAACATCCCATTCCGATGCAGGATTCCCAGAATTGTAATTTTGATCCTATTGTATAATTAGTTTGCTCCAGAATTGCACTTCTTTAACTTAATGAATAAGACCTTAGATTTTTATTTATTTTTGCTTCACATCTATAAAGAACTAAATACATTTTTTAAACTATATATGATTAATAATAATAAATTAAATGTAATTATGGTTGTACATTTATAGGATTAAATCTATTGTAGTGAAATGTGACTTTATATGATGTTTAATGAAATACAAAGAGCTTCACTTTTAAACAGTATATCTACACTGAATTATTTCCATCAATATATTGAGATCTAATCCTATGTTTGAATTTGCCTGCTTCTAACTGGAGTGACGTCTATATTTGCATGAGAAGTACTGTATTTTTCCCTTGTTATCATACAGTACACACCATCATTAGATGTTCCTTGTCTGATTTAAATTGAAGTTTCCTCTTTGACAGCTGAGGACAGCTTATCCTTTGCTGTCACCATGGTAAATACAATATCTCTTCTTCAAACAGAGTCATAGCAAGATGGAAAAAAATGTCAAGAGTAGATCAATCACAGTGTGGTTACTTCCTGAAAGATACATAGTAATCAGATTGCTTGAGTGAGAAAGAAATAACCATGTCTAATATTTTCAACGGAATATTGAGCCAGCTGTATGATTTCCTAAAATAAATGTATTTTCTAACTTTTAGGGGCTGCAGTTTCAAGAATAAGTATTGACTTCAATAGTTAGTAATGGCAACTGTACAGTACAAACATATGACACTTTTTTCAAGTTTGCCACCAAAAGAATTGTGGCGATTATATCAGGGTTAGTCAAATTTCAGACCTCCAGCTGTTGGGTGACTACAACTGTCATCTTTCTTAAAGGGATAGTAATACTTCGTTTTATCTATATTTTATTTATAGGCATTAAAAAAACATGAAGAACGATATAAGTCTTATTTCTCAAACCTTTATGGTTTAAGAGATATTCACAAGCAAAGTTTCCCCCTCCCACCCCTTTTACCTAGTGTAAGCCATCTCTTCTCAGATGTGAATCTGGTTGTGAGACCAGACAGATAACAGCAGGGTACAATCTTCTTTGTATGAAAACAATGAAAGCCCTTCCCCCCTTGACAACTTTTTCAGCTTTTTCCCTTATCTTAATTGATGATTGTCCCTCTCTGCAGTCTACTTGGGCACCTCCCTTCTGATCTGGCTGAACGGGGGGGGGATACTTTGCTTGTGAATATCTCTTAAACCATAAAGGTTTGAGAGATAAGACTTATATCGTTCTTCATGTTTTTTTAATGCCTACAAAATAAAATAAAGATAAAACGAAGTATTACTATCCCTTTAAGTAGTCTGATCCTCCTGTTCTACACATCTGATTGTACTATTTAATACCTCTGTATGTCTATTCCCCAATTGTACAGCGCTGCGGAATTAGTTGGCGCTATATAAATAAAGAATAATAATAATAATAATAATAGTCAAAGGCTATATGTCCATAGACTGATTATGCCTTATTTTTATTCTGCTGTGGCTAGTCCAGTTTATCTAGTTATAAACTGACCAAAAGAAAATACAGGCTAGACTAGAGTACTGTTCAAATTGCTCACTAGCTGTGTCTGTGATATATAATTCAAGGGAAGTTTATATGACAATATTTTTTTTATAGTCACATGCTTTAGAAAGTTCTTGGCTCGGTTTACATAGTCACATGATAAACTTATAATTCTAAGATTAGTTTATACAATTCTGTATTGTTGGTCCAACACGGATGACAAAATGGGATAAGCCAAACCAAAATAGAAATGTTTAAAATCAAATATGACAACAAGGGGGCAAGGAGAGGGGATTATGTAAGTGAACCTCTAAACATAATTTATTTAGCTGGAACAGCTCATAAACCAGCTTTATGAACACTTGTAGGGATTAATATACATAATTCTAAATTTCATTTTAGATTTTAAGAGAATTAAAATGAATGTATGTCTAAAAAACAAGATAGGGAGAGATGAATATTGACTAACTGTAGTGTGACAATTGTTTTGCTTATATCTATCTGCTACACCTTGAAACAGCAGAGTATACATCTACAGTTTGCAAAGCTTTGACTAGACAAATTAAATGTGTAGAAATATCAATGCTGTAACATTCCCAGTCATGCCACTTCAATAGTACACATTGATAGCAATGGGATATGCAGCTGGGCAGAAAGAAATCAATTCAGACTATGTTTGCGAATCAACTGATAAATGGAAGCTTGCTGGCTCTACATATGACAGATTAGTTTTTTCTTCATATTTTTTTTTTTTTTATCAGAGCAAACTCAGTTACAGTACCTGTGAATCCAGCAATATTACTGTATGGTGTTTACAGGGCTTATAATTTTAAGTCCTTTGCTACTAGCCAGACCTGATAAGTTACTCGCCACTTTAAGCCATAACATACCCACCAGGGCTGTATTTCTACTCGCCAGGGCTGAATTTTCACTCGCCATTGGCTAGTGGCGAGTGGAAATTTTGAGCCCTGGTGTTTATACCCCTACAAAACATTACAGCAACAACAGAAAGTGCATGAAAAAAATCACCTTGCCCTTTTTTCCTCTTTCTTTCCCAGGCAAATTTCTCCCCACTGTGCCTCTTTCTTCTGCCCTTGCCACTTTCTTGTCACTTGCCCCCTTGTTTTTCTGCCCCATCCTTCTATTCTTTTCTCACTTCTTCCTTCTTTTCCTATATCATCTTCACCGTTGTGTAAAAATAACTCTCTGTACACTAAAGACATCAATACAACACCAAACAGTCTAAAAACGTCTTTAGCATCCAAGGTATTTGAATTCAGAAATAATTATATATTTAAAACTCTATGAGTTAGGTTCCTTGTTTATTACAATTGGTTAGCAATTTTCTTATAGATTGAAAGCTGTATTGTTAAGTTTCTGTGTACATGGGAGTATCTGGGTCAGTTTCTCTGGTTATAGCAAGCTCTGTGGAAACGTTTCTCTGTTGATTGAGTTGAAGCTTTGTGAGTACTTTGTCTTTCAGTTGAATACATGGATCCGTTCCGCTTTAGGTTGCAATTTTTTACTCTAATTCTGGAGCAAACCAAGGGCTGGATTCTATTGCAGGTGCTAATTGTATCACTGCTGTTATCTCCAGGTTTCCCCATAGACTTCAATAAGAAAATGTTAGATAAAATTGGTGGTACCATTTATCACCTGCAATAGAATCCAGCCCCATGTGCACCATAGGGGAGAATAAAAAGTCTCAATGTTTCTATTACTAACAATTGAGCCTTTAACTCCTTGCAAGCTATAGAGATCTCCAATGTATTGTGAAACAATACACTGGAGACATTTCAGCATTCAAGCACTTAAAAGTTCAATTTAAATCAATGGCAATTTTTATTTATCCTCTATGGAGTAGTTGGTTTTCCCAATAATTGTTCCAGTTCTTCATAGTACATCAGGATCATTGTCCAGTTAGCTTTTTACTTAAAATTAAAGGGAAGTTATAACACTGGACCAGAAAAAGCTTGGGGCTCCTCTGTGTAGCCCTTAAACAGCTCCTAGCTCATCGACTTTTTTGGGAGGGATGAGAAAACTGACACCTTCAGCTGGAACACAACCAAGAATGAGGTGGCTCTCAGCAACAAACTCCCAGGTTGTGTGCACAGTCTCCATAGACTCACTGTGTCAGTACACAGGAGGTTTATGAGTACCTTTGTGACAAAGGACAGGAAACTGAGCTGTGTGTCTAAATCCTTAGAGGCTCGAAAGGTATCCAACTCATTACCATTGTGTTGCAATGCAATGGATACCTATCTGGCCAATGGGGGTACACCTGGAGTCTTTTTAAGTTACCCATTGTGCTTCTCTGTTGGGGCTCACAAATGATCCCCGAATTCATCTTCATGTCTGCTCACAGGGAAGCAAACATGCTGATGGGGCACTATGCAAGTGATGGTTGCTCTTTAAACAGCAAACATTTTTATCAAGTGAGTGTTTATCTTTTATATGGAACCTTTTACATTTGTAACTGTGTACTGGGAACCAACCACACACATACATGCAAAGCTCAGATATCCTGCATTTGCACTTCTTTTGTGCTAAGTGCACCCTGTGTAAACAGAGACTACTGAATTGACATGTAATTAATTATTATACAACATCAAAATAATTGTTTATATATTGAGTAGCTACCTCAGCCTTTTAAAACCAAATAGATGTGAAAAATTAGTGTTACACAGCTACAATGGATGCTACAATGCTGTTATGATTCAGCAGCGTTCATTTTTTGTATAGGTAGGGTTTTATCTGGAAGAGATGGCAAGTTGGCAACCCTATTTAAATACTATTGAATTTTTAAGGCAAACACCCTTAAATAACTTTAACCCCTTAAGGACTCATGACGTGCCATTACTGTCATGGGTAAACCTGCATTAAGGACCCATGATGGCCCAGGTATGTCATGGAATTCAGGGGTCCTCATGCAGCTACAAGTCGCTCAGGGACCTCTGAATTGATTGCATTAAAAAAAAAAAGCTCAGTGGTTCTTAAAGGGATAGTAATACTTTGTTTTATCTTTATTTTATTTTGTAGGCATTAAAAAAACATGAAGAATGATATAAGTCTTATCTCTCAAACCTTTATGGTTTGAGAGATATTCACAAGCAAAGTTTCCCCCTCCCGCCCCTTCTACCTAGTGTAAGCCATCTCTTCTCAGATGCGGAATCCAGTCCATAGACTGGACAGATAACAGCAGGGGACAATCTTCTTCCTATGAGAACAATGAAAGCCCTGCCCCCCTTGACAAGTTTTTCAGGTTTTTCCCTTATCTTAATTGAAGATTGTCCCTCTCTGCAGTCTACCTTAGCACCTCCCTTCTGATCTGGCTGAACAATGCTACATCAGTAAAAGGGGCGAGATGGGGATACTTTGTCATTGAATTACTACAACTCTGACAGAATTGAAATAACACTCTTCAAAGTCCAAATACTATGATAATTAACAAGAGCTGCTTTTATTATGAATCATTACTATCCTTTTAATTGCTGGCCACGCAGCCAGTTTTTAAGGGGTTAAATGTATTATGAAAAACATGTTTTTGCAAAGCCTCTGAATTATTTTGAAAACAGTTGAAACAAAGCAGGTTTTAGAGGCAGAAATATCCTGAACATATAAAAAAGCAGTGTATGATGGAACATTTCCCACTTGCAACATTAATCGCAAACATAAATCTGCAGAGCAATTTGTATGTAAGTAAATGCTGCGTAGCATATGCAAGAGAGGCATCAATCAAACCCATCTGTACACAGATTTATTCTGCTCTTAATAGATGTTCGTTCTTGTCCTAATGTGGAGATTCATCCTGTAGCCTAGTTTACAAAGAACATTTCAGACCTATATTAATCTGCTTCGAGTTTAAAAAATATTAAATCTGGGCAGGGGATGAGGCATAAAGCAATTATTAATAAAAGAAAAGTTGCGTTTTGTTGTAGTCTGATAAACAGCAATTCTGATATATTTTGGGTTGAAGAATGCAGAAAAAATGAGCCTGATACCAAACTGATTACACAAAGCATATCTGCCTAAATGACGATAAAAAATGACAATTGACTCCACCTCCCTTCAGCTGAACCTGTCTGAAGTGGTGTAACTACAAGGGCTGTATCTACACCAGGACCTGGAGTTCTAGGGTTCCTGCTATCTTTGCACATTCATGTGGGCCCTGAGGGAGACACTTGTTGGATGGTAGCTCAACTGAGCTGTTAGAGACTGTGACAACAAGACTCTCCCAAGGACAGGCCTCTTACAAGCTCAGAAAGTATGGCAAATTAAAACTTGCCATACTTTGATACTTCCATGACAGGACTTTAAATTCCTTTAGATTTTGGAGCATGCTCTGTGACTACTGTGATCGTAACAATCTTCATAAAGCATATATGAACATTGTGTGAGCTCTAACTGCAAACAGTCACAGCATATGTACCAACACACGGGGAGAAATTCACTAAGCGGTCATAAAAAGGTGATAAAGTAGAGATGACTTCTCCACTTTATCACATTTCCAGTTCCTATGCAATGGTTCCATAGAATTACATAGGAACCGGAAAAAGTGATAAATGGAGAAGCCATATCCACTTTATCACCTCTTTATCACCGCTTAGTGAATCTCCTCCATGGACTCAGAAAACCTAACAGCCTGCAATGAGAGAAAGAGGGGATAAGTGTATGTGTGGTTCCATGAGAACGTGCAGTGTCTTACAGTGCATATGTCAGTCTGTGACTACTAGTAGGAAAGTGGAATTAAGGCGTCAGTATCAGGCAGTTTATGTCTGTGACTACCACTGGGACAGTGGAACATCGCTGAGGTTTCAGACAATGTATATGTGGGTGTGTGACTACTGGAGGGCACAGTGGAAAAGGCTGAGGTTTCTGACAGAGTTGGATAAGGATCTGTGATTACCAGTGGACAGTAGAATAAAGCTGATGGTATCAGACAATGCAAGTGAGGCACTGTGCTTATCAGTGTACAGTGGAATAAGGCTGATGGTATCAGACAGTGCAAGTGAGGCTCTGTGATTACCAGTGGACAGTGGAATAAGGCTGGTGGTATCAGACAGTGCAAGTGAGGCTCTGTGATTACCAGTGGACAGTGGAATAAGGCTGGTGGTATCAGACAGTGCAAGTGAGGCTCTGTGATTACCAGTGGACAGTGGAATAAGGCTGGTGGTATCAGACAGTGCAAGTGAGGCTCTGTGATTACCAGTGGACAGTGGAATAAGGCTGGTGGTATCAGACAGTGCAAGTGAGGCTCTGTGATTACCAGTGGACAGTGGAATAAGGCTGGTGGTATCAGACAGTACAAGTGAGGCTCTGTGATTACCAGTGGACAGTGGAATAAGGCTGGTGGTATTAGACAGTACAAGTGAGGCTCTGTGATTACCAGTGGACAGTGGAATAAGGCTGGTGGTATCAGACAGTACAAGTGAGGCTCTGTGTCTACCAGTGGATAGTGAAAAAGGCTTGGGTGTCAGACAATGACACCTATACGCTAAAGCAAAGTAGCGCAAGAGCAGTATAAAGCACAAAAAAATCCCATTGATTTAAATGGGGCTTTTAACACCTTAAATCTTAGAAAGGTCTCCAACACAATGCAAATGCATAGGACAACTAACAATCAGTGGGTTAAAAGCCCCATTTAAATCAATGGAAAAGTTGAGCATTTTTATTGTCCCCTAAGGTGCAGTTGGTTTGTACCAGAATTGTTCCACTTTTCCATAGTACTTTAGACTCAGTGAATATGTCGTTCTGTGGCTACCAGTGGAGAACGAATCAAGGTTGGGGTTTCAGACGGTGTATGTGTTGTCCTGTTGCTGCCAGTAGATAGTAGAACAAGACTGTGTTCTCAGTGTATGTGTTCTCCTGTTGCTGCCAGTAAATAGTAGATCAAGACTGTGTTCTCAGTGTATGTGTTGTCCTGTTGCTGCCAGTAAATAGTAGATCAAGACTGTGTTCTCAGTGTATGTGTTGTCCTGTTGCTGCCAGTAAATAGTAGATCAAGACTGTGTTCTCAGTGTATGTGTTGTCCTGTTGCTGCCAGTAAATAGTAGATCAAGACTGTGTTCTCAGTGTATGTGTTGTCCTATTGCTGCCAGTAAATAGTAGATCAAGACTGTGTTCTCAGTGTATGTGTTGTCCTGTTGCTGCCAGTAGATAGTAGAACAAGACTGTGTTCTCAGTGTATGTGTTGTCCTGTTGCTGCCAGTAAATAGTAGATCAAGACTGTGTTCTCAGTGTATGTGTTGTCCTGTTGCTGCCAGTAAATAGTAGATCAAGACTGTGTTCTCAGTGTATGTGTTGTCCTGTTGCTGCCAGTAGATAGTAGAACAAGACTGTGTTCTCAGACAGTGTATGCGTGAATGTGGGAAGACTTTTCCTTTAAAACATCAAATTTAATTACTTATGTCTCTGTCTATCAGAAGGTATTAATTCATGATTACTGTAATTATGCTGATTCTTATTTTGACCTTTCTTTATGTGCTATTAAATAGAACTTGTCTAATTAACTTACTAATAATCATCCCTCCCCTCTTGTGACGTAAGCTTACACCAGGCAAAATAAGCATAAGAAGATTAATTTACTGATAATCCCCCACAAACTTCCCCTTTCAGTGTTCAGTATTTGGATCACTACAGAACTGTTGTATGCTGGAGAAAATTTTTAAGTAAATAAAAAAATGACAACACAAACAGTGTAGAAACAGATGAAAACTGAAATCAGTCTCCAGCCCTTTTCCCTTCTTTCATACAGGTACTCACACTTCTATGAGTCTACTCTAGCCTCCCAGGAATTTTCACATGCATTGGTTTAAAAATCCTCAGGCTAGGTTGTCTCTCCCTGTTTTCATGTTCCTTGAAAGCATCCACAGTGCCAAACCACAAATGATGTAGTCTCTTCACTCAGAAGTTCTCCTTTAATGCGTTGGATACCCCTCTGGCACTCAACTGTTAAAGCATTTAAAAAACAGAATATATGGCTAAATAAAATGTGCAAAATCAGTAGCTTTATATAGCAATGAAACTTTATAAAAAGTATAAATGCTTTACTATATCTGGATTTAAGTATTTGAGCGCTAGATGGGCACCCTAAGCATTGCTGCACAATGTATAAGGAACCTCTCTTGCACTCAGTCGATGAAATAAAATGCATTAGTGTTTTTAAAGGGACAGTAATACTTCGTTTTATCTTTATTTTATTTTGTAGGCATTAAAAAACATGAAGAACGATATAAGTCTTATCTCGCAAACCTTTATGGTTTGAGAGATATTCACAAGCAAACTTTCCTCTCCCTCCCCTTTTACCTAGAATAAGCTATCTCTTCTCAGATGTGGAATCTAGTTGTAAGACCAGACAGATAACAGAAGGGGACAATCTTCTTCCTATGAGAACAATGAAAGCCCTGCCCCCCTTGACAAGTTTTTCAGGTTTTTCCCTTATCTTAATTGAAGATTATCCCTCTCTGCAATCTACCTGGGCACCTCCCTTCTGATCTGGCTGAGCAGTGTTACATCAGTAAAAGGGGCGGGAGGGGGACACTTTGTCATTCAATTACTCTTGAACTACAACTCTGACAGAACTGAAATAACACTCTCCAAAGTCCAAATACTATGATGATTAATTAGAGCTGATTTTATTATGAAACATTACTATCCCTTTAACAATCAGGACCATACGAACAATAGAAAGAGAAGCAATTCTAGGGTAAATCAACAGCATCACAAGGGACACATTATGTTCTTTAAATTTTCATTTATTTAAGTTGTGTTTTTAATGAGAAGTCTCTAATGTATTGGAAAGCTCCCCAGCATTGTGAAACAATGCATCTGAGATCTCTCTAGAACTCAAGGGACCACAAATCCCATTTAACCCCATTTAAACCAATGGCAATTGAGGGCATTTTAACTTGTTCCCTATGGTGTTGTTGGTTTACTCCAGTATAGCCCATTTTAGTTTATTTAATAAAGCCCATAATTGTGTCCATGGGTTCCTGATCTTGTTCTAAAAGGCTTTAGTACTTGAATAATGTACAAGTATCTCCAAATAAGTTTATTATTTTTATTTTAATTAAATAAAAACTTCAACACACAAGCCAGAAGTCATTTTCTGATTTATTTAGAAGAACAGCTATGCAGTGTAGAATGTTTGATGATAAGGTTAATTGAAGTGCTTCTAATCAGTTAATATTTGCTTTTCTATCTGACTATCAAGAGAATTGTTGAATTAACAGATGTGCATTTCTAGAGAAACAACAACCTTGTCAGATGTCAGATTTGGAATGATATATAACCTTTTTATTATTTGTATGGCTTTTTGTGAATAATACAAAAGATGATACAAAAAATATATTAATAATATAATCATGTAGTGACTGCCACATAAGTATGTCTGCTCAGACAGTACATACAAGATTCCAAACATGCTTGATTCTAAATTGTCTAATTTTATAATACATGAAAATACATGTGCAATGATAGTTATATATTTAAATAAAAGGGAAAACTGAGTCTACTGTGAAATATGGCATGATTTGTATATAAAAAATTGATAGCAGGAAAATTGTTTTGATTTCAGTTTTGTCCAACAAGCATGTATTAAAGTAATTAATTAAAAAAAGTTAAGAATTCATTACTGTTGCCATTGGCCCTATCAGTCTGAGATCTTTAGATCCAAGCTTAGGGTGGCCAGACCTCACCTTTAACCGGGGATGCATATGAAAAATGCATACTGCAGGGCTGCTTTGATTTTGGTGCACTCCTGAAATATGCCTATTTCCTATGTGTCCCCGGTTAAAGGTGAGGTCTGGTCAGCCTATCCAACCTTTGACCTTTTAAACAACCGTATTTCAATGACAGTGTCTGATATTTTTATGTATTCAGTTACATATTACACACATTCTACACTTTTTTCTATAGTACAATAGTCATGAATAAATATACAGATGCTGTATCTGTAAAATTTATTTACAACTGCAGTATATCACAGTCAATGAAACGTGGTCATTATTGTATAATTAAAATATAGAGGGATTATTGTGATTTGTTAGATTAAATTAGTGCAAGAGACTGCAATGTTCTTGCACTCAGCCCTGTAGCTGCCTGTGACATGAATTATGCATCAATATACATTTTAACACTGTTTTAAAACTATGGACCACATGTTCATAGGCTTATATGAAAATACAGTTTTAACTGTTCTGGTTTTAAATTCTGCTTCACAGAGTATGCTAGCATACACTAGACATGGAAATATGCTTTATCATTCATAACTATACAATGGACCACTTTAAGCCAAGTATTTGTGAAAGATCATAAAGACTTGAGGTTCCTGGAAATAATAGTACAATCATTATACCTGCTCTTGCATTTTGTTTTTTCAAATCTTCTGCCTTTATATTCATTTGGATAAAATGACATAGTACTCTGGGATGACCTTCCACTACCAACAATACCATTCCAACCCAAATCTAACCTCAATATAATAAGGAGACAGTACACCATTGTGATTGAGGGATTTGACACAGTCCTTAATTAAAACCTCATACCAAAGTAACCATAATTGTTGTTTGAGTTCCCAGCAAATGTCACCATTTTGGAGTAACTGTCTGCAATTCCCAGTTGTCTAACAGACAAGGGGACAATCAAAAGGAAGATATCATTTGTACCCATCCGTTCATGGAGACATGAGCTGTAGTGTGTCCTCTATTAACAACTGCCATCGTTTGAAGTTGCCAAGAGGATGTGTTCAGGCCAGTCATACCAAGGAAGACCATGAACATATTCTCATCCACCACTATAAAGTACAATAGTGACAATCAGCTGCAATGATTGCAACATAACGACTGCAACACCTCCCATTCAGCATAAAGCTGCACCTATGACAACAATACAAACTATCCTTGCACAGGAGGGACATATAATTTAGTGTACCTCTTAAAAACTATGCATTCTACTAATTACATTTTATTATTATTACATTTTATTATAAACTAAAAATGAAGTCTGAAGAAATTACGCCAAAAGTCGACTTACCGATTTGATTCACAAAGAATCATCATTCAGTACTCTGTGGAGTAAGCAGCTCTATAACCATGGTTGAAAGTTTTGCCCTTCTAACACACTTAAACATAAATGAAAATGATACATTTACACGGAACATTAAAACAAAGCAGTAAAAGATATAGTCATAGAATAAGCTGACAAGTAGAACTGACCACCAATAGTTGTGCAATCAAGCGATTATACACATGTAAGTCTCCATCTGTACTAGTGTACACATTTCAATATATAACAATAAGGGAGGATGGGAAGGAACCAGTAAACAGCTAACATACTTGTAGAGGATTTTGAAAATTAAAGGAAAAAGAGAGGAAGATGCAAAGCTGAAAAAGGATGAGGGATAGACTAAATGAACCCACCCAAATCAATTGTCTCTCAGTGCAAACATTGTAACTATTTTATAGTAATACTGACAGGCCAAGGTCATGGTTAGAGATAGGATAAAAGTCAGATTTTGTTTCACATTAATTTCTCACAGAAAATCCAGTTTGCTACTTTTTCTTTAAAAATTCTGTATTTCAAACTGTCCTTCTTTCCTTTTCTGCCATACATTTCTTGTCAGAATGTTGCCGTTTCCCACCTATGCTTTCTTTAACCCAGATCATTTCTGCCCTACTGCTATGAATAACCAGAACTTTCCACCATTCTTGGAGGGGTATTTTATACAGAGATAGCTGTAGAAGCAACAAACTAGTTTTATAGGAAGAGATATTTAGCAAGCAGTCCACCTACTGCTGCTTTCGCCTGCCTCACTTTTTTGTGTGTGGTTAAAAAAATGAGTAAGAGGAGTTGGGAGAACACTGCTGTTAATGATGAGGACTACAGTAGCAGCAACATCAGTCCTAATAGTAGCTGTGGTGAGCAGAAGAGCCTACCAGATAGTACAGTGACCACCCCCACCAAAATCCCTGTGACTGAGAGACTCCATAACCCACCAGCAGATGGTGCTCCCACTACTCCCACCACATTCCCTATGACTGAGATTCTACATAGCCTACCAACAGCAGTTAGTTCTGCTACCACCTACACTACATCCCCTGTGACATATTGACTCTGTAGCCCACCAGCAGAAGATAAAGGTGCCACCACTCCTATCACATCAGGGCCCTGGGGTGAATTTATGAAAGGGGGAAAATGTGATTTTTCCCCCAAGTGGCAATGCGCAGCAGTATCAACACATTTTTTGCATGTCCCTGAGCTTGTTGCTGTTTTGTGTCTGGGAATGTGACATCAGGTACACCCCCTACACCTATGTCACATTCATCACTACCACGAGCAAGAGAGAGGAAGAAACTGGCAGTGTTGCTGCAGCTTATGAGGGTGGTAGTACCAATGGTGACAAGATGTCATTGCAAGATTAGGTTAGGCAGCGGTGGTGGTAGTGAAAGTGCCAGCATTGATATTGGACAGGTGGACACTCTACTTCATAATACTAGTGCTGATTATGAGGCAGCATCACCACCACAAATCAGTTCTGGTGCATCTTGGGGAGAAGGTGTTCCATTAAGAAGATATTCCTGTACTTTCTCCACCAAAATAATCATTCTGGAAAAACATTTCCTTGGGGACGGGGACTGTACAATCATCCCCAAGTGCAATATGCACATTCTGTGATAAGCTTGTGAAGAAGGGCAAGGAAAGGTCACATGTCTGCAAATCACCCTAATAAAGAACATGCAGTGTAACCAGTCTGAGATTCAAGTCGAGCATGTAAAGTCATCCCCCAAGAAAAAAATCAAGTACTACTATAACTGTGTATCTTGTTCATCTCCACCTTCAAGAACATCATGGCTTACAAAAATGTGATGCATCTGCTGCCTCATCAGCACTAGGGCTAATAGGAAGGAAATAACATTTTTTTTTCATGTTTGTGTTTCTGTAAGTCTGCTAAGTTTCTTTTTTCAAGGCTGATAACTGTACAATCCATCCTGCTCTCTCATCTCACAATACAATATTCGATCTAAGAATTTATTTATATACTTTCGCAGAATACAGTTCCTTAGAGTGCTGTTACTCTCATCTTGGCATAAGTTCAAGATTTTTTTTTTGTTTAAATCAGAGGTCCAGCAATGTAGCAAGAATGTATTTCTCATTATTTTTAATGAAAACTATGCAAGAATCATGCTTAAAGCAATTCGTTCATGTTTCTGTTGTCTATGTTGTAAGAATCATCGCCATGTTTGTTTTCTGTAGTTAATATTTTAGTGGAAGTGTTTCACTGATTTCTGCACTGTCAGAAGTATCAGCAAAGCAGCCTCTTCAAAATGCTTGAGCAGCTCACATAAGTCATGCATTAGCTGATATTGTCCAAGTGACAAAGAAGAATCATCTAAAGTCTTCCAGTTGAGCATTGTGTACTTGTTGTTGGGATTATATGCCTATTGTCATCTTCATCTAACTGAAAGTCATCCTAGCAGTAGGGGTAATTGGCTTTGTGCTTTCAAAAAGAGCAGATGCATTCATCATAGCTAGGGTTGTGGATGTTAACCTTTATTGTTGTTAGTAGTTAATAACAGCGAGTGTGACTGGATGGGGATAGGACTTGGACACCATGATGGTGATGGTGATGATGATGATGATGACTGAGATAATTATGTATTTTTAGGTATATGGACTTGTTTGAACTTTTCATCTCAGACAATTTATAGATAATTTATAGACAGGTATATTGCCTTTTCCTTTCACTTAGTTTTTGGACCAAAGTATCACTCTCTACTTTATCTGTATCTAAAGAAGAAGGGGTGGGGGTGAAGGGATCTATTTGAAATTATAATCATCTTAATAATCAGATCAGCAGGAGCTGCAGGAGCAGCAACCCACTCCCTCTCCAACCATTACTTTCAAATTCCTGTAGTCTGAATCACATTTTTTCCAGTTTTTTCCTTTAGGGGATTTCTAGACCATTATTTCGTAGTGAGGTGTTATTTTCATTGTATGACAAAACATTGGTGTCACAGCAAAATCTTCCATACCTATTCCAAATACACTATAAAGTGACTCCTCATCTTCCTTAGGTTTGGTCCTGCTACTGGTTATGGAACATTTCATATCACTTTTACAAATGGCCTCCTCACAAAGGGAAAGATCATCATTAGCTGCAGTGAGAAAAAATGAACTTTTCACCTTCTGCTGTAATTTCCTAAAAAAGTGCAGTTTTTCCATTTTTCCCTCCACGTACTAACCCCTCAGCCTTGTACCACAGAAGTCACATAATCACTCATACTGACCCCAAGACTTATTCCACAATAGCCAAAGACCCACACTAATTATCCAGCCTTGTCCTGCTGCCTGGTCAATTCAGCAATGAGTAATGTAAGGCTCTCCAACTACTGCCAAACTAAACCTCCCATTTGTGGAAGTTATAGCTTGGCAGCAGCTGGAATGTCATGTGTTACCCACCACTTCTGTGACCGACAGTACCATGGTATATATATGAACCATGTATACTGACCATTCAAGACCATTCCCATTGTAGCAATAAAACCACACATTCCAGCCTCCTTCTACTGCCCTCAGCTGGAACAGAAAGTTCTAACAGGAAATTTCTTCAGGTTAGTGAATAAAATAATATTTTGGAGGTTTTCTATATGCATTTTTTTCTGAAAATTCACACAGGAAAAAATATGACTTTTTAACTATCCCTAATCATCACTTACTGCACAAGTGGCAACAGCTATGGCTGCAGTCAGTTTTTGTAGTACAACTTAACCTCCACCAGTATGTCCATTCACTCTTCCTACTCCTATCCTCTCATCCCTGCCCCCTCCCCCAGCATGTTTGGTGGTTATAAACAGCTTCGAAATTACCAAAAGTTTGCAATAAAAGAAAAAAAACACACAGCAGCTGGTGCAGAATCCACCACATATCATTATATGCCAGTACTTCTTGTTCTTGCAGATGTTGGAATGAGTGTGTGTGTGTGTGTGTGTAAGTAACACAATATGTCAAGTTGTATCACTTTTCTATTTGTCTTGTCTTGAATTTATGATGAATTGTTGTCTGGATAATATCTGTCACTGAGTCCCAGTAGAGTCTCAGCCAGGCTCAGCCAAGTCAGGTAGCAAGGATCACCTGCCTGGCTTTCTGTCATTTTATGAGTTAAAAATAGACTTGTGCACAACAACAATTTTCGTTACAATTCAATGTCAGATTTTTTTTTTTTCATTCATCGACTCCGCAATTCGGATCCGACCTGTTAGACTCGGCGACAGTCCGAATTATTCGGAGACTTTAAAATACCTTTAAAAACACAATAAAAAATTAAAATGAAATAATGGAACCATTTCCAGGGTCTAAGTGAAGATGGTGGAACAAGGTAAGGTGGGCATTTAGCCGTATGGTACTATGGATGAAGTAGCTAAAGTATGGATGTAGCAATAAGGCACCCTGTCTGCCTACACAATACACATACACAACTGGCTGTATCTGGCTGCTGGCTGAAGTGTCGCTCTGAAAATTACTCAAACAAAGCCCTAATATTACTTTTAATATTTTACACACAAACAAAGGTGACTTTCCCTTGTGGACTCAATAAGGTACTAGGCCTGCCTATAGAACTATAAGACTGGCTGAAATGTCACTCTGAAAATTATTCAAACAAATTTCTACTATTATTTTTAATGTTAAACACAGAAACAAATGTGACTTTCCTTGCGGTGGTAATAAGGTACTAGGCCTGCCTGCAGAACTGTGAGACTGGCTGAAGTGTCACTCTGAAAATTATTCAAACAAAGCCCTAATATTACTTTTAATATGATACACACGAGCAAAGGTGACTTTCCCTTGCAGATGCAAAAAAGTACTAGGCCTGCCTGTAGAACTGTGAGACTGGCTGAAGTGTCACTCTGAAAATTATTCAGAAAAATTCCTACTATTATTTTTAATGTTAAACACAGAAACAAAGGTGACTTTCCCTTGCGGTTGTAATAAGGTACTAGGCCTGTCTGCAGAACTGTGAGACTGGCTGATGTTTCACTCTGAAAATTATTCAAACAAAGCCCTAATATTACTTTTAATATTTTACACACAAACAAAGGTGACTTTCCCTTGCGGACGCAATAAGGTACTAGGCCTGCCTATAGAACTGTGAGACTGGCTGATGTGTTACTATGAAAATTATTCAAACAAATCCCTAGTATTACTTTTAATATTTTACACAGGAACACAGGTGACTCCCTTGTGGTGGTAATAAGGTACTAGGCCTGCCTAGAGAACTGTGAGACAGGCTGATGTGTCCCTAATATTTTTAATTTTTTGCACAGGAGCAAAGATGACTCTCTCTTGCAGTGGCAGTAAGGCACTAATGCTGGCTGTCTGCTTATGCCTAATGCTAACTGCCAGCCTGCATAACAACTGAACACTCTCTATCTCCTTCTTCTCTCTCTGAGCTCTAACAACACAATGAGGAAATGCAGGCTGTCTGCCTAGGTGGCTGTGTCATTAGTCCAAGCCCCTATCATGAAACGAAGAATCCAAATGGAATAGAGACAAAGCGGGAAAGTAGCGCATGAAATGAAGAAGCTAATTGGACTAGAGACATGGAGGGAAGATAATCGAGCACGGGTAGTAGTCGCAGAATTTCCAAATGTTTAGACGACATTCATACCAGGGCTAGTCGGATTCGTATGTTTTTTGGCGAACGACCCTTGCCTGTTGGAAGGTTCGAATGTCACCAAATGACCCCATTTTCGTCAAATTCCGAATGTCGCCGACCCAAATCACACAAGTCTAGTCAAAATAATGTTGTTTTTTGTTTTGTTTCTGTTTTTCAATATCTCCCTTCACACCCACACTCACAGAACAAGTGGCAGTGGCTACCAACAACACTGCTATCAAGCAACTACAGCACATTCCGTTTGCCTGTCTACCTACATTAGCATGCATCAAAACTTCACCCACTTTCTCTCTCCTTCCCAAGCACAGGCTGGCAACATGAGGGATGTTGACACCCCTTTTAGACTAGTATGGCAGGAATACATGGGGGGAAACTCTTCAAAAGGGGAAAAGGGAATACATTATTATAATTGATTTGTAAGCAATGAAAAAATTAGGAAAATAATCAAAAACTATAATTTTTTCAGGACCTTTCTTGCACAGCAGAAAGTGATGTTTGTTTCATGTTTCTCTTTTGAGGCAAAAAATTCACCTATCCTTATATGGACCCCCTCTGCTTAATCTCCATGAGCTTGTTTGTCACAGGTAAAGTCATGTAAAAGCATAATCAGCATCACACATACTGTATCTCAGATGTAAGAGGAGTAGAAACATTTACCTATGTTCATAGTGCACCATGGTCAGTTCATGGCCTGACCATCTGGGAAATGGCAATCTCACTTAGTGCAATCATGTTTAAAGTGATAGTAATACTTCGTTTTAACTTTATTTTATTTTGTAGGCATTAAAAAAACATGAAGAATGATATGTCTTATGTCTCAAACCTTTATGGTTTAAGAGATATTCACAAACAAAGTATCCCCCCCCTGTTCAACCAGATCAGAAGGGAGGTGCCCAGGAAGACTGCAGAGAGGGACAATCTTCAATTAAGATATGGGAAAAAGCTGAAAAACTTGTCAAGGGGGGAAGGGCTTTCATTGTTTTTATACAAAGAAGAGTGTCCCCTTCTGTTATCTGTCTGGTCTATGGACTGGATTCCACATCTGAGAAGAGATGGCTTACACTAGGTAAAAGGGGCGGGAGGGGAAACTTTGCTTGTGAATATCTCATAAACCATAAAGGTTTGAGAGATAAGACTTATATCATTCTTCATGTTTTTTTAATGCCTACAAAATAAAATAAAGTTAAAACGAAGTATTACTATCCCTTTAAGGGTACCTTGGAACATAACAAGGGCCTCATAAAAAAGCAAAAAAAATGTGCAGTTCTAGAGCATATCAAGTACACCATGGCTACAAAATAATCCCCAAATTTCCATTGATTTAAATTGAGCTTTAAATCCATTGAAATGCATTTGGGGGGATATAAGTCCAATTTAATCATTGGGTATCATTTTATCCCATGATGCAGTTGGTTTGCTTCAGAATTCACATCCTTAGCCTTGTGCATAAGGCCCCAAGTGCCTTTCTCAGACACATCTCAAGGGGCTTTTTCACTTTAAGTTAAACTAAACAATAGTAAGAACGACCCCATCAAACATCTTCCATTACAATATATAATGTGATCACTAGTGTTGAGCGAGCACCCGGATGCTCGGGTGCTCGGGTGCTCTGACCGAGCACCCCCTGAGGCTCGAGTGCTCGGCCGAGCACCCGAGCCCCATTGGAATGAATGGGGCGACACCAGGCACCCCCTGCTCTGATGAGGGGAGGGTGCCTGGTCAATGCCCCCTTCATCTCCGCTATGCCCCCTTCATCTCCGAATGCCCCCTTCAGCTCCGCAATGTCCCCCTTCAGCTCCGCTATGCCCGTCTTCCACAATGTGCCCCTTCATCTCCGCTATGCCCCTCTTCCACAATGTCCCCCTTCATCTCCTCTATGCCATAGAGGAGATGAAGGGGGACATTGTGGAAGAGGGGCATAGCGGAGATGAAGGGGCACATTGCGGAAGACGGGCATAGCGGAGATGAAGGGGAACATTGTGGAAGAGGGGCATAGAGTCTATGCCCCTCTTCCACAATGTCCCCCTTCATCTCCGCAATGCCCCCTTCATCTCCGCAATGCCCCCGTACCTCAAGTCCCTGGTGGTCCAGCGGAGCGTCTTGTGATCTGTGCCTCTTCCGGCACAGATCCCCGCCACCCGAACATGGCGGGAGAGCACATGGCGGTACTCGACGAGTACCGCCATGTGCCGAGCAGAGCGATGCTCGAGCCGATCCGAGCATCGGCCGAGCACGCTCGCTCATCACTAGTGATCACCAAAATGATTATCCTATGACAGCAATAGCAGGAACTGTGCCCATTTTCTACTTCATTTGTGAAGACAACCTATATTCAATAAATGCCAATTAATTATATCCCATTACATTAAAAAAATAATGTTTGGTATTTCAACAATAACTATTGTTTTTTTCCACTAAAAGGAATTGGCAACTACAACCCAAATGCATTTTTCATAGACTGATCTAAAGCAAGCAGTACTTTAAATTTCTATCAAAACCCAAGCCTAAGGCTAAGATTATGAAATGGCGAATAAAAATAATGAGAACAAGCAGCAATTTATTGCTTACACAGTTGTGTCACAATAACCTTTCATTACTAGGACAGTTATGCAGCTGTAACTTTCAAGGCAGGAGTGTCAGAATTAATATTATTAGGATTTATCTTCTCTTTCAAAATTACATATGTAGTTTCAGTTCAATAAATTAGCATGTGAAGCCAAATAATGCAAAGAAAGGCTTTATTCAGTTTATTATCAGCCCTGAATGTATAATGATAAATAAAAAAAAATTAAACTATTAAAGGGGAATGTACAGCTCAACAATATGCACTGTTAACCCTTTTAATTCCAGAAAGCTGTGCAATACATTGTTTTAGAATGCAATGTACACCCCTCTAGCACTCAAAGAGTTAAAGGAACACTGGGGGAGATTTATAAAAGTGGAGTTAATGGAAAATAAGCATTAACCCCTTAACATCCAGTGATGTGCCAAAACCCTCACTGCTATTTTGACGTTAAGGCCCCATCTGGCTGCCTTCCATTGAATTTGGAATCCTGTCCTGGGACCGGACGGATGCAGTGAGGGACAATCTTCAGTCAGTAAGTATAAGGAAAACCCTTCCCCCCCTTGATGAAGGAAGGCAGGATTTTCCTTTGCTTACTGAAAATTGTCCCTCACCACTCTCCATCTAAACCACGCTTAGATGCAGTGTGACGTGGCCAGTAGGGGCAGAAGGGCAGGGGAGGGCTGGCAACTTGTGGCCTGGGGGGAAAATACAATCAAGTGGTCCATTTCAACTATCGTTCCAGCCCACTGTCCCAGCGCATCCCCTTTTGTAAATTTTAAACTTGTTATTAATGCTGTGAAGTAAGGCAAATGATACCACAGTGCTTACAACTGGAATGGGGCTACACTAGTGATAATACAGAGCTTACAGTTTAAATGGAGTTACACTAGAGATACATAGAGTTTACAATTGAATGGAAGCTAGACTAGTGATACCACAGAGCTTACAATTTAAAGCTACACTAGTGATATCATAGAGCTTACAATGTCAATGGGTTATGCTACTAGAGGTACCACTAGCTCAGTGTTATCACTAGTGCAGCTCCGTTTAAGTTGTAACCTTTGTGATGTCACTAGTGCAGCTTCATTTCAGTTGTAAGTTCTGTGGTATCGCTAATGTAGCTCCATTTCAATTGTAAGCTCTGTGGTATCACTAATGTAGCTCCAATTCAGTTGTAAGCTCTGTGGCATCACTAATGTAGCTCCATTTCGATTGTAAGCTCTGTGGAATCACTAGTGTAGCTCCATTTACAGCAGCAAGAAGGAGACTGAGTGAGGCAGTGGCCCACTAGCCCAGACCTATGACCTTCCCAGGGGGCAATTGCCCCTCTGCCCCCTAGGCCAGCCCTCCCCTGCAGGAGGGGGATACTTTTACATTTAATATCTTTTGAAGTACAGAACAGTAAGTAATTAAACATGGCGCAAATTGATATAAAACCAATAGAGATGTCTCGGAGATAAACTTTATTGTAGACATTACTATCCCTTTAAGGACACTTTAGGAGGACATAATGCTGTGTTTTTTTTTATAAAATGGAGTAAGGCACTTTGTAAAAAGTGGCTTAGTGAATTTATAAAGAATTTATTGCTATTTGCGACAATTTAGAGACAGAATTTTCTCCAAATATTAAAGGCCATGTCTTATATGTTCTTATTTTTTACAGTCACAGCATTTATAAATGTAACTAGAATACTTTATAAATTAAATACCAACACTCATAATAAGGAATAAGGACATTTTAAGGATCCATTCACAAAAAAAGAACAAGAACACTTTTTATAAATCTCCCCCCACTGTCTCCTAAAACAGCTTTTGTAATTTTGATAGAGCTTTCTTGTTGTATTAGCCATTTTGCCTTCAGAAAACTGGATCTGAGTTATATAGATGTAACGATTATGCTAATTAAGGTATGCCATGCAATTACTTCCTATTTTAGCCCTACATTACTTCACTCATTGACATTTAACTCTTTCAGTGCTTGGAGTGGTGAGCATTTCATTACTATAACTCCCAAAATTTCAAACGGCCAAAGAGGGGACCTTTTTTTAGATGGTGTTGCTAGGGACACAGCTGGTGGTTGGGTCATTTTTGAGACTTTTTAGGTCACTTCATAACTTATTGACAGCTGTTCATGTATTTAAATATAAAATTTAGGACAAGACCAAATTGTTCTGCTTATAAAGACTAATTTACATATACTGAAGTTATTAAATGTGAGTTTTATTGCTGTAGAGCAATGTAATCTATATATGTAAAAGAGGAAGCATTATGTGACTTAATTTATGTCTCCCTCAGGAGATAAACAGACACATGGGTGGCAGTAAGGAGGAGTTATGCAAAACTCCTCTGTACGGCCGGTCCCATTGGTGTAAGCATGTGGGTGATTTTCACAGGAGTGGGAAGGGCGGAATAGTCCCCCTGTCCGCTCCTGTGAAAATATCTGCAAGGACCTGACTGCCCTCCAGTTCGCTACATAAAGGACTTCACCCTCCACCACAGTACACATCTCCTCTCTCTACACCTTCTCTCCCATTCAACACCTACACACCGTCACCATACCATACGAGGCACACATCCTCCCTCTCATTCGACTTATTGCCTCACACTGCCATTCCATTCATTGCCTCACACTATTCCACCCTCAGCATCAAAGAAATAGCTAAACTGGAGATGGAGCTACGTTTCTTGCAGGCTCAATCAATTCTTGCTTTTAACCTTTTGACTGCCAGAAAGTGGCACTCAGTGGGTTAAGGTCGCCAAAGTTTGGACGTCCCCATATTCACTGAGTTCTACTGTGTCTGCTCTTCTGCCCCACACTGCATTTGCAATGCTGCTTCACAATCCATATGTTCCCCATTGTGCCACACATTTTACTATATGCATTATTGCTCTCATTAGCATGGGAGCTATTGTGTGTATATAAAAAATGCACGTAGTGCAGGATCTCTTAAACCTACATTATGCATGTTTGTTTTGTTTTTTTTACAGAAAATCAGACCTCACGGAGGGCATCGGGACAACACATGCTAATGGAAGCGATCGTGCATATTGTAAAATGTGTGGCACAATGGGGAACATAAGCATTGTGGGGCAACATGTCAACATAAGCATTGTGGGGCAGCTTGTCCATCATTATCATTGTGGGGCAGCATGTCCAACATAAGCATTGTGGGGCAGCTTGTCCAACACTAGCATTGTGGGGCGGCTTGTCCAACATTAGCATTGTGGGGCAACATATCCAACATAAGCATTATGGGCAGCTCACATACACTGGCTGACACCCCCCCAGCTTGATCAAGGCTGTGGGGTCAGACAGTGTAAATGGGGATCTGTGGCTACTAGTGTGCAACATAACAAGTCTGGGGGCCAGCCTGTATACATGGGGTTCTATGGCTTCCAGTGGACAAGGAAATAAGGCTGGGGGACAGCTGGTAGCCACAAATGCCCATGGATGCAACCTTGTTCCCTTGCCCACTGATAACCACAGATACCTATGTACACTGTTGTATACACATGTTTTTCAATCACAAATAATCCATAAAATATATGGCAGGCAACACTGTCACCACAGTGCTAGTACAATGTATACACAATACACAAACCTGGGTAGGAAAGAGGAACAGATGGATTTAGGGATTTTTCCTCCTAAAGAGGGACACTTCGGAGATGTGCATTACTAAGCAGTGTAATTGAGTGTATGTATGTGCGTGTGTGTGTGTGTGGGGGGTAATGTAGGAATTAAACAGGAAGTGGCTGCAGAGCATGACAACTATATAATGTATAAGTCTTAATAACTCATAAGTTCCTTTTTGAAATCAAAAATAGTTCTATACAATATACAGGTGATTTTTAAAGGTCTTACAAGTTATACACACACACACACATATATATATATATATATATATATATATATATATATATATATTTTTATATATTATAGATCTTTATTGAAAGACTGAGTCAGGTATATACATTAATAATATAAACAAATTCAATTCAAACATGGGCACCAGCAAATACATCATTGTGCTAGTGTTAGAATTACTGAGAGTAACACATTAGAGTCAATTAAGGGATTACCCATAAAAATAAATCATACTTGAGATCAGGTTTATTATCTGGAGACCAAAGTACCCAACAACAGCCTAGTTTTTAATTTGTATGAAAGAAAGAGACAGGAGAGAGGTTGATAGAAGGAGAAAAATAAAAAAATAAGTATTATAGTAGCAGAATGATGGGATAAGATGGCGCAGCAAGGATAGATTTGTAGAAAGAAATAAAATAAGGGATATAACGAGTCAGGATAGTCTATAATAAGTAGAAGATAAGAATGGAGGTGCAGATGTCGAACACAGCTATGGGTGTGTAAGTCTAACTATTGAATGTGAATACTAGAATATAATGTGAGAGGACCATATTCCACCAGTTAGGTAAGTCTACTTTGGAGCGTAAAGCATGCCAAGAGTTCAGAATGGTGTTAATGGGAGATAGATTTCTATGCTTATTTCTCCAAGCTAGCCTGATGAAGATGATTTGTTCCTCAAACTTCTTAAACCATTCCGATATAGGTGGTGGTGTAGGGCTTTTCCAGTATAATGGGATTAAGGCTTTAGAGGCATTGAGCATAGTGTACAGAAAATGCTTTTATCCTTATGAAGTATGGGGGGATCGTGGAATAGAAGTATTTGCCATGGATTTCTAGTTAGGGAGATGTCTAATAGTCATTCAATATAAGATAAACAGGAGTTCCAAAATGGAGAAATTGAAGGGCAAGACCACCATATATGTAATAGGGTACCTTGATGAGCACGACATCGCCAACAGGATGAGAAGGTCAAGGGGTTGAATCTATGCAGGGTATATAGTACCAACGTAGTAAAAGCTTGCAGTTCATTTCCATCATGGAAGCTTTATGGGTGGATTTCCAAATTTTCTGGCATTCATCTAGTGGAAGAACCTTTCCTAAATCTTTCTCCCAAGCTTTGGCATACGTAGGTTTGGTCTGTATATCAGAGTGCGAAAGTATTCTATATATTTTGCCTAAAAATCCTTTATCTGTTTCTGATGAAATAACTAAGAGTGATCTGAAGACAGATAAAGGGCACGTTAAGTTCTTATTTAGTTTATTGTGTTGGACCATTTCTTTAATACGGAGGTAGGACTATATTTCTCTGGGAGGTAAATGGTAAGATTTCTGAAGAGAATCAAAATCTTTGCTACCTTGGGTGGAGCCAATATTAGCCAAAATGGGAGAAGAGGATGAGTTCCACTTTGGAAATTGAGAAGATGAAAGAGTATGTGAGGTTTGCCTGTGAAAAAATAAAGGCGTGTCAGGAGACGGGTATTGAACTAGTGCAGCTGATCTAATTAGTGTATTCCATGTCGAGAGTACCAGTCTCACTGTTGGATTAAAGGAAGTAAGTTTGTCTTGTGCCGAAGAAGGAATCATGGTTTCTAGGTAAGGAGCAGAAGGAAGAGAGTAAGAGTGTGCAAAGGTTTCCATTGTAATGATAAACAGAAGAGGAGAGAGTGGGCATCCCTGATGGATTCCATTGGTTATTGAGAAAGAAGTCTGTTGACCTAGATCTGTGCATTAGGGTTAATGTATAAGGTTTGTATAAATTTGATGAAGGTGGGACTGATACCCCCTGCCTTCAAGGTGGCAATCATAAATAACCAGTTTACCCAGTCGAACGTTTTTCCGGCGTCTATAGTTAGGAAAACAGATGGAGTCTTATTTTCAGTAATTTCTAGCTTCCCATCTAGGAGTAAACCCAGCTTGGTGTAAAGGAATTATAATTTTTAATCACAAGAAGAAAAGAAGATAGAAAAGATCTGGGTATTAACCCGCTGGAAAAAGACCAGTTCAATACTATATCGAAATAATGTCACCAATTAAAAAACTCACTAACAACGCCATAAAAATATTCTTTAATAGTAACTAGAAAATAAAAGTTTTTATTAAAACTATATGAGAAAATGGTCTAATATATATGACCAAATCTCTAAAAGAACACCTACTGTGTGTTCTATGAGACCGTCCTTTTGATATGTTGCACAATTTATACGTGAAAAGTTATTGTTGTTATTTAATTCATATTTATAGATGTTACTCAAACATTCTAATGACTGACTTTTCCTTTAAATACCACATGTCCTTTAACTACTCGGTATGTCAAGAATGTGGATTTACCTTACGTTTGCAGGGCTTCACTATAATCATCAAAAACCAGGGATAAGTAATATTCACACTCCAACTTTACCCTTAATAAAGCGATGCCTCTAAGCCAATCTCAAACAACAATCTCATATCCACTATCACCCTATATTCAGTTGGAATTCGATTTTAACTATAAGTTATTCTACCTTCAGTCTTTTAAATGCCTGTCCGTTATTGTAGATCGCTTAGTCTCAAATAGCTAATAATCAGAGCGAACCCATACATAGAATCTATCTATTTGGAGGTATTAACATGCCTCACAATAGTGCCTCCATTTGGAGACAAAAGTGAAGCGCTACTCCCAAATGGACTCAAATTGGGCAAACAGCGGTCTCATGCCAGCTGTCTTCCTCCGTCCATAAATAAATCTAATCTGTCAGACGATGAACTGATATAACTAGATAAACAAATACATCTATCTATCTACCTAAGTAACGGCTCTATTCGGCTAGATTGAGTCTAAATCAACTCACATCGAAGCGGAGCCGTTTATTGAAGTATAATGATACTAATAGCAACAATTTGATCAAAAGGACTATAAGTCTCAAACTGTTAGGTGAATAGCCCAACGCGTTTCGTCAGACAAAGCTGACTTCATCAGGGTCAAATTCTTGAATGGCGAATCCATAGTGCATTATTATATACACTGAAAACATTCAGGATTGGTCTACTTCAAATTTTCTAGTAACCTCCGAATGGGCAATGTCATCAATCACGTAAGAATTAATACTTGTTGACCTAAAAGGGGATGAATCTTAAAGCATTCTCTATATGAGGGCACCCATTAACCCCTACTTATTCAGACTTATCTCTGTAATCCAAAATGCATTATATTAATATTTTAATTACTATTTTACATAATTTCCTAAATAAACTTTGATATATTGACCTATGAAAACATGATTTTAATATATCGAATAACAGATTAAGACACTCAAATTCAGCATTTTGTATGTTCTTAAAGGGGACTTGTGTCACTTTAAATAAACGGCTTGAAGGTAAATCCTTCATTTAACCCGCTAGGTCCCATTGCATTTAGTCTAAAGATCCATTCTGCTTCTTTTTGAAGAAGTATTTTATCAAAATCACCTTTACGAGGTGAAGGAAATAGTTTTTGAATACCACAAAACTGCAAGACCGACAAATTTGAATTATGATATTGTATTACATGTCTAGCTATCGGGGTATCCCTGCCATTTCGTATGTCACCCAAATGTTCTAGGATTCTCACACGAAACTCTCTCTTTGTTTTTCCAACATAAAACTTGGCACAAATACATTTGACAACGTATATAATGCCTTTAGTTTTGCAATTTATAAATTGCTTTATTTGATAACTATGATGGATGTGTTCCACAAAGAAGGAGGAACCTCTCAAAATATATGGACATGCACTGCAGTCATTGCATGGATACATGCCTCGTAATGTAGTTTTTAACCATGTAGTTGGTTGAATCGATATGAAATGGCTATGAACCAAATGATCTTTCAAATTTTTACTTCTTCTATACGTTATAGTTGGATTCAAATTCAATACTTCCTCCAAGTCTGGATCTAAACGTAGATAATAGTGTTGAGCGAGCATGCTCGGCCGATGCTCGGATCGGCTCGAGCATCGCTCTGCTCGGCACATGGCGGTACTCGTACGAGTACCGCATGTGCTCGCCCGCCATGTTCGGGTCTCCTCCCCGCACGTTTTGCGGCTGCTGCGCAGCCAATAAACGTGCAGGGAGGCTCTGACATCGGTGTAATGCCAGCAGCCATGTTGGCTGCTGGCATTACACTGATTGGCTGGCCAGAACCCGTGGTCAGGTGCTGTATAGCACCTGACCATCGAGTTCGGCTCAGTCTGAGCCAGGGAGAGCTGAGGATAGGAAGGGAAAGGCAGTGTAGGGAGGAAAAAAACAAAAATTGTGAAAAAAAAAGAACCAAAAGTCCTTTTTAGGACTACTGTGTGTGGGGGCAGCAGGTTATTTGGTGTGGGGGGAAAAAAACAAAAAAAAAAAAAAAAAAATATATATATTCTGTTTAGTGTGCAAAGTTGCAGATTAGAGCACATTCTGTTTAGTGTGCACAGTTGCAGATTAGAGCACATTCTGTTTAGTGTGCAAAGTTGCAGATTAGAGCACATTCTGTTTAGTGTGCAAAGTTGCAGATTAGAGCACATTCTGTTTAGTGTGCAAAGTTGCAGATTAGAGCACATTCTGTTAAGTCTTCAAACTAAAATATCAAAGTCACGTATTCCATTCAGTGTGCGTCGCCGCAGTTTAGCAGCACATTCTGAGTACTGTGCAGAGTTGCAGAATAGGAAGAAATACTGTTAAGTCTTCAAACTAAAATATCAAAGTCACATATTCCATTCAGTGTGCTTCGCCGCAGTTTAGCAGCACATTCTGTGTACTGTGCAGAGTTGCAGAATAGGAAGAAATACTGTTAAGTCTTCAAACTCAAATATCAAAGTCACATATTCCATTCAGTGTGCTTCGCCGCAGTTTAGCAGCACATTCTGTGTACTGTGCAGAGTTGCAGAATAGGAAGAAATACTGTTAAGTCTTCAAACTAAAATATCAAAGTCACATATTCCATTCAGTGTGCTTCGCCGCAGTGTAGCAGCACATTCTGTGTACTGTGCAGAGTTGCAGAATAGGAAGAAATACTGTTAAGTCTTCAAACTAAAATATCAAAGTCACATATTCCATTCAGTGTGCTTCGCCGCAGTGTAGCAGCACATTCTGTGTACTGTGCAGAGTTGCAGAATAGGAAGAAATACTGTTAAGTCTTCAAACTAAAATATCAAAGTCACATATTCCATTCAGTGTGCTTCGCCGCAGTTTAGCAGCACATTCTGTGTACTGTGCAGAGTTGCAGAATAGGAAGAAATACTGTTAAGTCTTCAAACTAAAATATCAAAGTCACATATTCCATTCAGTGTGCTTCGCCGCAGTGTAGCAGCACATTCTGTGTACTGTGCAGAGTTGCAGAATAGGAAGAAATACTGTTAAGTCTTCAAACTAAAATATCAAAGTCACATATTCCATTCAGTGTCTTTCACCGCCGTTTAACAGCCTATTCTGTGTACTCTGCAGAGTTGCAGAATTATAAGAAATACTGTTAAGTTTTCAAACTCAAATATTAAAGTCACATATTCCATTCAGTGTCTTTCACCGCCGTTTAACAGCCTATTCTGTGTACTCTGTACAGTTGCAGAATTATAAGAAATACTGTTAAGTTTTCAAACTCAAATATTAAAGTCACATATTCCATTCAGTGTCTTTCACCGCCGTTTAACAGCCTATTCTGTGTACTCTGTACAGTTCCAGAATTATAAGAAATACTGTTAAGTTTTCAAACTCAAATATTAAAGTCACATATTCCATTCAGTGTCTTTCACCGCCGTTTAACAGCCTATTCTGTGTACTCTGTACAGTTCCAGAATTATAAGAAATACTGTTAATTTTTCAAACTCAAATATTAAAGTCACATATTCCATTCAGTGTCTTTCACCGCCGTTTAACAGCCTATTCTGTGTACTCTGTACAGTTCCAGAATTATAAGAAATACTGTTAAGTTTTCAAACTCAAATATTAAAGTCACATATTCCATTCAGTGTGTTTCAACGCCGTTTAACAGCCTATTCTGTGTACTCTGCAGAGTTGCAGAATTATAAGAAATACTGTTAAGTCTTCAAACTAAAATATCAAAGTCACATATTCCATTCAGTGTGCTTCGCCGCAGTGTAGCAGCACATTCTGTGTACTGTGCAGAGTTGCAGAATAGGAAGAAATACTGTTAAGTCTTCAAACTAAAATATCAAAGTCACATATTCCATTCAGTGTCTTTCACCGCCGTTTAACAGCCTATTCTGTGTACTCTGCAGAGTTGCAGAATTATAAGAAATACTGTTAAGTTTTCAAACTCAAATATTAAAGTCACATATTCCATTCAGTGTCTTTCACCGCCGTTTAACAGCCTATTCTGTGTACTCTGTACAGTTGCAGAATTATAAGAAATACTGTTAAGTTTTCAAACTCAAATATTAAAGTCACATATTCCATTCAGTGTCTTTCACCGCCGTTTAACAGCCTATTCTGTGTACTCTGTACAGTTCCAGAATTATAAGAAATACTGTTAAGTTTTCAAACTCAAATATTAAAGTCACATATTCCATTCAGTGTCTTTCACCGCCGTTTAACAGCCTATTCTGTGTACTCTGTACAGTTCCAGAATTATAAGAAATACTGTTAATTTTTCAAACTCAAATATTAAAGTCACATATTCCATTCAGTGTCTTTCACCGCCGTTTAACAGCCTATTCTGTGTACTCTGTACAGTTCCAGAATTATAAGAAATACTGTTAAGTTTTCAAACTCATATATATTAAAGTCATATATATCGTGTAAGATGAAGAAGGCGGGTAAAAAGGGACGGGGAAGTGGACGTGATCCTGAAAGTTCAGGGCGCGGGTCAGGACGCGGAGAAACTGTGCCTGGTGCCAGAGCACAAGAAAGAAAGACATCCACCATACCTAGCTTCATGTCTGATTTCACAGGGCGTCGCAGGACATCACTCTCGAGGTCCGACCAGTGCGAACAGGTGGTCGGTTGGATGACAGCTGATACTGCTTCCAGTCGGTTAAGCACCACCCTGTCTTCCACCAAGTCCACTCTCAGTAGCCAAGAGTCTGGTCAACATAATCCTCACTCTGATCATCCTTCCTCCCACCATACACGGTCTGGTCAAAGAAGTGATCCCACACTGGGATATAGTGATGAGCTCGTCTCATCACCAATCCTTCATTTGACCCTCTCTCCAAGCACGCTTGCAGAGGAACATGACATCTTGTGCCCTGATTCACAACCTCTAGAGGCTACCCAATCACAAGAAGATGACAGATGTGAACGGCATTTAAGGTCAAAGGAAGTAGTGGATGATGATGATGATGATGATGAGACACAGTTGCCATTAAATCAACCACTATTTCCGTCTCAAGACCTTGTTGAGGAGAATGTTATACAGTTGTCAATGACTGAGTATGTGGTGGGATCAAGACTTGAGGAGGATGATCAGAGTGAGGAAGTGGAGGAGGACTTGGTGGACGATGAGGTGACTGACCCCACCTGGGAAGGTGTAGAGCCGAGCGATGACAGCAGTCCTGAGGGTGAGCCATCTGCAGCACCGCAACAGGCTGGAAGAGGCAGTGGTGTGGCTACAGAAAGAAGGCGGACCGCACCAAACCGGCCCGCAAATGTTCCACGGAGCACCCCCTTGCGTAAATCTACCTTGCCAAGGGGTAGGTGTTCCGCGGTATGGCGTTTTTTTAAGGAAAGTGCGGACGACAAAAGAATTGTAGTTTGCAACCTGTGCCACACCAGAATGAGCCGAGGCATGAACACTAGAAACCTCACCACCACCAGCATGATCCGACACATGGCATCCAAGCACCGTAGTAAGTGGGAGGAACGCCTGGATCGCCCATCTGTGTCTGCAGGCCACACCACTGCCTCCTCTTCCCCTGTTTTCGGTGCCGGCCAATCGCCTGTCGAAGGCGCAGGCCCGCATACCTCCCGCCCTGCACCTGTACCATCTGAAGCACCATCAGCGACCACATCCACTTCCCTGTCCCAGCACAGCGTCCAAATGTCGTTACCCCAGGCATTTGAGCGCAAGAGAAAGTACCCAGCCACCCACCCACAGGCCATAGCACTAACCTCACACCTTTCCAAATTACTGGCCATCGAAATGCTGCCATTTAGGCTTGTGGACACTGAGTCCTTCCGCAGCCTGATGGCAGCAGCTGTCCCTCGGTACGCGGTCCCCAGCCGCCACTACTTTTCCCGGTGTGCCATCCCCGCATTACACCACCATGTGTCCCGTAACATCACCCGTGCCCTGACCAACGCAGTTACTGGGAAGGTCCACTTAACGACTGACACATGGACAAGTGCTTGTGGCCAGGGACGCTACATTTCCCTGACGGCACACTGGGTGAATGTCGTGGAGGCTGGGAGCGACTCGGACCCTGGGATGGCACGGGTGCTACCCACGCCGAGGATTGCGGGCCCTACCTCCATCAGGGTTTCCACCAGCACCTACGTTATTGGCTCCTCCTCCTCCGTTTCCACCTCCGAATTCTCTACACACACCGCCACTCCCCCATCAGCCAGTAGCTGGAAGCAGTGTAGCACTGCAGTGGGGAAGCGTCAACAGGCCGTGCTGAAGCTGATCTGCCTTGGGGACAAACAGCACACGGCCTCAGAGCTGTTGCAGGGGATTAGTCACCAGACCGAGCAGTGGCTCTCGCCACTCAACCTGCAACCAGGCATGGTTGTGTGTGATAATGGGCGTAACTTGGTGGCGGCTTTGGAGCTCGGCAAGCTCACACACGTACCATGCCTAGCGCATGTATTTAATTTAGTGGTGCAGCGATTTCTAAAAACCTACCCCAATGTGCATGATCTCTTGACCAAGGTGCGCCGCGTGTGTGCACATTTCCGTAAGTCATCTACAGCTTCGGCCGGCCTGTTGAAGCTGCAGCAGCGCTTACAATTGCCAGCTCACCGGCTGCTGTGTGACGTGAGCACGCGCTGGAACTCCACCTTCCACATGTTGGCCCGGCTTTGTGAGCAGCAGAGGGCAGTAGTGGAGTACCAGCTGTTACACGGTCGTCGCCTCTCCGTTCAACTTCCTGTAATCAGAAGTGAGGAGTGGGAATGGATGTCAGACCTCTGCGAGGTTTTACGCAATTTTGAGGAATCGACACAGATGGTGAGCGGCGATAACGCTATTATCAGTGTAACCATCCCACTTCTGTGTCTACTGAAACGCTCGCTGCTCACAATTAAAACCGACGCTTTGCATGTGGAAGAGGTGGAAATGGGGGAGGAAGAGCTTACACAAGGTGATAGCCAGAGCACCCTCACTTCGTCTTCTCAGCGACAATTGGAGGAGGCGGAGGAGGAGGAGGAGGAGGAGGAGGAGGAAGACACGGTTGCCTCCGCTACAGAGGGTAGCCATGGAACTTTAGTTCCATCTCTTCAGCGTGGGTGGGCAGAAGAGGAGGAAGAGGATGAGGATATTGAGAGTCATCCTCCTGGTGAGGACAGCGAAATCTTGACTGTTGGTACTCTGGCACACATGGCTGACTTTATGTTAGGCTGCCTTTCCCGTGACCCACGCGTTGTACGCATTTTAGACAACACGGATTACTGGGTGTTCACCCTTCTGGACCCCCGCTACAAAGAGAATTTCTCATCTCTCATTCCTCCGGTGGAGAGGACAAGCAAAATGGTGCAATACCAGAAGGTTCTTGTTGAAAAATTGCTCCAAAATTTTCCATCTGACAACGCTGGCGGCAGAGTACGTGCTACCTTGGCCAACCGAGAAGGGGAGAAAAGGGGAGCACACAGCAGTTCCGACAAAGGCAGGGCAACACTCTCCAAGGCGTGGGACACCTTCATGACACCCCGCCAGCACCCTCACCCTGATGCGCAGCCTAGTGTCACAAGGAGGGTAAAGTTTTGGAAGATGGTGAAGGAGTACGTAGCAGACCGTGTCAGCGTCCTCAATGATCCCTCTGTGCCTTACAACTACTGGGTGTCCAAGCTGGACACGTGGTATGAACTGGCACTCTACGCCTTGGAGGTGCTGGCCTGCCCTGCCGCCAGCGTTCTGTCTGAGCGGGTATTTAGTGCTGCTGGTGGCATCATAACAGATAAGCGTATCCGCCTTTCCACCGACAATGCTGATAGGTTGACACTTATAAAAATGAACAAGGCCTGGATTTCCCCTGACTTCTCCACTCCACTGGAGGAAAGCCCCGGGGGAACATAAACTCACTTTATATATGTTATTTACAATGATGGGAATACTCTGTATTCCCATTCACCCCTTCCACCCCAAAAACGGGTATATGGTTGACTCTTAATGTTCTCATCCTCCTCCTCCTCTTCCATATGCCCTGGGATATAATTTTTATATAGGGCCAGCTCACCAGCGTGCCCTGGGATATAATTTTTATATAGGGCCAGCTCACCAGCGGGCCCTGTGATATAATTTTTATATAGGGCCAGCTCACCAGCGGGCCCTGTTTGCCAATTTTTATATAGGTCAGCTCACCAGCGGGCCTTCTCATATAATGTTTTATTGGGTCAGCTCTCTAGCGGGCCCTCTCATATAATGTTTTATAGCGTCAGCTCACTAGCGGGCCTTCGCATATAATGTTTAGGATGGTCAGCTCTGCAGCAGACCCTCACCCATAATGTTTTAGATGGTCAGCTCAGCGCACGTTTCCCTCTTAATCATGGCCTCAGTTCTGAAAATCAAGGAAATTTTTGGGAGAATTTGCCTCTGCGCACGTTTCCCTCTTAATCATGGCCTCAGTTCTGAAAATCAAGGAAATTTTTGGGATAATTTGCCTCTGCGCACGTTTCCCTCTTAATCATGGCCTCAGTTCTGAAAATCAAGGAAATTTTTGGGAGAATTTGCCTCTGCGCACGTTTCCCTCTTAATCATGGCCTCAGTTCTGAAAATCAAGGAAATTTTTGGGATAATTTGCCTCTGCGCACGTTTCCCTCTTAATCATGGCCTCAGTTCTGAAAATCAAGGAAATTTTTGGGAGAATTTGCCTCTGCGCACGTTTCCCTCTTAATCATGTCCTCAGTTCTGAAAATCAAGGAAATTTTTGGGATAATTTGCCTCTGCGCACGTTTCCCTCTTAATCATGGCCTCACTTCAGAAAATCGATGAAATTTTTGGGAGAATTTGCAGATGATATACAAGTAAATATACAGCAAATACTGTTTGGTAACAATTTTTCGCCTAAAGTCGTTTTTATTTTCCTTTTTGTGTGTTTTACGGTCAGTCTGTAAAAATGGCGTACTACGGGCGAAAGATCGTTCCCAGCAGCGATGTTGGAGTCCAAGGTGCATCCAGACATCCTCCCTATGCTGTCCCTGAACCATTTCTGTAGTGTTTCCATCTTTTTCTGCCCTTTTCCTATGGACCAGGCACCCTCCCCTCATCAGAGCAGGGGGTGCCTGGTGTAATGCTCGAGTCCTCCCATTGACTTCAATGGGGCTCGGGTGCTCGGCCGAGCACTCGAGCCTCAGGGGGTGCTCGGTCAGAGCACCCGAACATCCGAGCATTGGGGTGCTCGCTCATCACTAGTAGATAATGCCAATGCTTTTTGAGGATTTGAGTGATCTCACTATGTTGGTTACTGTAAGTCCCAATAAGTCGTATTTGTTTACTTGAGTCTCTCTCTCTTGTATTAGTTTTAGACAGTAATATATTCCTGTCTGCCTGTAATGCCCTCTTATAAGCTCTTTTTAAACATTTTTTGCTATAACCTCGTTCCAAAAATCTATTTTGAAGATCTTTAGCTTGAATTTTAAACTCTTCAGTCATGGAACATAACCTTCTAGTTCTCATATATTGTCCATTGGGTATACTTTTAATAAGAGGCGCAGGATGTGCGCTATTGGCAGATAATAAACTGTTTGTCGCTGTATCTTTTCGATATACCGTAGTTGTAATGGTTTGATCAACTCCTCTGGAAATTTTGATATCTAAAAAAGCAATTTGATCTCTCTGAATATCGTAAGTTACCTTTAGATTATGAGTGTTGTTATTTAGTTTTTGTGTAAAATCAACAAACTGTTCCTTAGTTCCACTCCATGTAAGAAGCACATCATCGATGTACCGTAACCAAATTCCAATCTTCTCAATATAAAAGGACATTTCATCAATGAACACCTTTGTATTTTCCCACCACCCCAAATAAAGGTTAGCATAAGAGGGAGCACATGGACTCCCCATTGCTGTCCCTCTAAGTTGGTGATAGAACTGGCCATCAAATATGAAATAGTTGTGTGTTAGTACAAATCTGAGAAGAGCTAAAGTGAATTTATTATGATTGCTGTATTGTGTTCCTCTCATACTTACAAAAGATTTTACCGCAGCAATACCTACTTCATGCGGAATACTAGTATAGAGTGATTCTATATCTAATGATGCTAAATATTCGTTTGAAGATAGCGTTATTCCTTCTAGTTTCACAATCGCATCTTGGGAATCACGAGTATACGAAGGTAAAGCAATTACAAACTTTCTCAATATGAGATCCACATATTCACTTGCATGTTCTGAAAGACAGTTATTACCAGACACTATTGGTCTGCCCGGTGGTCTTCTTGCATTTTTGTGTATTTTTGGAATGCTATAAAAAGTAGCAATAGTAGGATATTGGGGTAAGAGGTATTCTTGTTCTCTATTATTTATTACTCCCAACTCAACACCACACTGGATGATTGATGATAACTGGGTTCTAAATTCTTTAGTGGGATCTGATTTTAACTTCTGATAACAGTCACTGTCACTCAACAGTCTTCTACATTCCAGAACATAATCCTGTTTGTCTAGAATCACTAGATTACCTCCTTTATCTGCAGGCTTTATTTCTATTGTTTTATCGCAGCTTAGTTCCTTAAGGGCTTTTTGTTCTTGTTCAGAAAGATTAGTTCTGGAATTAAAATTTCTCTTAGTTGCATTCTGTAATTGTTTTAGGTCTCTCGTAACAGCTTCCAAGAACACCTGTAAATATGGTGACGTGCTGTGCTGGAGTGAACTGAGTGTTTTCCTTTAAATCTGTAAAGGGACCTTTATATTGTGTAACTCCTATTTCACTTTCACTTATCAGAGAATCTAAATTCTGAATAGTTTCTGCATCTTGATATGTTAAGTTTTTTTGTAATTGTTGATTTTTATAGTATTTATGTAATAAGAGTTTACGCCCAAACAGATTTAAATCTTTTACCCACTCAAATAAATCAAAATTAGTAGTTGGACAAAAATTCAAACCTTTCTTAAGTAAAGACTCTTGATCTTCATTGATAACTTTACTAGATAAATTGAAAACCTTCAATGTTTCAGATTGCTTTTGAGTTGAGGAAATTACATTTGATCCCTGAATTGACTGTGGATCGACAGATGCCTTAGAAAAACTTTCTAATGCCATTTGCCTCTGTAACCCCAAATTTGTCTGTCTCTCAAACGTGGAAGACTTGGTCGATCTCTTACATCTCCTGGACCTGCCTCCAAAAAATAAGTCTGTGATGGAAAATGATAATTACGATACCCTCTATTGTTTTTATTTCTCCTTCTACTTCCCACACCTTGTTGTCCTGAATCAGAAGATTCATCTGCTGAAGACTCTGACTGGGAGTCTACAGATTAGATTTATTTATGGACGGAGGAAGACAGCTGGCATGAGACCGCTGTTTGCCCAATTTGAGTCCATTTGGGAGTAGCGCTTCACTTTTGTCTCCAAATGGAGGCACTATTGTGAGGCGTGTTAATACCTCCAAATAGATAGATTCTATGTATGGGTTCGCTCTGATTATTAGCTATTTGAGACTAAGCGATCTACAATAACGGACAGGCATTTAAAAGACTGAAGGTAGAATAACTTATAGTTAAAATCGAATTCCAACTGAATATAGGGTGATAGTGGATATGAGATTGTTGTTTGAGATTGGCTTAGAGGCATCGCTTTATTAAGGGTAAAGTTGGAGTGTGAATATTACTTATCCCTGGTTTTTGATGATTATAGTGAAGCCCTGCAAACGTAAGGTAAATCCACATTCTTGACATACCGAGTAGTTAAAGGACATGTGGTATTTAAAGGAAAAGTCAGTCATTAGAATGTTTGAGTAACATCTATAAATATGAATTAAATAACAACAATAACTTTTCACGTATAAATTGTGCAACATATCAAAAGGACGGTCTCATAGAACACACAGTAGGTGTTCTTTTAGAGATTTGGTCATATATATTAGACCATTTTCTCATATAGTTTTAATAAAAACTTTTATTTTCTAGTTACTATTAAAGAATATTTTTATGGCGTTGTTAGTGAGTTCTTTAATTGGTGACATTATTTCGATATAGTATTGAACTGGTCTTTTTCCAGCGGGTTAATACCCAGATCTTTTCTATCTTCTTTTCTTCTTGTGTTTAAATGTTGTACTTAAGACCTGCAATACGCATAGGTTAAAATTATTAACCCTTTGTTTTGTAAAGGAATTATATCAGGTAGAAGAACTTTCAAATGAGTCGCAGAAATTTTGCGTATAATTTTATGTCAGGGTTAAGAAGTGAGATAGGGCGATAGCTAGAGCAAAGCAAGGGATCTTTCCCAGGTGTGGGCAAAACGGTAATATGTGCCACAGAGATGGTAGTGTAGGAGGACACTGAATCCGCCAATGAAGAAAAAGTTTGAGTCAAGAGAGGGGTAAGAATAGTGTGAAAGGTCTTGTAATATGCTTGGGAGAAGCCGTCTGGGCCAGGGCTTTTACTGGTTTGTAAGGCTTGTATGGCTTTCAAGACTTCATCTGATGAAATGGGTGAATCTAATGCATCTCAGGAGTCTGAATCGATTTTGGGAAGATTTGCATTCTTAATGTAATCTGAGACAGCATCTATATGGGCTGAGGAAGTTTTATTTGTCTGGCGTATATTGTAAAGAGAGGAGTAGTATGTGTGGAAAACCTCTGCAATCCCTTCAGAGGGTCTTACAAGTTATTTTTACATGAGCGTGCCCAAGAAGAAGGACTTACAAGAAAGGAGGACTTCATACAGCAATAAGGTATATTTATTTATATATATTATGATTTGTGACATTAGTTTCCTGTATATAATTATCTATATTGAAGTAAACTTTAAGTTCACAGCTCCTAACAACAAACAATAGCCTTCAATAGGCCTCAACGGTTCATATGTGCTAATTATCATTATAAGAGTGGAAACTGAAAAGAAGAAATAGCAGAGGGCTATATTAAAGATCAAGTGCAAACACAGATATAGTTTATTGCTATTTGAATAACACCCATCTAGGCAATTATATCTGTTAAATTAAGAGCTACGTATTTCCATAGTGATGAAAATGAAACATCTTTTTAATTCTAAGTCTTAACTCCTTGGGATTTATGCACTAAGGTGTGATGAAGACATTATAAAGGGGAGATTACTTCTCCAGTGATATCAGTTCTCCAAGTCCTATGTTATTCTACTAGTTTAAAAGCCCGTGTACAAGGGCCACAGTGTCACCCAGCTTCCTCAGCTGGTGCCCGGAGCCTCTCTGCTCACTGTCCGCGCTGCAGTCATGTGCAATGCAGACTGCCCGAATGCCCTGCGGCTTATACGAAGAAGGGCACACAGAATTTGGACCATAATCCTCTCTGCGCACCTTCCTGGGACCAAGCTGCGCATTCGGGCAGTTGTACTGCACATGGCTGCAGCGTGGGCAGTCTCTACTGTGCATGACTGCAAAGCACACAGCCTCTACTCTGCAAGATGGCTTCTGACAAACATCCTAGCAAATTATTATATAGGATGGAGCTAACTGACTAAGATTTCTCCAACTTTGGAGATCTTAGTGCATAGGCTCTAAAGAATATCATAGGAACTGGAGAAGTGATATAATTGGAGAAGTCATCTCCACTTATCACCTCGTTATCATGCCTTAGTGAATCTCCCCCACTGTGTGCTACAGAAGTCTCCAATGCACTACAGCACAATGTATATACCCACTGTGCACTTCATTTTCTGCTCTTGAACATAAGGATAAAAAAAGGATTCTCTTGTACTTCATGGCAAGTGCAAGCACATTCAGACACATATTTCCATCATTGAGGGCCATGTGTTAAAAAGAAAAGTGGAGGATTTCAGGGGCAAACCAATTGCACTATATGGAAGAACTAAAAATCCCCATTGACTTAAATGGTGTTTTTATCCCCTTGAATGTTAGTGACATATCTAATATATATATATATATATATATAATGTGCAAGGAACTGGGCAATTTTAAACTGATTTCCTGTACACTTTACACATACAAAATGTGAGAGGCTTCTGAGAATGAACGAACATTATACTAGCTGGTATTCCCGTGCGGAGGGGATTTGCCCATCATTTTGGAACTGGACTGCCCTTTTGGGCAGGATTAGTCTAATATGTATGTGGAAATTTCTCCTCTGTAATGGCACTAGAGAGCTAAAACGTGATGCTTCTGAGCAGAGACTCACTGTACAATAGGTCCTCAGAAGCCTCTCACACTTTATATGTATATTTTGAATACTCTTAGGGGGTTTCCCTAATAGTGAAGGGTAAACCAGATGTGGTCCTCTTGCTCTCAGTGCCTAAGTAATCCAGCTGCACCTCTATGATGAGGCCCAATAAGGCTGAAATGTACTGCTTAGCTGGTGTTCCTGTGTGTAAGGGTCTTGCCCATTATTTTGGAACTGGATTGCTCTTTTGGGCAGAATTAGTCTAATGTTTATGTGGAAATTTCTCTTCCGTAATGGCAGCAGAGAGCTAAAATGTGATGCTTCTGAGCAGTGACTAGGTGTACAATAGGCCCTCAGAAGCCTCTCACACTTTGAATGTATATTTTGAATACTCTTAGGGGGTCACCCTAAGAATGAAGGGGAATACAGACGTGGATCCCTTGCTCTCAGTGCCTAGGGAATCCAGCTGCACCTCCCTGAAGAGGCCCAATAAGGCTGAAACATACGTCAGGGCTTAGCTGGTGTTCCTGTGCGGAGGGGGTTTTACCCATTATTTTGGAACTGGATTGCCCTTTTAGGTGGGATTTGTCTAATATGGATGTGGAAATTTCTTCTTCTCTGTAATGGCACTAGAGAGCTAAAACGTTATGCTTCTGAACAGTGACTAGCTGTAGAACAGGTCATTTTGCCGTTTGTTTGTTCTCAGATGCCTCTCACACTTTGTATATATTTTGAATACTCCTAGGGGGTCTCCCTAAGAGTGAAGAGTAATCCAGAAGTGGATCCCTTGTTCTCAGGGCCTAGGGAATCCAGCTGCACCTCCCTGACGAAGCCCAACAAGGTCGAAATGTACATCGGATGTTAGCTGGTGTTCCCACCCGGAGGGGACTTGCCAATTATTTCGGAACTGGCCTGCCCTTTTGGGCAAGATTAGTCTAATATGTATGTGGAAATATCTCCTCTGTAATAGCATTAGAAACCTAAAACATGATGCTCCTTAGCAGTGACTAACTGTGGAACAGCCAATTGTGCTGTTTGTTCATCCTCATAAGCCTCTCACATTTTTTATGTATATTTCCTGTACAATTTGTTATTATATGGTGAGAAACAAGGCACGTAAATGCCCACTGTCCTCATCTTAAGGGGATAGTGACCCTTTATTTTGACTTTATATGTTCTGCAAGTGCATTCTGTGTAAAGTCAAATTGCACAAGTCTTGTGTTGTGTTTTTTTTTTTTTACATTCACCTATTTTTTTGCACATTTATTTCACTGACATTCAGTTCCCTGGATCTATTTCCAGAGAGCTTTTTGTCCAGGATTGTGAACATTAGTGATACTGTATGATAAGATACAATGTAAAAAAGATAGCATACAGCATTCAGAGAACTCAGTGATGCAGGGGTTGTGCTACTTTGTATTGGTGTCCTGGTTTCACATCGTCTGACCAGAAAACTCACTGGAAACAGACATCCAGGGAGATTACTGTCAGGGACATAGAAGTGTAAAAAAAAAAAAAGAAGATGAATGAAGATTGTAAAAAATAAAAATGCACTCTGCCTTTACTGATTATACACTTACAGAATATGTAAAATCATAATAAAAGGTTGCTATCCCTTTAAACAGCATATGGGTTAATTTTCTTAGTAATTAGTTTAGCATGTAGGCATTAGAAAAGTAGAGCACTAGTAAATTAATTTCAGCTCCTGCTTTGCACAGTGTTGTATTAGCATATCCCCCTAATGAGCAAATCATTAATTATTTCATACTATTTCATTTCCTATTTTTACCCAGTATTGTATTATTATAGCCCCTAATGACCAAACCAATAATTACATAATATAATTTCAGCTCCTATTTTGCACAGTGTTGTATTAGTATATCCCCCTAAAGATCAAACCATTAATTACCTAATATTATATCAGCTCCTATTTTTACCCAGTGTTGTATCCGTATATCCCCCTAATCAGCAACCCGTTAATTACATGATATAATTTCAGCAACTATTTTGCCCACCGTTTTATTAGTTTATCCCGTAATGAGCAAACCATTAATTATCTCATATTATTTCAGCTCCTATTTTTGCCCAGTGTTCTATTAGTGTATCCCCCCAATGAGCAAACCGCTAATTATCTCATATTATTTTAATGAGATCAAATAGGTATATAAGGTGTTAGAAACATCTGTGATAATACTACAAAAAAGTATGCTATAGTACATTAGATATTTGAATAATTGTACTTAAAGTTATAATGAACATGTAAAATCAGTATATAATATATATTCAGAGGTTGCACATCCCTGAAATAGAGCATAGGAAACATTTCTTATCCATATGTGGGGAAAATGACTTTGAACTGAAATCGTTAGCAGACCTAAAACCTGTATGGCACAAAACTGTGGTAATTGGTATCCTATGTCTGCATGGACACTGCAAATTCTACAGATGCAGTCACTGTCAGATCTCTTCTTTGAGGACCCAGACAAAAGCAAACAAAAACACCACTGAAGCCATTTCAGATTTTGCCTCAATTAGAGAAAAAAAAAACAACAAAATCCTTTGTGATTCCAAATATGGCAATCCAAATTATCTCTGAATCATCATCCTACAGTATGAAGATAAAGAATCACAATCCTGGGATACTAATATTTAACAGTAAAAGCAGAAAGATTGTATGGCTGAGTAATTGAATTACTCATAAAGCATGGAAACAATATAGATACTATCATACAAAAGCTGCTTGACAACCTTCATTTTATCATGTCAGACATATTAAACTCAATACAAAATACTCAACATTTCCATGCAAGGAGGGACACCACATTGACAGATAGGGTCAGCATATGAACGTATGTATGGATATGTAGAAATACATGTATGCGTGTGTGTGTGTTTGTGTGTGTGTTTGTGTGTGGAAATTGCAGGATTTGCTTTCATACACAAGCAGCACATGTTTCCTGTGTTTGTGGTTCGGTGATTTGGGGATGAGGGTGCTGGGGCAAAGCCCTCTTGCGCCCTTATGCCCAAATCATTTCAGGACTTGCTTTCTGCCAGAACTACAACATTTCCTATGACTATTGCATCATGAGTTATGGCATAAGGGCGTAGTGGGGTGAAGCCTCCTGTACCCTTAGGTCCTAACACTGTATGACTTCCTGTGGCCAAGAAGTAGTGTGTAGTTTATGTGTCTTCAGTGCTGTTATTTGGGCATAATGGAGCAGGGTGGCCAAAGCCCCTGTTCCCTTATGTCCAAATCCCTGCACAACTTTTTTGGCCCTGCACCCATTATTAAGTCAGAGAAGGAATCCGCTCAACATGAAAAAAACATTTAAAGTAGCACTATATCACAAACATGCCCATTTCAAAAATGAAAGCACTCAACATGACCTGCTACACAATTCCAGCTTCCACACAGAGTCTTACTGCCTACAAACACTGAAGAACATGGCATCTTCATAACTCCAACTACTCTCCAACATCACCTACTACACACTACCATCTGCTTGCCCCCTGTGACCATATCAAAGTCAGACAAGGAAGCCACCTGCCATACAGCCATTAAAGAGTATGTATGTCAATTCCCTGCACACATGGAACCTCTTACATACCCTTACACATTGTCCATATGCTGCAGGCTCTTCTAACCTCTTCCCATGCTTGCAGGAGTGTGTATGTGTCCTAAGTAGGGCATAGATCAGGTGGAGGGCCATGCAAGAGCATCCCTGAAGCCAGGGAAAGTTGTACAGAGACCATGGGATAAGTATACGTACAGGAATCTCACACTGCCAGTGCTGACATTACATGCAAGACTTCACTAACAGAGGTATGTGTGGGACTGGTCTTTCCCTACTCCACCCAACACACCCATACGCTCTTTCTTTAACTACACCATTTTCAGTTGCAGGCTCCCCCAGTGGACGTCCATTGACATACAATTACATTGCCACTGTGCACCCGTCTGCTATCCAAAGGGTTAATTACAGCAGACATAACACATCACCTAGGATACAGGGTATAATTGTAAATGTTTTATCCATTTTTACAACATTATGTTCATGTGTCTCTCAAATAACAGTGTAGCTGTGTGATTAAAGTGCTGTGGCTGTATTCAGTTCAGTGTTACGGGCAATGCCATATCTTTTTTTAGTGACCAGGTGCACATTCCCAAGGAGGGGTATCATACATAGATGAAAGAAAGAGGGCAACACCCATGGGACTTGTGAAATAATGATTTATTGGCAAAAACTGATCATGACCAAGTGTTGACGTTTAGGTAAGATAAAGGTCTTTCTGACCAAAACTTCGACCTTTGTTCATGACCAATTTTCCCCAATAAATCCTCATTTCACAAGTCCCATAGGTGCTGCCCTCTATTTTCATATACACATATTTCACTGATTATCACAGAATTATCCCTACAATGTCTGACACCTTGTTGAATGCAGCCCACTAACCAAAAGTAGTGCAATTATGTGTCAAACCAAGTGCACCATAACAAATACAAAACATACATTGCATTAAATGGTACTTTTAACCACGTTAATGCTACACAGCTATCCAATACATTGCTTTGCAATGTTTTGGAGTCTTCTCTAGCATTCAGGGGATTAAAAGGACCCTTTATATTGGTTCACTTGGTTTGCACCAGAATTGCACAACTTTTCTTCGTACATCAACTCCATTGGCATTACAGAACTTAACTCCTTAAGGACCCTTGATGGTCTTGGCATGTCATGGGTCGGCGAGCCAGGACGGCCATGGAATTAAGGGCTCCCTGCGTCGATGCACGCCGTTTGGGGAGCCCTGAAACGTATGTGCAAAAAACAAAAAAAAGGTTCGTGGTCTTTAACCCTTTGATTGCCAGAGTGGTACGGAATGCATTGCAAAGCAATGCATTCCGTAGCACTCTGGCACTGATAGGGTTAAGTGCTGGCCACATGCGTGATCGGCCGGTCCTTAAGGGGTTAATATGTACAGCTCCACAACACCTACATTATCTAGGGAATAATGGTGGAGATTTATAAAACTGCAGTTATAAAGGAAGTTGTAAAATTGTTGCCAAGTGACATAAGGATATGCATAAATGTCTAGCAACTTTTCTCTAAGTACTAACTCCAGTCGGCTGAAAAATAAAGAAATGTTTAATGATTAAATCTTAATGCCAGATATAACCTGTTCTTAATGGAAGTATATAGTGTATAAGCTATTTATGAAAAAAAAAATCTCTTGAGAATCTTAAATCAATATATATATATATATATATATATATATATGGGAATTTTGGAATTTCTATTTGTCCCATATGGTGGTTATTTTACTCCAGAATAACTCCAGCTTGCTTTTATAAATATGGACCAAAGAGCCCAGGATGAGCAACAGTTCTACAGTATTTGAGAATGAAAAGGCCTTCCCCTTCCTACATGCTTCCGTCACATGACTGACTGGTGAAGAAAGAAAAGGTCATGTAGCCCATTAGAATCAAACAATTATCTGTGCCAGGTCTCAGCATAGTCAAACCCAGATAGACGTCAGAAAAACAGACAGGTGGCAATCCTGGGTTGATGTAAGAAGGGTGTCACCACGCGGGGGGGGTAGGGACCCGAGTGGTGCCGGCACTGGTTCAGTAGCTGGAGAGCGATGCTGGGGTGCGATGCTTGAGATCGGAGACGGCGTACCAGGTACTCCTTTGCTGCAGCCGAAGCTGAGTAAAGGTGCTGGTCGCGAAACCAGATTGTTCCACCCCAGTTGAGCCGGGGTGCAACCAGGATGGGAGTGCCCTGTGTACCGTTAAGAACCAGGCCAACGAGACAAGCCGAAGACTGCGAACAAGCCGAGGGTCAGGATCAGAGCCAAGGGTCAAACCAGGGACTGGAGACAAGCCGGAGGTCAAGTTCAGAGCCAAGGGTCAAGCCGGGGACTGGAGACAAGCCGGAGGTCAAGTTCAGAGCCAAGGGTCAAGCCGGGGACTGGAGACAAGCCGGAGGTCAAGTTCAGAGCCAAGGGTCAAGCCGGGGACTGGAGACAAGACAGAGGTCAAACTTCAGAGCCAAGGGTCAAGCCAGGGACTGAGACAAGCTGGAGGTCTAACTCTAACCAAAAGTCAAGCTAGAGAGAACTAGCACTAAGGAGCTTGTGGAACTGGCACCCTATGACTGGGGTAACCCGTTTAAATAGTAGAGGCAGCCAATAGCCTGGGCAGAGAGAGGGAGGCTCGACTGGGAGCCGAATATGGTAGGAGCAGCCTGACAAATAGCGCACCGGACCGGGCGCATGTGCGGCTGCCAAAGAGAAGGCAGCAGGGAACCGCGCATGCGCAGCCAAGCTGAAACCCGGAAGCACCTCCGCAGTGAGACGCGGCCGGGAAGCTGTGACACCAAGTGGATGCCAGGCAAGCGGTGACAAAGGGTGAGGGAAGATGCACAGGGATGCAAGCTAACAGGCAGGGAGCCACATGGTGTTCATGGACCACATGTTTGACATGCCTCTTTTAGCGGTAATATTACACTGGGAATATTCATATATAACTTGTAGGCTCAACATCCATCCATCACATGGATACTGTCCTATCTGCAGATCTGCATTTTTGAAAGCAGACCTGCTGATAAAGCTAAAGCTGTACTGTGAACACACATAGGGACAACAGGGGAAAAGAACCGGGGTCAGAAAAGAGACCGCTGAAGCTCCCTCATTGGTCCTATGGAAACTGAACTGCAAGGCTGAAGTGCAGTCTCTTGCAATACAATCCCAACTGACCCTCTTGAGCAGTTAGTTTCATGACCCCTTTATAGGGATAGTAATACTTAATTATTACTAATCCCTATATTAAAGTAATATTAAAAATAAATGTATTGCCCCCAGTGTCATCTCTCAAACCTTTATGGTTTGAGAGATAATCGCTCCTAAAGTTGCCCTCTCCCTCCCCCTTCCCCAAAGTCAGTGTTGTAGCTGACTGAAGGGAAATCCAGTCTTACAATCATCAGGCAGCTCTGCAGCACAGCCGAGCTCTCGTTAATAAAAAAGAAAATATTTCACTAAAACGGTCTTCTACGTGTGCTTGCAAACCAAGCACACGTAGAAGACCATTTCAGTGAAAGATTTCTTTTTTATTAATGAGATCTTGGCTGTGCTGCAGAGCCGCCTGACGGTTGTACGACAGGCTTCCCTGCAGTCACCTTGAATGCTGACTTTGGGGTTTGAGAGATGAAACTGGGGGCAATACATTTATTTTTAATATTACTTTAATATAGGGTTTAGAAATTATTAAGTATTACTATCCCTTTAATGGCTCATAGGAGCCATTTTAGAGCTGCACAGTGAAGACTCATGCTTTTTACAAATTCTGCTCCCTTAACCGCCTTTATTAAAATAACAAAAGCAAACAAAGCAAAATCGTGATCCAAAAGCGTAAACCAAAAGACAAGCCGGGGTCAGGAACCAAGTCAGGAATACAGAGATTAGTGATGCTAGGAACAAGCCAGGGATGTCAGAGGAAGCCAGGTCATGCACAGGAAATTAGGAACGCAGTATAACACTCTTGTAGCCAGAAGCAAACACAAGGGCAGCTAGGAAGTAAGCCAAGCTGCTTTAAATACCCTGGGAGGGTTGGCTGGTAGCAGTCAGGTGAGCAGTCACAGAGAGATCAGCTGATTCAGCCAGACTCAGAACAGGGAAGGCAGTATCAATAGATAGCAGAGTACTAGATTAGCTCAGACAGCACATTCAAGCAGCAGAGAAACAGCAGCACAGCCAAACCTTGACAGTACCACCCCTCAACGACCCCCCTGCCGCGGGGCAGGACCAGGTTTATGGGGAAAGTGCATGGAAAGCACGGAGGAAGGAGGGGCATGCACATATGTGCTGGAACCCATGAGCTCTCTTCTGGACCGTACCCCTTCCAATGGACCAAGTACTGAAGACTCCCTTGGAACCTATGAGAGTCGACTATGGAGCAGACCTCAAACTCCTCATGGCATCAACGGGCACTGAATGGGGTCAAGGAGTGACTGTAGTGAAACAATTGCATACCAGGGGTTTCAGTAACGAGACATGGAGCACACTGTATATGCGCATATTGGGAGGGAGGTCTAGGGCACAGGCCACAGGGTTCACGTCGGAGGATATGGAAAGGTCCCACAAAGAGGGTTGCCTGTTTCTGAGAGGGCACTTGGAGGCGGAGGTTTCTGGAGGACAGCCAGACCCTCTCCCAGACCTGGTAGGATGGTGCAGGTAAGCATCTGTGATTAGCCTGGAGCTACTGGGATAGTCGTGAGCGTCGCAGTGACTCTTGGACCTGCACCCATGTGGAACGGATTCGCTGGAGATGATCCTCCAATGCCGTAATCCCTTGGGGAGGGAACGAATATGGAATCAAGGAGGGTTGATACCCATAATTCACAATGAAAGGGGAGAGCTGGATAGAAGCACTGTTATGATCAAACTGAGCCCAAGGTAGCAGGTCTGACCAATTATTCTGATGGTCTGGGATGTAGCACAACAGGAATTGCTCCAAGACCTGATTAGCCCTTTCCGCGACCCCATTCGATTGCGGGTGATAGACCAAGGAAAAGGAGAGTTGGATCCCTAGTTGCACACAGAAGGCCCTCCAGAATCTCAAGACAAACTGGCTACCCCGGTTGGAAACTATGACTTTGGGAACCCCGTGTAGCTGATAGACCTCTTTGACAAAGACTGTAGCCAAGTTTTTTGTAACGTATGCAGTGAATAATTTTGGAAAATTATCAACGACCATTAGGATGACTGTGTTACCATTAGACAAAGGAAGGTTGACTATGAAGTCCATGGCAAGGTGTGACCATGGCTTCTCCCCATTGGGTATAGGTTGGAAGATGATGGGGTGATTTGGTCAGACTGGACAGGAAGTGACAAAGGCAGCAATATCGTTGTTATGTTCTGGCCACCAGAAAAGATGGGAACCTGACCAGAGGAGCTGGTTCTTACAGTGATGCCCTGCTGACTTCGTATTATGGTATGTGGAAAGTACCTTGGTACGGAGGTTACTAGGTAAGAAACAGCGCCCAGAAGGAATCTCAGCAGGTGCATCTACTTGGGCGGCCCATATTCTCTCCCCGAGGGGAGATGTAATGCTAGTACGTATGGTGGCCAGTACTCGGTCTGGAGGGATAATAAGACTAGGAGGGCTCTCCTCCTTAGCGCCCAAGAGCTGTCTGGATAAGGCATCAGCCCAGACATTTTTGATGCCTGGCAGATACAATACCACATAATTAAAATGGGACAGAAATAAGGCCCATCGGGCCTGTCTTGGAGTCAAGCTCTTAGCCTCAGACAGGTATGTGAGGTTTTTATGATCAGTGAGGATTAGGATTGGCACTGAAGTTCTTTTAAGCAAATGCCTCCATTCTTTAAGAGCAAGTATTATAGCCAGCAACTCATAGTCACCAATTTCATAGTTGCACTCCGCAGGACTTGGCTTCTTCGAGAAATACCCACACGGGTGCAACTGGCTCTCAGGAGTTTTGGGTGTGGCAAAATGGGTGCTGCAACAAAGGTGACTTTTAATGCATCAAATGCTTTGATGGCCTCCGGAGACTAGTGCGTGGAGTTACCGTCTTTTTTGGTCATGACGGTAAGGGGTTTTACAATTGAGGAAAAATTGCGGATAAATTTCCTCTAGTAATTTGCGAACCCAAGGAAGCATTGAAGGGAGCAGAGACCTACGGGTCATGGCCACTGGAGAACAGCCATGAGTTTCTCAGGGTCCATAGTGAAACCGAACTCTGAGATTACGTACCCCAAGAAGATGACCTGTTTGCGGTGGAACTCACATTTTTCTAATTTGCAAAATAGATTATTATCTCTTAAATTTTGCAGAACTTGGGTTACACCTGCGTGGTGGCTTACCATGGAGGCGGAATGGATCAGAATGTCATCTAAATATACCACCACGCATTGCTGGAGCATGTCCTGGAGGACGTCATTTAATTCCTGGAAAACCGTGGGAGCATTGCAGGGACCGAAGGGCATTACTAGGTATTCGTAATGTCCACTCCTGGTGTTAAATGCGGTTTTCCATTCGTGGCCCTCCTTCATTCGTACCAAATTGTACACCCCTTTCAGGTCAAGCTTGGAGATCAGTGGACCCTTTTAATCAATCAAATATCTCAGTAGTAAGAGGAATAGGGTAGGCATTTTTGACCATGATACGGTTGAGCCCTATGTAATTGATAAAGGGTCTCAGTTCTCCACGAAGAAGAATCCAGCCCCAGCTGGAGAGGAGAACTTGCAGATGACACCCCGGGACAGCGCATCCAGTACATACTCCTCCATGGCCTTATTCTCCACGACAGAAAGAGGGTAGACTCAACCTTGAGGAGGTATGGCATCTTGTTGCAACTCAATAGTACAATCGTATGGCCGGTGAGACAGGATCTTACCAGCCCTGCCCTTATCAAATACATCCCGGAACTCTTGGTACTCTTCAGGCAGAGAAGAGACTGGGGATGTGGTTAGCACCTTCAACGCTTTTGCTAGGCATGACTTGGAACAGTTAGGTGACCATGCCATGACTTCGGCCCTTACCCAATCGAACGTGGGTCTGTGTCTGTGCAACCATGGATGACCCAGGACCACAGGATGGTGAGGAGAGTGGATCACCTGGAATTGTAAAGTTTCATGATGGAGAGCCCCTACAGCCATAGACAAAGGAGCAGTTTTGTGGGTGACCTACGATGGCTGTAGGGGTCTGCCATCAATCACCTCAATGGCAAGTGGACTAGTATGTAGCTGCAATGGAATGGAGTTCTTCGGGGTGAAGGCACTGTCTATAAAGCAAACAAAGCAAAATCGTGATCAAAAAGTGTAAACTAAAAGACAAGCCGGGTTCAGGTGCCAAGACAGGTACTCAGCCAAGCCGGCGTCAGGAATACGGAGATCAGTGATGTCAGGAACAAGTCAGGTTTCAGGAACCAGAAGGGACATTAGAGGAAGCCAGGTCATCCACAGGAAATCAGAAATGCAGTATAACACTCTTGCAGCCAGAAGAAAACACAAGGACAGCTAGAAAGTGAGCCAAGTTGCTTTAAATACCCTGGAAGGCTTGGCTGATAGAGCAATCATAGAGAGGTCAGCTGATTCAGCCAGACTCAGAACAGGGAAGGCAGTAGCAATAGATAGCAGAGCACTAGATTAGCTCAGACAGCAGAATAGAGCAGCAGAGAAAGAGCAGCTCAGCCAAACCTTGACAGTCTTCTACGCAAAATGGTATTCTTCGTCTGCCTTTTCTTCAATTCTGTAGTTGTATAACAACTTTAGTACAGGCAAGTCACCAAGAAAAATAAGAACTTGCAAATTATTTTTGTGCTTCTGTTACCCCCTATAATATGTAAACGCATACTAATGGGGTGTCATTTTTCTCATTGTAGCAGGTACTAATGAATACGGTAGGAAATGCCATAGTTTTCACTGATTTCAGTACATTTCAAATGGAAGCAATGTAAAATACCATTTTTTTCTTTTAGCTCCACCTTCTGGAGACATTTATGCACACCAGGCTAGGGGTACAAAGGCAAATTACCCTTCTTTTGATGCAGTGAGATATCTACTTTCCAAATGTACATAGCTTGATATAGTTATTGAGCTGGTTTAGGGCAGTTGTACCATGTAACAACGGGAATGTACATTTTAGTTCATATAGTTGAGAATACTATTTTGCTCTCCTGTTAATTAGAGGTTGTAGGTATTTGTAGGTACAAATATACATATTTGCTGTTTTTCACTACCAACATAAATGTCCTTAATATATAGTTTATGACAGTGGCAAAATAACAGCACCCTTGGGTTAGATAAGAATGTGTTCGCCAAAGCAAGTGACATGAACATCATCAAGTAAAAAAAAGTTTACGATGTATAATCACTAATAATAAAAGGCCAGATGTATATTTGTCCGATGCAGGCATGCGAAGTAGAAACTGCCTGAATGCAGGATGCAGTCATGCTCAGTATAGACTGCCCAAATGCTGTATGTTTGTCTGATGCAGTCATACACAGTGGAAACAGCCCGAAGACACAGAATGCTGGGAGGTGTAGTTCTGCATGACGCACTTTGGGGCATATACACGGGCTTTTACACTAGTCTTTGAATAAAAAAGAAATTGACCAGTAGTGGAAGTATGCTTACTATCAGCAGGAAAAGCTCTATAGTATTTTTCATTTAAAGGGACACTAATGTCCCATAAAAAAAATGTTCCACTTTTGTAAAAAATTAAAAAATTTTGTTAAAAAATTAAACTATGTGCCAGAAATCCTATCTCTCAAACCACTATGGTTTGAGAGATATTCTCAGTGAAAGTTCCTCCCCTACTTCTGATGTCAGCATCTAGCTGACAGCAGGAGATTCTGGTCTGGGGGACCAGCCTTCACCTCTGCAGCAGAGCCGAAATCCCGTTATTTCAAAAGAATTACTTCATTGGAAAGGTCTACAAAGTGTGCCTAGTTTGCAAGCACACTTTGTAGACCGTTCCAATGAAGTAATTCTTTTTAAATTGCGTGATTTCGGCTCTGCTGAAGAGCCTACTCAAGTCAGCTGACTTGAATATCCTGCTGTTAGCTTTACAGAAGACATCAGGAGAAGGGGAGGGGGAAACTTTCAGTGTGAATATCTCTCAAACCATAGCGGTTTGAAAGATTTGAGACTCATAGTTTATTTTTTTAACATCTACAAAAGTAGAAGAAGTTTTATGGGACATTACTGTCCCTTTAAAAAGGGTTTACTATTCCTTGAAGATACTGAAGTCTGATTTTGATGAAACGGAAGTGCCAGAGACCACTCCGGAAAAAAGGGGATTTAAATTAAACCCTTGGATGCTAGTAGCATCACCAATGAATGCATTGATTGGATGCAAGGGGTTTACACCTTTAAGTGCCAGAGAGGTAACCAATGCACTGCGATGCAAAGCATTATACAGCTCTCTGGCACTCAAAGCGTTAAATAAAATTGCAGTAAAACTGTTTCATTGCCAAATTAAAATATTTAAAGTAACATTTTCCTTCAGTTCCCAAGGACCTTGTGGATTGATAAACCAAACCCCACTGGAAATTTAGCCAGTCCTATTAGTCACAAAAGGGACTGATTAATTAAATCTGTCAGTGAGAAAAAACAAAGCTCGTCACCAGCATATTAAATCCTTCCTTACTAATGTAGAGTAGCTCCAATTAAGAGCAATTAGCAGGAAACCAATTTACAGAAGGTCATTACAATTATTTCTAAATCTGGATAAGGTTTTTTTGAGGCACTATATTCATTACGAAAGGAAAGGTAGCAAAAAGTTATGAAGCACATGACGTATCCTGTACTGTATATCCGGATGTTCCTTTTAACCCTTTGAGTGCCAGAGGGGTACGTAACGCATTGCTTTGCAATGCGTTGCGTACCCCTCTGGCATGCAAAGGGTTAAAGTTAATTTAAAATTACACAATTAATTTTCCATCTATCATAAATGTCATGTTCCAATGCCCACAAATCAGTTATTGATATCTTTTCAATTTGCTTGGTATGATTAATCAAACAGGAATGTAAAGTAAAAGTTGTATTTTTTTTGTATTGACAATTATGTAGTGAGTTCCTCTATCTCTGCTTGATTTGGCATATTCAATAATGGTGTTTACAGCAGGAGATGTCATCAAAATATTTTTCTGCAGCACTCATGCTGAGTTTTATAAATTCAGCCAGTTCCAGATAATAAATTTGGTCCATTAATTGTATTATTTGTCGAGATAAATCTATGCAATTCTTCTTTATTAACTACAAATTAAACTGTTCTGTGAATGCTTCAATGGTGTATAATGGGTATAAAATCTATATGGCACTGATGTGCCTCAAGTTAGACACAGACTGGTTCTTGCAGTTGCATTTACTATGTTGCACACATAGAATATTTTCAACTAGAGAAATCATAAGCCCTTAGAACTAATATAGCTATATGTACAGTGCAAAAAAAGGGAAATTCTGAACGAATTCTGCATGATAAGAGTATAATAAAAGTTCTCAAAATTCCCTTTGACTGAAAGGAACACTAGCACTTTCTAATAATAAACCCCTATTTACCACGATCTGAGCAGAAAATCCTAATGGTCACCATGAATCAATTCTGCATGGACTGTTTACCAAAATGAATGTTTAATTAGTGCTGGACATTATGTTCAAGGAGACGGTCCTTATTCTTTAATGCAGGACTCGATGACCCCAGACTTAACCTACTATAGTAACAAAATCATGTACAGTTTTAAAGCGGGAAGGAGTGAAGCTCCACACGAGAGTTTTGAAATAGACTACAAGAAAACCTGAGGTAAAAAAATTCCAGCAGACTTCAACCAGTTCAGAAAAATGTTACCCATTGGGTAATGGTTTATGTAAGAACCAATGACTTGATAAAGACAGTATGTCATGATTTCCTTACCTGTGGCTCATATGATATGCTTTATTGTAGGTGCTTTAACCCCTCTGTCATAAAAGACTAACCAACAGAATGCTTGTACACCAATAAGAAAAAATACACCCTAGCTGCCTGTTTTTTCACCATATCACCCACTTCCTTGCCTCCACATCTCTTCCACTAGTTCTCTGTTCCACCATATATCCCACTGCTCCTCAGCTTCCTATTTGTATCAGCGATGTCCTAGATAGTCTCTGCCACATCTCGCCACGTGTCTCCGATACATCTTCCCATCTGTCTCCCTATCTCCAACCATATGTTTACTCTAACAGTGTTTCCTCTTAATTTCCCCACCTGCTTCTAGCTTTTGTACACTGTCTGCCTTTCTATATTATTTATGTCCTCCGCATCCCCTGACACTGTATCTGCACCCCTTTCATTGTGCTCACTCCATATCATTTGGTTCTCTTAATCCCTCTGTGACCACCTTTCACTACAGGTCTCTGCTTTTGCTTTGGCTGTCTAGCAGTTGTTAAATTGCAGTGTCATCATCATTGCCTACCCCATCTTTTCCCTTTTACCCTAGGAAGGCCATGTTAACTTGTGCCCTGCATGCAACAGAATTGTACGAGTTACTGTGAAAAGCTTAACACCTATGTGGTTTTATTTCTATTTTGTTATATATTTGGTGCGATTTACAAAGGAGCATGATTATCAGGACTTGCCTCAGGTACAAAAATAACTAGTTATTCTCCAAGCTGAGAAATAACAAAATACTGCATGTGGTCACTTGTCAGATTACGGATAATAAAGAATAGGTCTTCACTGTGTTTCACAGTTATATTATTTTTGGACAGTGTGATTCTATTTTAGTATAAACCATTGCAGGCAACAGCACTGTGAGTCATACAAGATAAAAGCCAGATTTCCTACACTAGTATTTAATGGTGTGATAAGATATATGTCTTCTAGTAAATGTACCAGAATAAAATGGATTCAGATATCAATTTGTATGAAGTCTTTATGTAATTTCTCCTATATCATATAGAACAATTTAATGCTGTATTTGAAAAGCCACCTTTGATTTATCACTCTGCAAGAAAATATTGCGGTGTAAGATAAAGACTACGGTTTTCATTAAAAACATATTATAGTAATAAATGGAGTACAATTAATGCCAATTTACTCTATGCAGGTGCAGAGGAACACCACAAGCATCCAAACACCTTCCCACTGCCATCCTCATGGCAGAATCAGCATAGAGTGGAAAATATTAGACATAATTAGCTTAGAAAATTGTCATTAGGCAGGAGTAGGGCTAGGAAACTGGCTCCAGTGCCTGGTTTTCCTTGGAACTGTATTATGACATCCCTCTTGTTGTCTTACAAACTTTGTGAATTTGAAAGAGCTTTGAAAATCACCCATATGTTGTCTTAGCCCATTTCACCCTTTACGGACCAGACGGGTGTACAAAGGCAATGTACTTTAACATAAGCACACATTCTGTAATGCATACATTCTGTAACACATATTCTGTTCCATGCATACACAGACACAAACATAAACATACACACCAAAGACAAACACACTCACACAAACATTGAGGGAGGTGTAAGAAAACAGGTTACAGTGCATGAATTGGGTGTGTGTATGCGTTTTCTAAATGAATGCCTCAACCTGTGCAAATATTTCCATTAGCGTACAACTTTTCAAAGAACAACCACTTAATGAAACCCCTATGGCAGGCATAATGGAAAGGAAGACATTTGTACAGTGCCAGTGCCTTGGCTCAGTGCCTATAGGCTTCCACAGTGTTGACCCCTTTGTGCAGACTGTGTAAAACATCCATTTTGTTGTGAAAAACAAATGAAAAATTGCATTTTATATAGTTACTAACCCTTTGAGTGCCAGAGAGGTATCCATGTAGGCACAATGCGTTGAATAGCTCTCTGGAACTCAAGGGGTTAAGCAGCTGCAAGATAATTCTGTTTGTGCTTATTATTGCATATTGTTTCATTCATGTATTTCTCTCATACACTATCAAATATAGGGATGAGCAGAATAATTGTGTAAGTTCCATACTGCTGTTTCCAAAGGACCAAAACATTCTTTACTAAACAGGTGTTTTGAATAGCATTTCAATTGCTGTTTTAGCCAACTGGATTTACAAAAAAAACAACTACATGATTACAGATCTGGGGCTAGATTCTATTACAGGTGCTAATTTTATATCTGCTTTTATCTCCAGTTTTCCCCATAGACTTCAATAGGAAAATGTTTGATAAAAAGGGGTGTTAACATTTAGCACCTGTAATAGAATCTAGCCCCTGATCAGAGCTTGGGTCTGCAAACAGCCAATACACCAGCATGGAGTAACATGCAGGATAACAAAAGAGAACATGGAGGCAAGATGGTGCTCAGTGTAAGCTGTAGACTTTGAATAACAGCAGAGCAGGGAGGCTTTGAGTAAAACACTGTGGGGTGGAAGAGTGAGTTATGATATTCCTAATTATTCTGTGTGTGTCCCACTGATTAAGTGTCAAACTGACAAACATCTATACACACACTTTACACAAAGTACAGTGTATCCCATTGCCATATAAGTGTTGTGAACCAGAGAATGAGCCTGCTAGTGGGTGACCAGAGGCTACATAAGATTTGAGTCCAGGAGTAACTTGGGAATTGAAGGAATACATTGCAACCAATGTTAATTGTACACATCATTTAGTAATTTAAAGACTGGCCATATGTTATTCATTTCATCAATATACAACATTATTTCATTTTCCTTGGATGCATTTGTACAGCTTTTTCATTCAGGCTCATTTCATGTTATTGATTCAGTCTGCATCAATTTAAGATGTTATCTCTTGGATGTGGATCAATTTGGAGTTTGCACAACAGGAATCTGTTTTATGAGCATTGCCTCTATTCTATTTATTTATTCCACTGTCAGTCCATCTATAGCATCTGACTTCATGAATTATTTCATCTTCTGTTTCATACATGACCGTTTTAAATCCAGTCTGTTGATTAATCAGTGACTATTAGACTTTTTGGATTGTTTCAAATTGAATTATTCTCAAGCTGTCATTGGCATCCTGCTTACTTTAAGTATATTTTACCCTAGTGTTTGCATTTATTTTAGCTTAGTGATATTCACCTGTGGCTGCAGATTTTAATATCTATTTTTTTAGCAAAACTGGGAAACATCACTAATTTCTTAAAGCCTTCTCAAATCGCTAATCTCATATTTGCTCATCTATTTAAAGGGATGGTAATGTCGCTGAAAAAATATTTTGCATTTTGTAGTGCTTCAGAAGTGGAACTGAGTGCAAAAAAACGTATTTCTCAAACCGCTATGGTTTGAGGGATATCTGCATTTAAAATTTGACGTTTACAGCTGACAGCAGGAGACCCGTGTTGGTCGACACGGAGGCTCTGTAGCAGAGCCGCAGTCATGTTATTTATAAAGAATGACTTCACTGGAATGGTCTACAAAGTGTGCTTGGTTTGTAAGCACACTTTGTACACCATTCCATTGAATTCATTAGTTTTAAATAACGCAATTGCAGCTCTGCTGCAGAGCCTCTGTGTCGACCGACACGGGTCTCCTGCTGTCAGCTTTACAGCTGACAGAAGGAAGCATCAGACTTTAAAGGGATAGTAATATTTCATAACAAAAGCAGCTCTAATTAATCATCATAGTATTTGGACTTTGGATAGTGTTATTTCAATTCTGTCAGAGTTGTAGTTCAAGAGTAATTCAATGACAAAGTGTCCCCCTCCCGCCCCTTTTACTGATGTAACATTGCTCAGCCAGAGCAGAAGGGAGGTGCCCAGGTAGACTGCAGAGAGGGACAATCTTCAATTAAGATAAGGGATAAACCTGAAAAGCTTGTCAAGGGGGGCAGGGCTTTCATTGTTTTCACTGTAAGAAGATTGTCCCCTGCTGTTATCTGTCTGGTCTGACAACTAGATTCCACATCTGAGAAGAGATGACTTACATTAGGTAAAAGGGGCGGGAGGGGAACTTTGCTTGTGAATATCTCTTAAACCATAAAGATTTGAGAGATAAAACTTATATCATTCTTCATGTTTTTTTAATGCCTACAAAATAAGATAAATTTAAAACGAAGTATTACTATCCCTTTAAATGCAGCTATCTCTCAAACCATAGCGGTTTGAGAAATACGTTTTTTTGCACTCAGTTCCAACCCTTCTTCTCCCCTGTTATGCCCCCAGTCTCCCCTACTACAGAGAACAAATGTCCTACCTAAATTACTCCCTAAACTAAGTTCAGTTCCCCTTATTTGCCTATCATCTCTAGCTAAAAAACATGCTGCTCTCTCAAACACAGAATGGCTGCTGTGAGAGCCTGACACTCTTTCATATTGCTGTAGAAAACTTGGAGAACATTTTTCTACCCAATGATTTCAATGCAATGAGCTAGGCAAAAAAAGAAGGAAAACAGCACTTCTCACGGGAACATTTTTGCCAAATCGAAAGTGCAATTTTTTTGCTGCTTTCAGTTTGAGGCAGAAATTTTCGCCCATCCCTACTAATAGATATGAACTTCTATCACCTGCGTGACTCAAAATACATAAATGAGCCAAAGAATTAGAGAGGAAAAGCTTTTTTTGTCTTCACTAAATAGTTTGAGGCTAGAAATTAGTATATCTCAGCCATGGCAAACAATATATCAACCAACTTAGCCAGTAATACAATACTAGTATGTGCTTATACTTAAAGGGATAGTAATACTTTGTTTTAACTTTATTTTATTTTGTAGGCATTAAAAAAAACATGAAGAACGATATAAGTCTTATCTCTCAAACCTTTATGGTTTATGAGATATTCACAAGCAAAGTTTCCCCTCCCGTCCCCTTTTACCTAGTGTAAGCCATCTCTTCTCAGATGTGAATCTGGTTGTAAGATCAGACAGATAACAGCAGGGGAAAATCTTCTTTATATGAAAACAATGCAAGCCTTGCCCCCCTTGACAAGCTTTTCAGGTTTTTCCCTTATCTTAATTGAAAATTGTCCCTCTGTGCAATCTACCTGGGCACCTCCCTTCTGCTTTGGCTGAGCAGTGTTACATCAGTAAAAGGGGAGGGAGGGGGGTACTTTGTCATTGAATTACTCCTGAACTACAACTCTGACAGAATTGAACTAACACTCTCCAAAGTCCAAATACTATGATGATTAATTAGTGCTGTTTTTATTATGAAACATTACTATCCCTTTAAGTCCTAACCAAAACATAAATGTATGCTGTCTCGTAATTGATATTAGAAGTTTAATATATCAAATCTCCATACAGCTTGTACAGAATACTGAGAATATGTGGGTCAGATTATATGCAAACATCTAATGAAGCCTATGTGCTTCTGTGCTTTATAAATACAATTATATTAATAATGAAAATAATAACAATAATTATCCACTTAGACCCAAGATTCTCTTTCATATAAAAATACAATCATTTAAACACACATATCAACCTGACAAGGTAGGAGCTGAATCAACCACTGTACAGGAGCTGATGAGTCTCAGCACATGTCAATCTCCTCTGTGTATGCCAAGTGACTTCAGACTACTGGCCCCTGGATGACATCATTCATGTCACTGTGCTAGGGAAAAAGGCAATTTGCATGCACAGATGAGACTGCATGGTAGAGAGCTGCTAAGAGTTCTCATTTCTAATACAACTGATATGAGAGGCAGGATAGATGTATATTTGAAATGGAAACATGAATAAAGATGCATGAGTGTCTTGTAAATTATAGTCATTAAGGGCATTATTGTTTGGCATTATCTTCCACATTAGAAATGTACATAGTAGATTATCCCATTCTTGCAAATTATTACATACTGGTAAACATCCAGCCAACTGAATTGATTTCAAAATAATTTTCAGGAATAATAATAAGCCATTCATTCAAAATAACTGCCCCTGCTAACAAATCATGGTGTTAAAGCACAATAGCTGATGAATGTGGTTATATATGTTCACATACACCAGACATTCATTAGCTGTACAGAGATTAACATAGCAGACTGAATGTCTCCACTTTGATGCTCTACCAATGAGACTCTGTACTGTTGGACAACATTTTTCATTGGCCACACACATTTCTCCATGCAACAACTCTAGGATATAAGGCAAAATAAGGACAATGCATGGTAAACAGGCATTTTAGCATGTTCTCAAACTGCCTTTCATCCAGTGGGCACTGTTGTTGTCAGATAAAAATTAAAAGGGCAAGTATCAACATTTTAGAGTCACAAGTTGTGTGGCAAAGCAATCCTCACAGACTGCAACAGGTGAAAAGAACTGTTCAGTGGCTGTGTGTGCCAGTACCATACTTTTTTCTAAGGTGATAATTACTCCTACACACAAGTCATTGAACTGAATGTATACTGTGTCCCACATTCTCTCTCTTTCTATCTACCTATCACTCTTTTCCCCTACCTCTGTCTTTTTCATGCTTTTGCTCCTGCTTTTCTTTGCTGAATTTCTTCAGGTCCCTCTCCAGGGTAGCTGTCTCAACTTCTAAACAGGACAGCTTACCCATTGTCATATCACAGCAGCTTATGAATTTGGGCATGCTCACTCCTGTTCTTCATTAATTAGCATTGCTGGGGCACTTTTGTATGTGCTCAGCTAATGAATTCCCATATTATATGTTATAAAAGAAAATGGACACTTTTATAATTTTATGTTTAACATGAAATCAATATTTTTGTGCCCTTTTCCTGACATATAACATATAGGACAGTGATTCTCAGCTCCAGTCTTGGGGTACACAAGTCAGGTTTTCAGTGATTAAGTAGAGACAGCTCAGTCAAAATGACTGAGCCACTGATCAGTCCCCCTGTGATTAAAGAGTGATTCCTTGAAAAATTGATTTGTTGGTGTGTCCCTAGGACTAATGTGGAAAACCAATGGTATTGGGGAAAAAGAGCAAAGAGGGAGATTTATAATAGTGGTGTTAAAGAAAAAGAAACGTTAAAATGGCTATAAGAATGTCGCTGGTAGTTATAAAATTATTAAGAACAGTTTAGGAGGACATAATTTTTTTATAAAATGGAGTAAGGAAGTTTGTAAAAAGGGGCTCAGGGATTTTATAAAGAAATGTTGCTGTCTGAGACAATTTCGCCATAGAATGTCCACAAAAAATTTAAGGCCATGTGTGATGTGTTGTGATGCGATTTTTTTTATAAATCGCCCCCAAATTTAATTAGATTTTGACATTTTGGTTTAATTATTGAAGAGTATGTTATTTGCATGTTCTTGGATGGCAATCCCCAACTAGAGATAACCAAGTAATTCTTGAAAAGTTATTCCTCCTTTTTGAGTTCAAAGAAAGTAATGTTACAGTCAAATAAAATTAATGGGAAAATAATATGTCTGGGGAAGGGACAGCATGCAATACCTAGGGTAATAACTTCACTAATGTATTCACATAACAAAAATAAAATTGTACTCACAAACAAACAGTCTTTTAGATATGTAGAAAGAAGGAGGGCTTGGTAGGACACTATATCATCTTCTGGGACACCTTAAAAAGATTGTTATACAGGTATCTTTTTAAAAGGGACAACACATGCTCTTTTGCATGCGACCTTTTAACACAGTAACCATGTCGCCATGGTTAAAATGGCGACATGAGAATGCAGCGTGAGACTCTTTTGTCGCATAGTGAAACATTGCATAATGTAACTACAACTCTCATAATGCTCACCTATCTGGTAAGTGCGCATCGGATAGAACGCCGCAAGATATGACAGGCAATCTCTTGACCTCCTAGCAGTAAGAAAGTGAGAAGATAACATGACAACCTTACATTGGTAATTATTTTGTGTTTGTTTGGGTAGTGTGAGTGAGGCAATAAAAACATCTCATCTCAGCTCCCCAACTCCAGAAGAACACAGTTGCCTTAATTTGAAAGAAGAGCTGCCACCCTTCACATATACATGAATGCAAAGGACCCCCCCTCACATAACAGCCATGACAACCCCCACCCCAATAAAACACACCACCACTTTCTTGGGAAGAAAGGGCCACAGCATTTATTAACACAAACTTTATTAACAATATGCCTGCCCCCCCAACACACACTGGGGGAGGGCACAATGTATAACACAATTCCCATGAGTCTCCACTCCCACATGCGCCGTTAGCTCACGAGTGGGAGACTAACTCCCCAAAATCCACCAGGGCAAATTACACATCTAACTGTTGGCGAGGACCCACCCCCGCTTCCACTAAAACTAAGCACTGTGACAAACCAAACAAAACAAAATAAGGAGGGAGGGAGGGGAACAAAACTAGCGTAGCTACTCTTCTATTCCCCCTGAGGCTTATAGTTGCACAAAATGGTGCTGAAGACCCAGGGGAATATTTATAAACAAATACCCCCCCCTCAACCCACTCAGGGAGATAATCAATAACTAACCCCAGGAAACAAAATATTTTTAAACTAGGGGCTAAATGGGCTGTCATGCCCCCTCCCCTCACACTTTGGTTCAGGGAAAGGGGCTCTTCCTTATCCTGTCATTTTGATATTGAATGTCAAAAGAGACCCCTGTAAAGTAATGCTGTAATGCTCCATCTTCTCAGCACTGCTCCGGGTTCTCTCCCACCTTCTCTGCATGCTCCGCTCTGCCCTGTCAATTTACACGCAGAGAAGGGTAGAGAGCATGGAGCAGCGCTGAGAATTAATGCCATGAATTGCAATAAATGCTCACAAGATATCTTTGACGCCAGTCCAGTACCTCTTTATTTCCCATGATTATGCTTGCGCAGTTCTATCCGATGCACACTTAACAGATAGATAAGCATGATGGGAGTGGTAAAAGGTTGCACGCTCTTGTGCGTGTGACCTTTTAAAAGTGAAGCGTTCTACAAGGACAGCTTTTCAGTTCCTCCCATCCAACACTATTGGTGATTGTGTTTATTCATGACACTTTAAAAGCAAGAAATGTTTAGATATGGGAAACTTTTTAACTATACCTGAACATGTTTGCTAATCTTTAAACCCACTAATAATAATAATGTTCTAAAAAGAATTGGAGAAACACTGGAGCAAACCATCACTACTGGGGTCGTAGAAAAAAATCCCATTGATTTAAATGATGCTTTTTAACCCCTTTAATACTAATGAGGCCTCCAATGCACTATGAAAGAATGTATTTCCAACATCTCTAACATTCAAGGGGGGATGAATCTTCCCCAGTATGTTAAAAGCTCAATTTAAATCAAAAGGAATTTTTATTTTTCCCCTGTAATGCGACTGGTTTGCCCCAGAACTTCTACAGTTTTTCTTTATACATCAGGCTCCACTTCTGTTATGATTCCACATTGTATAATGCAGTGGTTCTCAATCTTTTTTTGCTCGGGGCACCCCTAATACATAATCTTGAGCATTCGGGGCCCCCCTAACATATTTAATGGACTTTATCAAGGGCAAAATGAAGAGTACAATACATAAGTATATAGTATTATTAGGTCTTATAATCATAATACCATAACTAACCATATTGTGCATAACAATTTCTAAAAATCTTTATTTAAAAATCCATTTTTGTTAGTCTTTATAAAAAACACAAGGCACCCTAAGTTGATGTACGTGGGGCACCAAAGTGCCATGGCACCCTGGTTGAGAATCACTGGTACAATGTGTGTAAGTAGTTTATTTTTCATATAAAATCTAAATATTCAAAATAAATGTTTAATCATTTGTTACATACTTAATGATGAATTAAATCATGAGTAGCTGAAATTATGAAGATAAATTTAGGGCTATTTCAGAATTGTTGCTATTTATTTTGAAATAATTATTTCAGATTATTTTCAGTGGTGATGAACTATTCGTATTAATATTTGCACTTGAATACCCTGAAAATATTAGAAAAACGATAAAATGATTACGTTTATTTTTGTACACTTGCTTTTACTATTTTCTCTTTAAATTTGATAGCTTAAGAGTATTTCATCTTTCCTCTGTACATATCTGCACAATGAAAATGAAAAATACACACTGCTTATTAACAAGCTTGCGTCCATTAAAATGAGTTGCTTCCTTAGTCCTGTGTAATGTTGTTTAAATTGAATGGGTAACTATTGTAATTGTCCTGTTACCCTGGGGTCACTTTTAATGGAATTAATAACAGTACCTATTTGGGAAACCATTAATAAAAGTGTTTAATCTATAATAGGTTATTTGAAAGACAGGGGGAAAAAGTGTAGATGATAATTTTAAGTTTGTAGAATACAGTAACACTATGCAAATTACATGGCTGTAATTTCTTGCAGTTTAATTAACTTACTCCTAATTAATTGCTTCCACTTTTCAACTGCTGACATGAAAAATAGCTTGTGGATTATTGTAATGGCATTCTTTTCTATGTACAGATGCAGATAGCATTACCTAACTTGGAACTTTGTGCTCGGAGAACTCATAACTCATCATTGTTAGCAGCTGTACAATGTTCAACCCTTTGAGTGCCAGAGAAGTTCGTAACGCATTGCTTTGCAATGAGTTGCATACCCCTCTGTCACTCAAAGAGTAAAATCAGTCAAGCAGTACAGAATGATTCTAGTCTGTTATGAAACTAAGCTAACTGACAAACATTCATTTTGATTGGTTAGGAGTGATCATTCCCTCTTGGTAAACAACCCATAATATTAAGTTGTGTTATTAAAGCTGAATGAACTGCTTGTGTATTTTTTTTTTTTGCCTTCCACTTCTAGAAAACAATTTAGATATTTGCATTTTGAATTAATCATTACTGATTATTGAAGCATCTTGCACATGCTCTATTCCTTATGAAAGAAACCCCAGATAAAAAAGGAATGGGTTAAAACAAAGTGTAGGGGGGTGTACTGAGGTTTGACGCTATGGCGAAGTGTGCCTGTGGACGTGTGGTGAGCACATTGCCTTGGCAATAGAGAAACACATTACCATATGCACTAAGATTAAAGGATGCAAGAGGAGGGGAAGACACAGGGGTCATTAGCATATCATTTAGGCATAATATTGTCAATGTGTTAGGAATGAAAGGAAGGGAGCAGAGGGGATGAGGAGAGACTTCAGCATCAAGAACAATAGCCCTCACTCAATCCTCAACACATTGAAAAGCAATGCATTGCTCACCCCTCTGACACTCAAAGAGTTAACAAAAATGTAATGTCTTACAATAAAGTTTCTTATCCTATATAATAATTTGCTGAGGATGTTTGTCAGAAGCCATCATGCTCAGTAGAGACTGCCCGAATGCACGGAATGCTGGGAGCACGGAATTCTGGGAGCACGGAACGCTGGGAGCATTCTGTGTTTCAGACAGTCTCTACAGTGCATTACTGTGTCGGTGGCAGGACGCAGAGCAGGACTGGCCTCTTAACCCTTTGAGTGCCAGAGTGGTATGCAACGCATTCTTGTGTTTTCAAGAATATTTATTGCACAGATATGTAAACTGTATATTAACTTGAAAAATAAACTTTAAAGGGATAGTAATACTTATTTTTATGGAAGCTTAAATTGGACATTAAAAAAATAAATGCAATGATGTAATTCCGCCTCTCAAACATGTATAGTTTAAGTTAAACCATACATGTTTGAGAGGTGGGACTTACATCAATCATTGCATTTTTTTTTTAATATGTACAATTTAAACTTCCATAAAATCAAGTATGTACTACTCTTTCTTTAAATAAATAACATTTACTGGTCAAATATACTGCTTTCTATAAAGAACAAAAACACTGATCCAAAGCGCCCACCAGTCTATTTGACCAAATTACCTTTGCCAGATAGACTGGAAGGCACTTTGGATCAGTGTTTTTTGTTTATAGAAAGCAGTATATTATTTAAATAATATTTACTAAACCTCTTCTAGCATTTAATTCAGAGTGAAACAAAGATTATTTTGTCCCCAGGAATATTGATCATCTTCCCCCAGACCTACACCAGGTCAGAATTGATACCCATTCATTCCCCAGTTTTAGTACAGGTACAGTACTAACAACAATACAGTACCTGATGATTTACTTAGCTAGCTTGCCTGAAGCTGCTTCTGATCTGACAGACTTGATTAGCATGATCAAAGTACTTTAATTATAAATATTGTTCATGTTTACTTTACTCATTTTTATGCAGCTTCTGCTTCTAACAGACAGCCTAGACAGGTTAGCAGGACAGGTCGACTCACACAGGAAGGAATGAGCAGGCACTGGCAGTCAGTGACACACTTGTGTCTGTGATGCAGACAGTGACTGTCTGCCTGTGCTTAGTTGCTGACACACATAGTGCTCGGGTCACATCACAGGTGCTGAGCTCAGCTGAGGTAGCCTGAGGGTAGGGGTACGTACCCCTTGTAGGCAGCAGCAGGGCTCAACAGGGCAGCGACAAGTCTCTCTCTCTTAACCCTCTCTTGTAGGTGGGCCTAGAGGCCTGCCTGCTGGCCTCTCACTCCATGTCCTTCTTGCTTCCTTGCAAGTTGCAATGCTGCTGGCAGTGGCGCCAACTCTTCACACGCAACAACATGAGCCGCTCTGCCTCCAGAGTACAGGCTGCATCATCGCTCGTCACTGCTGGTGCTACCTCCCCTCCCCCCTCTGTCAGATGGTCTTCTTATAGGGCATCCGTGCTGCTACTGGGCATGACTCATGATGACTCAAGCGTGGCATGATCTGGTGACTGAATTTAAAACTTAAAAGTTAAAGGGCAATGGTCAAGGCAGCAAAATCATAAAGGGCAATGGGCAAGGCAGCAAAATCAAAATCCTACACCAGTGCACCCCTCTAATGAGTGCCACCTGGTGCGGACCGCCCCCCCTAAGTACGCCACTGCCAGTGGGTCACTTGTCTATCTCTTACTCCTATAAGAAGGCAAGTGAAGAAGATCTGTACAGCACTAGTGGTGCAATGCAAGAAACATTCGCATCAGATAAAGGCATTTTTGTGCGCAGATAGATTTTGCACATATTCTTATCCAGGAAGCTAAATACCGAACGCTTCTTGAATTGCGCATGAAAAATGCCATTTTACGACAACAGTACACAGACGTATAAATTCATTTGCAATAGCAGTTCTTGCATTAGGCGCATTCGCTATTCCACACACACAGATTTGATAATCTTAGACACGCCCACAAAAAAATAAATATACACAGCCATTCGCTAATCTTGAATTGTCATGCCCAATTCAACAAAATCATGCGCAAACCTATTCTCTAGTGGTTTTCACACAGGAAATAGCGATTGCGCACGTTTACTGCATCGTGCCATAGGAATTCTCTTCAGCGTGACGGCTGTGCTAGAAGGGGATACTGGATAGGGATTCACCTAAGATGAGACAGGAGAGCATTCGCATAAGGGGAATTTTACAACACTTGCCATAAGAAACTTTATTCTAAGAGATGTTTTCATTATTTATTTAACCCACTGAGCATCAGAGGGATGAGCAATGCATTGCTCTGCAATGTGCTGCTTACAACATATGACACACAAACAGTTATGGGGGGACTGTGATCCCAACATAGCCAACCACATGTTGGCGAGCTGGGACTGTGAACTACAACCATACAGGCTGCTATCAGAACCTAGTGCATGTAGCAATGTGCCACAGTAACATATAAGCACACCCATATGAATATGACACTGGCTCATTAACCTTCATTTCCATAAGGAAATGAGCCATTGTTGATATGTTAAGTACACAATCGTTAACCTATCAAAAGCATGATGGATTCATGGTGATGACAGCAGTTTATGGTGAATTGGTAGTGGATTAGCGGGGATATGATGTAAACAAAAAAATCTTAGTGTGTACTGGTGATGTGCCTTCGACACAGATCCAGCACAACATTGCCACCCTGACCTTATTGCCTCTTAGTGTATTTTTCCCCGGGGCTTTTCATTGCTATGCCATAGAGAGAAATACTGTTTTGAGAGCATTTTTTTATTGTTGTTTTTTTCTGTTTGCACTGAGTGATAAAGTCAGTTAACTGACTGTGATTAGATTGATAGATAATCCTGGATAATCAATGGGAGTCATAGAAAATGCAGGAATCTCTGCTTCCTCAGAGCATATGTAAAACAGGATTCTTGGCCTCAGAAAATGAACAGATAATATTTACAGAAGACAGCATGAAATACAAGGCATTCTTTGGTATTAGTGATCCTTTAAGATCTATATATTTATAATGTGTTGCCCCTTTTAAAAAAGCATATAAAACTTCTGAAACAGGAGGAATTAAAAGGTGAATAATCCAGCCACACATCCAGTAGGTTCTTGAACAGAGTGAGTTAATCAACATGTACTATATTTCTTAATTAGTCACCTGTGCTCCAGCAAGACATTATTCACATCCTGGCATTTATTAGTCCCTGAGGGCATGGCTTGAGAACCACTGCACTAAAGAAGCATTAGTAGAGGGTTTAACGAGTATGTTAGCATGGAAAGCAGAGGGATACAGTGAGGTATTATGTCCTCTGTTGGGATGTTTGATAGAAGAATGTGCTCTTTTATGGGATTTGCACAGCTGCTTTTCAGGAAAGAGAAGGTGTTAGCATCATGAGTGGTAGAGCAATGTCATACAGTACAAGAACAGATTGTGGCATCCAGTGAGCGACCATAGAGCAATCACAGATAAAGTGAGTAAACAACTAGTTGAAGGAAAAAGATGCAATAAGTGTGCAAGATCTTCATGTACATGTATTTCAGTAGAGCAGAAGTATTCAGGTTTTGGGTTTCCAGCTATTGTCCCATCGTCCCCACACATCTATCAGATTGGGGATGATGGGAGTTTTAATCCTCAACATTTGAAGGTTCCACAATTGATTACCCCTGCTATAGAGTATCCGTCTCAAGAAAGGGGGCTAGTAGAGTGAAAGCGATGTCGAACAGGCCTCAGTGGTCTTGAAAGATTCACTCTAAAGCTAGTCAGTTAGCCAATAAAGGTATCACTTGTTTTCTCCTAAAATCCTGAGAAATATTAGAGGCGTCTCTAGCGGTCGATGTATTAAAAGCCCTGTTTAAATTAATATAAATTTGGGGAATTATTATTTGGTCATGATGGTGCCGTTGGTTTACCACAGAATTGGACCACTTTTTCAAAAAACATTGTCCTAGGTGAAACTGATGTGCCAATCATGCAATTCTGTGGTAAACCAACAGTACCACAGGGAACAAATGAAAATGCCAGTTGATTTAAATGAGGATATTAACACATTGAATTCTAGAGAGGTCCTCAACACACTGCACTTGTTAATCTCTTTAGATACATCCTTGGCTTGAAGCATGCTTTGCGCTAAAATACATCGTACCAAAAGTATACCTTCATCTTACAATTATAAAGTGTGATGTCGTAAGTTAACTTGTACATAAACTACTATTCCACTTATCTAAAGAACAGATTCCTGTTTCTAAAAACATTAAAAAATAATACAAGATAAGTAATGTCCTCAGAGTTTTAAAAAGGACAAATTAGCCAATTTGATATAAATACAGTACAAGCAAAGCTGCATAGTTAGTTTTATTGCCAAACCTCTAAGTCATTTCACACTATAGATGCACTAAAATAAAGCAAAAAATGTTTCATTGCTAACTACGCTGAGACAAATTAGGCCTCATCTTGCTCATTAAAAAGCAGTCTATGATATTTCTCTTTTCTTTTGATGCACACTGTTGAAAACTAAATTGCCAGTGAAAAGAAATCAGTAGATTTCTCCTCTAAACATTTGACTAATGAAGGTCATGCAGAGAATGTTATAAAGAAACATAATAAGCAGTATTCATTCAGTTCTAGGTAAATAAGCCAGTTCCAATAAAAAGACCTATTTCCAAACATAAGGGATACAAACAGATGTAAGCACATTTACATTGAAACTAACATGAAAAAATATGTTTGAACTTAGTCTTTCATGAGATAATCATGCTAATCTCACCTCTTGGATTAGCAGCATTATTAATTTACAGCCTTTAATAAAGTTAAAGATAAAGTTAAAGATTTCTGACCCACCTCATGCAAGAGTTGAAGCTGCCGGTGGAAACCTTATTCCTTTTGGCCATACAGGTTGTGCAGCCAATAGGAATTATCAGATGCCTCTCTGGAGCTTACAGCACCAGTTCTGTGGAGAAGAAACCCAGGAGGACCTCTGCACAAATGGATAGGCAGTATGCCTACTTTGTGGTTGTATTTTCTAACAGTACTCAGGCAGAAAAGTTTTCAGATGATGACTACATGTTGTGCATTTGCTAATATATCTGTACTATATTTTATGGTTACTAAATTATCTCTAACTCTGTCTCTTAATTTATGTGAGATGTGATATCTATATATATATAAAAGAATAAGCCTCATTGCATAATTTATGGTACCTCACATACAGAACATAATTTATGTCTCCTCAGAAAACAAACACACATTGAACAGAATGCCTCATTACATAATTTATGTCTCATTAGGAGACACAACTCCCATTGAGTGATTCAATGCGGACATTACTGCTCCCATTGGGTGATTCAATGGGGCGTGTTTATCATACAGGGAGTTGGCCCACCCCCTCCAGCCCTCCCACCACTATCCAACTGACAAAAAAAAACATAGCTGCCACTCGCTCCTGAAGTAGGGATATCAATAACTTCTCCTGGTCCAAACACACTGTCACTCAGGATCATGACCCCCCAAACACACTGTTTCACCTCCCACAGATAATTGTAACCCTCCATACACTCTGTTTCACCTCCCACAGATAACTGTAACCCTCCATACACTCTGTGTCACCTCCCACTGATAAGTGTAACCCTCCATACACACTCTGCATCACCTCCCACAGTTAATTGTAACCCTCCATACACTCTGTTTCAGTATGAGGGTGTAATGTTTCCATAAAATACAAACTCAGGGATAAACTTAATAGCAACTCTTATTTAACCCTTTCAGTGCCAGAGGGGTACGCAACGCATTGCTTTGCAATGCTTTGCGTACCCCTCTGGCACACAAAGGGTTAACTCTTTTCATCTCTTCAGTCACCTCACTGTCTGTTTTCAACTGTCACTCCTCCACTTCCTGCTTCCCGCCCTTTCTCCTTAAAGGGAGAGAGAGATGCTTTGCTGTATGTTACAGAGGGCAAGCCTCAAACACCACTTTCTATTTGATCCCTCTGCATATTGTTACGTTGCCTCAACTGAAGAATCATTGTGTGTTATATTGCTATACTCCCTCAGCTTAAGTAAGGAGTTACTGTTCCCATTAGGTGATTCAATGGAGGAGTGATTTAAATAGTTCAGGGAGTTAGCCTGCCCCCACTATCCAGCCCGCCCACCACTATCCAAGTGACTGAAAAAACAAAATGGCTGCCACTCGCTCCTACACCACAGACTCACACACAAGCTACACACACACAAAAGCCACACACAAGCTAGACACACACAAAAGCCACACACACACACAAAATACACACACACACACACACACTCACACACACACACACACACACACACACACACACACAAAAGCCACACACACACACACACACACAAAAGCCACACACACACACACACACAAAAGCCCCCCACACACACACAAAAGCCCCACACACACAAAAGCCACACACACACACAAAAGCCACACACACACACACAAGCCACACACACACACAAAAGCCACACACACACACAGTCCCTAGGGGTCCCTCCACCAACCTGAGGCACACAATGAGCTGATCCAACAAAGAGAGGGCGGGATCGGCTCCAGTGTACCTTAATTTCTGGTATCCACAACACAACAATGCTTTCGGCTCCTGGTGCACAGTGTGCTTCTGCTACAGGAAGCCCAGCTGCTTCATGTAGCTTGGAGGCAGGCAGGCCCAGTACCAAATCCTTCATGGTCCCCCTTCATGAAGCACAGCACTCCACCCCGCAACAGCCCGGTCATGCGGCCCTTCAAGGAGCTCTCTACAAGCAGCATCTGGATGTGGCTATTACCCATGGCTGACGGGCTGGAGACAGACCATGATGGGGCCACTCTGTAGTACACACTCTTACACACAAGCTTCTTCACCGCCACTCTCTGCCCGCTGTCACACAACTGCATTGTGTAAGTACCCCAGAACAAAAAAAATACATGCCGCACTATAGCTGCTCCAACAACATACACCGTCCCTGACTCTCGCTACATACTGGGACAGCTGGTTAGCCCTTTCAGTGCCAGAGGATTAAGCAACACAATGAGCAATGCCTTGCCTACCCCTCTGGCACTTACAGGACCGTAATAATATCTGTATGTGTGTGTGTGTGTTTGTGTGTGTACGCATGTATGTACGTGTGTATGTATGATCAATGCCTGTATATGTCACTGTATCTGTGTACACAGTACACAAAAAAATCAGTCAATACAGCTAAATGAAATGTACAATACAAACAAACACAAAAAATCTTATAATATACCTTCAACATGCCACCTACAACATTTCAATCAAAAAATGCTACATAACACATACCTTACTACAATGACGGGCAACACTGTCACATATTGCTAGTATATATATATTTTTGAACACTGGTAGGTTACTAAATACATGATGACATTAGTTGTTAAATAAATTATATATCCTATATAATAAAACACTAGAATGTTTGTCAGATGCAGTCATGTGCAGTAGAGACTGCCTGAACGCACAGAATGCTGGGAGCATTCTGTTCATTCGGGCAATCTCTACAGAGCATGACTGTACTGCATGCTCCGTCAGTGAGGTGGTGGCAGTACGCAGAACTGGACTGGCCTCTTAACCCTTTGAGTGCCAGAGGGGTATGCAATGCATTGCAAAGCAATGCATTGTGTATCTCTCTGGCACTCAAATGGTTAACATCACCCGGACCTTGGCTTTTACACTAGTTCCTTAATATAACATCTTACCTACCACAGAGCTTGTATAAGTGTGTGATAGCAATAAAGCTCTGCAACACTTCCTTTTACAGGATTTCACTTAATACAAACATTTTCTACTCAACCAAAAGCACACTAAACTAGATAATGTATTAGGAAGTGATTCCTGATAACAAATGATAGTTTCTTGGATATAATACCTATTTTTGATAAAATAGAATGAAGACCCAGAACGGGCAGTCTTTTACTAACTGTATTTCTAAAAAGGTAGAGTGTCTATTCATTACAAATCTGCTAATATTATCCATCTCTCCCTTCATGTATTTTCCCATTGCAGCTCGATGTCTCTTAGATAGAAACAGTCACAGAACATGAATAAATTGATAGTGTTAGAAAGCATTTAGCATCCATTAGAAGCAAGTTTAGTGTGAAACATGTAAGACCATATTACTCATGTACTGCTTGTTTCTCAAAATAAGAAGTGATTTTATATGGGAGAGATCCACGTGTGATCCATTTCTTTTAAACTTGAAGATGACAGTTTAAATGAAAAATGTCACTTCTCATCTTTCCACCATTCTTAATTCTTACAGACAAGTTTGAAAGAATCAGGTATTAATTATTTAAAAAGTAATGAGTTGTGCTTGGGTATATAAAGGGCTAAAGCTGCAAATTCTTACATTTCTTTTCTTCCCTCCCATGGGAGTGGTTGATTGATAAAGGGGATCCACCTGTGTGTAGCTCTGCTTTGTAGGCAAGTACCTGGCTAATTTGGAGTATGCATATTTGCTTACCATTTGAAAGAACCAGGAGCTTGAACTGATGCAGGAGTTTAACATCTATAGACCTCTATGGAGCAGGTAATTTCAAGTGAATTGGTTTGGTGTTAAGAATAAGGCTTAAAGGGATAGTAATACTTCGTTTTAACTTTATTTTATTTTGTAGGCATTAAAAAAAACATGAAGAATGATATAAGTCTTATCTCTCAAACCTTTATGGTTTATGAGATATTCACAAGCAAAGTTTCCCCCTCCCGCCCCTTTTACCTACTGTAAACAATCTCTTCTCAGATGTGGAATACAGTCCATAGACTGGACAGATAACAGAAGGGGACACTCTTATTCCTATGAAAACAATGAAATCCCTGCCCCCCTTGACAAGCTTTTCAGGTTTTTCCATTATCTTAATTGAAGATTGTCCCTCTCTGCAGTCTACCTGGGCAGCTCCCTTCTGCCCTGGCTGAAAAGTGTTACATCAGTAAAAGGGGAGGGAGGGGGACACTTTGCTTGTGAATATCTCTTAAACCATAAAGGTTTGAGAGATAAGACATATATCATTCTTCATGTTTTTTTAATGCCTACAAAATAAAATAAAGTTAAAACGAAGTATTACTATCCCTTTAAACTCCAGACAATAATGTAATTTTAGAATATGTTTTAAACAGTATAGCAAAGCAAATTTTCTGGACCCATGTATTTAAACCTGGTAAATTTGAGCTAAGAGTTTGAGTTAGTGGACAATGTAATACCAGTGGAATTATAGAACTAGCATGAGTGGTATCAGGTTGGGCAATCTCATGTAGTGCACAACATGCAATATATTGAACAACTGGAGCAGTTGTTCCAAGGAGCTTACCACTGTAGCAATGTGAGCACAGAATATTTTTTGGACCCTAAGATAATGGATCTGGAAAGAAATATTGCAACACTACTTGATATTGGAAACCTGGAAAGGAGTTTGCAGGGGTGAAAAGGGTCGAGATGTAGATGAGGAGTAAGGAGAAGAGGAAGTGGGCAGAAGAAGAGGAAAGCCAGTTCTGAGCAGGCTCAAACAAATGCATTTGCAAGACACATTTGCAAAACTCCCATCTAGGAGCTGCCATTGTTATAGCCTGATAAAAGGCAAATACATTTGACAAAAAATGAAATCTTTAAGAATGGCAAAAAGATAAAATATATGCATGCAAATGCTCGTAGTCTGTCTGGTAAGATGGAGGAACTAGAAATGATTGATGATTGATGAGCAATATGATCTAATTGGTGTGTCTGAAACCTGGTTAGATGACACATATGACTTAGCAGTCAATCTAGAGGGTTATTCACTTTGTAGGAGGGGGGAAGGATATGCCTATATGTAAAGCACGCCTTAAATCCTAGTATAAGGGAAGATATAAATGAAGGTTCCAATGAAAAGGTAGATGGGTCCTGTGGGTTGAAATACACACTGGGGCTACACATAATAAAAATATGTTAGTGGGGATTTGCTATAAGCCACCAAATATTCGGAAGTTGGAGGAAGCCCAACTTTTATTGCAAATGGAAAAGGCTTCTAGGTCAGGAAAGGTAATTATAATGGAATATTTCAACTATCCTGAAACTGACTGGAGCAATATGACTTCCGGCACAACAAAATAAAATAATTTTTTAAGTATGATTAATGATAGTTTTATATTCCAACTAGTAGAGGAGCCAACTAGAAAAGAGGCCTTGCTTGACCTAGTGCTCTCAAACAATTCTGACATGATAAAGTATACAAGTAAGGGAACATTTGGGCAGCAGTGACCACAATATGATATCATTTGAAATTTGTTATGAGAAACTCAGTAGCAAGGGTTTAACAAAAACATTAGATTTTAAAAACGCTAATTTTACAAAACTAAAAGTATTAAAGGATATTCAGTGGAATGTAATTTTCAAAGATAAAAATGCTCAGGAATCATGGAATGTGTTTAAAATGCTCTTAGACAAATATACCATCAATATATACCATTGGGGAATTAGCACAAGAGGAAACCAATGTGGCTTAATAATGAGGTTTACAGGGAAATGAGATATAAGAAAAAGGCTTTTAAAGTATTTAAATCAAATGGATCAGATGCATCATTTAAAAAATACAAAGAATGTAATAAAATCTGCAAACAATCAATTAAGCTAGCTAAAATTGAAAATGAGAGAAATATTGTTAATGAGAGCAAGAAAAACCCTAAACAATTCTACAAGTATATTAATAACAAAAAAGTTAAGGTTGATATTGGCCCTCTTATGACTGAGACAGGTGAACTGATTAGTGAGGATAAGGCTATGGCTGACACCCTAAATATATTCTTTGCTTCAATATATACAAAGGAAGGAACAATGACAGGCTATGGGCAAATAGATAAAACCACAGAATTTCCTCCATCTTGTACATGGCTTACTGAGGACAAGGTCCAGAAGATACTGGAAAAGGTTATGGTGAATATAGCACCTGGACCTGACGGAATACAAAGGTACTTAAGGAACTTAGTTCAGTAATAGCAAAATCATTATACTTAATATTTATTCATTCACTTTCATCAGGCATAGTGCCCTGTGATTGGAGGAATTTATAAAGGGGGCAAGATCCAAACCAGGAAATTATAGACTTGTGAGCTTGACTTCCATAGTGGGTAAGATATTAGAAGGGTTACTAACTGACAGTATTCAGAACAATGTAAGACAAACAATATTATTAGTAGGAGTCAGCATGGTTTTATGAAGAATAGATCATGTCAGACTAATTTACTTATATTTTACGAAAGAGTAAGTAGTAATCTGGACAAGGGAATTGCTGTTGATGTAGTAAACTTGGATTTTGCAAAAGTCTTTGATACAGTACCTCACAACAGGTTACTGAATAAATTAAAAGGCTTAGGTTTGGGAAGAGTTATCTGTACATGAACTGAGAATTGGTTAAAGTGGGGTGCCACAGGGTTCAGACATGGGCCCAATGCTTTTTAATTTTGTATTAATGATATAGAAGTGGAAATTGAAAGTAGTATCTCAATCTTTACTGATGACACTAAGCTATGTAAGGAAATACATACAGAGCTGGATGTTTTTTCTCTGCAGAAGGATTTAGATAAAATAAGTGAATGGGCAGAAAAGTGGCAGATGACATTTAATGTAGATAAATGTAAGGTTATGCATTTGGGCTGTAGAAAAAATCATGCTACATATACTCTAAATCGGAAACAACTTGGGGGATCCTCATTAAAGATTTAGGAGTACTGATAGATGATAGACTTCACAGCAGTGTACAGAGTCACTTAGCTGCTGCAAGAGCAAATAGGGTACTAGCCTGCATAAAAAGAGGTGTAGATGCAAGGGATACTAATATTATCCTACCTCTGTATAAATCCTTGGTTAGGTCTCATTTAGAGTACAATTTTGGGTGCCAGTTCTTAAAAATGCATTGTTGAACTAGAAAATTTGCAGAGATGTGCAACAAAACTGATAAAGGGATTGGAGCATAAAGAGAGACTATCCAAACTGGGTTTGTTTATATTAGAGAAGAGACGTCTAAGGGGTGATATGATTACCATTTACAAATACATTCAAGATCAAAAGAAAGAACTATCCAATTAATTATTTATGCAAAGAGCTGAGCTAACACCAAGAGGTCATCCATTAAGACTAGAGGAAAGGCGCTTTCAACTAAAACAAATGCAGGAATTGTTTACAGTAAGGGCGGTAAAGCTATGGAATTCTTTTCCTCGGGATGTTGTACTTGCAGATAATGCAACTGCTTTAAAAAAAAGCAAAGGATGCCTATCTAGCACAGAACAATATTGAAAATTATGACAGATTGTTTCAATTCAGATAGGTTGATCCAGGGAACTATCTGACTGTCATTTGGAGTCAGGAAGGAATTTTGTTTACCCACTTGTGGTTAAATTAGAAATGGCTTCAGATGGCTTTTTCCCCTTCAACTGGATCAACAGGGTTGTTTTTGGCATGGGCTGAACTTGATGGAAGCATGCCTTTTTTCAGCCTCATCAACTATTTTACTATGTTACTATGTTAAGACTGGGTGAAGATGTTGAGGAGTATAGGTCAGATTTGGCACTACCGGAGGGGGCTGATTCCTTTAGCAGCCAGAGGAATAGTTCTCCTTCCAGTTTAGGTGGGAGGCAGAGTAATCAGAAACCTAGGCAATAGAGTACTCTATTATTAATTGGGTTAATAGGGTAATTTGTTGCCAGGAACGTGACTGCTGCTGAAAAGTATGTTGTCTGGGCATTTTAGTTTGGCATGTTGTGGACAGGGCAGACAAATTATTGGGAGAGGCTGTAAAGGATATAGATGCCTTGGTGTATATTGGTACCAATGGCAAAAATGGCAAAGCTGGAGGAAGACGAGGGTCCCTAAATTGACTTCACGGATCTATAGTGCAAGATGAAGGCAAGGATCTCCAGGGTAGTTTTTTTTCTGAAATAATTCCAGTGCCCTGAGCCAGTGCACAGGGAGATCAGGGAGCTAACTATATGGCTTAAGATTTGGTGTAGGAAGGATGGTTTGGGGTTTTTAGAGCACTAAGCTGACTTTGCTCTTTGGTACAATCTGTAGGGTAGTGATGGATTGCACCTAGGTAGAAAAGGAAATGCTGTAATATGTGATAGAATGCATAGAAGGCTGGAGGAGCTATTAAACTAGGAAATGGAGGGAAAGTATAGATAGTAAAAATCAGGTAGAGTTAAAGCATCATGGGGGTAGGGATAAATGTAGGTAAAAGGGAAGAACTCCTATTAACTTGAAGCTAACTGAGGTGCAAAAGGTAAAAAAGATGTTTATGGGTTATATGCCACAAACCACCAGATATTGATGATAATGTTGAGGCCACAAGCCCACAAATTAAAAACTGCACATCTTGGACCTATATAATCATACGAGATTTTAACTAGACAGATAAAAACCGGGGTAATAATGAACCCTGTTCAACTGGCAAGGGAAGTAGGTTTGTAATTATAAGAATGCTTAGAGATAACTACATGACACAAGTAGTGCAAGTGCCTAGAAGAAATAACAATGTATTGGAACTAGTTATAATGACTAACAGACATGGTGAACAATACTAATGTAGGTTAACATTTGGAAAACAGTGATCATTTGAGATCAGTATTTGTTTCAACCAAAACTCTTAGATTTGAAAAGGCTAAGTTTAAATTTTTAGTAAATTAGGTTGAAAAAAGACACAAGTCTATCAAGCTTAAAGGGATAGTAATGTTTTATAATAAAAGCAGCTCCAATTAATCTTCATAGTATTTGAGCCATGGAGAGTGTTATTTCAATACTGTCAGAGTTGTAGTTCAAGAGTAATTGAATGATAAAGTATCCCCTTCCCACCCCTTTTATTGATGTAACACTGCTCACCTCAGAGCAGCAGGGTGGTGTCCAAGAGGATTGCAGAGAGGGAAATCTTCAATTAATATAAGGGAAAAACCTGAAAAACCTGTCAATGGGGCAGGGTTTTCATTGTTCTCACAGTAAGAAGATTAAGAACCAGACTCCACATCTGAGGGGAGGAGTCTTACACGAGGTAAAAGGGGAGGGAGGGGGATAATTTATTATTATATATAATAATATACAATATATATCTTATAATTTATTATTATGAAGATTAATTGGAGCTGCTGTTTTTGTGAATCATTTCTAACTTTAACATTTGCCTCATTAACCAGAAAAATGAAAATGATATAGTTTTCCTGCTGCCAAATAAGTTAATGTATCTGAACTTCCTGTTTTTCCTACTATTACACAGTATAAACCTGTATGTTCCCTCTTGAAAGACATGTATCTAATCTCTCTTCAATGAATCCATTGTATCTGCCATTATCACATTTCTGGGCAAGGAATTCCACAATTTAGCAGACCTTACTGTAAAAAACCCCTTCCTCTGCTGAAGTTGAACCCTCCTTTCCTCTAATCCCAAGGGATGGCCCTTGGTTATTTAATCGGGCCTCGGAATGAATAGCTTACCAGAAAGATCATTGTATTGACCTCTCATATACATGTACATTGTGATAAGATCTCCTCTTTATCTTCTTTTCTCTAGAGTGAATAAACTAAGTTTGTCTAGTCATTCTTCATATGTCAAGTCTTCCATTTTCTTAATTCATTTGCTGCTCTTCACTGTACTGACTCCAGATCTAGAATATCCAGTTTTTAGAATTGGTGCCCAAAACTGCACTGCATATTTGAGGTGAGGTCTTACTGATGATTTGTTCATAGCCAAAATGATATTATCCACTCTTGCTTCAATACCCCTTTTTATGCAAGACATGACTTTGTTTTCTTTTGCTACTGCTACCTGACACTGGTCACTGCTTCAAAGTTTGTAGTCTACAAGGGTTCCCTGGTCCCCTAAAATGATTCCACTAAGTAGCATTGGGATTTTTTCTTCCCAAATGCATGACTTTACATTTTCCAAAATTATACTTCATATTCCATTTGTTTGCCCAATCTGCCATTTAATGTAAATCCCTCTGTAGAGAACAAATATCCTGTTTTGAATTTATTACCCTGCAAAATGTATATTTTTTTTAGTTTTAAAACATCTTTATTGAAGATTATGTCAGATACAATCATAAGATAACATAGCAGACAAAAGATACATCAAAAAACATGGTGCTCATCCTATATAATAATTCGCTAAATCGTGTGTAACGCCGTGACATGTGCAGTAGACACTGCTGCTTGTGCTGCAGTCATGCGCAGTAGAGACTGCCCGCGCCGCGGCTGATACAGAGCTGGGCGCTTCGAAGGAGCGTCCAGCTCTGAATCAGCCGCGGCGCGGGCGGTCTCTACTGCGCATGACTGCCCCATGACCGGGTGGCAGGGGCACTATGGTCCGTGTAACGGGCTGTTCAACTAGTCAGTATATAAGAGTCCTATACAGCACATAAATTGTCATACATCTCATACATTGGGCATATCACTCACTTAATAATACAAACCCTGCATAATTTAGTGGCATCTGCAAATATTGATAATTTGCTTTCTATGTATATTTCCAGATCATTTATATATATATTAAAAAGCACAGGCCCAATTACTGAACCCTGAAGTACTCCACTGAAAAAAATGGTCAGGATTTAAAGTTAGGTTGCATAAATATATTAAACAGTACAAACCAATGGGAAACAAGTATGAAAACAAACCACAATAATATGGTTAAATGAAAATATAAAGATGGAAATAGCAAGGAAAATGGGCATTTAACCCATTAAGGACTGCATGGTCCAGGGGTGGGGTGCTCTGGAGGACCAGGGCACTTTTTTTTCTTACAAATGTGATCTGTGATCACAGCGTGTTGTGTAGCCGCCAGGTCCATTACCAATCCTTAAAGCCCAGCTAGCCATGATGGTCCTGGCATGTCATGTGACATTAAGGGGTTAGACAATTTAAGTCTGAAGGAACAAATAATTATTTCTTGAAAAAAAGGGAATGTAACAAATATTACGATAAGGCAATTAGGTTAGCAAAAATTTAAAATGAAGCTTGAATTGCAGAGAGCAAGTCTATTTCAAAACGGTTTCAAATGTATAAAAAGCAAAACAATTTAGAAAGAGTGCATTGGACTGTTGTTCTATTCATTGATACATACTTTGAAATGAGAAATGGTAGGAGAACCTCAACATAGTAGAAGAAAATGGCAGAAGAGCCTCAACAAATAAAAAGTCAAAGCATACCATTATCAGATATAGGATTAACACAAGAGGTCAAGGGAAGAAGATTGGACAAAACTAAGACGTCATACACCCTAGGGGCCTTCCGTAACTCTGTGTAGCATTAGCAAGACCACTCTTTTTCATCTTTAGAGACTCTCCCTCAATGGACTCAGTGCCACAAGATTGGTATAAAGCCGATGAAGTGCTTTCATTTAAGAAGGGAACTAAAACAGAACCTGATAATTATAGACCTGTGAGTTTCAGTTTGACCTCAGTTGTGGGAAAACTGCTCAATGGATATTAAGGGATTACACTGAGAAGAACAAAATTATAGGCAGGAATCAGCATGGATTTATGAGGAACAGATCTTGCCAGACAAATCTTTAGCGCTCCAAAGAAAGTAATAAGCAACCTAGATAATGGTAAAGTGGTAGACAAAATATATCTAGATTTTGTAAAAGCACTTGATACAGTTCCACACAGGAGGTTGGTGAATAAAATAAGGAAATTGGTTCTAGAAGAGAATATTTGCAAATAAATAGGAAACTGAAAGATCTGGAACAGTGTTGTGGAAATTGAAATTTCACCCACCATTAAGGTTGAGTACCTCAGGTTTAAATTGTTTTTTTAACTTGTTTATAAAAATTATCTGCAAATAGGTAAAGAAAGCAACATTTCGATATTTGCAGATGTCAATAAATTCAGAGTAGGATGAATGTTCCCTGTGGTGGGATTTACATAAATGGCAATTTGGCCAACCAGATGCAATATAACATTTTATGTAGGAAAGTGTAAAGTTATGCATCTGGGGTGATCAAATTGTAATACTACTTATAAACGTAAAGGTATCATTCTAGAAGACTCATTGCTATGGAACGATCTGAGAGTCTTATAAACTGTAAACCAGGAAACACTGATCACTGTCAAACAGCAGTAGCAAAAGCAAACAAGTACTGTCTTGCATAAAAAGGGTACTGAAGCAAGAGTGGATAACATGAAGGTTTGTTTATTTTTTCCCATTTGTGTCATATCTGAAAATTGCTTCAGTTACTGTGTTAGATAAGAACTGACATTCATGTTGGAGAGCAACTCTGATGCATTCCATATGCAAAGAAATTCTGCTGCATTCCGTATGCAAAACAGCCAAAGCTATCATTCAATCAGTTTCACAAATAACTGACAAAACAGTCAGTATGGGATGAACAATTACTATATGTCACAAATACTAGATTGTCAGGTAACATAAATTATTTACACAATGAGGACTGTTTTCACTACAAATTTACAGTAAAATAAAAGCTTATTGTTAACATTATTAAAGAACAATTTTTATTATTTCACAACAAAATGTACTGTATAAACCAAATGTGATAGCCTGGGAATTTGTGGAGGAGAGGAGACAGTTATACAATTGTATTGAAGTCTGTGTGACCACAGACCTTTTTGCCTGACATAGAGGACATGAGAGTCTATGGGATTTGCTTGTAGCTTAGGAGATATATAAGCCTCAACTGCTTTGTATTATGTGGGAGACATTCTAGGATAATACCTTGAAACGTGGCTTGAATGCTGGATGTAATTTTGGGCTCAGTGAGCTGGTATATGTATCAATGAACTTTGAACCAGATATTTTTGCAGGAACACATGTGATGAAAGAAGACAGTATTATGTTTTTTGTATTGATAATGAAGAGCAATATTCTATTTAAAGAGTAGGTGACATATAATACGGGTCCTTATTTTATGTAATTGTAGTAATCCATGGAAGAAAAGTTCTGTTTCAGCCCTATAAGGACCAGTGGGGTAAGCAATGCATTGAATCACAATGTTTTGCACACCTAAAGAATACTGTGTCTTAATACTGGAACTATTTATTGCCCTATAAAAAAAACCTTCTTCTTAAAGGGATACTCACACAAAGCACATATATTGAATACAATGCTGGTCCAGTAGCCAGCACTTATTCATTCTATATCTTATATCTATTAAAAATTTGGAAGCCTCCTAAAGATGGAAGAGCTCATTTCCATACCTCTCTAAAGTTTTATCATGCTCCAGGTACCATCTTCAATATTAGTAAGGATAATTCTGTGCTCTCAGTGATGCCTCTTAGAGTGGTGGCATTCTCTTTGCATAATGGTCCACACTTCACTCCATCTGTGCAGTGATACAGTTTGTATATAATAAAGGACTGTGGCAATCTACCCCAGTTTGACATAACAAAAAATAAGCCATTGAAAGGGGGGGATATGATAACACTATATAAATATGTTCAAGGCCCATATAAAGGGCTCTCCAAAGACCTGTTCATTAACAGAACAGTACACAGGACAAGGGGCCACCCGCTTAGACTTGAGGAAAGGAGATTTAATCTACAACAGTGGAAGGGTTTCTTTACAGTAAGGACAATAAAGGTATGGAATTCACTTCCTGAGGAGGTGGTGCTATCAAATACATTAGATGCCTTTAAAAGGGGCCTGGATACTTATTTAAAAGAGCATAACATAGAGGGCTATGTACGTTAGTATTGGGATTAATATTTAGTTAGGGCTTGTTGATCCAGGGAGAAATCTGATTGCCATTTGGAATCAAGTAGGAATCCCCCCACCCATTCAAGGCAGAATTTTAAATTGCTATATTGAGGGGTTTTTTTGCCTTCTTTTGGATCAACAATGGTAAACAGGAATAAGAAAAGGGTTGAACTAGATGGACGCAAGTCTTTTTTCAACCTAAATTACTATGTTATGTTACTATGAATTGTACTAATTGTAATGTCACTTTTTGGGAATAAATTGTGTGATGTGATACTGTGGATGGGAAAATGTTCCCAGTGCACTTCAGCATCCCCCCTAGCCTCCCAAACCCTCCAAATGTCATTGAAAAACTCCCAATATCAGCTGTTCCAACAATGGAACAGATACTGTATTTGACAAAATCTAGATACAGAATATGTCATGTAACCTCAGAATTTATATATTAAGGACTATTTTAATACACTCTACAGTAATATCAAATTTTACTGTTAACAGCATTAGAGCAGAATATGTATTCCATAATAGAATTTGAAATATAAATGAAACAGGATAACCAACAAATTTGGGGAGAAGAAGGGTGAGGTAAAGGTGACAATGAAATTATGGAGCTGACAGTAATGCAATTGTTTTGAAGTCTTTGTTTGACCACAGACCTATTTTGCCAAAAGCTTGGCATGTAGCAGAATCTTTCTTGGGGTTACTGATCCATCAGGTAGTTATTACTTTGTGAGCTGCTAGTAGAATTAAGAGAGATAGGAACATCAATTGCCTTGTGTTATATGGGTAAGATAATACCTAGAAGTGTAGATTGAATGCTGCATGTGACTTTGATGTCACTGAGCTTGAATAATGGAATAATGCACTTTGATACACAGATGCCCTGAAAACAGCACAACATGTCACAGTAAATCATTTGTCTTGATAGTCAGGTCAGTGTGTGAGCATCAAGATGAAGAGTGAGGCTAACATATATCCACTCCTCATAACTTCCTGTTTTTGATTTGACCCATGATTACCAAAATAAGGTCTCTGGTACCATAATAAGTTCTCTGGTACTGTGAACAAAACAGAAAGAGAGCACCATAATGGAGAAATAATTATTATTATTGATTTTATATGTGAATTTTAACCCTTTGAATGCTCAAGAGGTCTCCAACACATTGCCCTTAGAGGTTTCCAGAGCATTGCATAAAATAATACCTTTGCATAACCTTGATTTTGTTTGAAACAGGCTTCTGCTCAGGACACCTCTCATCTAAAAAAGATAAGAGAACTGCTGCATAAGAATGAGTTAAACATCTTTCTAGGTTTATTATTTGTGGAAATATATCCTGCTTTTCAGTCCCTGCTTTAACCAATGAAATAGCAGGAAAATTGATAACCAGAAAATAGGGGGGAAATAGGTGGTCTTACTGTTAGACATCAAACAGGTTCCTGTCCCGACCCTCTTTAGTGGGTGGCAGGACTACTGGGCGATGCTTCTGCTTGATCTTCCCATGCTGCCTCCTTCTGTTCCCACTGCTACCTCTTCTCTCCCCATACAAACCATGGTCACCTCTCTAAGCTCTAATACCATGTTCTTGTTGTTAATTTATTTGTATCTCTACTCTAGCTGATGTGAAATAGCTGCCAGTCATAGACCTTTGTGCAGCTCTGTCCTGCTGCATATTTACTGTGTTGCTTCATGAATGCTTGCTGAACTATGTGTTTTCATGCTGGGTGGTAAGCTTCAGGGTGAATGGCAACATTGTCAATCAATATCTGTTTAGGACAGGTAACAAACCATCATTGCATTGGTGTCACCCATGCAAAATACTTCACTGTTGTTAAAGACTTTACTCAAATCTTTGATCAATTATCCAAGATAGCCTTCCTCCTATCAGTAAAGGAAAATAGTACAACCCTTACAAAAGACCAGTAACACAGTAGCAAAATAATTCACATTTTTCTCACATCATTTCTGGTAATGATTAAATTACTTTATTTTTAGTCCATGAGCACTTGAGTGGATAATTGCTTTGCATATTAAAAACACAGCAGTCAGGTCACTCAGCAATGGAGTTAATTTTGACGAGGGTTTTCTTTTGAGGCACTTTCTCCTGTAGGATAAATTAGCCTATAGTCACCAAAAAAGGAAATATTTACACATAAAAATGTGACCTTTTGTGCACCAGTGAGGTGTCCAAACATTGCAAAGCAATTTGTTGGCCATCCCTTGGACTCTAAAAGAGTTACAATGGATACAATGTGAGTACTAGTCTTAATTTTCAGGGCCCTATATATGAGTAATGGCCTTGTAGTGGACTTGTTACCTTAAGACACATTGGTTTATTTAACAGAGAACTAAATTGTGCCTGTATTTTACACTGGTCATTATTTTCAAAGTAGATAGTTTTTAATTAACCTTTATATTTTAATGTCACAATATGGCACTTTAGGTTAATTCCCTGAATAGTATGCTATTTAGTTATGTTTGTGCCGAATCTTACCACTCACTGTGCTATTACAAATGACCCAGTGTGTGTGTGTGTGTCTAGGTTTTTTCATAGCAAGGTGTGTGGTAAATTAGTCTAGAACAGAAATGAAGCATCATAAAGTACTACACTGTACCACAAATGTATAAAGGTTACAAATAGCTAGCCCACAAAAAAGAGTCGGGTGGCACTCCACTGTTTCATCCTCCAAACAATCAGGCAACCACATTTAAAATTTCAATAAATTTTATTGTATCGTAGTAAATAAAAAATAAACAAGGGAGGCATCAAAGGCAAGGGAGAGGGAAGATGTATCAGCTCTCTTAGGTGACCCCTGATATTGTTATTAGGGGTCACCTAAGACAGCTGATACATCTTCCCTCTCCCTTGACTTTGATGCCTCCCTTGTTTATTTTTTATTTACTACGATACAATAGAGTTTATTGAAATTTTAAATGTGGTTGCCTGATTGTTTCGAGGACGAAACAGTGGAGTGCCACCCGACTCATTTTTGTTGGTTTGTGAATGCAGGACTGGAGTACTCGATTGGGGTTTGAGCACCCTGAAGACGTCCAGGAATCGGTGAGTTCCATTCATTTTTCTTCAGTGAAGTTGCATATTTATATGCTGGGATGGAAATGTAACGAGGCATGTAGTACTCATGTACTGTTATTATATACAAATAGCTAGCCCACCATAGTTTTTAATTATCTTTAAAATAATAAATCTTATCTTAAGGTGACAGGTCCACTTTAATTCTGGGGCAAACATTTGTACTATAGCGAACATAATAAACATACCAAAAATTTCTTATGGCTTATCTACTTTTTTTGTTTCTTTTCTTTAATACATTTTCTATTATTCATTGTATTCAATAAAAAATATGAACATCATAACGTAATAAATAATCCAAACAAAAGGGTGAAGAAAACAAGAGAGAATGATAAGGAATGTACAGCATAGTTCCAGTGAAATCATGATGTTTCTAAAGAAATTGACTGGGAACTATTCATCCATGATAGATGTATTTCTGAATTTTCATATCATGTGATCTGGTACAAAGCCAGTCCATTTGAAGCAAGAGTTTAATGTGTTTCAGGGTATCTTACCATTTCAGTTTTGGTTTAAGTCAGGTAGAGGCAATTGTGAGCCTGGATGCACTGCAGATAGTTAGCAAGCTACCACTGATGTGACAAAAAATTCTACACTCTACCCCCAAAAGAGTAATGCTTCATTGCTAACAAATTTAGAGAAAGATAATCCAGAATCCACAGTGTATTCTCTCTGGAATAAGGTATGCCATATGTAGAATTTTGTAAGCCTTATAAGCTTGTATAAGTTTGTATTCTCAAAGTCACAGGTTATTTTGGAACATATCCTTGCAAAATTTTCTTCAGTTATCTCTGTCATTGTTTGTTCCCAGAAGGTTTTAGATTTGAGCTGTTGAATAATCCCTGTTTCAATAACTGACTGCCAAAGTGGTTGTGGAATATAGAGACTGATTTTACAGAAGTATGGCAGGTGGAATGCTCACAAAGGACTTGTGAAGCAAAAGACTGAGTTTTGATGAGATAGGCTCTGTGGGTCCCTTAAAAACTGGATATTCATGAAATCAAGGCCTGCACCTCATTGTTCCAACACCAGGCCTTATGAACAGAAACTCTTTTCAGAACCCCGGACAGTTCCCTGGCCTGGATGTATGCTGCACTCTGGGGCAGGCTTATCCCTGCCTCGTCCATACCTTGCTTTTCCTAGGGCCTGTAGGTGGAGAGCCAGAGTCTGCTTTCCACTGTCCGACTGAGGTAGGTACATGTTTCCCAGGTCTTTTAACCCACAAAAGTAAAAGGGGTGGCTGAACATGCTTTGTACATTTGTGTATTTCATTTGTATAATGTGATGCAATGATACTAGCTGAGTCAGCTCATGGGCTGCCTCAGATATGCCCATCAAAAGGGCACCGGAGAGTCCACATACCTTAGAGCAAACAATACTATGAGCATTTGTGGATTGTCTGTGGGACATTGGGAAGCTCTCCAGGGCATCTTCCATTGAAATAGAGTTAACTCCAGATGATGGGGAGAGTTAATCCAGAGACCCAGGGAGAGATTGTCTGCGTCTTTCCTATTGGTAAGGCAAGATGCAGGCAATACCCTGACTGGAAGATTCAGATCTCCTGGCCAAGACCCAGACTCCTGATTGGCCCTCTCCTCCCTGAAGATTTCTGTGTGTGTGTGTGGGGGGTTGATTGTTGTGTCTGATGCAGAGTTACATGGGCCATTTCCTTGGTCTGGTTATTAGCCTATTTCAAGATGGATTCAAGCTCCTGCTGAATTCTGATACCCTAAAATTATGCTGTGCCCTCATTGTATTCTGATGTGCTGTTAAAGGGATAGTAATACTTCGTTTTAACTTTATTTTATTTTGTAGGCATTAAAAAAACATGAAGAATGATATAAGTCTTATCTCTCAATCCTTTATGGTTTATGAGATATTCACAAGCAAAGTTCCCCTCCTCGCCCCTTTTACCTAGTGTAAGCCATCTCTTCTCAGATGTGGATCAGGTTGTATGACCAGACAGATAACAGAAGGGGACAATTTTCTTTGTATGAAAACAATGAAAGCCCTTCCCCCCTTGACAAGTTTTTCAGCTTTTTCCCTTATCTTAATTGAAGATTGTCCCTCTCTGCAGTCTACCTGGGCACCTCCCTTCTGATCTGGTTGAACGGGGGGGGGGATACTTTGTTTGTGAATATCTCTTAAACCATAAAGGTTTGAGAGATAAGACTTATATCATTTTTCATGTTTTTTTAATGCCTACAAAATAAAATAAAGTTAAAACGAAGTATTACTATCCCTTTAAGCCTGCAATAAAGGAGTTGGTGCTTTCACTCAGCTTGATATTGCATTCTTTATATTCTGGACCCATTGTGGGTCCCATAGAGGCTGAAGGACTTTCATTACAGGGCTGTTAATAGTTTGAGATCCAGAAAGGCACTGAACATATTGCCCTGCAATACAGCAGCTACGTATGTAGAACTTACAGGGTTAAATTTATTGTTCCACATTGCTTCAGAGTCATACTCAATGGGTTCAAGAGTTTCCAGAAATAAAATTAGATTTTGAATACAAATTCCACAAAAATAATTACACCTATTTTATTTTTAAAAATAATATATAGAAATGGGAACAAGAAGCAGTTGGTCTACTGAAATGACCCTGTTGCTGACCCCTAATCTTGCTATTCTAGGCAGCTGCCTAGTTTGCCTGGATCATGCATGGGCCCTGTCTGTAGTTATACTGTGATTATGATGCCCTCCAATTAAATGCAAGTCATGCATTTTATATAGCGTGAGAGTCCAACTTTTTAGATGACTAGAGATAGGGATGAGAAAATCTTCAAAGATTAATTTCATGGATTGATTTATAGAACCTAACAAAACTTATTGAAAGGATGGGATGGGTGTGAGAAAAAGCCAAGGGAAGGAAGTGAGTGTGAGCCAAGAGGAGGAAAGGGGAGAATAGCACTGAGGAAATAGAAGGAGGCTGTGAAAAAGGGTAGGCCTAAGGTGCAGGGTATGGTGGAAGGAGACACTGTCAATGGGGCTAGCGAATGGAGGAAACTTAGTTGAAAAAAGGAGGGGAGATGGGTGCCATAGAAAGTAATCTACTGTGATGACCCTCTAGTTAAGTGTTTTTTATTGTCATTTATATGAATCCATTTCTAACTTTCTGACTTCACTGCAAAATAAATAATAATTCTATTTTGAAAGTTGTGTTTTGGGTTTTGCAATATGGCAATATGGATAGCTGAAGACATTATCTTTTGCATCAGACATTATGGTAAGAATATCAGTGTCTTCCTGAACACTCTCTTGATCCAAGTTTCAAAGAGGGGAAAAAACGAATAGTTTTTAGTACCAAAATATGCCCAACAAACTGTTTTTTGTGTGCTATGACTTCCTAATAGTGATGATCGAGCACCCCGATGCTCGGGTGTTCGGGTGCTCTGGCCGAGCGCCCCCGGAGGCTCGAGTGCTCGGCCGAGCACCCGAGCCCCATTGAAGTCAATGGGAGGACTCGAGCATTACACCAGGCACCCCCTGCTCTGATGAGGGGAGGGTGCCTGGTTCATAGGAAAAGGTCAGAAAATGATGGAAACACCACAGAAATGGTTCAGGGACAGCATAGGGAGGATGTCTGGATGCATCTTGGACTCCAACGTCGCTGCTGGGAACGATGTTTCGCCCGTAGTACGCCATTTTTACAGACTGACAGTAAAACACACAAAAAGGAAGATAAAAACGATTTTAGGCGAAAAATTGTTACCAAACAGTATTTGCTGTATAGTTACTTGTATATCATCTGCAAATTCTGCAAAAAATGTCATCGATTTTTCGGAACTGGGGCCATGATTAAGAGGGAAACGTGCGCAGCGTAAAGCAGGTGTTCAACATGGTTATGGCCCGGGTAAGGTACAGCATTCAGGAACGGAGGCCGCAGCTACCACAGGTTTTACAACATGTCCGTTTGCCCTTGTTAAGTCCAAAATTTATAGTCGGAACAGTGGGGTCTGATCCATTGAGTAAAAGTGACGAAGTGACTTAGTGGATGAAGCCAAGAACTTCCTTCTGCTCTGTCGAACACCCCAGCCCTATTTAATTCAATGGGAGGACCTGAGGCACTCCGATACAACCTGTATATCACAAAATGGAGGGCCTCATTCACATTGTGGTACAATAGTTCAGGTAGTGGTCCAACACTCATAAAGCCTATGCACTAAGTGAAAGGGCTGCCAAAAATTAGACTGAAATGTCACTCCAATACACCCTTTATTACACATAAAGGAGGGCATCATACACACCCTTGAAAAATTAGGATTAATGGCCTGCTGGTGACCCTCTAAAACATTAGGGGCGAGGGCATGCCGCTAAGCTGACCATCTAAAACATTAGGAATGAGGGTCTGCTGCTGAGCCGACCATCTAAAACATTATGGGTGAGGGTCTGCTGCGGAGCTGACCATCCTAAACATTATATGCGAAGGCCCGCTAGTGAGCTGACGCTATAAAACATTATATGAGAGGGCCCGCTAGAGAGCTGACCCAATAAAACATTATATGAGAAGGCCCGCTGGTGAGCTGACCTATACAAAAATTGTCAAACAGGGCCCGCTGGTGAGCTGGCCCTATATAAAAATTATATCACAGGGCCCGCTGGTGAGCTGGCCCTATATAAAAATTATATCACAGGGCATATGGAAGAGGAGGAGGAGGATGAGAAGATTAAGAGTCAACCATATACCCGTTTTTTGGGTGGAAGGGGTGAATGGGAATACAGAGTATTCCCATCATTGTAAATAACATATCTAAAGTGACTTTATGTTCACCCGGGGCTTTCCTCCAGTGGAGTGGAGAAGTCAGGGGAAATCCAGGCCTTGTTCATTTTTATAAGTGTCAACCTATCAGCATTTTCGGTGGAAAGGCGGATACGCTTATCTGTTATGATGCCACCAGCAGCACTAAATACCCGCTCAGACAGAACGCTGGCGGCAGGGCAGGCCAGCACCTCCAAGGCGTAGAGTGCCAGTTCATACCACGTGTCCAGCTTGGACACCCAGTAGTTGTAAGGCACAGATGGATCAGTGAGGACGCTGACACGGTCTGCTACGTACTCCTTCACCATCTTCCAAAACTTTTCCCTCCTTGTGACACTAGGCCGCGCATCAGGGTGAGGGTGCTGGCGGGGTGTCATGAAGGTGTCCCACGCCTTGGAGAGTGTTGCCCTGCCTTTGTCAGAACTGCTGTGTGCTCCCCTTTTCTCCCCTTCTCGGTTGGCCAAGGTAGCACGTACTCTGCCGCCAGCGTTGTCAGATGGAAAATTTTGGAGCAATTTTTCGACAAGAACCTTCTGGTATTGCACCATTTTGCTTGTCCTCTCCACCGGAGGAATGAGAGATGAGAAATTCTCTTTGTAGCGGGGGTCCAGAAGGGTGAACACCCAGTAATCCGTGTTGTCTAAAATGCGTATAACGCATGTGTGCCAGAGTACCAACAGGCAAGATTTCGCTGTCCTCACCAGGAGGATGACTCTCAATCTCCTCATCCTCTTCCTCCTCTTCTGCCCACCCACGCTGAAGAGATGGAAATAAAGTTCCATGGCTACCCTCTGTAGCGGAGGCAACCGTGTCTTCCTCCTCCTCCTCCTCCTCCGCCTCCTCCAATTGTCGCTGAGAAGACGAAGTGAGGGTGCTCTGGCTATCACCTTGTGTAAGCTCTTCCTCCCCCATTTCCACCTCTTCCACATGCAAAGCGTCGGTTTTAATTGTGAGCAGCGAGCGTTTCAGTAGACACAGAAGTGGGATGGTTACACTGATAATAGCGTTATCGCCGCTCACCATCTGTGTCGATTCCTCAAAATTGCGTAAAACCTCACAGAGGTCTGACATCCATTCCCACTCCTCACTTCTGATTAGAGGAAGTTGAACGGAGAGGCGACGACCGTGTAACAGCTGGTACTCCACTACTGCCCTCTGCTGCTCACAAAGCCGGGCCAACATGTGGAAGGTGGAGTTCCAGCGCGTGCTCACGTCACACAGCAGCCGGTGAGCTGGCAATTGTAAGCGCTGCTGCAGCGTCAACAGGCCGGCTGAAGCTGTAGATGACTTACGGAAATGTGCACACACGCGGCGCACCTTCGTCAAGAGATCATGCAAATTGGGGTAGGTTTTTAGAAATCGCTGAACCACTAAATTAAATACATGCGCTAGGCATGGTACGTGTGTGAGCTTGCCGAGCTCCAAAGCCGCCACCAAGTTACGCCCATTATCACACACAACCATGCCTGGTTGCAGGTTGAGTGGCGAGAGCCACTGCTCGGTCTGGTGACTAATCCCCTGCAACAGCTCTGAGGCCGTGTGCTGTTTGTCCCCAAGGCAGATCAGCTTCAGAACGGCCTGTTGACGCTTCCCCACTGCAGTGCTACACTGCTTCCAGCTACCGGCTGATGGGTGAGTGGCGCTGCGTGCAGAGAATTCGGAGGTGGAAACGGAGGAGGAGGAGGAGGAGCCAATAACGTAGGTGCTGGCGGAAACCCTGATGGAGGTAGGGCCCGCAATCCTTGGCGTGGGTAGCACCTGTGCCATCCCAGGGTCCGAGTCGCTCCCAGCCTCCACGACATTCACCCAGTGTGCCGTCAGGGAAATGTAGCGTCCCTGGCCACAAGCACTTGTCCATGTGTCAGTCGTTAAGTGGACCTTCCCAGTAACTGCGTTGGTCAGGGCACGGGTGATGTTAAGGGACACATGGTGGTGTAAGGCGGGGACGGCACACCGGGAAAAGTAGTGGCGGCTGGGGACTGCGTACCGAGGGACAGCTGCTGCCATCAGGCTGCAGAAGGACTCAGTGTCCACAAGCCTAAATGGCAGCATTTCGATGGCCAGTAATTTGGAAAGGTGTGAGGTTAGTGCTATGGCCTGTGGGTGGCTGGGTATTTTCGCTTGCGCTCAAATGCCTGGGGTAACGACATTTGGACGCTGTGCTGGGACAGGGAAGTGGATGTGGTCGCTGATGATGCTTCAGATGGTACAGGTGCAGGGCGGGAGGTATGCGGGCCTGCGCCTTCGACAGGCGATTGGCCTGCACCGAAAACAGGGGAAGAGGAGGCAGTGGTGTGGCCTGCAGACACAGATTGGCGATCCGGGCGTTCCTCCCAGTTATTACGGTGCTTGGATGCCATGTGTCGGATCATGCTGGTGGTGGTGAGGTTGCTAGTGTTCATGCCTCGGCTCATTCTGGTGTGGCACAGGTTGCAAACTACAATTCTTTTGTCGTCCGCACTTTCCTTAAAAAAACACCATACCGCGGAACACCTAGCCCTTGGCAAGGGAGATTTACGCAAGGGGGTGCTCCGTGGAACATTTGCGGGCCGGTTTGGTGCGGTCCGCCTTCTTTCTTTAGCCACACCACTGCCTCTTCCAGCCTGTTGCGGTGCTGCAGATGGCTCACCCTCAGGACTGCTGTCATCGCTCGGCTTTCCACCTTCCCAGGTGGGGTCAGTGACCTCATCGTCCACCAAGTCCTCCTCCACTTCCTCACTCTGATCATCCTCCTCATTTCTTGATCCCACCACATCCTCAGTCATTGACAACTGTGTATCATCCTCCTCATCAAGGTCTTGAGACAGTAATTGTGGTTGATTTGATGGCAACTGTGTCTCATCATCATCATCCACTTCCTTTGACCTTAAATGCCGTTCCCCTCTGTCATCTTCTTGTGATTGGGTACCCTCTAGAGGTTGTGAATCAGGGCACAAGATCTCATGTTCCTCTGCAAGCGTGCTTGGAGAGAGGTTCAAATCAAGGATTGGTGATGAGACGAGCTCCTCACTATATCCCAGTGTGGGATCACTTCTTTGGCCAGACCCTCTATGGTGGGAGGAAGGATGATCAGGGGGAGGATTATGTTGACCAGACTCTTGGCTAGTGAGAGTGGACTTGGTGGAAGACAGGGTGGTGCTTAACCGACTGGAAGCAGTATCAGCTGAAATCCAACCGACCACCTGTTCGCAGTGGTCTGACCTCGAGAGTGATGTCCTGCGACGCCCTGTAAACTGAGACATGAAGCTAGGTATGGTGGATGTCTTTCTTTCTTGTGCTCTGGCACCAGGCACAGTTTCTACGCGTCCTGACCCGCGCCCTGAACTATCAGGATCATGTCCACTTCCCCGTCCCTTTTTACCCGCCTTCTTCATATTAAACGGAATATATGCCGGTAATCTGTGGCTAGGCACACGAAACAGAATGTGACGCTAATCTGCGGCTAGGCACACTAAACAATATGTGACGTTAATCTGCGGCTAGGCACACTAAACAATATGTGACGCTAATCTGCGGCTAGGCACACTAAACAGAATGTGACGCTAATCTGCGGCTAGGCACAGTGAACGGAATATGTGACGTTAATTTGTGAATTTGCACACTAAACAATATGTGACGTTAATTTGTGAATTTGCACACTAAACAATATGTGACCCTAATCTTCGGCTAGGCACACTAAACAGAATGTGACGCTAATCTGCGGCTAGGCACAGTGAACGGAATATGTGACGTTAATTTGTGAATTTGCACACTAAACAATATGTGACGTTAATTTGTGAATTTGCACACTAAACAATATGTGACGCTAATCTGCGGCTAGGCACACTAAACAGAATGTGACGCTAATCTGCGGCTAGGCACAGTGAACGGAATATGTGACGTTAATTTGTGAATTTGCACACTAAACAATATGTGACGTTAATTTGTGAATTTGCACACTAAACAATATGTGACGCTAATCTGCGGCTAGGCACACTAAACAGAATGTGACGCTAATCTGCGGCTAGGCACAGTGAACGGAATATGTGACGTTAATTTGTGAATTTGCACACTAAACAATATGTGACGTTAATTTGTGAATTTGCACACTAAACAATATGTGACGCTAATCTGCGGCTAGGCACACTAAACAGAATGTGACGCTAATCTGCGGCTAGGCACACGAAACAGAATGTGACGCTAATCTGCGGCTAGGCACAGTGAACGGAATATGTGACGTTAATTTGTGAATTTGCACACTAAACAATATGTGACGTTAATTTGTGAATTTGCACACTAAACAATATGTGACGCTAATCTGCGGCTAGGCACACTAAACAATATGTGACGCTAATCTGCGGCTAGGCACACGAAACAGAATGTGACGCTAATCTGCGGCTAGGCACACGAAACAGAATGTGACGCTAATCTGCGGCTAGGCACAGTGAACGGAATATGTGACGTTAATTTGTGAATTTGCACACTAAACAGAATGTGACAATAATCTATGGCTAGGCACACGTTTAAAATGGCCCTTTTTGTCGCTGCGTTGTAAAATAATTGGCCCTGTGCACCTAACAGAATATGTCAGCTTGTCACTGCACTGTGAAATATTTGTCCCTGTGCACCTAGTACAATGTCACCTTAGAACATGTCCCCCCCCACAAAAAAATGAAATTCTGCCACCCCCAAAAAAAATTAAATGCTGCCCCCACACACAACAGTCCTAAAAAGGACTTTTGGGTCTTGAAAGAGTTTCAACACTTTTATTCTCCCTACACTAACTTCCTGTGCATCTAGTATTATATGTCACCTTACTAATATCCCCCCCACAAAAAAAAAAGGAAATTGTGCCCCCCCAAACAAAATATAAATGCTGCCCCCACACACAACAGTCCTAAAAAGGACTTTTGGGTCTTGAAAGAGTTCCAACAATTTTATTCTCCCTACACTGACTTTCCCTGCCTGAGCGCATCTCTCCCTGGCTAAGAATGAGCCGAACTCGCGCGTCGGGTGCTATACAGCACCCGATCACGGGTTCTGGCCAGCCAATCAGTGTAATGCCAGCAGCCAACATGGCTGCTGGCATTACACTGATGTCAGAGCCTCCCCGCACGTTTATTGGCTGCGCAGCAGCCGCGAAACGTGCGGGGAGGAGACCCGAACATGGCGGGCGAGCACATGCGGTACTCGTACGAGTACCGCCATGTGCCGAGCAGAGTGATGCTCGAGCCGAACCGAGCTTCGGCCGAGCATGCTCGCTCATCACTACTTCCTAATCATTTTGCACTTTTTTATGAACAAATGGTTACTTTACAACACTTGCACCAAGGGGTAATTTTGAATGCTACAATGTTGAAGGTATGCTATTCCTCTGTGCACTGTTTCACACATGTATTAACAGGGCACAGAGGACATCAGAGGTAAATCCTTATGTTTTCTTATTATGCAATAAAGGTTGAGTTAAAGACATATTCACACTAAATTTGTGCACTGGAAGAGTTGTATGCACCTGTTTGTACTAAAGGTGCTTGACACTAGTGACTAGTCCATCACTAAGTTTGTCTTTGCTTTTCTGAAAACCGTCTATTGAGACAATATAGTGCAGCCTTGAGAGAAACATAAAATAGTACATTTATTGAACAAAAAATGTTTCAGCTCTCAACATTCCGAGTGGTGATCTAAAGCTTACACACCTTCCTGTGCTTACTCTTAAAGTTCCTTGAGGAAGTCAATGTGTAAGCAAGGTGTGAAATGTGGTAAATCATTGAAAAACATATTGCAAGGCTGGCCCATTTTTGCTTTGTTTTATTTTTTTCTTTTCAATAAGTATAGTATTTTATTTTACCCTGATGGACCCTCCTGCTTTGTCTTTAAGAATGTGGAACCTTATGTCACATCACATTCCATAAAGCAATGTAAACCTACATATGTTATACTTCACTAAATAAATGATTAATTTGTGATTCTTATACTACACCTGTACTCATTTTTTATTGATTGAGGGAATCCACATAGTATAAAAAATGTGGCAACACTGACTCTAAAAAGTTATAAATAATTACATTTGTTCATAAAAATATCTTATTTTTTAGCATAAACATAGAATCACATTGATTTTAATAATTTAAAAGTGGATATTCATTTTCAAACAGGAAAAGATTTGTTTACTACAAGATTAAACAACATTGAGATCATAGCGTTGATCACTCATAAGGAGGAGAATTCCCAGGAAAAAAGCTTGTAATTTTTTTAGAGAAAGTGAAGACATTGCACTATGGAAGTTCAGCATCTTCAGGAGGGTTTGACCGGGAGTTGATAAAATTACCCACAAAGCCAGGAGCTTTATAATACTTGGGCTTTTACTGCGGGCCTCTTGTTTCAGGAGGTCACATTTTGGGTTCCCATCAGTGCTAGTTATACAGGAAGCAACCAATGTAATCCTGTGGTCAGATGGAAGCATGGTAGCTATTTTGGATGCACAGCATATATACTAGGCTGCTTTTAGCACAAGTAAGAAGGGCAACGTGAAGCCATACAGCTACTGTATTGTTGGACTACAACCCCTATCATTCTCTAACAACCAATGACAGGTGAAAGTGAAGGAATTTAGTCCAAGAGCACCTTAAGGGCCTCACATTGCCTACTTATGATTGAAGGACTCAATATTTTTTTGCTAGGGTAGACGTATCCTCATTTACTATAAACAAGAAATAGTTATGACAGAGTATTAGTATTGTCTGTAGATTACAATGTACAGAGAAAGGGCTCATGCAGGTCTTTCCTGATTGTGTTGTGATCAAAGACTATGTAATTATTTTTCTTTAGATTCCTGAACATGTTAACATGCCTCCAGTTGATGTGGTGAGACTCCTGACTGTCCCACATCACCCAAGCATACTGGGAAAGATGCATTATGTATTAAGAGACTTCCCTTATATCTGTTGCTCTATTATGCCTCTTTTAAGGTTAAATATTTCTTAATGCATAGGATTCATTGATTAACATAGGAATTAGGGTCACTGGGGTGACTAAAGAATGAGTATTCATTGTGTACCTGTCATAAGATTTGTAGACTGCCTTGAAATGGAAAAAATGGCCACTGCTATCCTGTGTGGAACCAAAAATACATAAAAGTGAAGATATGAAACAACATACCCGTAGTGGTACAGATCTTGAATAATACAGTTTAAGTTACCGGTACTTTAAAGGATAATTACATTTTCCATTAAATAGCTTTGAAGTTATTTTGCATTTGTAAACAGAAATGTTTTACTTTGCTTTTACCTATATAAGAAAACACAAATAACTGTTAAACACATGAGCCTGTATTTTACATTTCCACTGGGACAAAAGATTTGACTTTGATAGAAAACTCTGGTGGAAATGAAAGATGCTGTCAAAATAATATAGTGTAAATGCTTTCATAAGCAGTATAAAGCATATTGCAGTTTCTTTATCATCTGTTTTTTCTAATGGTATTTAGAAAACCTTTCATTACCATCCCCATCTTCCACTTCAGCTCTATTTCCCAGACAATCACTGTCAAATGAAATTAAAGTCACCCACAGATTGGTTTATTGAGTGACAGAGCAGACCTCTCTAGAGGAAGACAGAGCAGTGCAGCTCCTCACAATGCCAAAACACATATACTAATTATTTCTACACTGGTTGACATTGCCAGCAGACCCTTTCTAGCTCTGTATGCCTTTTCTAGATTGAATCACTTTTAAGAAATGATTTTCTACTGGTCAGGAACAGAAGCAGTGACACATGCTACAGGTTAAAATGGAATTTCACATTATTATAGCATTGTTTCATGACTATAGTTTGCAAGTGTAAATTCAAAACTGCTAAGCAACTGTTCAAAATTGTAAGGATCACTGGATAGTACGTGATTCAGCTTGCACATTAAAGCTTATTCACATTTATTTCTTCCCATTTTTGTGTATATATTGTCATGATGCCAGAGTAAAGACAAAACTATTCAAACTGAGAGGTGAAGTAATTACACACTAAACATTGTTTATCATTTGGATTTCTTTTTTTGCCTTTTCCTAATCAATATAATTTAATCCTAATAAACCCTCTTGACAGTAAGCACCACATTGTGGTATCCCCATGAAGCAGATTACTTAATTTAATACTAAAAGAAAACTGTCCCCTCACCTGAGTCAGCCCAACAAAATCACTGCTTGCCTTAAAAGTGCCATTGCATAGGTTCATTGGTCAAGTGAACATAAAACCCAGGTGGGATCTCAGACCTCTCTATATCCATAAATTTGTATTTGGGATTAGAGAGCAAAATTTCATACAAGGGGGTCAAAAGACATTCAATAAACTTACCTCCTGGGATTTGGTATGGGGGTTTTATGCCTGGCGAAGTATGTGGGGGTGGGGTTGTTGTAGAGGTTGTCTGTGATCTCCATCCCCCACCACTTTAATTTGGTAATAAAAGAAAAATATATACCATACATTTAATCCAGTTTCAGTTCTTACTTTCCCATATCTAGATTACAATAATTTAATACTAACTAGTAATAGTAATAATAATCAAGAAAAAACTGTTAAAAGACTTGCTATACCAACTGTCAAATTCTATAGGGTCTTCTGTACAACCCCTTCAGAAGGCAAAGCAGACATCAGCAAACACTATTATGGTTTTATATTTGTCCTATCACTGTTGGCAGTTGAAACTTTAAGACAGGTGTTGCATTTGTTTTCATTTTTATTATATTTTTTATTCTCCATTGGGGTTATAAAGAAAAATAGAGGGAGATTTATGAAAGTAGAGTTAATCGAAAAGAAATATGTTAAAATGGCTGGAAGACATCTCTGGTAGTTCTAAAAGTATTAACAAAAGTTTAGGAGTAGTGATGATCGAGCACCCCGATGCTCGGGTGTTCGGGTGCTCTGGCCGAGCGCCCCCGGAGGCTCGAGTGCTCGGCCGAGCACCCGAGCCCCATTGAAGTCAATGGGAGGACTCGAGCATTACACCAGGCACCCCCTGCTCTGATGAGGGGAGGGTGCCTGGTTCATAGGAAAAGGTCAGAAAATGATGGAAACACCACAGAAATGGTTCAGGGACAGCATAGGGAGGATGTCTGGATGCATCTTGGACTCCAACATCGCTGCTGGGAACGATGTTTCGCCCGTAGTACGCCATTTTTACAGACTGACTGTAAAACACACAAAAAGGAAGATAAAAACGATTTTAGGCGAAAAATTGTTACCAAACAGTATTTGCTGTATATTTACTTGTATATCATCTGCAAATTCTGCAAAAAATGTCATCGATTTTTCGGAACTGGGGCCATGATTAAGAGGGAAACGTGCGCAGCGTAAAGCAGGTGTTCAATGTGGTTATGGCCCAGGTAAGGTACAGCATTCAGGAACGGAGGCCGCAGCTACCACAGGTTTTACAACATGTCCGTTTGCCCTTGTTAAGTCCAAAATTTATAGTCGTAACAGTGGGGTCTGATCCATTCAGTAAAAGTGACGAAGTGACTTAGTGGATGAAGCCAAGAACTACCTTCTGCTCTGTCGAACACCCCAGCCCTATTTAATTCAATGGGAGGACCTGAGGCACTCCGATACAACCTGTATATCACAAAATGGAGGGCCTCATTCACATCGTAGTACAATAGTTCAGGTAGTGGTCCAACACTCATAAAGCCTATGCACTAAGTGAAAGGGCTGCCAAAAATTAGACTGCAATGTCACTCCAATACACCCTTTATTACACATAAAGGAGGGCATCATACACACCCTTGAAAAATTAGGATTAATGGCCTGCTGGTGACCCTCTAAAACATTATGGGTGAGGGTCTGCTGCGGAGCTGACCATCCTAAACATTATATGCGAAGGCCCGCTAGTGAGCTGACGCTATAAAACATTATATGAGAGGGCCCGCTAGAGAGCTGACCCAATAAAACATTATATGAGAAGGCCCGCTGGTGAGCTGACCTATACAAAAATTGTCAAACAGGGCCCGCTGGTGAGCTGGCCCTATATAAAAATTATATCACAGGGCCCGCTGGTGAGCTGGCCCTATATAAAAATTATATCACAGGGCCCGCTGGTGAGCTGGCCCTATATAAAAATTGTATCACAGGGCCCGCTGGTGAGCTGGCCCTATATAAAAATTGTATCAGAGGGCATATGGAAGAGGAGGAGGACGATGAGAAGATTAAGAGTCAACCATATACCCGTTTTTTGGGTGGAAGGGGTGAATGGGAATACAGAGTATTCCCATCATTGTAAATAACATATCTAAAGTGACTTTATGTTCACCCGGGGCTTTCCTCCAGTGGAGTGGAGAAGTCAGGGGAAATCCAGGCCTTGTTCATTTTTATAAGTGTCAACCTATCAGCATTTTCGGTGGAAAGGCGGATACGCTTATCTGTTATGATGCCACCAGCAGCACTAAATACCCGCTCAGACAGAACGCTGGCGGCAGGGCAGGCCAGCACCTCCAAGGCGTAGAGTGCCAGTTCATACCACGTGTCCAGCTTGGACACCCAGTAGTTGTAAGGCACAGAGGGATCATTGAGGACGCTGACACGGTCTGCTACGTACTCCTTCACCATCTTCCAAAACTTTTCCCTCCTTGTGACACTAGGCTGTGCATCAGGGTGAGGGTGCTGGCGGGTTGTCATGAAGGTGTCCCACGCCTTGGAGAGTGTTGCCCTGCCTTTGTCGGAACTGCTGTGTGCTCCCCTTTTCTCCCCTTCTCGGTTGGCCAAGGTAGCACGTACTCTGCCGCCAGCGTTGTCAGATGGAAAATTTTGGAGCAATTTTTCGACAAGAACCTTCTGGTATTGAACCATTTTGCTTGTCCTCTCCACCGGAGGAATGAGAGATGAGAAATTCTCTTTGTAGCGGGGGTCCAGAAGGGTGAACACCCAGTAATCCGTGTTGTCTAAAATGCGTATAACGCGTGGGTCACGGGAAAGGCAGCCTAACATAAAGTCAGCCATGTGTGCCAGAGTACCAACAGGCAAGATTTCGCTGTCCTCACCAGGAGGATGACTCTCAATCTCCTCATCCTCTTCCTCCTCTTCTGCCCACCCACGCTGAAGAGATGGAACTAAAGTTCCATGGCTACCCTCTGTAGTGGAGGCAACCGTGTCTTCCTCCTCCTCCTCCTCCTCCTCCTCCTCCGCCTCCTCCAGTTGTCGCTGAGAAGATGAAGTGAGGGTGCTCTGGCTATCACCTTGTGTAAGCTCTTCCTCCCCCATTTCCACCTCTTCCACATGCAAAGCGTCGGTTTTAATTGTGAGCAGCGAGCGTTTCAGTAGACACAGAAGTGGGATGGTTACACTGATAATAGCGTTATCGCCGCTCACCATCTGTGTCGATTCCTCAAAATTGCGTAAAACCTCACAGAGGTCTGACATCCATTCCCACTCCTCACTTCTGATTAGAGGAAGTTGAACGGAGAGGCGACGACCGTGTAACAGCTGGTACTCCACTACTGCCCTCTGCTGCTCACAAAGCCGGGCCAACATGTGGAAGGTGGAGTTCCAGCGCGTGCTCACGTCACACAGCAGCCGGTGAGCTGGCAATTGTAAGCGCTGCTGCAGCTTCAACAGGCCGGCTGAAGCTGTTGATGACTTACGGAAATGTGCACACACGCGGCGCACCTTGGTCAAGAGATCATGCAAATTGGGGTAGGTTTTTAGAAATCGCTGAACCACTAAATTAAATACATGCGCTAGGCATGGTACGTGTGTGAGCTTGCCGAGCTCCAAAGCCGCCACCAAGTTACGCCCATTATCACACACAACCATGCCTGGTTGCAGGTTGAGTGGCGAGAGCCACTGCTCGGTCTGGTGACTAATCCCCTGCAACAGCTCTGAGGCTGTGTGCTGTTTGTCCCCAAGGCAGATCAGCTTCAGCACGGCCTGTTGACGCTTCCCCACTGCAGTGCTACACTGCTTCCAGCTACCGGCTGATGGGTGAGTGGCGCTGCGCACAGAGAATTCGGAGGTGGAAACGGAGGAGGAGGAGGAGGAGCCAATAACGTAGGTGCTGGCTGAAACCCTGATGGAGGTAGGGCCCGCAATCCTCGGCGTGGGTAGCACCTGTGCCATCCCAGGGTCCGAGTCGCTCCCAGCCTCCACGACATTCACCCAGTGTGCGTCAGGGAAATGTAGCGTCCCTGGCCACAAGCACTTGTCCATGTGTCAGTCGTTAAGTGGACCTTCCCAGTAACTGCGTTGGTCAGGGCACGGGTGATGTTACGGGACAAATGGTGGTGTAAGGCGGGGACGGCACACCGGGAAAAGTAGTGGCGGCTGGGGACTGCGTACCGAGGGACAGCTGCTGCCATCAGGCTGCGGAAGGACTCAGTCTCCACAAGCCTAAATGGCAGCATTTCGATGGCCAGTAATTTGGAAAGGTGTGAGGTTAGTGCTATGGCCTGTGGGTGGGTGGCTGGGTATTTTCGCTTGCACTCAAATGCCTGGGGTAACGACATTTGGACGCTGCGCTGGGACAGGGAAGTGGATGTGGTCGCTGATGGTGCTTCAGATGGTACAGGTGCAGGGCGGGAGGTATGCGGGCCTGCGCCTTCGACAGGCGATTGGCCGGCACCGAAAACAGGGGAAGAGGAGGCAGTGGTGTGGCCTGCAGACACAGATTGGCGATCCGGGCGTTCCTCCCACTTATTACGGTGCTTGGATGCCATGTGTCGGATCATGCTGGTGGTGGTAAGGTTGCTAGTGTTCATGCCTCGGCTCATTCTGGTGTGGCACAGGTTGCAAACTACAATTCTTTTGTCGTCCGCACTTTCCTTAAAAAAACGCCATACCGCGGAACACCTAGCCCTTGGCAAGGGAGATTTACGCAAGGGGGTGCTCCGTGGAACATTTGCGGGCCGGTTTGGTGCGGTCCGCCTTCTTTCTTTAGCCACACCACTGCCTCTTCCAGTCTGTTGCGGTGCTGCAGATGGCTCACCCTCAGGACTGCTGTCATCGCTCGGCTCTCCACCTTCCCAGGTGGGGTCAGTCACCTCATCGTCCACCAAGTCCTCCTCCACTTCCTCACTCTGATCATCCTCCTCATTTCTTGATCCCACCACATACTCAGTCATTGACAACTGTGTATCATCCTCCTCATCAAGGTCTTGAGACAGTAATAGTGGTTGAATTGATGGCAACTGTGTCTCATCATCATCATCCACTTCCTTTGACCTTAAATGCCGTTCCCCTCTGTCATCTTCTTGTGATTGGGTACCCTCTAGAGGTTGTGAATCAGGGCACAAGATCTCATGTTCCTCTGCAAGCGTGCTTGGAGAGAGGTTCAAATCAAGGATTGGTGATGAGACGAGCTCCTCACTATATCCCAGTGTGGGATCACTTCTTTGGCCAGACCCTCTATGGTGGGAGGAAGGATGATCAGGGTGAGGATTGTGTTGACCAGACTCTTGGCTAGTGAGAGTGGACTTGGTGGAAGACAGGGTGGTGCTTAACCGACTGGAAGCAGTATCAGCTGAAATCCAACCGACCACCTGTTCGCAGTGGTCTGACCTCGAGAGTGATGTCCTGCGACGCCCTGTAAACTGAGACATGAAGCTAGGTATGGTGGATGTCTTTCTTTCTTGTGCTCTGGCACCAGGCACAGTTTCTACGTGTCCTGACCCGCGCCCTGAACTATCAGGATCACGTCCACTTCCCCGTCCCTTTTTACCCGCCTTCTTCATATTACACGGAATATGTGCTGCTAATCTGCGGCTAGGCACAGTGAACGGAATATGTGACGTTTATTTTTTAAACTTTGCACACTAAACAGAATGTGCTGCTAATCTGCAACTTTGCACACTAAACAGAATGTGCTGCTAATCTGCGGCTAGGCACAGTGAACGGAATATGTGACGTTTATTTTTTAAACTTTGCACACTAGACAGAATGTGCTGCTAATCTGCAACTTTGCACACTAAACAGAATGTGCTGCTAATCTGCGGCTAGGCACAGTGAACGGAATATGTGACGTTTATTTTTTAAACTTTGCACACTAAATAGAATGTGCTACTAATCTGCGGCTAGGCACAGTGAACGGAATATGTGACGTTTATTTTTTAAACTTTGCACACTAAACAGAATGTGCTGCTAATCTGCAACTTTGCACACTAAACAGAATGTGCTGCTAATCTGCGGCTAGGCACAGTGAACGGAATATGTGACGTTTATTTTTTAAACTTTGCACACTAAACAGAATGTGCTGCTAATCTGCGGCTAGGCACAGTGAACGGAATATGTGACGTTTATTTTTTAAACTTTGCACACTAAACAGAATGTGCTGCTAATCTGCAACTTTGCACACTAAACAGAATGTGCTGCTAATCTGCGGCTAGGCACAGTGAACGGAATATGTGACGTTTATTTTTTAAACTTTGCACACTAAACAGAATGTGCTGCTAATCTGCAACTTTGCACACTAAACAGAATGTGCTGCTAATCTGCGGCTAGGCACAGTGAACGGAATATGTGACGTTTATTTTTTAAACTTTGCACACTAAACAGAATGTGCTGCTAATCTGCGGCTAGGCACAGTGAACGGAATATGTGACGTTTATTTTTTAAACTTTGCACACTAAACAGAATGTGCTGCTAATCTGCAACTTTTCACACTAAACAGAATGTGCTGCTAATCTGCAACTTTGCACACTAAAGAGAATGTGCTACTAATCTGCGGCTAGGCACAGTGAACGGAATATGTGACGTTTATTTTTTAAACTTTGCACACTAAACAGAATGTGCTGCTAATCTGCAACTTTGCACACTAAACAGAATGTGCTGCTAATCTGCAACTTTGCACACTAAACAGAATGTGCTGCTAATCTGCGGCTAGGCACAGTGAACAGAATATGTGACGTTTATTTTTTAAACTTTGCACACTAAACAGAATGTGCTGCTAATCTGCAACTTTGCACACTAAACAGAATGTGCTGCTAATCTGCGGCTAGGCACAGTGAACGGAATATGTGACGTTTATTTTTTAAACTTTGCACACTAAACAGAATGTGCTGCTAATCTGCAACTTTGCACACTAAACAGAATGTGCTGCTAATCTGCGGCTAGGCACAGTGAACGGAATATGTGACGTTTATTTTTTAAACTTTGCACACTAAACAGAATGTGCTGCTAATCTGCAACTTTGCACACTAAACAGAATGTGCTGCTAATCTGCAACTTTGCACACTAAACAGAATGTGCTGCTAATCTGCGGCTAGGCACAGTGAACGGAATATGTGACGTTTATTTTTTAAACTTTGCACACTAAACAGAATGTGCTGCTAATCTGCAACTTTGCACACTAAACAGAATGTGCTGCTAATCTGCGGCTAGGCACAGTGAACGGAATATGTGACGTTTATTTTTTAAACTTTGCACACTAAACAGAATGTGCTGCTAATCTGCAACTTTGCACACTAAACAGAATGTGCTGCTAATCTGCGGCTAGGCACAGTGAACGGAATATGTGACGTTTATTTTTTAAACTTTGCACACTAAACAGAATGTGCTGCTAATCTGCAACTTTGCACACTAAACAGAATGTGCTGCGAATCTGCGGCTAGGCACAGTGAACGGAATATGTGACGTTTATTTTTTAAACTTTGCACACTAAACAGAATGTGCTGCTAATCTGCAACTTTGCACACTAAACAGAATGTGCTGCTAATCTGCGGCTAGGCACAGTGAACGGAATATGTGACGTTTATTTTTTAAACTTTGCACACTAAACAGAATGTGCTGCTAATCTGCAACTTTGCACACTAAACAGAATGTGCTGCTAATCTGCAACTTTGCACACTAAACAGAATGTGCTGCTAATCTGCAACTTTGCACACTAAACAGAATGTGCTGCTAATCTGCGGCTAGGCACAGTGAACGGAATATGTGACTTTTTTTTTAAAATTTGTGCCCCCCCCAAACAAAATATAACTGCTGCCCCCACACACAACAGTCCTAAAAAGGACTTTTGGGTCTTTAAAGAGTTCAAAAACACTTTTCTTCTCCCTACACTGACTTTCCCTTCCTATCCTCATCTCTCCCTGGCTAAGACTGAGCCGAACTCGCTGGTCAGGTGCTATACAGCACCCGATCACGGGTTCTGGCCAGCCAATCAGTGTAATGCCAGCAGCCAACATGGCTGCTGGCATTACACTGATGTCAGAGCCTCCCCGCACGTTTATTGGCTGCGCAGCAGCCGCGAAACGTGCGGGGAGGAGACCCGAACATGGCGGGCGAGCACATGCGGTACTCGTACGAGTACCGCCATGTGCCGAGCAGAGCGATGCTCGAGCCGAACCGAGCTTCGGCTGAGCATGCTCGCTCATCACTATTTAGGAGGAGAAAGCACTGTGTAGTAAGTTTTTTAAAAAAATTGAGTAAAGAAGGTTATAGAAAGGGGTGCAGCATGTTTATAAAGAAATGCCGCTGTTTGTGACAATTTAGCGACAGAATTTTCAGCAAATATTTAAAGCCATGTCTGACATCTTTTTATTTTTTATGGTCATCACATTTTATTTCTACCGTATGGAGCAGTTCATTTGCCCCATAATTACTCACCTTTTCTTTTGTGCATAAGGGTGGTAACTGCTAATTTTTTAAGAATTATAGGTTTCTTAAAGGAACAGTAAATAGCTATTGCAGTTATGCAATCATATATGGAACTGGGGATGGACAAAAATAGCATTTCTCCCAAAATAAATAACCATAGAATTGGAGAGATGCTTCTCTTTCCTGTAGAAGTTCTAATGGAAAGGAAAAGGCTGGTGAAAATTTGCAAATGTATGCAATCAGGGCCGGTGCCACCTATAGGCGAGGTAAGCGCCGGCCTAGGGCGCACATTCTCTGAGGGCGCATCGGCCCCCTCTGCCGCTCACCACTACAGAAGCAAAAAAAAACAAAAAAAACGTACATTTCGGTGCCCTCCCTCAGCTGTCTATTTTTTTTAATGTAGCACAGTGATACCTGTTTCTCTCTCCCCCTCCGCTCTTTCAATCCTAGACCAGGACTGAAGAAGCGGAGTGGGAGAGAGAAACGGACATCACTGTGCTACATTAAAAAAATAGCCAGCCAAGGGAGAGCACCGTAACTATTCAGTCATACTTTGGGAGAGAGAGACGTGCACTGGGAACAGTAAGTGGAACAGGGGTCAAGAGGGGATAAACAGTCAGACGGGGAGAGAAAGAGTCAAAGGGGGGATCAGCAGTCAAGAGGGGGATCAAGAGTCAAACGGGGAGAGAGAGAGTCAAAGGGGGGATCAACAGTCAAATGGGGGAGCAAGAGTCAGATGGGGGAGAGAGAGTCAAAGGGGGGATCAGGAGTCAAGAGGGGGATCAAAAGTCAGACGGGGAGAGAGAGTCAAAGGAGGGTCAACAGTCAAGAGGTGGAGAGAGTGAAAGGGGGGAGAGAGTCACATAAAGAGAACATACACTCTGTCACACTGATACACATATAGAGAAGCACACACACATACTTACACACTGATATCCTTACAGAGACTCACACGCACTGACACACTTATATACATATAGGGAACACACACTGACACACTTATATCCATATAGGGAACACGTACACATATAGAGAACACATACACACACTGACACTTAAACACATACAGAGGCGGGGCATAAATGGGTAGGGCACAAGGGGTGGAGCCAAGGGGCGGCAAAATTAGGTTTTGCCTAGGGTGGCAAAAATCCTTGCACCAGCCCTTTATGCAATGGATGGTGAAGCTCATTGATTTCCATCCTCTTCATTTTCTGAGTCATGCTCACACACACACACACTTGTGCACACCACGAAGTCACACTTGGAGCAATGCCAAGGAAAGACATGGAAAAAGTCTTCTTGCCATTTTATGCCTATTTCTTCTTACAGCTGCTTTTTTTTTTTTTTTTTTACCCATCCCTAATTGTAATTATGTATTTATCCTTAATAATCCACTGCTTAAACATCATAAAGAGAAATCAACACTGAACAAAATTCCCCGTATCGCATTCAGAGCTATTTTACGTTGCTGCTAAGTCAGTAATTGGCCCCTTAACCCACTGTAAACTATTGAGTTCTCCAACACATTGTAAAGCAATGCATTCGCGATACTTATCTAATTCAAGGGGCTAAAAGCCTTATTTACCTTAACCCTTTGAGTGCCAGAGGGGTACGCAACAAAGCAATGTATTGCATATCCCACTGGCAGTAAAATGATTAATGGAAATTTCATCTGCGACCAGATTTCTCTTCCACTACAATTTTCATGGCAAATTTTGCTTTCTAGGTTGCTGTGTGCTTATATATAGTCACACAATTCTAAACTATTAGACCTAGGTTAAGTGTCTAGTGTTGGCTTCACACACTGGTGAATTTTCACAAAAAGCTTGGCACACTGTATTATATGTCCCAGATCATCAGGAAGAGGGAGACAGAGCGGTATAAGCTGTGTTGTAAGTGTGTCACTGACCCTTGACTGTGGGTCTGTGGCTTCCCCCAGTGGATTCTGTCCACTTTGCCCTTTCATTTGTGTTATATAGCCAATGGGGATGAATAGCATTACTGTTGTAAAGCATAATCCTTATGTATAAAGTGCAGCGATTATGGTGCAGACTGCCTGCTACATAGGGGACAAATTCTGAAAATGCAAATTCCCATTGATGTTAAAGTGGCTCTTGATCCCCTTTTGAATGCTAGAGAGGTCTCCAATACATTACTCCACTATGTGTTAGAGACCTCTTTAGCATTCAAGGGGTTAAAAGCCACATTTAAAGTGGAACTACCACCCCTGAATAAATTTGGCCCAAATAAATACCCATCTGGCGACTAGCTGCTCAATAATGCTAGTTGCCAGAAATATTACCTGGTGTTTGAGAATTGTACACTGTTCCCAGACTGAGAGGCAGGAAACAGCGCAGACATCTTTCCATAGTGACGTCTGCGTTGTCAGTCCCAGACTGCTCTAGGAGGCATTGCTAGGAGCAGTACGGCTCCAAAAGGGACTGACAGCACAGTTGCACAGGTGAGCAGCTATTCACCAGAATGGATATTGATTTGGGCCAAATTTATTCAGGGGTGGTAGTTCCACTTTAAAGCAGTCTGACTTGTATTTGTTCTCTTTGATGCAGCTGTTTTGCTCTAGAATTGCTCTTCTTTATACATAAATCACATTATGCCTCATTGTTTTGAACCATTTCAGAGGATGAAAAGCAAATGTCTTTCTTCAGTGTTCTTGAACTTTCTGAGTTTTATTTTACTTGCTGTTAGAGAAGAGTGTTACAGTCTATCCCTCTTTATCTGTCACTCTGTTGGAAAGCACTCACTGCTGCTTCTCAAGTGACTGATGTTTCCTTCTCTGCTTCTTACTTGAACCAAAACTAATTTTATGCAAAAGAAAATGTGAGATTGTGCTGGATAAGAGAGTAAAGTCAAATGGGGACCTTGAGGGTGTTTTCCTTTGACAAGTATAAATGGTGACTTTAAACAGAACTTATGAATTGTGGAAAAAGCATCTATTGCATACTGAGCTACAGGAGATGAGTCATGTTGGCTGATAAGAAAATACTCCTAAATATGATCTGTGCACAAGTTTAGATGCTGATGTCCTAAGAGGAACTGGAACAATTCTGGGATAAAACAACTATAATTTTGGGGATCAATAAAAATCCCAGTTTATTTAAATTGGGGGTTTAAACCGCTGATATGTTTATGTGTAACCATATTGTCATGCTCTCAACTACTTTCACGTATGTTCTCATGTTCTCTTTTTTCTATTTTCCTCTTTTGCTTTTCTTTTCAGTTCATTTTATTGGGTACTTTTCCATTGTTTGTAACCTACTTTATTCCCCAATAAAGCTGTTAAAATTCAAAAAACAAACAAAAAAACCACATGAATGCAAGAGTGGAATTAAATGCAGTGTAAACCTTTCTAACATTCTAGGGGCACTCAAATAATTAAATCAATGTGGATTTTGGGGAAGTTTTCCTATGGTGCAGTTGGTTTGCCTCATCATTTCTCCAATTTCACTTAGTGCATCATCCTCAGAATGTACTGTAAATAGAGGGAAGTGATGGACAACTTAACTCACATCTGCTGCTGCCATATACAACTCTCATCAATCCCCACCAGCCAATGGCAGCAGCTACAAATATCATTCTCCTATTAACAGGTACCAAGAATAATACACAAAGAACAACACGAGACAGCACATTTTTCTCACTCTCTGGGTAAATGGAAATGAAAAATAAGTACAGCACAAAAGACAGTTTGTACTTATCCACAGAGATAAAAAATAGTAACATTATTTTAACCTTTCGGTGCCAGAGGCAAAGCAATACATTGGGTACCCTTCTGGCACTCAAAGCTTTGGATGCTAGAGATGCATAGAATGTATTGGTTTTAATTAAAGAAACAGAAGATCCCTAAATTAAAACTGTACATCCTAATAGGCATGACGGCCTCTAACTATCTCAATAACATTTGTAGGAGCAAAATATTCATCCCGTCACCAATACAACAGAGAATTATGCAGGACTTAGGGATCTCTTCTAGTGCTCTTCTAGTGCAGTGACTGGCAATTAGGATATGGTGTGCGAGCAGGGACAAACTACTTTGCTGCTCAAAGCCTATATAATTAGTGGACTTGCAAATTTAATTCTTGTGCATGGCCACTAGCTCTAAAGTGTATGTTCACACACCATATCCCATTCACCAGTCACTGTAAGAAAAAACAATAAATTCTGTGGAATTCCCCATGGGATTGGTGGGTGGTTGAGTAAGTATTTATCTTATACAACTTTTTTTTACCTTAGTTAGAAGGTATCATGTTCTTTAGGATATACAGTATTAGTTTGAAAGCAGGATTACTGAATAGTCATCATGCTCTATGGAATTAATTTACTAAGCATCAGAGAAAGCAGAGTATGATACGCTTCACTGCAGTACACTCTATCACGGTGCCCGTGATTTGCTGCAGTTACTTGTCTGTCACCAGTAGGGGGCTTCTATTGGCTGTCTGCAGATAGCCCGCCTCTTATTGACTATTTAAACCTGGATTGGGCACCCTTTGAGTGCCCTTTCGTGTTGTTTCTGACCTTCTTGCTATCACTATGCTAGTGATAGCTGGGCCTCTGTTCCAGTGTTCCTGAGTTCCTGATCTCATGTGTTCCTGAGTTCCTGATCTCTACTGTTCCAGTGTTTCCTGCATGCTGAAGTACTTCCAGTCCTGGTTCCGGCCTAGTCTCTGGTGTTGCAGTTCCTGCTGAACTTCTCTGCTGTTTTCTGACCTGACTGATCGTTGCTGGTTCCTGTCATCTCATCACCTGTCTTCAGTATCCTGGCGACCTTCTGCCTGGTCGCGTTGGTGACATTGCTACAATTCCGTGTTGGTCCCAGCGTGCGGACGCTGGTTTGCTCCCAAGCCTTGCGGCTATACTAACTCGCTTGTTACACCAGTGTGCGGTCACTGGTTTGCTCCAAAGCCTATCAGCTATACAAATCTGTGTTGGTCCCAGCGTGCGGACGCTGGTTTGCTCCTAAGCCTTGAGGCTATACAAACTCTCTTGTTACACCAGTGTGCGGTCACTGGTTTGCTCCAAAGCCTTTCAGCTATACAAATCTGTGTTGGTCCCAGCGTGCGGATGCTGGTTTGCTCCTAAGCCTTGCGGCTATACAAACTCGCTTGTTACACCAGTGTGCGGTCACTGGTTTGCTCCAAAGCCTATCAGCTATACAATTCTGTGTTGGTCCCAGCGTGCGGACGCTGGTTTGCTCCTAAGCCTTGCGGCTATACAAACTCACTTGTTACACCAGTGTGCGGTCACTGGTTTGCTCCAAAGCCTTTCAGCTATACAAATCTGTGTTGGTCCCAGCGTGCGGACGCTGGTTTGCTCCTAAGCCTTGCGGCTATACATACTCGCTTGTTACACCAGTGTGCGGTCACTGGTTTGCTCCAAAGCCTATCAGCTATACTAATCTGTGTTGGTCCCAGCGTGCGGACGCTGGTTTGCTCCTAAGCCTTGCGGCTATACTACTCGCTTGTTACTCCAGTGTGCGGTCACTGGTTTGCTCGCTAAGCCTAACGGTTATACTATTCAGTGTTGTTTCCAGCGTGCGGACGCTGGTTTGCTCCAAAGCCTTGCTGCTTAACGATTCTGCTAATTTGCCAGTTCCATCTGACTGCTGCTATTATCTCTGGGCTGCCCTGCCCGGTATTGGTAAGGCCGGTAGAACCTTTTACCACATTCCATCTGAGGTTGCCTTACCCGGTATTGGCAGGGCCGGTAGAGCCTACATTGTGTATCTATTGAGGCTGCCTTGCCCAGTAATTTGGTAAGGCCGGTAAAACCGTTATGCTATTCCATCTGCAGGTTGCCTTACCCGGTATTGGCAAGGCCGGTAGAGCCTAAAGACTGTCCTGTCCGGTATATTGACAGGACCGGTAGAGTCTGCCTTCTGTCTGTGCTATATTCTGTATATATATATATATGTATGTTATTGCCATCCTAAGTTATCATTTATTATTTCAATAAAATTGATTTTTTTTACCTAAAACTTGTGTCTGAGAGTCATAATAAACCGTGACAGCACGAAAGGGCCATGACCTCAGACAGCAAGGGTCAAGGTAACGCACAGAATATCCATTGGAGGATGGATGTGCTCGAGCAACGTTTGGATCAGTTGGCAGTTGCAATTCAAACGATCCTTGAACGCACGGTACCTGCTGACCAATCTAGCTCTAGCCTGGTGGTCTCGCCAAGTCAGACACCGGAAAGTGATACCAGACCCCTAGGGGGTACTGTTAAAGGGTTAACGGCTTCTGCACCCTTGCCGCTAAGATATGATGGTGACCCTAGTCTCTGCAGAGGGTTCATCAATCAACTCAAAATCTTTATGGAATTGACGGCACACGCATTTCCCAATGATCGTAGTAAAGTGGGGTTCACGATATCACTGCTCACTGGCAGAGCATTGGCCTGGGCTAACCCCTTGTGGGAGAATGCCAAACCTTGTACTAAGAACTTTAGTGAATTTGTGCGTTCCTTTCGAAGAGTGTTTGAGCCTCCTGGTAGAACCACCTCTGCTGCCAAACGCCTTATGGAGATACAACAGGGCAGGCGTACAGTGGGCGACTATGCCATCGAATTCCGCACATTGGCAGCAGAGGTAGGTTGGAATAACGAGGCATTATTGGCAGCCTTCTCTCAAGGCCTGAATGACCACATTAAAGACGAAATCGCTGCTAAAGATCTAACTATTGATCTAGATGATTACATTGAGTATGTTATGATAATTGACTCCAGAATACGTGAGAGATCAATTGCCAGAGATCGTAAGTTACGGTCAAAAAATAATGAGCCTAGTAGCATGTTTTGCCCACCCATCCCTCCCTTGGCATTGAAGTCTAGTGAACCAGTACGGGAAACAAGTGAACCTATGGAAATAGGCTTCACTAGACTATCCAAGGCAGAGAGACTATATCGCAAAAAACAAGGGTTATGTTTATACTGCGGTAAAAAAGGGCACTTGCTAAATTCCTGTCCGGTACGTCCGGGAAACGCACACACCTAGGGTATCTTGGGGGACAGGCCCTAGGTGGTGTACAATCGTCCCCAGTGTCGGGCATAATGAAACCCACCATACAGGTGGTATTGTCTTGGGCACAACGCTCTGTGGAGGTTTTGGCCTTGGTTGACTCCGGTGCAGCAGGGTATTTTATGGATAATACCTTTGCTGAATTGCACGGAGTTCCACGCATTGAAAGAGAAAACCCCTTGACTATTGAAGCGATTGATGGTAGACCCTTAGAACCGCCTCAGGTTATATTTGAAACTATGCCATTGTCTATGACTATTGGGGCACTTCACAGAGAAGAGCAGCAGTTTCAACTGATTAATTCCCCGCACCATGCGGTGATATTGGGATTTCCGTGGTTACAGTTACATAACCCACAATTCGATTGGAAAAAGTGTGAAATTGCTGCTTGGTCCCAGTTTTGTATGGACAAGTGCGTCATCCAGCCTATTAAGGTCATGTGCACTTCCTCTGCTATGCCGGATGTGTACCAACAGTTTGGCGATGTTTTTAGCAAAGGAGAGGCTAGTATGCTACCCCAGCATAGACCTTATGATTGTTGCATTGAATTGCAGCCTGGTGCAGTACCTCCGAAAGGACGCACTTATCCATTATCTTGTGATGAAAATAAGGCTATGGAGGATTACATTTCTGATGCCCTTGCTAGAGGGATCATACGTAAATCTACCTCTCCAGCTGGGGCTGGGTTCTTTTTTGTAAAAAAGAAAAATGGCGAATTAAGACCATGCATTGACTACCGGGGCTTGAATAAACTAATGGCAAAAAACGCATACCCAATACCACTCATCACCGAGCTTTTTGACAGGCTTAAGGGCGCTTCGATATTTACCAAGTTGGACCTACGGGCCGCTTACAATCTGGTTCGCATTCGAGCAGGTGATGAGTGGAAAACTGCCTTTAATACTCGAGCTGGGCACTACGAGTATCTAGTAATGCCTTTTGGGCTGTGTAATGCACCCGCAGTTTTCCAGGAACTGATAAATGATGTTCTGAGAGATATGTTACAGACATGTGTTGTGGTGTACCTCGACGATATACTGATTTACTCCCAAAACATGGCACAGCACATCAAAGATGTATCCGCAGTATTGCTACGACTCCGTGAGAACAAATTATTTTGTAAAATGGAAAAATGTGAGTTTCATAGAACCAGTGTGCCATTCTTGGGGTTCATAATTGGCAATGATGGCATTGCCATGGACAAAGAAAAGTTGTCAGCTGTCCTACAATGGCCAAAACCCAAGGGTCTTAAAGCCATACAGCGTTTCCTGGGTTTCGCTAATTATTATAGGAGGTTTATTAAGAACTTTTCTTCCATTGTCAAACCTCTGTCCGATCTTACGCACAAGGGTGCTAATCCTTCTTGTTGGCCGGTATCTGCTGAGAAAGCCTTTGAGAATTTGAAGCTGGCATTTGCTGCGGCTCCTGTGTTATCCCACCCCAATCTTTTACTTCCATTTACGTTAGAGGTTGATGCCTCAGATATTGGGGTCGGGGCAGTACTTTCGCAGCGACACGAGAAAGGTGGAACTCTCAGACCTTGTGGGTTTTTCTCTAAAAAGTTGACTGTCACTCAAAGCCACTATGAGATAGGTGACAGAGAATTGTTGGCCATTATCCTTGCTCTTAAGGAATGGCGTCATTTGCTTGAAGGTACTAAGAATCCTGTCTTAATCCTAACAGATCATAAGAATCTGACCTATCTCTCGGAGGCCAAGAGATTGTCCTCTCGTCAGGCCAGGTGGGCACTGTTCCTGTCTCGATTTAATTTCATTGTATCATATTTGCCAGGGTCAAAAAATATCAGGGCTGATGCACTGTCAAGACAATTTGAGGCCGACAGTGACAGAGTGGAAGCACCAGCTCCTATCATCCAACCTGATAGAATACTGGCTACTATACGCACGAGTATCACTTCTCCTCTAGGGGAGGAGATTCTGGCCTCTCAGGGGTCCGCTCCCCATGAAACCCCAGTGGGCAAATGTTTTGTCGCTGAATCATTTCGTACTAGGCTGCTCGAAACCTACCATTCCTCTAAGGCTGCGGGACATATTGGTAGAGACCAATTGTTATGGTCCCTTTATCAGTTATTTTGGTGGCCTTCCATGAGAAACGATTGTGCCGAATTTACGAATGCCTGTGCCACCTGCGCCCGCGCTAAGACCCCGAGACATCTCCCTGTGGGCTTGCTTCAACCGGTGCCTAATGGCGAACGCCCCTGGTCTCATGTTTCCATTGATTTTATGGGAGAGTTGCCTATGTCGAAGGGGTACTCCTTTATATTCATGGTGGTGGACAGGTTTTCTAAAATGGCTCATTTCGTGCCCCTCCGTGGTCTTCCTTCAGCGAAGGAATTGGCAATGGTGTTCGCCAGAGAAGTATTCCGGTTGCATGGAGTGCCTAGGGTAATGGTGTCTGACAGGGGGAGCCAGTTTGTGTCTAGATTTTGGAGGGCATTTTGCCAACAGATGGGCATACAGCTGTCCTTCTCCTCTGCCTACCATCCCCAGACCAATGGAGCCGCTGAACGAGCTAATCAGGGCTTGGAACAATTTCTCCGTTGTTTTGTTACTGACCATCATGATAATTGGTCCGACTTGTTGCCTTGGGCAGAGTTCGCCAGGAACTGTGCGGTCAATTCTTCATCTGGGAGCTCTCCGTTTCTGATTAATTATGGGTTCCAGCAGATTCCAGCTCTGGATGAGCATATCGAGCAACTCCGTTCCACATGGGCACAAGTTCAGAGGGCACTTGGTCAGTCATTTCAGCGTCATCAGCGCCATGCTAATCGCAGAAGGCTTCCAGCGGTTTCCTTTCAGGTTGGGGATAGAGTATGGCTTTCCTCCAGAAATCTCAAGCTGCAGGTTCCGTCTAATAAGTTGGCTCCTCGGTTTATTGGTCCATACAGAGTTATTCGCAAAATTAACCCTGTCTCCTATGCACTAGACCTACCTGCATCCATGCGTATCCATAATGTGTTCCATGTGTCCCTTCTTAAGCCTCTGGTTTGCAATCGCTATACTACCACACCTGTGGTGCCAGGACCTGTTGAGGTCGAGGGCCAGGAGGAGTACGAGGTTCAGAGCATTATTGATTCCCGTAGGCTTAGAGGAAGGGTACAGTACCTGGTACATTGGAAAGGGTATGGTCCTGAGGATCGGTCATGGGTGGATAGTACGGACCTTCATGCACCTAGGTTAACTAGGGCCTTTCATGCCAATTACCCACAGAAACCTAAACCCTATTCTAGGAGAGGGGGTCTTTGAAAGGGGGGTACTATCACGGTGCCCGTGATTTGCTGCAGTTACTTGTCTGTCACCAGTAGGGGGCTTCTATTGGCTGTCTGCAGATAGCCCGCCTCTTATTGACTATTTAAACCTGGATTGGGCACCCTTTGAGTGCCCTTTCGTGTTGTTTCTGACCTTCTTGCTATCACTATGCTAGTGATAGCTGGGCCTCTGTTCCAGTGTTCCTGAGTTCCTGATCTCATGTGTTCCTGAGTTCCTGATCTCTACTGTTCCAGTGTTTCCTGCATGCTGAAGTACTTCCAGTCCTGGTTCCGGCCTAGTCTCTGGTGTTGCAGTTCCTGCTGAACTTCTCTGCTGTTTTCTGACCTGACTGATCGTTGCTGGTTCCTGTCATCTCATCACCTGTCTTCAGTATCCTGGCGACCTTCTGCCTGGTCGCGTTGGTGACATTGCTACAATTCCGTGTTGGTCCCAGCGTGCGGACGCTGGTTTGCTCCCAAGCCTTGCGGCTATACTAACTCGCTTGTTACACCAGTGTGCGGTCACTGGTTTGCTCCAAAGCCTATCAGCTATACAAATCTGTGTTGGTCCCAGCGTGCGGACGCTGGTTTGCTCCTAAGCCTTGAGGCTATACAAACTCTCTTGTTACACCAGTGTGTGGTCACTGGTTTGCTCCAAAGCCTTTCAGCTATACAAATCTGTGTTGGTCCCAGCGTGCGGACGCTGGTTTGCTCCTAAGCCTTGCGGCTATACAAACTCGCTTGTTACACCAGTGTGCGGTCACTGGTTTGCTCCAAAGCCTATCAGCTATACAATTCTGTGTTGGTCCCAGCGTGCGGACGCTGGTTTGCTCCTAAGCCTTGCGGCTATACAAACTCACTTGTTACACCAGTGTGCGGTCACTGGTTTGCTCCAAAGCCTTTCAGCTATACAAATCTGTGTTGGTCCCAGCGTGCGGACGCTGGTTTGCTCCTAAGCCTTGCGGCTATACATACTCGCTTGTTACACCAGTGTGCGGTCACTGGTTTGCTCCAAAGCCTATCAGCTATACTAATCTGTGTTGGTCCCAGCGTGCGGACGCTGGTTTGCTCCTAAGCCTTGCGGCTATACTACTCGCTTGTTACTCCAGTGTGCGGTCACTGGTTTGCTCGCTAAGCCTAATGGCTATACTATTCAGTGTTGTTTCCAGCGTGCGGACGCTGGTTTGCTCCAAAGCCTTGCTGCTTAACGATTCTGCTAATTTGCCAGTTCCATCTGACTGCTGCTATTATCTCTGGGCTGCCCTGCCCGGTATTGGTAAGGCCGGTAGAACCTTTTACCACATTCCATCTGAGGTTGCCTTACCCGGTATTGGCAGGGCCGGTAGAGCCTACATTGTGTATCTATTGAGGCTGCCTTGCCCGGTAATTTGGTAAGGCCGGTAAAACCGTTATGCTATTCCATCTGCAGGTTGCCTTACCCGGTATTGGCAAGGCCGGTAGAGCCTAAAGACTGTCCTGTCCGGTATATTGACAGGACCGGTAGAGTCTGCCTTCTGTCTGTGCTATATTCTGTATATATATATATATGTATGTTATTGCCATCCTAAGTTATCATTTATTATTTCAATAAAATTGATTTTTTTTACCTAAAACTTGTGTCTGAGAGTCATAATAAACCGTGACACACTCAGACTTGTTCACTGAAAAACCTTTGAATATTTATGTATCACCAGGTTAATTTCCTGCTATTACATAAATAAGAGGAGTTAGTCGAATGTTAGTTGAATGTTAGTCAAACATGAGATGAGTTATTTGAATTTTCCAGAATTACTCATACCACAAAACAATCATAAACATTTTGAAATCCCCCACAGACAAACTATGATTGCCTATCACTGCTCAGACCAGATGAAGGGTTTTTTTTTTTGGGTGGGGGTTGAATGCTATATCTTTGGGTATCTTTTCAAATATAGCCCAGTAATGGGCTAGCGAGTAAAATGCGCATTAAATATGTCACCGGCTTGAAAAAGGCAACATGAGAATCTTGCCCACATCAAAAGGGTGAGATTGTCATGTTGCTGGCTTAAGCGTCGCTCATTTGAGTGCCCGCATCAGAAGGAGGAGATTCTCATAAACATACCATCAAGCCAGAACTGTGGGTGAAAACAGGCAGCTGTCCAAGGATATTACTCCCGCTCTCCTTCCCCTCAGTGTCCGTGGCTCATAATAGTAAATAAAAATCACACTATTCACCCTACAGTATGTGGATGAATGTATATATATCCAAGCAGCTTGATCTATATTTAACTTCTGCAAGCTGCTCGATGTGTCTTTGTACTTGTTCATTGATAAAACAAGTACACAACCATTCATTAATAAATTAGAGAACTGAAAATAACAGTTGCTATGTGTTTTTGGGGGGGTGGATTTTTTTTTTAATGAACCACAAATCAGTCCATATATATCATGTTGCAACTATTAGTAATGTTTATTCTGAGTCTATGGGCCATATTCCCAAAAGAAAAATGAAGTAATTCAGTGGCAAACCAAGTGCACCATAGAAAGGAAGTACAAATTCACCAAATTTCCATTCATTTAAAAGGGGCTTAGAGACCAGTTTAAATCAATCGCGTGGAGCTGTGAGGCAGCGGCCTCTTAACCATTTGCGTTGCGTACCTCTCTGGCACTCAAAGGGTTAATATTACCCGGACCTTGGCCTGTGTTCACGGGCTTTTACACTAGTGTCCTATAAAAAATGTTCTTGTTTTGTAGAGTTATGTCGCACAAATACCATCTCTCAAATCTTTGCAGTTTGAGAGATATACGCATCTAAAGTTCCCTCTTCCTCCCCTTCTCCTGATTTCAGCGCTTTGATGAGAGCAGGAGATCCTGGTCCTGGGACCAGCTGGTGGCTCTGCAGCAGAGCTGAAATAGCGATGTTGGAAAATAATTACTTCATTGGAACGGTCTACAAAATGTGCCTGGTTTGCATCCTCACTTTGTAGACCTTTCCAATGAAGTATTTCTTTTTTGCTGAAGACCAGCCTCGTGTCGGCCGACATGGATCTCCTTCTGTCAACTTGACAGCTGACATCAGGAGAGGGGGAACTTCAGATGCGAATATCTCTCAAGCCATAAAGGTTTGAGAGATAGGATTTGCTCCACATAATTTATTATTTTGAAATCTATAAAACAACAAAACATATTTCTGGGACATTACTGTTCCTTTAATACAGCTGATCATCCTACTTGGCATAGTTGAAGGTCTATTGATATATAGCTTGATGTGAAAGTTGTATGTCTAGCAATGTCAATTATATTACACTACAGATGTATCCATTATAACTGCCATCTTTCTGAAACAAGCCATTTTGATCGATAAAACAACGTCCATGAACTTGCATGGGTATTTTTGTTTACTGAACACAGAAAGTTACAGATCATGGATAGTAAGTATGGCTACATCTGCTGCTATTAAAAACTATAATTAGGGAGTGAGATGGGACCCAGAGACAAATATTCTTATTAGAGCCAACTTCTATTAATCACTTGGTCAGAACAGAGGTGCTGATATAATAGTAGTGAGCCTTAGATTAAGTAAGATTAGGCAAGACTATAGTGGAACATTTATTTAAAATGGTATCTATAGTGTTATTTTTCCAATCATTATTTTGAGTTCTTCATTCAGTGTCTCTGGGCATTACCTTTTCATATTAGTCTAGATTATTGATTCCAGAATGTTGACTGAGACATCCTTGAATAAGTAAAATAATAGATCACACGTTACATTAAAGCCAATAAAATTAAAACATACATTTAAAAAGATAAAAGAAAATTATAGACCATTGCAAAGAATATGTAATGCATGACATGAAATCAAAAGTTATTGCCTTTTAAAGAAAAGTAGACATTGGATTTTCCAGAACCTGGATAACATGGATAATGGAAATTCTACAGAATATTTCATGATAACCAATATGTTTACACAGAGCCAGATTTCCCATTAGTCAAAGCAGATAACTGTTCCAGATTTTGAAGAGCACCAAAGCTGTGTTGGACACCCCAACATTTATAAGTTATGAGTGTGGTCACAGCAATTCCTGCACTAGGTTTAGGGTGACTGGTTTATTTGCCAGTTTATGTACCCCATTTCTGACTATTAGTTAACCCTCTTTAATGCTAGATAGGTCTCTAATGCAATGCATTGGGGACATCTGGAGCAACTATTAGGTTAAGAACCTATTGGTGTTGTATGTTTTAGGTATATGGTATTTATTGTGGACAAAAATAATGAGGCAGTGTCCTTCCTTGCCTGTGTTTAGTTTATTTACATTGTCCATACAAAGCAAACCTCAATTGTCATCTTAAATTAATGCACTAAAAACAACAGTTTAGCTTCCACCATTGCCTGGAAATAAATATCATGAATTGAACCACTGCATGGTCAATTGAATGTTAATAAAGGAAATATATTTTTTCCTAATGATTTTAAAGCGGAACTACCACATTTAACAAAGATGGCCCCAAATAATTTGTCATCGGATGACTAGCTGCTCAGTAGCGCTTGTCGCCAGAATTATTACCTGGTTAATGCGAATTATCCACTGCTCCATGACTGACGGACAGGACGGAGCGCAGGCATCTTTCCATAGTGACATCTGCACGCCTGCGCTGTCAGTTCCAGTCGGTTCTAGGAGGCATTGCTAGGAGCCGTTCGGCTCCAAAAGGGACTGACAGTGCAGGTGCGCAGACGTCACTATGGAAAGATGTCTGCGCTCCGTCCTGCCTGTCAGTCCCAGAGAAGTGAATAATTTGCATTTACCTGGCGACTAGCACTACTGAGCAGCTAGTCGCCAGATGAGGAATTATTTGGGGCCATCTTTGTTAAAGGTGGTAGTTCTGCTTTAATATAAAATATACAAAATAACCAAAATGAGTCAACATATCCCCAGAAAGGGAGAAAAGTATCTATAATAACCTAATCATTAGTAAGATATTAACAATAACCCTTTGAGTGCCAGAGGGGTGCACAACGCTAATGTTAAGTTAAGCTGTTACTGTAAGATACATTTAGTTTGATTTGCATGGAATAAAAATCTGCCTATACATTGTACTAATTTTTTCCTATAAAATAATTACTTTTGAGAAATGAAACTTCATATTTTGGTGGCACAGGGTGGCTTGCTTTATATTATTAAAATTGGCCCCAGTGTAGATTAATTCACATTAATTGGCCTAGATGAGAAACAAATTAGCATGAAATGCCACACTGCATAATCAACAAATAAAGGCTGAGATCTCAAAAACTATTTATATTACAAACAAATAGCTGTAAGTGAGGTATGCTTAAACTAAGGTGACAAAGCAATCAGAAAATGTTCTGACATATTAACCCCTTATGGACCGTCCATGCGCGCACGAGGTTGGTGCTTAAGGAACACAGACTTTTTTTTTATGCGGGCTGGTTCAGGGCTCTTTAAATGGTATACAGTCATGCGGGGAACCCTGAAATCCATGACGGTCCTGGCACGACATGGGTCCTTATCGTATGTTGGATCCATGATGTACCAGGACCTTCATGGGTCCTTAAGGGGGTTAATATATTTAGAAATATAGCATTATTCAAATTAATGGCACATACATTAATAACTTTAATAAGTATGAGTGAAGATTTGTAAATATGGATGTTTACACACCTGGATGCAATTTCATTATCACAACCATCAGAGACTAAATTTTATTAGTGTAAACCTCTTCAACAGTGTTCCATCCAAGGTGAACAAAACTGAACGGCCTAACACTTAGGTCGTATGTTCACAGGGATAATGACAAAAAATGTTTGTATGAACGACAAAAAAAAATAATTGTATGCATGAACGACATATTTTCTATAGAGTATACAACAAAAAACTAGTAATGTCCGTTGTGTACAACACAACTCCAGAATTGCAGGGCAAAGGGGTGGGGAAAGGGCGTGGCTAAACTATTCTCCAGTGCCGTATAGAGGAAAAGAAAATTTGTTGTATACAATGACAAAAAAATTTCTTGCAAAAGACAAAATTTGTACATTAAGAAAAAGTGGAGGGAATGTGAAGTTCTGAATGTGAGAAACCTATAATAACTGAAGGAAACACAACAAATGCACAACTACCATACCTACATACCAACATTTGCCTGTGCTTAGCCTAGAGGGAATACTAGATCACTTGCCTGTGCTTAGCCTAGAGGGAACAATGAATCACTTGCCTGTGCTTAGTCTAGAGGGAACACTGGATCACTTGCCTGTGCTTAGCCTAGAGGAAACACTGGATCACTTGCATGTGCTTAGTCTAGAGGGAACACTAGATCACTTGCCTGTGCTTAGCCTAGAGGGAACAATGAATCACTTGCCTGTGCTTAGTCTAGAGGGAACACTGGATCACTTGCCTGTGCTTAGCCTAGAGGAAACACTGGATCACTTGCATGTGCTTAGTCTAGAGGGAACACTGGATCACTTGCCTGTGCTTAGCCTAGAGGGAACACTGGATCACTTGCCTGTGCTTAGCCTAGAGGGAACACTGGATCATTTGCCTTTGCTTAGTCTAGAGGGAACAATGGATCACTTGCCTGTGCTTAGCCTAGAGGGAACACTGGATCACTTGCCTGTGCATAGCCTAGAGGGAGCACTGGATCACTTGTCTGTGCTTAGCCTAGAGGGAACACTGGATCACTTGCCTGTGCTTAGCCTAGAGGGAACACTGGATCATTTGCCTGTGCTTAGTCTAGAGGGAGCACTAGATCACTTGCCTGTGCTTAGCCTAGAGGGAACACTGGATCACTTGCCTGTGCATAGCCTAGAGGGAGCACTGGATCACTTGTCTGTGCTTAGTCTAGAGGGAACACTGGATCATTTGCCTGTGCTTAGCCTAGAGGGAACACTGGATCATTTGCCTGTGCATAGCCTAGAGGGAACACTGGATCACTTGTCTGTGCATAGCCTAGAGGGAACACTGGATCATTTGCCTGTGCTTAGCCTAGAGGGAACACTGGATCACTTGCCTGTGCATAGCCTAGAGGGAGCACTGGATCACTTGTCTGTGCTTAGCCTAGAGGGAACACTGGATCATTTGCCTGTGCTTAGCCTAGAGGGAAGACTGGATCACTTGCCTGTGCATAGCCTAGAGGGAACACTGGATCACTTGTCTGTGCATAGCCTAGAGGGAACACTGGATCACTTGCCTGTGTTTAGCCTAGAGGGAACACTGGATCATTTGCCTGTGCTTAGCCTAGAGGGAACACTGGATCATTTGCCTGTGCTTAGCCTAGAGGGAAGACTGGATCACTTGCCTGTGCATAGCCTAGAGGGAACACTGGATCACTTGTCTGTGCATAGCCTAGAGGGAACACTGGATCACTTGCCTGTGTTTAGCCTAGAGGGAACACTGGATCATTTGCCTGTGCTTAGCCTAGAGGGAACACTGGATCACTTGCCTGTGCATAGCCTAGAGGGAACACTGGATCACTTGCCTGTGCTTAGTCTAGTGGGAGCACTGGATCACTTGTCTGTGCTTAGCCTAGAGGGAACACTGGATCACTTGTCTGTGCATAGCCTAGAGGGAACACTGGATCATTTGCCTGTGCATAGCCTAGAGGGAACACTGGATCACTTGTCTGTGCTTAGTCTAGAGGGAACACTGGATCACTTGTCTGTGCTTAGTCTAGAGAGAACACTGGATCATTTGCCTGTGCTTAGCCTAGAGGGAACACTGGATCACTTGCCTGTGCATAGCCTAGAGGGAACACTGGATCATTTCCCTGTGCTTAGCCTAGAGGGAACACTGGATCACTTGCCTGTGCATAGCCTAGAGGGAACACTGGATCACTTGCCTGTGCATAGCCTAGAGGGAACACTGAATCACTTACCTGTGCTTAGCCTAGAGGGAACACTGGATAACTTGCCTGTGCTTAGTCTAGAGGGAACACTGGATCATTTGCCTGTGCTTAGCCTATAGGGAACACTGGATCACTTGTTTGTGCATAGTCTAGAGGGAACACTGGATCACTTGCCTGTGCATAGCCTAGAGGGAACACTGGATCACTTGTCTGTGCTTAGTCTAGTGGGAACACTGGATCACTTACCTGTGCTTAGTCTAGTGGGAACACTGTTTCTACGTGTTTTTTTTTTCCATCATAAATACAGTTCATCTTTTTAACCCACTGAGTACCAGAGAGGTATCCACTGCATTGCAATGTCTGCCACCCAAAGGGTTAAACAATAATAGCAATTCCCATATTCTGATTATGCTCAATGAAAGAAAATTACCCTTTGAGTGCCAGAGAGACCCTCAAGGGGTTAATTATATTAATCAGTATTCCAAATGGGCCCTACAAATGTCCAGACATATGCGATTAAAAAATTACTAGTCTCCTAAAATAGAACTGTGACTAGGACAAAGTCACAGATTTATTTTTAATAAAGAGATTACAGGTGGATTGCAATCAGTTTGTAGTTTAATTATTGACCGAAAAACATCTATAATTTCCTGGGTTTTGACTGGAAAAGAAGTAATTGACACTTTTCCCACATATGGTATGCCAGATTCTCTCATCTCTGATTCATTCTATCTCACTCGAACACTACAGATATTTTTCATCTCAACACTGCAGGCATTTAAATTTGAAGATTGTGTCACATTTCATGAAGAATATTTTGAATAACTACATAGCTAAGATCTCATTTTCCCAAATAAAATATAAGAAACTGCCTTCCTTGCTGGGACAGCTTAAATCACCTCTGTGATGAAAACAAGAATAAATGTGTTCTTACCCTTTTTGCAACAAATCTTGCAGATCGGTATTCTCAGTTGTATAAATTAATCCGACCTGTAATAGATCAAACAGCACAATGAGAATTCACTTTTACAGAAGATATCGTTTTTATTATTTTATATGAAATTGTAATTAGTCATTTTAAATTGGCAAAACTACTACAATATCAGTGTAGCTTGCACAGTTACCTGAAAGTTAAAGGGATATTAATGTTTCATAATAAAAGCAGCTCTAATTAATCATCATAGTATTTGGACTTTGGAGAGTGTTATTTCAAGAGTGTAGTTCAAGAGTAATTCAATGACAAAGTATCCCCCTCCCGCCCCATTTACTGATGTAACACTGTTCAGCCAGATCAGAAGGGAGGTGCCCAGGTAGACTGCAGAGAGGGACAATCTTCAATTAAGATAAGGGAAAAACCTGAAAAACTTGTCAAGGGGGACAGGGCTTTCATTGTTCTCATAGGAAGAAGACAGTCCCCTTCTGTTATCTGTCTGGTCTTACAACCAGATTCCACATCTGAGAATAGATGGCTTACACTAGGTAAAAGGGGCGGGAGGAGAAACTTTACTTGTGAATATCTCTCAAACCATGAAGGTTTGAGCGATAATACTTATATCGTTCTTTATGTTTTTTTAATGCCTACAAAATAAAATAAAGATAAAAAGAAGTATTACTATCCCTTTAAGAGCAACCTGCCACCTTATAAGCTTATTTTATTTTACTGTAATAAATCAGTCAGTGAAATGTAGTCCATCATAGCTGCACTGCCTACCTGAAAATTAAGTATGATATAATAAACCTATATATTATTATTATTTCTTTAACATGATTCCATGACTTCTGCCACCCATGTAATCTCAATTTACAGTCAATGTTTTAGTGCAGAACTCATTTACAATAACAGTCTAACAGGTAGAAAACTGTAACAAAGAGCCTAACCCATAGATTATCACACAGAAGGGACATTAATTTTCTATGTAGTAAAGTAATGACCAAAAAGAGTAAGTATTTTGAGGGTGATATTTACTTAAGTAAGTAAAGACAAGGGACTCAATACTAGGGATGTGCAAAAACTTTCACCTTAAAACAAATTTGGCAAAGAATTGCACTTTCGGCTTGGTGAAAAATTTCCTGCGAAAAGTACTATTTTCCTACTTTTTTCACCTAGCTCACTGCATTGAAATCAATGGGAAGAAAATGTTTTCCCCACCACATGAAAGTTGTTTTTCTACAGACACATAAAAGGGCTCTCACAGCATGCCATTCTGTGTTTGTGAGAGGAGAAAGCAGCATGTTTCTGAGGCAAATAAAAGGGAATTGAAGCTCAGTTTAGAGATTCTTTTAGGTAGGACATTTGTTGTCTGTATTAGTGGGTCTGAGGGCACTCTGGGGGAGAATGAGGGAGGAAGGAGGTTGACCCCAAATACCACTAAATTTGGTGTGACTGACTGGCAAGACACAGGCAGCTAGGGACCTATTTGCTTGCTGATCTTGCTAATATTGTCTCTGTGCTGGGGAAGTCTGGGGAAAGAAGTTGTTGATTTTGTTTTCAGTTATAATTTTTTTTGGACAGACTGTGATAAGACAACAGAGTTATTTTTATAAATAAAAATAAATAAATAAAAAAGAATAAATAATTAAATATCTTAGGTGACAGTGACAGACAGCTGACTGGGTTTAGGCAAGGCATCATACAACTTCATCATTTGTGTTATGTACTGTACAGTAAACAATGCAGTGTAGTTGCATAATGACTGGTAATACACAGGCAGCTGGGGTCCAAATTGCTTGCTGATTTTGTCTCTGTGCTGGTGAAGTCTGGGGAAAGAAGTTGTTGATTGTGTTTTTTTAGTTGTATATATATATATATATATATATATATATATATATATATATATATATATATATAATTTTTGGGCTGGCTGTGCTAAAATCAAATAAAGAAAATAATTATTAAAAAAATAATAATACATAAATAATTAAACAAATAAATATATTAGGTGACAGACAGCTGATTGGGAGCCTGGTGTGAGCTCTGTGACTGAGGCAGACAGCAGACAACATTGAGAATTTTGTTGAGAGCTAAAGCAAGACATCACAGTCCATCAGTTGTGTACTGTAGAGAGTAAAAACAGACTCAGTGGTTGAGTAATGTCCAGCAAATGCACAAGGGGGAGTGGGAAAGTTGGAGCAGTGCAGGGATGTGGGAGTTCAAAATGGCAATGGTTGCTGCAGCTTGTGCAATAAATGATGATGATCCCTCTCTTCCCGAGGTTGATGCAGTTTGTTAAGGTCCCAATCACACCACGTCAGTCCCCCACCACCACTACCATACACATCTGCCACCTTTTACATTGTACTTTTTTCTTAATCACTTGACATCATCATTAATATGTGCCAGTGTCACTTAAGCAGGAAGTTAGTGTTGTGGGCAAAGGACAAATGAACTCTGCATGCTAACAAATTTTTCAAGCTATATGTTGCTGTAGAACTTACAACTCTGACTTCCAGCTACTTATTTCTCCACTGCAGTCCTCAGAAGAAGTAATACTGTGCTGGGAATAGGGATGAGTGAAAATTTTTGCCTCAAACTGAAATTGGCGAATAATGGCACTTTCCGCTTGGCGAATAATTTACCGAAAAAAGTGCAGTTTTTCTGCTTTTTCACACCTTTTCCGACCATTGAATTCAACCGCACGCAAGTTTTCTACAGCCATATAAAAGGCTGTCAGGCTCTCACAGCAGCCATTCTGTGTTTGTGAGAGGAGAGAGCAGCATGTTTGTGAGCTAGAGATGATAGGAAAATAAAGGGGAATTGAAGCTTAGTCGAAGGAGCCATTTAGGTAGGGCATTTGTTCTCCGTATTAGGGGAGTCTGGGGGCATTCTAGGGGATAAGAAGGGAGGAAGGAGGTTGACCCCCAAATACTCCTAAATTCCATGTTACTGACTGGCAAGACACAGGCAGCTAGGGACCTAGTTGCTTGCTGATCTTGCTGTTATTGTCTCTGTGCTGGATGGGGAAGTCTGGGGAAAGAAGTAGTGGTGAGTCCCGTGAAACAAGTTTGCACTGTTTTTATTGACATTGAAGCATCTGTTATTTTTCTTTTTTTATAGGGAAAGGAGTTGTTGATTTTGTTTTCAGTTATAATTTTTTTTGGACAGACTTTGATAAGACAACAGAGTTATTTTTATAAATAAAAATAAATAAATAAAAAAGAATAAATAATTAAATATCTTAGGTGACAGTGACAGACAGCTGATTGGGTTTAGGCAAGGCATCATACAGCTCCATCAGTTGTGTTGTGTACTGTACAGTAAAAAAACACAGTGTAGTTGCATAATGTCCAGCAAAAGCACAAGAGGAAGGGCGGGGCTGGAGCAGTACAGGTACGTGAAAGTAAAGTAGTAGTTCAAAAAATGACTGCAGCAATGGTTGCTGCAGAGTCTGCAATCAATGATGATAATCCCTCTACTCCAAGGAAGGATGCAGTTTGTCAAGGTTCTAGCAAAACTAGTTCCAAGATTACCAGTGCCAGTAGAAATATAGAACCATATAAGAAGAACACTGAAGACAACAACAAGTCGCATTCAAGTAGACTTGTGCACGGGCAAAATTTTCGGTAAAATTCTAATTCTGACAAATTTTTTTTTTTCTAATTCGAATGATCCTAATTTCGGACCGGGCCTATTCGATTCGGACGAAATTCTGATCCATTCCGAATTATTCGGCCGAATTTAACATGGGTTAAATTATAGCAGTGCGCCTCCGTGCACGCTGCTATCATTATTTGCAGACAGGGTGTGCATTTAGAAAAAGATCCATCCCAAAAAAACGGACATTGTCGTACATTGCCAGTCTGTGCATGTCACCTCTACTCCAGCATGGGATGCCAGTCACAATGCAAACATCGAACATCGAGAACCCGTGCCTGTCATTCAATTTAGCATGTTCGAACATCGAAACCCCATGCCTGTCCTTCAATATAGCATATGTTCAAACATCGAAACCCCATGCCTGTCCTTCAATATAGCATATGCTCGAACATCGAAAACCCATGCCTGTCACATCCTACTCAACATAAGTGGTCGACTCAAACATGGACAAACTACATGTCACATTCTATGTTAGTACATGGGTAAAGATTAAGGTTTCATTTTCTGGTACCAGCCTCCTACCCTACTGTCCTTCTTTAGTACCCAAATTCCTCTCTCTCGTTTTCCTATCCTGATTTCCCCTCACATCAGATAACTCTATGTGTATATACATTGTAGTGTTTCATACTACATCAAGAATAAACATCAATGATTGTAATGTGACAGATGTAATGTGTTAAAAAGAAAAATTGAGACATTCTGTTGTGAACAAAATGCAACACAGGAGAGAAATAAAAAAAATGCTTGACATCTATTCTGAAGAGGGGTCCACAGCATTGTCTTAGTATAGCAATATCACTGTTTTCCATGAGTGTGCAATACAGGGCTCTACGGTAATTGCTGGCCATTTCCCAATGTCATAATCAGGGGATGATGGGAGTTGTATTCTAACTACTGTTAGGAAACACATAAGTGATGCACATTCATCTCCCACCTAGAAATTATTTACACACGAGGCAACTCCCCCAAGTAATACCTAGCCCCTTTCCAAGTGAAAGGACTTCCAGAAAGGCTTCAGATCTCTTAGTGACTCACCTGTTATTGCCAGTCAGCGGGACCTGGAGAGTAGGAGGGGGTGATGCTATGGCTGCAGATTAAGTCTGGCACTGTGCTCTTAGTTGGTCACTTGTCACAATGTTGAAGCTCAGCCCGGCCAGCACCTTCTGGGTGGAGACACCTCACAGCAATCCTGTTCAGGACACATCATGCACTGTTGTGCACTCATACTAGGGATCCCAAATGTTTAGACTCATTTCGTACAGGGGGCACCCTCCTGTATTTGTAAAACCTCTCTAGCAAATCTGGGACGGTAGACCTATTTACTCAAGTCTTGACTTTAGGTGGGCGATAAACAATACAAAATACGCATAATGTTTCACTATCACATAATTCACGTCACCGAAGCAGCCAGCAGGCATCGCCACTGAGTGAGCATAGGGCTGCCCGGCTGCTGACAGTCACACTGATGGGACACCCTGCAACACAAAACTAGCAGAAGAGCACAAAATAAACATGCTATGGGACGGCAAATTGCCGCCCCTGTCAAAGTGCCGCATGGGTCCATGGACCCACTGGGACCCGTGTAAGGGCCGGCCCTGTATTCGAACAAATACCTAATATTTTTTTATATTTTGCACAGGAACAAATATTACTTGCTCTTGCAGTGGCAATAACTGGAACTAATGCTGGCTGCCTACCTATGCCTAGCCTAATGCTACCTGCCTGCCTACACAACAACTGTACACTCTCTAATCTCTTCTCTCTCTGAGCTCCAACAACGCAATGAGGAAATGCAGGCTGTCTGTCTGTGTGACTGTGTCATTAGTCCAACCCCCATCATGAAACGAAGAAGGCTATTCGAATACAGACAAAAGAGGGAAGTAGTGCATGAAACGGAGAATGGAATTGGACTAGAGACATGGAGGGAAAATTATGGAGGGAAAGTAATTGAGCGCGCACAGGAAGTACAAAAAAGTCCTGGTCAAAAGTAGTCAAAAGTTTTGGAAATGTGTCGATTGCCGAAACTTCCGAAAGTTTCAACGAATTTCGGACCTGGGCTGTTCGGAGTTGGATCATTTTTTCCGAATGACCCTTGAGTTTCGGATTAGCCGAATGTCTCCGAATGACCCCATTTTCGACGAAATCCGAATGTCTCCGAATGAATTTGCACATGTCTACATTTAAGTGCTGATGATGCTGGCAATAGCATAATAGAGGAAGGTGTAGCAGCTGAACCGCCTGCTGCATCAGACAGTGAGACAACCAAGTACCAAAACACCTGTCCTCAAAGCAGTAGTGAATTTTGTTACAGTGAAAGTAACAAGAAATTGTTTGAGACCTCTAAAAGCTTAGAGGGTAATAGTGGGCAAGGACTGTCAGGTGATGCTGATGCTGCTGAGGATGACCTAATGATAACTGATGATGATGCAGATCTAGAATATATCTCTCAAACATCCTCCTCTTGTTCAGATATAGATGAAGTTGAGAGTGAGGATGATAACAGGGCTATAAGGTTAGCAGAAAGGTTAAAGGCTGTATCTTCCACTACTTTTAAGGAGCACTGTGTCTGTCTATAAAGTGTTTGAGAAAACCATTGGAAAGTCTGACCCTGGACAAGTACAGATGTCAAAAAGCACACAGTCACCCTATCAGTCATCATCAGCATCATCGCCTCTTCAAAGTCCAAGTCCCACTCAGCCACACACACCTGTTTTGAGCACCCAGCCACAGCAACACAGGTTAACATCCACAGTGTTAGATATGACGAGTACCTCTGGCACTGCTGCTGTAAGTGCTGCACCTTTGACACCTAGCAGTAGTGGCAGTAGAATTACATCAACATCCAGCTCCAGTAGTAGTAGTAGTAGTAGTAGTAGTAGTAGTAGTAGTAGTAGCAGTAGCACAAACCACACATGACAGCCAAAGCCAGGACAAATATGTTAACAGCAGCACAGATGAGGAGGTGGAGGAGGGATGTGATAAAGGGTTGCCACATCTACCCCACTTGGAACCACTGCTATGAGTGACAAGTAATGTGTGTCACTAAACTGAGAAAGAGGATAGAGATTTGATGCAAAAATGACAATAGTAAAAATATATAAATGCACAAATCACAACCATACCAGCTAGTCCCCCACTACCACCACTACAATACACATCTGCCACATTGTAGGATGTATTTTTTTTATTTATCTCTTGACATCATCATGAATATGTGCCAGTGTAATTTAAGAAGGAAGTCAGTGTTGTGGGCAAAGGACAAATGCATTCTGCATGCTAACACATTTTTCAAGCCATATGTTGCAGTAGGGCTCACAACTTTCAGCCACTTATTTCTAAACTTCAGCCCTCAGAAATATTAATATTACAGTGGGAAATGTAGTATATATAGGAAATATAGGCAAAAAATGTATTAAAATAGGCAAAAAATAAGTGTTAACATAGGTGGAAAATTTGTTAAAATAGGCAAAAAGGAGGACATTTTTGCATAGGTAGAAAGGCTACATTTTTCACAGGAAAAGCTAAAAATTGGCACCTTTTCGGGAAAAGTCATGCAGGAAATTTTTCACACTTTTCGCCCACCCCTAGCTGGGAAATGTTGCACCATAGGAAACATAGGTGAAAAATGTATTGGAATAGGAGAAAAATGTGTTGGAATAGACCAAAACTAGGAAAATTTTGCATTGGAGAAAAGGAGAAAACTTCGTGAAACAATAGAAAAATTGTCCATTTTTCCGCAAAAAGTCATGTGGTAATTTTTCTCACTATTTGCCCACCCATACTCAATACTATTATCCATATTATAATAAAAACTGTCAAAGTTGGTTTTGAAAGCACAGTTTGCTACACTATCCACTGTGCTGTCAAAACCACCACTGCGTAAAAATGTCCAACTGACGCAAAATTTGTGCACACTGGACACCATGTAAAATTTTATCAATTTGGTAGCCTATTTAATTCAGTGGTTTCAAGTTACTTTAAGGAACACACTTTTTATGGACTCAAAACTGCGCCATGAAAAGGAGGTGCAGAGTCCCTAAAGTGAGGTGAAAATCACCGGTGTGTTTTAGAAAATTGGTTTCCACCACATACTTGTGCTTTAAACCAAAAGAAGTTTAACCCAATGAGTGTCAGTGGGGTATGCAACACATTGTTCAGTGTTGCATAGCCCACTGGCACTCACAGAGTTAATCTCACTAAAGTTAGCAAAAATAAAAACTGACCTTTAATGTCTGGCGTGGCCTTCAGCACCCCGGGCAGCTACTGCCTGATTTAAAAAATAAAATGCCCCCAAGCAATGTCATCGTTAACCCTTTGATTGCCAGAGTGGTTTCCCTCCGGTGCTCAAAGGGTTAAAAGAAATGTGGCATAGCTCTTCAAAGTAATATTTAGTAATTCCCTCATTCCCTTTAAAAAAAAAAAAAAAAAAGTAATTCTTAATTGTTCAAGATAAAAAAGGTTCCAAATTGCAGAGAAATGTCCTCTGTTGACTCTGGCTCTGCTGGCGGTGGCAGGCATGCATATGGCACCCCCCCCCCAATACATAGCAGGCCATTGCCCAAGTCCCAATGAGGGAATTTTGTACAGACATTGGCTTTTTATATGGCTAGTGTCTATTCAAAATTAATGCCAGCCTCCAACTGGCTGGGATGTGTACCTCCCAGCCAATCAGATTCTAGTGGGTTTCGTCATTCCCTACCCTAGAAGCTGATTGGCTGGGAGGTGAGTTGGCACACACCCCAGACAATTGAAGGCTGGCATTGTGAACAGAGACTGGCCATATAAAAAGCCAGTGTCTGTTCAAAATTCCCTCATTGGGACTTGAGCAATGGCCTGGTATGTGGTCTGTGACCACATTTATGCCTGCCGCCACCAGCAGAGCCAGCAGCAATGGACATTTGTCTGCAATTTGGATTCTTTTTTTTATCTTGTACAAACAAGAATGACTTTTTTTTTATACAAGGGACTGACAAAATGTTACTTTGAAGAAATATTCCATACTTCTTTTAACACTTTGAGCACAGGAAGGATACCCCTCTGGCACTCAAAGGGCTAACTGTGGCATCTCTTTGGGGAATTTCTAAAAAAAAATCAACTTTCATTGAATAATGTTTTTTACACAGATTTTACACAGATTTTTCAAAAGAAAAAAGAGAAGAAAAGACAGAAGAGAAAAGATTGAAATGGATTTATTGTTTCACAAAAAAAGCAGATTGAATTATCTTCATAGTGTTTGGGCCATGCTGATTATTATTTCAGTACTGTTAGAGTGGTAGTTCAAGAGTAATTGAATGATAAAGTATCCCTCTCTCACTCCTTTTACCTAATGTAAGCCACCTCCCCTCAGATGTGGAATCTGGTCCTGGGACCAGACAGCTCTTAGTGTGAGCATAAGGAAATCCCTGCCTCCCTTCACAGGTTTTTCTTTATGCTCACTGAAGATTGTCCCTCTCTGCTATCCATCCAGACAGTCTTGCTGCTCTGAGGTGATCAGTGTTACATCAGTAAAAAGGGCGGAAGGGGGATACTGTATCACTCAATTACTCTTTAACAACAACTCTGACACTATTGAAATAGCACTCTCCATGGCCCAAATACGATGTGGATTAATTGGAGCTGCTTTTATTGTGAAACATTACTATCACTTGAATAAGAAGATGGACAGTGCATGACAGGTAAGTGTTACATTTCTGGGTGTTAGGATAGTGTTAGGGGTAGTATTGATGAAGTGTCATGTTAGGGACGCAAAGCTTGCTGTAGGGCAACTAAGGACTTCCACTGCAGTATGTATCAGTGCTGTCCACACACACTGTTGTCTTTGTCAGTAGTCCATGGGGTCATTGTTTCTGCTTAGAAAGTAGCTATCCTGCAAGTATGCAGAAACCACCTCACATGCAGTGGGACCACTAAAAGGAGCATGGTGTTCTTGTGTGTCAGCTACCAAACCATACTCAAGGAGCAAGTCCAAAAGAGATGTTCCACAACCAGTGCCACCACCAATGTCAAAATATCAGTATTTGTTTTTGCCATATCAATTGTCTAACTGGTCATAACAGAATCGAGATCCATGAGGGTGGTCATCCATCATACATTATGAAAATATTGTTAAAGTAAATATTTGATATCATCTGTTTTCCCACTGGCTTACCACAGGGCTTAGTGATTGCCTTTTTTATTTGTCTGTTTAATCTTCTGCTAATATTGGCATTGTGCCACTTTACATCTTTTTACAATATTCCATTCTCGTTTTAACGTTGTATCTTACATATCCATTATTTATCTGGGAGGCTTTATACTAACAATCTGAGTGCCAAAGTATTATTATCATATATACAGAGGGCCGTATAAGAGCCTCTGAAGAATATTGTGTTTAATTTCTGTACATTCACATGAGATGTGCATCAGGAACATTCTGTTTATTTTTCTATTCAGGGACATCACTTTATACATATAATGACTGTCAGGATATTATTTTACTTCTACCAGATTTTCAGCAAAATTGGGTAGATAATTATATATATCAGAATTAATCCAAATTGTATATTAGGTGATTTATGAAACATTTAAGGACGATATTTTATTCTATTATTAAACCAGCAAAAATGTAGAGAAACAGCTTTTGTTCAAACCTTTTTATTACTTCTCCTACTTCATTTCAGCTAGTATGGATGTTGAATTTTCAAATTCAGCATACATAAAAATGTCTCAAAACAGCATTGTGAGCAGTCATTCTGCTTTTACATACTAGAATAATGGTATTTGCAAAGTTCCTTTATATGGCCAGATAGACCTTGGGGGAGATTCACTAAGCAATGATAAAGAAGTGATAAAGTGGAGATGACATCTCCAGTTTATCACTTCCCCAGTTCCTATGTTATTCTATGAAGCTTATTCACTAAGATCTCCAAAGCTGAAGAAATCTTAGTGCATAGGCTCCATAGAATAACATAGGAACTGGAGAAGTCAGAGAAGTCATCTCCATTTTATCACCTCTTTATTACCTCTTTATCACTGCTTAGTGAATCTCCCCCCTCATCTGGCTTGGCAACTCAAGAACACTGAGTCTGGGAAAAAGGACCATTTTTACATTCACACAAGTCCCCCCTTAAAGGGATAGTAATACTTTGTTTTATCTTTATTTTATTTTGTAGGCATTAAAAAAAACATGAAGAACAATATGTCTTATCTCTCAAACCTTTATGTTTTGAGAGATATTCACAAGAAAAGTTTCCCTTCCCGCCCTTTTTACCTAGTGTAAGCCATTTCTTCTCAGAAGTGGAATCTGGTTGTAAAACCAGACAGGTAACAAAAGGAGACAATCTTCTTCCTATGAGAACAATTAAAGCCCTGCCCCCTTGACAAGTTTTTCAGGTTTCTCCCTTATCTTAATTGAAGATTGTCCCTCCCTGCAGCCTACCTGGGCACCTCCCTTCTGCTCTGGCTGAGCAGTGTTACATCAGTAAAAGGGGCGGGAGGGGGATACTTTGTCATTGAATTACTCTTGAACTACAACTCTGACAGAATTGAAATAACACTCTCCAAAGTCCAAATACTATGATGATTAATTAGAACTGCTTTTATTATGAAACATTACTATCCCTTTAACCTTTTAATGCCAAGAAGCTTATAACATTGCTTTGTAAACTTTCTGGTATCAGAGAGATTTACTAGCAGACATGCCCATAATTAACCTTTCCATTGCCTGATTGCCTGAGAACACATTGCAATCAATGCTTAATCATGTTGAAATAAAATTATTTATTATATATAACCCCCAAATGGCCTTCAATAAATATTTGGAGGATAATGTTATCCCCCCTCAACTTCCATCTAGACCACAATGTCGTGCTTAAAAAGAAAGGGAATCATTGGTCCCCCCAAAAAAATCTTTTTATGGTAAAAGGATGACATTTTCATTAATCCCTTTAAAGAATTAAACATAAAAAATGGGGTATTGTCACCCCATTTTTTAAAGTTTTAAAATACAACAAAATACGGTAAAAATAATTAGTAGAAGTATTTCATATTTCTAACAGCCTTTATAATGTGCATCACATAAACACTTATTTATTTCTGCCTGTAAGAATCCTAGTATTTGCTTAAGCAACCCCCAAATGTTATAATTCTCATCTTGATCGGAATGTTGAGTGAAATCACTTGAGTCTACTGTCATCATTTTGAGTGGTAGGATGGCTGAACAAGGACAATGAACCGACTCAAACACCACGGTTAATCTTCAAATGCTCATACACTGAGTGTTGTATTTCAGCAAACCTAGATCGAGGGCAGGATTCATCCAGGGAGGACTTTGTTCCTGCTCAGATCTGGTAGAAACAGAGACACTGAATAGACTGAAAAAAGATGGTGATTTTAACATAATGTATCTTGTTAAGAACACAATGATGGGGGGAGGGATTCTGTAGAGGGCAATGGTCTTTACTGTGATTTTAATTGATAGGTTATCTAACCATTTGAACTTCACTCTTAAATAATGAAAAGATTTTTAAATGAATAATGTAAAAACTCTCAGGTATGCCTTACCAATTAAACATGCTTATGTTTCCATCTCCATATTATCCTCACCACAATCTCTGTATTAATACACTAAGGCACGTATACTAAAGAGAAATAGAGCAATTCTGGAGCAAACCAAATAAACCATAGGGTACAAAAACATAAAAAAATCTCCCTTTGAGTCAAATGGGGCCTTTATTCCACTGAATGCTATATAAGGCTCCAGTCTATTGCTTCACATTGCATTGAATATCTCTTTGACATTCAGCGATGTTAAAAGCCCAATTTAAAACAATCAACATTTTTATTTGTCCCCTATGTATAATTAGTTTGGCACAGAATTGCTCCAGTGCATCAGCCAGATGTATTCAATGAACTGGAAAGCAATGCATGGAGACCTATCTAGCATCCAATAGTTTAATCTGCGCTAATAAATAAAACACTATTCATTTTATCCAAGATGGTTTTTGTCACCACAGTTTCTCGTGAACACACCAGAATCTAGCAGCTACATGCCACTTTAATATAAATATTATGAATGAGCACTACTCTAACCATTAATGAAAATAGCTTTCATTGTGTATATAAATCTGAGCTTAATAAACCTTTAAAGAGATGATTGCTAAATAACAGCCTTCTGCATTCAAGCTCAACGGCCTCCAATTATATTGTTTATAATTATGCCATTGTGCAATATAATGTGTGTCCAACAGTCTTTGGGTGTTTTATTACACTGCATCACTAAAATCCACATGTAAATTACCTTTTCTGATTTAATGCCAAACACTTCAGTTCTGCAAGATCACTCACTCAAAGAAAAGGGATCACAGATAATAGTTATTATTTACTATATTTTAAAAGCTGTTACATAGCTGCATAGTGAATTAGGGTAAATTAGGTTGTTAAAAGACACAAGTCCATCAGGTTCAAACTCTGCAACAGGGCAGTAATGTTTTACTTAATATCTGTGAGATAACACTTCGGTGTTACTGATTGTGTTAAGTGCTAACCAAGCACGAACTGGGGACCTTTTCAGACTTGTAGATCACTGGAATCAGCTCCCCTTTACTTATTTCTTAAGTCTATTGCCACAAAAAGAAAGATGGAACAATTTTAGAGCAAACCAATTGAATCACAGGGGATAAATAAATATCCTCATTATTATAAACTAGTGTAAAAGGCCGTGTACATGGGCAAAACCTCCCAGCATTCTGTACGTTCGGGCAGTCTCTACTGTGCATGAATGCACTGGGCAAACATACGTGTTTGGTCAGTCTCTACTACACATGACTGCATTGGACAAACATGCACCTGGTCTTTTCTAGATATAGATTAGGCTCTAAACCTCTCTGCACTGCATTTAAGGGGTTAATTAAATGCTTACTACTGGAAAATTCATGTAAATATCTACCAGTCTGTATCCACTGCTTTTAGGATACTTTCAAAGAATAAAAACTATTTTGAGAGCTCTGCCTTCAGAATTTTATTTTTTTTAAATTCTAGAAATGATATATGTTTTATACCTTACAGTATTATTGCAAAGCAATCACTTTGCCCTAATTATAGTTTCAACAGCCATTCTTCATTAAATGAAGATTTTCAAAGCCTTATACCTTTTCGACACGATGAGAATTCAGATTGAAATGTGAAAGTTTAGGAGTCTTATGTGAATAAAAGCAGATTTTTAAATTTACCAATAAGTCCATTTCTCTTAATCAAATTCAGGAATGCATGGACCAATGTGGTATCAAAATCTCCCCCAGGAGACAGGGAACTCAAAGTTGAAACACCTACCATATTCTGCCCTATATACCCCTATATAGCCATCTAATTCAGTTATGAAGAGAAGATGTAAGGACACTATGACAGAGGAGCCAATAAAATGGCAGGGCAGCCCAATCCAAACAATGAGGAATCTTCTCATGTTGGGATGCCCTGAATCCCTCAATTCAAATAAGAAAAAAGGATTAAACTTCCCCCTTTCTCCAGTATCAATTGAGGAATGCAGGGACCAATGGGCATGTGCCAAAGTAGTCCCAACAACACTAACAACACTGGGAGGGAGAAAAAACTAGAGAACAGTGGTCTGTAAAACTTTATGACCAAAACTGGCATCAATATTTACTTTGTAAAACATCATAAAGGTATGAACAGATAACCAGGTAGCTGCCCTGCAGAGTTGATCCATAGAAACTTGATCTTTCAGAGCCATTATGTATTCAATAAATATAGAATGGGCCATAACTCAGAATGGAACTGGGCAAGGTATGCCGGTCTAATAGTTTTTAAGCCATGCACCGATCATGGTTTGGGAATCAGGTCTGCATTTCCTGAATCCCTCCAGGATAATAACAGGGTATCAGCTTGCCTTAAAGAATCAGTGACTTGAATATAGTATTTAAGGCATCTGACTAGTCTCACGTATGAAAGATAGTCTCCTTATGAGCGTGAGGGTTAGGACATAAGCATGGAAGGACAGATTCTTGACTGATGTGGAAGAATGAAACCACTTAATTCGAAATTCACAGTGTGTAAAACCCTTTTATCTTGATGAAAGACTGTATGTGGAGGACAAAACAATGAGTTCAGAGACTTGTATTGTTAAAGAAGTAGCAGCTAGAAAACAATCTTACATGTGTGCTGCTTGAAAGAGGCTGAAGAGAGAGGTTCAAAAGGAAGCTAACTGAAGAACCTCCAATAAAAGATTCAAATCGCAAGGTAGGGTAGGAGCTCTGTAAGGAAGAATCATATGAGTGAAACTGTAGAACTATCTTCAGGAATCCTAGTAATTTTCTTCTGAAACAAAACAAAAACAGACCTTAAGAGACCTAGGGTGTAATGCAAGAGAGTGGAGCATTCACTATTTTATGAAAGCCATAAATTTATGTGTTATTTGCGATTGCTCATGTTTTGATGCAAGAAACCTATTAACTGATAATGAATAACACATGCTCCTAAATTAACAGCACAGTTAGAAAATGCTCCTAAGTTAACAGAAAAGTTGGCCATATGCAGAGGCGTAACTAGAAGCCTCCGTGCCCTGGCGCAAGAAGTGCCACGGGCCCCTCCACCACCACCACAGTGGACCCCCTTGACCACACTGACCCCCTCTACAATGCCCCTCAATCTTCACAATGCCCCCCATCTCCTACCTCCTTTGAGCTCCCACGCGGCCCTCATAGTAATGCAGAGCGCTGGGAGATGATGTCATCTCCCAGCGCTCTGCATTACTAGAGCGCTGGACGGAGATTGCAGGCGCCACTGGCCATATGTATGAAAATGTGTGCAAATTGCTTTGCTGAATCTGGCACAATTGCTAATCATCTCACAAAACAGCAGACATTTTAGCTACACCCACTTTTTGTAACACGTTCTCTAAAAAATTAGCAGACTTCGCTAATTGAGAAAAAATGTTCAATTTTGTAACATTTTGGTTCTAATCATTTAGCCATCAAAAGTACACTGTAAATAGCAATTGCACACCTTCCTTGCGTTCCGCACCTTGTTCTTAAGCTCTTATCATGACTGGCTTGCAAAAAGTCAAGATAATAAAGAAGTTTAAATGATAGAATCTCAAGTTAATCCCAAAAGGTAAAGTAAAATATCTAAGTTCTATGTATATACATCAGGGCTCAAAATTTCCACTCGCCAGTAGCCAATGGCGAGTGAAAAATTTAGCCCTGGGGAGTAGAAATTCAGCCCTGGTGGGTATGTTTTGGCTTGCAGTGGTGAGTAACTTTTCAGGTCTGGCTAGTAGCAAATGACTTAAAATTATAAGCCCTGTATACAGTATATTTTAGCAGCCACAGGACTACAAGTTTTTAGCATAGTCTGGATAACTGATTCACTGAATCTTTTCTGTTGCAATATTAGGGCTTCAAGATACATGCCATTAAGGCAAGGTTGGACAAAATGATGTAGTATTCCCATTTTTTAGTTGAAGTTGGTCCAGTAACAACTAAAGTGAAGGAGCCTTGATTAATAGGCTGTCCAGATATATCCAGCAATAGACAGAAGTACGGTTAATTATATTAACCTTTACCACTGAAGTAATAAATGTGAGCCTGTGATGTCTTTTTCTCATGTAGTACTGTCCCTAATGTGTGGGGACAATGAAGATGGATTGTGTAACTAAATTCACTTAAAAATTTTTTTAACATACAATAAAAATAATAACAAGAAAATAATTAGTCCAAAGCATTTCTCAGCAATCTTGCTATTTCTTCAGGGTGCATTTTGTATGTCTCTGTTTCTGTCCCTCTCAGCTTCTGCTACAGGTTCTCCCTCCCGTCAGTTTAAATTACTTTTATCTCTTTTTTTAACCCGTACTACCTGCACAGAACTGACTAGCACTAAAACTAATTATACCAAGCATCTCCAGCTCCTCATCTATGCCTGCCTGCCTCTACACATTAGTAGTTAATGTCAACATTTCTACAGCTTTCTCTTTCTCTCCCAAGGAATGTCGTCTTTATTTCTACATTGCAGTACAGTACAGGATTGATCTGTTAGCTTAACAATCAGACCCACCCACTCATCACACCCACACCCAGAGAACAACTGACTGCTACCATCAATACTTATATTAAAGGGATAGCAATACTTAAAATGTAAAAAAAAAATGTTGTAGGATTTATCCCCCTGAGTAAAACAAGGGTACTCCCACTGCTGAGATATCTTATTAAAAAATTATAACAGCTCAAACTTGAATTTTTTAGGTGCAATATCACAGTGGCCTGAAAATTTACAGTGGCGCTGTTGCACAACCATCCTATGGAGATTTATGTTCTACAGACCTGAGCTGTTGATAGGATATTGTAGCAACAGCACCACTGTAAATTTTCAGGCCACTGTGATATTGCACCTAAAAATTCAAGTTTGAGCTGTTTTTTTTAATAAGATATCTCTCAACAGTGGGAGTACCCTTGTTTTATTCAGGTGGATAAACCCTACACCATATATTTTTTTACATTTTAAGTATTACTATCCCTTTAAGCAACTGCTGCTTCCTCTTTTTCCCATCTGCCTACACTAGAGCTAGCATCAAAAATTCAGATGCCTTCTCTCCTTTCTCTCGTTTTCTCCCTCCATCTCTCTCTTTCTCTACCAAGCACAGACTGACAACATGTGGGACACTGACACCCCTTTTAGAGGTAGAATATGTAGTATATAAAGGGAAACTCTCTCCGTGTATGTGTGTAATAAATGATTATTTAAAAAGTGGAAAAATTGCCTGGGAAGTGCCCTTTTTCAAGTGTTTGGCTTTTGAGGTTAAAATGTTGCCAATCCCTACCAAGGACATTTAAAGTGACACTATCATCTAAAGACAACTTTGGAGAAAAAGCCTTAAAAATCATATATGTTGCATTAATCATTTTTTGGGGGGAAGGCAAGTTTCTGTGTAGCAAGTTTTTGTGTATAGATTTTATAGACTGTTCTGTGTGGATGTGATTATGCTAATTACAGACATATTGTACAGAGACTTGCTGTGTTAGCCCTACATTACCTCCTTCACTCACTGACAATTCATTGTTTCGATGCTAGAGGAGATGGACAATGAACAAATATATAAATCAAATACTAGTGTAAATAAATGGCTAATGAAACATATATGCGATTAGAGAAAATTCAAAATAATTGTGGAGTCCTTAGTATGTGAGGCTGTAGGGATCTAGAGTGCCTGTTAAATAAAGTTTAATCCCAGCAATCCCTGTTATGCCTCTCCTCATATGATCCTCTTGCTATGTGCCCATGTGTACATTGTATATTTTGCTGGGATTTTACTGTAAATATAGTATGAGCCTCAGAGATAATCTAAAGCAATGAGTTTGAGCAGAAAGCTCACTGTGGAACAACTAGATAGAGCCATTAGAACTTATTCATTCAATGGATTTGTCTTGCCTCATTGGTCTAACGCTGGTCTAGCAGCAGCCATTTGTTCAAGAGTCAACTTCAGCCTGATTCTGAGTATTTTTTGGCAAAAAGACGATAACCCGTGGAGGAATCCTATTCTTGACCTTTAGCCACAAATACCAGTGTAATTTTCCAGTCATAGAGTCCCTTTAAAGTCTAGGCATCCTTAGAGATTGCATAGAATATATTAAACACTATTTTCTTCCAGTAGTTTTTAACCCTTTGGATGCTAGGGAGAGGCGTCCAACATTATTTTGCAACGTACTAGAAATCTTGCATCCATGAAGTTAAACATTCTGAATTAAAAATTAACAACTGCTGATATTCCCAAAAGACATAAAACTGATATGTTTAATAATATGGCTACAGTCTGTACACCATTTGGTCTGATAGACCTCCTTACTGTAGTTTGTCTGCTAATGAGTAAGAAGGAAAAAAATAAATAAAAACATTAAATCACAAGTTATCTCCTTCACATTCCAAAACAAATAACTACTTCCTTTGCAATGTATTAGAGACCTCACAATTATCCAACGAGGTAAAGAAACTAATTTGAGATGTTTTATCAAATATCTTTATCAACAATTTGTGATATCCTTTATAACAATCTTTTATTATTGTACCAAAAGATGAGTCCCACATTTGCAGAGAGGTCTGAGATACATGATGCATGTAAAACTAAAACAAAATGACAGGGCTAGAGAAGCAAAATAGGTGAAAAATAGTATTTCCGGTTCAGTGGGAAATTTTTTAGTGAAAAATGACAATTTTCTTCTTTTTTGCACCTAGCTCATTGCTTTAAAATCTATGGTAAGACTGAATTTCCCAACACATGACAAGTTTTCCTTATTTTCCATCATGTTCCCTCATTTCTGTATTTGTTAGCAAAAGAAAAAGCAGCACAATTTTGACCTAGTTAGAATAAGCAAATAAAGAAAGGGGGAGTATAGTTTAGGGAGTCTTGTGGGCAAGCAATTTCTTCTCTTTGATAGTTGAGTCTGGGGGACACTGGAGGAGGGTGAAGGGAGAAATGAGAATTACCCAAAATACCCCAAAATCTTGCTTGAATGAGACAGGAAACTGTAATCCAAATTCCTTCCTGATCTGCTTGTTATCTCTATGTTAGGTGAGTCTGAGGGCATTAGTAAGGTGTTAGTCCAAAAACTGCATGTTCAATAAAGGATGATGATCCTTCTCCTTCTGAGGAGGCTGTTTTTTAAAGTCCCATAATATGTTCCACCACCACTTGTACTATTAATAAACTATCTAAAAACACTGAAGATGACAATTCACATAGTGGCATAATGGAAAAAGCGGTACAGTCCAACCAACTGCTGCATCTGACAGTGACACAAACAAGTTTAGCACAAGTCCTGAAAGTAATCACGGGCATTATGAAGATCACAGAAAGAAGAGAAGAAAAAGGAAATGTTTGATACTTCAAAAAAAACAAACAAGAGGAATATAAAAGTAGTAGGGAAGAAGCGGTGGGTGATGCTGAGGATGACCTAAACTGATGATGATGTTGGTGATGTAGATCTAAGATGGAGTGCCCTGGATGGGCACTCCTTCAAGATAGAAAACCTGGAAGGGTATTGGAAGGAGTGGATCCTAAAGGAAGATGCCACCTTATATATACAATGAGAAGCATTGGATAAAAAGGGAATTGCATTCAACAATGTAGCATAGAAATAAAAAGGCTGAAAGAGGATTCCCCCAGAGGAAGTAATCAGCAAATCAAGCCCAAATACTAGGAGGGACAAGAGAGCTGAGGAGAGGAAACCTGACAACAGTAAAACAGAAATGGTGAAGAAAAAAGAACAAAGCACTCAAACAAACTACAGCAGGCTGGGAATCGGAGGAATCGGCTTCTACAGATAAGGCCAGAAGACTCTTCTCCAGAATCACCTTTACTGGTTAGGGTAGGTGATGCTGCTGCTGCCACAGACTCCGCACTAGAGCTAGGACCAGAGTATTGGTGGCAAGTGAAATTTGTCCTAGTCCCATATCTCACTTGAAGCCAAGTGCCATGGTGGCCATGGTCTGTGCACACTAGCCTGCTCATCAGCATCCTGCTGCTGTGACACCAGGAATTAATGCAGAAGCAAACTTCCAATATGTCACTGATGGGGGTGTTGGTGATCCTCATTTAAAGCTCTTTCTCCAATTCTTTCTTTCTTTCTTTCAAAAACACTTTCATATTCTATTCCACATCAGCTGCTCTGCCACCCTCACTTACATCACTACCACCACCAGTCTCTTGCTCCTCTATGGGACTGGTTGGGGATGACAAGTGTGGCAGTGGGTCCCTTACTGTCACATTTTCCATCTCCTCAGAAGAATGCACATGGGCAGCAGCAGTAATAATAATAATAACTAGTATTTACATAGCTCCTTTCTACCAGTGGGATTCAGAGTGCTTTCAGCACGTGCTTTCGGAACTAACCAAATTGGCAGCTGAAAGGATAGATGTTATTATTACTAAATCAGTGATACTCATTTTATCGACCTCGGAAGGATAAGAGACTGAGTTGACCCTGCCGGGATTGGAACCTGCAACCTTGAGGTTTGAACAGGCTCCATAGTCAGGGAATTTACCACTGAGCTACCTCACCAGCTTCGGGCACAGGTGGCTAACATGTGCTGTTTATTCTGATAGCTGGCTCTTCCTTCTTCAATATACTTCCCTAGAGGGACAGTATTGGAAACTGGGGATCATTGGGTCAGGGGTATGTACCTCTGGTGCTGCTGACCTTCCCTCTACCTCCATATCAGCAACATCAGCAGCATCAGGGTCCACCCAGCTTTTCCTTCTCAACAAAGTACTAGTGAGCACACCAAAAACTATGTTCTCTTTCTTTTTATCTCTCTGCCTGTTTTCAGTCACATTCCCTTCTAAACTACACCACACTGCATGGTACATCTCAGGATTTTATAGTATGGCGGTGGAAAGTTTCACCACCACTGGAAAACAAATGTGGGAATTGGAACAGTTCTCGGGAGAAAGTCTGTGGTGTTAGCAAAGCATCAGAAAATTCATGCGTTCCTTTATAGGTGGGAATTCTTGTGGGAAAAGTGGAAAATCTTGTTTTTTTGTGTGAAAATTCCCGTGGGAACAAAATGGGACTTTTTGCCCATCCCTGCTTTTAACACCTTGAAAATTAGAGAGGTCCCCAAACCATCCAAGGGCATAAAAGCAACATTTAAAGAAGCTGTAAACTTTTTTTTAATAAAACCTATGTTATAGAGCTTTTTCTGTAAAACAAGGATACTCCTATTGCTGTCAGTAGTTTTATTCAAAAATTATAACAGTTCAAATTTTCAGAAACTGAATTACATTGTGTTTACTTCCTAAAAGTTCAGACTGACTGAATGGCTCAGCAGTTTCTTTCACATGTTATGGAAAAAGTGTTTGTCAGTGACTCACCTCTCTCATAGAATGCAACATAAAAACTAATTGGAATCTGACTATTAGACAGCAAATATTAATGTAGAATACCAAGAGGTTAATCTCTGATAACTCTGAAACTATGCATTTCTTAACAGTGTGAGTACAATTATTTTGCTCAACAGAAAAATATGTTTTCATAAACATTTTACTGCTGCTTTACATTTTGTTTGTCTTCTTTGATGTAGTTGGTTTGTCTAAGAGTTGCTGCACATCAGACTCATTAATTATGTACAGCGATGACTGGCAATGTGAGCCCCTTCAGCTGCTGCCAGTCTGCAGCTCCCATCATTATCTGCCACTCAATGGCTAGCATGGAATGATAGCAGCTGGAAGGCCTCACTTTGACCATACCTGTACTAGAGGTATTGTTTCTATTCTCTCTGCTTGAAAGTTTTATTACAGATATGCCTGATACTGACATATCCTGAATATGAATAGAGTTTCCTTAATTGATTAATCCATTAATTTAAATGGCTTTCAGTGAATATCAAAGTAGAAAAAGATAACTGTGCTATTACTTTGGCTACTGCACTTTGAATGATTCATTACCTTAATTTACTTACCTATGTTTTTACCTTATCTTTAATTAAGATCTCCTACTGGCACTAAGGTAAATTAAAGAGTTTTCGTTACTTTCTTGTACAGTGTATAACCTATGCTCTTTTGTTCTAAGCTTTCAATAACATATACTTTGTCAAAACATTTGACACATGCCACTAAAACACTAGTAACTGCTGCTGGAAATAGCAGTGTTTACCAGGGGATAAATATTGAATACAATAATGTTTCACTCTTTATCAAGAAATGGATTCTGCTTCTTTTAATTCAGTGTTTTGGCTCAGATAAAAGGCTGTAATGGCATCTGCTTTCCTGGGCTTCCTCCCAAAAACTACCATACGTTGCCATGTGCGCATTGGATCCATGCTTTCTGCCCACAATGAAGGGCGAAAATAATAAATAGTTTTTTAGTCTAAACAGGTGATCACATTAAATATATTTAACCTCTTGGATTATAGAGATGTTTCCAACACATCCATGGGACTAATTATAGGAATGGGCAGTAGGTTGACGTTCCTCTTTGTGGGAAATTCTATGGAAAGGGCAGTGTCATTTTAAGAACTTCTGAGACCCCTAAGTTATGAAAAGTGCAGCCAAATATAATGTTTGTGGGGAATCCTTTAAACCTCTTACACTGGAGACATTTCTATCATGCAAGCCATTATATTGAGTTGAGTACTTCCTTAGGTCTTTTATTATTTATGGGTACAACAGTCACAATACTGAGTTGTTCACAAAGTACAGCCTTACTAAATTGTGCAAATGAGGAGCCAATGTGAGGTCCCCCTGGAATAAGATGCTACAGGGATTAAAATGCTCCTGGGAAAAGGAGACATGTTTCTGCTTTCCTGCGAAATGCCTTGGGGAGTGAATGCATGCAAAACTTACCCATAGAAGGTGAGGCCCAGTATGAAATCATCCGGCAACTTGTTTATGTGACATGTTTTGAAATTCTTGTGCTACATTCCCAGCGTTCATGAGCACAAGACACTCCATCATATTTGTGTGCATTATCAGGCATGTCATCACACATGCATCATGCATGATCGTAGACACACACATATGTTGGTGGAATGGACATTCTAATGGGAATTCTTGCAAGAAGCAGAATGCTCTGCTTTTCTCCATGTTTCTTCAAGTGACAAAAGATGCTCATACCACTAATAATTATGTATTTAGCAATACTGGTGTCTTCATCATTTACTAAAGTAGCACATAAAAATTCAGGAGGGAAACTTTTTAGTGCAACAATACTTTTATCAATCTATAGCAAATGTTAAAATCATACTCATAATCGGAATTATTTGCATTTTTCAACCACAATTTAATTAAAAATGCTGCATCATAATTTGAATGTCAGAGATGGTTGAGAAAAAAGTTTTATAATGTTTTCTCATTGTTCCTTTTCTGTAATAAAAATAAAATATTACTGTATCTCAACCTGTGGTACTAGTACCCAAGGGGGTACTTAGAACACATACAGGGAAACCTGTCAGAAAGATAGGGACCTCCATTTTCAGCTGGTGATAGGGCAGGTTGTTATGCTATTGTATGGAATATAGAGCATTGCATGCATCATAGGAGTCTGAGCAACTAAAATGGACACAGATTTTGTAGGAAAAAGTAAGAATCCCTCTGAGGGTTTTGGATTCTGCCAGGAATCTGTTCACAGCTAAATTTAGCACATGGGAAAAGCAGAGCACATGCACCATATCACCTATTCTCAAAGCAGTGATTATGTTGAAAGCATTATCAGCAGACACAAAACCAGTTTTTAAGGAGCCAGGGTACAAGCCATTCCTTTATCACCTGCTCTAGCTTAGTTAAAACTATGGCTTTGTGGGACTGTCTCTCAAAACTCTGCATGCACAAGGTGGCATGCCGATGGTATGGGCTATCCTGCTTCTGCTGCCTTTTAATCACACTGCCAGAACCAGAGGCATGATTACTGGCTAATGCTTTAAGCGTGCCCTCTGTTGATGGTGGGAGGGAAACCCAGTAAGCAGTCACAGTCATATAAGTCTATGCTCTGTCCACTTGTCCACATTTCCATTGTCAGGTGGATGTTTTTGCCATACGCACTTTCCACCCCTTTTGCCCACTACACAAACCACCTACTTGTCCAATTCTGGCACAGCCATCCTTGAAAAATAATTGAGGCTTGGCGTATGCCAGCATGGAGCTACACATGATACCAGTTCTCTGAAACCTCGATTTTCTACAAAAGAATAAGGCAGTATGTCTACTGCCAACATCCTGGCAACTTTGCTATTCCACAGGCGTACATTGGGATTGTTTTTGTGAAGTTTTTGACTCGTTCCCAAGAACTCAGTCAGTGTGGGTTGGCATGACGTGGCAGAAGAACCCTGTAACTTTATTACTTTAACAACATAACTAGAGGAGGTGGTGGAGGTAGAGGCAGCATGTGTGGGCAGTCTATGACTCTTGCCATCTGCTACAGCAAACCCATATTCATCAAACGCCTCTGCAGCAGGAGCCATGGGTGTTATTTGGAATCAACTAACAGTTGGCAGTTGCATACTCTCTGACACAAAAATAACGTCACTACTTTTCTTATCTTCCCTGGGAACTTTTTGGAGTGCTTCTGCTGCTAGTTGTGGCACCTCTGACAGTCATTGCTTCAGGTGGGATCTCATAGAAGAGGTGCCTAGGTGTGAGCCTGCTTTACCCCTGCTCACATGCTTTTTTGCACAGACAACAGATAGCAACATGCTTAGCTTTTGAATCCTGAATGACTTTTCTCCATACTATGGAATTCATGGACTGATGGGTTCCTGATGTGCTGCTACTACTACTGGGCTAAATGTTGACGCAATTGTACTGCTACTACTACTAGGTGTCCAAAGTGCAGTATTTCCAGCAGCAGCAGAGGCAATAGTCATAGCTAAAATTCTGGATGTTAATAATCTGTGTTGCTGTTGTTTTTGCTGCTGGTTACTCAACACAGGTGTGTGTGGCTGAGTGGGACTTGGACTTGGAAGCAGCGATGATGCTGATGATGACTGACAGGGTGACTGTGTACTTCTGCCATCTTTTCTTGTCCAGGGTCAGAGTTTCTAATGGTTTTCTCAAACAGTTTATAGACAGGAACAGTGCTTCTTTTCAGTGGCCATGTCATCATCTCTCTCACTGTCAGTTTCATCTGTATCTGAACAAGAGGAGGATACTGGAGGGATATATTTTAGATCTGCATCATGATCATCAGCCATCATTCTCAGCATCAGCATCCCCCGCTGCTTTTTGCCCACTACCCTTATTTTCCTCTAAGCTTTTAGAGGTGTCAAACAGTGTATTTTTTACTTTTACTTTCTCACAGTTAGCTGCTGCTTTGAAGACAGGTGTTTTGGTGCTTGTTTGTCTCACTGTCAGATGCAGCAGTTCAGCTGCTACACCATCCTCCATTATGCCATTGCCATCATCAACACTAGCATGTGACTCTATGTCATTTTGAGTGTTCTTATTATATGTTTTGTTTCTTTACTGGAACTGGTGGTGGAACTTTTGGTGGGACCTTAACAAACTGAATTCTTCCCAGAAGGAAATGGATCATCATCATTTATTGCACAAGCTGTAGCAACCATGGCTTCAGGTAGTTTTTGAACTACCACTTTACTCTGCACCACCTTTTGTATGAGACTTGAAAAAGCCCACAGGAATATAAAAGTTGTGGGGAAGAAGAGGCGGGTGATGATGAGGATGACCTAATTATTGATGATGATGATGTTGATCTAGATTATATCCCTCCAGCATCCTCCTCTTCTTCAGATACAGTTGAAGTTGAGAGTGAGAGAAATCATGACATGGCCAGAAAGTTAACTGAAAGGCAATGGTTCAGTCTTCCACCACTGAAAAGTAGCACTGTGCTAATTAATTGGAAAGTCTGACTGTGGACACATAAAGGTACCACAAAATACACAATAATCGTGTCAGTTATCATTAGCATCATCACTGCTTCCATGTTCAACCCCCACTCAGCCACATAAACACTAGTGTTGAGTAACCAACAGCAACATAGGTTATTAACATCCACAAGCCATAGCAGAAGCACTCCTAAAAATTCCTGGGGCTCTATGAAACATAATAGAATTTCTGTTGTCAGTGAATCTGCCTGGAGTTCCTTTATTTGAGGAATATGATGCAGAGGAGTTTATTGTTGGAGATGACAAGAGTCATAGACTGCCTACACATACCGATGTGGGGATGCCTCTCATCGGCAAGGACTGATCATCTTATTAAAACTGAAGGAAGAATGGATGGAGCAAAATACAGAAAAATGCTATAAGAGAAACTGCTTCAGGCCACCAAAAAAATTTAAGCTTGGGAGAAAATTCACCCTTCGGCACACAATGATCCAATGACAAGGTCAAAGCAACATTGGAAGGGGTAAAAAAATAGATGAATTTCTTACAGTGGCCCAATCAAATTCCTGATCGCAATCCCACTGGCACTGTTTAAAAGTTTTCCTCTGTTTTTTCCTATTCCTTTTTCACTGCTTTGACAGGGTTTAATAAGTTTATACATATTGAATAAATAGAAACTGGATGTTGTGATGCTTATGAACTTTTTTTAGAATGGCAGGGGTATATTGGGTTACATTGGACTCTACGTTTTAGTGGAGACATTAAATATTTGATTAGTTAAACAGGGTGCAAGACTTTAATGCATGGGAAGCTATAAAAATTGTGTAATGCCTCTGTGTAAAGGTCTTCTGTCAGTTTCTCATTCCTACTCCTAAGGCTGATAGTGATAGCCTCATTCCTATTGGCTATTCAGATGGGTGTTATGTTGTAGAAACCAACAGAAATTATTGATTGCCTTCTAGAGTCCATTTCTCCAACTCTGGGAAAGGGAGGTATATTTTTTGGGGGGAGATATTGTGAGGTCTGCAGTTTTATAATGCTGCTAAATATACATGCTAAAGAAGACTTAAGAATGTTAAGTCTTCTTTAGCACATATATTTATGTTGGTATTTGTTTTATTTTGATTGCTTATACTAAAGTTAGCTTTATTTGTTTGCCAGTTAGTGCAGATCTGACAGGCACTGCTACACTGTTCCCCATCTCAGCTGCCACTTCCTGCCAGAAAAGAACTAGCTCATTTTCATAACCTGACACATAAGTGAAAGGCAGGGCCTGTATTTGTGGGAGGGGCTGTAAGCCCTTAAATAACGGGCCGCAACCTCTCCCACAGGATGCATCGTTAGTTGTGTCCTTACATCGATAGTCAGCTTGTCACTTCTGGTTCGATAGTCACTTCTGGTCCGCGGCTCACACGCCGAACTTGGTAGGATCCTCTTGTCTGCTCTCTCCACTAGCAGCGGGAGCGAATCCCCCTAAAAATACCCTTTCTCAGCAAGCATTCAATCTCAAGCCAGTTAATATTGCAGTATGTAGCGATGGACACTATGTCCACAATTCAGTTCATGTCTCCCTTCTAAATATTATGCTTCTGTTATTCTCTTACCTATGAACATCACCATTCCTATCCCATATTTAGAGAGTCCCCCACCCCCACACTTCCAGCATTGCAAGTTCCCTAGTTCCAATGCCTGGAACACTTAGTTCTTTGGACAGAGTGCTCTCGCCTAGACATCTTTTCCCGTGATGTGATCTAAAATATAAGGTGGTATCTTTTCTCCTTAGGCTTTCCACTGGCTGCCTTCTGCTCTTTCTTTTAGTCAGGTGACAAGCTCCACAAAGGAAACCAGGTACTTACTACATTAACAACGTATACAAACACCTTCAGTCATCAAGTATCACAAAACCACTCTTACACTGGGCCCACATTTATGGCCGATTACTGAATCCACTTCTGTATTCAGCAAGGACCACAATGTATTTACGTGTGTTTGTGTCAATCTACCCTATGTACTGCTGCTGCAGAAAATTCTGCAATCAATAGGTCTATTAAGATACACAGTTTGCTAATGTGTAAACCGCAAGAGCCTGCAACAGTTCTATATGTAAATACAGCAGTATTATATTATTCAAACATCTTACTGCAGCCTTCAGCTCAAAGCAACCCCAATCAACACCGTGCGTTGATTTAGCGTGTCCCGAGGAAACTAGTCTTTCCATCTGACGTTCCGGATGCAGGACAGCACTTAGCGCTGTTGCATGTCGGGCAAGTGACAGTGGTATTATTAATCCATAATAATCACAAATATATCGAACTAGGAACGAGTTCCATTGCACCACGCTACTCCACTAGCAGCGTCAGTGATCTGCTGAGCCACCTTGAGGTGGCATAATATCAGCTAGTTCCTAGCTCAATCAGAACACATCTTAGCATGCAGTCATGGCCACAAGTATTCCACGCAATTGGTTCTTGTCCCCTCTAGGTCAGCATTATCATGGGAAGCACTTCCTCTAATATCTATAATTATGATAATTGACCTAACTAAATATTTAAATTGTACAATTAATTCATATTAACCAGAGAACCCCCACCTCACTTATTATTCCCCTCCCCCTTATATTACTGCAAATACGTACCCCCGTTATGTGAGTATTTACACGTGTATAGTACTTATTAACATTCATGTAGGCACGCAACCATGTATTCAGGCAAGGATACATACCTGCGCATCACGTGCGTTCATTTTCGCATCTCATTTTAGAAGGTCCCCTAGCCTCAGGTTTTGTGAACAGACATTTCTCACATGTTCATCCCACTCAGGTACCTCCTTCCCCAGTGCCCGTCTTCACCTCATACCTCCATTTACTCATGTCGACCCCCGTAGTTCAGATCTAGCCACTCTCGTCGCACTGTAATCAATCCATTGTAACATACGTGCAGTTACCCCATGCAGTATGTACCAAACCAACATGCCTACTGTAACAGAAGTTCAGTATACATACAATATGTACCAATACAACACTTCCATAGTACCAACGTCCACTTACACCATACCATATGTACCAATACAACATTTCATGTAACACGTCCACTTACTTGAAGCTGGTGTACCTATACAACATTCCTATAATAACAACAACGGACAGTTCCATACTGTATGTACATATACAACACTCCCATTGTAACCAAAGTCCATCTACACCATACCGTATGTACCAATACAACATTCCTATTGTAACAAACGTCCAGTCACACCTTACCGGTGTACCACTACAACATTCCTATTATATCCAACATTCAGTTTTTCCATACCATATATACCACAACTTCCTATCATAACCAACATCCAGTTACATCATACTGTATGTACATTACAACATCCCTATAGTAACCAACGTCCAGTTATTCAATAACGTATGTACCACTACATTACATCGTAACCAAGTCCAGTATACCATTCTGCATGCACCAGTACAACATTCCATTCTACATACATTGTTCTGGAACAAGTTCCTTTATTTGTTATTTCCCTCTCCCCCCCCTATTTAGTAACTGGTTGCCATGGCAATCTTCTTATTCTCATATCTGAGATGGGCCATTCCATCCCCCCTGTCTTTTTATAACAGGTTAGTTTGATCCTTAGTCACTTCCTGTTTCCCTGCTATGCCTCCCCCTTGGCTTGTATCTTTTTACCCTGTTGCCTTTCTGAGTACACTTCTGACTTTACCTCTCCCTTGCAAAGTAATCCGTTTTTACCTTACCCCAGAGAAACACTTTCTCACACAATATGCCATCTGCAAGTAACTTTTATTTTTGTGACTTCTCCAATAAAAGTTAAGAAAATATCCAGGACTTGGTGTGCTTTCAAAGGGGATGAGTTAAGCTATCTGACCTTATTCATATCCTTGCATGTGACCCAGAAGTTCCAGAATATACATCTAGTACTATAGGTACCAATACAACATTCCATTGTACCGACGTCCAGTTACACCATACTGTATGTACCAATACAACATTACTATAGTACAACGTCCAGTTATACCACACCGATGTACCACCACAACATTTATATTGTAACAATGTCCAGTCACACCACACCGTATGTAACAATGCAACATTTCTATTGTAGCCAATGTCCAGTTACACCATACCGTATGTATCACACAACATTCATATAGTAACCTATGCCCAGTTTCCATACTGTACGTACCAATACAACATTCCATTGTACAACATCCAGTTACACCATACAACATGTACCTATACAACATTCCTATTGCACAACGTCCAGTTATACCACACTGACGTACCACTGCAACATTCCTATTGTAACGAAGTCCAGTATATCATACTGCATGCATCAATAAACATTCCATCATAACCAACGTACTTACATCATATCATAGGCACCCGGGCAACATTTCCACTGTAACCAACATCCGGTCACACCATACCATTTGTAAAATACAAATCCATTGCAACCAACGTCCATTTACACCATACAGTATGTATCAATACAACATCGGTACCTCTCCCTCTTCCCATCCCCTCAGTCAACGAACAACTCACTCATATCACCCATCTCCTGACAGAGATGGGGTTAATACTCACTGATATCACCCAACACCCTCATCACTTCAATCCTTACCTCACAGCAGGGGCCAAAGGATCACACTTCAATCCTTACCTCACCGCAGGGGCTGAAGGATCACGCCCAATCCTTACCTTACCGCAGGGGCCAAAAGATCACACTTCAGTCGTTGCCTCACAGCAGGGGCCGAAGGATCAGGCTTCAATCCTTACCTCACGGCAGGGGCCGAAGGATCACACTTCAATCCTTACCTCACTACAGGGGCCAAAGGATCACGCTTCAATCCTTACCTCACTACAGGGGCCAAAGGATCACGCTTCAATCCTTAACTCACCACAGGGGCCGAAGGATCACGCCCAATCCTTACCTTACCGCAGGGGCCAAAAGATCACACTTCAGTCGTTGCCTCACAGCAGGGGCCGAAGGATCAGGCTTCAATCCTTACCTCACGGCAGGGGCCGAAGGATCACACTTCAATCCTTACCTCACTACAGGGGCCAAAGGATCACACTTCAATCCTTACCTCACTACAGGGGCCGAAGGATCACACTTCAATCCTTACCTCACTACAGGGGCCAAAGGATCACGCTTCAATCCTTAACTCACCACAGGGGCCGAAGGATCACGCTGCAATCCTTACCTCACCACAGGGCTGAAGGATCACGCTTCAATCCTTACGTCACCACAGGGGCCAAAGGATCACACTTCAATCCTTACCTCACCGCAGGTGCCAAAGGATCACGCTTCAATCCTTACCTCACCGCAGGGGCCGAAGGATCACACGCCAATCCATACCACACTGCAGAGGCCGAAGGATCACACTCCAATCCTTACCTCAACGCAGAAGCCAAAGGATCACACTTCAATCCTTGCCTCATCACAGAGGCCGAAGGATCACACTTTTAATCTTTTCCTCCCCGCAGCATCTGAAGGAATTGAACTCTAAATCCTTAATATTTGCAGAGGCATCAGGAATTACACTATAAATCTTACCTCCTCTCAGAGGCCGAATCAATCACACTCTCATTCCTACCTCTTCACAGAGGCAGAAGGACTACTCTCTAATCCTTACCTCCTCATTAAAGTCAAGGTCACACACTCCAATCTACCCTCGATCAAACAGCCTCTCAGACTTACGCATATGGTCAAACTCCCAACTTCAAACGGCCAGTCTCTGTTCCCCTTCACCTACCATATAGCCTGCAGTCTTTATAGACGCAGCAGAAGGAGCAGCGCTCCTCAGCATTGTAGCACCCTACGGTCTACAGACATGGCCACAGGAAGTACTAAATACTCTTACATTTTATCCTCTCCTATCTTGCAGTTTTCAGCAGTATTCAAGCCTTCACAAATCTAATCATGCAACAACTGACTTCTTCAGTAGAATCACCATCATTAGTAAGGCCCATCTAGGCTGCACATTTTTCTATTCTCAGAGGCATTTAAATATTCACAGCTATCACCGGGCACATATTCAGACACATCTATGATTTCCTAACACGTCATTTAGTAGCAACAATAGTACTCAAGGCAACTTCATGCCTTGCTTTCTTGGCTTCTCCGTCCGGGCAAGTTCTACTGTCGCTTGAGATCAATAGGATTTATGAGTAAGTACCAACTCACCCGCCTCTCAGATCAATTCACTCCATCACACACTCCAAATGATAAATCTTATGCCAGTCACTTATCATATTTCATCACTATGTCCAATGATGCCCTACAATCACTAAAACTCACCTCACTGCTGCCATTACAACAGCATCCAGATAATAGTCCACTAGTTCCACTCCTTACAGGCCACTCAGTTATCCACATTCACAAATTATACACACACCATCTTGTCATGTTTAGGCTACAGTCCAATCAGTACCCAGGTCTTTCTTTTAGGACAGGAGCAGTATAATAAGCCACAAGAAGTGCCCGCTCATATAATATAACTCGGTAGATGACAATCTGCATGCCTCAATAGATTCATCCCAATCCTGATATTAAATAGGCAGAACACTTACTAACCTAGCAATAATATGTTATCTTTACGCTAGTTTCAATAACGAAGTTGTATCAGTACAGTCTCTTTTGGCTCTTTTCAGGTCACCTTCGGCGCCTCATCCCCTGAAGCTTACGATAGCTCAGGGGGACAGCAACCCTCCATAATTATCATGCTCTGGAAGCCCTGACAACAAATAAAATTAAACATATAATAAATTATTGTTTGAAATACAAAATGATAAACAGAAATATAGATGTTTTTTGAAAAATGTGACATAAGGCTATTCTGAGGTACCATGAGGTAGCATGAAATAGGAGAGTGTGAAAACCAGATGGGCCAATTTGTTCTCATCTGCTGTCAAAAAAACATGCATCTATGAGATGGAAATGTTACAACAGTTACATTTCGGGAAGTATTTTAAGTTAACGATTGCTTGGGCAAGATTTTAGTTTGAAGCAGAAGGATAAAATTAATTATTTGAGATAGAAAGTGTCTTTCAGGGTAATTACTAGGTGACATGAAGACCGAGGAGCAGAGCCATACTAAAATATTATTAGTGTACTAGTGTAAAAGACTGTGTACACGGGACAAGGTCCAGGCGATGTTAACCCTTTGAGTGCATTGCTTTGCAATGAGTTGCGTACCCCTCTGGCACTCAATGTGTTAAGTGGCCGGTCCTGCTCTGAGTCCTGCCGCCGACGCAGTCATGCACTGTAGAGACTGCCCTAAAGTACAGAATGCTCCCACCACAGAAGTCCCAGCATTCTGTGCTCCCAGCATTCTGTGTGTTTGGGCAGTCTCTACTGCACATGACGGCTTCTGACAAACATCCTAGCGAATTATTATATAAGATCATGCGCCCAATTGCATCATTAATAGTAAGGAGGGATATTAGTACCAATGCATGTCCCAGTCTAGTAACAAGACCCAGGACTTTAACCCTTTGAATGCCAGGGGGTATGCAATGCCTTGCAGGGCAAGGAGTTGCACACCCCTCTGACACTCTAAAGTTAACAATGTGCAAAGCATTGATCTGCAATGCAGTATGTACCCTGGTTTATACCATCTGGTGTTAAAAGGGTTAAACTTGACACCTGAGGCTTTAGGCCCCTCATTCAGTACCTAAGAAATCAGAGGAAAATCTAACATAAGTCATACTGGTAGGGTTGTAGAGATGACATTATTAAAGTATTTTTACTATTGAAGATAAGATAAATATCATATGTTGCTTTTTAATGTTGTGATAGTGACTGTAAGTAATGATAGTGATTACTTTTCTCTATCCTGTATTGCTCTATTATATTAGATAGATTTACTGATTTGTTTTATTACCCCTGGCCAGTATGGTTTTTATTTAGCAGCATTACTATTTTCATCTTTGTGGCATTGTGTTAGATTTTTTTTTCGGGGGTAGCGGCACTGGCGAATGTTCCTGGAGAGTTTTAGAATAAATTGACTTATTATTTATTTTTGATTGACCAGAGTGCTAGTTATTCCCAAATTGTTTTGTTTTTATTATACATCCTGATTGTGAATGGATTTCTAAACTTGTTTATTTATTTATTATTTACTATGCTAATGATCTTAGTTTAATTAAATGCTGCAGTGGTTTGTTAATCTAAATTATGTTTTGTAGCTGTAAGACTGTAACCACTGTGCTGGAGAGCAAGGGTCCTTATGTATTAAAGCAAAATCTGGGCCAACCAAAGGAGCCATAGGATAAACATAAAGAATTCCATGGGTTTAAATGGGGATTTTAATCCCTTGAATGTTAGAGAAGTATCCAAATCCTTGTAGGTGTTAGAGGCCTCTCTTGCACTGAAGGGGTGAAAGGTCTCTTTTAAATCATGGAAATTTTAACTATTTGTGTTTTCGCATAATTTAATTCATTTAAATTTGGCACTTTTCCTTGTACAGAGGGCAAATAAAATATCAGCATTTCATGGTAAATGCAACCCTTATATGATCAGGATTAATTAAGTAACTCTTTGAGTGTCAAATGGGTGAGCAATGCATTGTGTACCCCTCAGGCATTTAAAGGGTTATGAAAAATTCCTAACAACAATTAGTAAATATAAGTCATATGTACTGGAGATCAGTTAATATATTTGCAGTCTTCCAAACTATCAGTACAAAAAATAGAAAAAATCTATATACATAATATATATATATATATATATATATATATATATATATATATATATATATCGTCATCATCTTCAACCGTTGTTGATCCACTGCAGGATGTAGGTGTCATCAGCTAGCCTCCAACAACTTTGGTCTTGTGCCTTTTGCTATATATATATATATTTTAACAGCAAGAACAGAGGACTAAATGTTGATTTGGGTTTCCTGTCCCACTATCAAAGTTTCACATGACCCCTCTATCAGTATCTTACTCCTCATGTGTATTCACATGTTAAAATGAATTCTAATTACAGGTTCTGTATTATTATTAGTATATCAGCATGGCGTACAGACAGATGCTTCACCACACTCCAATACATGTAGGTATATATGTGGGTGTGCTATTCCCAGGCACGTGCACACATAGCCACCAAGGGGGACTTGAGCACCTGCCCTTTTTGTCCAAAGTGCCCTCGTGCCCTTTTTTTAATATGTATTTTGAATAAATAATAATGAGAAGTGCCCTTTTTTTTCATTTGAGCCCCTGCCCCCCCAAAATGTCTGTGCACGTCCCTGGCTATTCTATATGTGTATATGGGTTTATGTGCATATATGTATATGTAGGTATGCATGTATGTGTTTGTGTATGTGTATATGTACTAGTATATATATAAGCTCTTGTGTTTGGACGTATGTTTTAGTATGTATTCCTACATATTTGGGTTTAGGCATTTGTGTATATGTGTGTGTTCATATGTATGTGTTTATGTACATATGTATATGTACTTTATGCATATATATTTGTGGGTGGGTATATAGACACATTGTATGTGTATGTATAGATGAATGTGTGTGTAGGTATGTATGTATATATATATATATATATATATATATATATATATATGTATATGTAAATGTATGTATATATTTATATATGTGTATTTGTATTTATGTATATGTGTATTTGTGTTTATCTATATATGTGTGTGTGTATGTATGTATATGTGTATGTGTGTATATATTCATATGTGTGTATGTATGTATGTGTATATGTATATGTGTGTGTATATGTATTTGTATATGTGTGTGTGTGTATATATGTATGTGTATGTATATATATATATATATATATATATATATATATATATATATATATATATATATGTGTGTGTATATGTGTGAGTATGTATATGTGTGTGTGTGTGTATATATCTGTGTGTGTATATGTATATGTGTGTGTGTATGTATATGTGTGTGTGTGTGTGTGTGTATGTGTATGTATGTATATGTGTATGTGTGTATATACATATGTATGTGTTTGTATGTATGTGTGTATATATTGCATGTTTATATATATATATATATATATGTGTGTGTGTGTGTGTGTGTGTGTGTGTGTGTGTGTGTATATATATATATATGTATATGTGTGTGTGTCTATCTGTGTGTATATGTATATGTGTGTGTGTATATGTATATATATATATATATTTGTATGTGTGTGTGTGTATATGTATATATATTTGTATGTGTGTGTATGTGTGTGTGTGTATATGTATATATATTTGTATATGTGTGTGTGTGTGTATATGTGTATGTGTGTGTGTGTGTATATGTGTATATATATATATATATATATATATATTTGTATGTGTGTGTGTGTATGTATGTATGTACACATATGGGCACATGTTGTATATAGGCCTGCATGCACATGCTGGATTGTTGGATGGCAATTCTAGCATTCTTAACGTGCAAACTTTTTTATTTCTCCCCACTCCATTACCATCTCCTGCTTCCCCCCCCCCCCACAATCCTTACAAAAGGTATTTACGACCCTCTGCAAGAAGAGTGTAGATTCTTTTGTCTTATCTGTAGTTATGTTTTTTAACCCAACACACAGCTAAACTTTGAATTGTATGTATCACTGTGAATTCTGTGTTCTTTTACTCAGAAATGCTTTAGACTTGAGAAAGGGAGGTTCTCCCAAAAGCTTGTCAATCCAAAATTCTGTTAGTCCAATAAAAAAGGTATTACAAGATACTTATTTTGTTTATTATTTTACACACACACACACACACATATATATATATATATATATATATATATATATATATATATATAAAATGTTAATGCATAGACATCCTTTTATGCCCACTGTGCGTGCTTCCAGATATCAGTGCTGGTATACCTAAGTCCCTCAGAAATTGGTTTAATACACTGCTGAATTACGCCAGTCTTGCTGCTGCTGCTCAGGCTGAGATAGAGTTTGTGTCGAACTGGCATTGCAGTTGTGATGAAAAGACTTTAGGAAGGAAATGAAAGTCTGACAGGAAATGTGACATTACAGTGATAAAGAAAAATTATTGCTTTAAATAAGCAATTGTACTTTTGAGTCATGTCCCAGGAACAGTTGGTTTGCACAATTTTATCAGGCCTTTACTTCATGATTTGTGGCGACAGGTTTGTAAACATACTGTTGTTGTTTGGGACAAATTACCTGACATTATGTTCTGTACAGCATTCCTTCTAAGGCAATAAACGGTATGTGCCTTACTTATCGGACCACCCAAAAGACAAGTTTATTTTGCCTTGAAGAGGATTAAAATCTGCCTGTATGTTTTAGTAGTCACTCTTGTGTAAAATAAATGATTTGCAAGAAAGTATCCTTTTGGTGGTAAATCATGCATTTCCATGCACTCTATACTAATTAGTTTGAGGCCAGACTTATCACTCATTATACTGATAGAAATGCTCCAAGTATGTGGCCTGTGATTAAATTCATTCTTAAGACAGTGTTGGTTACGTACTAAGGTGTGATAAAGAAGTGATAACACGAAGATAACTTCTCCAGTGATATTACTATAATACTTCTCCAGTTGCTGTGTTATTCTCTGGAGCCTATACACTAAAATCTCCATAGTTGGAGAACTCTTACTGCATAGGTTCCATTGAGTAACATGATAATTCGACAAGGGATATCATATCATATATTAGTGCATAACCCCCAGTGTGTTGTAATATTGTCCCAATAAATAATCTAACTGGCATAAAGTACAAAACAGTGCCACCAATATACAAATGTAGCCATCCTTGTCTGCCATCTTTCTGAGTTAAGCCTCCTTGACCTGATAACATAACTTCCATTGACTTGAAATGGGATCTTTGTTTACTTAACAAAGTTACAGATAAAAAAGGAAAATCATGGACAATAATTAGGGCTATATCTGTATATATGTTGATTTATGTAAGGTATTTATATCCCAAACAAATGACCAGTACAACATAAAGGCAGTTTTTAAAAATCTTTAAAACAAGCTAAACTGTAAAGTTTAAACAGAAACATCATGAAAGTAAAATATTGTATGCATGACTTTAATGTTTGTGTATAGTGGAGTAAACATTAAATGCAACTTGTATTTACAGCAGCCTGATTAAAATAGGACAAGAATTTCATGACTATTCATTGCTATACCAGGTAGACCTATTGTATAGCTTTCAACAATGAACTAAGGCAAAGCCATGGGATATTTATATAGCAAAGAACAGTAAACATGTCTTTTTAGACTTGGGTGAATGATAAACAGGAATAATACAAAATAAATGTAATGATAGCTTTAAAGGGAAAGTATTACTTCAAAATTAATATCCCTCATATTGTAGCCCTTAATAAACTGAGTTAAATGACACCAGCGGCATCTCTCAAACCTTTATGGTTTAAGAGATAGCCACTTTCAAAGTTTCCTCTCCCCTGCTGTCAGCGTTCTGCTGCCAGCAGGGGAATCCGGTCCCTGGACAGGTGGAGGCTCTTAAACAGAACCAATATCTCATTATGGAAGGTACAATGATTCATTGACAAGACTGTTTCAATTAATCATTTTTCCTTCCATAATGAGATATCGGCTCTGCTGAAGAGCCTCCTCTTGATTCAGAGACCGGATTCTCCTGCTGGCAGCAGAACGCTGACAGCAGGGGAGAGAAAACTTTGAAAGCGTCTATCTCTTAAACCATAAAGGTTTGAGAGATGCCGCTGGTGTCATTTAACTCAGTTTATTAAGGGCTACAATATGAGGGATAGTAATTTTGAAGTAATACTATCCCTTTAAAAGTTAAAACTAAAAGCAGAAAACAAAAAATGTGTAACTGAAACAAACAAAAAAACTTCTAGTGAAAAGAATTGTGCACTTCTTAGATACTGCTTTATCATACATGTTTCCCAGAATCTATTCAACAGTGCTGTATTGGCCTGTTCTGAAATCAATCACACTCCTCTTGTACAGGGCGGATACGCCATCTACATCAGGAAAGCAGACAAGATTTTTCATTGCATCATGTACATTGTCGTATGAAAAAAAATGTAATGTGATCCCGACAATGGTGGTTGTATACATAAACTTCAAAATGGCTTTAGATTTGGGTCAAACCTCAAGTTTACATTAATGCTATGAGTGCTAGTGAGATATCCAACGCATTGCATCACAGTGCATTGGATACCTCTCTGGTACTCAAAGGGTTAATAGATAATATTCTAATATAGTACACTTCAAGGTTGTGCAGCAATAACACTGGTGAAGCATGGGTTTCCTCTTTATTCACATCTTGACTTATCTCCATGGTCATGTTAAGACAATCAGTGAAAATGATGTACTGAGATTATCTGTAGCAGTTCTGTGGATAACTAACTGCACTATAGAGGCTAAATGAAATCCCCCAAATTCACATTGATGTAAATTCTAATTTTAACCCCGTGGGTGCTAGAATGGTGTCTGTTGCACAGTGAAAATGTTATTTGACACTTGGGGGGCAGTTGAGTTTTCCCATGAATCACTCTGGTTGTTTTAGTACATGAGCTCAAGCTGTTCTCATACTTTATCTAGTACTTGCAGCCATAATCAATTTGCTAATGAGGTGCAAATCTAGAGAAATACAGTTGTTTTATGGGGGAGAAATTCAAATTCCAAGTGATTTAACCAGGGCTGTTAACCAGCTGAATACTAGAAAGGTCTCCGGAGGTCTCTCTAGCATGCAATGGGTTAATATCCCCATTTAAATCAATGACTAGCTATAGAATTTTGGATCTCCTAGAAGGCAGCTGGTGTTCATTCTCCAGAACTGTACCTTTTTAGTTACTGAATATGGCCCTTACCCCTATTAGTGCCAAAGGGGTGTGCAATACATTACATAGCAAAAAAAATTGGTGTAACTGTATAAAGGTATTAACAAAAAGGTATAATTGTTAAAGGAGCAGTAAACTTTTTTTTATAAAAACACATATTTTATAGAGCTTTTCCTGCTGAATAAAACACAGTCACTCCCACTGCTGTCAGATGTTTTATTAAAAATGTATAGCCGTTCGAATAATCAGGAAGGGAATTTATTGTGTTTACTTCCTGATAGGTCTAACTGACAGGAAGTGACAGACAGTTTCTATCACATTCTATGGAGAACTGTATGTCTCTGACTTTCCTTACTTTCCTCTCCATTACAATTTAACAGAAAATCTAATTAGAAGTTTACCACTCGAGGGCACTGTTAATGTAAAAAAACATGGGTTTTTTCAGAAGAATATAATTTTACAAATGTAATATTTATTCTAAGTTCTCATAAATACATGTATAACATTTGCATATTGTAGTTAATTAATTAGATTGTAAGCTCTTATTATTGTATTGTAGTTTTGTATTATAGTATCATTTTATTTCTACTAGTGATGAGCGAGCATGCTCGGCCGAAGCTCGGTTCGGCTCGAGCATCGCTCTGCTCGGCACAGGGCGGTACTCGTACGAGTACCGCATGTGCTCGCCCGCCATGTTCGGGTCTCCTCCCCGCACGTTTCGCGGCTGCTGCGCAGCCAATAAACGTGCGGGGAGGCTCTGACATCAGTGTAATGCCAGCAGCCATGTTGGCTGCTGGCATTACACTGATTGGCTGGCCAGAACCCGTGATCGGGTGCTGTATAGCACCTGACCAGCGAGTTCGGCTCAGTCTTAGCCAGGGAGAGATGAGGATAGGAAGGGAAAGTCAGTGTAGGGAGAAGAAAAGTGTTTTTGAACTCTTTAAAGACCCAAAAGTCCTTTTTAGGACTGTTGTGTGTGGGGGCAGCAGTTATATTTTGTTTGGGGGGGCACAAATTTAAAAAATAAACGTCACATATTCCATTCACTGTGCCTAGCCGCAGATTAGCAACACATTCTGTTTAGTGTGCCTAGACGCAGATTAGCAGCACATATTGTTTAGTGTGCAAAGTTTAAAAAATAAACGTCACATATTCCGTTCACTGTGCCTAGCCGCAGATTAGCAGCACATTCTGTTTAGTGTGCCTAGACGCAGATTAGCAGCACATATTGTTTAGTGTGCAAAGTTTAAAAAATAAACGTCACATATTCCGTTCACTGTGCCTAGCCGCAGATTAGCAGCACATTCTGTTTAGTGTGCCTAGACGCAGATTAGCAGCACATATTGTTTAGTGTGCAAAGTTTAAAAAATAAACGTCACATATTCCGTTCACTGTGCCTAGCCGCAGATTAGCAGCACATTCTGTTTAGTGTGCCTAGACGCAGATTAGCGGCACATATTGTTTAGTGTGCAAAGTTTAAAAAATAAACGTCACATATTCCGTTCACTGTGCCTAGCCACAGATTAGCGGCACATATTGTTTAGTGTGCAAAGTTTAAAAAATAAACGTCACATATTCCGTTCACTGTGCCTAGCCGCAGATTAGCGGCACATTCTGTTTAGTGTGCCTAGACGCAGATTAGCAGCACATATTGTTTAGTGTGCAAAGTTTAAAAAATAAACGTCACATATTCCGTTCACTGTGCCTAGCCGCAGATTAGCAGCACATTCTGTTTAGTGTGCCTAGACGCAGATTAGCGGCACATATTGTTAAGTGTGCAAAGTTTAAAAAATAAACGTCACATATTCCGTTCACTGTGCCTAGCCGCAGATTAGCGGCACATATTGTTTAGTGTGCAAAGTTTAAAAAATAAACGTCACATATTCCGTTCACTGTGCCTAGCCGCAGATTAGCAGCACATTCTGTTTAGTGTGCCTAGACGCAGATTAGCGGCACATATTGTTTAGTGTGCAAAGTTTAAAAAATAAACGTCACATATTCCGTTCACTGTGCCTAGCCGCAGATTAGCGGCACATATTGTTTAGTGTGCAAAGTTTAAAAAATAAACATCACATATTCCGTTCACTGTGCCTAGCCGCAGATTAGCAGCACATTCTGTTTAGTGTGCCTAGACGCAGATTAGCGGCACATATTGTTTAGTGTGCAAAGTTTAAAAAATAAACGTCACATATTCCATTCACTGTGCCTAGCCGCAGATTAGCGGCACATATTGTTTAGTGTGCAAAGTTTAAAAAATAAACGTCACATATTCCGTTCACTGTGCCTAGCCGCAGATTAGCGGCACATTCTGTTTAGTGTGCCTAGACGCAGATTAGCAGCACATATTCCGTGTAATATGAAGAAGGCGGGTAAAAAGGGACGGGGAAGTGGACGTGATCCTGATAGTTCAGGGCGCGGGTCAGGACGCGTAGAAACTGTGCCTGGTGCCAGAGCACAAGAAAGAAAGACATCCACCATACCTAGCTTCATGTCTCAGCTTACAGGGCGTCGCAGGACATCACTCTCGAGGTCAGACCACTGCGAACAGGTGGTCGGTTGGATTTCAGCTGATACTGCTTCCAGTCGGTTAAGCACCACCCTGTCTTCCACCAAGTCCACTCTCAGTAGCCAAGAGTCTGGTCAACACAATCCTCACCCTGATCATCCTTCCTCCCACCATAGAGGGTCTGGCCAAAGAAGTGATCCCACACTGGGATATAGTGAGGAGCATATCTCATCACCAATCCTTCATTTGAACCTCTCTCCAAGCACGCTTGCAGAGGAACATGAGATCTTGTGCCCTGATTCACAACCTCTAGAGGGTACCCAATCACAAGAAGATGACAGAGGGGAACGGCATTTAGGGTCAAAGGAAGTGGATGATGATGATGATGAGACACAGTTGCCATCAAATCAACCACAATTACTGTCTCAAGACCTTGATGAGGAGGATGATACACAGTTGTCAATGACTGAGTATGTGGTGGGATCAAGAAATGAGGAGGATGATCAGAGTGAGGAAGTGGAGGAGGACTTGGTGGACGATGAGGTCACTGACCCCACCTGGGAAGGTGGAGAGCCGAGCGATGACAGTAGTCCTGAGGGTGAGCCATCTGCAGCACCGCAACAGGCTGGAAGAGGCAGTGGTGTGGCTAAAGAAAGAAGGCGGACCGCACCAAACCGGCCCGCAAATGTTCCACGGAGCACCCCCTTGCGTAAATCTCCCTTGCCAAGGGCTAGGTGTTCCGCGGTATGGCGTTTTTTTAAGGAAAGTGCGGACGACAAAAGAATTGTAGTTTGCAACCTGTGCCACACCAGAATGAGCCGAGGCATGAACACTAGCAACCTCACCACCACCAGCATGATCCGACACATGGCATCCAAGCACCGTAATAAGTGTGAGGAACGCCCGGATCGCCAATCTGTGTCTGCAGGCCACACCACTGCCTCCTCTTCCCCTGTTTTCGGTGCCGGCCAATCGCCTGTCGAAGGCGCAGGCCCGCATACCTCCTGCCCTGCACCTGTACCATCTGAAGCACCATCAGCGACCACATCCACTTCCCTGTCCCAGCGCAGCGTCCAAATGTCGTTACCCCAGGCATTTGAGCGCAAGCGAAAATACCCAGCCACCCACCCACAGGCCATAGCACTAACCTCACACCTTTCCAAATTACTGGCCATCGAAATGCTGCCATTTAGGCTTGTGGAGACTGAGTCCTTCCGCAGCCTGATGGCAGCAGCTGTCCCTCGGTACGCAGTCCCCAGCCGCCACTGTTTTTCCCGGTGTGCCGTCCCCGCCTTACACCCGTAACATCACCCGTGCCCTGACCAACGCAGTTACTGGGAAGGTCCACTTAACGACTGACACATGGACAAGTGCTTGTGGCCAGGGACGCTACATTTCCCTGACGGCACACTGGGTGAATGTCGTGGAGGCTGGGAGCGACTCGGACCCTGGGATGGCACAGGTGCTACCCACGCCGAGGATTGCGGGCCCTACCTCCATCAGGGTTTCCGCCAGCACCTACGTTATTGGCTCCTCCTCCTCCGTTTCCACCTCCGAATTCTCTGCGTGCAGCGCCACTCACCCATCAGCCGGTAGCTGGAAGCAGTATAGCACTGCAGTGGGGAAGCGTCAACAGGCCGTGCTGAAGCTGATCTGCCTTGGGGACAAACAGCACACGGCCTCAGAGCTGTTGCAGGGGATTAGTCACCAGACCGAGCAGTGGCTCTCGCCACTCATCCTGCAACCAGGCATGGTTGTGTGTGATAATGGGCGTAACTTGGTGGCGGCTTTGGAGCTCGGCAAGCTCACACACGTACCATGCCTAGCGCATGTATTTAATTTAGTGGTTCAGCGATTTCTAAAAACCTACCCCAATTTGCATGATCTCTTGACCAAGGTGCGCCGCGTGTGTGCACATTTCCGTAAGTCATCAACAGCTTCAGCCGGCCTGTTGAAGCTGCAGCAGCGCTTACAAATGCCAGCTCACCGGCTGCTGTGTGACGTGAGCACGCGCTGGAACTCCACCTTCCACATGTTGGCCCGGCTTTGTGAGCAGCAGAGGGCAGTAGTGGAGTACCAGCTGTTACACGGTCGTCGCCTCTCCGTTCAACTTCCTCTAATCAGAAGTGAGGAGTGGGAATGGATGTCAGACCTCTGTGAGGTTTTACGCAATTTTGAGGAATCGAAACAGATGGTGAGCGGCGATAACGCTATTATCAGTGTAACCATCCCACTTCTGTGTCTACTGAAACGCTCGCTGCTCACAATTAAAACCGACGCTTTGCATGTGGAAGAGGTGGAAATGGGGGAGGAAGAGCTTACACAAGGTGATAGCCAGAGCACCCTCACTTCGTCTTCTCAGCGACAATTGGATGAGGCGGAGGAGGAGGAGGAGGAGGAGGAAGACACGGTTGCCTCCGCTACAGAGGGTAGCCATGGAACTTTAGTTCCATCTCTTCAGCGTGGGTGGGCAGAAGAGGAGGAAGAGGATGAGGAGATTGAGAGTCATCCTCCTGGTGAGGACAGCGAAATCTTGCCTGTTGGTACTCTGGCACACATGGCTGACTTTATGTTAGGCTGCCTTTCCCGTGACCCACGCGTTATATGCATTTTAGACAACACGGATTACTGGGTGTTCACCCTTCTGGACCCCCGCTACAAAGAGAATTTCTCATCTCTCATTCCTCCGGTGGAGAGGACAAGCAAAATGGTGCAATACCAGAAGGTTCTTGTCGAAAAATTGCTCCAAAATTTTCCATCTGACAACGCTGGCGGCAGAGTACGTGCTACCTTGGCCAACAGCAGTTCCGACAAAGGCAGGGCAACACTCTCCAAGGCGTGGGACACCTTCATGACACCCCGCTAGCACCCTCACCCTGATGCGCAGCCTAGTGTCACAAGGAGGGAAAAGTTTTGGAAGATGGTGAAGGAGTACGTAACAGACCGTGTCAGCGTCCTCAATGATCCCTCTGTGCCTTACAACTACTGGGTGTCCAAGCTGGACACGTGGTATGAACTGGCACTCTACGCCTTGGAGGTGCTGGCCTGCCCTGCCGCCGGCGTTCTGTCTGAGCGGGTATTTAGTGCTGCTGGTGGCATCATAACAGATAAGCGTATCCTCCTTTCCACCGAAAATGCTGATAGGTTGACACTTATAAAAATGAACAAGGCCTGGATTTCCCCTGACTTCTCCACTCCACTGGAGGAAAGCCCCGGGGGAACATAAAGTCACTTTAGATATGTTATTTACAATGATGGGAATACTCTGTATTCCCATTCACCCCTTCCACCCAAAAAACGGGTATATGGTTGACTCTTAATCTTCTCATCGTCCTCCTCCTCTTCCATATGCCCTCTGATACAATTTTTATATAGGGCCAGCTCACCAGCGGGCCCTGGGATACAATTTTTATATAGGGCCAGCTCACCAGCGGGCCCTGTGATACAATTTTTATATAGGGCCAGCTCACCAGCGGGCCCTGTGATACAATTTTTATATAGGGCCAGCTCACCAGCGGGCCCTGTGATATAATTTTTATATAGGGCCAGCTCACCAGCGGGCCCTGTTTGACAATTTTTGTATAGGTCAGCTCACCAGCGGGCCTTCTCATATAATGTTTTATTGGGTCAGCTCTCTAGCGGGCCCTCTCATATAATGTTTTATTGGGTCAGCTCTCTAGCGGGCCCTCTCATATAATGTTTTATAGCGTCAGCTCACTAGCGGGCCTTCGCATATAATGTTTAGGATGGTCAACTCCACAGCAGACCCTCACCCATAATGTTTTAGATGGTCGGCTCAGCAGCAGACCCTCATTCCTAATGTTTTAGATGGTCAGCTTAGCGGCATGCCCTCGCCCCTAATGTTTTAGAGGGTCACCAGCAGGCCATTAATCCTAATTTTTCAAGGGTGTGTATAATGCCCTCCTTTATGTGTAATAAAGGGTGTATTGGAGTGACATTGCAGTCTAATTTTTGGCAGCCCTTTCACTTAGTGCATAGGTTTTATGAGTGTTGGACCACTACCTGAAATATTGTACCACAATGTGAATGAGGCCCTCCATTTTGTGATATACAGGTTGTATCGGAGTGCCTCAGGTCCTCCCATTGAATTAAATAGGGCTGGGGTGTTCGACAGAGCAGAAGGTAGTTCTTGGCTTCATCCACTAAGTCACTTCGTCACTTTTACTGAATGGATCAGACCCCACTGTTCCGACTATAAATTTTGGACTTAACAAGGGCAAACGGACATGTTGTAAAACCTGTGGTAGCTGCGGCCTCCGTTCCTGAATGCTGTACCTTACCCGGGCCATAACCACGTTGAACACCTGCTTTACGCTGCGCACGTTTCCCTCTTAATCATGGCCCCAGTTCCGAAAAATCGATGAAATTTTTTGCAGAATTTGCAGATGATATACAAGTAAATATACAGCAAATACTGTTTGGTAACAATTTTTGGCCTAAAGTCGTTTTTATCTTCCTTTTTGTGTGTTTTACGGTCAGTCTGTAAAAATGGCGTACTACGGGCGAAACATCGTTCCCAGCAGTGATGTTGGAGTCCAAGATGCATCCAGACATCCTCCCTATGCTGTCCCTGAACCATTTCTGTGGTGTTTCCATCATTTTCTGCCCTTTTCCTATGGACCAGGCACCCTTCCCTCATCAGAGCAGGGGGTGCCTGGTGTAATGCTCGAGTCCTCCCATTGACTTCAATGGGGCTCGGGTGCTCGGCCGAGCACTCGAGCCTCCGGGGGCGCTCGGTCAGAGCACCCGAACACCCGAGCATTGGGGTGCTCGATCATCACTAATTTCTACAAATGGTTGTGTTTGGTGCTTTATAAAATATATATCAAAATGGTGGAAAGCACTCACTCTGTACTGTCTCTAATACCCAGGTGCACATTCTCCAAATTAAATGTAAAGATGAAAACAATGTGGGCAGCACCCGTGGGACTTTTGAAAATGATTTATTATAGCTTTAAATGGTAAACAGTAGGTCAACACTTCGTCTAAACAGGCCTTTATCAAGACGTCTCTTTATCAAGAGGTCTTAATAAAGATCTGTTAAGACCGAAACGTTGACCTGCTGTTTACCATTTAAAGCTATAATAAATCATTTTCAAAAGTCCCACCAGTGCTACCCACATTTTTTTTATCTATCTATCTATCTATCTATCTATCTATCTATCTATCTATCTATATATCTATCTATCTGTCTATCTATACATGACTCTTACAGTTGCTGCTAGGTTTATTATGAGCCTGTCACCTTGAATTCAAGTTTGTATATTTTAAAATTTCTATGTATCATGTCAGCCAAAAGTACAGAAGAGCCCTGGGGCCAAGAACATTTTTGTTTTGACTATCAAACTCAAAATGATGTCTTTAAAAATCAAAATTCTAATGTTAAAAGTCAGAGTTCTGCCTTTCAAAGTTGAAATTTTGACTATAAAACTCAAAATTCTGACTTTAAAAGTCAGAATTCCTTCAAGTCAGAGTTTTGAGTTTCATAGTCAAACTTTTGAGTTTTAAAGTCAAAATGTTAAATCTTTTTTTTTTGTAATTTGCTTTTTTCTCTTGGCCTCACGGATCTTCCGTTCAAAGACCTCAGAGTCACAGTTTAGGCGATATCTATACTTTTACTTCCTTTATGCTAAAAGAGCCCTCAGTGTAGCATATAGACAAATTAGCATATTAACCTGCATTGAGAGATACTTTTACTTTACATATTTTTAGAAATAAAAATATCAATGTCTCTTAAACTGTGTATCTTCTGCTCTTTTGGCTAAGATAAAACATAGACCGTTCTGAATAAAGTTATCAAATATGCAAACTTAAAGGGATAGTAATACTTAAAATGTAAAAAAAATATGTTGTAGAAGTTATCCCCCTGAGTAAAACAAGGGCACTCCCACTGCTGAAAGGTGTTTCATTCAAAAGTTATTAATTTTCAAAGTTGAATTTTTTAGGTGCAATATCACAGTGGCCTGAAACTGTACAGTGGCGCTGTTGCTACACCATCCTATGGAGATTTATGATCAACTGACCAGAGCTGTCCATAGGATCGTGTAGCAACAGCGCCACTGTACAATTTCAGGCCACTGTGATATTGCACCTAAAAAATTCAACTTTGAAAATTAATAACTTTTGAATGAAACACCTTTCAGCAGTGGGAGTACTCTTGTTTTACTCAGGGGGATAAACCCTACAACATATTTTTTTATACATTTTAAGTATTACTATCCCTTTAAATTCCAGGTAACAAGTCCACTATAACTTTGTGCTTCATCCAGACTTTCAGCAACATGTCTGGTTAAGTGAAAAAAAATCCCTGGCAAGTTGCTTATCAGAATAAGATAACACAGAAATCAGACTTCTGGCTACAGCTGTATATTTAAAAAAAAAAATCCATAATATAATTGTTAGAAACAAGTCTGCAAGAGACCGCGTAATCTGATGTGTTAATGAGACACTATAAAAAGAGCAGTATCTCGTAGTGATACTTTAGAAGTCATGTTTGGCTGAAGATCAATAAGACAGGTTCAGGATCATAGACTTTTCGGCTCATCTAAATAGGATTATGTCAGGAAGCCTCCTAATCCAAATCAATATTTCTTCTGAGTCAAAGAAACTCACGGTCAACTGAAATCACAGTTGCTGAGTGTACATCCTGACAGAAAGCAATTATTTGAAAGCCATAGACATTAAACCCTGGGTATTTTCAGTAACATTGAAGAAAATGTACAGGAATGGTAGACAGAAACATTTTTTTTTTAATTTATCATTAAGATCTATTTTAAGAAGTATGTTATATGCATACTGACGCTCCCTAAAAACTCACCTCTTCAGGAAAGCCTATCAACTTCCTCCATAAACATTATCACCAAGATTCACCCCTTGCCTGGATCACTGCACTCAACAGCACTTCTCGCTCACACCCACTGACTGGCGGTTCACGTGGCAGGAGGCACTTACACCCAATAACACTTACTCCTTCTGTGTCAAACCCACCTTCCTCTAGACTGTAACATCTCACGAGCAGGGCCTTCTGATCCTTCTGTTCTCCACATCTGATTGTATTATTTAATACCTTTGTATGTCTATTCCCTATTGTACAGAGCTGCGGAATTAGTTGGCGCTATATAAATAAAGAATAATAATGATGTGCATACCTGGGAACTCTCTGCATCTTCCCCGGAGACTTTGGTTTTTTCTCCGAGGACAGAGGTTGACTCTCCAGTGGGGATGAGTTTATCTTCCTTCACACCCTGTTCCTCCAACTTCTCCTCTTTCCCATCTTGCTCCTCCCACTTCCTTCCCACTTTGCGACATAAACACACATAAGCCCCACCCACCCAATTACACCAAATTAAGCCACACTCCCTTTATTACATGAATTGTGTCATTGACATCATCTTGTTGGTAACACATGAGCCCTCTCTCGGGGTTCAAGATAAGCAAGTTCCCAGGTACGGTTATGTATTTCACCTATTGACAAGCATGTAGAAAATATGGAAGTAATGCAGAATGCGCACTTATTCTGCATTTTTCATTAATAGCTTCATGTGTTGTACATATGTACAAGTATATCATCTAGCACATGTATATATGTATAAGCAAGGTCAAATCGGTAGTGGGTTTCCAATTGCCCTGAAAACCCTAATGTACTATTTTGCCCTTTCAGATCAGAGACACACAAATGTTTAATTCCACAAACATTGTTGCTGTTACGCACATGCTAGAGGCAGGAGTGGGCAACCTGCAGCCTTCCAGCTGTTGTTGGATTACAATTCATATCATTCTCAGCCTGAGTTTGACCAGCTGAGGATAATGAGAACTGTAGTCCAACAACAGCTGAAGGATGGTCGTATGTTGCCTGAAACTGGTCCACACTCAGGTAGATGTGAAAGCTTCTGGATGCAAACTACCTCAAACAAATTTGAAATACTGTGACTATAAACTGTACTTTTATTTTGTAGAAACCCTTCTTTGGATATCCTGGGTTTGCCACAATACAGATGCAAGGTCAAAATACACACGCTCACAATTTTGCCAGACACATGAAAAAATGTATTTTTATGCACCTAGTAATAGGCGTCCATGCTCTAGAGCACAGTTAGGGGTGGCATTATGCCGGGGTGGCATTTGCCAGGGTATTACCACCTTATCTAAGTAACACCTTATCAAAGTATGGAGAGTTATACAAGAGAGAAAATATGTATCCAATATGCTGTGTTTTATGAAGACTTTCTCCTAACGAGGTTCTCTTGTCCCTTACAGGTATGTACAAGCCAGTCCTGTTGTGTGGAAGTGCAAGTCTCATACTGTCTCCCCTCACAATTTTAACCCTTTGTGTGGTATGTACAAGCCAGTCCTGTTGTGTGGAAGTGCAAGTCTCATACTGTCTCCCCCCACAATTTTAACCCTTTGTGTGGTATGTACAAGCCAGTCCTGTTGTGTGGAAGTGCAAGTCTCATACTGTCTCCCCTCACAATTTTAACCCTTTGTGTGGTATGTACTAACCAGGGCCATTTTAAACTGGAACTTCAAATCCCATGCTATCTCCCTGTACAAGTTTAACCCCCCATGGTATGTACTAACAATTAGCTCTTTTTCAAGTCTCCATACTGCTTACCTCCACCATCCCTGTCCTATATCTCTGTGTCTGCTCCTTATCAGATGTTTTAATGGTCACAGCTGACCGCACTCAGGGCGAGTCCAGGGCTAAACAATTTGTAATTTGGAATTCCCTCAGTCAGTGTGTCAGTCTTCCTAGGGGCTCCATCTAGTATATATCTAGAGCACAGTTAGGGGTGGCATTATGCCGGGGTGGCATTTGCCAAGGTATTACCACCTTATCTAAGTAACACCTTATCGAAGTATGGAGAGTTATACAAGAGAGTTGGACAGGAAAGAAACACAGCTGCTGCAGAACACCTACTGATTAATACAGGCAAGTGAATAAAGAGGAATTGGAGAAAATAGATAATTTTATACTTGTTATATTAATTTAATTTTTAATCTCAGCTGGTTTGTCTATGTGTATGCACCCTGTGAGCCTTGTCATATGCATGCCAACATGAACATATTACTTCTATGTGTACTAACCATTCCACTATTAATACAGATTTCCTCTTATCCCTGCAGCCATGCCCAGCACCCTCACCATACCATATTAATACACCATGGACTTCTGCATACATGTGCACTTCCCTCTGAATGCTGGTGGAGAGTATTAAAAACAAGCTCACCCACCCCCAGTAATTAAAGCAAAAGACGCACCCTCTCACTATATGCTCACAGGAAACAAATCACTAAATTTTTATGAATTCTATGACTTGCCTTGGCAAATGACATAGAAACCAACCCTGGCCCTCAAATAGCAATAAATGGCAACCTCCCCTTTAAAAAGGGTCTGTCTTTTGTGCACTGCAACATACGCAGTATACTGCCCAAAATGGATGAACTAAAAGCATGGTGTTACGCATACAAACCTAAAATTCTTATTCTTAGTGAATCCTGGTTATCCCCAAAAATACCTGATACTGCTGTTGCCATAGATGGATACTATGCTTTAGAAAAGACCGTGCAAAGCGAGGAGGAGGGGTAATCATATACATACAGGAATCAGTAAACTTTACACTTCTAAATGACTCTCATAACTCTGATTCTTATGAATACATTGCTGGCAAAATTTGTCTTCCATATTCAAAACAAATCATAATTGTAGGCATCTACAGACCACCAAAAACCCCAGCACATACCCTTTTAGACATAGCGCAACACCTAAAGGAGATTGCCACTCAAAACAAGAAAAGCGAGCTGATGGTTCTTGGAGACTTTAATATTAATTGGCTAGACTCCGGGAATGAAAAATTTCGTTCATTGTTTAAAACATTGAACTTATCACAACTAATATCCTCCCCTACTCACATAAATCTTAAAACATCCAACCATACTCTGCTAGACTGGATCCTTTCATCCTGCACAAGCAGAATCCAAGACTCAGGTGTACTAGCAAATGTGTTTAGCGATCACTCCATAGTTTACTGTGTCCGCAAAATAAAACCAGTCAAGTCATGTTCCAAAGTCATACTTACAAGATCATTTAGAAATTTTAATCTTCAGTCCTTCCTAAATGATTTAAGAAATTGCTCATGGCAGAGAATACAGCTAATACCAGACCTAGACTCAGCAATAGAATTCTTTAACTCTGAATTCTTACAGGTCTGTAATACACATGCCCCACTAAGGAAGATCAGGGTTGGGGGGCACATCTACCCTGGGCCTCAGCTGACTTGATTCAATTATACAGTCTCAGAGATGCCTTATGGACAAAATTTAAACAAACCGACTCTGCATATGATCACACTGCATACAGACAATTAAGGAATACATGTACAAAACAAACAAAATTAGCAAAAGCACAATATTTTACTGACAACTTAAACAGTAACATTTCAAAGCCAGCCAACTTTTGGAAGGTTATTAAAAACCTCTATAACCCTCCTAATCATACTCACCCATCAACTATAATCATAGATAATGAAACAATACAGTGCCCCACATCCATAGCCATTGCATTTAACAGCTACTTTGTTGGATGTGCCACCACCCTGTTTACACAAAACAAAGATAACTCAGAAGTTCAGCCATCTACAGAACATTCACTGGCACCTGTTGCCAGGTCCAATTCTGAAAATGAATTCCATTTCATGCCAGTAAATTAAAGTGAAATATATGATCACCTCCTCAATCCAAAAATGAAATGCCAATCTAGCCCTGACAAACTACCAGCAATGCTATTAAAGCTCAGTGCTATGGTAAAGGCCAAACCGATTGCATCTTTAATTAATACCTCTTTGGCAACAGGGTACATGCCCAAATCCTGGAAGGTGGCTAGAGTTGTGCCTATCCACAAAAGTGGGGATAAAAAGGTAGTATCAAACTACAGACCAATATCCCTACTCCCTAGAGAAATGTGTACACGTGCAACTAAACAAATATTACCAACAGACTAGTTTTTTCACCCCTCTTCAATCAGGCTTTCGACCAAATCACTCAACAGTCACGGCCCTCCTAAAAGTAACAAACGATATCCAGACGGGCATGGAAAATGGTGACCTCACAGGAGCCATTTTCCTAGATTTTGCCAAGGCCTTTGACACAGTAGACCATAATATTCTTATAAATAAACTCCAAAGATCAGGACTGGGTAATAATTCTCTAAACTGGTTCCGATCCTATTTATTAGACAAAATACAGTATGTGTCAGTTTCTGGCAATGACTCCCTTCCGCTCAAAGTAACAAGTGGAGTTCCTCAAGGCTCCATTCTTGGCCCTCTTCTATTTTCTCTTTTTATAAATGATCTGCCCAAGGTTTGCAAATCATCTTCAGTACACATGTATGCAGACGACACCATTCTCTATACTAAAAACTCAAAATATCACACCTTGAGGCCGTATTACAACATGATTTCTGCGAGGTTGAAAGATGGATAGCAAGGAACAAATTGTTCTTAAACACAGACAAAACTGTCACAATGATATTTGGCACAAAGCACAAACTGCGTAATCTCTGCAATACCCACCTATCCATTGTAACGGAGTCTAATTGTAAATTGGCCCCAGTGGACTCCTACAAATATCTTGGTATGTGGCTTGACCCCAACCTCAGTTTTGGACATCATATTGACAAGTTAACCTCCAAGCTTTATCCCAAAATCAGTACTCTTTTTAGACACAAATCATGTTTAAGTCCCCTGGATAGAAAACGTATTGTGCAACAGATGTTGCTGCCTGTCATAGACTATGGTGATGTAGTTTATGCTCCAGCACCAGAAATCCATCTTAGTAAACTTGACACCCTGTATAATTCAATATGCCGCTTTAGCCTCCAATGTAATTACACTACTCATCGCTGTGATATGTTAAAAGAACTAAATTGGTTAACACTCAAATCTAGACGTGCCCTTCACCTTTCTTGCTTAGTACACAACCACTTCTCTGGAAAACTACCACACTACCTGAGCAGTATGCGCACTCCTGCTCTCCATACTAAGTATAACCTCCGCTCCACCGCAAACAACTCGCTACGTATACAAGAAAGGCAGGAAGATCTGCCTTCTCCTTCAGAGCGCCAAAGGCCTGGAACAATCTGCCTGAAATAATCAAATATGCTCCCAGTCTAAAATCCTTAAAAGTAAATGCTTCTCTGTATCTAAAAACAGAGTGTAACTGTTTAGAATTTTAAAATTCCCATATGTATGAATATTTGTATATATATTTAATAACATGTAAAATATAATGTTTCTCAATTTGTATAAATATGAAACCCTCTGCTGAAAACTGTCCAGGACATACTTGAAAACGAGAGAAATCTCAATGTATTCTTCCTGGTAAAACATTTTCTAAATAAATAAATAAAATAAAATAAATAATCAATGCATGTTGACTCACAATTAATATATACCCACAAGTCATAATCTTTCATAGAATTGTGAGGTACCAGATGCAGACACCTGCACACCATCCAGTTTGTAGCACATCTTGCTTTGTACAGTAAACGTGCAACCTGATGTTTTTGTCCACTCCCTTTATTGAGTTTTGTGTTTTTAGTCCTTCAAATACTAGAAAGATCTCCAACAAATTGCTTTAAAATACATTCAAGACTGTCTCTAACGTCCCAGTTTACATCAAGAAACACAAGAGATGTTTAAGTTAATGAACAATTTGTGTCCTAAACCTGCCTATTGCTATTGTGGAAAGCCAGCTGCATGTTTAAATTAACACTTTGTGCGACATGTGCCATTGGGTGGGCAGTATGAGGTAACTGGATATTTCATATCATGCTATTCCTAAGCACCAAGATAAAGACTATGGACCAATCTTATAAAAGCAAACTGAAGTTACTCTGGAGTAAACCAATTGCACCATAGGGGACAAATACAAATTCCTGTTAAGTTAAATTGGGCTTTTAACCCTTTGTATACTGGAGATGTTTCCAATGCATTTTGAAGCAATGTATTGGAGACATCTCTAACATTCAAGGCGTTAAACAGCTCCATTCAAGTGCATGGCATTTTAGGAATGTTAATGTGTCCCCCATGGTACAGTTGGTTTAGTCCAGAATAACTCTAATTTGCTTTTTTAAATATAGACCTATGTTCTAAGCACAGAGGTTCATAATGCTTCATTTTCCTTTTGCTAGCAATAGGGGTGTCAATGAGGGCTTTTTCGTGTTGAATTTGTGCACTGGTTGATTGGTGCACTGATATGTAGTACTGCAGTTGTATATAAACACAGGTGCTCAGTTAGCAAACTTGTATAAAAGAGCCGCTCATCCATTGTGCCAGCAGATTCTAACACTCCCCATAGTGATTTATATCGATAGGATACTTTTCTTCAAACTGCATATACTCCTATATATAGTGCTTTGCCTCAGTTATCAGGCTGGGTGTTATCCTAATAAGGAGTCATGGGAATCGGCAACAAAAATATTAACCCTTTGAGAGCAGAAGAGTACGCAACACATCGCAAAGCAATTCAGTGCGTACCCATCTGGCACTCAATGGGTTAAACCAGAAAAAAACGTCAGTTTGATGTATGTGTTCTATTTTTATGTGTCCTTTATGTAGTTTTTAATTTTTGTACATTAAGCTGATAAAGAAACAAGAATCCAATGAATTTTAACTGATGAATTTCCCATGCAATTAAGTATAATGCACCAGGGGCTTTTTAAATATGGTTAGTATTCAAAAATATGTTATTAAGCACATTAATAAACTTATAGTGTCACTCCCAGTCCCCAGTGCACTACATACCTAGCATGCATCTTTTTAATATGGACATCACACACATAATTTAAATACATTACAATTACTTCCATGTTGTCTTTCTAGCTATTATTTATATTTTCTCTTTATTGATCTCTATGGTGTTTTATTTTTGGCTTGAACCTTCAGATAAACAGTATACCAGAACATTACTACACATTAAGGTCTTGAACATATGTTCATACCTGGGAACTTTTTGTTGAGGACTCCCTGGAGAGGGGAGTCCTGTGGTGCCGCTGGGGGAGAAAAATGACATGATTTGTGTCAAAAGGGGTGGGGGAGGATCTTACAAAAAAAAGTATACTGAATAAGCTGGGGAAGAAAGAGAAGAGGCCAGGCAGTGGGAGGAACCTAATGGAAAGAGCGGATGTGGGCAGAGTTTCATTAGAAACTCCCCACATCCAGATAGTCCGCCTCTGCCCTGGAGACCCAGTAATTAGAAGCTAAAACTGGAGTCTCTGGGGCAAATCCGGAGAGTTCCCATCTATGCATATGTTGATTTCTTTTAATGGCCATACAATGCTGAAATCAACTCGGAAGATATTTACTATAAGCTAGAGAGATGTCCTCTACAGTGTTCAAGGAGTTACAAGCCTCATTTAAAGAGATAGTAATGTTTCATAAAAACAGCAGCCTCAATTAATCTTCATAGAATTTGAGCCATAGAGAGTGCTATTTCAATACTGTCAGGGTTGTGGTTCAAAAGTAATTGAAGGATAAAGTTTCCCCCTCCTGCCCCTTTTACCTAGTGTAAGCCATCTCTTCTCAGATGTGGAATCCAGTCCATAGACCAGACAGCTCACAGCAAGGAACAATCTTCTTACTGTGAGAACAATGAAAACCCTGCCTCCTTGACAAGTTTTTCAGGTTTTTTCCTTATCTTAATTGAAGATTGTCCCTCTCTGCAATCTACCTGGGCACCTCCCTTCTGCTCTGAAAGTTGCCCTTGTGCCTTGGTTCAAGAAAATATATCTTCAGTCCATCTTGGATGTCATGTCCATGTCTGTCACCAGCAGAACTGCAGGAACCCAAACTCCATCCACAGAACATGGTAATCTTCTGTGGTTCATTCATTTTTAACTGCTTCAGTTTGAAATGAAGAAAAAACCCCAAACAAACAGAAAAAAAAAGAAATTCAACTGTCCAGAGTTTGTGGTCTACTAGGCCTTCACCAGTCATATCCACTCCTTGAGCTACAAAACACTGAGATTATGTAATTTCAGTAATTCACTTCCACTTGCTGCAGTACACGTGTTGTATGTAGTTTGGGGAATTACAAACTGATGCATAATAGTCTTGGATTCAAGTTTTTAATGTGTAAAGCAGCCAAGATATATTAAAAGTTTATTTTTTTAATGATTTTTAAAATAGACAAGTCATGTAGGAATGAGTAAAGAGCAAGAATAGCATAACGTGCAACTGGAGCACATCAAGGGAGTAGACATCACAACAATGAAGCACACAATGGGACTACTGGAGAAATAGTGTATGATAATAACAAAGTTGCAAATGATATGTTGCTCACCGCTAGTTGGTTTCTTGATTGCGGTGCAGGCTCTTAGGGCACATCAAGGGAGTAACATTTCTTTTGATTTAAAAGAGTATTTTAACCTTTTGAGTGACAGAGAGCTATCCAACTCCTTGCGTTACAATGTAATACTCAAATGGTTATATAATTTAACTTTTTATTCGTATCCCATTATGCAGCTGCTTTGCCACAGAATTTCTTTGGTTCATCTTAGTACATCTGCCTCAGTAAGTACCTCAGAACTGCACTGTGCAACCCCAAAATGGCTCATATTAGTCTTTTTGGTAATAAGAAAAATGAACATTATGGCTGGCAGGAAGGCTGAGCTACTGAGGCAAACAGAAGAAATAAGAAATACTACTGATTTAATTGGGACTTTTGACATGTTGGATGCTTGAGAGGTCTCCAACGTATTCTCTTTACAATGTACTGGAGACCTCTCTAACATTAAAGATCAATAAACATCCCTTTCCAGTAAATGTGAATGTTTATTTCTCCCACATGTTGTGGTTGATTTGCCCTCATAGGAGGATGCAACATTTTTGCTTGGGAAGGTTAATAGAAGGCCTTGATGATATAGTTATATATCAGACTGACACCACTACTAAATTCTGTTGCTGTTGGCAGATTCACTTTAAATTACAGGTGAGCCCTGAATAAGGCTTGAGCTAATGGGCCCAAGACACAGTTTCACATTTCACCTTTGGTACCTTGTTCTATAAAATTCCTCTTAATTTAGTTCTTCCTTTGCATTCTCAATTGCATCTCTGATTCATACAGACGCTTCAGACACTTTACTACTAGACTGATAGCAGCTATAGATGACATGCTTCTTAACATCTTACCAAATCATCCTGATAACCAGATACCTTCCAAACACTCCCTAAGAAAGACTAACTGAGCTCTGGTTGTATTATCCCCAAGGGAAATTTGAGCTGATCTAAGTAAAAGAGTGGATGCCACAATTAGGGCCCAGATAGGCTGGAACTTAAAAGATTAGATGGTCCTGTGTTGAAAAAACACTAATTGTAAAAACACATGCTTGCTGTCTTATTCCTAAGATAGTATTTTAACACATTCACAGATGTTTAGTGGGGAAATATTCCACTGCAATAAGTGGCTATTATTTCATTTAACATAAGGACATAACTTGGAGTGTACCCTTCATACAGGAGTTGTGTATACCTAATAGGTGTTTTATTACATTTAAACTCTTCCATAGTCTGTAACTGATTAGGGTCATTTTACCATCTTGGGAATGTTTATATTGTCCTTTAGAATCATGGATCTTTTTGGTTAGCGCCATAGAAAAAGAGAACCATCCATGATTCTAAAAGGCAATGTAATCCTTTTCAAGGTAGTAAAATGTTTCTGTTAAAGGGATAGTAATGGCTAAGTTTAAGTTGATTTAATATTGTAGACATTAAAAAAAGATTAACATCAATGTAAGTCTTATCTCTCAAACCTTTATGGTTTGAGAGATATAACTTGCTAAAGTTACCTTTTCCTGGCTGTTTTACTCAAGTCTGCCATCTAGCTGACAGCTGAAGATTCCAGTAATTTGACCAGACAGAGGCTCTTCAGCAGAGCTGAAATCACACTATTTAGAAATAAATACTTCATTGGAACGGTCAACAAAGTGTGCTTGCAAACCAGGCACACTTTGTAGACCATTCCAAATTAAGTATTTATCTTTAGATATCGTTATATTGGCGCTGCTGAAGAGCCACATCTGGTCAAGCAACCAGAATCTGCTTCTGACAACTTTACAGCTTGTCAAGCAGAAAGGGGAGGGACCAGAGAACTTTATTTTCCTATATCTCTCAAACCATAATGGTTTGAGAGATACGAATAAGTGCAAGTACTCTCATTTAATTGTATCTACCATATAGTTAATACTTTTTTCTGACATTACTATCCCTTTAAGCTATAGATTACATCACAGATTGAATGCAAAAAAACAGTAAACATATAAATCTGACTGCTGTATAAAGGGCTCCTACCTACATAAGTCCTTCTGTTATTTACTAATTGTATAGATATACCTGACTGATATATGAAGGGCACCTTCCTAGTTATTTCCTTTTGTTATACACAGCAATTATATAGACCTACCTTACTACAGTGATGTATGAATAACACCTGCATAAATAAGTGTTTCAAGACAATTGAGACAGTTATTTCAAGGGTACATTTTCATTGCATATAAGAACTTCACCTCTGAGCTTGTAACCAGCAGGGAAACAGAATTCTTACTGCAAAAGCATGCAGTCCTGTATTCAAAGCACTGTGATTATAGCAAGACTTGGCAACAAGTAGCCTTCCAGCAGTTTTTTAACTACTAATCCCTGAATTTTGAGATGGCTGGGTATGAAATGTGCTGACATTTTAATATGATTGCAGGAAAAGCAGTAAATCAATGCAGTGAATCTTTTCTCCTGAACGTTCACTGATTCAGAGTAATTTTGTGGCCCCGCAGTAATATTTATTATGATTTTAGGTGGATTATGTGGATTTTAGTGTTCTCTCCTTGGTTGGATGTGTTGTACTATGGCTACAGTGGGAAAAGGCTGGGGTTCAGTAGGTGTGGTTCTATGGCTACTGTGAGACTTGTCTGGGGGTCAGTATGTGTGGTTCTATGGCTACTGTGGGACTCGTCTGGGGGTCTGTATGTGTGGTTCTATGGTTACCATAGGACAAATGGGCAGTGTTAGTACTTGTGGTTCTATGGCTACCAGTACAATGTGACAATACTGGAGTGTCATTATGTGTGGTTCTATAGCTGCAGTGAGACACACCTGGGGGTCACTAAAGCAGTGGTGGGTAATATGAGGCTCTGCAGCTGCTGCCAGACTACACTCCCATCATTTCACAAACCATGGGGGTTGTAGGTAGCAGCATCAAAAGAGCTTCATGTTGACCATCCTGCCTACCAGAAAGTGGGATATGGCTGGATGTTATTATGTGTGAATGCTATTATTACTATGTAACAAGGTTGGGAGGTCAGTCTGTGTGGTTCCAAGGCTACCATTGGAGAAGGGTGGGGGGGATCAGTATGTGGGGTTCTGTGGATACCATTGTAGTGAAACAAGGCTGGGAGTCAGTATGCATGCTTACAGTGAAAGATTTTGAAACACACTCACCAAGAACAAACAAAATAAAGGTTTTTGTTCTATGGCATGGTGGCCTCTCAGAGGTGCTACAAGACAAGTTTTTCGCTCCTATGTGCCATTACAGAAAGGAAATCTCCATGTCCATATCAGATTGGTCCCACCTGCAGGCACTCCAACTTAAGAATGTCAGGCAAATGCTCTCTTCACAAGATAATCAACACAACCACAGAAGTACGTTTTGGCCTATGTGGGCCATGTTGGTGTAGTACAGTTGATTCCCTCTAGGCACATGGAGAGCAAGGGCTCATGCCTGGGATACCCTTCCAATTAGGGAGACATACAAAGAAAGACTGTGATGAGGACTCACCAAGAACGAGCAAAAAAGTTTTTTGTTCAAAGGCATGGTGGCCAAAGTGGTGGTACAAGTCACGTTTTTGGCTCCCATGTACGACTGCAGAGAGTAAATCTCCATGTCCATATCAAACTGGTCCCACCAGCAGGCAGTCCAGTGCCAAAATGTTAGGCAAATGCTCTCTGCATATGAGAATCAGCAAAACCTCAGATGTACCTTTTGGCCTATGTGGGCCTCATTGGTGTGGTGCAGCTGATTCCCGCTAGGCACATAGAGAGCAAGGGCCCATGTCTGGTATACCCTTCCAACTTATGGTTACATACAAAGAAATACTGTGACGAGCACTCATCAAGAACAAACACAGTTACATGTTTTGTTCTGAGGCATGGTGGCCTCTCAGATGTGCTACAAGCCATGTTTTTCACTCCCATGTGCAACTGCAGAGAGGAAATCTCCATGTCCATGTTCATATCCATATCAGACTGTTCCCACCAGTAGAAGGTCCAACTCTAAAATGTCAGGCAAATCCTCTCTGAATGAGAATATCAGCTCAATCACAGAAGTAGAAGGGCATTGCAAATATGAGCCCTTGCTCTCCATGTGCCTAGAGGGAATCAGTTGCACCACACCGATGAGGCCCATATAGGTCCATCTGTGGTTTTGTTGATTCTCTTGTGCAGAGAGGATTTTCCTGACATTGCTGAGCTGGGCTGCCTGCAGGTGGGACCAGTCTGATATGGATATGGCTTATGGGAGTGAAAAACATGACTTGTAGCAACACTGAGGGGCCACCATGCCTCCAAACAAGACACTTTACCTTGTTCGTTCACCATGGGTGCTCATCATAATATTTGTTTATATGCCTTTATGATTTGCTGATGAAGTGACTAATGATGTAACTTATGTTTGTATCACTAATATGGTCAAGATGTCTATCTTTAGATACTGAAAGATCTTCCACTGACTCTTACCCCTGGATCCCTCCAGGTTTAGCAAAAGCTTGAAAAACAAACAGAAAAAACAAAATAGAAAACGGTTATCTAAATGTATCAATTGTCCAAACATCCCTTAGTCTCCCATTGTCCCTATAAAATAATGGAATAAGCCACTGCATATCTGGTGGACTGGAGTCTTAGTTCTGAGAATGGCCTGTCAGGTGGTTTTGGAGTCATGCTCCTAATTAAGAAGTGAAATAATCCCCACTTAGAAATGCATTAAGAAGCACACTCTGTGGACAGACACACAACTAGAAAGACCTGAGTATGGTGACTTTGCCAGTCCCCACACTGAGGACAGAGCATCAAGGATGTCAGAACCCTGTGATGATGGTTACAACTGATACAATTACATAAATAGATCTAATTCAGAATCTGTGAGAACACTCTTATTTCTCTTATTTAAATCTCATGTGTGCCCCTGTTTTTCTATTTGATCCAATGTTTAGACATATTTGAGCTCTAGAGGATAAACTTCTAAGTTTTTATCCTCTTTGAACTATAGAAAACTAATTATCTTATTATTCAAGACCCTAATCACCATCAAGTCCATGTTTTAGTTCCTCTTTAAAATCAGTTTTTCTTGTCTCATAATCCTACCCTAATTAACTTTCCTTGATGTGTGTAGGTCTAGCATTCTCTTAATGTGGATTGTGTTGGTATGTCTGCCTTCCACATTAAATCTGTGATTTGTTGCTATCATTAATAGCATTAAACTCTTTTTTGGATGCAAATGATTTATTTTTTGTTATTATTCTCCAATAAAATGTATTTCTTTATATACAGCAATATATAGGGGAATTTTCTGATTCAATGCTAAAAAATGTGATGGAACGGATTATTGTGTGCTATTCCTACCAATGCACTACGCTATCTATGCTCATCCTTACATTGCTTGTGGCCTGGGTGTGCTGTATGGTAGTGTATGGGCATTTTGTAGTGTGCTATCCCTCTTCACAATGGGCCATATTTATGACATTGAACTGGAGTTTTTCTGAAGTAAACCAACTGCACCACCAAGGACAAATAAAAATTCCTGTTAAATTAAATTAAGCTTTTAACCCCTTGAATGCTAGAGAGGACTCCAATGCATTGCCTTGCAACGTATTGGGGATCTCCCTAGCATTCAAGGGGTTAAATAGCTGTATTCAAGTGCATGGAATTTTTATTTGTTCCCTATGGTGGAGCTGGTTTATTTCAGCATAACTCCAGTTCAGCTTTATAAATATGGGCCCTTGTTTCTTGCTATGAACTATAAAGGATCATTAACATGTTAGCGTTGGTGGAATGTACGCGCTAAAGAAATCATACACTCTAATACATACCGGGAAGGGTAACCGCATAATATCCAAGCATAATATCCAAGCATAATATCCAAGCTCAGTTCATTTTCTGTGCTGCATGCACAGAAAATGAACTGAGCTAGCGGAACTATGGTGCATTTGGTTTATCCAGAATAATAATAATAACTACCATTTATATAGCACCTGTCTCCCAGTGGGACTCAATTCTCTTTCAGAGCACGCTCTTGGAATTAACCGAATCATCATGAGCTGAATGATAGAGTTTATTATTACCCAATCAATGGTACTCATTTATCAAACTCAGAAGGATGAAGGGCTGAGTTGATGGAATTCAAACCTGCAACCTTTGAACAAAGTCTGCAGTCAGGGCATTTACCACTGAGCTATCTTACCAGCTTACTTCACTTTTCTTTTCAACATAAGTCACTAAATCTGATTTATTTGCTTGGATCCCAGTATTATTACTGCTAGCATTACACACTTTTTAGGAGGGGAAATTTAAAAATTTTTTATTACTCAGTAAGAAAATGTATTTTTTTATATACAGCAATATTATTTCTTGAAGAACGAGTTGAACAAAATATGTAAGTATATTATTAATTTTGCTTACCATTAACATGTAGAAGTTGTTTGGTTCGTTGCTCAGTAATTGGTACAACAACTCGACATGATTCCTAACAAAAGCTAGTAAATAAGATAGTGGATGATAGAAAATGGTTCATTTATCTTTATCCCTTGCTACATACTGTTCCAAAGGATCCAAGACAGTTCCTGCTTAGCTCATTACTCTCAGATCCAGCTTCTTTTGGCACAGAACAAATCACTGCGATTCCCTGAGTGAGGTACTCTGGTCATCCTATTTGCTAGAAATACATTCTGACAAGCCATGTCATTACTGAAGCAACTCACATCTAGCCCATTATTTTTCCTACTCCACTAGCTGCACATTTTTACATATCATCATATTTTACCTCTTAACTCTATCTGGCTATGCAGCAGCTGGTTCATAAAAGAAGTGTGAAATGTTTACTTCAGAGGTACATCAGTTTGTTCCTTAAGCCTTCTAGTGACAGAGGGATGACCAATGCATTGCTTTGCAATATGTTGGACAACACCCTGTTGCTCGGGTTTATGTAAATTAATTTTAGTTCATTAGGTTTTGGATAAAGGAATAAGTTACACTAAAATACATATATTACATTTTTTTCACCTAAACTTCAAACTCCATTCACTAAATACTAACCAATGATGTGTGCTATCAAGGTGGGATTTTATGATTCCACAGTAAACTAGGCACTAGAACAAATTTATTTGCCTCATGATCTACTAAACTTCACACTCCTAACATTTGCCTATTAATGATGCATGCACCCAGGGAAGGATAATATGGAGGATTATGGGCCTTTCAGGCCCATTTGCACCTTATGTTACTTTATGTAAGAAATGGTGTAACTGTACTTCAGTATGCTCAAGTGCATACCCCGGATTGTAGCCAATGGCATTGAAAACAAACACCAGTATAGTTAGTATCAGACTGATTCACTCCACTGTAGAAGCATGTATCATATTCTTCAACAGCTTATGCATCAATCTTACCCTTACACTGAGCTCTCTATCATATATTACAGAATTGGTGGGCAAAGTGACACCCTTCCGCTACAGCCAGACTTAGGCTCCCATCAGTCCCTGCCAGCTGAATGATGGTAGCTGTAGTCTGGCAGCAACAGGATGGTCTCCTGTGGCCCATCCTTGAATGACAGTATTTTCTTCAGTATAGGTGAACAGAATCTTGCACGTACAAACAAGTTCTTTTAACTTGAAAAACTACTGGAGATGTACTAATATGATTCTACACTATGCAGACACATATGTAGTAAGGCAACATCCAGAAATTGAGCTTGATTGGCAGATTTGTGTATTCCCACCTAATGTGTATACAGTATTTGTTCATATATCCCAAAATATTGGAAAAATGTGATCTGTTGTATGATATCTTTGCATTTATATTTCATACTGTTGTTATCCCCATTCTGTTCCCCTTAATACAAACTATAATATATCTATTTATATATATATTTTTTTGTTTTTTTCCAGCCGCAAACCTCCAACAACATTGGTCCTGTGCCTTTTGTTGCCACTGTGTACCAATTAATTTGGTAATTTCATCTACCCATCTTGTCTTTGGTCTTCTTATTGCGTGTTCTTGCTATGTGACTTGCCCATTTCCATTACCGGCGCTTTACTCTTTCAGTGATGTCATAGACCTTTGTTTCCTGACGAATCTTTTCACACATTTTTTCTGTCTCTTTTTGTTATTTTTAGAATTCATGGCACTGCTCCATCATTCTCTGGGTAACCTTATGCTTTTATATGGCTTTGGCATTCAGTGTCCATGTTTCACAACCATACATAAGGACTGGATATATATATCTTGAACCAAATAAAACATAAAGAGTAGATTGATTAAAATAAATGTTGCTTAGATTCTTTCATCTGCCTTTCAAGCATTAAAAGGCTGGCAGATGCATGTGCTCTGGTTTTGGTATTAAGCCCAGGTCCCATAAAAGCTGTCAGACAGCGATAAAAAAAAATTATAGAGATCCCTCCTTTAAATAAATTGTAATGCAAGCTCAGTAAATTGGCTAATATGCTGACAACACTGTGAATAATGGTATGCTATAGAAAAGACAAGAATAAGAATGCATTAGCTTGTGTATCACTCTGTGTTTAAATTGATCCGATTCTAAAGTAACATCGCAGATATAAAAGGCTAATTTATCCTGACAGTGGTAAGAACTTGTAAAATGCTATATAGTTATGTCAACAATGCATCACTGTATAAAGCAGGATGTGTGACCATTTGTAAATCCCCAGTTAGACAAGGCTTAAATGTAGAGTGATACTAAATATAAATCAAATTAGACGGATATACTAAGAAGCAATATAACAATTCTGGTGCAAATTAACTGCACCACAGAGTACAAATTAAAATTCCTAGGATGCCCATTGATTTAAATGGGGCTTTTAACCCGTTAAAAGACAGAGAGTTTTCAATGCATTGCTTCACAATGTTCTAGAGACCTCGCTAGCGATTAAGGAATTAAAGCCCCCAAAGTGCACTTTTAGTTGCCCCCTGTGGAGTAACTGGTTTGCCCCAGAATTGCACTAATTATTCCAAGCTGAGAATGTAAAAACATGATTCTGTACAAAAAAAAAAAGAACTGGAATTTATTTTCTAGCCCCCGCAGTCTAATAACAACTTACTAAGCCACTTACACCAAAAATGTTTCATTTAAAGGGATAGTAATGTTTCATAATAAAAGCAGCTCCAATAAATCATCGTACTATTTGGACCATGGAGAGTGTTATTTTAATTCTGTCAGAGTTGTAGTTCAAGAGTAATTCAATGACAAAGTATCCCCCTCCCACCCCTTTTACTGATGTAACACTGCTCAGCCAGATCAGAAGAGAGGTGTCCAGGTAGATTGCAGAGAGGGACAATCTGCAAATAAGATAAGGGAAAAACCTGAAGAACTTGTCAAGGGGGCAGGGTTTTCATCGTTCTCATAGGAAGAAGATTGTCCCCTGCTGTTATCTGTCTGGTCTATGGATTGCATTCCACGTCTGAGAAGAGATGGCTTACACTAGGTAAAAGGGGCAGGAGGGGAAACTTTGCTTGTTAATATCTCTCAAACCATAAAGGTTTGAGAGATAAGACTTATATCATTCTTCATGTTTTTTTAATGCCTACAAAATAAAATAAAGATAAAATGAAGTATTACTATGCCTTTAAAGTTGCCTGGGCCAAAAGAGGGGGTAATGGGGAAGACTATGGGAATTTCAAGGCATTCCTTTCCTCTTGTCCTTGTTTAACACCATGTATTAACCATTTGCATACCATAGGGGGTTACAATGCAGAGCTCCAAGGAAATTGTGTAACCTTATGCAATTTTCCTGTGTGTGCTACTGGGCAGGCATAAGGGGCTTGATGGCATTAACATCTTAACAACTGTGAAGTGTGTAAAATGATATGCACTACAATGATCATACACTGTAAGGCATACCCAAAAGGGAAGCTACTGAGGTGGGGGGGTGCTGACCAGGGGAGGGCTGGCCTGGGAGGCAGGGGGGCAATTGCCCCCTGGGCTGGTCATATGTCTGGGCTGGTAGGCCACTGCACCTTACTAAATCTCCCAATTGCTGCTGTAAATGGAGCTACACTAGTGATACCACAGAGCTTACAATTGAAATGGAGCTACATAAATGATACCACAGAGGTACAATCCAAATGGAGGTAAACTAGTAGCATAAACCATTTCCCTTGTAAGCTCTATTGTATCACTAGGTAAGCTTTACTTAAATTGTAAGCTTTGTAGTAGCGCACTAGTATAGCCTTATTTCAACTGTAATCTATGTGGTTTCACTTGACTTAAGTCACAACATTAATGCCAATCTTAAAATTACCAAAAGGGGGTGAGCTGGAACAGTGGGCTCAAACGATAATACAAATGGGCCACTTGAATGTGTTTGCCCCCCTGGGCCACAAGTTCCCAGCCGTCCCCTGGTGCTGACATATATGCCCACTCACCCCAATGTCTCAAAAGGGTCATGGTAAAGTGAATGTGTGACTGAAAGATAATTTCAGATACTTTCAGAAAGAAAATGTTATAGAATTTTACACAAGTAAACAGGTCCATTTCTAGGCAATATGACTTCCACTGCGGCAAATTTAAAAAGTGCCGCCCACTAGTTTTATTTTTTAGTGACTATGCACCAGAAACAAAAATTATCTTCTGTAATAAAGATACATAAGTCATGACATGCAGTGCACACACATCATTAAAGCGGAACTTTCGCCTTGTATAAAGTCGCTCTCCAATAATTAAGTATAAGGCGACTAGCTTCATAATAGCTCTATTAGATCTCAGAAGTACCCAATTCTAAAGTAATTCTTAATCATTGGAGAACGGAAGCCAGGTTAGTGCCATCTGCTCGCCAGAACCATCAGTCCCTTCCGGTTACCTTAAAGGAGCAGTAAACTTTTTTTATGAAAAAATATATATTGTAGGGATTTTCCTATTGAGTAAAATAAGGGCACTCCCACTGCCGAGAGATTTATATTTCCAGAGTTATTACAGATTAAACCCATGTTTTTTTATATTAGCAGTGCCCTCTAGTGGTCAAATTCTAATTAGGTTTCCTGTTAGATTCTAATGGAGAGGAAAGTCAGAAAAGTCAGAGACATACAGTTCTCCATAGAATGTGATAGAAACTGCCTGTCATTTCCTGTCAGTTAGAGCTATCAGGAAGTAAATACAGTAAATTCACTTCCTGATTATTTGAACTGATATAAATGTTGAATAAAACTGACAGCGCAGGCGCACAGACGTCTCTAAGACAAGATGTCTGCACTGATGCCTGGCTTCCCATCTCTGAAGATTAAGGATTACTTTAGAATAGGGAATTTCTGTGACCTAATAGAACTATTATGAAGCTGGTCGCCATATGCTTAATTATTGGAGGGTGACTTTATATAGAGTGAAAGTTCCACTTTAATATTAAAGACCAAGAGGTTTTTGCACCATTATATGAGACCAGAAGAGAATTAAACAATTAGAGGTCAGCAAAGCATTATACCAGACCAAAATGAGTGCATTGAACCATTACATGAAACCTTCAGCATTACATAAGGATAAATGTATATAATGACAGACTGTGGAACAAGTCTGGTGTGACAAATAATATGTTTTTGTGGCTCTGTGACTACAGCTTTGTGGAATAAGTTGGAGATATCTAAATAAAAGAATAAGAATATTCATCATAATAATAATAACAGCAGTGGGATAGGATTGGGCTGTTGAGAGTGTGTTCATGAGCTCCTCTGTGACTACCAGAGGAACAAGGCTGGGGTTTCAGACAGTATATATAACTATTAGTAGACAGTGGACATGGCTGGGGTGTTAGGATGAGTATATACAAGTAAGTGATTATCAGTGGTCAGTGAAACAAGACTGGGGTGTCAGACAGTGTATGTGTGGGTTTATAAATGCCAGAAAAACAAGTCTGGAATGTCAGATGGTATTATATGTGGTTCTTTGACTATCAGTGGATAGTCAAACAAGACTGGGGAAGCAGATATTGCATCTTGCCTATTTGCCCGAGAGATGGCTCAGTTGGTTAACGCTCCAGCTGTAGAATATACTCCAACCTTGAGGTTGCAGGTTCTAGTCCCAGCAAGGTCAGCTAAGCCTTTCACCTCTCTCAGGTAGATAAATTGAGTCTAGGACATACTTGAAAATGAGAGATAATCTCAATGTATTCTTCCTGGTAAAATATTTTCACACACAAAAAAAATGTGGTGTGGCTACCAGTGGACAGTGGGACAACACAGGGGTGTCAGATAATTAGTCTGATATATAAGAAGAAAATAATTAAGCTGATATATAAGAAGAAAATTAAAATTTCAGGAGTCTGAAACGCAGGTGAAAAAAAGAGCTTAAAAATCTACAAAGCATGACCCACATTACACATCAGTGCTTATAATCTAAAATGCATGTCCCACATCACACTACAGAGCTAAAATGTCTGAGCTTGCAAACTAAGAGGAATTATCCATTGTGAGTCAATTCCTGTGAAGTACAAGCTCTGGGGTCACATCTGCGCTTCAACGCTAGCAGCAATTCAAACTTCAGGTAAGAATTCCAAATATAAATCCAGCAATAAAAGTGGAGTCACCTATGTCAATGGGCGCTCTGCCACATCAGGCTCTCCAAACCTGTGCTTCAATGTAGGCCCAAAGAAAGATTCAGGTGGCACTACAAATGCAATAAGGCATGTAAATAAAAACAAGATCCTTTATTGCAAACTGAATAAAAAGAGCGGCATGAAGACACCATCGGACAGTAGAACAAAAGCACATATTGACAGAACCTAAAAGGTATAACATGTTTTGCACTATAGACAGCATGCGTAAGTGCTGTCTATATCGTGAAACACATTAGACCTTTTAGGTCCTGTCAATATGTACTTTTGTTCTACTGTCCGATGGTGTCTTCATGCCGCTCTTTTTATTCTGTTTGCAATAAAGTATCTTCTTTCTATTTACACACCTTATTGCATTTGGAGTGCAGCCTGAATCTTTTTTTTGGTCCTACAAGCTCTGGGGTGCCAAGTGGGTGAACTACATGTCACCACAGAGCTTGCAATCTACAATGTATGACCCACATGGCACCATAGAACTTACAATCTAAAATGCATGACCCATATGACATCACAGAGCTGACAATTTAAAATTAATTAACCACTGGAATCGTGTCCTATCAAGTCCTGTGTTTTTATGATGGTCAACAAGATGCTACTACAGAGCCTACAGTATATGGTCTATATGGCACCACAGAGCTAAGTGTCTAAAAGACATCACCCACTATGGCTCACACCCTGTGTTGACATGTGGCTCACATATTTTAGACTGTAAGCTCTGTGGTATCATGTGGTAAACCCACAGGGCACAAAAGAGCTGGCACTTCATAGTAAGTGACCCACTTTAGGTAATCATTCTAGATTGTAAGGTTTCTTGTGCCATGAGGATTACCCACGTAATGCCAAATAACTTACAAATTATACTGAGAGACATGATCACACCAACAGAATAAACTGTATTTAACAGAATGTCCCATCATGCTTATGGCTCTTTCTGACTCTCTGCTAATGGCTGCTGCACATAAGATATAAATGGTTAATGAAAAACAAAATATTTTACTTTACTGCTGAGTAAAACAAAGGTACTCCAACAGCTGGAAGATTTTATATTTAAAGGTTATTACTGCTCAAACTATATTATTTTTGTTTTAACTGCAATTCTGTTGTGGTCTCTCTGGTGTATTCAAGGGGTTAAAGGCTGGAATTTTAGGAATTTTTATTTGGCTCCTATTTTGCAGTTGGATTGTTGAATATTTGCATAGATTTCCAAAGTACATCAGGCTCATTATACTGTATTTAAAGTTACCAGACGGCAGAAAATATTCCTTTTAGTAGAATTTTATATTGTTTAACATGAGACATGCAATCATTACCAGAATTTTAAAGTGAAATTCAGTCTAAGTAGAGTGCTAAAACACCTAAGGCATTAATCTTTTAATGTGTTTATATTTTTTAATTGAAAACTACTAATCCATTACTGAGCAAGACAATGTTAGCGGTTTTTCATCAGCTGAAATATAAGAATGGCCAAGTTAGTGCTCACACAGAAACTCAGTTGGAAAATGATTATTAGCATGTCAAGCTTCAGTGCGCTGGTAATTGAGCCAGTATTTCAAATGCAGGCTAAATAGTGTTTCCTTGATAAATTCCCCCCACAGGGAATATACTGTACTGCTTTTAATCCTTTTGGTATCAGAGGCGTATGCAAAGCATTGCAGAGCAAGGCACTGCACACTACAACTGACCAGTGACTCTCAACTATGGTGCAGTGGACAACCATCTTGGATACTTTTTTTTTTCCTGTGAGGACTGACAGACACATAAATATCAAGTTGTACATTTATGGGCGTTGTTATGAAATATATGATGTTTATTCTCATTCTGTTTATGGGGCCTGAGAATTTTTGTGAATGCCCTGAAAATCCCAGATTATTTGATGGGTGTAATGAGAGCAAGGGGGATTGAGAACCACTGTCACAGAGGATTGTCCATCTCTCTGTCCCTAAACTACCTTGAGAATTTTCAAATGTATTCAAAAAGTCCTTTAATTAATTGGAAAATCACCCAATGGCAAATCGAGGGGGGGTTTCTATTGCTTTGAAACCCCCTCTTTGCATCCTTCTGCTCCATCAGATCAAATCCACTAAGCTTTATATCCCAATAAAAATAAGTGCTTCCTGTTCATATTGTGCATAAGTCTATAAATGGGCTGGGCAACCTACATTATTATTATTATTTATTTAGTTAGTTAGTTATAAAGCTGCACCTCCAACTTATTCCTTAGTACTGTACAAAGGGAGGACAATGCAGGTGACCAGACCAATAATGGATAGCGAATCATTCCTTGTGAGCTATTGTTGGACTACAACTCCCATTATACTAAGACAGACAGTGGCCTATTAAAGATGGAGTCCAACAAATGTTACAGTACTGCAGGTTGTTCATCTATTGTCTAGCACCTGCAGCTGCAATAGATTCATGTCCAGATTTACATTTCATGTTGGTGCCTCTTAACAACCCAAGTTTTTGCAAAATTACTCATATAAAAAAATTGATAAGAAGTGTTGTTCTGTACTGTTACTTTCTCTGTGCAAAATAAGTTAGGTCAGCATTCATTTATAGAGTATTGCTCTTTTATAGGCAATACATACATATTAGACTAATCCAGGCCAAAAATAGGCCCAGCTGCAAAATGATAGACAAGTCTCCTCTGAACAGGAAATACCAGCTAACACCAGCCATGCATTTCAGCTTTGTTTGGGCCTCTTCTGTGAGGTACAACTTGTTTCCATATATAGATAGATAGATAGATAGATAGATAGATAGATAGATAGATAGACTTAGAGTAATGTACTAATATGACTTGAAGCTGAGCTAGGCACTGAAACAGGCTTCTTGGAGCAATATCTGCCTAACACCAATTTAATAAGATACTTTGTTTTATATTATGTACTAACAAGGAGCAGAGATAACTGTCATGACTACCATCATTTCCCCACTTATGTTGTTGGAGATGCATTAAGGGACTTCTGGCATTAGTGACTGTTGAGTTTGTGTGCCAATATGCACTAAAGAGAAGCAAAAAGGAACCCATCCCACAGTACAGAAATTAATCTGAGATTGTGGATTGGTATATTCTCCCTACTGTGTTAATATGATTAGCCCAGCAACCAGTTGTTTCCTGTAAAAAACACTCCAAGTCATTGTCAGTGCTGATTATTTTACTTCCATTGTTATTGTTATCAGCCCCAAGCTAGTAGTGTCCTTTTGATTAGTAGTTCCATGACAATTTTCTAACCATTTACTAAACAGGCATTGAACAACATATCTATTGAAAGCACTTTTATTTTTATTTTTCCAGCACCGCAATATTTTTTGAACAGATTGCAATAAAAACAGCAATGCAAGTTAAAATAATTTAATTCACAGAAAATGAATAGCCTCTAAGGTACAGTGCAATAAAATATACCATACGAAGCATATGTGATGCGTCATCTAGGTGTCTGGTTTCTCATTTCAAGGGCCACATATCAGTTACTCCTTCTCAAGCATGTTTATTTTTGTTGTTTTTTGAAATAGCTGAAATCAATCCTATACACAATTACTGCAAAAAAAAATTGAAGGTCATTACAAAATGGCTCTCATCTAACCTTTGCTAATAAAGTATTTGTATGTTTCCATATGGTTAAAATGTTATTTGAACTGTTCATTTTTTTATATTGTTTTCTTTCAAACAAAAACTTTCAAAAAGATTGAAACTCCCATTGTACATTGGATGATAATTTTATGATACATTTCAGCCAAACAGCATGCCATGTCTAGTGTGGTACCTTAGCTCCTGGCAACCTGTTAGTTCCTCTGTGCCTATTGACTGCTTAATGATCCTTTTCTCCTACTTATGCTTCACTGATAGACAATTGCTGAAGTTAATATTTTAGTCCGAAAATTGGCTCGGAAATGTCACTCGTTGTTTAGCAATACAAAGGATTTGAACTTTTCTATTCTCGTTTGATGGACAGTGATTGGATCAATTTGCATATTTATGATATGAACACGCAAAATAATTTCCAAACCTCCCATTAATTTCAATTGCTCTTTTAACCCCGTAAATGTCAAAGAGGTTTTGCATTGCACTGAAAAGCAATGAGTTGGAAACCTCTCTGGCACACAAGGTGTTAAAATCTCAATTAAAATAAATGGAGATTTGTCATTTGTTCCCTGTGGCGCACTATGCAACATTTACTTTCTGAGGGACACTATGAAAAAGCTGATTTTTTTTTTCTGAAAAAAAAAAGCAGTATATAGATTTCCATGTATAACTCGAAAGTACTTATAAGAATCATACCTAAATAGCTGGATAGGAAAAATTCAGAAAATATGTCTGGATCCAGGATATAAAAATAATAAATAATCCCTATGCTTCTGGCACTAAAAAAAAGTATGTAACACCACTATCTCTTTGAAGGAATAGTAATGTTTCAAAATAAAAGCAGCTCCAATTAATCATCCTAGTATTTGGGCCATGGATTGTGTTATTTAAGTACTGTCAGAGTTGTAGTTCAAGAGTAATTGAATGATAAAGTATCCCCCTCCTGCCCCTTTTACTGGTGTAACACTGCTCACCTCAGAACAGAAAGGTTGTATCCTGGTGGATTGCAGAGAGGGACAATGTTCAATCATCATAAGGGGAAAAACCTGTCAAGGGGAGGGGTTCATTGTTATCACAGAAGATTGTCCCTTGCTGTGGGCTGACTGGTCTTAAGACCAGATTCCACATCTGAGGGGAGGTGGCTTGCATTAGGTAAAAGGGCTGGGAGAGGGATACTTTATCATTCAATTACTCTTGAATCACAACTCTGACAGTATTGAAATAACACTCTCCATGGCCCAAATACTATGAAGGTTATTTGGAGCTGCTTTTATTTTGAAACATTAATATCCCTTTAATGTCTCTCCTCATAGCTAGAATAAGAAAAAGGAAGATTTCCACCCTGTCAGTATAAGGTGTTGAACAGTGGGAAGTAGAATGACATGGCCCAAAACATCCATAAACTCCTCACTACCCACCCCTTTGAGCAGCTGGTGCAATAGTTTCACTTAAAAAACTAAAACATAGGCTTTAAGAACACAAAAAAATATTTTTTGTTGATTTTAGAACAAACTTCATTCATACCCCCTCAATGAGGCAGATGTCCTAGTGAGATGAAATAAGGTTTGATAGGGGGCCATGATGGAAATATGGTGGTGGATCTGCTTTGATTACATCTAAATTTATGCACTAAGATGTCTCTACCATCATATCCCTGTGAATACTCTGCAAACGTGCCAACATCGAAGACTACACAGCAATATAATCTTTAAGACACAGCAGATCTGTATTATAAATAAAACAAAAAATAGAGAACTGCCATCAGAAAAGAGGAACCACAGTTGAAGTCACTTTCCAATGATGGCAAAAGAAATCAATTCTGTGTCTGAAGGGCCCATATTGTAACAGTACCAGTAAAACGTAACTTTTACTAAAACATACTAGTGATTCCCTTTAGTCACTGAATAGAATCTAGGGGTAATTAAAAACATAGGTCATATGTCAATCTCCTACACAATAAAAGAAAGGGTAGGTTACTGCAGCAGTGAATCAAGCTACTGGTTTGTTACTGACATCCAGTATTGTCTCTGCATGTCGTTGTTCACTCCTATCAATGATCTGGGTGCACAAGGAAGCAACGACAATCAAATTGCTGACATACAAATCAACTTATTGGATGACTGCTTAATGTATCGATGTATATTAGTACACAGTGTGAAAGATACAGAAAAACCCTAGAGCCGTGCTAAGTGAATGCCAGCATTACTCAATTAAATTAGAGTCCCTGGCTCACATCAAACAGTGGCTAGATCACAGAAGATCTTGATGAAAAACCAGCAGTTAGATATAAGTGACCCGCTATAAAGCCTATACTGCCCAACACATTTTGCCACGGCTTCATCAGGGGAATAGTATGTTACCAAGTGTCTGCTAGTACTGGGTTTAAATACCACAAAGAAAGTGGTGTGTTTATTATTATGTCAAATGATGGGGCTATATTTTCCCTTATATTTCAAATCCAATAGGTTGGAATCCCATCAATGTAGGCCTCACTGTGATGTATTTATCTGTTACATTGATACGACTAGTTGATCAAGTGCATTATTTACTTGTTTCACAGATTGACTTAACTTGTATTTCGGTATAACGTCAGTATAGCGTCCCCTTATATTAGTGTTTGTATCTAAAATATCTGCAAGCTAAGTTAGAGCATTATTAACAACCTGCTTATAATGCAAAGAATATATTATTTTGTAGTGACGATTCATAGCATGTAGTTAATCGTATTGGTGCCAGTAATTCGATACTGAGTAGGTCTGGATATAGAGTTATTGGATCCAGCGATGTCAAAGTACTTTCCAATGTCTGGACAAGTAAGAACCATTGTACCTAAGGATCTTAGATGGCTTATTCTAGCAAAAAATAGAACATCAATATATAAGCAAAATACATAATCCAATATGTTAATGCACAGGGCAAAAAATGGGGGATTAAAGATATTAAATTGTTGGTGATATGGCTTATTTAATGAATGAGATAGCTCAAGATCCAGTGGTCATCATTGATGTCTTTCTCCTCTGGTTTATCACACATATTGCGAATATCCTCTATATGCTCCAATATGCATTGTCTTAGTTCCTTTTTTGTTTTTCCTACATATTATAACCCACTCTACTTTTCTTCCCATATTTGCATACCATGCAATTTCCACATATTAAGGTCTGATTTCAGCCATGACTCTCGGTTTCATCACTTTCAAAGTGATGGCACCAATATGTCTTTTAGGTTTCTATTGTTTCTATATGTAATTTCAAGAACATACGCCAATGCATCCTACATCATTGGTTAAATTTGCCAATGTAATGTTAATTTCTCTGTGTTTATGGTTGTAGGTACCTACTTGATGTATCTTATTATTACTTGACACATCTCTTATAGGTGGATTTAGTATAATGTCCCTATTAGACATCCGGGCTCTATGAAAGGCTTTTTTCAATAGTTTGTTGTTTATCCCCTCTCTTTTAATCTATTTCTCAGGCCTAAATTTTACTGCATATTCCACGTAAACGTAGGTTTTGCCCTATGGGAATGCTGTTGATCAGCTTAGCTGGATGACCGCTGTCAGATTTCAGCAGGGTATTCATATCTGTTTCCTTCCGATATAAGCTGGTTACTATTATACTTATAATGTCTCTTTTTACAAGTATGTCCAAAAATGAAATTTGAGTCTGATCAATCACTAATGTTACCTTGAGGCTAATGTCATTGTTTTTGAATGAATGTACAAAGCTATTCAATCCAACTATCGTTCCTAGCCAGATGAGTATGACATCATCATAGATATGTAACTACAGAGGTAGGGATCGGTGAATGTTTTAGCCTCAGTACAGAAATAGAAGAAAAATGGCACGAAAAGTGCAATTTTCCAGTTTTTTTCACCTAGCTCATTGCATTAAAATGAATGGGAAGACTGAATTTCTCTCCACCGTATGGCAATTTTCTCTTCTTTTCCTGCAAGCATATACAAAACGGTCAGGCTCTTAAGCATGAAATTCTGTTTTTGTGAGAGGAGAAAACAGCACATTTTTGAGCTAGAAAAGATAGGCAAATAAAGTGGCATTGAAGCTTAGTTTAGGGAATCTAAACTAATAGTAATTTTTTAATATTTTTTAATAATATTTTAATAATAATTTTAGGCACGAGGCATAGGCAGGGGTAGAAGTAAGAAATCATTTCCAGTGTATATTATAACGAGGAATCATATTTTTATATCCTCTACACTGAGTAATTAGGACGACGGTGAGAATCTTGGTCTAGCTGGCGTAAGCAAAACAAAAATATGTAAAACACAATACTGACCATTTGCATAGTCACAAGAATAATATTAAAGTACTCCTAATAAAATGATCTTCCATCTGCAGTTTTTGAAATGAATGGGTTCTATGGGATATCCTAAGTAATAATTTGCTAGAATGTGTGTAACAACTCAGTCAGGCGCAGTAGAGACTGCTGCGCGTGCTCTGGATCAGCTGCAGTGCGGGCAGTCTCTACTGCGCATGACTGCCCCGCGACCAGCTGGCACTGTATCAGCCGAAGTATGGGCAGTCTCTACTGCACATGACTGCCCCGTGACAGGCTGGCAGTGGCACTGTGGCCCATGTAACGGGCTCTTCAACTAGTATCAAATAAATAGGCAACGTATCATTGTTTTCCACACTTTTGTAAAAGATATATATGAAAGACTGTCATAATATTAGTTAAATGAACTACTAAATTAAAAATATTGAAAAACAAAACAACAACATTATAATGGGGGGGATTACTAATACAATTACATGCTAAAATAATCTGTAGATCCATTTTCTTATTGCTACTTCTGTCCAACACCAATTTTTTGTTGCCAAAAATCATTCTGTGTTTAGAGGGGCATGACTATAGGTGGTACAATTATGCTGGAACCCAGCATCCACGGGCCCTCATCTGCCCCAGGGTATAGAAATGCACCTGTAAATATAATTTTGTGTTAGAGGGCCTAAAAATGCTTTGCACCAGGGCCTTCCAATGTCTGTAGGCTACTAACTGCAAGGGAAGTATAGTGGAGAAGTGTGTAGGTCTCTCGGGGTGTTCCATGACACTTCACATTGTTTAAAACCATGTAACTAACAACAAATACAGGTAAATTGTGTTGCTGTATGCTATTTTCCTGTGCATGTTAAAGGGGAGGTGTAATGGTCTTACTCATATTACATTTTTAGTGGTGGCGTAGCATGTGCACCTGTATGCGCTAAAGCAGAGGTTCTCAACCCGTGCCGTCAGTGGCCACTAACAGGCCAGGACTTAGGAATTTCCCTGCTAGGACACAAATGTGTTGATCATAGGCTCAGTCATATTGATTAACTCACCTGTGTTCTAACAAGGAAATCATCAAATCCTGGCCTGTTAGTAGCCACTGAGGGAACGGGTTGAGAACAACTGCTCTAAAGCATTCATGTGCTGTAGTACTTCCCCTGAGTGCAGGCATCTGAGTAGTAAGGCAATGCTCCAGAAAACATATACATTTATCCATATAAAAAACACATGATAAATCAATGGATATCATGTAATGTACAATTTAAAATTAAAAAAAAAAAAAAACAGGATTCAGCAGAAGGTAATTTTAGCTTTTCATAAAACCCATATATCTGTTGCCAGAGAGAGTCTGTAGAAGCAGAAGGGAAAGAATTTTCTCTCTTAAAGCAGACCAATTACATATAGTCAGATGTCAATGTCACTCAGAAAATCAATGCATCCCAGGCAGCCATAAATGAATTGTCTGCAACTGAATCACAGGGAGTAAGAGGAAAAAATGAATTAAATGCTGCTTCTGAAAAAATTAGAAATGAGATGTTGACTTGTTGTGAATTCATAAAACTGATATTTCAGGAAAGGAAAAATAAAGTGCAACCTTGGTCAGTTAAGGATAAATACCAACTATTTTAACCTCTTAGATGCTATAGACATCTCCAAGGAGTTAAATAATAAGTGATGTTCCTTAAAGGAGCAGTAAACATTTTTAATGAACATGTAGTATATGTCTGTGGTGTGGTGTGTTATAGATATTCTGGGTGATTTTCCATTCAAACATTATTAGTGCTAATACTTTTTCAACTGGTATCCAAAAGGCAATTTTTACACATAATGCACTGTATGGGAGAGCTCAAAATATTAGGATCTACTTAATAAAATTGTGCTTTACAAGGAAAAAGCAAAACAAACAGTATTTATGATATTTATAATATTGTATTTATTATAGTATTTATATTTTGATAGTCATTTTGTGACTAAAATATAATTTACTTAAAAGAATCACCATTCTTTATAGACAATTAATATCCTAATAATAAAAAATTGCTGCATATTATATTGTTCCCCTGGTTTGGAAGCCTAAGATCAGCGCTGCAGTCTGTTCGTGCTATCAGTAACAGCGGGGATCGCATACTTAGGTGTTCTTAGATGCCAAGTTAAGAATACAAACACATGTGAAGTGATTCAGAGAGGAACGCTAGTATTGCATCTGAGCCAAGTCTGACCTACTTCCTGTGACGGTTTGCCTGACTCTGTCCTTAGAGATATTTAGATCTTATACGAACGGAGGAGTTTGTGACCGTGGCAGTGGATGCTGAATACGAACGGAGGAGTCTATCAAGGGTACCGTAAAGATATTTCAGTATAATCCAAGTAAGGTCTTAGTATGGCTTGACATTCACGGAGCGTTTTGCCTGTGGTTACCGCTAGTTAGAGCGGAGCGCACCAAATCACTCTCTGATTATAAGTGGCATCGGATCCGCTATATTGAGCGGAGATCCCCATTAGGCTGTTTTTTCTAAGAGCATATCTTGCAGTGGATTTTTATATGGATCATCTTTTTTGTTAAGCTTCCACATATTACAGAGGACGTATATTTTATTTTTATTATTATTTTTTATATAGTGCTGGCCAGCATTTTTTTAGACTGTATAGCAGCTTTTTGACAACGTTGTATTAGTATTACGTTGTATCTACTGGATACATCGTTCTTGGTACTGTGGTGTCCAGGTAGATTATTGGTGTTATATTAATTGTTTATTGGCTTATTGCTTCTCTATTTCTGTTTCTTAGGAATAGAGAAAGAAGGGAATATTTTTATTGTTTGGTATATTTTATTGTCTATAATAAATTTATAGTTATTCAGAGCGCTTTTCCTTGTTTTGTCTTTTTGCTTGTATTTTTGTGGTCTGTCCACTTCCAGACCATTGGAAATATAGCGTTCTGATATCTATAATTGGTTGGTTTTCCAGTTATAGGTGTGTACCCGATTGTTTATCCCATTTTAGAGCTATCTGCATTTTTTGTCTTTTATATATATATATATATATATATATATATATATATATATATATATATATATATATATACATATAACAAGGATGGGGTGGTTGGAAGCACTCACTCTTTGTTGTGTGATGGCCCAGTATCACGGTTCCCGTGATTCCGCTGTCACTCTCTGCTGTGGTGCTCTCTCATTGGCGGAGCTTGATTAGCCCACCCAGGGTAGCCTTCATATACCGGGCCTCTGGCACCTGTCAGGTGCCCTTTCGTACCTGTGCATCCGTTGCTGTGTTCCTGCGTTCCTGTGTACCGATACGGCCCGTCTGACTACTCTTGTTGTTCCTGCTCCGTGATTGACCCGGCTTGGCTGACGATCCCACTCCGTAATTGACCCGGTTTGGCTGACGATCCTGCTCCATGATTGACCCGGTTTGGCTGACGTTCCTGCTTCGTGACCTGCTTCCTGTGTTCCTGCGAGATTCTGATTATATGTCGCCTGGTGACATTCTGAACTGTGTATGCAGTGCTGTGCAGACTGATCACCCACTTAACCCTTGCAGTGCTTGTTACCCCGTTACCGAGCCTGTCCGTGAACACTTGCTGAGCTTCTTGCCTCCGTTACCGAGCCTGTCCGTGAACACTTGCTGAGCTTGTTGCCTCCGATACCGAGCCTGTCTGTTAACACTTGCTGAGCTTGTTGCCTCCGATACTGAGCCTGTCATTAACACTTGCTGAGCTTGTTGCCTCCACTACCGAGTCTGTCCGTTAACACTTGCAGAGCAATCGTGGCCTCCGTTAACTGTGCTTCCACTTTACACCTTATGAGCACAAAATAGCAGTTGTTGCACTGCGTGGTGCTATTGGGAATTCCGTTAGCTCTTGCAGTGTTTGTCTCCGTTACCGCACCGGAAGGGTGTCTTGGCTCTGGTCTCATTCAGCTCTCGCAGTGATGTGCCTTCATTACTGCACCGGTAAAGTGCTACTGGCTCAAGTTACATTTAGCTCTTGCAGTGTCTATGACTCAGTTACCGCACAGAAGGGATGCTATTGGCTCTGGTCCCATTTTGCTCTTGCAGTGTCTCTAACTCCGTTACCGCACCTAAGGGGTGCTATTGGCTCTGGTTCCATTCAGCTCTTGCAGTACTGTTGGGTATCTCACGGATCGCCTGTTCCTGAAGTGTTTCAGTTCTGTCTCACTGCTAAGGTGCTTCCCACCTAGCACCACTGCCGGGGCTATTATTACCATCTACTGGGCGTTGGCTAATCACACCACATCAGAGACTGATTACTTATATTGGGCATTAACGCTTATACCACTACTGATTCCTGTTATATACCAGTATTGTCCCAAGCCATATTGTGCCTGAAAGACATTCATTATACTTATCCATATATGTGCTATTACCTATTGTAGCCCATAGGGGGCAGTGTTCCTTGTTTTCGCTCAATAAAACTATGTTTTATTTTAACCTCTGGTCTGAGTGTCGTTAAAACCGTTACACCCAGGTGCACAGTCCTCAAAATGGGTAGACAATGAACAAAATGATGGGTAGCAGCACCAGTGAGACTTTTTCAATTACTTTAATAAAGCAAATAGAACAAAAGAAATGGTCAACGTTTTGGTCCTATATGTGAACCTTTCTCAAAATACAGAATACAAGATGGAGGGTACATTATATAGAAAGCTGTGCAATCTCCATGTAGCTCCAGGGTAGCTTTATCAAAAATAAATAACAAACAAAATACCTGTGCTATACATACCCAACTGTGTGCGTGACCACCTTACACAAAACCTTGTGGAAAATAATGTGACGTGCTTCTGATGTGTCTCATTATCAGTGAAACAGAGAAGTTGGAGAAAGTAAGAAAACAGTAAAAAAAACAACCCCAAAGCTGATATGCTTCCTTTAGTGAAGCAACTCCTTATTAATCAAGCAAATTGATCATCAAGCAAATCCTGCTCTGATCAATAAAGTTAATTATTAGTGTTGAACGAGCACCACGATGCTCGGGTGCTCGGGTGCTCTGACCGAGCACCCCCTGAGGCTCGAGTGCTCGGCCGAGCACCCGAGCCCCATTGAAATGAACGGGGCAACACCAGGCACCCCCTGCTCTGATGAGGGGAGGGTGCCTGGTCAATGCCCCCTTCATCTCCGCTATGCCCCCTTCATCTCCGAATGCCCCCTTCAGCTCCGCAATGTCCCCCTTCAGCTCCGCTATGCCCGTCTTCCACAATGTGCCCCTTCATCTCCGCTATGCCCCTCTTCCACAATGTGCCCCTTCATCTCCGCTATGCCCCTCTTCCACAATGTCCCCCTTCATCTCCTCTATGCCATAGAGGAGATGAAGGGGGACATTGTGGAAGAGGGGCATAGCGGAGATGAAGGGGCACATTGTGGAAGAGGGGCATAGCGGAGATGAAGGGGCACATTGTGGAAGACGGGCATAGCGGAGATGAAGGGGGACATTGTGGAAGAGGGGCATAGAGTCTATGCCCCTCTTCCACAATGTCCCCCTTCATCTCCGCAATGCCCCCTTCATCTCCGCAATGCCCCCGTACCTCCAGTCCCTGGTGGTCCAGCGGAGCTTCTTGGGATCTGTGCCTCTTCCGGCACAGATCCCCGCCACCCGAACATGTCGGGCGAGCACATGGCGGTACTCGACGAGTACCGCCATGTGCCGAGCAGAGCGATGCTCGAGCCGATCCGAGCATCGGCCGAGCACGCTCGCTCATCACTATTAATTATGTGAAAAAGGGTTCATTTATTCAAGGGATCCTGCTACCCAGTATGTACTACTAACATCAGTTTGATTGATCAATACAGAGTTGTTTCACTAGAGGGAGCATCTCAGCTTTGGGGTCTGTTTTTCAACTCTTTCTCACAAGGTTTTGCAAAATATCAAACAGCAAAAAATTAGATTTATATGGTTAAGTTCTGTGAGTGCTTGCCTTCCATTGAATGTACAGATTTTCAGCAAATGCACCCAGGCATAATAAAAGGAAGATGTGAGTGCCAACCTCTGGGTGCTTCTCTCTTTATATATATATATATATATATATATATATATATATATATATATATATATATATATAAATATCTCCTATATAATAATTCACTAGGATGTTTGTCAGAAGCCGTCATACGCAGTAGAGACTGCCTGAACACACAGAATGCTGGGAGCACAGAATGTTGGGAGTTCTGGGAGCATTCTGTGCTTTCGGCCAGTCTCTACAGTGCATGACTGCGTCAACGGCAGGACGCAGAGCAGGACTGGCTTCTTAACCCTTTGCATGCCAGAGGGGTATGCAACTCATTGCATATCCCTCTGGCATGGGTTAATAATACCCGGACCTTGGCCCGTGTACACAGGCTTTTACACTAGAAAGAGGGAAAGAGAGAAAAAGAGAGAGAAAAAGAGAAGGAAAGAAAGGCCTCTGACTAATCTCTCTGCATTATTCTCATGTATTTCATATTTATATCTTGTTTTCATGTATATACTCATATTTCATTCTTCTTCATTTACTTGTCTCTTGTGGGATATTCTATGTCTTATACTTCACTTTTTTCAGCTGGCAATAGAACATATGTATAAAGGGGAAGAAAATTACAAGGTAAATGAACTGCACCTCTTAGTATTTCCTACTCAGTATACTCTACTAAAACAACCAAATCAACACCAGACTGACATACTATTTAAGAGAAACTCTGTTTATTGTTATTATTCCATTAATCAAAAATTAACTGCTGAAATTAATTTGTTTACCGGAAGGACTTGCTTAGTAAATTGTCTTTTATTCAGCAGTCCATTATATATGTTTACTATTTTTATGTTTGGATATGATGAATCTTCTCATGTCTCATTACAATGATGTGTGAGGCCCTCTTGCTGCCATAAAGAGTACATACATGTAAATGCATACATTTGAATACTGTATGATGGACAGGTTCTTTAGTCAAACAAGTTAACCTGTAACCTTGAATTCAAGTTTGCATATTTGAAAACTTAATTAGTAACTGCCTATGCATCATGTTACAATAGAAGAGCATTCACACTCAGGCTCATACACATGAATATATATAAAAAGCAGACTTTTACTGACAATTAAAAACTGAGGAACATGGATAAAGACAGGGGATATAAGACCCCAAGCAAACTCCTAACGTGTTTCAGGCCTCTAAGGTCCTTACTCATTGGCCCATGAGACACTGGTACTTTTATTCCTGTATGATGAGCTGTCCAAGTGTTAATTTATGCTAATGTATTTTTCACGTGTTTAATGCATTAATTAAGCTCACTGAGTGATTTCACAATCTCTTTTTACAAAAATAAAAGTATCACTATTTCCTCCTAATTTATGCATCTTCTAGACTTTTGGCTAATATAACATATACAGTGTTTTGAATGTCATTTTCAAATATGCAAACTTAAAATCAAGTTGACAGGTCTGTTTTAAGAGCCATTTATTACTACTGGAGCATTGCTCTTTAAAAAGTAAAAGTACAATTAGCTATATCTGGAGATATTTAGACTCTGAATAGAAAATATAATAGAAAATAAATACCGTTCAGATAATCCAAATGAGAACAAGTTACATACTACCTCAATAATAGTATATTGTAGTATTGTTCCCCTTTAATAACTCTTGGTAATGTATTTTACTGTCCAATATTTATTAAAGAACCAGTAATATTTTATGAAAAACTATATATTTTAATTATTATGCCTTTTGGACACACGTTGAAGTGGTTGCTAACATATTTATTATGCCAGAGGGTTGAATTCATTGGACACCTCTTCTAGCACTCAAAGGGTTAAAAAGAGGTAGATTTAGGTATAATCATTTTGGAATGAAAAATCTCCCAGTAGAGGGAGTACTCTTTTTTACTCATCAGAAAAAGCCCTATAGAATATTTGTCATTGCTTGAATTAAACATTCTTGACTGAAATACATATGCATTCTGCCTATTAATGTTATTTTATTCAAAGGATAACATATGTATCATCTACAAAAATGAGACAGATTTCTTCTCACCAAGTAAGATAGTAAGGACAGGTATGAAGGTTAGTCCCTTACTTCAGAAGCATCTTCAGTATCCAAAGGTACACTCCCTTCTTCAAAGATTTATGACTGGCACTGAATATATTTCAAGGAGAAATGCTAGAACCCAGTTTGTCAATACCCTGGAGGATTAAGGACCACAAATAAACAGTCTCTGACATTATCACATCAAACATGTCTGATGTACAGCCATAAAAAATAAACCTTTTGCTCACAGACAGAAAATTTTGAAGTAAAAAAAATGGGAGATATGATTTAAATGGAAACTGGCTCTTTTTAAATAAAGTGACTCTATGAATTTAAACATTATATTTTCTGCACAATAAGGCAAGAAAAAAAAGCATTACGGTATGTTGAAATACAGTTTTCTCATCAACGACTAAAAACAAACTGACCAAGTGAGGTCTGAAACCTGATATTTTTGTCTCTGTCCAAACTGAGTAGTTAGAAACTCAATTTTTAAAGGGATAGTAATGTTTCACAAAAAACAGTAGCTCCAATTAATCTTCATAGTACTTGGGACATGAAGAGTGTTATTTCAATACTGTCAGAGTTGTAGTTCAAGAGTAATTGAATTGTCCAATTCCTATGTTATTCTACGGAGCCAGTGCACTAAGACAGGGGTGTCCAGGTTTGATCCTCAAGGCCCACCAACAGATTTCCCTGATTAAGCACAGGTGAGTTAATCAGTGGCTCCTTCATTTTGATTGGCCTACCTGTGCTTAATCAGGGAAATCCTTACATCCTAGTCTGTTCATACCTATTGAGGACTGAAATTGAACACCCATGTGCTAAGATTTCTCCAGCTTTGGAGATTTTAGTGCATTGGCTCTATAGAATAACATAGGAACTGGAGAAGTGATATTGCTGGAGAAGTCATCTCCACTTTATCATCTCTTTATCACACCTTAGTCCATAACCCTGTAGACGTCCAGACGTTTCACCTGGGGAGAACTGCACTAAGGGGCAATGCCATAGAGAATCAATTACATTACATAACCCCATTTGCAGTGACTTAATATACCTGAATTATTTTCAGTTTGTCTATATTGCACTGGTTTCCCTAAGCAGCAGGATTTTTCAAGTAAGCTTTTTAATTTGTTTTGCTGAGTTATCTAGATCTATTGAAGTACGTTTTGTACAGAGTTATTTACCAGGTTAACCCCTTGGATGCTACCAAGCAATGCATTGGAGAGAGACTACTCTGGCATACAAGATGTTAAAGGGATAGTAATACTTAAAATGTAAAAACAAATATATTGTAGGGTTTATCCCCCTGAGTAAAACAAGAGTACTCCCACTGCTGAAAGGTGTTTCATTCAAAAGTTATTAATTTTCAAAGTTGAATTTTTTAGGTGCAATATCACAGTGACCTGAAATTGTACAGTGGCGCTGTTGCTACACCATCCTATGGAGATTTATGGTCCCTAAAAAATTCAACTTTGAAAATTAATAACTTTTGAATGAAACACATTTCAGTAGTGGGAGTACCCTTGTTTTACTCAGGGGGATAAACCCTACAACATATTTGTTTTTACATTTTAAGTATTACTATCCCTTTAAGCAGAAATTGCTCCAGTTCTCCTTAGTACATCAGCTGCATGGACTGGAGTGACTTCTATGTTGGTTGAGTTTTCTTAACACTTCTCATATCTATTATATTTATTAAACTTTCTTCTGAACAAGGGAACAGGTCATATAGACCCCCTCATTCTAAAATACAGGGAGTGTGATGAAAAGGGGAGTCAGAAGGTTAAAGTGCACCCCTCCACACCATACTGAGTTTTTTTTATTCCACACCCCTGAATACAGGGGTAATCGGAGGGAGGTGTGCAAGTACACATGGGTTTTGGAATTTAGTTCTCATGCCAAACACATGAACATTTTAATAAACCATATGATTAGTTTCAGCTGTTGTGAGAAAGTGATGTGTTGTACTATTGTTTCCTTGGAAATTACTATTGTTACTATGGTTACAAAATTCCCAGGGGGTCAAGTTTCTCATGCTTTTGTTTTAAATTCATGTGAAGAGATTGCTTACTATTTAGTCTGTTCCTTTACATAAACAACATCATGTGATCAGCCATTTTGTTACTACAGCTTCTCCTCCTATAATATTGTATCTAAATTTGGAAAAAACACACATATCTAAATTCCATTAATGTTACTTATACTTTAAAAGATGGTGGTGGTAAGGCCACAGCTTTAACCTCTTAAGGACCAGCAGCCAGGGAAGTTACCCTCCCTTAACGACTGCTTTGATCCTTGCTGACACGCCGGTCACGTGACCTGTTATGCGTACCGACATGCCCATTTGGGGTGTAAGAGAGACCACTCTAGTCTAGGAGCAGTCGATTTTAGTCCGTGTTTTTACTTACAGCAATCCTGGTACAGGACTGTAAGTAAAAAGTACACAGCGTACTATGACCTTCACCTGTCCTTAAGGGTATAAGGGCCGGGACGGTTATATCACTTCATCTGGTCCTTAAGGGGTTAAAAGCATAACAGTTTAAACAAATCATAAACATTAAATTCATCCAGTCAAAATCTTCTTGTTCCTAGACATTAAGCCCATGATAGGTAAAATATCTTAAACTTAATCTTTTATTACAGTCTCTCCATAAAGCGTAGAACATTTAACTAAGCATTGACTTAACAGGTTATATCATACCTCTCTGATATGGTCTAAATAACACCTTTTATTTATTTATATATTTCTTTTTTGAAGGTGAATCAGCTGGAAGATAGCTCTGGAGAAGTTGTAGTTAATCTATCCCCACTGCTCTATTTATACCCTATCTATGAGGCACAACTACCTAACACGTGGCAAACTAGGCTCTGCACAGCTAAAGATTGACAGCTAGGCCCTTTATCTCAGTCCTAAACTGTCTTAACCATCAAATGTAAAACTCTATCTTCCCTCCTTAAACAATAACATAACACAAACTAAGTAACACAAACAAAAGCATAGCACGCCACAACCCCATGGAGCCTCTTGTTATTATTAGTCAGGACTGGGCACCATTAATGGGGTGTATAGGTGTTTAGATGTCATTAACTCTCTTACAACCATAAATGTGAAATTGTGACTTTTATTTATTATTTAAAATATGGTGGTTAAGTCCACATCTTTATAAAGCTAATAATAAATGTTTAAACAAATCTTAAACATCAAATTCAGCAACAGAAAAAACACTGGTCGTGAATCGTCTTAGCAGTATGGTGTATAATTAATTCCCTAGGTTCAGTACAGTCTCTTTGAAGTGGAATTGAACATACAAACAAGATTTACTACCTCTTTGATGCTCCAGTGAATTTCAGTCTTTAGCCAGAGATGCCTAAATCTATAGAATGATGGGTGCACAACCTATTGATTACAATGCGCTATGCAGCCCCCTGACATCCAAAAGAACCAAAACATGTTTATTGTGTGGGATAATGTGACATAAATTTCTTGTCATCAAGCCACAGTCCAGAGTGTTACATTTGGGTATCAATTTACACTCCCAGATCATTATGTCTCTCTGTGTCCTAAAATTCCCCATCAGTACAATCACTTTGAAATCTTTAAATCTGTGATCCATTTTGCAAAAATGTTGACCCACTGGAGTATCTGTTTTGTTTTTCACAGTAGACCTATAAGAATACATCCTTTATCTTAGGGTTAGTCCTGTCTCACCTACATGTAGTCCTGTTTGGGGACATTAGACAACTTTAGATGAGCCGCAGGAGAATTTGTCCTTGATATTGTGGTTTTGATGGGAATGTGGTATGAGCACCTTATCTGTGGTACATATGGGTGTGTACAGGTTCCACATGTCTTTTGTAGATAGGGAGAAGTGCCATTTTCTGTTGCATACTTAAGGGAGCTCCACCATCAGTTGTTTCAGGTTGGTGGACTGTTTATAGGAGAAGAGAGGAGGTCTTGGGAATATTATTTTTAATCTGCCATTAGTATGTATTGTTGCTTGAAGTCCTTTTCAAGCTGAAGGTTGTAGGTGACTACTAATGGCACTCTGTTCTCTTCCTGTGCTTGTTTGTATTGCAGAAGAATTCTTCTGCATCTACTGGTGGCTCCCTGAATTAGAATGTTGCTACCAAAATGGGATATAATTGAAGTACTACCAAATTCTTAATAATATCAGCTGAGTTAACCTCCTGTGGTTATGGCTCAGAACATCATTTACCCTTCCAACAAATACCAAAGCCTGTATTGACAGCTGTATTAGTGCGTAATTGTTCTTGCTGAAATTTAATAAAAATTCCCATCAAACTTCCAGATAATCTTTCAACCCAGAATTTACACTAATTCTCAGAGACTGGAGGGGCAGGGACCTCAAAATCAACTCACCCTTGAAAGCTAGGATATATCGAAGCAGCAATCATATAAGTTGACATGGCTGATTGGGCAGCTGATCACTGTGGTAGGAGCTTCCTACTCCATGACTGAAAGGGAGCCCTTTATGTAAGCGTTATATTCTTTCTTCCCGCACTACTGCATCCTGTCACATACACCTTCATCAGGATTATAGTTCCATCTACCACTCAAGTGTGCTGCTTTTGAAGGACAAGCTGTCCAAGGCTGTTGGACAGATCGTCCATTTAACTTTCGACATACTGAGTGCCCCTAGCATGCAGTTCTTTCTTTCTGACGTCACACTGGTGGCAACCCAAATCGGTTCCATTAGTGTCTTACCTAAGATACATACATAAAATACAGTAAACCTGTGTGATATACACTCATATTCATATAATGTTGAAAATCAAACATATGCTGGTAATCAACTAATATTGCATGCAGGATATCAGTCCCTGCTTGGGTTTGGTCATCTGTGACTGTTCCTCCTTGGCAGAATCTTCACTCTCAGTCTTGGAGAAGATGGTGTTATGTGAATATCCAAGATAAAAAAATCTCAATTAAAAATATATGTAAAATAAATAAAATAAAATCTAAGTAGCCGTTACTCTAACGATATAAAACATTTTCTTTATTATTAAAAACCAGACAGGCTCCGTGGTATGCAGTTTGCAGCCGAAGGCCTCTGCTTTATCAACCTTGATAGCCTGTCATTACAGGCATGGACACCCAAGAATGCATACAGGTCACCCTCTGTTGCCCAATTATAAAGGGAAAGGTAGCTAATAAACAACCTAGGCAAGCTTGACCACAGGGTGTGTTAAATGCAGAGCAAGTGGGGAATTCTCATTGAAGAGGAGATGCAGAGGTTAGACATGGAATCCTCCTTCAGCAGTGGTAGTAATGCCAGACAACAGTCTTATTCTGCATCCCTTATTCCCATACACAGTAACCACTGTGGGAACAGGAGATTGACTGGAGCAGTTGCTTTTTCGGCTAAGGCACCTGATTATTGTAGTGGGTACAACCAAAATTCCTCAGGCCAAAAGTAGTACTTCTGACATGGTAAAAACCTACCTCAACAAACTTCCACTACCTTCTATTACTGGTCCTCTAGATTACTGTGGCTATAAAGCTGTTATCTCACCAACCCTCTCCTTGGTGGCCCAGGAGCTACTTTCATGTCAAAGCAGCAGTGTGCAAAGCAACAAGGTTTTCCCAGTGACAGGTAATTTCCTCAACCCACAGTTCTCACAGCTCTCTGCATACCTGGTGGAGAGGATGGCCTTCTTCAGAATCAATCTTCTCAAGCCTGGATACTCAGATCTAAATTTTCAGGCGAAGTGTGGTGACTGTCCAACCTACTTAATCATCATTCATCAATACATTGGTGTGACAGACATTTCTTAACCCATATACTATGCTGCTGTTGAATGTATCTGTCTATATTGATCAAATGTTGTTGATGATGATACTGCAGTGTCAACTCTTGTCTCTTCTAACACTTACTGAATCCATACTTGTAACACCTTCAGATATGCTGCATATATGCCCTCCAGCGCATGTTTGTTTGGGGGAGGGGGTTTCTCTTGTTATACAGCCACCACCAGTAGCTCTTCAATAATAGACTTCTGTGGGCCATCCTGCTGTATGTGTCTATCCAGATTGGTCTATGCTGGAGTTGCTGTTGGTGCTACTGATATGCCAGCAGTCACCTCCTCTATCACTGGCTGAGATGTATACTGTGCTTATAGTAACACAGTCACAGATTCTGCTGAAAGTGGTCATGCAATGTCAAGACTCGCATCCTCTAGTGTATCCTGAAGCCCACAAAGTGCTTGTAACACCATCACAGAGATATGCTGCTGTTTCCATACTTTCATAGATCAGTGTGTGTTTGTTTGTGGAGGCTTTCTGTTGTTATACAGCCAACCCCAGTACTTCCTCAGTAACAGACTTCTATAGGCCGTGCTGCTATGACATCATCCCCAGAGCTCTGCACTACTAGAGAGAGGACCGCGCGGGAGTTCCGAGTTGCTAATAGAGGTCTGTGCAGGAGGCACAGACCTCTCCTGCCATGCTGCTGAACCACCAGGGAGGTAGAAGATTGACACTGTGGATCATTGGGACAATGTGGAGGTGGAGAAAGGAAATTGGGGAGCAATGTGGAAAAAGGACATTGGGGGACAATGTGGAGAAAGGACATCATTGGGGAGCAATGTGGAGAAAGGACATCATTGGAGGACAATGTGGATAAAGGACATCACTAGGGGCAATGTGGTTGGGGGGCCCCCATGGTAATTTTTGCACCAGGGCCCAGTATAGCTTCTAGTTAGTCCTCTGTATACATTCACTTTGTGCCTCTCCACTTGCTTGATCCACAGGATTTGCACTATATAGGTATTTTATCTTTTTGATTTACAGTAAAGTGTTCTGATGATTTTACTTTTTGAACTGTGTGGTTAGATTTAACCATGTTGGTGCATGCTCCTTGCTGGTTTTGTTGAGTCATATTTGGAGTCCATAGAGAAGCTCCTGCACTGCACATATGGTTTCCACTCAGTTCCAGCAAGCCCTATTACTTATCACCAGGAGTCTGGCTTTATATTGTTGCCATTGTGTCAGAGAGACCTACTTCTTTATATATAGTCTGAATTGGAGTTGGAAGTAAGAGCTGCTGATTCTTCTTTGCATTTTTTTAAAGGGATAGTAATACTTAAAATGTAAAAAAAAATGTTGCAGGGTTTATCCCCCTGAGTAAAACAAGAGTACTCCCACTGCTGAAAGGTGTTTCATTCAAAGGTTATTAATTTTCAAAGTTGAATTTTTTAGGTGCAATATCACAGTGGCCTGAAATTGTACAGTGGTGCTGTTGCTACACCATCCTATGGAGATTTATGGTCCCGGGACCAGAGATGTCCATAGGATTGTGTAGCAACAGCGCCACTGCACAATTTCAGGCCACTGTGATATTGCACCTAAAAAATTCAACTTTGAAAATTAATAACTTTTGAACGAAACACCTTTCAGCAGTGGGAGTACTCTTGTTTTACTCAGGGGGATAAACCCTACAACATATTTTTTTTTACATTTTAAGTATTACTATCCCTTTAAGCACAGTAATTTATAGGTTTGGACTAAATATATACCCAATTAGAATGCTGTGCAGAGAATTAGCATAAAGTGCCAATCTGTTAATCCAAAACATAAAGGTTAATTTCTAAAAAAAAACCCTGCTTATTTTACAGAAAAATGGGTAGTACAATATACTAGCAGATTTTCGGCACTAGTGAATCTAGGTCAAAATAATGAATAGAAAATTCTATATTAGAAAAAAAAATCAGGGCAGGTTAATTTTGTAGTTAGAAATGCAGAAAATTAATTTACAAAAATAATTTAGTGTGTACTAGATAACGATAAGAAAAGGTCACAAAGATAAATAAATAACAAAGCTGTATGGTTTGCAGAACCTTTTAAAAGGTTTGATTTGCTAAGGCTGATAAACGATAGTTTTCTTTAATTACAGGAAATAATTAAATTAACCCCTTGGATTCTAGATACAACTCCAATAAATTAAAGGCCATATAAAATGCAATACAGTAGGCTGACCAGACCTCACTTTTAACCGGGGACACATAGGAAATAGGCATATTTCAGGATTGCACTGAAATCAAAGCAGCCCTGCAGTATGCATTTTTCATGTGTATCCATGGTTAAAGGTGATGTCTGGCCTACCTTCAATACAGTCTAGAATTGATGCTTTGTCCTCTGCTTCAGCACCTCTTGCTCCAAAGCCAGGGTAATGTGGCAATCTATTGGTATGTCAGAGTGTTCCTTTCCTATGCTCCTTGTTTAACACTGTGTTGTAATGATCCATTTCACTGTGCATGCTATAGAGGAGGTGTTTTTGGCTTGCTTGTATTAAAGTGTTAACAAGGGTGAGTGTGTGCTTTTGCACACTAATGCGATCATACGGTCTAGTACATACAGCTGAATGCAGGCACAGGAGATGGAGGCTAAGGCCTGTGGAGCTTTGCTGGTGGGTTCCTTTATTCTCCTCACTGTGGAGCGATGTGTTCTAACATGCTTTCAAGAGCCTCTAAGGCTCCTAGCAAAATTGTGAATGGATGCCCAACAGAGGAGGATTGTCCTATCAGCAGACTGGACATCCCTCACTGGGCCTCCCAGTCATGAAACGGTCTGGGAGATCAGATGCTCTCACCTCATTGGCTCACAATATTGTGAATGTGAGGCAGAGCTCCCTCACCAGAGCTGGTGCAGCATAGAAGATGGTATCCTGTCAGAATCTGTATCTATCCCACCCCCAAGGCTGACTAGCCGGCTTTGCATTGCCTGTGAGGTGTGTCCCGCTGCAATGCAGGATCAGGAAGAGAATCTGGGTTCTAAATACAAAAACAGATTAAACATACATTAACTTCATCCTACTGCATTCTTTAAACTCTGATTAACCCACTGTATGCTTTGCTAGAGAGGCATAAATGATCATCTGTTAACCCCTTAACCAACTGTATGATACAGAGAGGCATACCTTATAAGTTACTAAACCCTTGTATGCCAGAAATGTATACTGCAGTTTTTTTCATTGATTAACACCTTTGCACAGGAATGTGTCCCCTCACTGATTCACCCCTTGTATTCTAGAGAGCTAAAATGCATCATTGATTAGCCCCTTTATTAGCCTTTCTGGCATACAAGAAGTTAATCAGTGATGAATTATCCCTCTCTAGCATGCAAGGGGTGAATCAGTGAGGTACTCATTCCTGTGCAGTGTGCTGTGCACCAGTGGGTTAATGACAGAATAACACATTGCTGTACACCTCTCTTCCATACAAGAGTTTAATAACTGATAATGTATGCCTCTTTATAACTAACAGTAGTTTAAGGGGTTAACATATGATATACAATGCATAAAATGGGTTGATCACAGTTTACAGAGTGCAATACAATGAAGTTAATGCATATTTAACTGTTGGGTATTTAGGACCCAGAAGTTATGCCTGCTCATGCACTGCCATGTGGGATGTTGGTAGAAAGAGTGAGGGTAATAGGCTGGGGGCCCAGGGAAAGAGCTAGGAAAAGGGCTGTGAGTTGATATGGTTGTATTTAATATATACACACACACACAGAATGGGATACCAGGTAGTGGGCCAGTTAAAAAAAAAAAAAGTCCATTGGGCTGGTATTTCACCACAATCTACCCCTAATGCCCACACATATAGAAATACAGTTAAAAACCCTTTCATTTGCATGGTTGGTTTCCTTATACCCATTATTATTTTTGAATAAAAACAGCTACATTGGAGTGTTGTGCATCCAACTCTTTTTTGATTATAGGATTAAATTGCTGAAAATTTGACTCTTGGGACTCAAGGTAGAGTCTCCTGGTATGTCCATGTATAAAAATAACTGTGTTAGCAACATCTCTAGTGTCCAAGGGGTTAAATCATCCAGTGGCTAAACCTACTGGATGACAAAAATGTTGCATAATATTGAAGTCATCCCTAGCACCAAAGGATTAGTTATCTTTTAATTTCTGATAAATATATGTATAACTGCCTGCTATCAGACATTACTGATATACATTACCTAGTGAATCAGCTGTGTGAATGGGAAATGTCTCATTACAGCAACATACTGCAGATAGGATTATGTGATATTATCCCATTACTTAATCCTATAGCAGAAAATGAGTTCACTGCTGTGAGGCTGATAATGCAAAATAATGACGTCTACCACCACACTGCAGATGCAAAAAAAATAACATTAAAATAAATTCATATTATATATAGCATAAAATGATGTTGTGAAGGCCCTGTATTTCCATTGTTAAAGGGATAGTAATACTTTGTTATAAAAATCTCGAAAATTGAAATAAAATAAGCTACTTCCCATTTCTCAAACTGTAATAGTTTTTGTGTTCGAAGCATTTAAACTTCCCCCTCACCCCCCTTTCTCATAGGTCAGCACTCTATCTGACAGCTGCAGAATCTGGTCATTAGACCAGACAGAGGCTCTTCAACAGAGCCAAACACGCAATGTTTATGAAGAAACTCTTCATTGAAATGGTCTACAAAGTGTGACTGGTTTGCACACTTTTATTAATATCTACAATTTTAGAGATTTTTAAAGCAAAGTATTACTATCCCTTTAAAAAAACAGTGCTCTGTGGACTGCGAGCAGTGTAGTTTTACTGAGCTCTTGTTGCACCTTTACATAAACATAAAGTACAACAATGTGAGCTCTATCTTACCTATCAATAGTATTAAACAGTTACATATCCTATATAATAATTTGGTAAATTGTGTGTAACGCCGTGACATGCGCAGTAGACACTGCTGCGCATGCTGCAGTCATGCGCAGTAGAGACTGTCCGAAGGAGCGTCCAGCTCTGTATCAGCCATGACACGGGCAGTCTCTACTGCGCGTGACTGCTCCGCGACCGGGTGGCAGTGGCACTGTGGCCCGTGTAACGGGCTCTTCAATCCTATATAATAATTTGCTAAATCGTGTCTAACGCCGCGACATGCGCAGTAGACACTGCTGTGCATGCTGCAGTCATGCGCAGTAGAGACTGCCCGCGCCACGGCTCATACAGAGCTGGGCGCTCCGATGGAGCGTCCAGCTTTGTATCAGCCGTGGCGTGGGCAGTCTCTACTGCGCATGACTGCTCTGCGACCGGGTGGCAATGGTACTGTGGCCCGTGTAACGGGCTCTTCAACTAGTATGAGTATAATTAGGAAAGAAGCAAGAACGATATTTTGCATGAATGCACAGATGTAAACAAAGAGAAAAGTCTGCACATCAGATCCTAACCATTAACAATACATAAACTGTTACTTACTACAGATAATAAACAGTGAGGTTCACTTTAGTACACCTCATTGTTTATTATCTGTAGTAAATCACAGGTTAATTATTGATAATGACTAGGATATGATGTGCACACAATTAATTTATTTACCATACCAAATTAGTTTAAATCTAATGCTGTAAATGAGTGATCTGGTCACCTTGAACAAGTGTGATGTACTGCTAATACTATCTTTGTTGAGATGACTCACTCATGTCTATATGGACACATAGTGCACTATGGCAATCAGGGTGTTCCATTCCAGCTGAAACACAAAACACCTAATCAATGCTAATTAGCATGTAACAGCTCTGAGAATCACAGCTGGATTTCTCAATAGGCAGAGTAGGCAGCTGCCAGGAGCTCTGAATTTTGAGAGGCGCCTGAGCTATGCTGGCTATACCCACATTCTGAATTGTGGGTGTGATCACAGCAATCTCAATGGCCCTGCACCAGTTTTTTACCTATTTACAGGCTATTAACTGCTTGGATACTAGACAGATCTCCAACACATTGCTCTGCAATGCTTTGGAGATTTCTCTAGAAACCAAGGGGTTAAAGACTTTTTGGCCTTTGTTTGTTACAGGCCAAATTTATTTTCTGTGCCAGGGAATGGTGGATGGGTCTGAGTCAGGAGCCATGTGGCAAATAAGGGTATGGCCATGGGTTGGGCTAATGACACCTAGAATGCCTTTCCTAGGGGTGTCTGGGATGTAAATCCAGTCCTCCTGGAAATGTTCCCCAATTTCTAATCTTACCATAGCACATAATCAGGGAAATGTGAAAGTGTGATTTTGCTCTCAAATTGGCAGATATTTTTTATCTATTTATTAAGCTAATTAAACTGAAAATTCCAGTCTTTACATAACTTGTGCCAAAGAGTGATCAGTGTGGGTGTGTATGGGCATATCTACCAGTTCTGTTTGCCTGTGCCTTGGTTCTTAGCATTTGCTAACAAAGACTTGAGGAAAGAAGAATTCTTCCTTCTTCAGCGGATGCTGTAAGGGTGGAGTCTGGGGCACTGGTATGCACTAAATAACTGGTACATTCTCATAGATGTAGCTACACGATCTTTAAGGTAACACTGGTGCAGTGAAGGATATCTATTGGAAGACTCCCCCATTCTATGATATCTCTTCTATGGCACTACACCCTGTTTTCTGTTTTGTTTTGCTTTTTACATGTACAGTAATATATTTTGTGTTGGGAAGTTCTTTACAGTGAACCTGACAAGCAAATTTTCCACAGATATACACTTTTTACATACATTTTATGGGCCAATTTGCTATTAAATATATAGATCTCAAAATAAATATATTTTAGTCTTCTCCTCTCACATCTTTCCGTGATGAAATCAAAAGTACAGATGTCTGACAAATTGGCATTGCCAATACCCATGGATTTAAATGGGGCTTTTAACTTCTTGAATACATTAGAGACCTTGTTAGCACTCAAGGGATAAAAGCCCCTTTGAAATGAATGAACATTTTGGGAATTTTTAGTTGGCCCCTATAGCAGCGGTTGCTAACTTTCTGCTCAAGGGCACTGAACAGGACATGTCTGTTTGTACACTGTTGAGTTACCGAAATGACTGAATCTCTGATTAACTCACCCGTACACAAGCAGGGAAATCATAATCACACTGCTTGTAGGCTCTGCTAAAGAGAAGGTTGGGAACCACTGCGCTGTGGTATAGTAGGTTTGCTACCTAATTGCTCCTCTTACCACTTACTAACTTGTAAACCTTATATGAGCAGTGTCACATGCATAGGTTCTGGGGAAGGACGTTCTGTGGCACAGCAATATTATTCTGCACAACCGTACTTTGTATTACATTTCAGATGTAGAGAATTGGAAGAAATCATCAAAATAAGTAATCTAGGAAACTACACAATGGCATGTAAATGTACTAGTACAACACTAGATGGGTGATATAGTACTCATCTGATGCAGTTGAAGTACTGGACAGTAATGGTAGTGAACCACTGCTTTAAAGAAGCATTAAATATTTAATATGAAAAATAATTTAAAAAAATATACATTTTTAGGGCTTATCCTCCAAAGTAAAATAAGAATACTTCAAATGCTAAGATATACTCTGTTTTAAAGTTATTACCCTTCCGACTGTAACATTTTATATTAAACCCAGTTCACCTGGGTAGTCTACTGCATTCAGTGGGAGAGGTTAATAGCTACAGCTATCCACAGACTGGCTACAGCTATCCACAGACTGTATTAGTAACATCAAATGTAAAGTACTGGTCAGAGATGGTCCACTCAGGATGAACTTCCTATAGAATTTAACAGGCTCTATAGGAGTGGTGTCCTTCCCAAAGAGCATTCTTTTTTGGTACACTAGTGCCTTACACTTAGAGGAAATTCTAAAAATATAATACTGATCCTGCCATGATGGCAGTCCAGCCATGATTTAGTGCCAGGCAATTTATCTCTGAAGAAATGAACCAGTCAATCCAAGACATATATTTTAGCCTTGCTGGGACTCTCCAATAATATATAGATGGATTCCCCTGTTATCCTCAGGGTGACCAATACAAAGGAGAATTTGCATTTGCAAATTTCTGGTCAGAGATAAACAGCTAGAAATGAGTGTCCTACACAGTGTGCAGTCTCTTTTAGCTCACTGGTGCCTTACACAGAGGACATATCCGAACCCCCCCCCCATCATACTGATCCTGCTATGATAGCAGTCCAGCCACAAAGTACCAGGCAAAATTCCACTATGAACAAGAGAACCGGCTAACCCCAGATGTACGGCCTTGTTGGGTCTTGTCATTGAGGTGTAGCTGATCTCTGGGGATGTCACCTTAAGGGTTAAAGGGGAATCCAGACATGGACTCTTTGCTCAAAGGTGCCTATAGCAATCAGGTGCACCTCACCGTTGAGGCAACAAGACTAAAATTTATGTTTGGGTCTGGCTGTTTGACATGTTTACAGAGAAATTGCCTGGCACTTAGTTGCTGCACTGCCATTGGGCAGGATAAGTATGATGTGCTCTCAAAAAATGTAATCTCTATATAGTACTTATGAGCTAAAGAGAGTCCCCCTGGGTAGGATACCCTTCCTATAGATCCTGCTGAAAACTATGACAGGCTTCTTCCTAGCTGAATGTTTCTGGCCAGTATGTCACATATGCAAATTACCATGGGGATTGGTCACCCTAAGGGTAAGAGGGGTATCCAGACATGGACCTCTTGCTCACAGGCACCTAAAAAGATTAGGTGCACCTCATTAACAATGTCATAAAGTACACCTAGGACTGACTGTTTCTCTTGTTCAGGAAGCAATTGCTGTCACAGTGCCTTACCTCGGCCTGCGCCATTCGGCCGGGAGCAGGGTTGTGGACTGATGCTCCAGCGTCATTATCTGCATCCCTCTTTGCCTGCAGCCTGGTCACATATGGTTCCTTGTTAATGGCATCATGAATCAGGCACTTGCCTGGATGCCTGTTATAGGCCCAGCCTGGGGGACCTAACTGGTCCCGCCTTCTCCTGCTCCTTTATAAACCTCTCTGGGCCTGTGTATCATTACCCTTACGTGGTGTTCTAGTTCCTGTTGCTCCTGTATCCTGTGTATGACCCGGCTTGTCTGACTATCCATTCTGGTGCTGACCTGTGGCTCTGTCTGACCATTCTACCTGTGCGTTCCTTTGGCTTTAGACATCCAGTCTGGTGCAGACCTGTGGCTCTGGCTGACTACCCACTCTGTGTATGATCCTGGCTTGTCTGGCTATCCAACCTGGTGCTGACCTGGGGCTCTGTCCAACTATCCTCCCAGTGTTGCCTACTATTATTGGACATCTTATCTGGTGCAGACCTGTGTCTCTCGCTGACTAACCGCTCCGTGTATGAACCTGGCTTTTCTGACTATCCTAGCTGGTGCTGACCTGTGGATCTGTCTGTTCACTCCGTGTTTGGCTCCGTTCCCCCACAAACATCCATCCTGGGGCAGACCTGGGGCTCTTGCAGACTTTGACCTTACTGACTGCAGGCGTGAGTCAGTAGTCTCCATTGTTGCCATCCTTATTGGAGATGACCTCTTCCTTACTGACTGCAGATGTGAGTCAGTAGTCTCCATTGTTGCCATCCGTAGTGGAGACAAACTCTTCGTTACTGACTGCAGGCGTAAGTCAGTAGTCTCCCTTGTTGCTACATTACGGGAGACTGTAGGTTTTGTGTGGGTTCCACTTACTACCCTGAGACTACCAGGTGGCTTTGGCCTAGTCTCCAGCAGACCTGGTTAACCCCTCTGCAGGCTCCTTTTTCTGCTTATAGTATATTCACTTGTTGCCTATTGTTTGTTATCCTAATAAAGGTGATTTAAACTATACCATCTGACTCCCTGTCTTGCTTGAGAACCGTAACAATTGCTTGGGGTGTCATGACTGCACTGCCATTTGGTCAGGATCAGTATGATGTGCTTTAGGATAGTTCCTCTGTATAAGAAACTAGTGAGATAAAAAAAAGACTGTACCCTGCTACATACTATGGCAGGCTCATTTCCAGCTTAGCGTCTTTGAACAATACTTCACCGTAACATCAAATGTAACAATTTGAACTGTTATAAATTATGAACAAGCAGTGTGAATACACTTGTTTTACTCAATAGGAAGAGCCATAAAATATGCATATTGTTTTTCCCCCTAATGGAACGTAACTGCTAGTTTAAACCTTTCTCATATTTTTCTCATATTTCCTGTTCTGAGACACCTCATCTCTCCTTTGACCTGTCTGTGTGGTATAATATGCACAGTAACCTGCATGAAGATTAATCACTGCTGACAACTGCAGTAAACAAAATGTACCACATGAAAAAATAAGTCTCATTTGATATAAATTGGGCTTTTACACACTTGAATGCTAGATAGGTCTCCGACATCACAGAGCAATGTGTTGGAGACTTCTCTAGCATCTCTAGCATCCATTTAAATCAACTGAGTTTTATGATTTTATATATCTCCCTTACGGTGCTTTGGCTTGTCCCTCAATTACTACAGTTTTTTTTGTACTTAAGGTCCATTGAGACATTGGTAGACTTCAGTTCTTCTTTCTTCTAAGTGTGTAAGTAACTTCTTTGTAGCTTTAAAAATAATGGTGAATGTATGTACCATCTACTTTTACACACTATAATCAACCTTTAACATAAGAACACAAAAATAGATTAAGGTTTAAAAATATGGTAGTTGGCCACAGCTTTATTAAACAAAAATATTAAAATATTAATCTTTATTCTTTTCATAACAAATACTTCTGTTCCCTGTCCACACAGTCAAAGAGACCCCAAAACAATTCCTAACTCCAAAGCAGTTTAGCTCCATCATTTAACTTGGAGCTTCTATAACCTGACATTCTGATTTACTATATCCATTGGATTGACCTCATTATCTGGCTCTATCAGCTAGTCCGGGAAAAGATTAAGAAAGAAACCAATCAATTTCTTTCCTGGTATAAAATATAGTCAACACACATTCGGCCTACCAATATGCCTCCAAATCAAGGGTATGTAAGTGATGCACTCCATCCCCATGAGGTCCTAAGCTCTTATATGGAGTCCACTCATAGGGCATGTACATGCATATCTAACATAATATAATTAAACTTTTTCATAAAGACACAATCACAGATTAAGGTTTAAAAAAGGTGGTCATTGGCTACAGTCTTATTAAACAAACATCTAAAAATATTAATCACTAACCTTGCACTGTGTAAAACAAATTCTTCTTTCCCTGGTCACACAGCCACAGATACCTGAAAGAAACTGATAAATCCAAAACAGTTTTGTTCTACCATCCTGCCTGCAGTTTCCATAACCTGACGTGACATACTTCTTCCCTCAGACTGAACTCAATATCCAATATCCAAATATTTGACTCATCCAACAAGACTAAAATTCTCACAATTATGTTATTCAGGCCTTAATTGAAAACACTGAGGCAGATATCTGATAAATACATTAAATCCTCCCTATGATCTCCATTGCCCTGTTCAGTTTTTTCCAATAAATTTCCTTAAACCTGGGGACCACTTCAGGCCAGACTACCAATGCCAACTGAAAAAACTTGAATATCTTGGTAAAATATTTATCCGCTGTATCAGCTCTAGTAACTTAATATTCCTAATGTTATTACTTGCCAAGTAAAAAACAATAGCATCAGGGAGAGGCCAATCTTTTACACCGTCAGAGTTAATTCTCAAACCCCTGACATCGCTCCAGTAAATGACATGAACCCCTCTCTGTGCCTAAAATTTTATATGACCAAAATATGAGTGCCCATCTACCCATAATACACTAATAGAGTAACCTGAAATAGTAAGAGGGGCAGAACTTATAATCGAAAACAGACAGATTCCCATCTGCCCAACATTTTGATCATCGTTTTGTCTAACCCGGTGAAGCTGCCTCTGCTGCTGCCCCTATATGAAATGAACGTGATGAAAACATTTCATGGGACAATCCCAGAACAGCTGATTTGTAATGATAAAACATAAATAGGACACACATTACAGTACCACCAAGATCTTGTAGGTAACATTATTTTATAAATTTTCCTACCCTTTCTTTTATTAATTGAATCACTACTCCCATACTGAAGATGATTGTTCCTTTACTTCAGATGGCTGCTGTAGCTTGTTTGGCAGCTGGTAGGTTAAATCAGTGACTGCATTGATTGCTTTCTCTCCTAGGAGTCAGCAACAGTCCACTTTAGTTTTTCTTGGATATTATACCTTCACTTGGCAGGAGTTTATAATACACTGCTACTAAGCACTTATTTTTCCTTTACATAATACAGTGTTGCAAGATTTTGTTTGAAATGTGCTGCATTTGTGGCAGAGCCTTGATCAATTGATAAAAGCATTTAACCCTTTGGGAGCCAAGCTTACAGTACTGTATATGAAATGCCTTGCAGTACCTTATACTCATACATGGAATGCAAATAAGAAGTTTCACTGGGGATGGAGATAGAAATGAGAGGATGACACAGGTGCAGATCAGGTGAGCTAGGGGAAATCAATTGTCTGCTAAGCACAAAAATGTCTAGTAGCCTGAAAACAAATGTAATAAATAAAAGATATGCGTCATTTTGTAAGTTGTTTATGTTGATTTAAGGTGACACTTCCCTCTGACACAGCAGCTCCCACAGCCCTAAAGAAAAGCTACTCTATTTTCTTCTGCTTGAGGGGTCAAATCACTGAATCTGTCCACCTGTAAGCGAGATTGTACATTCACAGTTATAGACATAGCAGTACTCATTGCCCATGATTTTAGTTTCTTATCTGTAACTTTCTGTACTGAGTAAATAAAGATACCCATGCAAGTCAATGAATGTTGCTTATCAGATCAAGAAGTCAGAACTGAGAAAGACAGGAGTTGAGGACAGCTACATCTGTAAGTTACCGATCCCTGATATGGTTTCATTGCAATCTACAGTATATGTCTTAAGAAATGTAAGACCAGCAAAGAATCACAATGAAAAGTATTGTTTTTATGTACAATTGACTATAACTAAATTAGAAATATAATGAGGAATAATTCTAAAACTGCCATGTTCTTACTAAGGAAAAAATATTTTACATTATATGGCTATTGCTTTGCAAACTATTTAATACTCCAAAATATCATAACATCCACACTTTCTGTAGCATCTGTATAAAACTGCATGTCTTAACTGCAGAAAAATTGTTATTTCATAACTGAGTGACCATTATTATCTGACAAAGCTATTGCAGGCTAACAGGTTTCCTTCAGCTCATTCTTGACCCTAAAAAAACTACCCATTGGCAAAATTGTAGAAGTAAAGTTTAGATGACCAGCCAGGGACTTCATGTGTTTATGCTGTGCATTTTTGGACAACCAAACAATCTCCACAAAGAATTTAGTGTCAAATCTGCTGGCAGCCTGATTTCTATATTGACCGTGTCTGAGGATACCTAAAAAAGGAAAGCTGAGTAATATGTAGGTTTGACTTTTCATTCACTAGAGGGATATCAAACTCATTATACACTCTAAAACATGTATCAAACAGATGCATGTAAATACCACTTCTTGCTTGAGCTACATAGAAGAAGTAATCAAGATAATGGATGAAATTCCTGCTCCCTGTCTGCTCATGCACCACCCATATGAGGAAAATTGCAAAAGTCTCAAAGTATGTGCAAGACACGGAGCAACCCATTACTAATCACTTCTCAAAATACAGTCTAACTTTGAACTGCAATCCCAAAGAATTGAAACAGTTTTGTTGAATTGGTAAAAACCTTAAAGCATACTTAATGCCTGTTTTAGCTAATAGTGCGGCTGGGCCCTCCTGCCTCAATAGATCGAATACACTATCATAGGAAGGTTAATTAACCCTTTGCGACCACTGATGTGCCAGGACCATCACGGTAGTCCGGTGGACCAGTGACAGTCCTGACACTTCATTGAGTTTAGGGCTCCCGGCGCGGCTGCACGCCGTTCCGGGAGCCCTGAACCGGAAGTACAAAAAAAAGCCATGTGGTCATCAAGTGCCAGCTGTGCGTGCGCGCGCCGGTCCTTAACCCCTTAACGACCAGCGGTCGCGGGGTGAGTGGTCCTTTAAGGACCAGATAGAGAATTTCGGCGTGCCGCCCCATGTGACTGATCACGTGGGGCGGCACGCCGAAATGAGGGACTGAAAGAGATCGCTCCGGTCTTGGAGCGATCAAATTCAGTCCCCGGTAATAGTAAGTGACATACCAGGACCGTCACTGGTCCTTAAGTGCCGGACCAGCTTGACGGTCCGGGTACGTCACCGGACTCTAAGGGGTTAACAAAGAAAACTGACTTATCAACTTCAACAATAAGTGATTTACCATCTGGGAATGAACAATGCATTATCATATAAAAATCTTGTTCTTTCTTTGGGAAAATGCCCAAAGGTGATATATTGCTTGTGTTCACATCCAGGATGACTATAATCATTGGCTGCTGTACCACTCATGTGTGTGCCCTAATATATTTTGCCTTTTGGGCTTCTAATATCCCACATGGATACATCAGAAATACTTTGCCCACTGGCAATATATATCATTCCAACATATTTGTCCTATGAGATAACAGCTTCAGCCATTGTTGATCCAATACAGTATGAAGACATCCTCAGCAAGTATGCTTTTTGCTGCAACTGTGCACCAACAAATCTGGTAATTTCATCAACCCATCTTGCCTTTTGATCTTCTTCTTGGTCATTTATGGTCACATGGAATCCATTCCAAAATTAATTTTGTCTACCTACCATCAGGTCAACTTGCATGGTGACCTGCCCATCTCCATTTTAGGAGCTTTACTCTTTCAGTGATGTCATAAACCTTTTTTGCTGATGAATTAATGAACATGCTTTTTGGTCTCTTTTTGTTATGTTAAAAATTTGATGCTCCTTACTTCTCTGTGTAACCTTAAAGGGATAGTAATGTTTCAAAATAAAAGCAGCTCCAATTAATGTTCATAGTATTTGGGCCATGGAGAGTGTTATTTCAGTACTGTCAGAGCTGTGTTCAAGAGTAATTGAATGATAAAGTATCCCCCTCCCACACCTTTTACCTAGTGTAAGCCTCCTCCCCTCAGATGTGTAATCTGGGCTTGAGTCTAGACAGCTCGCAGCAAGGGACAAGCTTCTTACTGTGAGCATAATGAAAACCCTGCTCCCCTTGACAGGTTTTTCCTTATGCTAATTGAAGATTGTCCCTTTCTGCAAGCCATCTGGACATCACCTTGCTGTTCTGAGGTAAGCAGTGTTACATCAGTAAAAGGGACGGGAAGAGGATACTTTATCATTCAGTTACTCTTGAACTACAACTCTGTCAGTATTGAAATAACATTCTCCATTTCACAAATACTATGAACATTAATTGGAACTGCTTTTATTTTGAAACATTACTATCCCTTTAAGTTTTTGTTTGGCTTTGGAATTAAGTGTCCATGAGGCATAACTGGGAGGACAAACTGGTCAAAACTTTTCCCTTGAGGCAGAGTGGCAAATTTACAAACATTTGCCATCCCAATTTTGTCGCTCAGTTTTCATCATGGTGTTTCCATCTGTTGACATTTTCTGTCCAGGGTAAACATACTTATCTAATTCTTTGAGTTCTTGTCACTCTACTATGAATTTCCTTGCTATAGTGAATTTTGTTAAATGTCACCAGTGTTTTGTTGCTAGTGCTAGTATACATTTTTCTAGTTCCAGTATAACCCCACTTATATTTAGTTGCTTATCACACATCATCCTACCATTCAGCTGCAGCTGAATGAGATCGAGACTTTCCTCCAAGACATTTTTGTGAGAGTGGGTCCTACTTCTACTGTCCCAGGTCTGTGTCTACTCTGAATCAATTTCCAGCTGGGCAGGTACCTTCAGTACCTGTGTTTTTTTTTATCATCTCCTGGATTACCGTGAGTTTTCCCTTTTTGTATAACGTTTTTGCCTTTGCTTGTAGCTGTTATTTATCTGGATTATCAGCTACATCTTGTATTTTCACTAGGACTATATACATGTGTTATCTGTGAGTTACATACACAGTATCAGTTCACTCTGCACCTCCAACTGCATGCATCAGCCTTGTGTTCTAGCCATGGTTCTAGAAAAAAAATTAAAATAAATATATTCTATTTAAAGATGTCTTAGAGAAACTGGAAGAGTGCCACTTATACGCTTCTGCCACTGTACTCTCTCCCAAAATTATCTTCAATAAATTGTCTATTAAATAGTTTCTTTAATATAAGGTTTACGGCCGGATCCAAAAGAGACTGACAGCGCAGGCGCACGGACGTCACTATGGCAAGATGTCCGTGCTTCCTGCTACTGTCAGCCTCAGAACAAGTGTAAAATCAATTAAACCAGATAATAATTCTGGTGACTAGCGCTACTAAGCAGCTAGTCGCCAGATGGGGACTCGATTAAGATAAAGATTTTGTGGGGTGGTAGTTCCCCTTTAAATATAGATAGGTCAAAATCATGTTTACCATGTCTAATACACTTATTGCGGGGGTGAACAATTTTGGCTGTCCAACTGCTGTGGGTCTGTCATTTGAGCTGTTCCAACAATAGCTGGAGAGCCACAGTTTTCTTACCTCTTCTTACTTGGTCTCTGCAAGTAACAAATTGTGCTAAGTTATTTCTGCCTCAGGTATCATAACATGGACATTTCCTGCTTGATCTACTGAATGCACAATCTTTCTTAACAGGAGTTACCAACTGATTGAATATTACAGAAAGTCCTAAGGTAACAGAGGCCTAGAATAGTCAAAAGAACTCCCTTTATTTAATTACACTCCAGTCTGCGGTGCCAGATGGCTTTGCGTGATAAATTTGTGTATGGTACATACAGGGACATAAAAAAGCAAGTGAGAAACTACAGTAAAGATGTATATTATTTAGACAAAATAATGAAAAATCATAAATCACTGAAGCACAAATGTTAAATTTAAAACATTTAATTATGCTTTAAATCTGCTGTGGAGTTTTCCAGGCCCAGCAAGAAGCCATAATTAGATTTGTGAACTCCTGGAAATTGCTTCTGTGGGTGCTCAGTGATTATGTAAATTTGTAAAGATTTTATAGGAAGTTGATAAACTCTTTAACTTATTTATAAAGGAATCCCTGTAGCTCCAGAAAAAGAATATTGGGTTTTAGCTTGATTTAAAAGTCTCCTAATCAGTAAATGATTTACTATAAAATCTAGATACTTTTCCCACATCAAAGGGCAAAAACAATTACATTATGGTGTTGCCAATTTTTACATTCCTTGTGTTGACACGCAACATGATTGAATTTAAGCGGAAAGTTTTGTCTTAATATTTTACTTTGTACTACAGCTAGTCAGCTGCTTGTCCATGGACTTCTGGGTCCTCCAATTCATTGTCCTTCATGGGATGTTGGGAAGCGGCATTGTCCTGCCACTGGCTTCTATCCTACAGATCCTACCGTATAAGACACGGACAGGCAGTGGTTTCTCTCCACCCTGACTGGATTCCTCATAGTAGGGCTTGTCAGGGTTCTCTTTGAAGGCAGCTGGCTGGGAACCAACACTGCTATCTGGCATCCCTCTCTGAGGTTCACCACCACCTCCTCAGTTACCATGCTCTGAGCTTTGTTTCTCCATCTGATCTGGGCATCTCCCATGTCCAGTCCATGTGGTACAGAAATTACTTCTGATCTTTGAAGGTCTGGTATGTTATCTTAAGATCAATTACCATGCCATTGCTTCTGATGGATCCAGCCTTGGATGGGGGTCTGCTGTTTTCCATTGGGTCTTGTGTCCAGTCTTGCTCTTCCAGAACCTACCGCATTACCTCCTCCTTGATGATATCAGAGGTGGACTGGGTCAGTTAGGCCAGTCTCTTTTGTAGACACTGCTGAAATAGGGTCTATATTCGCTGCTGTGGAGATGGGGCCTCAGCTATTCCAGCATACCTATCCATTTTGATCAGATGGACAACAAGCTCTGACTTATGGTGTTGACCTGAACCAGATCCTCAGGCTATGATTAGTTCCCTCAATTCTGAAACAGTCAGCTGCTCATATGCCACTTTCATCTAGGGCTCTAGCTATGCATTCCTCTGAACCTCCCGATGAAGGTGAATCCCCCTAGTGCAAGAGATCCCACAGTTACCACCAATGTAACAGTTTGGTATCCACCATTCTATATTAGGGCTTATCTACCAGGTAATTTACACTGTACTGGCCTCAAGAGACCATCAGGAAGACGTGGACCATTTACTACTGAATCCTGTTACTGTTTTTGCTACTGAAAATGATCTTACATTCATTTTTTTAGTAATTTATAAGTTTACATGTAATGCAATAAAGGTAAAAGTCAGGAATAACCACCTAAAATTTTTCTCTACTGTGTGAATGGGGAAGAAAAAACTATGTATATTAGAAAATTGGGGAAACAATGTTGTCATAAGGAGTTTCTAATAGAAAACCAGAGTGTCATAAAACCAGAGAAAATTTTATTTCAGATGCATCCAACTGTATGAGAAAGAAATCATATATGGGTAGTGGGCATAGGAGAGAGAGTGATATTGGGATCATGGGAATCATTAGAGAGTACAGGAGATATATGATGCAAGATTACAGGTGAAAGAGGTTGGGACCATGGAAAGATGGGCAAGAAATGCGAGAGACAGTGCAGGAGAAAAGGAGAGATTGAGAGTAAGAACAGGACAGATAGATTTGAGAAGAAGGGAGAAATAGGAGGAGAGTTGTCATTCAGTCCTACATGCCTTCTAATCTCCCAAAGAATATCTCTTATTTTGTTCAAATATTTGTTCTGTAACTTACAGATATAAAATATCACTTTTCCATCAATCTGATTGTTTTTAAACAGCAAAGGAACCAAGAATGGAAACACCTGTTTCGAAAAATGTGTTTGTACCTTGTGAAATGCATGCTCTGGATGAATTCTGTACTTACAGAATCATTTTGTTCATCTCTAATCAAGAATGTCACCTAAATGCTGGTACTGTAACAACTAGGGATGAGCGAGCACCCCGATGCTCGGGTGCTCGGGTGCTCTGACCGAGCACCCCCTGAGGCTCGAGTGCTCGGCCGAGCACCCGAGCCCCATTGAAAAGCATGGGAGCACTCGAGCATTAAACCAGGCACCCCCTGCTCTGATGAGCGGAGGGTGCCTGGTCAATGTCCCCCTTCATCTCCGCTATGCCCCTCTTCCACAATGTCCCCCTTCATCTCCTCTATGGCATAGGAGATGAAGGGGGACATTGTGGAAGAGGGGCATAGCGAAGATGAAGGGGGACATTGTGGAAGAGGGGCATAGCGGAGATGAAGGGGGACATTGTGGAAGAGGGGCATAGAGTCTATGCCCCTCTTCCACAATGTCCCCCTTCATCTCCGCAATGCCCCCTTCATCTCCGCAATGCCCCCGTACCTCCAGTCCCTGGTGGTCCAGCGGAGCGTCTTCGGATCTGTGCCTCTTCCGGCACAGATCCCCTTCACCCGAACATGTCGGGCGAGCACATGGCGGTACTCAACGAGTACCGCCATGTGCCGAGCAGAGCGATGCTCGAGCCGATCCGAGCATCGGCCGAGCACGCTCGCTCAACACTAGTAACAACCAACCATGGCCCACATATGAGGAACCTATGAAAATATGCAAATCTTCTGGAAAGCAGTAATTCGACCTGAAACTTTAGCTATGATGTCTATTCCACATGATAATTATTGATATACGTTTTTTGTTTTTATTGATGGTTCCTTAAGTGCTACTACTACACTTTATTTAAAAATGCACAGTGCATTATTTTACTATGGCCTTCTGCGTGATTCCACCAAGCTAAACAAGATAAATATGATGATTACTTAAAAAATGGCAAACCAAGTTGCTTTTGGGTATTTTAGTGTTGTTACATTGTTTATTGCTGTCAATATATATGTACTTAAAACTCAGTACAAGTTTTATGAATTCAAAAATATGCATATTTTTCAAAGTGTAATATTTAGATTAAGTTCTATGTATGGAGACACTTGTGCACAGTTTGTTGGAAAATGCCTTCAGACAATACCTTTGTAAGTCCTGAAACAATCAAGGCAAGCACTAGAATATGTTAATTATTAAAATGATATTAAAAGAAACCAAAATCATTGCACTCACATGTTGCCCATTTTGGGCTTTTTGCGTATAAGAGGTCCCTTCCTCTTGTAAACAACAGTCTGCATCTCTGGAAACCCTTCTTAACTGCATCTTATGATGTTGCTCCGCAGTGTCTGCAATGATGTCCATCTGCCCTGACTAGGTGTACATTCAAAATAGTTTTTTGTACCCGCGTTACTTTTGCTCAAGCTTCTATTCACCCAGCCCAATCTGCTTCATGAAGTGATTGGGTGTCTTAAAAATGTATTTTTGTACTGGCGTTACTTTTGCTCAAGCTTCCATTCACCCAGCCTGATCTGCCAAGCAAAAGTAATGGAGGTACAAAAAACATTTGAACATGCACCAAGACAGGACAGAGGACCATCATTGAGGACATTGCAGAGCAACATCATTAGACTCGGCTAAGAAGGGTTTCCAGGGACACAGATCCTTGGCTACAAAAGGAAGGGACCTCTTATACGCACAAAGTCCAAGATGGACAACAAGTGAGTGAAATGATTGTGGTTTCTTTTAATATCATTTTAATAATAATTCTACTACACTTAGATAGTTTTTATACTTTCTTGTGTTTCTGTTCAGCTTTGCAGTTTTTACGATATTCGTGCACTTTGATTCTACAGTGGATAAGGCCACCTAAGCATTATTAGCAGATTCTGACAGCTTTACAAGCATTAATTCAACTCTCATCTCTACTTTCTTCACCTCATCCTCGTTGACTATCATTATTTTCATCCTGGGCTTCTACATACATTTGGCATTGTCGTTGACTTCATCTTCATTATACTTATATTCATTCCAGCAATTCCCTGAACTCTCACAGATATAACCAGGGACTTTAAGTTCCCTACTATAACTTTTGACTATTCATACATTGAACCCTTGGTTTGGACTTGTTGTCTTATTTGCGCTAATTATTTTCTTTGTTGTATAAAGCACTAGAATATACTATGTTACTATGGCAGTAGTGAGCAAAATATGGTCCAAGGATCAATTGCTCTTAAACATACTTTATTGTGTTTGTATATGTGTGTGTGTTTGAGTTTGTCTGCATGTGTGTATGTGTGTGTGCATGAGAGAGAAAGTATATATATATATATATATATATATATATATATATATATATATATATGTGTGAGAGAGTATTTGTGTGAGTATGTGTATTTGTGAGTATGTGAGAGTGTGCTATTGAGAGAGTATAAAGTGTATGTGAGAGAGTGTGTATGTCCTTTACCAAATATCCCACTAAGTCATAAAACAATTATGCCTAGCATTACCCTGTAGGACTTCTGTGTATATGAGACTGTGCGAGAAACTGTAATTTGTTTGAAAAATTCCAGACTGCGTATTAATGGTGCATTGAGCTAAGAAAAAATGTAAAACAGTGGTCCAAGTCAGTGATGTAAATTATTATGTACTATCTACTCTTTCATTGTTATTTATTTGTTTGTTTGTTTATTTATTTATATTTGTCCCTTATGATACAGATACAGATGGTTTATCCTAGACTTTACTCCAGTTTTTCTTAATGCATCAGTCTCAGTATGTCTAGTTTAATTTGTTTGGGGGGTTTAATCTTTCTCATTGGCTGTTTTTGTTTTTATGTTCTATAGTGGAGTAAGGCCCCAACAAGTCACACTATGAAGCTCTCTTGGCATTTTGTGTTAGTTACCTTGGTCTAACACACTCTAATATCCATTGTATACTGGAAGTCTGATATCGCATTCATTTATCACAATAAACACCCCAGTAATGGGCAGGAAGAAATTAAGGATTGGTGAAAACTTTTGCCCAAAAACATATAGTGAAAAAGTGCATTTTATTCTGCTACAACCCCTAGTTTTTTCCACTGCTCTAGAATTAATCACACTGACAAGCATTACTTCAAAGTAGCTGTGGGACCATGCATACGGACCCCCAGCCTTGTCCCACTGCACTGGTAGTCATAGAACCACTCATACTAACCCCCTCAGTCTTGTCACAGAACCACACATACTGGCTACCTAGTTTTGTCCCACTGTCTGGTAGCTGGGATGTGTGATATGAGGCCACCCCAGCTGCTGGTAGACTACAACGTCCACTAGTCTCCCCCCTCACCAGCCAACAGCTGGAAGATAATGATTGGACTTTTAGTCTGGCAGCAGCTGGATGGTCTCAAATTGCCCACCACCAGTGTTTCCCCTAGCATTTCCCCACAGTATCCATAGAACCACACACACTGGCCACCCAGACTTGTCCCACTAGTCAGGATGTGTGATGTAAGTCCCCCCTATCTGCTACCAGACTACAACTTCCATCAGTCCCCACCAAGCAACAGCTGGTGGGTAATAACTGGAGTTTTAGTCTGGCAGCAGCTGGATGGTCTCAAATTGCTCACCACTGCTGTTTCCCCTAACATTTTCCCACAGTAGCCATAGTACCACACATACTAACCACATATATTAACCACCACTCCTTCCCAGCCTTGTCACATAATAGCTATAGACCCACAACCAGTACCCCCACAGCTTTATGCCGCTGTAGCCATAAACACACAAATACAACCCAATGCCAACTTTGTCCAATGATATCCATAGAACCATGCATAATGACCTCAAGCCTTCACACTCCGTTAGTACCCATATAACCCTGCCTAATGACCTGCAGGCTTTTCTGCACTGGTAGCCAAATAACAATTTCAAACAACCTCAAGTCTTGACCTACTTCACTGGTAGCAATAGATCATGCAAAATATCTTCCACCCTTGTCCCACTGCCAAAACCACTTATATTTAGTCTAACCCCTGTGGGAACAGGCACAGGAAATTTATTGGAGTTAGTGAAAGAGAGGCAATTTTTTTTGGGGGGGTGGAGGGTTCTATTTAACTAAATTTAATTGCAAAAAAGCAGCACTACCAGTGTTCCATGCAGGAAAAAATAGGACTTTTCACTCATTCCTTGAGGAAATCCCATCCCCGCTGAGATTTTCTATTCTACTGCAATAGTTACTTTGTTCTCAATTATAAATGCCCACCCTCAGTTTATTAATTATTTTCTGTGTTCTGAAAACATACACACAGAAAAAAAAAGATAAATTAAAAGATAAAAGTCTTTCTTGTTCCTTTCTATGACAATGCCAGAAACCCACTCCAAATTTTTATGGAACACAGTACTTAAAAACAAATTTGATGACGCACATGAACAAAGATTAGTAGGGACTTTGCAAAAATAAGCCACAGATTCACAAAAATGCTCAGTGACTCTAACTGATACTAAAGTAGTCAATAGTCAATTCCATCCACACAAATCTGTATCCTTCTATTAGAAACCACACAGGACATGGCACATATTCAAGCATATGCATGAAGGGCTGTTTGATGCACACACAGATTTTCTTTGAAATTTAATGCTTAGAAACCAACTGACGTAAGCTTAAGATGCTTGCTGAACTCCTTTATAGAGAAATCTTTATGTATTTCTATGTAGGTCAGATGCACTCTCATTTAATTTTCTAATATGTGTAACTGTTGTTTGAAAATTTGGTAGGGACAAAACAGTTTTACTATTTGGAGAAAATTAATTGTGAGAAAATTAGTATGTATGAGGCCAACATTTTCAGTGTGTGTCTAAAAAAGATAAAGGTGTTTTACAAGGATAAACAAGTACGGATTAGCAGTAATTTTGATTAACTCAATAATAAAAAGCTGAGGTTACATATTTGTATTGTATGTTTTTGTGATGCTATGTTTTCTTTAGACCAGAAATACAACTATAATATCTTATTTAAATTGTATCTTCTAACAAATATCAAAAGCAATCACAATGCAAGTGTGCATAAACCTTAGACTGCCAGAGAGGTCAAGAAAATAATTTTTCACAGAGATATTACCTTTTATTAACATAATGGTGAAATGTTATTTAACCCTATTAAGGACTATAGGGCTGTTTATTGATTTGTACTGCACTGTAATATATGTGAAGCATTTTTATTCACCTTTGTTATAGTATCTGCACTGATAAGAGTCTGCACTAAAGTAGGCAATGGATTAGCTCTAGTATAAAAAACTAGAATACGCAAAAATTATGAATCATAAATATGTTGGGGGAGATTCACTATGCAGTGATATAGAGGTAATAAAGAGGTGATAAAGTGGAGATGACTCCTCCAGTTTATCACTTCTCCAATTCCTATGTTATTCTATGGAGCCTATTCACTGAGATTTCTTCAGCTTTGGAGACCTTAGTGCATAGGTTCCATAGAATAACATAGGAACTGGATAAGTGATAAACTGGAGAAGTCATCTTCACTTTATCATCTCTTTTTCACCGCTAAATGAATCTCCCCCATTCTGTGTTACTTGCAACTGAAGGATACTCGGCGTCCTCCGAGGCTTCCTCTGTGCACCTCGCTTCCCCTTCAGCTTGGCCCGAAAGGAGGCTTGTGTCGGACTGGCATCGCTAGGCAACCGTGTTGCGTACATTGCATCGTGGTGACATCACAGGTTCTCCCTTTAAATAGGGAGTAGTCGTGCTTACCGGTGCTCAGTGTATTTTGAGCTCCGTTAGGTTAGCACCTGTTTCCTTGCCTCTCAGCCTTCTTGGACCTTTGCCTCAGTCTTCCTCCTGCCCTGGCCTGTGCCTGGACTCTGGACTTCTCTAGTTCTTCTCTGCCTGCCCTGACCTGTTACCTGGACTCTGAACTACTCTACTGGATTGCTGCCTGCCCTGACCTGTTGCCTGGACTCTGGTCTTCTCTACTGAATTGCTGCCTGCCCTGACCTGTGCCTGGACTCTGGACTTCTCTAGTTGTTCTCTGCTTGCCCTGACCTGTTACCTGGACTCTCGACTACTCTACTGGATTGCTGCCTGCCCTGACCTGTTGCCTGGACTCTGGTCTTCTCTACTGAATTGCTGCCTGCCCTGACCTGTGCCTGGACTCTGGACTTCTCTAGTTGTTCTCTGCTTGCCCTGACCTGTTACCTGGACTCTCGACTACTCTACTGGATTGCTGCCTGCCCTGACCTGTTGCCTGGACTCTGGTCTTCTCTACTGGATTGCTGCCTGCCCTGACCTGTTGCCTGGACTTTGGACTTCTCTTCTGATTGCTGCCTACCCTAACCTGTTGCCTGGACTCTGAACTTCTCTGCTGGTTTGCTGCCTGCTGTTTATCTCCTTTCCCAGTGGTTTCAGGTACCCATGTTATGCAGATATATTCTGTAATATATATCTTAGGCTTTGCTTTGTCCTGCCACTGTATCCAACCTCTCCTTCTCCTACTCTGGGGGGGTGATACTTCTTATAAACTAAATCGAGCTGCTTGCTAATCCTCTGATCAGTCCTAATCTGCTCCGAGCTAGGTTGCTTGCAGCTCACATTCCATGAATTTGTCGGGGTCTCATAGATACAATATTTCACCCCCACCTAAGTGAAATATATTAAAAATTACAAAAAGAGAGAATTGAATCCCAGCGCCTACACAAAAAATAAAAAAACAAGAAAAATATAGAAAGGTCTAAAAATATGTTTATTAATGGAATACATAATTAGTAAGACAATGGAAAATATTCTCTAAGGATTACAATACAAATACTAGTAGTTAGCATCCGTACAGACTGCCCACTATCCGAGACCCAAAAATATTGGTCAATGAGTCTCCTACTGTGGGCACCGAAGCCGACACTCCAACATACCACTATAATGCAACAGAAAATTTGAAACAGCAATGGCACTCAAAGGGTTAATGCACCAGCTATAGCCGAGAAAAATTCTGCACTTCTCACATTGAATCTTCAGCTATAGAAGAATGTATGTGCCAGTATGCACTAAAGTTATCTTATGCTTTAGCACATACCCCCAAGTGTCTATGCCTGATTTATATATCTAGGTCTGAGCTCAGAAACTGAGCTGCACTGGCAGATTTATACCCTGCCCCCACTCCCACAGAGGGTAGTCATGATTCATTCTTCCAGATAATCAGCAAATGTCATCATTCTGTAGAACATTTAACCTACTCATGATTAACAGGTATCCAGTGCACTGGTTCCTAGTGAGAATGACGTACTAAGTAAAACTGGTGCAGTTCTGGGGCAAACCATAGTCACCATAGGGGATAAACTAAAATTCCCCACATTCCCATTAATTTAAATGGGGCTTTATCCTCTTGGATGCTAGAGAGGTATCCAATCTCTCTAGTATTCTATGGGTTAACCAACCAATTTAAATCAATAGAAAAGTTTATTTTTCCTTTACAGGGCATTTGATTTGCTCCAGAATTCCTGTAGCGTCAATGTGCTTCCCCCCTACCCGAGTAACAATTCATTTTTTTATATGCCTTTTAACCCTTTGAGTGCCAGAGGGGTTCGCAATGCATTGCAAAGCAATGCATTGCATACCCCTCTGGCACTCAAAGGGTTGAGTTCAGTTGCATAAAAAAATAGTAAAAATAATAAAAATAGTAAAAGGGAAGTTCTGGAAGGGAAATACCAATTTTAGCCTTCAGTAACACTAATTTGCATAATACCCATAGGCGATATCATACAGATATTCCAAAAATGGTGGAGAAAACTGTAAAACTTGCAATTTCCATATGAAATGTAAAAATACAAAAAGGAAATAGACGAACACCGTGGTACGAAAATATAAAAAACGATAAAGGTGATAACATGGAACAGTACAACTGAAATGGCAGTGAAAAACAAAAAGAACCAATTAACCCTTTTTATTGACGAAGAAATATACATACCAGGGGGTTATGCACTAAAGAGTGATAAAGAGGTGATAAAGCGGACCTGCATACAAGGTCCAGTTGTCCAAGATTGTCCAACTAGGGGTGACAATGGGAGTCATCAACCAACAGGAGAAGGCAGCATTAATCCCTGTGAGCCCAGTGGTGCCTATCTTCCATCACCTGCCTAAGGTCCACAAGTCTGTGGTCTCCCCTCCAATAGTTTCCGGCATCAGGTCGTTGAATGAGCCGTTGTCGGATCTAGTGGATTATTACCTTAGGCCGGTGGTGCAGGTGCTCCCCTGTGCCCTCAGGGACACCAAGCAGGTGTTGAGAGAATTGTCGAGGATAGTTTGGAGGCCCGAGTATTCATGGCATGGTTATCAGCAAATGTGGTGGCCTTGTATCCTTCTATACCACATCATCTGGCACTGAAGCATCAGCTGGCACTGCTATCACACTACTCTGACCAGCTGATTGAATTTTTGATTCGGGCGGTGGATTACCTCCTTTGCCACAATTTTTTTGCTTTCAATGGGGAGTTCTATTTCCAAAGGCATGGGGTTGCCATGGGAGCAAGTTTTGCCCCTTCTCTTCCGAATATCTTTATGGCATGGTGGGAGTATACCCACGTCTTTGGCAGCTGGAACCCCCATCAGGAGCAAATAAAGTGGTACGAGAGGTACATTGGTGACCTTCTGTTTGTATGGTCAGGCAGCAGGCAAGAGACAGAGTCATTCTTGGAAAATTGAACAAAAATGAATTGAATTATGTTTTACTCATGTGTTTGATCATTCTAGTGTACCCTTCCTCGGTTTGAGACGTATAGGTAACAGTGACAATGCCAAAGTGGTCACAGAAAATTATAGAAAATCTGTGACCGGGAATGGTTTATTACATGCTCGCTCGGCACACCTCCACTCACAGATCAACAATATACCTACAGGACAGTACCTGCAGTTACGTAGGAACTGTTCAGAGGAAGCTAATTTTGTTAGATCCTCACTGGATCTGAAGCGGAGGTTTATAGCGAGGGGGTATTCAGAGAACCTTTTAATGAAGGCCTATGAGTCTGCACAAGATCAGTCAAGGGAGTCCTTATTGGGGGAGCCAACTAGGAAGATGTCTAGTGAGGATAAAGTGGTAAGGTTTATTACAACATATAGTCCACAATATTTACAGGTTTGCAAATATTTACCTGTATTGAAAGTAGATCCAATATTGGCTGAATTAACCAAGGATGGCTGCAGTTTTGTAGCCAAGAGAGGCAAAACTATAGGCAATATTGTTTCACCCAGTCTATTTATGTCGAATCCCACTAGGCCCACTTGGTTGGAACACAAGGGCACATATCAATGTGCTGGAGTCACATGTGTTGCCAGTATATGACCAAAACTAGGAAGTTCATTAGAACAGTTAGAGCAGTGGAGTATGATATGAAGAGCTATGTCAGCTGCGGCACTAGCAATGTGATATATCTCTTCACTTGCCAATTATGCCTGATTCAGTATGTAGGTTGTACAGGAAGGCCCCTATGACAGAGGATAAGAGAACATGTGTATCAAACGGAAAAGCATTTGGCTGATTCTGCAATAGCCAGACATGTCAATGATGTCCACGGTGGCAATTTGCCATGTCTGACCTTTGTCGGTATTGAGAGGGTGAGGGTACCCTGGAGAGGAGGAGATATCTCTAGACTTTTAGATGAGCGAGAGGCTTTTTGGATCCTGGAATTGGATACTAGGGTCCCAGCCGGTTTCAATGCTGAGTGGGATATCAGCCACTTGTTTTGAGGATACTGGGCGCTTTTTCTGTCTGTCAAGGGTTGTTCTATCAAATATACCTGTTTATTTATGGTTTGGTAGATTAGACCTACTTTAATGAGCTTTTTCATTTATTATTATTTTTACTTTTACTTTCAGTAATTCACTAGTTTTCCTCCCAAATAGGATGGTCAGTTCAGTATAATATTGGTATTGAGATAGATATCATGGTTATGTTCCTTTAGGAATATTTTCTTTTGAACATTGAGTTCTGCTGTAGGTACCAATATACCTTATACGCGACCACCCAATGGGGCACGGTGTGGTGGACGTTAATTATATTGGTAATATTAATTTAAAAGCTTGATATATGTACAGGTATACAAATGGCGTGAAGAACTCTTAATGTCATCTGGTCCACACCGTGCCACAATTTGAAGGGAGATATGGCTACATTTTGCTTGCCTATGTCCTAATTCTCTGTTATGAAGTGATTGTAGTAGATTTAAACGGGTGTTCTAAGATCGATGGGGCATGGGCTCTGTGGGCATGTTTCCTTAATCCAATTTATCCTATCTCACTGTTCAATGCGTGATTGTCAAGGGTTAAATTTCTGACCTTAGTTCACTACACACACACAGGACAGGGGGAGCCGAAGTAGTGAGTTAGCTTTGGTTCTCTCTATACATTGGCCGGTTATGTTATGATGTAGTTTTGTAGCGCACAATCAAGTATGTTCAGTTAGTTTTTAAATGGGTTTTTGGATTCAGAATAGGTGTATTATTAAGCGCTTCTCATCGCTAAACTCATTAGATGAATTGTATCTAACTTTTCAGTGTATATGTCACAGTATCCATCTCCCTCCGTTCTGGACACTATTGTCCTTTTAAATTTATGAATAAAGTTTTTGAGTTTTATATTTCTCAGAGTCACAGCTGATTACTTTTTGATCAAGACACTCCCATGTCGTTTGGATTTGTGTGGATTCCTCTTCTCAGCGGTGGAGCACTGTTTTGGAGTAGCACCTCTGAAGATTTGGTGAGTCATCATTATTTCCCCATTAGAGTGTATTTCATTATTTTATGTACGAGTAGCACCAAACTCCGCTTTTGATAAAGCTGAGTTGATTTCTCCAGTGATAAAACTTATCTAAGTCCTGTGTTATTCTGTGGAGTCTATATAATACGATCTCTCTGTCTTTGGAGATCTTAGTGCATAGGCTGTATAGAATAACATAGAAATTGGAGAAGTGATATTACTGGTGAAGTCATCTCCACGTTACCACCTCTTTATTATGCCCATAGCTGGGAACTCCCCGATTTTTCCCTGGAGACTGTGGTCTTGACTCTGCATTAGCAGGTGTCTGATTCTTTGGATGTGGGGAGTTTCTGATGAAACGCTGCCCACTTGTGCTCAATCCTACCCTGTTCCACCCACCCCCACCTTCTTCTCCTCCTTCCTCAGTCTATTCAAGCTATTTTTTTTTCTTTTTAGAAATCCCGTCCCCACTAATGATTAAGCCCCACCCCTTTTATGACGCAAATCACATAATTTCTCTCCCCTCATCAGCACCAGAGGGCTCTCCTCCAGGCAGCGCCAACTAAGAAGTTCCCAGGTATGATTATGTTAGTTCATAATCCCCAAGGTGAGGCACAAAGCCGTAACAGAATGAACTGTAACAATTTAACCCTTTACGTACCAGAAGGGTGTGCACCATTTTGGTTAGCAATGTGTTGCACAGCCCTCTGGTTGTAAATGAATTAAATTTCCCTTGCAACAATATGAGGAAACATACATTTTTTTTTTTAAAGAAGAGGACCCCACACGAATCCTCAAGTAATACAAAATAATAAAAATATTGGTAGCAGCAAACAGAAGCCTAATTCTATTGGCTGTTGAAAATCTAGTGAAAATAAAAACATGAACATCCTCCTGAAAGGTTTGCCCACTCTCGTATCATTATAGGTGAGGAGAATGCCATATTGTGCCATATTAATGAGTCACTTCACCACCTCCTCACCAATGTGATCTTAGGACCACATGCACATAAAAGTGATTCTCTGTGGAGTGATTCTCTGGCAAACCAACTTCATTCCTACTAACAATTTTAAAACTCTTTGAGTGCCAGAGGGGTATGCATTTAAATGGTTAAAGCTAAAGAAATCTCCAGTGACTTGCTGTGCAAAGCATTGGAGGGCTCTTTATCATTCAAAGCATATAATGTACCATTTAAAACATAGGCAATATTCAGATATCCCCTAGAGAGCAGCTGGTTTGCATATAATTGTTCCACTACCTTTGCATATGACCCTGATTTTTTAGTTGGAAGTACAATGGAGACAAAGTAACTATCACCTCCATAGTACTCTCTTCATTTTAAAATAACCCTCCCTCTTCTCTTTCTACCAGTGTGCAGCATCTACCACATCCTAAGGGAGTACAACCATCATTCTGTTATGCTCCCACAGCCTGTACATGCATTAAATCTTTGTGTAATGCTAGATGTTGCATGGTATTTTATTCCCTCAACCAATAGCCTTGGTGTGAGGGGCAGAAGGGTATACTATTTTATACCACTGGGAAGTTGTGGGGATGGTGTCTCATAGACCCCACAATAATTTTCTTCTGCTTCTGCACTGCAATGGATATATATAAGGATAAGGGGAAAGGTCAGCAGACTCATACTTGTTACAGGGGTAATCAGTTATTGGGACTATAATTCCCATATTCCCAACCAGTAGTTGGTTGGTTGAGGTGTGATGGACGTTTCAGTCCCCAACAGCTGGATTTATTTTTTTATTTTAATGATGCAGCAGTCCAAAACCCATGCATTTATTTATTTTTTTACATACACCACTGCAACAGTGTGCAATGTGGACCCTCCAGTTCAACTCCACATGAGTGGAGGCTTCATGAATACATTTGGGTTGCTACCTCTCTTAGAACTTTTGCTAAATGCTCAGGACTCTAGCTAGTATTTCTATGGCAGAGGTGAGTGCCTGTCATTTCAGATCCAGTCCTCCATTTTTGGCAGGATTAGTCTGATATACTCATGGAAATTTCTCCTCTGTAATGGCACTATGGGACTAAGATGTGATGCTTCTGAGAAGTGACTAACAGTTGAAAAACAATGTCTCTTTTGTCTCCCAAAAGGGTGAGGTTTCATTCAGACATGGATCTCTTGCTATCAGTGCCTAGAGAAACCAGCTGCATGTTACTGATCAGGCCACACCAAGCAAGAAATGTCCATCTGGTATTTTCATAAAGAGGGCACTTGACTGCCATTTCATAAGTGGACAGTCCTTTTGGGTGGGATTAGTCTGATATACACATAGAATTGTCTTCTCTGTAATGGCATGGCACTATATAGCAGAGACTAGCCATACAGCAAGCAATATCTACTTTTCATCATTCTCAGTGAGTCTCTCACATATTTTGGCTTTGTTTGGAAAGCCCTTAGGATTTTTTAATTGAGGCTCACATGAAACCTATCTTCATTGCCATAGCAACTTCATTGCATTCGCAAAACAAAGGACTTTTGGACATCTGTAATTTCCAGCATTTGTAAACTACTAGATAAGAAGATTAAAATATTCCATATAAAATCATTATATGCACCACATCAAACTATATTTTGTTCAGGTCTGAGGGAGATCACTTTTGTAATCTGTAAATCCAGACCAAGAATAAAACAGTACGGTACTGATAGCAATACTCTTGTATACAAGCAAAGCCAACACCCTCCAGTCACTTACAAACAGACTTTTGTTGTCATAATTCATGAAGGTAAAAAGTCTACATTCAGAAGAACAAACAATAAGGCTGGTATGTTAAGAACTGGAGAAACTCTGGGGCAAACCATTTTTAACGTGGGGGACACATAGACATTTCATTTGATTTAAATGCAGGTTTTAACACTTGAATGCTAAAGAGGTTTCCAATGCATTGTGAAGCAATAGGTTGGAGACCGTCCTGTCTAGCATTCAAGGGATTAAAATGTCAATTTATATCAATGAGGGTTTTGTTAACATTTTCCCTATGATGCCTTTGGTATGCTTGAAATTAATCCAGCTGTTCCTAGTGTATTATCTCACTACTGAAGAAATGAGACAAAAGTTCCTGCAAAGAGGCAAGTCAGGGCTGTATGTTCAAAGGTATAACGACAAAAAAATGCCATATGAAACACAAAAAAAATAATTGTATGCATGAACAACATATTTTCTATAGAGTATACAACAAAAAACTAGCAATGTCCATTGTGTATGACACAACTCCAGAATTGTCAGGTAAAAGGGCAGGGCAAGGGCAAGGCTAAAATATTCTCCAGTGTCGTATAGAAGAAAAGAAAATTTGTTGTATACAATGACAAAAAAATATCTTACAAAAGACAAAATTTGTACGTTAAGAAAAAACTGGAGGGAATGTGAAGTTCTGAATGTGAGAAACCTATAATTGAAGTAAACACAACAAAAATATAATTACAATACCTATATACTGACATTTTTGTTGTTAGTTAAGACATTTTTGTCATTAGTTAAGACATTTTTGTTGTTACATACAACAATTTCAGTCAGGAATTGTATTTCAATGACAAACCAACATACTTCTGATCACAGCCAACACGCTCTGAAAATATTAATGAGCCCAACAACACTGTACTTTGAAAAGTTGTTACAAACGACAAAAGCTATTTCACTACTTCTTTGAACATATGGCCCTTAGAGAACAATACAGACGTGTGACTATTTTACAAATGGACCAATTATCCACTTTATCCAATAAATCCTATAAAAAGAACGATGATACATTTATTATTAACCCTATGGGCCCCAGATTGGTATCCAATTCATTGTGTTGCAATGCTTTGCCTACCTCTCTGGCACTCAAGGGGTTAAGAATACCTACAGTGACATGTCTCACAAGCTACTAGAAAGTGTCAATAACAACTGGAATCTTTTATCCATGGATCCAACATCTGGACACATTGTCCATGTACCATATATGTTCTGTAATAAGAGCAAATAGTTAAAAGCTTTAACCAGTCCAATCTAACCCAATGGAAAAATATAAAGTTCACGCATCATGCACTTCACCAATAAGAGGGGTGAAAAAATGTACTGAGCGTACATGTTGTTAGTAAACTGTGACTGACAGGAGCATTGCTAGGTACTGATTTAAGTGAATCTAGCCCCATGTCTCATGCTTTAAATCCTAGTTTTGTTCATCAGCTTGGGGCATATAATGCTAATCTCCCTCCTAGTAATGGTGCAATTAGACTGCACAGTATACTAGCAATGCGGTAGGTTGGCTCTGAATACAATGTAATTGCCATTGTGTACTATGTTTGTCTGTAGAAAATATATTTGGTGAATAAAATGGTATCCTTTTAAAATGTTGCACACAAATTAGCATGTGACATAAAGGTGATTTAACCAGATCACATTTATGAAAAGGGAGACATGAGAATCTCGCTCTGCATCAAAGCGTGAGATTTTCATGTCACCTCTGGAAATGTTGCTTCAACCCAACCTGCAGCAAACAAGCTAGGCTCCCTATATAGGTTATTTCTTGCACCAGAGATGTGCAACCTGCAGCTCCCCAGCTTTGTTGGGTTATAAATTCTAGCATCCTGATGCGGCAGTTGTTGAGGGCAATGCTATTTATAGTCCATCAATGGCTGGAAAGAAGTGACATTCAAAGGGTTTCTGGAACTCAGAGGCTGTAACTTGCCATACAGGAATAAAACATATGATTTCCTGATGCATATACAATTTTAAGTATGTAAAGAAAGTTATATTTTTCATTTTGAGTACTCATCCCTTTGACACTTTTTGGATCAATGTGTTTAAAATACAAAGCAGCCAATCCCCTTAAGGTACATCTAACACCTTATGACAAGATAGGTCATTCTGAGAGAGCTTTCAAAATCATGTATATTTATATTAGCTATTCTTTATTTAAAACTATAGTTTATCAGATATTTAGCTGTATTTATTTGTCATTTTATGCAAATTAGCCAGTGCTTCCTAGTAGGAAGTAGCAGTTGGGAGGGGAAAGTAGAATGTTAATATCTGACACACAAGACTGTGCTAGTTAGGACTGCCTAATTTGCAGAAACTAACAAATAAGTAAATCTAAATATCTTACAATCTACAGTTTTAAATAAGGAACGGTTAATATAAATATAGGTGATTTTGAAAGTTCTTTCAAAATCATCCAAAGTGATGATAAAGTGTTAGTTTCAATTTAAATACTAATATATTCTCATTCCTGTTTCACACAGTGCTAAACTCTTACACATTCGATAGGTTGACAAAATGTTGAAGCTTATACACTAAGAATTTAAGCTATTCTGTGATAAACCACCCACATCATAGGGCACAAATAAAAATTCCCAAATTTCTGTTTATGATTACATGTTTTCATGAAAAGAGTTAAGCGTGTTGTGTGTTTCTCTTTTCTTTGAGCATCCCTGTTTATCTTCAGCTCTGTTGCTGTTTTAATTGATTTTCATTAAGGTTTATACTTTTTTATGTATTGGCTTGTATGCTGTACTTAGGTGAGGCCTGTTGAGTGCTCCTCTCCTATGTCATCAAGTTTGTTGAAATCCTGCTGCGACTCCACCGGACCTACTGTTGGTACATATCTGCGTGACTCATTACTCAGGTGATACTTTAAGACGATTAAGCAACCATTTGTATCTATGTTGTATGGTTTACTGTGGAGAAACCCCAAATGACATTTCTAGAGCATATGCAGCACAATGGAGTAACATTATTGCATTTTACACTGTTCCTTCTTTTTAAATAGTCTTAAAGAGGGTGCCGAGAAAAGGAATACCTTAAAATACACATACACTGAGGGGCTCGGCCTGGCAGCCATACTGTGAAGACGTGTTTTTGAGGAGCTCCGTGGATCTTACACATTTATCCTTCACCATATGGCTCGAATAGCTGAGAACTTGTCAACATACTTACTCTGTGTGCTGTGAGCTGTAGGTTTTCCATCAAGGGGTATATTGTGGCTGAAATCTACTTGTGGCCCATTATCTGGCCTGGCTGTGGCTTAGGCCGCAAAACCGCGGCCTCACATCCTGGGTCCGCTGGCCTGGGTGGCGGAGCCTGGACCTCGAGAGGAATACGCCTGCCAACAGTATGCATTCTCTATTGGTTGCTTCAGCAGCAGTGATTAACCCTTTCTGGGATATAATCGGGTAATGCCTTCTTCTGCAGCGGGAGGGGTGGAGCTGGACAGCTGGAGGTAATTTCTGGGGCCCTCTGTGGCGACGGATCCAACTGCTAAGTCTCTAAGTGGCATGTTGGGCGGTACTTTGCCTTCCCTGTGTCGCTGGCTGCCGGGGATAGGCCTGTGAGACTCAGACGGCACGACATCAGGACTGGAGGTGTCTGTGCGGCATAGCCGTGGCCTCAGTTTCTGGAGCTCCTGCTCGGAGTGGACGCAAATTGGGAATCATTGTCTACCATACTGCCTACCTGATCGGAGTCTCAGCGGTCTCAGACATCTCTTGGGTGCTATAGTGGGTCCAGGGATCCATGGATAACATACTGCCGGTGCAGGTAGACCTAGTGCCCTGGAGACCTCCTCTGTCATCCTCCTTCCTGAAATACTGCAAGTTTTCCTTGGGAGGGCGATCCGTGGGGTGCTGCCAGGTACGCTTCAATTCATACTTACTTGCACACATACCTAATTCATTTAGCCCCTGACTTAGATCTCCAACCTTTTTTTTTTGTTTTATTTCCTAGTCCCCCTTCCCATTCCCAATAGGCTTTTACTGTTGCTCATTTGCCGTGGGCCTGGTCTACAGTCTGGTTGCCTGACATAAAACCTGCTCTACTTGGCTATCACTGACTGAACTGCTCCTTTGTATTGTTGTGCCTACACCATTCTGCAACTGAGATAGTGGGAATTCTTTACCTGCAGTACATATTTAACCTACTCCAGTCTTACAGCTGTGGGATCCGGTTCAGCCTGGCTCTCTACCGAGGCCTGTCATCCGTTATCGCTGTCAATACCCTACCTTGCGATATTCTGCCTGGCGGAACCAGAAGCTCACTGGAGGATATACTTGTGTCTTTTGGAGCCCTGTGTGGAGAACTGTCCTGGAGCTTTGTTGGGTCTTCTCTAAAGGTTATACATATGTTTACCAACCTTGCGGCACAACTGTCATCACCCAGACACCGCCCTGTTTGTTATTTTTCCCATTTATGTGCCCCCTTCTCTCCCATGTATATTTGATGCTAATGCTGGAACATGCTGCCAGTTAACTCATAGCATACTGGGTACTGCACTGGCTGGGAGAGGGTGCTTACAGACAGCTCGTTGTCCTTATTCATTGCCCTGTTTGTTTTTTTCCCTGTATAAGTTCCCCTCCTCTCCCATGTACACTAGAATGGTCTGTCAGAATCTGACCTACAATGGAATTTGCCTGACACCTTAAAGTGATCTCACCATATCTTAAAACTAAACTCTGACCTAGTGGTGCTGGAAGATTACAAGTGACTTGCTGTCTTCACTTGCCACCCTGTTTGATTGACTTTTTCCCATATGTGTCCCCCCATCTCTCCCATGTATAATTAAACGGCCAGTTAGGGCCTGCAGTGAAGCCAGTCTGGCATCTTAATGTCATATTAAGATCGGTGGTCCTGATCCTGTCTGCCTTCCTGTGGCAGGATACTACTTGACTCAACCGGGAACATGCGGCACAACCTCCTATCAGACCCTGACATTTGTTATTTTAGATTGTCCATTATTTGAATTACCCCTGACATGGGTAGGAAATCTGCAGACTATAAAGCTAAACTCAACAAGTACACAAGACGCCAGATGACGGAGGGAGAGGTGGAGGCAATCATGGAGTCTCCGATGTCTAGCTCACCATCAAACTCCCCATCGCATGCCTCTGAACAAGATGATCCTGCCAACTCCCATTTCTATGAATTAATGGTGGCTATTACAACTTGCCAGAGTGTCCTGACAAGCAAAATAGATTCTGTCCAGATGGAGCTGAACCTATTAAGAGCGGATAATCAGGCAATTTGTGAGAAAGTCATTGACACCCAAAGACAGATATCTGCTGTGGATCATTGCCAAGTTGTTGAACTTCCGTGACAGGGATGCTATCTTACGGATGGCTCGCAAGAAAGGTGAAATCTGCTTTGAAAACCAAAAGATCTCCATCTTTCCTGATTTCTTTTCTGAGGTGCAGCAATTGAGGCGCAAGTTCATAGATGTTAAAAGGCGGCTGCGTGCAAAGAATGTCATGTATTCTATGTTGTTCCCTGCAAGGATGAGGGTGGAACATGGAGGTATTACTCATTTCTTTATGACTGAAGAAGATGCCAGCTGTTGGTTGGACAAGATATAGTGTCAGAGTCTCTGGATTTGCTGGAATTGGGCAACAAACGGAATTGATGTATGCAGATTGCTGGGGACTCTCCCTTTGAGGACTCCCCCCTTATTTTGCGGACGTTACACCTGATCAGACCTCCTGAATTCCAGCTTCTACAGTTGGCAACTTTAGAAATTCTACTGTAACTGCTGTATGAGAGCCCGTGAGTGAAGAACTTACCTCCAGGCTTTGTGGTCTACGTGGAGACTTGGAAAACCAGCTGTTTGCTGTGGACCCTTTGACTGATGGAGAGGGACTAACGCTATTGCCAGTTGTCTCATGTATTTACTCATCCAGTTACACATCCAGTTACTTCGATACTAATATCCTGGAGTCCTTCTTGCTGCAGGATGTCTGGCATCTCTGTGGTGGGGGTGGGCTCTGGGATGGAGGGCAGATATTGTTGGTAGCTCATGGGTCTCCTTGGGACTCACCCTCATGAATGATGTGCAGCCTGCGAGGTTGGTGTACTTGGAGACCACATGTTTAAATTATTTCTCCTTACATACCTTGCCATTGGCTATTGTTCATTAATAATGGGGGCGGGAGGTTTGCATGCTGCACGCCTGACTACCTGGGCTTCTATCCGTTACCTTACCCTGCGCTTGATTAGTGTGTGGGGGGGTCGGTGGGGGTCTTCCTCATGTGAATAGTTACCTTGGAGTGACTCGGGCGCGCAGGGTGTGAGCAGGGGGTCTTTGGGGGGGTTGGCCTTTTTATCTTATTGTACTACATTGTGCATATGTTCTATATACTGCTGTTACTGGGAAGAACTGCAATGCTTGATATGTTTTACTGCGTTACTGATATTCCTGGTCTGGGTGCCGGACTGGATTTTACTGCTGGGGTCTTCTAGTTAGGGTTAACAAGTTGACTTTATAAGGGATTGAGGTTGGTGGGTATAGATGAGTATATTTTGGGGGCCTGTTTCATGATGGTATATTTTGGGGGCCTATTTCATATGTTAAGGGATTAGGTCTGTTTGGGGATGATGATGAGGATGATGAGGATAGGGCAGTTCTTTGGGGAAATTTCTTGTTTTGGGTGCAGGTTCTCATAGGTTTGAGATAGGATGGGGGTATTGTTAGAAGGTAGTTTTTCCCTATGCTTATGTGGATGGGTGGGCATTATTGGCCAGGCAGGGACAGGACCCTGGTACATCATACCTACTGCTGTTTTAAATGGCTGTATATAACACTAGATTCCTCTCAAGGAATGTGAGGGGCCTCAGTGACCCAATTAAGTATTCCCTAATAATGGTTTACGTCAAAAAATATTATCCTGACATCCTTTTACTGCAGGAAACACATCTTACAGGCAGTAAAGTATTAGCACTTAAAAAACCATGGGTGGGACATCATTATCACTCCACCTATTCTACTCATTCCTGTGGGGTCTCTAATTCACAAACAGATCCCTTTTGAACTAATTGAACTTAAAACTGACTCAAGGGGCAGGTATATTTTTCTAGATTGTAAATATTGCTTTTGTTATTATTGTTTTGTATATGCTACCACCTTTTGTGCCTGACATGCTACAGAAACTGTTGTCATATATAAGCACTAGACCTGATCATTCCGTACTCTTTATGGGGGATGTCAACATGACTCTGCACCCAGACTTGGACAGGCTGGGGGGGTACATCTGACTCTAGGAGCTCTAGAGCTAAACTTTTGGGATTTATAGATGACGCTAATCTGGTGGATGCTTGGCGTACATTACACCTGGACACTAGGGAGTACTCTTGTCATTCAGCCACTCATGGACCCTTATCGAGGATTGATCATGTATTTGTCTCAAGACATATCCTTTGAAGAGTCTTTTCCTGCACTTACCCAGAGTTGCTTCAGATCACTCTCCTCTCCTGATAGCCCAGTTGAGGGATGACCGACCGAGTAAAATTTGGAGATTACAGCTCTTCTGGCTTTCTATTGACTCCATTGCTAAGGTACATGAAAAGGACCTGTTAAACTATATACATTAAAATATGGATATTTCTTCCCAAGGTATATTTTGGGATGCTGCCAAGGTGGTTGCCAGGGGATCTTTTATTTCCCACATATCATCCTACAAAAAGAGTAGGGGAGAGCAAATTTGGGAGCAGGAGGAGGAGTTGAGGGAGGCCGAGTGCCTTTACAAATGACTCTAGTCATTTGTACTTCAAATACTAAATGTATGCCAATGGGGCACATATAATATCCCTTAAGCTGGCACCACAGGATTTATACACGAACAGCCTCCCTGTGCAAGAGAGCAGAATAGCAAAATGATACAGTTGCAGACCCAACTACTACCACGTGCAAGAATCTGTCTGTCACTTGTAGAGGCACTTCCAAGGGTACATGATGGAGCAATATACTATAATATTTTACTGGAACAGTTCATTCCAAAGGAGACTATAGCTTAACCACAGTAAAATTCCTCCCATAAATCATGGCTCACTAGGTCAGCTTGCAGTTTGCTGTTACAAATTATTAATATTTTTATATACATGTAGTGTTATATTTCTTGTAATTAATATTGCAATTCTACGTTTTAGGGAGTCACAGAATAAAATTCTGATTTAATTGGAGCTGGCTTATTGCCTCATTAAATTAAACCTTTCTAATCAAGGCTTCTGATTTCTGAAATAAATAGTTGATTAAACGAGATTTAACATCTTATGTTACTTTATTGATAGGACATAAAAAATAAAGAAACAGATGTCTTATGTTAGCATAATCCTTTCATTGTGAAAACACTGAACTGTTGTTTTTTTTGTTTTGTTTTTAGAATGTGCATATTTTATTTATTTTATAATATTAAAGCTTTTAAACCATAAGATGTCAACGAGGCATTCAGCTCATCTAAATCAATATCTTGGAGATATAAAACAGTGTGCAACTGAAAGCACAACTAAGGAAAAAAATATGTTTGTGTTAATTTTCAGAATTTTACTAGTTAATTGTTACTACTCCACTACTAGCAGTAGCGGCTTTAAAAAGCAAAAAAGTTAGTCATCTTGGTAACAGTGTATGATGGTATTTGTTAAGAAAAAAGATGATAACAAAGATCAATGAATATAATGCATGTAACATGATCAATTTTCTCTCTGCCTCAGGTGTCTCCCATAGACTCATTCTTCCCATGAATAGTTTTATTTGAGACCATAAGGTGAATTTCCAAGGCTTTCAGCCCAAGGTGGTATTCCAGATCATCCAATGAGATTCTTAAGTTTGTTAGTGTTTCATTGGTTGGCTGCAGCCCTTGTATTTATAGATATGAACCAATCTTCTATGTATTATCTTCAAAATTCAAAAGTTCTGAAGGTAATATTATATGTGAAATTAGGATGGCAGACACTGACCCATGCTAAAACAACAAAGTTACCAAACACATTAGGTGGTCTGGAATTCAGTCTTTGGCTGAACAGCATGGGACTTTGCTTCTGGGGGAATCAAGAACTACACCAAAACTGGACAAAGGAAGGATGTTTGTGAGTCTAACTTCTCTCAATTGTTCTGCCTGATTCTGTAATGATTATTGATTTTTTTTTGACAGATTTAAACTTGTACAAAAAGATTGTACAAAAAAGTAACAATGGACCATATGTGTAAAAACAAAAGTGCAAAAAATACACATTTTCATTTATTAAATTCAACTTTTATTGCTTCAAAATGCATGGGTGATCAGTTTAAATGCTCAATTTAAATGGACAGGGATTTTGATTTGTTAATTTTGTTGTGGTTAATTTGTCCCAGAAAAGCAGTACTTTTCCTTCTGTACATATGCACCAATGGTTTATACAGTACAAGTGTTGAGAGATCCAATCTTTGTAAAGTTTCTGGGGACTTAGGGGGATTGTCAAAGGTCCTAACACACTGGTGAACTTTGATTGCCAGAAGAGGAGAGTTTAATGGCAAATAATCACTCTGTTGCCAAAGGAATGCAAGAAGCTGTTTTTAACACTTGTATTAAGATTTATGAGGATAATAATAACAACACAGGTGTTTTATTTTATTAACTTACATTGCTATATATGTTTTGTCCAAGGAGATACTGCTTCTATAAGTGACTGCCAAGTTTGTGCTGGCACTGGTGATTACACAGAATATGAGTCATATATATCATCACAGCACAGTTGTTACAGGGATCAAAACAATGCAATGATTGGGTTGTGGTGACTGGCACATGAACCGTAACTTTAGGAGGTGACTGCATTGATTTAGCATTAAGTTAACACATACACCTCAATGTTAAGTGCTGAGAAATACACAAACAGTACAATGAGGACTGATACAAAATGCTGCTAAGACATACCTAGGAGCCATGCACCCAACAACTGTCATAGAATAGATGAAACCCACATGTCTGTAACTCTGCTGTATGAAATGGCAAGATTTCCCATAATGACGTTGGGTCATGATTGTTCCAGTTGTGAACTGACAAACCATGTGGATTTCTGTAGGAACCACATTATGTTAAATCAGATAACACACCTCAGAGAGGTTCTGTGCCATAAAGCTTCCTGTGATCTGTGCAATGCATTAATTCATTACGTGCAACAAAAGATAGAAAGTGGGCTATATCTATACATTACCTTTAGATGACACATGAATACAGGAATCAACAGAACTGTTAAAAATAAATACAGTCAAGAACCCTTTGACTCATCGAGGGCCTGAGGGGTGTGCAGTGGATCGCAAAACAAAGTATTTTACTCAACTCCTAAGAGGTTAATAAGAAAGTGTTTGGGAATTGCCTACAAAACATTAACCAGGTTTACTGTAGCCAGTTACAGCAACTTCCTTACTAGCAGGATAGAAACATTCAATTAAGGGAGAACAAGCACCCCTTAATAATAACACCCAGTTATCTTACTATGGCTAAAAATCCTAATGACCCTTAGGCAAGATTTGGAGTCCCAGACTCTTGATCTGGTGTTTCTGACACAGAGTGCTACTAGCAGGTACTGGCATTGTGGTTCTAATGGAAGTGGAAGAAAATGGATGATGCTGGTCTCTTTCAACAAAAAGGCCATCTGATACAAGATGTTAACTTAACAGCAGCAACATCAAAGTATCTGTCTGTGACCTATCACTTGCAGCCAGGGCCTCTCATATTGCCATGGGCCCTGGACAGTAATGGATGATCTGCTTCTGCCTTTTGCCATCATATAAGAGATAACATATTCAGTCAGTTCTGGATATCAGGTTCATACAAGCAGAATGACAATTGCTGACAGTTTTTTGTTTTGTCAATCAGAAGCTGGCATACTGCATGATCCTACTTAAGATTACATTGTGCAGTGAGCAGAGTTTGAGTTGTTGTGTTCTTCCAAGCAACTGTCATGTCCTCCTCCACAGCATCCAGGACTAACTGAAGATATGTTCTCATGAACCAGGGAGCAAGGGAAAAAATCATTGTGGTAATTAGGATTTCCTGGGTATAATAAGGTGACTAGGGGATAGTATTAGGAAGTGTTATTGTTCCTTTAACGAGTGTCAGGGGGTATGCAACAAATTGCTTAGCAATGCCTTATATATCTCTCTGGCACTCAAAGGGCAAAGTCTCCTTAGGCACAGCAGTATGGTACATTACAAATGTAATTGAAAAATATACTTTTTTATATGCACAATGATGTTATGTCTATATAAACTTGAAAACTATCATCATAAACAACTCTTTAGAATAGATGGATTAAGCAGTAAAAATAACAATACAAAATTTTGTCTTTTTGTATACGACAAATATTCTTTTCATCTATACGACACTGGAGAATAGTTTTGCCCAGCCCTTGCCCCACCTCTTTGCCCGGCAATTCCGGAGTTGTGTCGTACACAGCGGACATTTCTATTTTTTTGTCATATGTTCTATAGATAATATGTCGTTCATGCATACAATTACGTATTTTTATCGTTCATACAACATATTTTTGTTGTTATTCCTTTGAACATACAGCACTATGAGGATAATGTACTAAGAAAGTGGATTTGCTCTAGATCAAGCTAACTGTGTGATATGGAACAAACAAAATGTTAATTGCTTTCAGTACTGATATCCAGTACTTATTAAAGATTCATTTTAAGAACCAGTCAAATAGAATTGATTCATAGTAGCCATCAGGACTTTCTGTTCAGGTTACAATATCTGTGGGTTTATAATTAGGAGGTGTTCATGTTCCTATATAATGGGACTTCTAAAGGACAACTATCACCTGATGGTTCATTATCAGCATATCTGCTTCCCTGGGTGTGGATCTGCCAATTAGTCAGGACTGCATTGTGAGCCCTGGTGGATCAACAGAATGGGGATTTGCAAAGAAACTCTAAATGAAACCCCATATTATGTGTACTGTACTGTTATGTGTACTGCACTGAGAAGTTTCAAGCATCCCAATATGTTCCAGGTCCCTGTATAACCCCCATAGATCCTCTGTAATGTGCCCATTGCAGCAAACTTAGTGAAATATAATAACTGCCATTTAGCCAGCTGAATGTTAGAGCAATGTGCTTGGGACATCTCTAGCATTCGAGGGGGGTGAAAACCTTAATCTAAAGGAATGGAGATTTTTATTTGTTACCTATGGTGTACATCGTTTGCCCCAGAATTGATCCACTTTTGTTTTTATACATATGTTCAATTAAATCTACTTTTATAATTCCACTATAAAAGCTAAATCTACAATACTTTGTAAAGGCTGCTGAAACAAGGCCAACAGCGGCAGTCTTATCATGATAGGCATGCAATATAATCCTATCTGTAATATTTCCATTCCTTGGCATTAATCTAATTTTCAATTATAATTTCAAAAGAACAACATGAGCGAATCAGAAAGAAATGAAACATTAGCACAACTGTTAGGATGTTATGTAAATCATAAGATTGAATTATATATACATTCTCATTTTGCTTCAGTAACCTTACTTTACTACCACAAGCACTCTGTTTAATGAAAATGAGTGCAGACATGGTGGCACCAGCTGCATCTTGCTTGCTACAATTCATTATGATTCATCACAACATGATTCACGTATTTTATTACTGGAAGACTCCTTTACTGCCAATGTTCTCTGGTTGCTGTCTGCCAAATGTAATGTGTTTAAAAAGCCAACAGTTAAGGTCTCTGCATTTCTGGCTTTTCTTGCTAGACACTGTAGGTGAAAAGTGTTCTTATATTGTTTAAAGCTACCAAAGTGTCATCACCTGCATTACATTATCAGTATTTTGCACTCATGCAATATAACACACACACACACACACACACACACACATATATATATATTGTATGTAGTGTGTGTATGTATAATAACAGCAAGTGAGCTGAATAATGAAATTAAATAATATGTATTAAAATAAAATGGCATAAATATTAACTCATTGAGGGCTAATTAGCTGTGCAATGCATTTCTTCATAATAAATTGCTCACCCATATGGCTCTCAGTATGTTATGGACAATTTCATTTATAGATAAAGAGGAACTATCATCTTTCCTAATTAGGGTTGCCACCCAGCCGGTATTTTATCGGCAGGCCGGTAAAAAATTGGCTTCTTTCCAATGTTAAGTCTATGGAGGGAATGCCTTGGCCGGTATTTTTTTGAAGAAAAGGTGGCAACCCTATTCCTAATTGTCACCTCAGTGGGCAGCTCCATTTTGAAAGTATCTTCATGATTATTCATACACATTCATTTACTCTACAACCTCAGGTGACACCCACACAGAGCAGCTGCCTCAAGCTGATAGAGCTGCTCTGTGTGATGGAGTGTCACCTGAGCTTGTGTGTCCCACCAACAACAAAGTGCAGATGCTTGAGTCTTAAGCAGCTGCATTGATGTTTACTAGAGTGAGAGCAGACTCACCACCAGTACAGTACGAGGAGGGAGAGACTGGAGGTGGTGATAATATCCTGCAGGGTTTTGTTTGAGTAAGCATGAAAGTGTTCTTGGAGGTAACAAATGAAGATTGGAAGAGAGACTTATCACTACCACCCCACCAGTTCTACTGAAATAATGGAGTTAGCCGCAAGTTTAGTTCTTGCTGCTGAATTCTCTTTATGTACCACCAATGATGATCAAATATCATAGCAGCAGCAGTCAGAGGAGCATGACCTCATCAGGCTGCTGCTGATGTATCCACCTTGCCCACCATGGGTGCAAGCATTGGTGGTGGGAGTAGCTTTGCTGAAGATGATGATGGATTTCCATCTAGTGGTGGTGACATTTGGTGGAATAGGAAGTGGTAGAATAAGTTGTTCCATTTTCTTGAAATAGCAGTACTACTAGTGAGGCAGCAGCAGGTGCAGCAGCACCAGTAAGCAAAACAGAAACAGCACAAAATGGTACTTCAGGTACTGACAGCCAACAGTTCAGTACCTCTCCACCTTTTCCTGCCATTAAATTATGAGTATGGGATTATTTCTCTTTCTGGGCAGGGATTGTTCAGTATGCAACATCAACTTTGTGCACAATGTGCTATGAAAACACATGGCAATGTTGTGGAGAACAATACAGTACAGGGCATAAGGGAGTATCTGCAGATGGCACACCCTCTGAATATGCAAAGGTGATAGCTGGGAGGGTACACTGTTTTTATTAAATGTACAGTAAGTCAGTTACTCACCCACCAACAACTAACTGACTTATATCTGTTGTGGAATGGATAAAAGCCTGAGTTAGTGGCTGACAGAAAGTTATCTGACATAATCATCAGCACGTTGAGGGTGATGCTGGTAATTTGGAAGAGCTTTATGAGTTGAGTTCTGTCGTACCATTTGTGTGATCCCAGTCCTTGTCTTTCTGCACATTTATTTTCATACACTATGAACATTGTAAATATTGAGAGCTACCCTCCCTGTCCCCAAAGAAACATATACCAACATCCATAATTTTAGGGGAGTGAAGGGAGGAGGAGTATGTTGACTGTACCTAAAGCGGCCTGTTGTGTTGCTGTAGCTGTTGCTGCTACAGAAGCTGCTGAAACATTTGATACTCAGATGATGACTCAGCAGCAGGAACTAAATTTGTAGCAGTCATAGATGGGTGGTACATGTTCCTGGCTGACACTGGTGGCACTGGCATGCTAGTGGCCTGGCATGACAACAAATTGTTTTTAAAGGCTTAATTTGCCATGCATGTCAGCTAATAATGTTTTGAAAGGTTTGCAGTCTTATGTAAGCCTGCTCATAATTTTTACTCTCCCTGGCATTCTGTCTCTTTAAAAATGACTATACGCGCTATGGAAATCTGAACATTGTTCAATATAGCGGGAAGCTTAGGCTTTTTATTCTGATGGTAGGAAATGCCACCACATAGAGAACATTTTTTGGAAAATGTCAAACTACCTGTGAGATGATTTCAAGCTTTAGTGTAAAGTAGGAGAAATGTGAATATTCTATGGATGGAATTTCCATTGTGAAAAGTGAGAAAAATAAATATTTCTTTAATTTTCCAATGGAACCAAATTTTGCTTTTCACCCATCCCTGATGGTATCACCCTAAGAGATCTTGACATACAGAAATAAAAGTGCATCTCCTAAACTATGCATCTGCTAGTTTATTGGCTAATATGATACATATGTGGTTTTTAATGGTATTTCAAATATGCACGCTTGAACTAAATGTATCCACTTTAATTGCTCTATAATTCTGGTTCCTAAACTGCTTTTATCTACACAACACCACACTATGGGCAACATCAATAACATTTTATTTTAAGGCTTTGAGTGCTATGGGAGTTTTGAATAACCCTCTGACAGTTAAAATTATTTAAGATGCAGCAAAAGCAAAACATTGTGTTTCTTCCCTATGTTATTTAACAGAGCTTACTAAATACTCACATCCATGCATGTAGCAGTGAAGAGTTATCACTATCTCAAGTGCTGGAAAAATCTATTGCTAATCACAAGTGAACAGGCTAGGTCTGTATTTGTGGGAGGAGCTGCAGGGACTTAAAAACCTTGCAGCCTCTCCTACTAAGGAACGCTTCTCTTTTGTCCCCACCTCTATCCCACCCTTTATTTTCAATTATTCGTACTTGGCCAGCCCTCTAACCAGGCCATCCGCCCCGTCATCGATCCTGGGTCTCTAGGACCCAGGTTATGCTAATACGTTCCATAATTAGCATACCGTAAGCCCCGACCACAACTACAAGATGACTATAAGACCACAAGCAGGACTGCTTTATTCTCAGACACTGTAAGCACATAATGCTTAGGGAGAGATGTTCATAAAGTGGTGGTAACTGAAATTGTCTGTAATCAAAATAAAAAAGTCCTAACACAATGGACCATCAATTCTCAGACATGATTCCATCATTTTTTGCATTCAATCTGCCTTCTCCGTCAAAGGGAAAAAGCTGTCTCAAAAGTGGGTGTAGTTTAATCTACTGTCATATTGTAAAGTATTTTCATTTGAACATTGCTTTTTTGTCTGATTAACACCATTTTTTCCCCCAAAAAAATAAATAGCCTAAACTTAGAGAAGACAAATGAAAGTATTGTTAGCAGGTGAGAAGCAATTTTCGTTTCAAAGACAAAATCAAAGACATTTTTAACATCAGAATTTTTAAAGGCAATGTCAGTCAAGATCCTGTTACAATAATTTTTAATTCTTTAGACACATTTTTAAATGTGACAGATTTACTTCTGAAAATGTTTTCCTTCTACCACCAACTCATGATCTGACAATGTTTTCATTAAGATGACTTTTTCAACATCTTGCCGTTAGTGACCATAACCCTTCTCATGGGCACACCCTTATTCTTTGCATAACCAGTCTCCCAGACCCCTCCACTGTCACCTGGAACAGCTAATAACGTTGACCGTTAACATACAAACACTAAATATGTCAACTGCCCAGCACATTGATTTGTACACAGGTAAACAAACAGGCTAAATTGATACAAAAATGGGACTTTAAAAAAATGAATGAACAAGTAATTAAAGCCGCTGTCATAAACCCTGCTACAGGGGAGTTGGGACTGCTCTGAATGTACCCTCAATGCTTCCAGCACAGCTGAGGAGCCACTGAAAATGTAAGCACTAGGTGGTTTCTGGCCCTACATAAAGAGAAATCCAGTCTTGGCCTCAAGTCATTTGAACTAAAAGTGGATGCTAAGTAGCTATCCCTGTAGGAATAAATAATTTAACAGGAGGACCTACCTGCTGTTGTCTGTTTCACTTAGGCTACCTGAGTTACGGGTTATTTACACTAATTGGTATGGTTCTTCTTTAATACATTTATTACTGTACTAGTTACAAAGCCCGTATACACGGGCTGATCTGGAGCGGGGAGCTCCAGAAGGCTGACAGACTGTCTGTGCTCCCGGCTCTGGGGCAGCAGCGGAGTCGCTGGGTGACAGTTCCTTCCAGAGTTCACCGCTCCGGATCAGCCCGCTCTGTGAGTCCCTACTGTGCATGTGAGGTTACGCACACAGTGAGCGATGCATTCTTGGACTTTGTTATAAGGATATTCATACATGACAGTAAATACCTGCATGTATATCCTTTATGATATAATGGTCACTATTTATAAAAGCAAACTGGAGTTATTCATGAGTAAGCCAACATCACCATAGGGAATAAATAAAAATTCCTGTTAAATTAAATTGGGAGTTTATCCTTGAATGCTAGAAAGGTCTCCAAGAAACAACGAAGACCTCTCTGTCATACAAGGGGTTCAAAAGCTTTATTCCAATGCATGGGAAATATGGAATTTTTATTTGGTCTGACGGTGCTGTTAGATTACTCCAGAATAACTCCAGGTGCTTTTATAAATAAAGGCCTATTTTCTACACTAGTGTATATTAAATAACCCCTTGAGTGCCAGAGAGTTATCCAACTCATTACGTTGCAATGCTATGGATAGGCTGATGTTCCTGGCCACACTGCTTAGGAAATGTGAGTTTTCGTTTTCAAGGTCAGTTATTGCTATCATACAGTTTCTGTTTGGTGCAACACAATAAAAAGCCACATCACTATTGCATTCAACATTCTATTCTCGGAATCTGAGACTATTGATTCTGTGATCAAATGATAAATATTTCATAATGGTGGATGGAAAAAACTATACAAAAAAGAAGAGGACTGAATGATTCAGATTACAATGCAGTGTTTCAGTCATGGAATAGCAAATTATTTTTTGCAAATTAACCCTTTGCGTGGCAGAGGTACATACAACACATTGCATTCAACACCCATTTGAAATGCAAAGGGTTAATTCTACAGTCTTAATAGTGCACACTTACAGTCATGTATAATCTGTGACTCTGAGAGCTTTGAATGGGAACTCTGCTTATAAGAATAACTGTATATTAATGTGTTTAAAACAGAAGTCGTCTTTTTTCATAAAACAGTATCTGTTATAGTGATGTTCCTGTTGCAAAAGACAAGGCTATTCAGCTTGTATTTGAAAGTTATTCTAGTTCAAATGTAGCAAAATGTTTTTTTTTAGCAACAGCGCAAACAGGTGTAGTGTGTAACTACCGGCAAAGTTGGAATGCAAAAAACGGTAAATAAATAAATATACCTGGCTGCTGTATGAGGGACAAATTCCTAAAAAAGCCCTTCTATCAAACAAACTAAGAGCCATTTATTTTATGGATGAAATTTCCATTTTTGAAACTATGCGACTGATTTACTAAGAAGAACAATATCAATTATGAGGCTTGCCATCAACACCACAAGTGATATAAAACACACAGATTGCCATTGATTGAAATGGGGCTTTTAACCCGTCAAATGTAACAAAATCTCAAAAGAGTATGAGAAGTTATGGAGATCTTTCTGGAATTAATTGGGTTAAAATATCATTTAAGTAAATGGGAATTTTAATTCCCCCTTCAGTGCTTGTGATTTGCCCCAGAACTGTGCCTGTTCTTCTTATTAAATCAGCCTCTATATATTCTTATTTTAAACGGTATTTGGATGCTCTTTACAACCTTAAAGTTAATTTAATTTAATACATCAATTAAATGTGAAAGAGCCAGTGAATTAGTAATTTCACTGTTATGATCCTTGTTCTAAAAACAGCCTCTGAGGTAGATTCAATAAGGTATGGTCCATGTAATGCACAGATTTTGGGGGATGTTTGTCATAGAGTCTCTGGTGCACCATTTTTTTCATTATCATTGGTGCTTAACCATTTAATGACCCATGACGTGCCATAACCGTCATGGGTAAACTTTCCATAAGGACCCTTGATGGACGGTCCTGGCAGGTCATGGGTTAAATTATAGCAGCGCCTCAGTGCTCTCTGCTATCATGCTGAACAGGCTGAAACTGAGCGCTGACCGGAAAGCTCAGTTTCAGTCTTTCTCTGTTCTGCCGGTACATGTGATCACTCCAGCAGTTATCACATACAGGCTTTTTAATTCACAAAGACAATGTGTTTTACACATTGTCCTTGTGACTGCTCTCTACCTCTTTTTTCCTTACTAGGAGAGTAAGGCAGAGAGAAGCAGAGAGCAGACAGAAGACGGTCAAAGTTGGGGGTATCACCCCCTTCAGTGCTGGATCCGTGGGCAGAATGAATACATAGTAACATAGTAATTTAGGTTGAAAAAAGACTTGCGTCCATCTAGTTCAACCCTTTTCCTATTCCCGTTTACCATCGTTGAGCCAAAAGAAGGCAAACCCCCCCCCCTCAATATAGCAATTTCAAATTCTGCCTTGAATGGGGGGGGGGGATTCCTTCTTGATTCCAAATAGCAATCAGATTTCTCCCTGGATCAACAAGTCCTAACTAAATATTAATCCCAACACTAACGTACATAGCCCTCTATGTTATGCTGTTTTAAATAAGTATCCAGGCATCTTTTAACAGCATCTAATGTATTCGATAGCACCACCTCCTCAGGTAGTGAATTCCATACCTTTATTGTCCTTACTGTAAATAAACCCTTCCTCTGTTGTAGATTAAATCTCCTTTCCTCAAGTCTAAGCGGGTGGCCCCTTGTCCTGTGTACTGTTCTGTTAATGAACAGGTCTTTGGAGAGCCCTTTGTATGGGCCCTGAACATATTTATATAGTGTTATCATATCCCCTCTAAGACGCCTTTTCTCTAGTGTGTACAAGTTTAACTTTTCTAGCCTCTCTTCATAACTAAAACTTTCCATTCCACTTACTAGTTTTGTAGCCCTCCTATGCACTCTCTCTAGTTCCGTAATGTCCTTTTTCAGAAAGGGCGCCCAGAATTGAACAGCATATTCTAGGTGTGGTCTTACCATGGACCTGTAAACAGGCATAATTATATCTTCCTCCCTTGAGTCAATACCCCTTTTAATATATGCCTATATCTTATTGGCCTTTGCAGCTGCCAGCTGGAACTGCATGTTACTGCTAAGTCTATTGTTTACCATAACTCCCAAATCATTTTTATTTGCAGATTTCCCCAGAGTAACACCATTTAAACTATATGTTGCATTTTTATTATTATACCCAAAATGCATAACTTTACACTTGTCTATAATGAATCTCATTTGCCATTTGCCTGCCCAGTTAATCAATTTGTCCAAATCCTCTTGTAATGAAGACACATCCAGTTCAGACTTTATTACCTTACTTAATTTTGTGTCATCGGCAAACACTGATACATGGCTCCCTATGCCCTCCGGGAGGTCATTAATAAACAAATTAAAAAGAAGAGGACCCAGGACAGATCCCTGAGGTACTCCACTTATCACGTTTATCCAACTGGAGAACTTGCCATTTACTACCACTCTTTGCATTCTATCTTTCAGCCAATTTCCAATCCTCACACAAACATTTTCCCCTAGGCCTATTTCATTTAATTTGTACAGTAACCTCTTGTGTGGAACCGTATCAAATGCCTTGGCAAAGTCTAAATAGATCACATCAACCGCCGCTCCCGCATCTATATTATTACTCACTTTTTCATAAAATGCGATCAAGTTAGTTTCACAAGACCTGTCTTTCACAAAGCCACGCTGGCTATTGCTAATGATATTCCTGTTCCAGCAGAATTCTTGAATATATTCCCTTAGCAGCCTTTCAAACAGCTTCCCTACCACAGATGTCAAGCTTACAGGTCTGTAATTTCCTGGCTGTGACTTTGATCCCTTTTTAAATATGGGCACCACATCTGCTTTACGCCAATCCATGGGCACCATACCTGAAATAAAAGAATCCCTGAAAATCAAGTATAACGGTCTGGCCAGGGTCTGCAGGTCCATTTAACAGTTCGAACAGCAACATTAAAAACATTTTTTTTATTGAAGAGAGAGTTCCAAAGAAACATAGAGCACTTCCATATTACGCGTTTTGCATGCTTACTCATAGACAAAACCATAAGTGTCTCAATAGAGTTTATACAAGTGAGTGATAACGTATCCGACTCGAATTGGCCAATTATAACAACACGCCAATCAATTCAAATAGACCAATCAAAAGAAGCAACTCAAGATGTCCATATAGACTAGCCTATTATCAACCATGTATCACAATTGCCCATACCTCTATGAATGTGAAGAATTAACCCAGTATTGACATTTTAGTTAGAATCAGTCGGCTAATCTTACATACTCTAAGACTCACTGTAGGAGACATTGGTTAAAACTCTTTTTCAATATAAAACACACAGTCAGTGTTAATTACAAAAATGTAAAACAATATAACAAATAGAAAAAGAAGAAAATAAGAAAAGGTCCAAAGATAAAGGAGTAAAATTACAAATGGCACCATAATGAGTTATGGTTTTTATCAAAATCTATATACTATATAAACTTTTGTGCAGTATATCATATTTTCAAATCCAAGGGTAAAGAAAAGAAAGTATGTGAATCTTTGCCTTAAATAATGTCATACACAGTATGTCACATCAAATTCGTTATTTAGACCCTTGGAAAATCTAGTCGATAATGTAAAAATCCAAGTTTCTTTTCCAGTCATTCCCATATTCCATCCCCTTCAGAAGATCCACAAGTCTTTGGAGAATCCAAAGGGAAGACCCATTGTTACGGAAACTGGTTCCTTCATTGAGATATTTGGACAGTTTGTTGATGATTGTTTACAGCCCCTTGTACTCAGATTGAACACTTATTTGAGGGACAGTACTCAGGTACTTCAACTATTAGACAAAATAAAGTGGTCTTCTAAGTACACTTGGGTTTCTAGTGACGTGGTATCACTTTATTTTTATATTCCACATAAGCTAGGTCTTAGGGCTCTCAAATGTCACTTGAGGAGATATATTTACACATCGACTTTTAGTTTATTTCTTTTGGAAATAGTTTCTTTTTTGTTAACACTTAATTATTTTTCTTTTGATGGGGTTTTTTTATCTGTAACCCTCATACGCCAACCTTTTTATGGGTTGGTGGGAGGAGTCTCACACCTTTGCAGATGATAATCTATTTAGAGATTATATTTTTTATTTTAAATGTTAGATCAATGATATTCTTACTATTTGGTAGAGGGATAGGAATTTGATTAATTCCACCTTTCTACCATATTTATATAATAATCCTTATAATTTAAGGTTTACCTTGACTAGTCACCCCACTGAAATTATTTTTCTAGATTTGCAGTTTAGCTCCTCTGTAGTGTTGAGCGAGCGTGCTCGGCCGATGCTCGGATCGGCTCGAGCATCGCTCTGCTCGGCACATGGCGGTACTCGTCGAGTACCGCCATGTGCTCGCCTGCCATGTTCGGGTGGCGGGGATCTGTGCCGGAAGAGGCACAGATCCGAAGATGCTCCGCTGGACCACCAGGGACTGGAGGTACGGGGGCATTGCGGAGATGAAGGGGGCATTGCGGAGATGAAGGGGGACATTGTGGAAGAGGGGCATAGACTCTATGCCCCTCTTCCACAATGTCCCCCTTCATCTCCGCTATGCCCGTCTTCCACAATGTCCCCCTTCATCTCCGCTATGCCCCTCTTCCACAATGTGCCCCTTCATCTCCGCTATGCCCCTCTTCCACAATGTCCCCCTTCATCTCCTCTATGGCATAGAGGAGATGAAGGGGGACATTGTGGAAGAGGGGCATAGCGGAGATGAAGCGGCACATTGTGGAAGAGGGGCATAGCGGAGATGAAGGGGGACATTGTGGAAGACGGGCATAGCGGAGATGAAGGGGGCATAGCGGAGATGAAGGGGGACATTGCGGAGATGAAGGGGGCATTTGGAGATGAAGGGGGCATAGCGGAGATGAAGGGGGGCATTGACCAGGCACCCTCCCCTCATCAGAGCAGGGGGTGCCTGGTGTAATGCTCGTGTCGCCCCATTCTATGCAATGGGGCTCGGGTGCTCGGCCGAGCACTCGAGCCTCAGGGGGTGCTCGGTCAGAGCACCCGAGCACCCGAGCATCGGGGTGCTCGCTCAACACTACTCCTCTGCTCTAACTAGTCAAATATGCACCAATATATATCGCAAGCCGATCTCTACTAATACTCTATTGAAAGCTAATTCTTGCCACCGACTCTATACAATCAGAGGCATGCTGGTGGAACAGTTCCTCCAATTAAGGAGGAGCTGTTCCACTGACACACTCTTTGAAAAGGCTAGCATAGATTTACAGAAAGACGATATCCTCAATGGAAAGACGATATCCTCAATGGATGCTAGATTGACTATTTCTAAACAAGCTAAAAAACAGGAATTGTTACAAAACAAAAATAAATTAATTAATTAATGAAGTGGGCAAACAATATCAGAGAAATAATAGCAAAAGTGGGGCTGAAGTAGTTGCTATCACCAATTACAGTTGTGAATATACTAAGATAACAGAGATTGTAAAGAAACATTTACCTGTACTTATGGGTGATAGACAACTTCAACCCATTTTAGAAAAAGGATGTACATTTGTTTTCCAAAGAGCAAAAACTCTTGCAAATAAGTTGTCCCCTAGCATGAATCTCAATGATAATAAGAGAGGTAATAAATCTTGGTAAAATACAGTAGGTTCTTATAAATGTAATCTTAGCTGATGTAACTGCTGCAGATGGGTGATGCCCTTCAAGTTGTTTTTTCCAAGAGTTTCTGATACAGAGTTTAAAATTAAACAATATATACATTGCACCACCTGTGGAGTAATTTATCTAATTACATGCAAAATATTCAATTTACAGTACACTGGAAAGACAACAAGAAGTCTAAGTGAACATGTACGTGAACACATCAGCAACATCAATTGTAGTGAAGTGTATTGGATTTTTACACTATTGACTAGATTTCCCAAGGGACTAAATAAGGAATTTGATGTGACATACTGTGTATGACAATATTTAAGATAAAGGGCCGTATGTTCAAAGTGATAACGACAAAAAATTGTCGTATGATAGACAAAAATAAGTAATTGAATGTATGAACGACATATTTTCTATAGAGAGTACAACAAAAAACTAGTAATGTCCGTTGTGCATGACACAACTCCAGAATTGATGAGCAAAGGGGAGGGGCAAGGGCGTGGCTAAACTAACTAACGACAAAAAAAAGTCTATCAAAAGACAAAATTTGTATGTTATGAAAAAACTGGAGGGAATGTGGTCTGAATGTGAGAATTTTTGTCTTTAGTTAAGACATTTTTGTTGTTAGTTAAGACATTTTTAAAGACATTTTTGTCATTAGTTAAGACTTTTTTTTGTCGTTTCATATGACAGTTTTAGTCAGGACAAATTACATATTTCCAATCATAACCGACACTCTCTGAAAATATTAAATCCCAACAACACTGTACTTTGAAAACAAACGACAAAAGCTATTTTGCTACTTCTTTGAACATATGGCCCAAAGATTCACATGCTTTCCTTTCTTTACCCCTGGATTTGAAAATATGATATACTGCACACAAGTATATATAGATATTTGATAAAATCCGTAATTCATGATGCTGCCATTTGTAATTTCACTTATCTTTTCTCTTTTTCTAATTGTTATATTGTTTTTAATTTTTTTGATTAACACTGACTGTGTTTTATATTGAAAAAGAAATGTAACCAATGTTTCCTAGAGTTAGTCTTAGTGTATGTAAGATTAGCTGACTGGTTCTAACTAAAATGTCAATATTCATAGAGGCATGGGCAATGGTGATACAAGGTTGTTAATAGGCTAGACTTCTTGAGTTGTTTCTTTTGATTGGTCTATTTGAAATGATTGGCATGTTGTTACAATTGGCCAATTAGTGTCAGATATGTTATCGCTCACTTGCATAAACTCTATAGAGACACTTTTGGTTTTGTCTATGAGTAAGCAGTGAGCACGATTGCGTGCAAAACGCGTAAGATGGAAGTTCTCAGTGTGTCTTTGCAACTGAAAATGTTTTTACTTCACTACCTTCTCGAAGTCCAAGTGTGCGAATCATCTTTTATTCTGTGACCGGTCATACCTTTCATGCAGTATCCATAAACATTTAACCCATTGCACCCAAATGGTCACAAGACAAAAATAAAATGGTGGGTTTTTCTAAATTTTTTTTAAACCATTTTCTTTATGTTTAATAAAATAAATGGTGGTTTATCCATATAAGTGTGGTGTCAAAAGAAAGCCCTAATTGTTTGTAAAAAAATTGTATATAATGTATGTGTGTGGAATAAAAGATTTAGAGGGAAAATGCTGTTGAACAAAGACATAGTTAAAAAGGTCAAAATTGCCCCAGTCCTTAAATGCAATCCCCCTCAGATTTTCCCGGTCCTTAATGGGTTAAAATTAAATTTACAACTCATAGCAACTTAGGTCCTTTGAAAAAACATTCAAAACCATTTATATGTTAGCTATTTCATTCAGAAGAGTATTTTATGTTATTTAGCTATTTGTCAGTCTATGAAAATTAGGCAGTACTGTCTGTCAGGCCTGCCTAATATTAGCATTCCACACTGCTTTCCTTTCCACCTGCCACTTCCTGTCTGTCAGGAAGTGGCTGTGCTAGTTAGTTTGCATAATCTGGCAAACTGGTAATAATGCAAATCTTGTCACGATGAATGCTCCCATGAATGTGATATTGTGGGCAGGTGACAGTTCTACTTTAAGAACTGCTGTGCTGCATGTCAGTGTTAACATGACCTGCAAGTAACCCACTGACAAGTGATTCCACAGTGACTGGATGTCTGGTCTGCAATAACTTAATTAACAAGAAAAAGTTATTATGTCATCTCCATCTGTCTGTATGAATCAACTGCCAATACATATACTTGACAAAGCATTATCTACCATATATACCAGCCCTGTTTATTGGTAATGCAAATATAGTATAAAACTGCACAGTTAGTCAACCAGCGGTAACAGGCTGGGTTTTTACCAGGATGTTAAAAACACAGAGTATCATGTTAATTTACTAAAATGGAAATAACAATGTAATTACTTTTCCATAGTAAAAAGGCATTTGGAATAAAGGCATTTATTTTACAAGAAAAAACAAAAAATATTATATTACATTAAAGATGGTGTGTACTGTTCCATTATATGTGCTATTCTATAGTTGTGTTCTGATAAGAAACAAAGGCTATGATTAGAGTATAAATTAAATATGCTGTTTGAAAATTCAGCTTGTTTAAATGAGCTAAAGCTAATGAAAGAAGTAAAAAAACAGCTGCAGCTTACGTTTTAGAAGTCCAAAGATGCAGGAAACGTTGTTAAAAGCCCAGATCCTTGAAGATATCCAGTACTAGTCATGTGGTTGGCAGGAGTGCTGTTCCAGCTGACCAATTAAAATACAGCTATCTTGTTGAAAAGGAAATTATTTTGAAGCTGAAAGTAAAATAGGTGTACAGTGAACAGATTGCTTTGATTTAAACACATCTATCAACTTTACACTGATTTTCCTGATAAATCAGAGAATAGAACATGTATATCAACCTCGTAGACATTTGTAGTTTCAGTTTACAATTTAGCTGAGTGCCAGAGGGGTATCCAACACGTTGTGTTGCAATGCGTTGAACACCTCTCTGGCTCTCAAAGGGTTAAAATTATAACACTAGTTTTAAAGCCCATGTACACGGGCCAACAGTGGCAGCGCTGCAGTCATGCGCAGAACTGACTGCCTGAACGCTCAGCGGCTGATATCAGCCGCGGTGCAGACAGTCTCTAGTGCACATGACTGCAGCACAAACAGCCATCTACTGCGCATGACAGCTTCTGACAAACATACTTAGCAAATTATAATCTAGGAGATTTTCCAGAGAAAAATACATTATGTATAATAGAAACTAACTATTGCAATATACATATATATTTTTTAATAATTGCTTTTATTGACAAGCCAGGCAGCATAAGACCACACATGAATAAATACATGCAGCCCAAGAACAATGTGATCAGAGCAGTAATGGATACAGGCATTTTTAACACAATAATTACAGATGTATGATCCATTCAGCCCAGCCTAATTCTTTTCACCCCTTTAAAACTTCTAAACCAGACCTTTCCTCCCACAATCCACCTCTCCCAAAACCCTCCTTTCCCCTGTTCTCTCTCTCCCACTTGCCCGACTCCCAAACACACCTGCCCTGGGGAAGGTTCCATCTTCTGTCTCTCAACACTCCGCAGGCAAATAGTGATGGCAATACCTTTCATGCCTGACAGCCTCACAGCCTTCCACCTGCCTGACTTTTCTCAGCCATGGCCTCCTATCCCTCCAGACCCTAGGACCATCCAGACTGCCAGCTTCCCCACACCCTATAACATTTCTCTACAGTCCAATGTAATTAGCCAAAACTGAGGATGAGTTATACATCTGGATAGCCATACATGTGTTTCCATTTTCCCTAGCACAATGTAAAGAAAATGTTTTGTCTCTGTGAACATGACCCAAATCATTCTTGGCATCATGACTCAAATTAGTGATAAAAAAAAGTAATACAAAGGGCCCTACCAACAAATTAGAAGTAGAGTAAACAAACTGTATATAAGAAACAAATCTCCAAATTCCCATTGACTAAAATAAGGCTTTTAACTTCCTGAATACTGGGGAGATTTCCATGGCCTTATTGCACCATGCATTGGAGACCCCTCTAGCATTGAAGCCACATTTAAATCAATGGGAACTTTTCTCCCTTTCAGTGTGGATGATTTGCTCTAGATTCTCTTTTCTTTTGTGAATAAGACCCTTGGTGGCTAAAGATATTTCTAGTACATTTCTTTACAATATGTTGGAGATCATTTTAGTAACATGGGGCTGAAGAAAAATATATCTTGTTAGAATTTCTCTTTGAATAAATTGGAATTTCCTTAACCCCTTAAGGACCAGTGACGTGTCAGGACCGCTATTGCTGTCCTTAATTAAAGGACCGGTGACAGTCCTGACATGTCACATATTTTTTACTCACATTGCTCCTGTGGGCATGCTGGGAGTAGTTGGGTCTGAAATTGAGCGCTCCAAGACTGGAGCAGTCACTATCAAACCCCCGTTTGACACGCCAGCACACCTGTACACGCTGAACTTCCCTATCTGGTCCTTAAAGGGAAACCAATCCCAGGACCGCAGGTCATTTAAGGAGTTAAAGCATGACTAACACCTAAATATGGACTGGAGTTAAATAACCTGTAATTCATGCTAGCATTTGTAATTTGCTCTTTGTTTTCTAAGGCCTAAAATCGATAGTTACACATGCACTGTGGCAGTAGACATTGCTATCTTTTCCAGGGCTCCTGATTGTTATAGAGGAGTGTCTGTAAATGGGCTGAGATAAGATAACAAGAGCAGTAGGCATTAATCATGACTAACTGACTTTTAGATCTTATTTTTCCACTACCAATAGCACAAACAAAATAAAATAAATGTTCCCTCAATAGGGTACATGCATGAAAAAGCATATTTATGAGTATATTTGAGGACTGTAACAAGAACTATTCATTTTTATATTTGCTAGCCATAAATACGTGATATTTAAAGTTGTGACAACCTAACTGATTTTTTTTTTATTTTTTTTTTTAAAGTAGATTTTTCTTGAAGGGTTTCTTCCATTACAAGATAGAATCAATCAATACAAAGCAAACAAAATAGTACATATAGTACAACATATATGAATAAAAGAACAGTCATGTTCACAAACAATAAAGCATAGAATTTTTGGTTTTAATGCTTCTTTAAGCAAGCTAGTCAATGCCCTGTGAATTCTTGTAGAATTCAATTTCTAGACATTTCAGTTGACTTTCTGCAAGTAACCTGATAACACTGGTGTATCACATGCTGCTGCTATTTGCAGAAGCATCAACAGAAAATAAGACAGCTCCTTGCAACAAAAAGAAATAATAGTCGGTGTAGAGCTACATCAATGAAGCAATCACTAACAGTATATCTAGACTCCTTCTGGGTGTTATTTACCTTTTATTGAAGCTAAACTTGCAATGTACTGATAGTTGGCTAGGCATTTGGCTGGATTTAAACCACAAGCAACCTTCTTTGAAATACCTATAACTGTTAACACAAAAGATTCAGTATAGTTTCTTTATTAATTAGAAATTTTATTAACTCACTGAGGACCAAACTTATGCATTGTTCAACCCTGTGCTCTTCAAGAGGTTAACTAAACATGAACACCGAAAAATGAAATGAAGTTCTAAATCTAGAATCAGTAAAGAGTGTTCATTTCATTCTAGAGACCAATGACTCAGTTCAATGTTATGTTAGAACCAAACTGGTGTTAATGGAGGTCTGAACTACCAGATAAGCTATTCAATGACCTGTCTATACAAAAATAACAGACAATTTCAGACAATTGGTGCTAAAAACACCCCACAGAAATCACTAGAAAGTTACACCCCTCTGAGCAATTCAATGACATGCTAACACTTAGCACATTCTAAATGGATAGATTTTTACAGTATATTTCAGACTATCAACTCAATGTCTAGAATCCACTAGACAAACTAAACCTACCTCTACACAACATAGAAACCTAAATACTACACCTGGCATATGTGCACAGGGGGCTGGATACTGGTAGGGCCGCAATAACAAACATGCTAGCAAATTAAGCACCGCCCATCACACAAAGCAATCAAACTGCCACTCTCCCCATCCTCCCTAAAAAAAAAAAAAAACCCTTATCAAAAGAAAGTCCCTGTTCATCCCACCTTCCACAAAAAACACCATTGTGTATAATTACAGATCCTCTCTTCCAGCCTAAGTAAACAAGTGTAACAACAGAGCCCATTTTCCCCCTCTCAGTCTAAGTAAACACAACATTTATAATAACAGAGCTCCTGTTCCCCCACCCAGTCCAAGTCAAACCAACATAGTTTATCCAGTAACTCATGCCGTGTTCCCCTTCCCCACGTGATTCCCATACCTGGGAACTCTCCGGATTTGCCCCGGAGACTCCGGTTCTGACAGAGCTTTACCGGGTCTCCGGGGCAGAGGCAGATTCCTCCGGATGTGGAGAGTTTCTGTTGAAACTCTGCCACATCTGCTTTTTCTCCCGTTGTGCCTCCGTCCCCAGCCTTCCGTGTGACACATTTAACCCTCTGAGTGCCAGAGTGGTACGGAATGCATTGCTTTGCAATGCATTCCGTACCACTCTGGCACGCAAAGGATTAAATCCCCCCAACACTCGAGTTAAGCCCCACCCCTTTTTGACGCAATTAGCGTCATTTTTGTTACCCCCTGCTGAACAGAGGACTACCCTCCGGGTAGCCCCCAACTGAAAGTTCCCAGGTATGGTGATTCCCATTGAGTAAAACAAGTAAAACAAGGGTACTCCTATTGCTGAGGGATATTTATTCCAGAGTTATAAGTGTTGAAACTGTTGTATTTTTTACATGAACAGTGCCCTCTGATGTACAGAGAGCTCACCTGCAGTTCATTTGGTATCATGAAAGTTAATCAATTACTTTCAATGGGAAAAGGGAGCTTCTGGCTATACTTCATAGAAAGTGATAACAGCTTCAGCACGTCCTGACATTCTGAAAGTTTATAACTTATGGGAGTACCCTTGCTTTACCCAGAGGTAAGTTCCATATATATACAGTATGTTGTTCTTATGATAAAGGTGTACTACTATTTCAAACAAATTAGGCCTCAAGTTGTACATGTTTTAAAAAAAATAGTAACCTTTTATTATTACTTCATATGTTCTGCAAGCAGAGAATATGCAAAGTCAAACTGACAGTAAGCACCCTGGATATGTTTCTAGAGAGCTTGCTGGTCAGTGACTGTGAAAGCAGTAACAGTGATACAACATGCCACTCTCCCTGCAGCATGGATTGCTTTTCTTGCAGTTTTTAACAGACTGGAGGTAATCTTTTCTACTTCGTATCACTGTTTTTTACACTGCATTTTTTCCTTTTTAGCATTATCTCTTCTTTCACAGGGATCTACAAGTGTAAAAATAAAGAAGGTGATAAAAAATAATTAAAAGTATAGGCAATTTGACTTTGCATGTTATATACTTGTAAATTATCTATCTATCTATCTATCTATCTATCTATCTATCTATCTATCTATCTATCTATTCTTCTGTTTATATATACTTAAACCAAATGTAAAATCATATACAGCCTGGTACAGATTTTAATTTCCAAGTATAGTTCTTTGCTAAGCCACAATATCAGCAATGCAGCTGATTTTGCAGGCCTTTGCTCAAAATCAATGGTTTAGAATTATCTTATTTATGAACATGCCTAGAAAATTAACACATACCTCTGCATATAACAAACTAAGATAGGCAAACACTTTGTACAAAAAAGTCAAAAGTGTTACAAAAGCACTATTGACTTTTTGCAGGAATTTTTGAGAAAAGTGCAGATTTTTCCATTATTTTCTACAGTGACCACCAGTCTTGTCTCACTGCATGTGTAGCTGTAGAACCACATTTACTGACCCCCAACCTTTTCCTAAAGTAGCTATAGAACCATACATACTGACCCCCAGACTAGTCCCACTGCACTAGTAGCTACAGAATCACACATATTATCCCCCCAAACCTTGTCCCAAAACAAACATAGTGACCAGCCATCATTGGCCCATTGTTTGATAGGAAGGATTAGCAATGTGAGACCCTCCAGCTGCTACCAGTGTACACTACACATTATTCTGGATGTTGTACATTGGCAGCAGCTACATAGCCTCAGGTTGCCTACACTGCTTTACTGATCCCCAGCCTTTTTCCCACAGTTGTCCTAGAACCATATACACTGACATCCATCATTCTCCCACCTCCCTGGTAACCATAGAACAGCACATACTAGCCACCTCCAGCCTTGTCTTGAGGTAGCCATAGAACCTCACATACTAAACACCCAGCCATAGAAGGTCACATGCTATACCCCACCCCATCCTTGTTCCATGGTAGCCATAGAAGAACACATACAGATATACCAGCCTTGTCCCACTGCACTGGAAGCTACAGAGGTACACATACTGTCCTCCAGCCTTGTTCCACTGCACTGGTAAAGCCAGAACCACACATATCGAGTGTAACCCCCACACACACCACCATCCTCTTGGAGGAATGACAAAGTTCCCAAGGGAAATGTATTGATGTTAGTGAAACGGAGGCAATTTTATGGAGTTTCTAACTGTGAGAATTTGAAGGAGAAAGTGGCAATTTGCCAGTTTTCTGCACAGTTATTGCAGATAAAAAATGGGACCTTTCACCCATCCCTAGTAACAACACTGAATGGTAAACCAGAAATGTATGGGGACAAAGCAAGGTATAAACTAGTAGCCAGCCAATAAACGATTAGAAAATAGGAGCTCTCACATCCCATAGAATATCACTACTACAAGGTCCTATCTGATGATATCTTCCTGCTGTTAAAGTAAGTGAGTGTGTGTTTGTACGCTTGCCTACATTTGTATTTGTGCTAATGTATTCAATTGTGGTGATACGTACAGGAATGTGGCAGGGGAACAACAGAACGCTGAACAAGAACATCAGTAAGATAATTTTTTTCTTATTGAAATCAATGGGATTGAAAGTCTGTATGAAGGTTTCATTTGATTTCCTTCCCACCTGAAATTTGTGTAGACGAGCAACAGAAAAACAGTTAGAAATGGCCCCCAGATCAAGCGGGTGGACGTCTCTGGCCATATGGTGACACTCCCCTGTTCCCCAAGATTCTACTTCACACCTACACTTTCTCTTCCTTCATTGCCAGTTTGGTTTGGTGTGGTTTCAGCCACCCCAGCAACACAGCTTTCAATAACTATTTACATAATTATACCCTGCTACGTAACACCATCCTAACCTGACGTGTGAATAATCCCTCCTTTGTTGAATTGGCTTGGAATTCACTGTGTTGGCATTAGAGGGGTTAATTCAATAAAATAGAAATGTTTCTGTCTTTATTTAACTTGCCTTAAAGGGATAGTAATACTTCATTTTAACTTTATTTTATTTTGTAGGCATTAAAAAAACATGAAGAATGATATAAGTCTTATCTCTCAAACCTTTATGGTTTAAGAGATATTCACAAACAAAGTATCTCCCCCCTGTTCAACTAGATCAGAAGGGAGGTGCCCAGGTAGACTGCAGAGAGGGACAATCTTCAATTAAGATAATGGAAAAAGCTGAAAAACTTGTCAAGGGGGGAAGGGCTTTCATTGTTTTCATACAAAGAAAATTGTCCCCTTCTGTTATCTGTCTGGTCATACAACCTGATCCACATCTGAGAAGAGATGGCTTACACTAGGAAAAAGGGGCGGGGAGGGGAACTTTGCTTGTGAATATCTCATAAACCATAAAGGTTTGAGAGATAAGACTTATATCATTCTTCATGTTTTTTTAATGCCTACAAAATAAAATAAAGTTAAAACGAAGTGTTACTATCCCTTTAAATACATTTTGGGAGGATAGCATCATCACCATCCTGACCTCACAAGAATAGAGAATGTTAACAAAAATATGGTTTGCCATATTATTTATTTGTATACAATGGAGGGAACATTGGTTCCCTCTCTGAAATAATTAAATAATTAAATTAAAATAATAATATGGGCTCCAGAGATTAAGAGACTAAAGAGTTTTAAACCAAGAAAGGGGTCCAACTTTTTTTTTACAATGGACTCCATGGGAGAGCTTGAGTAATTGCATAATAAATGATAGGAAGAGAAATAACAGTAACTACAATAGAACATTGCAATTTAGGAGCACCCATATTTTTATCAGCAGGAAAAGACCTATAACACACACACACGCACATATATATATAAATAATTTTCGGAAAAATAGGTTTAGACTCCTTTAAATATCTTTCTACCATGACTACAGTGGTTTTGATTAAATTAAAAATAATGGCTGAAAGCAAATTATTCCAATTACTTCAATAATAATAATACATTAAATATCATATAAAAATACACTGGACTCCTGTGTACAATTATTTTTACACTGACAAACATGCATTATACAAAGATAACCCTGCTGATCAAATCACTATTATATTGTGTGATGAAGTGGTGTAAACATGTAAATGTAGATATTATGTTTGAGTGACAGTGACCTTTGCTGTGTTTTCAGTACACATTTGTCCACAACACAATACAGCAGATCTCATTGCCATGATAAAATTGTTCTTACAAAGCAGAATCTAAAAGCTGTATACTTCAGATACCCTAGTAATGAATGAGCAGATCATCTCCTCACAATAATCTCATCTACTTTAGGACAAAAAGGCCTCCAGACAGTTATGTTTTGCCTACAATTTTAATTCAAACTATAATAAAGTGGCAGTGAGTGACTAAAAGAACATTTGATTTAAATGATAATGATGATTACCTCTATCCTTGTTTAAAGACCTTTTCTAGTTACAGACATAGCATTTTTTTTTTTGACCAGTCAAAGCAAAAATTATGGTTTTGGACAGTCAACCAAAGAAATAGTAGCAACTTTTCTCATCTAGGCTAGGGCTGGGGCACTAAAAAAAACCTATCACCAAGCCCAACAACACCATATTTTCAGGCGCTCTTCAATTAAAGGGATAATAATGGTTAATTTTAAGTTGATTTAATATTGTAGACTTTTAAAAAAAGATTAACATCAACATAAGTCTTATCTCTCAAACCTTTATGGATTGAGAGCTATAACTTGCTAAAGTTACCTTTTACTGGCTGTTTTACTCAAGTCTGCCATCTAGCTGACAGCTGCAGATTCCAGTCATTTGACCAGACAGAGGCTCTTCAGCAGAGCTGAAATCACGCTATTTAGAAATAAATACTTCACTGGAATGGTCTACAAAGTGTGCTTGCAAGCCAGGCACACTTTGCAGACTGTTCAAAGTTAAGTATTTATCTTTAGATATCATTATATCGGCGCTTCTAAAGAGCCACATCTGATCAAGCGACCAGAATCTGCTTCTGACAGCTTTACAGCTCGTCAAGCTGAAAGGGGAGGGACCACAGAACTTTATTTTCCTATATCTCTCAAACCATAACAGTGTGAGTGATACGAATAAGTGCAAGTACTCTCTTTTATTTGTATCTACCATACAGTTAATACTTTTTTCTGACATTACTATCCCTTTAAATAAAAGAGAATGTTGTTAACACAGGCATATCCTTCAGAATGACTGAGCTTCTAATCGATATACCTTTGTTCATGTAAAGATTTGCTGAAAACCTGCACCATTGGGGAACCTGAGGACATGTTTGAGATCCACTAGCATCAAAGTATTTAACAGTTTTCACACAATTGCTCCACCCTCCAATTACTATATACTATCACTTTGAGAAAAAAATAATGGGATCAGACTCTTTGAAAATGAAAGAAAAGCCGAAGTTCTGAAAATATTATATGAAGAATATCAACTGCTTGAAATGTGAATTGATGCTTTTCTTAGAGTAGAATAATAATTGCTTGAAGATTGCTGTTACAATTCTGAACACAGACAAACATGTACAATTCTTCTTTTACTTGTGTCCAGGTTAAAATAAATTGTACTCAGATAATCAAAAGAGTGGTGGCAAACAGTTAAAGATGAGAAAGCCTAGAGGCTAGATTCCATTACTGGTGCTAAACATTAACACCTGTTATCAAATATTTTCCTTTTGAAGTATTTGGGGAAAACTGGAGATAAAAGCTGTGACAAAATTAGCACCTGCAATAGAATTTAGCCACAGATCATTGAACTACCACTACTTGGTGTTCTAGGAACTAGATTCCACTATCTGTAACTAATTCATCAAATTAATTGCTTATGTTATGTCATGCCATATATCATTTGCAGGAACTTCAAACATATTGATCTTACAAAAGCAAGCACAAGGAATGGGAGGGTGCCCATTAGTGTATTAACGTTTCTCAAATATTTGGATCAAATCTAAATAACGATGGGTACTCACAAGGTAACTCACCTTGGGGAAATCCCCGTCTCCATTTGGGAAGCATTCAATAAAAGATGATCTGCACGGCTCAAATAATGAATATAAAATAGTTTAATAAAAAAAAAACATGTGTAATAAACAAATATATACGCTTAAAAAATATATATAAATATATCCTGAAATCAATTATACTAATCAATGCGTTTCGTGGCAGCCAACAACACTTTTTCAAAGATAATGTTTAAGACCTAAGGATATAAGGAGCAGACCAATCCATTCTGAGGATCACAGATTTGCTGATTGTGGGGCAGCACTAATAATTCCCCCAAGTGTGTTTGCTGTTATCCACATAAGTGTTGTAACAGCATATAATCTTGTGAGTATAACTCACCGGGTGTTTGGTGAAGGTCCATTATCAATCATTTGATTCAACACTAGGAGCGCCTCCTGCTTTGTCTCCCCTTCTTGTCTTCATAAACATATTGATCTGTACCTGTTTTATAATATTTCTTCTGTTGATAGGAATAGGAGGACACAAGAAAGAGGAGTGTTTTGATGTTTTATACATATAATAATTGTGACTGTTATTTATACTCTTTTTCTTGCTTGACTCACAGTAGCCAAAAACTGTGTCCTGCTAAAATTAAGGCAAATATATTTTGTTTATATAATAGCCTACATAATGGGAAGCCAAGAAATGTAACCCTTTCAGAGCAATGTGTTGCATAACCCTCTGGCACTTAAAGGGTAAAAGCAAAATAAATGTATAACATAAACATAAAAAATATGCTGAATTAGAACAAATTATAAAAAAAAAAAAATAAAAAAAAATAATAATAATTTACCCTTCCAGCTAACAGTTGCTTATATTCTGCAGGATGCATGGTTCTTAGGAGCTCTGTTATGCCCTGTATTGTGTTTGTCTCTACAAAATTATCATGTACAGTCATTGCACCACATAGGGTGTAATGTGCGGACACAAATTTCCATATTTGTGCCTGCACAGAATTGTTGTCTGGAGGGGGTAATGGCATTGGTGGAGGGATTCAGAACTGAGTGGGAACATTTTGGGCAGGTGTGGAAGATGGGAGCCATTTGTGGTGGTGCCTGCAAATGCTGTTGGAGGATTGCTTATGGCTGATGGAAGGGTCTCTACAGTCAATTTGGTCCTCTTAGAGAAGGTTTTCTTGTGTTGACATATTCACAAGCAAAGTTTCCCCTCACCAACTCACCACTATTGTTGGTGCAGGTGGCATTGGCTGAGGCTCCACTGCAATGCTGCTGCTGCTGCTGCAGCTGCTGCTAACAATTGGTGCCTCTCCTTCCAACTTGATGCTAGAGAGAGAGCACCCTGATTTAGGTATGGTCTATCCCCCCCGATGAGAATTCTTTTTTTTTCTTCCCTATCCTCTCCAAGTCTTTCTTCTAGGAACTGGGCATGTCTCTCATTATAAAACAAAAAATATAAAGAAAAAAAATAATTACAAACAATTATTATAAAAAAATATTAAAGATAATGAAAAACAGCACACATCACTCACACTACACACTTCACAAAATTTTAATGACCCTCACTACCCTAACATTATCTCACAATTTGAATGACCTTCCCTCACTGCCATAACCCTCACTAACTTAAAGGGATAGTAATACTTCATTTTATCTGTATTTTATTTTGTGGACAATAAAAAAACATGTAGAACAATATAAGTCTTATCTCTCAAACCTTTATGGTTTCAGAGATATTCACAAGCAGTTTCCCCTCACTGACCAAAACGGACAAGTCTGCCATATAGCTGTCAGATTTGGAATCCGGTCCATGGACAGGCCGTGGCTCTACAGCAGAGCCGAGATCGAGAGATATAAGAAGAACTACTTCATTCGAATAGTATACAAAGTGTGCCTGGTTTGCAAGCACACTTTTTAGACCCTTCCAATGAAACAGTTATTTTTATATCTTGCAATCTTGGCTCTGCTGAAAAGCCACCGGTTGATCTGCAGACCGGATTCCAAATCTGACAGCTAGATGGCAGACTTGACCGTTTTGGTCATCGAGGGGAAACTTTGCTTGTGAATATCACTCAAACCATAAAGGTTTGAGAGATAAGACTTATATCATTCTTCATGTTTTTTTAACGCCTACAAAATAAAATAAAAAAGTATTACAATCCCTTTAAAACATGTGAGACCTACCTATTTTGAAGGACGTTCTACCTCCACTGGAAAAACCTATGGAACTATGTGAATTTATAAACAGTTTATATGAATGTTAAGTCCTTTGTATAAGCTTATTTTGTATTATATGCACTACAGGAGATCCAAAGGTTATCTTTTTCTTATTTTCCATATATTTTATTGGTAGGTAGTGCTCCTATATAGCTATAAAAGTACAAAATATGTCAGGTCTTAAATCACAGAATATCTATTTATTTAATGCTTAGATTGGTTCTTTTAACTTGTTCAGTGATTTTTCATTGTTTTCCACCTATATCTTCACTGGATACAAAGACACTGAATAAAAATGATAATAAATGAATAGATAACCTTTTTAAGATCACTAACATTAACGGGTTATTCCAGATGAGAGGACTTATGTTCCTGAATTGGAGTGACTTAATTGTGCAGTACAGGTCTTACCTAGACAAGAAGCACTTGATTCATGACAATGATTACTAGGTTTGTTTTCTCTGTACAATGAAATAATGTTCATTATGATTAAAATAAATTGGGCATTTTCAAGAGTATTCTACCAGAACTTTAAACATGTGTATATTATTTTATTTAAATTAGTCATTAAGTCATACAATAAAAGTATTTTATTTTAACAGCTTCCTGGAACTGATGTAAAATTATGGCAAAACATATCAGTTAAATCCAAGGTTAGCTTTCACTGATGAGAACATGGATTTCAAGGTCATAGTTTTGCAAAACTTCATACCAGTTCTTTGTTAATGCCATGAAATATGACACTATAATTAGTATAAATATAATAATGCGCTTTGTTCACATGATTGAGAAATGTTTGCCTTTTAATAACCATGATTTTTTAAGTTATTTGGATTGATCTCATTTTTTCTTTCAAAATTTTTCTATCTTTGATCAATTTTTATTGTCATTGTTTGACACTTTCATAATTTGCATATTTAATTATTTTTTTCCCTGATTTAAATGATTTTGATTTATCAAAACCTTTGCTCATGTTATTCAATATTCAGTTGTCACTGATGTGTCTTCCTACTGTAAACACTGTTCTTTGTGTCTTTGTTTGAGGCTGATAGCTAATTCTGAAGAAGCGGTTGAGAAACCACAAAACGTTATCTAAATATAGCTAGCCTTTGGTGGATAATATATTATAATTTTAAGATACTGGATATCATTTTATTATTTTTGTTAATTTGAGAAATTAAATGTTTTTTTTAAGAAGACTGAAAAGCAGCAAGGTGTGGATTTATTGAACAGACATCTGGTCCACCCGAGCAGAGACAGGAGAATTCTCTGCAAGCTCGCATTGCTGTGTTTGGACGTATGTCCTTTCATAGCCATCACACTTGTGAGTAAAACTTGGTTTGTAAAAAAAGACTCATTGCCATAAGATAACAGGCACTATTGGGTGCCCTTTTCTGTGTTTCCTTTTGCATACTACTTCCTTGGTGAGTTGTATTGAGGAGCAGTCCAGTTGGCCAGTACTGTGGTGGGGACAGTGAAAATACCCCAAAAGCGTTTTTTCAGCTGGCATATAGGTGCTCAGTTGAACACTTGACTCTGTGAGTATAATTCTAATACAGGTGATGGGATGGTGATATAATCATTCAAGACAATATTACACTATAAGCGCCTTCTGTATGTTTTTCTTTTTTACTGTTCTTTTAAACAATTTGTTTAGATCAAACAAGTGCACTTTTATTTGAATATGAGCTCCATGAACCTTGTTTAACTCTGTCCATGAATTATGGCTTTTCCTATATAAAAATGTACTAAACATGTGCTTAGCTAAAATGTCCAGCCTTTGAGTGTCAGACGGTTATCCAGCACATTGTGAAGCAATACGTTGAACACCACACTGGCTCTGAAACAGTTATACATAACTATCTCAGGAATGGTGGCACCTTTTTAAAGAGAGAAAATTAATGTGAATAATATGCCTGGTTAAGATATATCTGAGTTTGACATTTGGTTTATAACTGTTCCGTAGATTTGGCTGAATAAAAGGGGATTTGATGAACTGATTACTGAGTACTGAACATAGACTTGTCAAATAATAATATTCCATAAATGCTTCTGAGTATCCATGGATTTACATATGAATACAGAAGAATGTATTGGCACTGAGATGTACTAATAAATAAAAATGTACAACACACATATATTAAAAAAAAACTTTATGCCTTATGTAGTTAATTTCAAATTCAGGTAAGTTGTTAGTTATTAAATGTACAAAATGTACATACAATTGTTAAGTGACATCCATTTGTTAATGATAAATTATAGGCACATGGTTTATGTTGTTGAATAGTAAACATTTAAGGTTTTAGGACCCTACATATTTGTATTTATTTTATATTATTGTTTCCAAGTGCTACACCCAGTTGTATCTAACTGTATAAAAGCACATTTGTGGATATTAGCCATTTCATACATACATATATAGTTCATTTAATTTTTTGTAGAAACTGTGGGGGGATATATCAATACAGTGGGATATCCCACTAGCTTCTTTCAATAATTTTTAAATTATACATTTGTGGGTAAGGTATATTCATTATTTGTTTTTAGTTTATCTCAGCATTAATACATTTTTCTATAGACTCAGAAGCGCTGTCCATGTACCTATTATTGAAGCCATTATACTCCCTTTATACGGCCTTCAGTGTTACTGTATTTTGGGATAGTTAGCCTTACTTATATGTCAGTTTATGCAACCAACCCAGTAGTTTTTCATAGGAAGTAGCAGTTATGTGGAATATTAGTATATGCAGGAGTGCCTGGGAGATTTTCATTGATTGACAGATTAATACAGCTAAATATTTCACAATCTATTGTTTTAAATAAAAATGGTAATTTAGGGAGCCCACTTGCCAGACATCCTGTTTTACTATCACCTATAATTCAATGTGCTTCTCTACATGCCCACGTTCCATTCATCCTGCTCTGGAATGACCTTTGCTTTTCATTACCTTGATGGACAAAACCCTGTGGCCTACACCACCTCACTAGTACTGTAGTGTGCATGCAAAGTGTTTTCACTGACTAGCATCCCAGCGCTTTCTATAACCATTCATGGGGATTTTCTGGATCTGTCCCATAGACTCCATTTTAAAGTTTTCATTGTCAGGTATGTGGGATTGAGACTGTATTCCTCTGCTGCAGACCTGTTCCCAAATAGCCCACCCTACCTCCCACTTCTGACTCAAATGCCACCACCTTCCCTCTCTTACTCTTCCCATCTGATTAAGCTCATTCCTGTTATGATGCAAATCACGTAATTTTGGTACTCCCATCCCAGCACTTATTATTTCATTGGGAACAGGGGAGTCGGATGTTTCCAGGTATTCATATAACTGTGTCCATGAATCTAACAGTACTGCTTTAATCGGGGTATCTGCAATATTAAGTCGCCATCACATGAAGCTGCCCTTGTAATTATGATATCACAAAAAATTTTGATGGAAGAAAAAAAACCTAGTTGGCTCATGACGTCTGCCCATTTCCTATCTAATTGTAATGAAAAATCTAGACTTATGGCTACCCCAAGCATATTTGAATCTCCTCACCGTATTAGTTTTTTGCACCACTGCTGGGAGGCAGTTTCTATCACGCTTTCCTTATATTATATTATATTATACTAGTTGAACAGCCCGTTACACGGGCCACAGTGCCACTGCCAGCCGGTTGCGGGGCAGTCACGCGCAATAGAGACTGCCCGAGCCGCAGCTGATACAGAGCTGGACGCTCCTTCAAAGCGCCCAGCTCTGTATCAGCCGCGGCGCGGGCAGCCTCTACCGAGCATGACTGCAGCACATGCAGCAGTGTGTACTGCGCATGTTGCGGCGTTACACACGATTTAGTGAATTATTATATAGGATTATACTATATTATATTATATTATCCATTTGCTCTGTATTTTTGACAATGGAGTTTTATCTTTTAAGATTGTACTTTGTTTTTGATGTGAAGGTGAAGATGATGGCTTTACTTATGCATAATTTTGTTTGAAAGTTACTGAATACAAGAGAGAAAAGTAAAGAATGCAATATTTCCACATGCTTTTTGTTTTTTTACATGCTTTTGTACGACAAAGGTAGGGCTTCCATAAGTCCCAATTTTCACAGGACAATCACAATTTTTGAGCCTCTTCCTGTGTCCCTACTAAAGTTGACCAGGAAGAGTAATGCTGTTATGTGCTACAATGCTGTTATTGGCTATCTGGCAGTCAAATTAAGTAATTAGAAAAAGCAAAGACGTACTGATACAATGCTGCGCATTACTATCAAGGTGTACTCAGTGTTGTCTGTGTTTAGAAGCAGACAGTTTAGAATACTGTGTATTGTGATTAAGATCCAAAAAAGATAACTGGTCAAGGATGAATTTGATGGACTCCAACTTTTTTTTTCAGTCTCATCAACTAAGTAATCACAATAAAAATAAAAGGAAAACTGGGAGACCATTTTTTGCAAATCAATGGCACCACAGCTGGGATGCTGATATGCTGTACAAATCTCCACTACACCTTATGAGAACGGGGTATGCCCTGTTTTTGTCTCAAAATTATAGGAGCCCTAGTGTTAGTGCTGTGCAATACAAATATTGCAATGCAACAATTTATTGTTATTCTATTACCCATAGGCAAGTTTATCTCATAAGATCTCATGTTATCTAGCAATCAAGTCAGTGGCAGGAAGCAGTACACCAGTGTACAAATCCAATGAAATAATTTACTATATCCTTGCCTCTTTATATATTAAGTCAGCATCACACGAAGCTGCCTTTGTAATTATGCTATCACAAAACATTTTGATGGAAGAATAAAATCCAGTTGGCCCATGAGGTCTGCCCATTTCCTATCTAATTGTAATTAATAATCTTACATAATTATCAGAGTAGATGTATGGCTACCCCAAGCATATTTGAATCTCCTCACTGTATTAGTTTCTTGCACCACTGCTAGGAGGCAGTTTCCATCACCCTTTCCTTATAATTATATTATCAATTTGCAAACCATGGCCGCACAGGGTTACCCTTAACCCTATGGTATTTTAACACTGACCAGAAGCAGAACTGAATGTAATTATAAGAAATGAGGTAAGAACAGGGGAGGGTTGGCCTGGGGGGCAGGGGGGCAATTGCCCCCTCGGCCGGACATATGTCTGGGCCAATGGGCCACTGCTTCACTCAATCTCCCACTTTCTGATGTAAATGGAGCTACATTAGTGATACCACAGAGCTGCAATGCAAATGGAGCTACACTAGGAGCATAACCCATTTTCCTTGTTAGCTCTATGTAGGTTTACTTAAATTGTAAGCTCTGTGTTATCACTAGTGTAGCTCCATTTCAGCTGTAAGCTATGTGGTATCACTTGCCTTAATTCACAACATTAATGCCAGTTTTAAAACTAAACAAAAGAGTGTGGTCTGGGCCAGTGGGCTTGAGCAATAGGAGAAATGGGCCACTGGATTGTATTTGCCTTCTGGGCCACAAGTTGCCAGCCCTCCCCTGGGTAAGAATAAAAATACAGTGCATTGGCCAGCTGGTAAATCGTGATTTAAAATGACAGGAAATTTGAAAACCCAAAGAAAAATTGTTTTTCTTAAATTAACATAAGCATTAAAGGAATCGAAAACCTTTACTTTGACTTTATATTTACTTTTTGACTGGATTTCTGTTTTCAGGTAGGGGGCATGCCTACAGACCATCAAACCACCATAGGAAACATAAAAAAATCTGTTGATTTAAATGGGGATTTTAACCCATTCTCCAATACACTGCATTGCATTGTAGACATCTCTAACATTTAACTCAATGGGTATTACATTTGCTTTACCCCAGAACTTCTCCAATTCAATGTTTTATGAAGCTGTACCATTCTACTTTCATTTTATATCTTATAGTGTTAGTGGTTTGCCAATGTGATATAAAAATGAGGATCATAAAGACTGAAATGTGCTGATGTTCAACAAATAAAAATGGTTAAATACAACAGAATTTCCACTATATTTCCTTTTTGGTATCCCCTGTGAAAACACAAGAAAAATCATGTGATGAAAACCCTCCTCATCTTTTTGGGCTGCTTTCTAATTGTCTTAAACATACTTTACTGATTACATTGCCTCAAATATAACTCCACCCAATAAGATTTCTGGAATTGATTTTCTGGTCCAATTCCTGACTAATACTAATTTACCAAAGTCATTTATGACCAAAATCCTTCTGTGAACACTGCTTGGGCAGTGAACAGTTTGCAGGCATTTTGGGGCATTATTTTTAACCCTTTCAGTACCAGAGGTTCACTCAATGCAGGACACCCCAATGGCACTGAAAGGGTGAATGCCATGTATTAAACAAGGGGCTTTACATCATTTTCATATGGATGGAGCAGATACCAGAGATTGCAAAGCAATGCGTTATGTACCCCTCTCGCACTCAAAGGATCAAGTGGTTTTCTGGATTTAAAATTCTAATGGGTATGCTATTAAGATGATATGCTGTAGTACATATCCTGAAGTGCCACTGGTATTGGAGACTAACCCCAGTGTACCTGTGCTGGCAAAGTCATATATTTACTCTAAAAAGTCAAAAAGAAAAATTGTCTATTACAACAAAAAACCTCTTTGTTTATATTTTTTATGAAAAAGCTATTTACGTTTATAAGTACAACAGTATTATGTGCCAGCCATACATATTAGCGGGGATTTATGACATGCTATCCTCTTGCTCAGTGAGACTGTGCTTTGCCAGCAGTGATGGTCTTTGCTCAAGGGAACCCTGCTTTCTGAATCATTGACCACTAAAATAAAGCAATAACAATTCTATCAAACATCATGTTAGTGCGATGATCAGAACTGCATGCTCCATATTTCACAGGTGTTTGTATTACAATCATTTTAGATGCTAGAGACTTGAACTGTAAAACAGATATTAATAGCTGCATCATACTCATTTCTTTATTTTCTGGAAATGTTCTGTCATTTGCCACATTCACTGTACCTGTAATTAACTGAAATGCTAGAACAATGATTCTGTATATCCTATTCCTGCTTTAGAGTATCTGGGGAGCTGATTAGTGGAAAAAATATTATATTTTCGAATATATAAGGTTATGCTGAGTTACACAGACATATCAAATTACTGCATAATGATGACAAGTCCTGGCTAACTTTAAAACCATATCTAGTAACAAAATCTGTCTTGTTAATGGAGTTCATTATGGTTGAGAGTCTGAAGTTCTATCATATGAAGTCACTCACTGCCAAATAAATTCCAACAATTTTTTTCATTACACAAAAATGTCTAAACATGTATATTATTATTATTATTATTGTTATGTCAGTTAGAATATTAGAAAGCTACTCTACATTTCACTGACCGGTATCTTAAAAAATGTAATTTTTTTTCTTTAGAGCAAGTAAAATATAAATAATTTATAAAAAGACAAACATACCAAATTGTTAAAGTTTGAGATGGGTTTGCAACTAGCTAATGAATCATATATTTATGAAGCTGCATTTTTTGACAAACAACGTTTTTCTTGATAGTAGAAATTTTCCTGTATTTATTACATACTAAGGCCTCGATTCAATTCAGGCCAACGCAAAAAAAACCCCACTCAACAGGATTTTTTCAAGCATGATAAGCAGTTCAATTACCTGTACTAGGAAGAAATACCGCCAGAAAAAAAGACCTGTTTGCTGCAGAGTGCCTTCCTTGTATGTTCTGTGTTTACCTGAATCAGCTGATCAACGTATATGCAGTTCAGATGGTTCAGTCAGTATAGAAAGGCAGATAAAGATGTGATATATATAGAGTCTCTGCCATTCTCGTAGTTTGGAATCCTTCCAGTGCCACAGCAGTGTGCATTCTACATCCTTATGGCACTGAAAGGATTAAGGGAACAATGCTGTTTCTGGGGCTCCCCAGGGAGTAAGTGGGGAAGAGCAGAGAGGATATTCTCTGACTTAAAGTTTGTTGAACTGGAGGCGATATGTAAGGGAGGCCATCTCTTACACATCACCAGCAGTTCAACAACTCTGCATGCTAGGGATTAGATTATATACCCCTTTCTTTGCATACTTAATACTTATTGCTTCTGATGGATGAAGTGGAGATATCAGCACGTGAAAGTAAAAGTTGAGTCCTACAGCAACATATGCCTTGAAAAAATTGTTAGCAGGCTGAGAGCCTTTGTCCTTTGACAACAACATTAACCTAAATCTTGTGTAACACTAGCACAGCTATACTTGAAAAATAATGGTGTCTTGGGATATGCCAGCAGGGTGCAACACAGGACATCAGTTGCTTAAAGCCTCTGTTTTCAACAACAGAAAATTGTCAGCATGTCAACCGCCATCAGTTAGGAAAGTTTACTATTCCACAGACAAAATGTTGGATGATTTTTATGCAGGTTTTGACTCCTTTCATAGTAAGTGTGGGAAGACAGTACATAGAAGAACAACTGCATAACTGTATTGCTATAACAATATGGAGGTGGTGTGAGTGGTGGGGTTGAGTACTGTCACTCTGTGACTCATACTCCTCAGCAGGAGTCATAGGTTTTATTTCAAATTAAGGAAATATTGGCACACACTCTGATACATCAACAGCACTTATAATACGTGCCCCAGAGCCAAACGAACTTTTAGAAGTATTTCTGCTGCTGCTGCTGCTGCTAGAATTGGCACCTCTGATGTGTTGATGGTGTCCCCCCCAATCATTTCTGTCATTGTGCTTCAGGTGAGATCTCAGTGAGGATCTGCCTAGATGTGATCCTGCTTTCCCCCTGATCACATACTTCTTACACAGACTACAGATAGCAACATGTTTAGCTTTGGATCATGAGTGAGGTATCTCCTTTCTGTATTATTTATAGATTGAGAGGTTCCTGAGGGGCTACTACTACCACTGTGGCTAGATCTTGCTACATTTGTACTACAGCTGTCAAAGGTGCACTTACAATAAAAGAAGAAGCATAGTGGGAGTTGTGGATGCTGATGACTGGTGTAGCTGGCTACTCAGCACTAGTGTGCATGGCTGAATAGGGATAGGGCTTGTAAGCCATGATTCTGATGAGGACTGACAAGATGATTGTGTGTTTTTTGGCATCTTTTCTGTGGTGGAAGACTGAACCTTTGCCTTTTAGCTAATTTCCTGGCCATGTCATCATCTCTCTCACTCCCAACTGCATATGTATCTGAAGAAGAGGAGGATGCTGGAAGGCTATAGTCTAGATCAACATCATCATCAATAATTAGTTCAACCTTAGCATCATCCACTGCTTTTTCCTCGCTAGTTTCATATTCTTCTTGGCTTTTCAAAGTCTCAAACAATTTATTTTAACTTTTCCCCTTAGAGGGATTTTCAGAACTTTTGTTTCTACCTTCAGCAGAAAAGTGTTGTATTTGTTTGTGTCACTGTCAGATGCAGAAAACAGTTGAACTGCTACACCTTCCTGCATTATATCATAAACACTAGAATGTGACTTACTGTTGTCTTCAGTTTTCTTAGCTGCTTTATTAATTCTTAATTAATTATTGGTGGTAGTTGAACTTTTTATGTGAATTTGACAATCAGCCTCCTCAGGAAGGCAATGATGATGATGATCATCATCATTATATATTGCAGCAATCATAGCTGCAGTCGGTTTTGCACTATCACTTTACTAACATGTCCCTACACTCCTCCTAGTTCTTTCCCCCTGCCCCTAGTATGTTTGGTGGACAACTAATGTGTATTGTAACAGTGATGTACACAACAGAATTGATTGTGTGTGATATCTTGTCCTTTACAAAATATCTATTCTAGAATCTGTCTGCCTCAGTCACACTCATGTCAGGTTCCCTTTCTCTGTCACCTATCAATCAAAATTTGTTTTTATTTTTTTTTTTATTAACTTTTCCTTTCATTGTCTACAAAAAATAATAATAATAATACTCCCTGTACAACTACTTCTTCCCCTCTTAGCCTGCAGCTAGTGTCTTGAGGTTTTCAGCTGCTGCTTTCTCTCTCTCCCAATGTTACTATAGTCATTTTTTTTACTAATTATTTCTTTAAATGGACAACGTTTGCTTACTATTTGAATACCCATAGATATCTATTGATTAATTAAACCATATTTATTTGGTAAAGATCAAAATGCTAATGCATGGTTTAATTGTTTTACTGCAGGACTTTTACATTGTGTTTTTCATGACTTTTAACAATTAAAAATGGTGGTAGAGACTGATACTTAAAATGTGCATTTTCTCATTACTGGAATATGTCATTTAAAAGGCAGTAACTCATATACATAATCTCAGATAACATGTAGCATGATTTTACTCCAGAAGATGATTCATTCAGAATATATTAAATTACAATGATCTATTGTATGCAGTTCATACACTAGCATATTTTAACCATCACTGGTGATGTAATGAGGTAATGCTTGCCTGGGGTGAAGTCACAAGCCTTGTTAGAACAAATAAGATGAGGTGTAAAACATCACCATGACAACATAAACCACTTGAACATAGTGCAAGCAGAGGTGATAACTGTGCAATAGCAATAGGTGCATCTGAATAATGTACATGAGACTTAAAGTTGTATAATTAAACATATACTAAAATATAGCTTGTTGCAGTGGGATTACAATTAGTCAAATATATTTTTAACTTTTTAAGTAATTACATTTTACATCATAAATTTGCTTACTCTATATGATACAATTTTAATGAACATTAATATTTCAGGCCATAGAATGAAATAGAACAATAACTGATAGGTTACATATATGGGCCTGGTTTGATTTTAGGAAACTTAGGTAATGGTAGCTAACTCTGTGGGTGATTCTGACGCCAAAAAAACTGCACTATAGCAGACAAATTATAATGTTCATTGATTTAAATTACAGCTGTAATCCCTTCTATGTTATATATTTGCAAAGAATTGGATACCTTTTTAGCACTGAAGGTTGTAAACCCCTTTAACGTAAATGGGAATTCTGGGAAAATGTGTTTGTCCCAAAGGTGCAGTAGAATTCCTCTAGTTCTTCTATATGGGTTTTAAAGAATATGAAATGACAACCCATCATGTTCTACAACAGGACAAAACAATCTGTTTCTCTTGATTGCTTTATAATGTCTTGCACATCCCTTTGATACTGAAAAGTATCAGTTAAATATGTATAAACACTTGTGTCACAATGCTTTGGACATATCTCACTTGTCCACTGTATTACATTAACAGTGAACCTTTTTGATTTTGTATATTCTGAATGTTCATATAGAGACACTTTTATGTCTTTGGCAGTAAGCTCCCTTAATCAGTAAATTTCCAGTAAATCAGTTAATTTTCAGTAAAAGCTTTTTGCAGGGAATGTGAATGCAGGAATAGTGATACAATGTAACACGGCAGTACAGAAGTCTGCTTTCAATCTATTAAATATAGCATAGAGAGCATCAACAGCCACATGGCTAGTGTTGCACAGTCTGTGACAGAAAGCTGTCTAGAAACAGATATTCAGGGAGTGTATTCTCAGGAAAGTGAAAGTGTAAAACATTTGGTGAAAATTTTAAAAAACAACATATATATATATATATATATATATATATATATATATATATATATATACTGTATATGTGTGTGTGTGTGTGTGTGTGTGTGTGTGTGTGTGTGTGTGTGTAATTTGACTTTCTATATTATGCAGTTGCAGAATATTTAAATTAAAAAGGATGTTTACTGTCATTTTAAATAAAACTATTTGTAGATAATGGATTACTGTGAAGAAGACTTGACTGACACCATAGCAATTCATTAAATGTTCACATATGTAGGCAACAGAACACTTGGGCTGCAGAGACACTAATCATAGATCATTTATTTATATTGTCTGTCAACTTGGGATGTTTTTTGAGCCCATTAATCAGGCAATGAATACAAGGTGCATGTGTAGTTGCTACCTTTTGTGATTGCTGCCTGGTTTATATTTCAGGTCAGGGTAATAAAGAATCTGGAACCACAACATAATCTGTTTATTCAGTTGGCCCACTGAAAAAAATGAATCTCTGCTAGTAGGCAATGGTGCTGAGAGAGGCACAAGTTGATATCCTTTGATTCACATGCAAACAAAGAACAATTAAATACACAACCAACAAATGTAAACATAATACATAGTTCAGTTTTAAGCTTTGTAGACATCTTGGAACCTCACTAGGCAATACACTACTAATACCACCCCAACTCATTCTGCCATGACCCTCCTTTAGTTTTCCCATGTACACAATAACACAAAAATGATTAAACATAAATTAGCTAGTATAAGAGTTTAAAAATTGGTTATCAATCTGTCTAAATTAGTATGGAAATGGCACAGAATAGCAATATATAATGTAGAAATCAAAGTCGCCACTATAGTTCGAAGGTATATTTTTCGTATAGGGAGATTGGATGGTGAGGCCTTGCTTTAGATGGCAGATCAGTCTTAAATGCCTAATGTATAAAATAATTTAAGAAGCCATTCTTCATTAGTTTAAAAGTCATCACGTTAAATATATATATATATTTTTAGAGAATGATTATGTTTCCCCCTCTGGTGCAATTGGTTTCCTCCTGTCTTTCTACAGCTCTTTAATTCAGCTTCATTGATTGGGATAGGGGACTGCCCGATGTATAATAGACACTGATAGACACTGATACTGTCCATGTTGTTACTTTTATTTCTATGAAATGGTTTATTATATGGTCAATAAACACGGAATATGACTGCTAAAAATAAAACAAAATACCTGCTCAACAAAACCCCTTTTTTAATTCACAAGATTGTTTTTTCATCTGAATTTCAAAAACAAGGTTAGGGTTACGGTAATTAGGGTTAGGGTGGGCTTAAAAGGATAGTAATGTTTCATAATAAAAGCAGCTTTAATTAATCATCATAGTATTTGGACTTTGGAGAGTGTTATTTCAATTCTGTCAGAGTTGTAGTTCAAGAGTAATTCAATGACAAAGTGTCCCCCTCCCGCCCCTTTTACTGATGTAACACTGCTCAGCCAGAGCAGAAGGGAGGTGCCCAGGTAGACTGCAGAGAGGGACAATCTCCAATCAAGATAAGGAAAAAACCTGAAAAACTTGTCAAAGGGTGCTGGGCTTTCATTGTTCTCATAGGAAGAAGATTGTCCCCTGCTGTTATCTGTCTGGTCTATGGATTGCATTCCACATCTGAGAAGAGATGGCTTACACTAGGTAACAGGGGCGGGTGGGAAACTTTGCTTGTGAATATCTCTCAAGCCATAAAGGTTTGATAGATAAGACTTATATCGTTCTTCATGTTTTTTAATGCCTACAAAATAAAATAAAGATAAAATGAAGTATTACTATCCCTTTAAATAAGGGTTTAGGAATTAGGGTTAGAACTTAGATGATGGTGCTCAGAGAGAGGACAGGTTGTTAAAACCAAGAGTTTGATTTAAGGATTACAGTTTCAGTGTATAAGTAACCTTATGTGGCCAGCATAGCAAAAGTGACTTCACATTTTGTTAACACAGCACGGGGTGAGCAACATAAAGCCCTCCAGCTGTTGCTGGATTACAGATCTTATCGTTGGCTGTCAGAGGATGATGGGAATTGTAGCCCAGCAATAGCTATATATGGCCTCCTTTTGCCTACCCTGTTCTAGAAGGTTGCCTCCACCACTAAATTAAAGGGGAACTACCACCCCACACAATGTTTGCTTTTACTAAGTCCCCATCTGGTGACTAGCTGCTTAGTAGCGCTAGTCGGCAGGATAATTACCTTACTTAATAGATTTCTCCCCTCTTCCATGGGCGACAGGCAGGACGGAGCACGGACACCTTCCCATTGTGACGTCCGTGCGCCTGCGCTGTCAGTCCCAGCCGGAGCCAAATGGCTCCTAGCAACGCCTCCTAGACCCGGCTGGGACTGACAGCGCAGACGCGCGGACGTCACAATGGCAAGATGTCCACTCTCCGTCCTGTGTGTCGTCCATGGAAGAGGGGAGAAATCTATTAAGTAAGGTAATTATTCTGGTGCCTAGTGCTACTAAGCAGCTAGTCACCAGATGGGGACTTAGTAAAGGTAACCATTGTGTGGAGTGGTAGTTCCCCTTTAAAATCTAGCTGTGGGGGCTATGGAATGCTTTCATTGCCAGATTTAAAAAAGTTATAATCATAAATACCTAATGTATTTATTTGTTTGTTTGTATTACTGTACCAACGCAAGTTCCAGGACTTTTACATACCAGAGATGAAGCTAATTTTATAAACAAAATAATGTATACTTTCAAGGTACTGTTCAGAAGGCCTGATTTAAGAATAGCACACTATAAAGTGATTACTAAATAAATGAATATCTTGAAAGTGTTGTTGATTCCTAGGAGGTTTAGTATCACATGTATCATGAAAATAGAATCACCTACTTCAAAATTTGATTAGCATAATATGTATGACACATAAGCCTTTTCTCCACTATGTTCCAGTTACTTTTATCCTGAGCTAATAACGCTGAGTCTCTCTGACAGCATTGATATTGGAATAGACTTTGTACAAATGTAGGATTTAGATTTTACTCCCTCTTACTAACTGGAACATTCTCTTTTTTTGTCCTTGATAAAATGTGTTTCATTCTCATCTATCACTCTTGACAAACATTATACAGATGCATCCCACATTTCACAGTTAGTAATTAGGCTCTACTATGGCTTAAGTCTCATTTTCCTAGACAATATCATAAGGATTTATCATTATTATGTACTAAGATTTATTCTGTTTATTCTGTGCAATCATAGTTAAAAATGTATTTTTGATAGTGATACTATGAGAATAGAAATAAACATGACTAGTGCTAAAAGCACCTGATTTATCAACTGCTAAATGGCATTTCAAGAGGAAAAATTGCCAGCTTAAAAGGATAGTAATGCTTCATAATAAAAGCAGCTCTAATTAATCATCATAGTATTTGGGCATTGGAGAGTGTTATGTCAATTCTGTCAGAGTTGTAGTTTAAGAGTAATTGAATGATAAAGTATCTCTCCTCCCGCCCCGTTTACTGATGTAACACTGCTCACCTCAGAGTAGCAGGGAGGTGCCCAGATAGATTGCAGAGAGGGACAATCTTCAGTTACGATAAGGGAAAAAGCTGAAAAACCTGTCAAGGGGGGCAGGGCTTTCATTGGTCTCACAGTAAGAAGATTGTCTCTTGCTGTGAGCTGTCTGAGCAAGCAACCAGATTCCACATCTGAGGTGAGCAGTGTTACACCAGGTAAAAGGGGCAGGAGGGGAATACTTTATCATTCAATTACTCTTAAACTACAACTCTAACATTACTTAAATAACACTCTCAATGGCCCAAATACTATGAAGATTAATTGGAGCTGCTCTTTTTGTGAAACATCACTTTAACATCCGTGGCTTGACACCCAGATTTACTTTAAGCCACAACTTTGATGAGTATACCCCCAAAGGGATTAAGGATGGTACAGCATTGCTATCTACGTCATAGAGCACCCCTCTTCTCCCCATACAGTCGTCAATATATTTCATATCAATGTGTTGGGGATGTTTCTAACATTCATGAGGTTAAATCATTCTCTAGGATGTTTTGCAAAATGAATGGTTTGTGGGTCAATTCATACATTTCAACAAATTGGACTGCAGGAAAAGTGATCATGTTAGGTGGAGCACTAATGTGTGATAAACAGGTAACAAAGAGAAATAACTTCTCCTATGTGAGGAACTCCCCTATTCCTATGGTATTCTGTGGAGCCTTTTCACTTAGCTCTTTCAAGTTTGCCAGTTGTTTGTGCATAAGCATCATAGAATACAATAGGAATTGGAGAGTTTATCACACTGGAGAAACAATCTCTTCTTTATTACACATTAGTGCACTGAGGTATGATATAGGCAAATAACTTCTCCAGTGTGATAAATTATTCATTACTTATGATATACTCTGGTATTCTCCAACGTGAATATTCTTAGTACATAAGCTCTGAAAAATAGCTTAATAAGACAAGTTATTCTTCTCTATTACCTCTTATCACACATTAGTGCATCCCCCATATGATCACTTTTCCTGCAGCCTTTTTGTTGAAACATTGTATGAATTGACTCTCTTAAACTTCTTTAGTGTCACACTGGAGAAGTTATGTCTTCTTTTAATCTCTTTTAACATCTTACTATATTAACCCCCCCAGAAAGTAGACACGTGTCAATTAGAATAATATACTCTGGGTAGATAGGCAGAAAGGAACAGACTAGGATGTAGAAACTTGACGGAGATATGCACTGTAGAATAAAAGACTACTTTTAACATGTTGAATATGTAATGGTAGTATGCCCCAAACTGGTTGTACAAATCATTACTTTTGGGGTACTTCTGAGAACCAGGAGCTAAACTGAACCAAGGGAGATTTGCTCATGTTTAAGGATGGGCAAAACTTTTTTGCCTCAAAAGCCAGTCATGCAAAACACGGCACTTCCTGCCTTCCACAGGAATTCCAGTGAAAAGTGTAATTCCTTCATGAGGAGTTTCCACCATGTATTCCTGCCATGCTTGTTATCCAGTAAAAAAAAGGATGACTTCACCACATGATGTCAGTCTGTATTTTGGAAAAAGAGAGATATGGGAAGATGATGACATTTGGTGCTTGCTAGTGTAGAGGAAGGCTGGAAAAGAGGAGTTGAAGTTGCTTGATTTAGGGGTATTAGGTGGTAACTACGGTACTTGGTCTCTGGACCGGTGGGATGTGGTTAGAGTGGTTATGAAGGGTCAAAGTAAAATTTTAAAAATACTTTTTCACAAATAGATGATAGTGAAAGTCAAACAGGCAAGTGATTATTCCTCTAAGTGTAGTATTAGATCAATTAATTAAAATACAAAAAATCAATCAAATTGAATATGTACACAAAAGTATAAAACAAACATGTAAAAGAGGATACAGGATATAATAACATAGACCTCAAACTTTCAAGGTGGGGAGGTGATCAAGATTGAAGGCTTCATTAATTGTACAATAGAATATGTGATATATGTTGCAATGTCCATGTAAACTACAATATGTAGGAAGTTCTATAAGCTCAATAAAAGAGTGATTTTTAGAGCATAGATAGAACATTTGAAAGGGAATTTTAAACATAGTGTGGCAAGACATTTTTCACAACACCATAACATAGAGACGGAGGGGTTATGATTGTTTGTAATAGACTGAATCCCCCCTCAGATGAGAGAAGTAGAACGGTTCAGTAAGTCGCCGAGACAAACGTACAAGATTTTCAAATTAGAGACCCTGAGTCCTAAAGGACTAGACAAGGAATTAGATCTTTGCTGTAGTACACAGAAATATATTCTGGACACCTAACCAGAGATCTAGTACTACCTTCCTCTTTCTGTCTTTGGTGTGTTTTTTAGTCATTTTTGGTCCCTTCCATTTCAGATGGCTTTGCATAGAGGGTATATGGGAACTAAGGATTGATATCTACGGAATCAATTAGAGTAATATGTTAGATGCTCCAGCTACCCAAATTTCCTATGTCAATGTCCTGTTATCCATCAACAATGATGTATATGTCAGCTTTAGCAAACTGTTTTGCTCCCTGAGTGTGTATAAACATAAAAGATCAATATGGGCTATACATTGTTTCTATAATAGTTTTTTAACACATATAATCACATCATTTAATCACACATTATGAGGCAACAGGCTAGTTAACAACTATATATCAATATTAGTTACAGGGATGATGAGTTTTATTGAGTGACATATATTGAGTAGCACAGGGTAATCTGATACTAATTTTCATACACATATTTTGGGTTGTAATCAAATAATGCTCCTTCCAACCATGAGCCCAAATATATGAATAACTAATTTTCCAATCATGGTTTTGAGATTTGCAGTGTAGCCATGAGAATCCATTCGGATACACTGAAGTCTCCACTGCCCGTATTAGGGTAAGTCACAACTACGTTATTTCATACACTTGTTTCATAATAATATACACATGTATTGGTACTAGTAATAGGAACCTGGGTAACAAGTGGTATTTGGTCTCAATTATTTAATTTGTAATTCTTTGATGTCTCTATTTGGTGGTATACACATATATGGGTTGCCATGCTGGTTTAAATCAAAATTGATAGGCTTTCCTTAAGAGGTGTTTCCCTGGCATTAATGCCATTATCAAACATCAAGCAAATTTTCGTGTGTGAATGATAGTGATATATGGATAAGAACGTATGTTTTTCATTTTTTTCAATTTTAGGCTTCATTCATCACTGCTTTAAGTTGTTATAAAGGTCTAAACCCATTTTTAATGCTATTCTTGGGATGGTGGAGACCTAATATACTTGTGGATATGTGTATTCAATTTGCTTACATTGTTAACTAGATGTGTTTGCTCAATTAAATTGTTTAGTGACGGACAGAGAGGATAGATACAATACTTCACTCCAGAAGAAGGTGCTGTTCTGTGCCGACATGCATTGAGGTCTATACTGGGAACAATGAGTTGTTTGTGTGTATCCACCATGTGGAGGACCAGAGACTGTTTGAGGACTGTTTGAGTGGAGAAATCATGAGTCGCAACCCAGGGAGAGTGAGAGCTGCACAGAAAATGAGAGGGCCATTGCACTTATTTGCATTTAAGCTCTTCATTTAATCCACCTTGCTTGATTATCTCTCCTCTGGACATTTTCTTTTTTATTTTATGTATGGTATTTGTATCATTGCTTGCTTTCCTCTCTCTCCTTCTGGACACTTGCATTAGTCACAACATATATTGTTACTGTTTCACCTGGTCTTACTGTTTAGCATCCATATATTCATACTGCATTATAGGTGTGATTCTTTTGGAGACCCATCTCAGAGCTCAATGTCAGTCACATTGGTGGTATTTGTTATTATCAGATGATTGTAGATTTTTACCTAGTATCTAGTCATGATAGGTGTGCCCAAAACATTATTATATGTTGCATCTTATTTTATGTGTTTTGTTTTATACTTTTGAGTACATATTCAATTTGATTGATTTTCTATATTTTAATAAATTGGTATTTGTTATTATCAGATGATTGTAGATTTTTGCCCTACCATATTTACAGTATTTAGTAAACAGTGATAGACAGAAAATCCTCTATTCAAAAATTGTAAAATAGAAGTATATACTTCCATTAGTTTTCATTATTCTCCCCAGTAATCCAATAAAGGGGATCCTTTTACCTTGAATATCTTTCGAACTACAGAACAGTAAGTTATTAATCTTAATTATGCATGTTATAAAAACAGTAGCGATGACTAAGAGCTAAACTTTATTAGAGACATTACTATCACTTTAAAGGGATAGTAATACTTAGTTTTATCTTTATTTTATTTTGTAGGCATTAAAAAACATGAAGAACGATATAAGTCTTATCTCTCAAACCATTATGGTTTGAGAGGTATTCACAAGCAAAGTTTCCCCTCCTGCCCCTTTTACCTAGTGTAAGCCATCTCTTCTCAGATGTGGAATGCAGTCCATAGACCCGACAGATAGCAGCAGGGGACAATTTTCTTCCTATGGGAACAATGAAAGCCCCGCCCCCCTTGACAAGTTTTTCAGGTTTTTCCCTTATCTTAATTGAAGATTGTCCCTCTCTGCAATCTACCTGGGCACCTCCCTTCTGCTCTGGCTAAGCAGTGTTACATCAGTAAAAGGGGTGGGAGGGAGATACTTTGTCATTGAATTACTCTTGAACTACAACTCTGACAGAATTAAAATAACACTCTCCAAGTTCCAAATACTATGATGATTAATTAGAGCTGTTTTTATTATGAAACATTACTATCCCTTTCACACACCAATGAGTTGGTACATAAGGTTTGTATTTAGAAATAAATTAATACTTTCAACAACAGAATAATTTGCAGTATATTTCCCTTCAATGTCATACATTACATGGTTAAGGGAAATCCCATTTACCATTGTCAGAGCCAGAAAGATATGTTTTCCACTTGGACTCAAAATTGGAAATGGCATCGACAGTCTGTTCCCTTACACTGTCTTACACTGGTTACGTTTGGAGAACATCTAGCAAAGATAGGCCTTGGTTTACAGAAGAAGGGAGGAAGGAAGTTGATCCCAATTACCCCAAAATTTGGTGTGACTGACTTGCAAGACACAGGCAGCTGGGCTCCAATTTGCTTGCTGATCTTGCTCTTATTGTCTTTGTGCTGGGGAAGTCTGAGGAATGAAGTTGTTGATTTTGTTTATATATATATATATATATATATATATATATATATATAATTTTATACTTTTTTTACAGACTGTGATAATATATGGTGGACAACTTAAAAATTAAAAAATAAATAAACAAATAAATATATTAGGTGACAGACAGCTGACTGGGAGCCTGACGTGAGATGTGTGACTGAGGCAGACTTGATAGATAGCAGACTATATTGAAAATTTTGTTGAGGGCTAAGGCAAGATATCACAGTCCATCAACTGTATACTGTAGACAGTAAAAACACACACACAGTAGTTGAGTAATGTCTACTAAATGCACAAGGGGCAGGGAAAGGGGAAAAGGTGGAGCAGTGCAGGTACTTGGGAGTAAAGTGGTAGTTCAAAAACTAACTGAAACCATGATTGCTGCAGAGTGTGCAATAAATGATGATGATCCCTCTTCTCCCAGGAGGATGCAATTTGTTAAGGTCCCGCCAAAAGTTCCACCACCACCAGCACCGATATAAGAAAACAACTGAAGATGATCACGAGTCACATTCTAGTGTGATGATGGCAATGGCATAATGGAGAAAGGTGTAGCAGCTAAACACACTGCTGCATCTGACAGTGTGTCAAACAAGCACAAAAACACCTGTCCTCAAAGTAGTAGCGAACTTTGTGAAAGTAAAAGTAAGAAGAAGAAGGATAGCTTACATTTGACACAAACATGATAATGGTAAAAAACTGCTGTAGGAAGATATATATACTAGTCCCCCACCACCATTATCATACACATCTGCCACATTGCAGGTTGGACTTTTCTTGTATTGACAACATCATGAATGTCACTCATTTTTCAAGGTATATGTAGCTGTTGGACTCCCCGATTTGACTTTCAGATAATTATTTTGCCGCTGCAGCACTCAGAAGAAGTAATATTGTGGTGGGAAAAGTTGCACCATAGGTAACATGGGGAGAAAAATGGAGAAAAGGAGAAAACTTTTGTGAAAAAAGTTTCACAGAAAGTCATGCAGGAAATGTTTCTCACTTTACTCTCTAGCATTTAGGTAGATACAATGTCCATTTAAATCATTAGAAATGCCCTCCTAGTGTCCAGTTGGTTTGCTCAAGAATTGCACTTTTTAATCTTAATGAATATGGTAGATAGTGTATATCACAATAATGTATATTTGTTGTTGTATAGTGTTCATTCACTAGTGAAAGCTAGCTCATTGACACTTCGATCTCCCTAGGCTCATTTTTGTCTTCTCACTCTTTACTAACAGGTTACATTTACACCATTGCTTTAAAAGTAGGTAAAAGTAAAAGGGAGATGATATTTTACTTGTTCCAGTGTGACAGAAATACTTGAGTGCTATAGTTGATTGTGATTGCTCTAGACTGTAGCATACTGATAACAGTACGATATTCACACCTATAAAATCACTTCTCGTTTATCTAATAAATAGGGTTCTTTTCTAGATTAATTATCCCTCATAGTTTTACAACTGTGCATATACTGTATATCTTATAATCAAAATTATTGAAAAACTCTGTACTGATATACACCATTTATTATAACTCAGATAATATCTATGTCCATTAAATTATGGCAAGTTAACAGTGCAGGCCTTTTAGGTAAATCCTATGTTATTAAATGAAGCCTGCCTATCAAGCAGATATTTTTAGACACAATCATCAATCATTCCTGTTGAATAAAACAGGATGGTTGAAATATTTGCACTAGAGAGATATTCTCCCTTCATGATAAATCTAGGTACATTTATTAGAAATCATCAAAAATCTAATTTACAGCATACTTCTTATTCAGTCTATATTTCATGCGACATTTAATGCATTATGTATTTTCTTGCATAATTTTCACATTATGTCTCAAGGACACGAAAGGATCTACTGCATGAAATTTCACACAATTTTACATGAAAAATAAATATGCATTAAATTATGATTTGTTTTAGTCCTGGTTGTTTATTTATAATATGTTGGCCTGGATTGCAGTTATAATATATGTGGCTAGCCTAGTAATAAAAGGAAGACAGGAAAATTGGCATTGAACCAGACTGAGTACCTTATAGTAGCTTGTTTCAAACCAAACTTAGACTAACTTGTTACAGGATAAAAACATTTAATACAAACATTTTCAGTTTTCCATACTGGAATAGCAACCTAGAACACAGATTCCGCAGCGCTTTACACTCATATTGGTTCCTGTCCCCATTGGGGCTCACAAGCCACTGTGGCTCAGTGGTTAGCACTGTTGCCTTGCAGCGCTGGGGTCCTGGGTTCAAGTCCCACCAAGAACAACATCTGCAATGAGTTTGTATGTTCTCACTGTGTTTGCATGGGTTTTCTCCGGGTACTCCGGTTTCCTCCCACACTCCAAAAACATACTGATAGGTGAATTTAGATTGTGAGCCCCAATGGGGACAGGAACCAATATGAGTGTAAAGCGCTGCGGAATCTGTGTGCGCTATATAAATAAAGGATTATTATTATTAAATGTCAGGCAGGAAACCACTCAAACATCTTTCCATAGTGACGCCTGCGCTCCTGCACATGGGGCCATGTTACTAAGGGGTGGCAGTTCTGCTTTAGCCATCCAACTGGCTAATTAATCTAAATATCAAATAGTAGTAGTGTTACATTACATTTTATACTTGGGGTATGGTTAAAGCTTGTGAACCAGTTGCTATTCCAGTATGGAAAACTGAAAATGTTTGTATTAAATGTTTTTATCCTGTAACAAGTTAGTCTAAGTTTGGTTTGTGTGAATCGGTTCTGTCGATTTTGGAATTCGGACAAATAAGAGTCATTTGGCGTCATTCGGACCGTCTGAAAGGAAAAAGTTGTTTGTTTTTTTAAAACCGACTCCGAACAGCCATGGTCCAAAATGTCGTCGAAAATTTCAGAAATTTTGCAATGACTACCCACGCGCAGTACTTTCCCTCCATACTTTCCCTCCCTCTATAGTCCAATTTGCTTCTTCGTTTAATTAATGATGGGGGTTGGACCAATGACACATCAGACACCCAGACAGCCTGCATTTTCTGTTAGTCCTTTGTTGGAGCTCAGAAAGAGCAGAAGGAGATAGAGAGTGTCCAGTTGTTGTGTAGGCAGGCAAGTAGCATAGGCAGGCAGCCAGCATTAGTATCTTATAGCCACTGCAAGGGAGAGTCATCTTTGTTCCTATGCAAAATATAAAAAATATTAGGAACTAGTTTTAATAGTTTTCAAAGTGACACAGCCAGTCTCGCAGTTGTGTAGACAGGTAAGCAGGCCTAGTACCTTATTGCCACCACAAGGGAGAGTAATTCTTTAAAGTATGTTAATTTCGGCCAAATAATTCGGAATGTTGCTGAATTTCGTCCAAGTGGTCTGGTCCCAAATCCGGATCCTCCGAATGACAAAAAAAAAATGTAATCTGAAATTTAATTTTACCAAAAACCAACTGGCAAAGTCAACTCAACCTTTCACCCTTCTAAGGTAGATAAAATGATTCTAGGACATACTTGAAAATAAGAGACAATCTCAATATATTCTTTCTGGTAAAATGCTTTCACAAAAAAAGTATTAACTCCTTAGTGACTAGAATAGCAGTACACAGGGACACATGGCCATTAGTTTTAGTTAGTATAGATTTAGGGTTTACTGTTCCTTTAAATTTGGAAAAAAAAAGAAAAAAACAGAAGAAATATAGAGAAAAGTAGAGTGGTGGAGATTGTTGGATGACTTTTCCAAAATGTTTTTCTAAGCAAAAAAGATATTATTTTTGTCAAACTCAAGTGCTCAAGCATATAGGAGTTAGGTAATGCAGAGAACAAATATAACATAGCATAATTACATATCAAAACAAAACATAAAGGGTCATATGTTCAAAGAAGTAGCGAAATAGCTTTTGTGGCATGTAACGACTTTTCAAAATACAGTGTCGTTGGGATCATTAATATTTTCAGAGAGTGTCGGTTGTGATTGGAAATATGACGTTTGTCCTGACTGAAATTGTTGTATGTAATGACAAAAAAGTCTTAAAAAATGTCTTAACTAACGACAAAAATGTCTTAACTAATGAAAAATGTCTTAAAAAATGTCTTACCTAAAGACAAAAATTCTCACATTCAGAACTACACATTCCCTCCACTTTTTTCTTAATGTACAAATTTTGTCGTTAGTTACAACAAATTTTCTTTTCCTCTATATGACACTGGAGAATAGTTTAGCCATGCCCTTGCCCCGCCCCTTTGCCCTTGCCCTTTTTTTGTCATATACTGTATAGAAAATATTCAGTTCATGCATACAATTACTTATTTTTGTCTTTCATACGACATTTTTTTGTCGTTATCCCTTTGAACATATGGCCCAAAGCTTTATTTTTGCAGCACTGGTCCTTCAAAAAAATAAGCAATGCATATAAATGAATTGCAATAAGATACAATGTATTAGAATATAGTGAATTGTCAGAGCTGCTGTGGCATATTCATGAACGTTTCCATCATCACAGAGCATTTTTTCTTTTTGAATCTCCTGGATTTCCAATTATTCATGCTTAGGTATATTATAGCGATATTTAGCAGTCTCTTTGCTTTTGCATCATTTAGGAATTACTGTAAGTACAGAAATTATTAATCATCCAGCACACATGCCAATAGGATTACTTGAGAGTGGAATTTGTTTAGTATGTTATCAATTGAGGTTATGGGAAGAGAAAAAGTCACACCATACTGAATACCGTACACCCTTTTTTGTATACTTACATGTCTAAAATAGATAAGAAACCCTGTGTCTGACAAATAATCCCAAACTTACAAGGCTTTGATTGCATTACCACAATTCTATGTACCTATATGCAGTTACTTTTTAGATTCCAGACCCATGTAATTATGAATTCCATACCTTATACTTGCTGATTCTTTTCACAGCTTATATAGAGAAGCACAGGCTTGAAATGCATTAGTTAATCAACCTAACCACAGCATTTTCACCTCTATGGTCTCATCAGTATGACTGACTCATGCTAGTAATTTTGATAAAATGCAGTATGCCAGACAACACTTTATCATTATGGTGAGCAAAAATGGGCTGAAAATGCACCAATCATACATTGTACAATATCTGTATAACAATAACCATGTGTTTACATGTCTGAAATAGATTAGAAAAACTGTCTATTGCATTCCTAGGACATAGTATAACATTATACACTGGAAAGCATGCAGTGAAGTATGCTTTTAGATTCCAGACACACATAAATATGGTTTATTAACCCTTTAAGGAGTGGATTAAACTTAAGGACCGCATAGATGAGGTTCGGTGCCCCAGCACACGACTGGTGACGTGTACCTATGTGCTGAACGGGGGTCTGAGAGAGACCGCTCCAGTCTTGGATCAGTCAGTTTCAGACCCTGCTAGTGCTTACAGTCCTACTGCAGGATCATTGTAAACACAAAATAGGTGACGTGCCAGGACCATCACCGGTCCTTTAGGCAAGGAAACCGGTAACGGTCCTGACACGTCACCAGTCCTTAAGAGGTAAAGTTATTTATAGGGTTTTGTAATGAAGAAGGTTACTAAATTATCTGATTTAATCTGCATATTAACTTGTGGGTTTCTGAGAAAGAAACAGAAACAGTATTACTTTTGGATTCTTTGCTGGAGACAGGATTTCTGACCTGCTGGTATGGGACAGTTCTCTCTACATATTTTATGATTTTTCTAATATGTTATACTTTTTATATTATATTTTTATTTTTTTATTATATTTGTATATTTGGAGGGCAAGTGTAACAATCATCTAGCTGGGGTTTCTTTATTTGGTTATATTATTTGTATTAAGTAGACTGGCACCCATGTTTCTTTAGAATCAGCCCCCAAATGGACTATTGAGAATTCATATTACTCATATCCTAATACTGTAAATCCCACACCATTTATAACTAATCTATAAAACTGGATTACAAACAGTCATTGTAAAGAATATATTTTTAGAAGTTCAAGTGAAACACTTGTTGAAATTAGATTCTATGATTCTATAGAAAAGAAAATGCATTGGATAGCAATATCAATTAGTCAGAAACGGCCAATAATAATTCAAAGAGATAGAAGCAAACCCACACTCACGCATGCTCATACCTCACATGTTGACCCTTGACTGACAGGACAAGATCATATATCAGGATAATCCATCATATATTATACTGATCAATCTTATCAGCTACAATTTTGTTTGATAAGAATAAGGGGTACCACACACTCACACATATCAAAAGTACATATATTTCATCCTAACTGAGAAAGGCAGAACACTCTAAGCCTGAACATATGTAATTCTCCTTTAACTATGCTCATCAGGCTAATTTCATTTCATAGACCAATGGTCTATCCTCACTTACTAGGCATCATATTGTTGAATGAATTAATGAATATGTTTATTTATATAGCTCCACAAGTACACGCAGAGCTTTACAATTTAAGGGTTTAGACAACACAGGGTTGCAAGTACTTTGCAAGCTGAAACATTGAAAGTGAGGTCAGTGCCTTCTAGCATGTTTAAGTTTTCTTAAGGAGGTGTAGTTTCAAGTGTGACTTTAAGACCATAAGGGAGGTGCAGTGGCACAGGGTGGAAGGTAGAGTATTCCATAGAGCAATGGGAGAAAAATATTTGGTATATGAGAGGGCTGTAGGCACAAATGTAGCTGAGAGAAGACTGTCATTGGCTGATTGTAAGTGGAGGGATGGGGTATATAACAGGGGATCAGAGTGTAACTGTATGAAGGGGTAGAGGAGAGAAGGGTCTTGAATGAGAGAAGCAAAATTTTGTACGATTTCTGGAGTTTGATAGGCAGCCATTGAAGAGATTTGAAGAGGATCTGGGCAGGGACAAACCTAGTTGACAATATGGTTATTTGTGCTGCAGCGTTCTGTATGGATTGAAGAGGATGGATTTGGGAGGCAGGATGCCCAGAGAGAGGAGGATTACAGTAGTCCATGTAGGAAAGAATGACTGCTTGTGCAAGAACTGTAGCTGCAGAGGAACAGAGGAAGGGATGGATTTCATCTATTTTACCAAAGAGAAACAGGTAGGATTAAACAATGGTATTAAAGTAAGAAAAGAATGAAAGAGTCAATTATCATCCCTAGATACTGTGATTCTGACACTGAATTTATGGTGGTGCCATTTGCACTTTAGCTCAGTTTTAGACATATTGAGCTTAAGGTGCCTATGAGCCATCCGGTCTGAGATAGCCAAGAGACAAGGTGCAGATAAGTAAAGCTGGGTGTCTTCTGCATAGAGGCAATATTTGAGTCCCAGAACAGAACCTTGGGGAACACCAACAGAGGTGGATGGGAGAAGATGAAGAGGTGGAATAGAAGACTCTGAAGGTTCAGTCAGTTAGATAAGAGGATAGCCAGTCCAGTGCTAAATTACGGATTCCTAAGGAGTTAAGAATTTGGAAGGAGAGAGCATAATCAACAGTGGCAAAAGCAGCTGAGAGATCAAGCAGGATAAGTATTGAATATTGACCTTTTGATTTGGCAGTGTGAAGATCATTGACCACTCTTGTAAGAGCAGTTTCAGTGGCATGAGCTGTGAGAAAGCCAGAATGTGAAGGGTCGAGCAAGTTGAGCATGTTAAGAACTTCAAGCAGGCGGGAGTAGGCTAGGCATTCCAAGAGCTTAGAGGCAAAAGGAGGGAAAACATTCAGTAGCTAGAGGGTGTTGTATTGTCAAAGAAATTGTTCTTCAGGTTGGTTGTTACTATGGCATGTTTAAAGTCGATGTTGGGATCCCTTTGTGGGGAAAGACCAACTGTCACATGTAGGAAGTGTAAAAATCTGAGACCTTTAATTAAAACTGAATAATTTATAAAGAGACATTTGAACTGGTTAAAATCTTGAAGACCAAAAGGTAACTGCCAATTTAGCAACCATCAAGCTTGTAAAAAGATGCTAAGACAGGACTTGTTATTTCTTGATATGATATAAATGTGAGGGATCTAATAACATGTTGGACTAATTATTTGGGCTTTGCTTTGTAATATTCATGTAGCAGATTTTACATAGCATAAACTGTCCTTGCTTTGAAAGAGAGGATACTGGAGCAGAATAAGTAAAGGAGAAACTACCATTAGATTGTTACTAAACTATAATGTATGTGACTTGAGAGAATTTGCGTTAGCAAAAGAGGTGGTAACGGGAATACTCATTTGCTCCAATGTGAGTCTAGATGGATAAAGAACCTTTAGGGTTAAATGATAACAATGATTTTTCAGCATTTTCACTGTAGGCTTGTTTATGTTGTTTTATGTCTTACAATTGGATTATTTTATAATATGTATCTATGCACCGTGGATCCTGAGCAGGTTTGATGTTTGATGTTTAACTGCTGTTACTTTAAGTACACACACGGTGGTGGTGACTCATTAAATCTGCCTGGGAAAAGAGGCATATTGTCCTATTAGGCCTTGACAAATCGTCTATGAGATGCAAAACAAGTGTGTGTCCCCCACTGTCCTGTTAGATACACTACTAACAGAATGATGCAGAAGAATAAAAATCTGAGTTAAAGAATGAGTGCCTGCTCATTTTCTTCCCAGTACCAAATAATCATTTGATACTGGGCTAAAGGGCCATTGCAAAGCCTTCCATATCGATAAAATATAGATAAATATTGCTCTGTTATTTTTCTTCAAGTGGTCTCCTCTACATGACACTAGAAATTAGTTAACATATGGTATTACTTATGCAAACGAAGCAGACGTAGAAGACCATTTCAGTGAAAGATTTCTTTTTTATTAACGTGATCTTGGCTGTGCTGCAGAGCCACCTGAAAGTCATACAACAGGCTTCCCTTCAGTCAGCTAGAATGCTGACTACAGGGAAGGGTGAGGGAGAGGGCAAGTTTAGGAGCGATTATCTCTCAAACCATAAAGGTTTGAGAGATGACACTGGGGGCAATACATTTATTTTTAATATGACTTTAATATAGGGATTAGTAATAATTAAGTATTACTATCCCTTTAAGGACCGCAAAGACGAGATTCAGCGCTCCAGCACACATGACTGGTGACGTGTACCTATGTGCTGAACGGGGGTCTGAGAGAGACCGCTCCAGTCTTGGATCAGTCAGTTTCAGACCCTGCTAGTGCTTACAGTCCTCCTGCAGAACTGCTGTAATCACAAAATAGGTGACGAGCCAGGACCGTCACTGGTCCTTTAGGCAAGGAAACCAGTAACGGTCCTGACACGTCACCAGGGTTTTGGAATGAAGAAGGTTACTACGCTATCTGATTTAATTTGCATATTAACTTGTGGGATTCTGAGAAAGAAATAGAAACAGTATTACTTCTACTCTACTGCTGATACTGGGCTAAAGGGCCATCGCAAAGCCTTGCATAACAATAAAATATAAATAAATAATGCTCTGTTTGTTATTTTTCTTCAAGTGGTCTCCTCTACATGACACTAGAAATTAGTTAACATTTGGTAGTGCTTATGATTATGAGCCGTAACATTATTTTCTAAGTTAGATGTAATGTAGCTTGAGTTGCATAACTTTTCACATCAGTCTTGTTTTCAAGCAATTAATTGGAGAAGAAAAATAGAAAATGTGTTAGAAACAATTGAGTCAGTTTTGCATAATGAGTGTTTTGACAGTGTATTAGGCTAAACATGTAGATATATTTTAAACTGTTAATGCAAAAAATGACAAAAGATTAGGCTTGTAAAGCTTTAAAAATATAGTAATACTTATTATGGTTTCTTCCGCTGCAAGCAGATGAATTATTCAAAGGCATTAGAGTACAAAATAGATTTTCTGTAAAAACGTGTGTGCAAGGTTTTTTTTTTAGGCTCTTTTGGAGACATTGACTCTACTGTGTCGTGAAGTCTTTGGTCACTGACCAGAGACTCATCCTATATAATAATTCGCTAAATCGTGTGTAACGCCCGACATGCGCAGTAGACACTGCTGAGTGTGCGGCAGTCACGCGCAGTAGAGACTGCCCGCGCCGCAGCTGATACAGAGCTGGGCGCTCCGAAGGAGCGTCCTGCTCTGTATCAGCCGCGGCGTGGGCAGTCTCTACTGCGCGTGACTGCCCCGCCACCGGCTGCCAGAGTCACTGTGGCCCGTGTAACAGGCTGTTCAACTAGTTATCTCACATAAATGCCCTTTTTTACTCTTTTTTGATGAATTTCCACCAGATAGAAAATACATTAAAATGTCCTCTTTCCCTAATGCCAATAAAATTCTAATGAGAACTTCCACCTATCCTTTCTATGGCTGTGAGAATTCTCACTGCAATACTGTCACTGTCAGAGTCATTGTCTGCAAATCCACCCATAATTCCCACAACTGCCTACTATCAATACTCAAATCAAGCAACACTACATTTCACAATTTGCTTGTCTGCCTCTACACTAGCTAGCTTCATAATTTAACCTAATTTCTCATTGTTCCTCAAGCACTGCAGTGTACATTTTTATAGTAAGGTACAGAGTAAACATGTTAACTTCACAATCAGTAGCTTTCAAATTGCATTAAAGGATAAAGTACACAGCAGCAGGTGAAATGCCAGAGCCCAGCACATGCAGTATTTGCTCTTGTTCTTTCTCTCCGGATGAATGAGTGAGTGTGTGTGTGTGTGTGTGTAAGAGAGTACGTCAAGCTGTACCTGCTGTCTGTCTTGTTTTGAATGTATGATGTATTATGTCTGTCCGTGTAGCATCTGTCTCTCGGTCTCAGTCATGATTCAGCTCATGTAGGATCACCAGCCTGTCATACTGTCGCTGTCACTTATCAGCCAAAATGTTTTATGTTTTTTTCATTTCACTTTAACTCACCTTTCTTAGATTTCCCTATTGCACTGATATTAATGTACAGTTCAGTAGATATTTACACTTCTTTCATATGTTATTATATGCTAATTGTGGTACCCATGCAGTACCAGTGATGCTTTCATATACTAATTAAGTGTAATGAAGTCTTTTCAGTGACATTTCTTATGCTAATGAAGCTCTGTGCAGGACCAGAGTACGTTGGGATAGTAGTGTTTGCAAGAGGGCCAATATCTTGGTTTTAAATATTGTTTATTATATTGTCTGTTAATTTTAATAAATATCAATCCATATATTAAACGGCCTCCTTAGATTACAACCATTTATTGACAACTGAAGATCGAAGCAATAATCTCCGGAGGAGGGGTAAGAGATATCATAAGGTGGTGCCAGAGGAGAAACCGGGGAGAGCGACCAGTACTGGAGGTCTGATCCAGTAAAAGCTGGAATCCTAGAGGCGGCAGTATCCTCAACAAAGAGTAAGTACCCATATTAAAGCGAAAGAGGGAAGAAGGGCTAATGTTGAAAGACCAATCGAATCACACTTAGAGGGATGTTTTAAGCAGTCCCTTTTTTCTTATGTTTTCTTTCAGGACCAGAAAATGTTCAGTTTCACTTTTCCCAGAAATAAAAGCATGAATATCTCCTAAATTAGGTATCCTATTGAAATGTCACCCACTATTTGGCGAACAACAAAACAACACGATAAAATTGCCATCTCCATTAAAAGGGTGATATCAGAATGTCGCCCACATCAAAAGGGAACATTCTGTCACAGGCTTAAGTGCCTCGCACATGTCTTTGCTTAAAGTCTTTTAATTCTGCCCATATCCCAGTCTTCTTCTGATGCGGGCTTTTGACTCAATGCAATGAAACGCATTTATAACAGAGGGTTAGTCTGATAGAAATGTACCTATTTATTACTCTACAAAATCATGGTATTAAGGGTTAAGATTCATAATCTCGCTCCTTAATGCATACCCTCCATCTGTGCCTTAACACTTTGCGTGCCAGAGAGGTCTGCAGTGCTTTGGGTACCTCTCTCCTGTTCAAAGGGTAAACATAAAGTTGTTTTTCTGATGCAAGCTTGTGACTGGAAGAGGGCATCTTAATCTTTGAGTGCCTGAGGGGTCTGCAATGCATTGATTTGCTATGCGTTGCAGTCCCCTCTGGCACTCAATGGACTAAGGCACAGATGGAGGGTATACATGTAGGAGTGAGGTTATACATCTTAATCCTTAATACCACAATTTTGTAGGGTGATAAATAGGTGCATTTTCATCCAACTAATCCTCTGTTATGGGTCTCCCTCCTCAAAACTACTTTTCATGCAGGCAACATTTTAATGTGATGTTTTATTGGATGCCAAATTGTGGGCAACATTTCAATAGTGAACCCCTAAACTATACACCTGCTGGAATTTTGGCTAACATGGCATATAGGCAATTTTTAAAGTTTATGTAGAAAGAAAAGTTAGATATGCTCAACCAGGCTCATGAGCTAGCAAATACATGCAAGAAGCTCACTGGGACTGTGTCCTCATGCCCAGGGTGCAATCTCTTTTAGCTCACCAGTGCCATACACAGAGAGAAAATCTTCTGAAGCATATCATACTGGTCCTGCCAAATAACAGCCCAGTCACAAAATGCCAGACAATTCCTCTATGAACAAGAAAAACAGCCTTTTGGTAGGATTTGTATGATGTGCTTTAGGATATTTCCTCTCTGTGAAAGGCACTAGTGAGCTAAAAGAGATTTTACCCTGGGTAGGATACTTATCCTATAGAGCCTCATCAGTTCAAGGGAAGGCTTGCTCCTAGTTGAGTGTCTCCGACTAGCTCTTTGCATATGCAAATTACACTTGGGACTAGTCACCCTAAGGATAACAGGGTATGCAGACATAGACCCTTTGCTTTCAGTGCCTACACAGATCAGCTGCACCTTACTGATGAGGCCTAACAAGATCAAAATTTACTCATGGGGTGGTTGCTTCTCTTGTTCAGAGAGGAATCGCCTGGCACTTTATGGCTGGAGTGTCTTTTGGAAGGCTCAGTATGATGTGCTTTAGGATACTTCCTCTCTGTGAAAGGCACAAGTGATTTAAAAGAGATTGCACCCTGGGTAGAATGCTTATTCTGTAGAGCCTCATCAATTTGAGGGCAGGCTTGCTCCTAGTTGAGTGTCTCTGACTAGCTCTTTGCATATGCAAATTACACTTGGGACTAGTCACCCTAAGGATAACAGGGTATGCAGACATAGACCCTTTGCTTTCAGTGCCTACACAGATCAGCTGCACCTTACTGATGAGGCCTAACAAGGTCAAAATTTACTCATGGGGTGGTTGCTTCTCTTGTTCAGAGAGGAATCGCCTGGCACTTTATGGCTGGAGTGTCTTTTGGAAGGCTCAGTATGATGTGCTTTAGGATATTTCTTCTCTGTGAAAGGCACTAGTGAGCTAAAAGAGATTGCACCCTGGGTAGGATACTTATCCTACAGAGCCTCATCAAGTCAAGGGCAGGCTTATTCCTAATTGAGTGTCTCTGACTAGCTCTTTGCATATGCAAATTACACTTGGGACTAGTCACCCTAAGGGTAACAGGGTAATGCATACGTGGACCTTTTGCTCTCAGTGCCTAGAGAGATCAGCTGGACCTCACCGATGAGGCCTAACAAGGCCAAAATGTACACCTGGGGTTGGCTGCTTCTTTTGCTTAGAGAGAAATTGTCTGGCGCTTTGTGTCTGTACTGCCTTTGGGTAGAGTCAGGGTGATGTGCTTTAGGATATTTTCTCTCTGTGAAAGGCAATAGTGAGCTAAAAGAGATTGCACCTTGGGTAGGATACTTATCTTATAGAGCCACAGACTTGTTCCTAGTTGAGTGTCTCTAACCAGGTCTTTGGGACTAGTCACCCTAAGGGTAACTGGGTAATCCAGATTTGGACCCCTTGCTCACAAGTGCCTATAGAGATCAGCTGCACCTTACTGACGAGGCCCAACAAGGCCGAAATGTATGTCTGGGGTTGGCTGCTTCTTGTGTACAGAGAGGAATTGCCTAGCACTTCGTGGCTGGACTGCCTTTTGGTAGGATCAGTATGATGTGCTTTAAAATATTTCCTCTCTGTGAAAGGCACTAGTGAGCTAAAAGAGATTGCACCCTGGATAGGATACTTATTCTACAGAGCCTCATCCATTTGAGGGCAGGCTCGTTCCTATTTGACTGTCTCTGACTAGCTCTTTGTATATGCAAATTACCTTTGGGACTAGTCACCCTAAGGGTAACAGGGTAATGCAGATGTAGACCCTTTGCTCTCAGTGCCTAGAGAGATCAGCTGCACCTCACTGATGAAGCATAACAAGACAAAAAGGCACACCTTGGTTTGGCTGCTTCTCTAGTTCAGAGAGGAATTGCCTGGAACTGTGTGGCTATACTGCATTTTGGTAGGATCAGTATGATGTGTTTTAGGATATTTCCTCTCTGTGAAAGGCACTAGTGAGCTTAAAAAAGATTGCACCCTGAGTAGGATACTTATCCTATAGAGCCTCATCAGTTTAAGGGCAGGCTCTTTCCTAATTGAGTGTCTCTGACTAGCTTGTTGCATATGCAAATGACCCTTGAGACTAGTCACCCTAAGGGTAACAGGGTAATCCAGACGTGGACCCCTTGCTCACAGTGCCTAGTGAGATTAGCTGCACCTCATTGACGAGGCCCAACAAGGCTGAAATGCATGTCTGGGGTTGGCTGCATCTCTTGTTCAAAGAGGACTTGCCTGGCCCTTTGTGGCTGTGCTACCTTTTAAAAGGATCAGTATGATGTGCTTTAGTATACTTCCTCTCTGTGAAAGGCACAAGTGAGCTAAAAGAGATTACACTCTGGGTAGAATACTTATTCTATAGAGCCTCATCAATTCGAGGGTAGGCTTGTCCCTAGCTGAGTGTCTCTGATGAGCTCTTTGCATATGCAAATTACCCTTGGGACTAGTCATCCTAAGGGTAACAGGATAATCCAGACGTGGACCCCTTGCTCACACTGCTTAGAGAGATCAGCTGCACCTCACTGATGAGGCCCAACAAGACTGGAATATATGTCTGGGGTTGGCTGCTTCTGTTGTTCAGAGAGGAATTATCTGGTACTTTGTGGCTGTGCTGCCTTTTGGTAGGATCAGTATGATGTGCTTTAGAATATTTCCTCTCTGTGAAAGGCACTAGTTAGATAAAAGAGATTGCATCCTGGGTAGGATGCTTATCCTATAGAGCCTCATCAATTTGAGGGCAGGCTTGTTCCTACTTGAACGTCTCTGACTAGCTCTTTGCAGTTTTTAATGTTTCCAAAGATGCAGACTTGAATTAAGGTGAAAGTTCCACTTTAAATGGGGTTTTTAACTTATTGAAGGCAAGAGATCAATCTGTGTGAGGTCACTTGTCATTCAAGGAGTAAAAATTCCAACTTTGATCAATGGACATTTTTATGTGTCCTCTATGGCGAAGTTGATTTGTTCCAGATTTTCACCTCTCTGGGCTCCTCCTGAATACAGCCCTAGTTTGTCTTTATTCCATATCTTTTTATTAGCTATAAGTGACCCAATTACCTGTAAGTTACTGTATAGCACATATCCATATTTTCTTGTATCATAAATTTCAGTCAATGAGAATTACTGCCAATGGCTGCATCAAAAAAGCAGTGTATCAGATAAGCTTCTTTTACCATACTGTGGTCAGGACTGCATTTCCATTAGGCAGAGTAGAAAAATGCTTGGAGTGCCAAATTTTGAGGGTTACTTCAACATTGCTGCTGATACCTGCATTTTTAAATGTCTGTGTGGGCAGCACAATCTAAATAGCCTCACAAGTTTATATACTCATTTATTGTCTATTCTTCAGTCCGTTGGATACTATAGAGGTCTCTCTAGCAAAACAGAGGCTAAAAGGTATAGGTTTTTTTTTGCATGCCTGTTAAAGTCTATGGGTATTTTCTGTGCCAGGGCACAGTGTATGGGGCAGTGGGAGCAGTCATGTAAGGAGTGGGTTGTGGTCATAGGTGGAGATAATGGCACTTTTGGTCTTAAAATATACTGAAATCCAAAATAGGTAAAACTCAATATAACTCTATTTAAATCCAAAATATATACACAATAGGAAGCACAAGATGGAATATTGTAAACTACTCAGTTGTCCAGCTGCCAGACAAGGAACCTTTGCTCTTTAGTACCAAATATGATAATAAGCACAAAAACTGATAATCGGCGCTCGGAGAACTGAGATAATCACACTTGGTCATAAACAATCCAAAAGCAAAATATGGATACTCTCAAAATATAAAATAAATATTCTGATGAAAAATGCAACCATATAAGGAGTGTGCAGATATAAAATATAGTTTATTACAGTTAGCTGTGCATTGTGCGTCCACGTACACAATAACTAAAATATATTAGATAAACAGTTATTCAAAAAAGACTAATACAATTATAAAACCTGTATCCGGAATGAATTAAGAACAAAATAAATGACTGGAAAGTCCAATATTGTGACCCAGAGTCCACATAGAAGGAAAAGGGTTGCAATAATTCCCCAAATTACTCAGGAAGTAAACTGAAGAAGAAGTTGGTCAGGACTTTGAAATGCACTGGAGGGTGTCCTTTAAGCAGCATATTGGATTGCATGTCACTATAGATGTGGTGATATGTTCAAATGACTAACATCATCAATTCTGCGCCTGCATTACACGGCGCTAAAAATCTGAGTTACGGACGCCGAGAAGACTTGTCTATAGCGTGGAAGCAGCGGCAGTTGTGCTATGAGACCCACTGTTTAGTCTACAGGGTATACAAGACAGAGCAAAGAGAGAGGAACATCGCAAGCAGTTGTAGAACTCCTAGAACGGACACACATGGAGCAAGTATAAGTCTGGCGTGAGGGGGATCGAAGGAAGAGAAAAAAATAGAAGAAGATTAGTGAGATTGTTCCCTCATATTTATATGCATATATAAACTAGCCAGTGAAAAGTAAGATTGTGTGTTTCCCATATGCTATCTATTTAATGGAGTTGGAGAAATAACACAACTGATATTAACAGTGAGGTTATTCGGTTATATTTTTGTCTGGCACATACTGTATTTTATATACCTATTAGAAAGTTTGGAATCGTGATCTATTACCTATAACATCATTGAGATTGACGGGACACATCATTTTACTTCAAATAACCATTTGATGACTGGAAAACATCCAATTATAGGGATCTATGTACTGCTTATCAGGACATTTTTTACCAAACAGAGATAGTTTTTTATTTATTTTTTTCACGATCGATCGTTTTATTTAGAGTTATCTGGACTCATATTTTTTAGTGTTAGATATTCCTTTTAGCATATAGTATATATATTAGCTACATAGAACCCGTGAAATTAGGGATACTTATTTCCCTGTTTTTTCGGTATCCTATATTTGCACGAGATAGTGAGTTATAGAAATTGGCGGTGGGGGTGCATTTTATGGTTAAAGATGGGTATGTTTGATTGTATGTAGAGATTCACATCATATTATTGTTTGGGAAATTATTGAGACTTTTTTCCTTCTATGTACTCTGGGTCAAAATATTGGACTTTTCCATCATTTAGTGTTTTCTTAATTCATTCCGGATACAGGTTTTATATATGTATTAGTCTTTTTTGGATATCTGTTTATCTAACTAATATATTTTAGTTATTGTGTACATGGATGCACGATGCACAGCTAACTATAATAAACTATATTTTATATTTTTTATTTGCATGCTTCTTATATGGTTGCATTTTTTATCAGAAGATTTCTTTTATATATTGAGAGTATCTATATTTTGCATTTGAATTGTTTATGACTAAGTGTGATTATCTCAGTTCTCCAAGTGCCGATTGTCAGTTTTTGTGTCTATTTAAATGCACACTCTTATTTCTGTAACTAAAGGCCACTTTTTCTGTCCCTGTTCTAAACTGACTTCTCTGCTGCTATTGATAATGCTAGCCTTTCTCTTCTTACATAAACACTCCCCTAACTTGGCATTGCAATCAAGCTGTTTCCACTTCTTTACTTTCTCTGCAAGTAACTTCTATTCTTGTGTTTCAGTGTCTCTGAGGATGCCTTAAGGCTTGGGTCTGTTTCCCCCCCATTTTCTCCCACCACACACTTCCTGCGGGGGTATAAATGTAATCATCTGGCTTTAAGTGTAATCTGCATGGAGCTGATACCCAAATATACACATCTACTCCTAGCCTTACTATTTAAATTCAGTTACACCTCTCCATCAGCCTCCAGGCAATATCCTCCTGGGAGGTCCATCAACATCCTAAAATAAATTTGCCCAGAACAAACCTTGTCATCTTTCTACTAAATCTTGGAACAATACCAAATTCCATGATCACATTTGATGGATTTTAAAAAATAAATAAATACATTGAAACAGTACAGTACCTTGGGGTTATGTTAGACTTAACCCTTTCCTTCCATAATGATGTTCACACATTTCATTGCTTTTTTCAATATTACAAAATCTACTGTCAAGCCAATAATAAAATCCTCCTGCATGTCTTCATTCTTTCTTGCATGGAATACTGCAGTTTTTAGTAACTTTTGTTCCTGCATCCCATCTTTTACCAGATATTATATCCTAAACTCTACCAGCAGAATCATCTCCCTCGTTGTAAAAGAAATCCTACATGTACACTATACTCTTCAATGGTCTCCCCTTAATGTATCTCTGAGCAGTGGGAGTACAGTATATATGTATATTTTTCATAAAAAAGGGTGACTACTCCTATAACATGAGTTAAAAGCTGTTTAACTCTAGCCAAACATTTAATTTGATAGTGTATCTGTTAATCATTTGAGAACTACAGTGTGTGCTATACTGCCAGGAAAATATGCAAACAAATATGATTCTGCAGTAAAGTATGCATAGGAAGGAATCTATATGTGCTGCTTCTTCTGAACACCTATGTAATAAGCTATTTATTCTGAAAATTATCCTCTTCCTGCGCTTGTACCAAGGGGTGGGCATAGTTGCAGATGCATGCTTTTTCAGTTTGTATATTAGTGTAAAAAAATGGCTCACCGGGGTTGGGGGAAGGTTTGCCAATCACCTGGGGGGAAAGGGGTTGATCTCCGGGTGGGGAGTGAAGGGGGGAAGGTACCTAATATAACTTAGTTATCTTAAATATAAGTTTCATTTGCTTTTTTCTTTTCCTTTGTGCCCCATGAAGATCTGCCTCTGTTACCTCCTACAAGCGTTGCATTGCTATAGAAGAGGTCATGCTTAGGTCGAAAGGATGTCCCACCATGGCCAGGTCTATTTAAGTCCGTAATGTGGGTCCCCCAGGTGCCTCAGTGTGGTTTAGCCTGGGTAGTTTACGGTCTCCTGGAGGGTTCCGCAGAAGGTTACGGTTTTTAGATGACAAGGCAGGGCTTGACTGCATGGAGAGTCCCATCAAGTAAGGCAAGCTAATACCAGTGGGGCACTGAGGTAAAGGGGAGGGCTGGGGGAGATGGCAGTGCAGACTATCATCCACTGGCCCTCACAGAAGGAGAAGGAAGGGTGCCACTACAGAGGTCCAGGGTAGGCTCTGATGCCTGAGAATCCCCTATATAACTTTGGTGGCACAGAGCTGAGCATGGGCCCACACTGCCACAGAAAACAAAGGTGCCCAGGAGGAGGGTTCGGTCTGGCTATGGGCCTGGGGGCCTACATTAGAGGGGGGAGGAACCTCCAAAGGTGAACAGGCCAAACTCAATAATAATTAAAGTGTGACCTCTTTATTTGCCACCTTAACTTGTATCTTGTGTATTTTACTTGGTACAAGTTGTTGGTTTGTTCTGCATGCATGCATGCCTGGCCATTTTAAATGAGCTGTGCTAGCCAAAACATCATTCCCCCATTGTCCTGCAATGTGTTAATCACTATTCCGATATTCAGTGTTAGATCACTAGCACAGTATTCAAACACTCATGGTAGTATTTAGTTGATAATATGAACAGCATTGCTATCTTAATCATTTCTAATCAACCACTGTAAAAACCTCCACCACAAAGTAGATAAACTCCACATGGCTGAGACCTCTGTTTACTTGATTATTGCCACATGCTATAATGTCTACTTCATGTACTTCATAAAGTAAAGTATTTTTATAGGACTTTTCCTATAGTGTAAAACATGGGTACATCAACCACTATCAGTTGTTTTATTAAAATTACATAACAGTTCAAATTGTCAGGAAGTGAGTAACAGTGTGGTTACTTCCTTTAAGTTCATACTCACAGCTTAACTCTACAGTTTCCATCATAATCGATGGAGACTTAAAATAGCTCATTGAAAATTTTACAATTAGAGGACAATGGTAATGTAAAACAAGAGATAAACTGTAATAACTCTAGAAATATGTATCTGTCAGCTGTGGGAATACCCTTATTTTACTTAGCAGGAAAAGCCCTAAAATGTTTTTCCCTAAAAAATCCCACAACTATGCCAACAATGAACTGTAGTGAAAGCAAACTCTACGCCACCCCTATTATGATGTACAGGAATTTGTGGCTGATTTATTCAACTTTGGTAATACCTGGGGTAAAAATTGTGCAGATGGATGGTATTTCCTAAAAGGCCGTACAATTAATACACCTTGGATTAACAAAACAAACCAGACATTTTTTGGCATTTGGCTGGAGCAACATATATAAACAGTTTTCTACCATGCATATTAGCTTGTAATCATATTTGTACACTCCCCTGACTGAGAGCTTAATTAGAGTAATTCTGAAGAAAATCAACCGCATTCAGCTGATTGCTAGCATGATCTCCAACCCTTTGCAAAGTATTTAAGGGATTAAAAATCACATTTAGATCAATGATAATTCTTATTTGGTGTTGTTGGTCAGTTGTTCCAATCTTGTCTTTATGCATATAGCTCAGTGTGTTTTTGTCCCATATGCTGCTGGTGAACATCTTGTAGCAATGTGGGTGAAAGCATGTGAAACAAACCTACAGGGATTAATAATGTCTTTCTTTTTTTCACAAGAACTAAATTAGAACATGTGGTATTGTGATTTGATGAAGAAGCAATAAGGTGTAATTTCAGTGTTAAAGCACAGTTTTAATTATAACATATGTATTCCACTCATTAAAACAACACTGTATAATGAACAATGTATGCTTCAGTGTTAAAGTGACAGTCTACCTCCTTTCTGACTTTACATATTCTGCAAGTGTAATGCTTTGCTATTTTTTTCTATCGTGACCTGTTTTTTAACCATTGCATGTCCCTGACAGTTAGCTTCCTGAATCTGTTTCCAGGGAGCATTCTACCAGTGTCTATGAAAGCAGAAGCAGTGATATACTTACTATAACAATATCCCTGCATCAGAAAATCCTGCCTGCCCTACAGCATACAGTGCACTCAGTACTGCATATATAGTGCTACAATACAAAAAGAAAAAGAAAATACCAAACATCAAAGACACCATTCCCTATTATTCACAGGCAGGTCAGTCCAGCAGAGATAGTGGGGGGGAGCAAAACAAAATAAAATGTAAGTTTTATTTACAAAAATTGTAAATAATATACATATAATCGAAAATACAAATTAAAAATTCTAGTATACTCTCAGAAAAGTACTCAGTGGCCCCTCATAGCAAATTTGATCCTCTAAATATTGATTACAGTCTTCCACTTATTAGATACGATTAGCTCTATGTAGATAATGCCATAAGGCGTGATTATCCTATCCACACCAGAACAGTCAATTACTGTACAAGTATAATAATATTCACATTTTTCAGTATACTGTAATATTACTATGTGAGTGGAATTAGTAATAGAGAGCCCTATGGTATGAGCTACAGTTAGCTACTAGGTACAACAGGTATTACCCAGTGATTTAATTAATATTTTACCTTAAAGGGATAGTAATACTTCGTTTTATCTTTATTTTATTTTGTAGGCATTAAAAAAAACATGAAGAACGATATAAGTCTTATCTCTCAAACCTTTATGGTTTGAGAGATATTCACAAGCAAAGTTTCCCCTCCTGCCCCTTTTACCTAGTGTAAGCCATCTCTTCTCAGATGTGGAATGCAGTCCATAGACCAGACAGATAACAGCAGGGGACAATCTTCTTCCTATGAAAACAATGAAAACCCTGCCCTCCTTGACAAGTTTTTCAGGTTTTTCCCTTATCTTAATTGAAGATTGTCCATCTCTGCAGTCTACCTGGGCACCTCCCTTCTGCTCTGGCTGAACAATGTTACATCACTAAAAGGGGCGAGAGGGGGGATACTTTGTCATTGAATTACTCTTGAACTACAGCTCTGAGAGAATTGAAATAACACTCTCCAAAGTCCAAATACTATGATGATTAATTAGAGCTGCTTTTATTATGAAACATTACTATCCCTTTAAGACACCATCATACATGTGTGGCATCAAACATTGTATCCACTAAAAGCATAAATGCCATGAAAAATCATTAGATATCAGATAGCCATGTGGTTTAAAAAGGCATCGTGGGAGGTCTATCAACAAAATTTGATTTCATACTATGTTTCTAGTGGGGAAGTATCAAAGTGGTAAAAGAAACTAAAAACAGAAAACAAGGTGCCATCTTTTTGTATGGCTAGCCGCTCATCCTGACATTTTTTTTTGCTTTGTCAAAGGACACAGGCCACGACAATTTAGTGGGTTTTATGTTTAATGCTCATTCTCACGTGGAAGTGGTATCCCCAGGATAGTTTGGGTACTGCTTGATGTTTTCTTTTTTTTTTTTTTTTTTTTTATTCCGTTCTATGTACTTTCGCACATTACCCTCACTGTTTAAGTAAAATCACTAGATACTTTACAAAGGCGGTGCACCATCTCTCTTTATAGTGCTACATTGCAATACTACCACTGCTTTCACAGAGCTATCTGGAAATGGAAATCCAGTTACTTCACTGCAAGGGATATCAAATTGTAAAACAAATATGTGATGATAAAAAACAAAAAATATAGGCAATTTTACTTTTAATAAAATGCAGTTGCAGAATATTTCAAATAAAAAAAGCTTCACTGTCACATTCATTTACAATGCATCACACTATACCTTCCTCCTGATTCTTTTCTCATTTATGTACCTGCTTTAAACTCTGTGCTGTAAAAATAATGTCAGAGATTGCTAATACAAATGTATAAATGTATGCTAATCATGCTTTACATAGCATATCAATAATGTAAAATAAAACTAGCACGTTAAAACAATTTAGGTGATTTTGGATAAGTGTTTAAAATGACCTGTAGTTGCGGCAACCATTTTTTATTTAAAACAATAAATTATGATATAGTTAGCTTTCTTTATTTGTCAGTGTATGTAAATTTGCCAATATTGTCTGGCAAGCCTGCTAAATACTAACTTTCCAAACTGTTCCCCATCCCAACTGCCACTCCCTGCTGGCTATGACTAGCTCACGTGCCTCATTTAAATAACTTTTAATTAATCCCTGTGGTACAGCAGCTCCAGAATTGTTCCTCTTTATCTCCCTGAATACCCAAGACACTTAACTCTTTTAGTGTCAGTGGGGGTGTGTGTAATACATTACTCTGTGACATGTTGCTCACCTCTGTCACAAAAGTTAAACGTGTATGAAAGAACATGATTTCCTAATTCTGCATACAAAATACCAACCAGCAAAAGATGGTTTCATTAGTTAATTTTAATAAGGGAAAGATAGTGCTGAAGTAATTCAATCACATAACAGCAGGAACATGTAGCTTAGTTTTTTACATCCCTTTCTTTCTAATTGTGGATTAGGAACTGAATCATTTTACATTTCAAAAGCCAAATTTCAAACCTTTGAGTACTTGGGAGGTATCTAATACATTGCAATACGTTGGATACCTATATTGCATTCAAAAGGTTGAATCTTACTTTGTTTGGGGGTCATTTAACAAGACAAAAGCTACAATAGCTTAACCCTTTGAGTGCCAGAGAGGTATGCGACGCATTGCTTGGCAATGCGTTGCATACCCCTCTTGCACTCAAAGGGTTAAGATGCTGCTTTTTCCTTTACACTTTCTTCTAAACCAATTACACTGGCGACTGTTTCATTGGATTCTATAAGGAGGATCACATATGTTGCTACAATAAACTGTCCATATGAACTAGGCATTAGTAAATAAACCAAAAATGGTGACATGTTTTCACTCACATATCACTTAGTCCTAGTTTGCAAGGGCAACTTTGTTGCAGCAACCCATATGAACTACCCTATAGAAAACAATGATATCTATTCCATGAAATTTGTTGCAATAAAGTTGCTGCAATAAGGCTGCCCTTGTGAACTAGGACTAAGGTGTATAAGGGTGATATAATAAGAGGAAGAGGGACAGTTTTAGGGCAAATTGTAACATAAGGGACAAATACAAATTCCCCAAAATCCCTTTAATTTAAATGAGGCTTTCAACTCTACGGATGCTAAAGGGGTCGTCAACAAATTCTAAATCCCCATTTAAATGGATAGTAAGTGTTTAAAATGTTTTAAAAATGGCACTCCCTGCCATTCCTCTGACATCAGTTAGTTCTCTCGAGAATCACGTGAATTGTCATCTGACTGGATTCCATGGCAACCTGTTTGGCGATTGAATTATGCAGAGCTACTTTGTCTCTGTGTAAGTAGTTTTCAAGCATCCTGTGCATTAGGTAAAGCTCAGTCCACACATAAGAGACATTCAAGCTATTCACTCACGTAAAAATATGTCTGTGTGAGAGAGCAGCAAGGTGGATTACTACTGTGGGAACTGCTCAATCCCATCTGACAGTCCCGTAACTAAGGAAAGGGGCTGACAGGAGGATAAGATTTAAAAAAATAAATATCTCCAAATCTGACATGTCACACTCTGTAATAATTCCCAAATGCAGTGAGTCAAAACATTTTTAGGCAGCTCTTAATGAATCATTTTCTATGCCTCAGGAACAGATACTTTGGTGACATACAGTGGCAAGCATAACATCAGGCATCCATGGTACAAGGGCCCAAATGGAGAGTGAAAAATAATTAAATGATTGTACTTAATCTGTTTAGGAAAAATATTGTATAAAATAGCACCCACCTATGGGTTTATAAACTCCTTATAAAAAATGTGAATGGCCTCCCTATGTTAAATTACATTTTAGATAGATGGGATGGAGGCTATTCACTTTCATTTAAAGAGCATAAAAGGATCAAAGCATTATGAAGTTAAAATATCACATGTGCAGTACATTATTGCACAAATGGATAAAGTTTGTGGATATAAAGAAATATATAATATTAAAAGGCTCAACATTGTCCTCATGATTTCATTATATACTGCAATAGTCAATAAGTAATGAAAGACCCCAGGGCACACCAGCAGTTCAGATTTTCAAGATATCTCTTCTTTTTAAAGGGATAGTAATACTTTGTTTTATCTTTATTTTATTTTGTAGGCATTAAAAAACACAAAGAACGATATAAGTCTTATCTCTCAAACCGTTATGGTTTGAGAGATATTCACAAGCAAAGTTTCCCCTCACACCCCTTTTAGCTAGTGTAAGCCATCTCTTCTCAGACAGATAACAGAAGGGGACACGTTTTTCAGGTTTTTCCCTTACCTTAATTGAAGATTGTCCATCTCTGCAGTCTACCTGGGCACCTCCCTTCTGATCTGGCTGAACAGTGTTACATCAGTAAAAGGGACAGAAGGGGGGTATTTTGTCATTGAATTACTCTTGAACTATAACTCTGACAGAATTGAAATAACACTCTCCAAGGTCCAAATACTATGATGAAAATCAGAGCTGCTTTTATTATGAAACATTACTATCCATTCCAAAAATTCCAACTGATTTATTTCTAATTCCATTTTTATTGAGATCACAAAAGGATAAGGCAGACACATAAGCACAATGCTTATACTTTAACAAAATACTTTTGAATACATCCAAAATCAGATAAATTAACCACAGTCTTTTAGGCTCTCAAAAAAGTAAAGAGAGGTAAAGTCTGGCACTGTGTTAGCCATAGAAAAAGAAGAGTGAAAAAGAACAGGAGAGAGATAAAGACATAAGGTAGTCTGAGGGTCCCATGAGATCTCTGGGGGAAACCCGAGATTACGTTTATATAAAAAATTCTCATTAAAAAGATTGGTTATGGTGGCCTGGACAGCTGAGCAGATGGCAGCTAAATATCTCAGCTCTGTGGAAAGTGATCTTTAACACACTTCTTTTCTTGTGAGATTTCCAGCATGTTCTCCTCAAGATTACACTATACTTACATAAAGAATACAGAAACCTGTTTGATGGCCAGAAACAAACATCAGAGGTGGGATACTGATCTTCTGAGCTATTTCCTGCTGAAGCCTAGTAGGCCACAGCTGGATCTGACTGATAAAATTGTGCCGAGTAACACATCTCCTAATTCAAACCTGCGAGTGATGTAGAAATGTGCTGTATCTGCACCTCTGGTGTCTTTAGATCAAAATAAAGCACTGCATACTCCCTTGATGAAGCAGGACTTCTAAACTTGCTCTGTGAACTTAAAACTTTCTTAGAAGAGCTCCAGGAGGTCAAGGCGATACTGTGCAGTTAGGAGACAGAGTGGCACACTTGAAGGAAGAAGTAGATGGCTGGCAGTCACTCAAAACTGATACAACCAAACAATTGTAATTACTCCATCACCGGAATTTAGAGCTTATACTTAAGCTTGATGAAATCTAAAATAGAAACTGATGAATTAATCTCCACTTCAGGGGCATTCCAGATTCAATAACTAACTAACAGCTCCAGGAAAACTTACAACGTCTCTTCTGTCTCCTCCTCAAAAGAGATGGAACTTTTCCTCTCTTACTAGAAAGGTCCCATAGGCTTGCTAAACCTAAAATGTCTCTGCATGATGCACCAAGGGATACCATTGTTAAATTCCATGCCTTTCCTGACAAGGAGGCAATATATTCAGCGGTGAGAGGACTTAATCCTATAAAGTTTGAAGGCACCAGTATTCTGGTGTTTAGGGATTTCTCCACTCTTATTATGCAATGGAGACAAGAACTCCACCCTATCACCTCTGAAATATTGATGGGGCTTCCCGCAGAAACTTCTTGATACCCAAGATGGAGTCACACATTTTCTGCATTATTAAGGTAACAGTAAAGCTTTTGCGGAAGCTCTACAGATTCCCTTAAAAAAGCAAGCTAAGGAAGGAGATACTTTCACAATGTAAATGCAGTGGAACCCTACTCCTAATGCGAAGAGAAAATAGCTCCCAGTATCTTGAAAATGGAAAGCACCAGCCTCTCCAGTGGATGGAGATGATTCTCCCTCTATACGTCCATCAAGACACAAATTACTTTTCTCCTTCATTTGGAAGTCTTCTTCTGGCTGACTCTGGCTTCCTCAAATGTTGCCCTAAAATGGGCCCAGTGTGACTCTCCAAGTATCTACGTTGCCTTTATAGGGGCTGATTATTTGTTTTAAGTTCCATGTTCTGTGGGCTTCACCCACTGGTTTCTGCTTTTGCAGGGTGTCATTTGGGCATCCTCTGTGGAAGGCTGGACAGAGTGACGACCAGAGCAGTGTCAGCCGAAGACAGGACCCCCTATGTAACAAGGGAATATTTGTAACAATGGCAGCAATTATTATGGCAGCCTCAACTTGTGGCATGCCAATGTTTGCCTTTCTATAGATCTTTTATAAAAAGTTTTAAGCTTCTCCTTTTGTTTGGCACTTTGTCATCATTGCCTATTCGGGTCTTGTGGGTGTCCCTTGGCAGAAGCAGAGGTCTCGATCTCTGGGCCGGGGCCTATTCCCGGGCCAAAAGTTCCCCCTCATGATTGCGCTGACAGCCCTGCTGTTGGCTGACCTTATTGGGGATGCTTCTTGTTGACTCTGTGGTGGGATGGTTGGTGGCAGTGAGCATGTCATTGCGGGTAGCATTTGAAACACTGTTTAGTAATTATGATTGTTATATAATTTTTTTATCATTGTAAACTGTTTAATTTACAAGGGAGGTGTTGTTGTGATCTTGCAGACCACAGAGAAGATCGGAATTTGCTTAGGCACCATATACCAGATTGCTAATAATGGGGGGTGTAATCTGACTGAATCTCCCCAACTCTTGCAACCCCATTCCTCTGTGACCATGGTGTATATATATATACTCTTAATTAAATGTAGGCCTTATATTGGCGCTCTCTAATCCCTGTTCTGTTCACTCCTCCATCAGTCCTCCCAAATGAAGGTTTTTAAACTCCCCCTCCCCCACTCACATTGTTTATGAGAGGGGATATGTGCAATTGGCTTATGTGATGCAGTTGAGCTCCGGTTGTTTTTGGGTCTAAGTGAACAGCTTATGCGGTGAGATTGCACCTCTCTCACTGTTTGGTGTGGGGATCATTTTGTCTCCACGCATTGGAGGCTGTGGATTGACCATCTCCCGCTTCTTACACATATTCCACTTACCACAACACATCATTCTACTTGGTTTGAGATTTTTCACTTGGGGACTTTTTGTCTTACTGTACATTCTACTCCACACACTTTGATATACATTCTATTTTTTTACGTTATTTATTTATGCTTATTATATGTACAGAATTTAAAATTATTCTGATTGTCCATAAGAGTGGAAGCCCTACCTCTCCCTCCTTTTCCCCTTCCCCCTTTCCCTCCTCCCCTCCCCTTTTTTTCCCTCCACATATCTCCTGTTATTTCCCAATGCGGTATAGGCTCCCAATACTGGCTGGAAAAACTTACCTCCCGACTTTGCATAGATGTCTTATCCACACCATTCTGCTCCATAGCACTACCCTACCAGTACTCTACACATTAATTTCTCTCATTTAAGATGTCTCTTATGTATCCCGCCTTCATGTCTACTTCTCTATTGTACATGGGATCAGGCAGTGAGGATTATCCATTTTCTCTCCTTCCTGATGAGATATAAGTCAGTGTAGATAAGTAGAAAGACTTTTTTCTGTGAACAAAGCAAAATGTTTTCAAACATTGGCTCCCTATTAGCTAGAAAATTTAGCCAAAGAGTGCAGTCGATGTACATACATGCCATCCGTTCAACATTAGGTACAATACTTCACACAGATTCGGACATCTCATCCATATTCACCAAATATTAACATAGTAACATAGTAATTTAGGTTGAAAAAAAGACTTGAGTCCATCCAGTTCAACCTTTTCCTATTCCTGTTTACCATCGTTGATCCAAAAGAAGGCAAAAAAACCCCCTCAATTAGCAATTTAGAATTCTGCCTTGAATGGGGGAAAAAAATTAATTCTTGATTCCAAATGACAATCAGATTTCTCCCTGGATCAACAAGACCCAACTAAATGTTCATCCCAATACTAACGTACATAGCCCTCTATGTTATGCTCTTTTAAATTAGTATCCAGGCCCCTTTTAAAGGCATCTAATGTTTTCGATAGCACCACTTCCTCAGGCAGTGAATTCCATACCTTTATTGTCCTTACTGTAAATAAACCCTTCCTCTGTTGTAGATTAAATCTCCTTTCCTCAGGTCTAAGCGGGTGGCCCCTTGTCCTGTGTACTGTTCTGTTAATGAACAGGTCTTTGGAGAGCCCTTTGTATGGGCCCTGAACATATTTATATAGTGTTATCATATCCCCTCTAAGACGCCGTTTCTCTGGTGTGTACAAGTTGAACTTTTCTAGCCTCTCGTCATAACTAAAACTTTCCATTCCACTTACTAGTTTAGTAGCCCTCCTCTGCACTCTTTCTAGTTCCATAATGTCCTTTTTCAGAAAGGGCGCCCAGAATTGAACAGCATATTCTAGGTGGGGTCTCACCATGGACCTGTAAAGAGGCATAATAATATCTTCCTCCCTTGAGTCAATACCCCTTTTAATACATGCCAATATCTTATTGGCCTTTGCAGCTGCCAGTTGGCACTGCAGGCTACTGCTAAGTCTATTGTCTACCATTACTCCCAAATCCTTTTCATTTGTAGATTTCCCCAGAGAAACACCATCTAAACTATATGTTGCATTTTATTATTATACCCAAAATGCATAACTTTACACTTGTCTATATTGAATCTCATTTGCCACTTGCCTGCCCAGTTACTCAATTTGTCCAAATCCTCTTGTAATGAAGACACATCCAATTCAGACTTTATTACCTTACTTAATTTTGTGTCATCGGCAAACACTGATACATGGCTCCCTATGCCTTCTGGGAGGTCATTAATAAACAAATTAAAAAGAAGAGGACCCAGGACAGATCCCTGGAGTACTCCACTTATTACGTTTATCCAACTGGAGAACTTGCCATTTACTACCACACTTTGCATTCTATCTTTCAGCCAATTTCCAATCCACACACAAACATTTTCCCCAAGGCCTATTTCATTCAATTTGTACAGTAACCTCTTGTGTGGAACTGTATCAAATGCCTTGGCAAAGTCTAAATAGATCACATCAACCGCCACTCCCGCATCTATATTATTACTCACTTTTTCATAAAATGCGATCAAGTTAGTTTGACAAGACCTGTCTTTCACAAAGCCATGTTGGCTATTGCTAATGATATTCCTGTTCCAGCAGAATTCTTGAATATATTCCCTTAGCAACCTTTATTATGAATCAATACACAACCTTCAGGACACAACCCCCCTCAACCTGACCTGGAGGATTGGATTTCTTCCTACTTGTAATCTGCAACTTTACCGCAGCTCCCACACTCATTGCTGTTGGGCAAAAGTCCCAGACCAGATGGATTTTCGCAAGCTTACTACAAAGCATTTTGACATGTAATTACCCCCCTCCTGGTGGAAACGTTTGGCTCTCAAACAATTTCACATCACCCAGTAATGTTGGAGGCTTACATTATTGTTATTCCCAAGGCAGATAAGGATAAACTTTTGTGCTCTAGCTATAGGCTCATATCTCTCCTGAACGTGGATATTAAACTCTTCACGAAGATACACACTGGGAGACTTAAGACACATTTAAAATACCTTGTCAGTCAAGATCAAATGTGCTCTACACCAGGAAAGGAGACAAGGGATAACACTAGAAACTTTTAAATCTCCTCTACATTTCCTTTATATCTCGTGGCTTGGGCAAGTTCATGTTATAAAGATGAACATTCTCCCCCGACTTATTTACTATTTCCAAACTCTACCTATTCAATCCCTTCCTGCCTTTTTTGCAAAGGTAATGCACAAAATCCAAAGTTTTATTTGGCATTTCCCCCACCTGAGGATCCTCGGCTACTAGGTGGTCTGGATATACCTGATATCAAATTTTATTATCATTCAGCTCTTTTATCTTCGGTCCTGGACTGTAGTCATAATGCTGACTCCAAGATCTAGGTCCAGATGGAAAGTTCTCTGGTTCCTCAAGGTGACACTCTTATGGAATTCTTCTTTCCTGATCAAGTCAGGCACCCCTTGCCGAAAACACATCCTGTTCTTGCTCCTATCTTGCAAGCAAGGAATTGGTGCATTCAATCAAAACATCTATTGCATTTTCCTCCCCCCCTGCAAAATATTTTACTCTAGATCCACCTTGTTCACCCTCCCTGCCTCCTTCTTTTCATGTGGTCTTCTCACCAACACATTTGTTAAGGAGATTTCTTCACTTGTTCCTCAATATGCACATTCCCACAGCTGCAGGATAGATTATCTCTATCTTTATGTGAAATGTGGCACAGTCTTAGGCTCAAAAACTTTTTAGACAACAAATGATTTGCCAAGTAGATTCCAGATGCCTATCTCCATTTGAGAAAGATATTTAGGTAGGATATATGCTACTTAAAATATACTCTACATTGGCACCAAGCTATGCCACTGCTTGGGAGAAGGGACACAGGGCCAGTCTCCAATTTGACATCTGGGTTGTTATCTGGAAATGCACCACCACCTCATCCATTTTGTCACAGGTTCTTGAGACAAATTACAAATTCTTATATAGGTGGTACAATACCCCTTCTAGGTTACACAGTATCTCTCTCACTGAGAACCCCCTTTGTTGGCGGTGCCTACTTCACAAAAGTTCTCTCCTACATCTTTGGTGGTCTTGCCCCCTGATTCAGTCTTTCTGGGCACAATGCATATCTCACAGGGAAATCTCTCTCCCCTTACCTATCCTGTTCTACTCAGAGCTTCTATCACTCCCCCCATCACAGAGAAGCCTCCTACTCACTATGTTAACCACTGCCAAATTATTGATTCCGGCACACTGGAGAGACAGAACTCTTCCAACTTTCTCGGAATGGCATTTGAAAGTAGGGGACCACTTGCTGCTTGCCAGACTAGCCAGGCTCAAGTGAGGTATGGACCAAAGTCCCCTTGCATCTTTTTTCACATGGTAGAATTCTTCCATTCCAAACATTCCTGTAGTCTATACCACCTGAATCAGACATGTGAACATCACTCAACCCCTCTTCTTGCTTCTCTTATTTCCTCTCTCCTCTTCCTTATTTTAACATCACTTCCTGATCTGTCTGTCTCCCTTTCCTTCCTACATCTTCCATTACTCTCACTATGGTTAGTCTCTCTTCCTCTTTCCTTATTTTGCCACTACCTCATCTGTATCTGTCTAAGCCCTCCCTATAATACTTTCTAATATTACAGCAGTATGGCATTGGGATTATTATTTATTTCCTTGCTCAAACATGTGCTTACTGAATGTTTGTTTTCCCATGTTCATTCTTTGTAATAATGCCTGTTTATTTCTGTATTGATCCTTGACACTAGCGTTTTGTACCTATGTTTACTGCTGTACTCAATAAAAATCTTAATCATAAAAAAGAGGTTATGTCCTCATTTATTCTGGCCCCCAGTTGCAAGAAATCATTTGGGGTAGTTAAAAGATTTCAAGATATTTTTCTCTATATTTAATGCTTTAGCTGTGCCCCGCAAGAGAGGAATTTGTGTATTATAGTATCTAGGGATAGTAATGCATCACTACATTCTAAGTACATGATCAAATCCACTATAAAGTGTTAATCATCTGTCTAATGGTGAATAAGATTTAAAGGGATAGTAATGTTTCATAATAAAAGCAGCTCTAATTAATCATCATAGTATTTGGACATTGGAGAGTGTTATTTAAATTCTGTCAGAGTTGTAGTTCAAGAGTAATTCAATTACAAAGTATCCCCCTCCTGCCCCTTTTACTGATGTAACACTGCTCAGCCAGAGCCGAAGGGAGGTGCCCAGGTAGATTGCAGAGAGGGACAATCTTCAATTAAGATAAGGGAAAAACCAGAAAAACTTGTCAAGGGGGGCAGTGCTTTCATTGTTCTCATTGGAAGAAGATTGACCCCTGCTTTTATCTGTCTGGTCTATGGACTGGATTCCACATATGAGAAGAGATGGCTTACACTAGGTAAAAGGGGAGGGAGGGGAACTTTGCTTATGAATATCTCTCAAACCATAAAGGTTTGAGAGATAAGACTTATATTGTTTTTCATGTTTTTTTAATACATACAAAATAAAATAAAGATAAAACAAAGTATTACTATCCCTTTAACCCAATTTTGAAAAATAGCTCTCCTCCCAGCAGATAATAATAATTGGGAAAAAAAGAGTTGATGTGTTTTATTAATGTAGTACATAACCTTGTTCCTTGTTGCAGGAACTGGACCAAATAAAATAAAGATAATCAGCATTATACATTTGTTACAGACATTTGTTATATTTGGATAGTATGGAATTAATCTGAGACAATGAGCTTTGTGGTTCTTCTATTGCTATTAATTATCTCCTCCACACGCTCAACAGTCAAAGATGTATTAAGCCATGAAGCTAAAAGTGGATTTGCAAATCATAACTGACTTTGTTGCCAAAAAAGGATTTGATAAATATTTAATTGATCACCTCTGGAAGAGACTACAGTTAGGTTTAACTCCCAATTTTTTTTTTTGTCTCATTAACCATCATATATTATTCTTGTACTTAGCCTTTCCCAGCCCATTTTTTAAATCTGCCTTGTAAAATTCCAGGTGGGATGTAAGAGCTCTGTATAATGGGAATAAATTATGTAAATTGGTAATGAAGTTTAAGCATGGTTTTATTATATCTGACACAATTGATTTGTTTTTTGTTTTTTTTTTATTTTAGTGCTAGAATAATAATGTGAAGAATTGCTGTAAGCTGCCAACCTTCCATGAACAGAGACTCTAACAAATCTGTTTGTCTTTCCATACTATGGATCCAATGCTTAGTTAATACTCTTGATTTGTGAGTTTGACATCTGGAGCTTCAAGCCCACATGAGCCATAGATAACTGGAATTTTTAATGCAAATTCTTTGTTTCTTAGATTTCCATAAAAAATGTCATAATTGAATTTATATAAATCATCTCCCGTCTTCCCAATAAGAAGGTGTGTGTGTATGTGTATCAAATACAGGATTTTAGAAAAAATACCATGTTTATTAGTGTCACCCTCCCTTCCAAACTAAGTGGAAGATTTTTCCAAGTCGGTAAGAAAATCTTTAATTTTGAATAACTGCATAAAATTGGCATCATACATCTTATTCAAAACTAAAGGAAACAAAACCCCAATTTACTTAAATTCAGTTTTAAATTGAGTTTATTTCATTTGTCCCCTATTGTGCAGTTACTTGTAGGGTAGCTCAGAGATCTATTGGGACCATTCTTTTTAATATATTAGTGATATTGCAAAAGGTCTTTAAAGGGATAGTAATACTTCGTTTTATCTTTATTTTATTTTGTAGGCATTAAAAAAATATGAACAATATAAGTCTTATCTCTCAAACCTTTATGGTTTGAGAGATATTCACAAGAAAAGTTTCACCTCCGGCTCCTTTACCTAGTGTAAGCCATCTCTTCTCAGATGTGGAATGCAGTCCATAGACCAGACAGATAACAGCAGGGGACAATCTTCTTCCTATGAGAACAATGAAAGCCCTGCCCCCCTTGACAAGTTTTTCAGGTTTTTCCCTTATCTTAATTGAAGATTGTCCCTCTCTGCAGTCTACCTGGGCACCTCCTTTCTGATCTGGCTGAACAGTGTTACATCAGCAAAAGGGGCGGGAGGGGGATACTTTTTCATTGAATTACTCTTGAACTACAACTCTGACAGAATTGAAATAACACTCTCCAAAGTCCAAATACTATGATGATTAATTAGAGCTGCTTTTATTATGAAACATTACTATCCCTTTAAAGTAAGGTATGCCTTTTTGCAGATGATGCAAGGATCTGCAACAGGGTAGACATTCTGGGGGGAATAAGCCAAATGACAAATGATTTAGGTAAATTTAGGTAAATTAGAAGAAGGAACAAGAGTGTGGCAGCTGCAGTTTATAATGTTTATAAATGTAAAATAATACACTTAAATATATACGTAAAAATCCAAAGGCAGAATCTAGTATTAAGGGTACTGTGCTGTCAGAGACAACAGAGGAAATGGATTTTGGAGTAATTATTTCTCATGACTTAAAGGTAGGCAGACAATGTAACAAAGTGGAGAGGAATGCAAGAAGGATAATAAGTTATATAACTAGGGGCATTAGTTTCAGAAAAAGGGAAGTGGTCATGCCACTCTACAGATCTCTGGTTAGACCTCACTTAGGATATAGATACTCTATAGAGAATTCAGTGAAGGGCTACTAAAATGGTGAATTGTTTACAGGAAAAGAAATATCAGGATAGACTAAAGGATCTGAACATGTATAGCTTGGAGGAGAGAAGAGAGAGAGGGGATATGATAGAAACATTCAAATACATGAATGGATTCAACAAAGTGCACGAGAAAAGTAGCTCTACACAGAGAAGTCTAGTCATACAAAATAAAATAACTGGACAGGTTAATGGGCACCAATGCACAAAGCAAGAGATCTGATCACTCTATAAACAGTGCGAATGATCAGAGCCCCTCCCAAATGCATGATGCCCACTGTAACACATTTATTTTTCTTTCTCTCCCCTGATCTTCTTGATGCTGTTTGGAGATGTGAAATTAGTATTCTGTGTGCCAGAGGAGTGCCCAGCGTATCAATTTGCAATGAGCTGGGCACCCTTGTGGCAATAACACATACACTGCCTGCTTCACCAATCTTATTCCACTGTCCATTGGTAATCACAGAAGCAAACAGTCACTTTCTGACATCCCAACCTTGCCCCACTGCCCCAACCTTGCCCCACTGGTAGTCACAGAATAATACATACACTGTCTGATTCTCGAGCCTTGTTCCACTGTCCCACCGGTAGTCACAGAACCACACGAACATTGTCTACATCCTCAGCCTCATGCCATTAGTAGCCACAGAACAACACACATACCCTCTGCTTCGCAGTTTTGTTTCATTGATACTTTTTATTGGGGCCCCAATTGCAGTCCTATTTTAATATATTGTGTACATGTGGCAGCTGCAGATTCTATATGTAGGTATTTATTTTTGTGCAGGGACAGTGGACTGTAATTTATCTGTAGGAGCTAAACATTTAGTTAACCTTTAATCCGCTTTGCAATGCGTTGCATACCCCTCTGGTACTGAAAGATTTAAACCTGCAGTACAATTTAATGTTTATTTATTTTGTATTTTCAGCACTCAATGGGTTTCTAAAATGTTCTGAGTCTGCGTGTACCTACTGCACCAATGGAAGATCAGCAATAGATGTAGACAGATGGACAGACAGACAGATAGATAGATAGATAGATAGATAGAGAGGCAGACAGACTCAAACAAGTAGTTAAAAGGATAGACAGACATACAGACTACCAAAGTCCATTGCCATGGTTGTGACATGGTGTTTTCGGATCCTCCATCCCTTTGGGGCACTTCAAGCGAAGCCGCGTCATCAACGTGGTGACTTAGGCATGTGGCATCTATATCAGGCCATTTCCTGATTCTCTCAGCTCACTGTCGTGGTATTTCTGAGTGCTTCTGTCTTGTGCTTTAGCTCTTGTCAGTGTTCTCAGATTCCATGTTGCTGTTCCCAGCCTGTGTTTCGAATCTTGACCATTCTTTTGCCATCTGATGCAGCCTTAACATTGCTCCTGTTGTTGTCAACTTCAGCCTGGCCACTGACCATTCTTTTGCCTGCCGATTCTGTTTGTCTAATGCTCCTGCTATTGCTGACCCTGTCTGTATGACCTCTCTTCAGTTCTACTATTCTTCACAGTTCCTGCTAGTTCAGTCCTGCGCTTAGCCTATTCACTAGACTTCCTGTACCAAGTCAGTTCTCCCACTCTGTTGGGGAGTACATTCATTGACTTTACTACTACTGGTAGTGTGTGTGTATTGTACTAGTAGGGTTTTAGCTACTTTCCATACTCTATCCTGGTTCCCTACTTCACATACCCCAGCCAGCACTCTCCCCTGCAGTAGAGTATGTACTATTTACTGTGGGATTATCCTGGGATCACTTCCAGCTCCACTGGGGTTTGTCATCCGGCCTTGCGGCTGGCACCTTTATATTTGCCCTAGACACAGCAAGGTCTCCTACTAGACAACCTACACTCTACCAGCTCTGCTCTCCAGCAGTGCTACCTAGCACTCCCTTACCAGCAGGAACTCTCGCTAGTGTTGTCTGTTGGTCCAAATACAGGTTGCTACCTATGTAAATTCTTAAATTTTTAACAACCTAAAAAATATTTAAAATTAAATTATTAAATATGATACCTGTAATACCTATTTTTGAAAGCAAAATTGTCTATGATGAAAAAAGCAAGTACTAGAATGTTTTCTTTGCTTTGTTTTTCTGTCTCACTTGTGGAAGATTTTAATCTTACATTTATTAATTGAAATTTATAGTGGATGAAATATGCAAATTACAAATGACTAACATTCATGAATGACACGGTTTATTTGTTTACATTGTTTTTACTGATGCTGAAGACTTGGGTCATTAAATGAAATGAAAAAAGCATGATCTTGACTCAATTGGCAAAAAATTCAGACATTGCTTGAGTTTGGTTCTGCATTACTAGTTTTAGCTTGACAAATGATCTGCCTTGTATCCACTAACTACTGGCCCATCAATTTTAATTAGCTATCACAAGAAAGGAACCAGGCATCTTTTGTAAAATAATCTGTAACAAGTTGTAGCTTAAAACTCCATGTCAGCCCTGTATGCACAGATTGTCTAGACTGAAGAGCAAGTCTATTAAATTAATCTGCTAATGCTTTTCTTGTTTTATTCAATAACAAACTATTAGTTTCCATGGTAGAATGCATGGTTTAAAGTAAAGCATTTCAATTAAGTCTAATGACTTTCATCCCAAATTTTAAAGTGGGACATATTAAGTAGAAATGGAGCCATGAAACTAATAGAGATTCTGTAAAGTGTTCTTGTGTCATATTTGAGAAAGTTACATTTAATTGTTTGTCCAAAGGAAAATGCACATACACAACAATTCTAGTTAAGTGCACCTAATAAATATGAAATCTTGATTTATTTGGTAATAAAGAAAAGAGTGATGTAAATCACAAAAAAGGGTTTGAGTAGCCTTAAGACCATAGGGTCAATTTTATTAGGGCCACTGAAAAGAAAATGGCGACCAGGGACGGATTTCCCAATAAGCAAAGTAGGCAATTGCTCTAGGGCTCCAAATTTTGAGGGACATCTCAGATATGCTGGCCACACCCACAGTCTGAATTCTGGGTGTGGCCAGAGCAATGTACCTGCACCAGTTTTGTACCCTATTTACAAGCTATTATTTAACCCTTTGAATGTTTAAGCAATACATTGGAGATCTCTCTAGCAATACATTGGCAATCTCTCTAGCAACCAAGGAGTTAAAGCCCATTTTTTAGCTTTGCTTGTTATTGGCCAAGGGTATTTTCTGTGCCAGGAAGTAGTGGATTGGTGTGGGGTGGGGCCATGTGAGGCTCAACAGGGGTGATTTGGCATGGGCTGCACTTGATAGACGTATTTCTGTTTTCAGTCTCATGTTACTATGATCATGGGTGGAGCTAAGGGTGACAAGAGTGCCTTGCCTATGGTCGCCTGGAAAGTAAATCCAGCCCTAATGGTGACAGTAATTTTATGCCACAGTTTGGTATTCTATCACCTGAGCTGTGACCAAACAGAGTGTAGAAAATGCATGATGGTCTCTAGACTAGCATGCACAGAAGTCAATTAAACAGCCCATACTATTTGCTGTTCTGTTGCATGTAGTGGCTTTTAACACATGTTAAGGGAATGCATTTTATGTCATTAAGTCTGCAACTACAAAACCCAGGAATATAATCCCCAACACGTTAAAGGGATAGTAATATTTCAAAATGCAGCTCCAATTATTCTTTATACTTTTTGGACCATGTACAGAGGTATTATCATTCTCTACGATATTTAGTTCCAAAGTAGTAGAATTATAAAGTTTCCCCCTCCTGCCCCATTTACCTATTGTAAGCCACCTCCCCTCAGATGTGGAATCTGGTCACTTGACCAGACAGCTCACAGCAAGGGACAATCTTCAGGCTGTGAGCATAAGGAAAACCCTGCCCACCTCGAAGGAGGAGAGCAGGTTTTTCCTTACTCTTACGGAAGATTGTCCCTTACTGCGATCCATCCGGACAGTCTTGATGTGCAGCTTTACATAGGTAAAAGAGGTGGGAGGGGGACACTTTATGATTCAATTACTCTGGAAGTACACATTGTACAGAATGATAATACCACTCTACATGGCCCAATAACTATAAAGACTGATTGGAGCTGCATTTATTTTGGATCGTTAAGCATGCGCACAAAAGGTCTACTGATTGGAGTTAGTACAAATATGTTGCAAAATGTTTATACATTTGTTTATGTTGCTTTGTGACATTTTACAGACACTTTCTTTATTATTCCAGTTTTATACATCTGCCCCCTTGTTCCATATGAACTTGCTTTTAAAGCTGAAATAATTTAATAAGATGCACACAATTAATTTATTTGCTATCGATTGGATCATACCTATCTGAAAAGTAATGGTGCTAGGTTTTGCACAGATTTTGTCCAACTAAGGGATGTTAGTTTGTTGTCATTCACAGGGCCTTATGTATAAAGGCAAAATGGACATTTCTGGGGAAAATAATTTGCACTGGAGATGACAAATAAAAACTGTCCGATTCCCTATGATTTTAATGAAGCATTTGACCTCTTGAATGCTACAGGAGTCTTCATTGCTTTGCTTCACAAAACTCTGAAAACCTCTCTAATGTTCAATGATTTTAACCCATAGAGCATCATGTAGGGAAAGAATATACGGATTTCGCTAGTTGTTCCCACTTTACCAAGTCCATACATTGTACGTCCAAAATGAGACCACTGCAAAAAAAAAAAATTAGACCTTGATGGAGGCATCAGAATCCCTCTGATGTCCTCTCAATTAATGATCTCCCAGCTGTTTTGACTGGGAGATCAATAAACATGATGCAAGACAGCAGAATTGCTCCATGCGTCCATCCTACCTGAACTACCAGGTAGGAGTGGGAGGAATCAGGAAAACCCTCCATGTCACCATTGAAGAGCAAGGCTTTCCATGATCCCACCCACTACTACCTGGTACCTCAGATAATAGGAACAGGGGAGCCACACTGCTGCCCTTTGTCAATTCTATTAATCTCCCAGTCAAATTGGTTTGGACATCAGTAGCTGGGAAGACATCAGGAAGGGCCCTGATGGCCAATACGAAGTCTGAATTTAAACCTTTGAATACCAGAGAGGTATCCATTGCATTGGATGCCTCTCTGGCACTCCCAGAGTTGAAAATAAATAAATAAAAAATAACGAATAATAATGAAAAAAGTATGTTGGGCACCTATTTGGAATTCACACATACACCCCCTTCCCAGACCCCTGATCCACTGCCAAGTCCCCCCACATTCATCATTTGCTTCCTCTGCCTAGTCCACCCACAAACCCTACATCCATTGTCAGACTCCCAATGCCTGGTTCTATTTCCCACTATAGTGCCACCTTATGGAAATGATTGTGCACACCAGTCTAGAGGTAGAAAGACAAACAATCATTTTATGTGGGTAAATGTCTACTTTCCATAATGGCATTCCTTACATACGTTTCATTCATATATCAGATAGTTATGATCATTTCAGTGCAGGTAGCCAGTTTCAAAAAAGAAAAAAAGACTGGTGTAGTTTCATGCTTCTGGCATCCCCTACAGTGTGTCAAACCAGACCAAATGGGGTAATGTTTTTCTTGGACAAGCAGTACCTATGCAGTAGAACAATAGTTTCCAGAGATTTAAAAGCTTTTAGTACATTTGGAGGGGTAGACATGTAAAAAAATTCACAATATTTGCTTTAACACCACCTTCTGGAAACATTTTTGTAAACCAGGTTAAGGGTAAGAAGGCAATGACCCCTCATTTAATATAGTGGGATATCTTCTTTCCAAAATGGTGTGCTTTGAATACCTTTTCTTGTTGTGGGTACAACCATTTATGTACAAGTAAGTCATGTCTGATAACATGTATAAAAAATTAGATCTTGTAGTTGGTGTAATTTTTTGCTTCTGGTACCCCCTAAAGTATGTCAATTCAATGGATTGCTATTTTCCTCGTAAGAGCAGTAGCTACTGAGTATGGTAGAGAATGTCATAGTTTTCAAGTATTTCTGAAAATTTGAAGATGGGGAATTGTAATTATACTTTCTGAAAATATATAGTTTTATGTAATTATTCATCTGTTGTATTATAGTTTTACCTTGTAACCACTGAAATGTGCATTTTAGCTCATAAAGTTGTAAATGCCTTTTTGGGCTCCTTATAATTATAGGTCTGTGCAGGCCATGCATTTTGCTAAAACTATACATATCTGGTATTTTTGTACTGGGGGCTTCAAGACTATTGAAAATAATTGACATCCTATATAATAATTCACTAAAAGTATGTTTGTCAGAAGCCATCATGTGGTGCAGAGACGGCTGCACGCGCTGCAGTCATGCGCAGTAGAGACTGCCCGCGCCATGGCTGATAACGTAGTGGGGCAGGCCAAATTCAGACCATAGTCCTCTCTGTGCACCTTCCTGGGATCAAGGGTCCCAGGAAAGTGCGCAGTCAGGACTATGGTCTGAATTCATAGCGCCCTGCTCCGTTATCAGCCGCTACATGTTCGGGCAGTCAGTACTGCGCATGACTGCAGCACAGCCAACAGGATCCGACCACCAGCCAAGGTTGCTGGGTGGCACTGTGGCCCTTGTACATGGGCTTTTCAACTAGTTTTCATATAAATGGTTTGGACATATAGCTTATGATATATATTTTTGGCATTTATGACATCATGGCATAAAATTTAGCTTTTGTGAGGTGCCATGAAAAAGCTGAGTTAATTTTGAAAAAAACCCATGATATATAGTTTTCCATCTATAAGTAGAAAGGTACCAAAAGGAGTATTCCTAAACAGATGGATAGCAAAAATGCTAAAAATGCTGCCTGCCTGAAGGGAACAGAAACCTTGGATGCTGAAGGAGTTAATGACCAATTTATATTAATGGGAACTTTTATTTGGCTCCTTATAGTGCAGTTAGTTTGTCCCAGGATTGGTTAAGTTTTACAAGTGTCTGTAATTTAAGGTAATTATGACAAATTTACCTTAACATATACTGCTGCTACAAAAATTGCCACAACCTTTTCACAATTCTGTAATGTATATGTGAGTAGTGCTGGATGACATAATATTGTTCCAGAAGTGAATCTCATTATCACAAGATATTCCATTATCAGTCACACAGCTGATGCTTTCTCTCAGCATAAATTATCACATACCTTCTGAGAACTTCAATGATACATCAGGATATGCACGAATAAGATTCTGCACAAAAACAGTTGCTGGAATCAATATACGTCTTACACTTGCCTACCACCAATTTACTATGCTATTTACTCAGAAAATGTATTAAAGGGATAGTAATACTTAAAATGTAAAAAAACATATGTTGTAGGGTTTATCCCCCTGAGTAAAACAAGAGTACTCCCACTGCTGAGAGGTGTTTTATTCAAAAGTTATTAATTTTCAAAGTTGAATTTTTTAGGTGCAATATCACAGTGGCCTGAAATTGTACAGTTACGCTGTTGCTACACGATCCTATGGACAACTCTGGTCAGTTGACCATAAATCTCCATAGGATGGTGTAGCAACAGCGCCACTGTACAATTTCAGGCCACTGTGATATTGCACTTAAAAAATTCAACTTTGAAAATTAATAACTTTTGAATGAAAGACCTCTCAGCAGTGGGAGTACTCTTGTTTTACTCAGGGGGATAAACCCTACAACATATTTTTTTTTACATTTTAAGTATTACTATCCCTTTAACACTGCTTGCACCAAGGGCAGGGTGATGGGGCAGCCTATGGCCATTTTAGGGAGCTTCGTTCCTCCACAAGTTGTTTACCAAGACACAGAAGAAATGGTGTAATTTGTTTCCATGTTCCTGCACATACTATGAGGCAGGTGTAAGAGGCTAGGTGGCATTAATAGAAAAGATGGCATGGGGGATATATAAATATGATTCCACACGAAAACAGGAGCTAGAATCAATTTCTAAGCCTTAAACCTAATGCCAACTTACTAAGCTATTTATATTGAAAATATACTCCTTAATACTGCTTGCATGAAAGAGAAGCCAGCATGGACATGTATGTGTGCTTTTAGGTGTTCCTTTCCTCTATACCTTGTTTTAGTGAAACATATTAAGCCCTTAAGGACCCACGACGGTCCTGGACCGTCATGGAATTCCGGGCTCCCTGCGCGGCTGCAGCTGTTCGGGGAGTCCGGAATCCGATTCTGAAAAAAAAAATGGTCCTTGGTCCTTAAGTGACTACAATGTGAGTGTGCGGCTGGTCCTTAAGGGGTTAAGCAAGGCGTAGATGTGTACATGAAATGGTGTAACTTTATGCCATTTTCATACATGTTATGGGTTGGGAGTAAGGAACTTATTGGAATTAAAATCTTAACAATAATGATGTGTGTTCACCAGCGTGCACTATAGTGATTATAATATGTACTTCATACCTTGTTGTGCAGTCACTGGTGTTTAAAGTTAATGCCAGTGGAGCTGCTCCTGGGGATTCAAGCATCCCCCAAGTATTTAGCAGAGATGTCGTCTATTTGAGAGATCAACTTACATACTAGAAAGATAGGTGCACAATTAAAATAAATAAATAAATAAATAAATAAATAAATTAATAAAAAAGCAGTGGCTCACTAAGTTGTTTCAGTCTCTCTCACACTTTTCTGTACTGTTAAACAGATATTTTAAAGGTAAATAAATTATAAATGTATATACATCTTCCAATTACAGGTATAACCAAGTACATATTATACAATGTAAATGACTAAGGGCCATATGTTCTAAGAAGTAGCAAAATAGCTTTTGTTGTTTGTAACGACTTTTCAAAGTACAGTGTCGTTGGGATCATTAATATTTTCAGAGAGTGTCGTTTGTGATCAGAAATATGTCATTTGTCCTGACTGAAATTGTCGTATGTAAAGACAAAAAAAGTATAAACTAATGACAAAAATGTCTTAAAAAATGTCTTTACTAACGACAAAAATGTCTTAACTAAAGACACAAATTGTCATTCCCTCCACTTTTTTCTTAATGTACAAATGTTGTCTTTTGCAAGACTTTTTTTGTCGTTAGTTACAACAAATTTTCTTTTCCTCTATACGACACTGGAGAATAGTTTAGCCAAGCCCTAGCCACGCCCATTTACCCATCAGTTCTGGAGTTGTGTCGTACACAATGGACATTACTAGTTTAATGTCGTATACTCTATAAAAAATATGTCGTTCAAGCATACAATTACTTATTTTTGTGTTTCATACACATTTTTTTTGTTGTTATCCCTTTGAACATACAGCCCTAAGACCCCATATGGTAAAATAGTTGCATTAACACTGATAAATGAACACTGACACAAAATATAAATGGGGTTGTATACAGTACATTTACCATAAATAACATGCACACCAAGCTGTAATCTGCAAAAACTGTTTCTTTATTATAGGGGTCCAATATACCTTGTGTAGGGCACATTTGATATGTCTCAGAAGTGATAAGGCAATAAATGTCTATAAAGAGTCTAAGATAAGAAACATCATTTTTGAATAGAAGAGGGGAGGGTGCTAATCAAATAACTGACTGCTTTAACCCCTGATGTGCCAGGACCCTCCTGGTAAAATTTCCCTAGAGGACCAGTGACGGTCCTGGCACGTGATGGATTCCTGGGCTCCTCACGCAGCTAGTTGCACACCGTTTGGGGAGCCCTGAATCCGGTCCAGTAAAAAAAAAATGCTCTGTGGTCCTTAAAGGGATAGTAATACTTTGTTTTATACATAATCATACATAATCATTCTCTAAAAAAATATATGTATATTTTATGTGATGACTTTTAAACTAATGAAGAATGGCTTCTTAAATTATTTTATACATTAGGCATTTATGCCTAATTCATGGTTTAAGAGATATTCACAAGCAAAGTATCCCCCCCTGTTCAGCCAGATCAGAAGGGAGGAGCCCAGGTAGACTGCAGAGAGGGACAATCTTCAATTAAGATAAGGGAAAAACCTGAAAAATTTTTCAAGGGGGGAAGGGCTTTCATTCTTTTCATACAAAGAAGATTGTTCCCTGCTGTTATCTGTCTGGTCTTACAACCAGATTCACATCTGAGAAGAGATGGCTTACACTAGGTAAAAGGGGCGGGAGGGGGAAACTTTGCTTGTGAATATCTCTTAAACCATAAAGGTTTGAGAGATAAGACTTATATCGTTCTTCATGTTTTTTTAATGCCTACAAAATAAAATAAAGATAAAACGAAGTATTACTATCCCTTTAAGTGCAGACGGTCATTAAGAGGTTAAATCTGGTCATTAATTTCACAAACAAAAACAATCAGTGGCTCCATAGATAACATGCACCAGAATAGTAATTTTTTTTTTTTTTTTTTTTTTACAGATCATAGCCTGGAGTAAATGATATTGAAATGTATGACATGGTAATGCTAATTTTAAAATGGATTTGAACCCAGATGAAAAACACATATTTCTTAATGATTACAGTTTATACCTGACTCTATGTGGTCCCAAAATTTACAAAAAGGAGAGTTAGCTTTTGATATTTTCACCATGTGAATTTCTCTAGGGTCTTCTCTTTCCTCTGACATTTTGGCCTCTGTTCAGTTGAGGCTGTTCAATGAACATTGGGCCACAGAAACTGACTTGTGGCCATACGTCTACTGTGTGTTTTAAGTTCCCAAACTCATGCTAAAAAGCACGAGTAATGGGAATATCAAAGGAAAAAGGCTAACGATCAGTGCTTGACACACTGGCAAGCACCACTCATGAACTCAACACACAGTCATACTCCCAAACACTAACCCTACACTAGCCCTAACAGTAAAGTGCAACAAGACTACCCCTAACACTAGCCTAACACCCACCACTGTATAACATTTACATGTCATCCACTCCCCATCTACTGCTGTCATCTTCCTACTTCTTTCTCTTTCCCTTTCTCTTCTGTGTTCTACTCTTCTGTTTTCGTCTCTTCTGTCTTCTTCTCTTCCTTGTTTCAAATATTGTCCCGTAAATAGAAAAAAACATGAAACATTACATTTTGGCCAAAAACATAACTTGGAAATATGTACATTTTTTAACCCTTTGGCTGCCAGAGGGGTATGCGACGAATTGCAGGGCAATGCATTGCGGACCTCTCTGGCTGTCAAAGAGTTAAAGTAATGCATATATTCCAAGGCGACACTATATTTGCCCAATCGAAAAACATTGTCCTAATACGTTTCACTTTCAAATTAATCTTCTATCTCAAGAGAATTTGCAAATATTGTTTGTTTAGAGAAAAAAAGCAAATTGTTGGCGCTGCTGCTGTCTCCCACACATCCACTGGCTGAGTTGCTATTACAGATTACCTTAGTTCCAGCTCCACCGCTTCAGACGACACTCGAAATGACGCTTCGGAGTCAGCAGTCATCCATGCCGCACGGATGCCACCGGAATGACGCATGGTTGGACGCATCAAAGCTAGATGCGTTATCTGCAGGCGCGAGGCTTCAAGCATGCAGCAGGCCTCTTTTTATGTGTTTGATTCCTGTAGTCTTCTCCTACCTACTTCCTCCCTCTGAGCTGCTCCTCCTACCTACTTCCTGTGGAGGGGTTTAAAGGGCAGACTGAGTCCTGACTCAGTTGCCCTTGTGTTGCCGTACAATACAGTTCTGTTTCCCTTGGGCTCTGTGTATGACCTGGCTAGTCTGACCATCTATTCTGGTGCTGACCTGTGGCTCTGTCTGACTACTTTTTTGCTTGCTCCCATTGTGTAGTGGATACCCAATCTGGTGCAGACCTCTGACTCTGGCTGACTACCTGAACTGTGTATGACCCGGCCTGTCTGTCCATCCATTCTGGTGTTGACCTGTGGCTCTGTCTGACCATTCTCCTTGTGCATTCTGATTTTGCTTAGATATCCTTTCTGGTACAAACCTGTGGCTCTGGCTGACTACCTGCTCCGTGTATGACCTGGCTTGTCTGACTACCCCCTCTGATGTTGACCTGGGGCTCTGTCCACTGCACATCCAGCATACCAACACTTCAGTGGATATCCTATCTGGTGCAAACATGTGGCTGTGGCTGACTACCCGCTCTGTGTATGACCAGGCTTGTCTGACTATACTTGCTGGTGCTGACTAGGGGGCTCTGTCTGTTTCCTCCGTGTGTTGGTCCCCGCTCCACAGACACCCATCCTAGTGTGCACCTGGGGCTCTATCAGACTCCTAGCTTACTGATTGCAGGCTGAGTCATTGCTAGTCCTTTGGGCATTCTGAATTATTCGAGGCTCCAGTGGGCTGAGGCCTAGTCTTGGACAGCCTGGTGGATCTATTGGCGGACTGCTATTTCTGATACAGTGCTTGCCTCTTTGATCACCCTCTGTGTGTTATCTGTTTACGTGCATTACTGTGATTTTTCTAATAAAAGATTGTTTTACTTTACCATACTGACTCCTGGTTTATTCCTGGGAACTGTGACAGTTGCGTGCTTACACACCTGCCAGCCAATCAGCTCCTAATGGGATTCATCATCCCCCCACTAACAGCTGATTGGCTGGGAGGTGCGTAAGCACAAATTCCAGCCACTGGTCATCTGGGAGACATTTTGAATAGGGACTGGCCATGTAAAAGACTCTGTTCAAATTTCCCACACACTGGCTCAGGCATTGGCCTGAAAGGTACGAAGGGGGGTGATTAGGTAGCTCTCACTTCCTGCCGCCACTGTCTGTGACAGCGGTAGAGACAACAACAAACAAACAAATATTTGCACCTTAGTCTTCATCTTTCCTAGAGAGTGAAAATTAATTTTAAAGCAAAATGTATTGGGACAATGTTTTTTGATTTGGGGGAATATAGTTGTCTTGCAACAATGCACATATTTCCAGATTATATTTTTGTCCAAAATGTAATGTTTCATATCTTTCTATTTATAGGATAATATTTGAAACAAGGAAGAGAAGAATACAGAAGAAGACGATAAGATTGAGAGATTAACGAAGAAGGAAGATGGAAGAAGAAGACGGACAGTAGCTGACCAAGGTGCTGAAGACTCTGCTGAACATCAGGATTACTGGTAAGCGTTTATTGTCATGGAATGTTTTTTAACTTAGTCGGATTAACCCTATGAGTGCCAGAGGGGTAACAAAATTCCACACATTTTGGGATTGCTTCGGATTTATTGATATGGGGCTTAGGGCCCCATAGCAATTCATCCACTGGTGATTCAGGGTTTTTTAAGCTTTTAGTTTCAGTTACTGCACCAGCACTTTTTAGATGCGTTAAGGGACTCTGCACCTAGAGAAACTGGCATATTTTGATGCTCTGTCATGTATTTTAATGGGTGCAAATAAATTAGCACCCAAGGGGCTTTTTTTCTGGTGGTATGTCTTCAAAGCACATGTAATTAAATTGCTTATCGTGCTTGAAAAAATGCCGTTGGGATTTTTTTTTTTTGTCATGAGGTAGCATTGAATCGAGGCCTTTGTTCCTTTAAACATCTAACTGATGATCAAAAGTAGCCCACTGAAGGTATGAAGTATGAGCCTGGAGAGCTGAGTGGGATTCCAGCAGCTGACATAACCAGAGACTCATCATTACTATTATATAGCAATACAAGAAGCTTTGACAACAGCTGTTTAATATGTTTCAAGGTGGATAAGAGATGTGTAGATAAAAATAAAACTACAGATCTTATTTATTTTCTTTGCTTAAACCTTTGAGTGCCAGAGAGAAGTCAAACACATTGTAATGCAATGCTTTGCATAACTTTCTGGCACCCAGAGGGTTAAAGCAGAACTTTCATCTTCATAGTATTGTTCCCCAATACATTACTAATATAGCGAGAAGCAAAGGAATAGTTGTATTATGCTGAATAAGTCCACATTATTGTCCTCTATCATCATCAGAACTAGCACTGTATTCAGCACTTGACCCTTGTGTACTCTGTATGTCTCCCATTACCACTTTAGATTGTAAGCTTATGGGCAGGGACCTCCCACCCAATGTTTCACTCTACAAAGCACCTGTAACCCTGTATTGTTTAAATGCTTAAATTGTAAAGCGCTGCATACACTTGTGGAGCTAAATAAATAAACATATTCATTCATTCATTCAAGTAATCCAGCTTCTTCTACAGGCATCCAGGGCACAGAGCTTACAAGAGAAGCTCTGTCTGTGCACCTGTGTAGGAATCAACTTCCATTACCTTAAGGTGACCAACAAACATCACCACCAATCTGGGCAGTGCATGGTACAGACAGAGCAGACTCAGAGGCTACTTCCCTCTAAGATGTCTGTGCTGTTGTCTGCTAGATGCCTGCAGATTACTGCTGGATTACTTCATTAACATGGATTTATTCAGCATAATACAAGTATTCCTTTGCTTATTGCTATATTAGTAATGTATTGGGGGGCAACATTATGAAGATCCACTTTAACATGTTTTCACTTTGTCTTAGTTTTGTCACAGGAGACACTGCTTCTTTAATTATGGCACCAGGAAGCCTGATAAAAATATTATCAACAAAAATCCTTTTATTTCAACAGAATTCATTTTTTTTTCTTTTGAATAAGTATTTCATTTAATATGCTATTAATTTTGCACAATATCTGCTTTTTGAAATTTATATTTTCAAGGTAAATCATAATCTTCTTTCAATAGGTTTTGTGATACATGATTTCTATGATAAATATATTTATTTCACTCATTTTCATTTTAAATGGATAGTAATGTTTTATAATAAAAGCAGCTCCAATTATTCTTCACAGTATTTGGGCCATGGAGAGTGTTATTTCAACACTATCAGAGTTGTAGTTCAAGAGTAATTGAATGATAAAGTATCCCCCTCCTGCCCCTTTTACTGATGTAACACTGCTCAGCTCAGAGCAGCAAGACCGACCGGATGGATCTCAGAGAGGGACAATCTTCAATGATCGTAAGGAAAAACCTGAAAAGCCTGTCAATGGGGGCAGGGCTTTCATTGTCCTCACAGTAAGAAGATTGCCCCTTGCTGTGAGCTGTCTGGTCTGTGGGCCAGATTCCACATCTAAGGTGAGATGGCTTACATTAGGTAAAAGGGATGGGAGGGGGAAACTTTATCATTCAATTACTCTTGAACTACAACTCTGACAGTATTGAATTAACAATCTCTATGGCTCATATACTATGAAGATTATTTGGAGCTGCTGGTTTTGTGAAACATTACTATCACTTTAAGAGCTATTTTTCCAGAATTATATTTTAACTGCAAAGACATAATGGGGGAGATTTATAAAAGCGGAGTTAATTGAAAAGAAGTGATGTAAATGGCTGTAAGACTGTTTCTGGTAGTTATAAAAGTATTACGGCGAGTTTAGGAGGACATCAGAGTAGGGAAGTTTTTATTTTTAGCGGTCTAAACATTTTTAAATGTAACTAACATACTTTATAAATAATAACACTCAAAATAAAGAATAAGTACATTTTAAAGATCCATTCACAAAAAAGAACAAGAACTCTTTTTATAAAACTCTCCCAATGTTCTTAACCCCTTAAAAAAATATATTGTAGGATTTATCCCCCTGAGTAAAACAAGTCTACTCCCACTGCTGAGAGGTTTTTTTATTCAAAAGTTATTGCGGCTTAAACTTGCATTTCTTAGATGCAATATCACAGTGTCCTGAAATTCTACAGTGGTCAGGCCATATCATAATTAGGAAGGGAGAAAGTATGTCCCCCAATCGTCAGTTTGTAGAATTTTAACATAGACTTGTCTCTCTGAGAAGTCAATTGCAAGAAGGCATCAAAGCCTGTGACCGGCCATAGTGCCAGACTGGTCCCCGCCACCCAAAAAAACGTAGTGTTGAAGCTGAAGGTATCCCAGGTACTCACTACCGGGAAATGCGTGGTCCTGCATCAGAGCCTGAGAAAAAGGTGTGACAAAGGAAGATAGCAATGTCAAGCCCCTCTCTTCCCATCTGTGAAAAGACACCCTGTTCAAGCCTAGTGTCAATCCCGGGTTGCCCAGGAGCTGCAGCAAGGGGGATGAGAAGGGAGCCCAGACCTCATGGTGTTTATGGATGTGACAGATCCGGACTATCACTCCCAAGACCTGTGTCCGAAGCAGGTCTCTGGGAATGGAAACCCTCAGTGCTAGTAGCAGTTGTAAGGGGGGCAGGGAACTGTGGGAATCCAATTCTATTTACAACCAAGGCACAACAGGCAGAGGTGCACATCTCTGTCCTACCCTAAGAAGGCACGGTATCATGGTGCCCGTGCTCCCCTTGCGACATTCTGTCAGTCTACACTGTGCTTTACTCCTATTGGCTATTCTGTGCTTGTCCTGCCCAGTATGGCCTTTATATACTGGGTTCTGGCACCCCTCCGGTGCCCTTTCGTGGTGTTCCTATAAAAGTGCCTGTTTCTGCTCTCAGTATTCCCAGTGTACTGACCCGGCCTGCCTGACTACTCTGCATTTTGTCTCCTGCCTTTGAACCGACCCAGACTGCCTGACCATTGTTCTTCTCCTGCTCCTGTGTATCGACCCGGCTTGGCTGACATTCCTGCTCCATGTACTGACCTGGCTTGGCTGACGTTCCTGCTCCGTGTACCGACCCGGCTTGGCTATCGTTCCTGCTCCGTGTACCGACCCGGCTTGGCTGATGTTCCTGCTCCAAAATTTGATGCGGCTTGGTTGACGTTCCTGCTCTGGCTGCCTCTGTGTCGCCTTGGCGACTTTCCTATCGGTTGTGACACTCCTGGTTGGTTGCGACCTCAGGGTGAGTTGCTCAGTTGCCCAGTCCATTCCTGTCACAGCAGTGCTCAGTTGTGTGTCTCCGTTACTGCTCCTGCAGAGTGCAAGTTGCCTAGTCTCCGTTACTGCTACGGCAGTGTGCAAGTGGCCTTGTCTCTGTTACTGCTCCTGCAGAGTGCAAGTGGCCTAGTCTCCGCTACTGCTATGGCAGAGTGCAAGTGGCCTAGTCTCCGTTACTGCTACGGCAGTCTGCAAGTGGCCTTGTTTCCATTACTGCTCCTGCAGAGTGAAAGTGGCCTAGTCTCCGTTACTGCTCGGCAGTGTGCAAGTGGCCTTGTCTCCGTTACTGCTACGGCAGTGTGCAAGTGACCTATCTCCGTTTACTGCTACAGCAAAACACTAGTTGCCTTGTCTCCGTTACTGCTCCGGCAGTGTTATATGTTGCTCAGTTTCTGATATTACTCTGGCAGTTCACGTTTGTCTGCTAACCTATTACTGGGCGTTACTTATCCTTAAGCTCTCTATCTTGAGTGAGCTCCATCAGATCTCTCTTTACATGGGACTGTTTACACTCGCTGAAGACCATTAACCCATGCAGTACCAATACCGTAGGAATCCTTCGTATTCCGCCTGACCTGTGTCAGTATATTCTGTTATGGACTCTATGGTTATACTGGACCTGTGTAGGCATATGTATATGTAACCTGTCTTGTGTCTGTATTATTCTGTTTAAATACTACAGGACCTGTGAGGGTTATTATATTACTGTGTTTTCAGTAAAACTGTGTTTTATCCTAAACCACTGTGTCTGTGTGTCAAACAAACCGTTACACAAGGATCCTAGCTTATGCTGCAATTACCTGCGTATAACTATCCTCAATGTGGTCATAAAGATTTTAACTAAAATTTTAGCCTCTTTTTTTTGGAGTGCTTGAGACCATTGCTATGGGCCCGATCTGTCTGGCAAGAGTCTGCACTCGAATCCCAGTGCTAAGGTGCAGGTCAATTGGGTCCTCTTCTCCCTGCTTCAGTTCATGAATGTCACGAGACAGGGTTGTCTCCCTTGTTATACATGCTAGCGTTGGAGCCCCTGATAGTGGCTATACAGATGCACCTTGATATACGGGGATTCAGTTTTGGGATGAGGTGCACAAAGTGTCTAGCTATGCCTATGATGTTCTGCTTTCTGTCTCAGAACCGTCTCTTCCCCACAATATGACTCTGCTCTCTTGCTATAGCTCCCTGCAATGGGCAAAGATCAACTACAGAAGTCAGAAATTCTAAATCTTAATATTGAGCTACCTATAGCCTCTTGCTTCTGGGAGCAGCTGCCTTCCTATGGGCCATGTCACATACACAGCCATTTTATTAGCTGAGCTAGCACATGTAAAGCATCACATGTACCAGCTTGCCAATGGAAGGGCTGAGACTGACTGCTCCAGTCTTGGAGCAGTCAGTTTCAGCCTCCCAGATTTGATCACAGAGCATCTTCAGGTGAGCTGTGATCATTTAACTCATGAGGTCCCAGGACCATCCCTGGTCCTTTAAGGACCGAAAGTTGTGATGGTCCTGGCACTGGGTTAAAAAACATTTGAGAACATATTATCACAGGAAAAACTTGTTTGACGTTTTCCATTTTTTATTATCAAATTAAATGTTGGGTTCTTCATATAAATGTGGTATCAAAAGAAAGCCCTACTTATGCTTACAACTGGTATATAAATTGTACAGGTGTACTAAATTAATTAGAGCAAAAGTATGGTTGAACATACTAAAAAGGCCAACATTGTTATGGTAACTAAGGAGTTAAATGTGTCTTTTAACCCCTTGAATATTAGATGCAACTGTAATGTATTGTTTCACAATATAGTGAAGACCTGTCTAGCATTCAGGGGTCTACAAGTCCTATTATAGGAATAATAATACTTACTATTGAAAAACTATATATTACACGGTTTATCCTACTGGGCAAAACAAGGGCACTCCCACTGCTGAGAGATGCTTTATTGTAAAGGTATTACAGCTCAAAGTTGCATTTTTTTTGGGTGCAGAACCTGCATGGCCTGAAATATCTCAGTGATGCTGTTGCTATAGCCTTCTATGGACCATAGCTGTCAATAGATTGCTGTAGCAAGATCAGCAGTTCAAAGAAGTGCTGCAACAAAAGGAAACTGTGAAATACATATTTTTTCAACACTATGCATTATTAAGCCCTGTTTTTTGTTTTTCCTACACTGTGTAATGCTGGTCCCTGCCCCATGTCCACATAAGTTCCCCCTCCATCCAGTTATCCCGATACATGTATTTGAGCCATTGTCAGGCTGGTCCTGTTTCCCCTTCCATTTAACATCTGAGCAGTGTCTCCAATAAGAGATTCTCAGTTGGTGTGTGGTCTGGGTATCGGCTTAAGGATCACCCAAGGACCAGGCAGCTGCTACAATAGACCAAGGTACCAGGGATACAGAAAAAAGGAGGACACTGTTACATGACTCTATGGGGGCTTATGGAACCTAAGATGCTATATACCCTATGGGGTTCTAATTATTGATAATTCGCAGCAAGCTACCTCTTTCAGCACAGTCAAACCCTACATTGTAAGCAATACTATTACCTTTAAACCAATACAAGTTTTGCTTTCTGCATAAGTCCCGTAGCATTTTCAACCATTTTTAGGTTTATTTTCTCTTTCCATTTATTTAGTAAGCCAAGACCTGGACTTGTTGCCCAAGTCAATAATCCTCACTTGCATTAAAATGCTGAAATAATGGACGATGTTGAGGAAATTCACTTGTGCATGTACTCTGATAGCATGGCATGTTCATTATACCAGTGTATTATTTTAGTCCACTGCAGATAGCTCTAGCAGAATGCACAGTAAATGACATGAACCTGGAATTATACAGGCTTGTTGTATAAGCATTATAAATTGCATTCAATGTCAATGAGACTGACATGCTAAGAAGAAATGGAACTGGAGACCACTGCAAGGTGGCTTAGTTCACTTTATATTGTAGGGATTTTCTGGTGAGTAAAACAAGGATACTTATACTACTGGGAGATGCTTTAGTCAGAAGTTATTTCAGAGTGAACTTATATTTTGTTTTCTAAAAATTTGAATTAATGTTTTTTGCAGCTTCTCTCTCTCTCTCTCTCGTACACACTCACACTCTCCCTCCACACACAATCTCACTACACACACTCTCCATCCATACACACATACATGAACACAAACACATTCTCCCTTCCTCTCCCCCCCAAAACACACTCACACACACATACATGCATACACATACACACATAATTTCTTTCTTTATTATATACTTCAAACACAATTTCATATACACACTCACATTCCCCCATCTACACACACACACACACACACACACACACTCTCTTACACACACACACACACACACACACACACACACACACACACACACACACACACATATTCTCATTCCCAACACACACACTTGCACACTCTCCACATAGTTCCCTACACACACTACTTTCTCCACACACACTCTCAACATCACTTTCCCTATCCACACACCCTCTACACACAAACAATCTCTTCACACACACACTTCCTCCACTTGCACACTCTCCTTCTCCACTCCTCTCCCTACAAATAGATATGCATACATTCTCACCCTTTCAATCCACACACAAAAACACACATGCACACTTCCCTCAAGCTAATTACTCTCTGCCCCATAGACACTTTCTCTCACTCATACACAGTCACACATAATCACATCCACACACACATACACATTCTCTATCTCCACACATACTCTTCCTCTCTCTCCACATATCTCCCTACACACACAAACACACACACACACACATACATACTCTCTCTCCCTTTCTCCAAACACACATTTTTTCTTGTTCTCCTGACCATGAGAGACCTGAAAAGCAGACAAAAAAAACAGACATTCCTAAACATTTGTTATCTGAAATGGGTGAGATAATCAGTGGGGACAGAGAGAAAGCAGATTTTTCTTTTTTTTTTTTTTTTTTTTTTACCAAGGAAGGCTCAATGGATAAGAACCTTCAAGCTATTTTTATAGAATAGTCACAGCAAGCATATGATTGGCTGACTCAAGAAAAAGTATTAAAACAATTAAATGGTGTTAAGGTATACAAAGCCCTGGGGCCAGATGGTATATACCCACAGTTACTTAAAGAGCTAAGCAGGGCTCTGACCAGACCATATCAGGGATCCTTTTAATTCAGGCATGGTGCCCACAGATGTGGTGCCCATATTTAAAAATACCAGCCATGCAATTACAGACCTGTAAGCTTTACATCTGTGATGGGGAAACTATTTGAAGGGTTGCTAAGGGAATACATTCAAGAATTCATCTTGAACAGGAATATCATTAGAAACAGCCAACATGGCTTTGTGAAAGACAGGTCTTGTCAAACTAACTTTTATGAAAAAGTGAGTAAAAATATAGATTTGGGTGCTATGGTTGATGTGATCTATTTAGACTTTGCTAAGGCATTTGATACAGTTCCACAAAAAGGTTACTGTACAAATTCACTGAAGTAGGCTTAGGGGGCAAACATTTGTGCGTGGATTGGAAATTGGCTGAATGATAGAATGCAAAGAGTGGTAGTAAATGGGACGTTCGCAAATTGGACAAAACTGACAAGTGGAGTACCTCAGGGATCTGTCCTTGGTCCTCTTCTTTTTAATTTGTTTATTAATGATCTCCCAGTGGGCGTAGGGAGCCATGTATCAGTGTTTGCCAATGACACAATATTAAGTCGGATAATGCAGTCTGAACTGGATGTGTCTTCATTACAAGAGGATTTGGACAAATTGGGTAACTGGGCAGGGAAATGGCAAATGAAATTCAATATAGACAAGTGTAAAGTTATGCATTTTTGGGTATAATAATAAAAATACAACATATAATTTAAATGGTGATTCTCTGGGAAATCTACTAATGAATAGGATTTGTGAGTAATGGTAGACAACAGACTTAGCAGTAGTGCACAGTGCCAGCTGGCAGCTGCAAAGGCCAATAAGATATTGGCATGTATGAAAAGGGGTATTGACTCACGGGAGGAAGATATTATTCTGCCTTTTTACAGGTCCCTGGTAAGACCCCACCTTGAATATGGAGTTCAATTCTGGGTGCTTTTTCTGAAAAAAGACTTTATGGAACTGGAGAAAGTGCAGAGGAGGGCTACAAAACTAATAACGGGAATGGACAGTTTTAGTTATGAAGAAAGGCTAGAAAAGTTACATTTGTACACAGCAGAGAAATGGTGTCTTAGAGGGGCTATGATAACATTGCATAAATATGTTCAGGACCCATACAAAGGGCTTTCCAAATGCCTGTTCATTAACATAATGGTACAAAGGACAAGGGGTCACCCGCTAAGTCTTAAGAAAAAGAGATTTCGTCAACAAAAGCGGAAGGGATTCTTTACGGTAAGGACAATAAAGGTATGGAATTCACTTCCAGAAGAGGTGGTGCTATTGAATATATTAGATGCCTTTAAAAGGGTTTGGATACTTTTTTAAAGGAGAAGAAAATAGAGGGCTATGTATTTTAGTATTGTGATTAATATTTATTTAGTGCTTGTTGATCCAAGGAGAAATCTGATTGCCATTTGGAGTCAAGAAGGAATGTTTTCCTCCAATGAAAGCAGAATTTAAAATTGCAGAATTTCTTTGGATCAACAACAGTAAACAAGAATAGGAGAGGGTTGAACTTGATAGACGCAAGTCTTTTTTCAGTCTAAACTACAATGTAACTATCATGTATATGTAACTCACCTCTAACTGCTGGTTAACCATTACCAAAGTGGGCCTCATGCACAAAATGAAAGCAGAGTAATTCTGGGACAAACCAAGTCCAGCACAGATGACATTTACAAATACGCAAGGTTTCTAAGAATTTAAATGGGGATTTTAACCCTGAATGCTAGACAGGTTTGCAGGGACCTCTTGAGCATGTAATGGCTTAAAAGCCTCTTTTAAACCGATGCAGTTCTTTATTTGTTCCCTATGCTGCAGTTAGTTTCCTCCAGAATTGTTCCACTTTTGTTTTGTGCAGTTTTCTTTTGGCGAGTATATGCATCTGTATGCTCTGGAAGATTCATACAATCTAATGCTTACCCAGAAGAGCAAAAGCTGGAGTTAGAAGCCAATGGCAAATCAGCAGAGGTGGCAGATTCATACATTCCTCACAATATTATTTTCAGATAACTAAAGAGGCAGAGACTTCTAAACAGCTATAAAATATTTTTTAATCAAAAGCAATGTCATAAAATGACACAACAGTGTATATCTGTTTTACCACTTGTTTACCAACTTAATTACTGCTGCACTGCTTCTGACAGTAGGTTTCTCTGCAGGAATTTTTTATTTGCCTGGCCTATTATTATCCCTTCCAATCATTTACACAGTTTCCTAAAGTAATCTTCATTGGCTCAGCAAAAAAGTTTGCGCCATAGATATACCCTCATTACAGAACAGAGTTTTTCAAACAGATGCCATTTGGCCCAATGAGCAATGCTACTCCCATTGGAACCCATTAACATCAGGCATTTTGGTGTTTGTTATTGTTTTTATATTGCAGGGAAATGATTAACCAGTGCAAATTTAATTTTGCCCTTAAATAGACTTTACATATTCTGCAAGTGTATAACATGTAAAGTCAAATTTCTTATAGTTTGTATTATTTTTTTTCGCCTTCATGTATTTTTTTTACACTTTTATGTCCCAGACAGACGATGCATTGTAAGTTGCAAAAAAAGCTTTCATAATTCCCCTAATTAAGTTACCCGATTAAGGTATCACTTTTACTCTACCAATATACTGTTATGTGCACCCTCCATATCACACTGTCAAGGGTATACCATACTCACAAATGGTGCGCATCATTAGAAATAACAGTAAATCTGACTTGGCCATGCAGCAGATAACAGACTTAATGGACAGATTCACAGAGAGAGAGGATATAGTAGAGAAGAGCTGAACCAACAACTCACACGAACTATAGATCTTACACAAAAAGATCTTCTTACACCAAAACCAAAAAGGGAAGATAATGATAAAAGACTTATATTCCCTACAAATTATAATACAAAATATCAAAACTGCAAGTGATTCCACTCGACCAGATTGTTTTCGCCAGAAACCTATGATGAGTTACAAAAGAGGGCCCAGTTTGAGGGATCTACTGGTAAAAACGGATCCAGTTAATTGTTACAGTAAAATCAATTTTGGCACAGCCTAGACTTGGGTGCTATCGATGCCCAAAATCAATAACTTGCCAAAGTATGAAATCAGAACCTATATTTACTGACACACTCACAGGCAGAACATTTAAAAATCTAACTTAAATTAACTTGCACAATTATATTCAGCATTTACGTTATTCTCTGTCCATGTCCCAAACTGTATGTTGGACTAACTTCATGTATGTTTAAAGAAAGAACAGCCAATCACAGAGCCACAATTTGGAAATCATTGGCAGAAAAAACATCAGACAAACCAGTGGCTAAACACTGGTTGGATCAGAAGTACAATCTATCTATTATTAAATGCATGATAATTGACCACAGTAGGTAAAACTTCCTTTCAAAAGGCAATTTGACATTTCTCTGAATCAACATCCTATCTGTTATGAAACTGTCATAATTCTTAGTATTGTTCTGTGCTAAAAAAATAATCAATTACCATTACAATGGTGTTGCACTTCAAATCGCATCAAAATCACTCATAGCTAGGAATGAGGATGTTGGACTGTGTTGCTGCTTATCTAATAATAGTGAGTGTGACTAAGTGAGGATTGGAGTTGGAAGAGGCCAGTGACACTGCTGCTGTTGATGTCCAAGATGATATACTTGTATTTTTTAGGTATGTTTACTTGTGCAGAATTAGACTTTCCAAACAGTTTATAATAAACAAGCAAATTACTCCTTCTCAGTGGTAGAAGACTGAGCCTTTTTCTTTCAGCTAATTTATGGTCACATCATCATCATCTCCCTCACTCTCTACTTCATCTGTATCTGAAGAATGGTAGAAAATTGCAGGCACATGTTCTAAATTAACATCATTACCACCATCATCATCCACATAATCATCAGTAATTAGGTAATCAGCAGCAGCGTCCGCTTCCTCCCCACCACTTTCGTATTCTTGTTGGTTTTTTAAAGTCTGGATATTTTTTTTTTCCAGCTCCCATTTGAGGGATTTATATAATATTGATTGACCACTGGTTTGCAGCAGAATGTTACTGTCAATTTCTGAAGCAGCAGTTGGTCTCACTGCTAAATCCTCCACTATTGCATCAAAACAAGAATGAGAGTCATCTTAATTGGTGTTAAAAGGATTAGTTTACTACCTGTGGTGGATATTTTCATTCCACTTTATAAACAGCCATCTCAGTAGGAGGAATATTATAATTTTTATTGCAAAGGATGTGGCAACCAGAATCACAGGTAGTTTTTATAGGGTACATCTACAACCTGGGGGAAATGGCTATCACCAATACTACTATCAAACAACTCCACCTCATTGTTTTTTCATGTCTAACTAAACTAGCTAACATGAACTGTTTAGTTGCTTTCTCTCAAGCACAAACTAACAATATTCAGTCAGTTGAGTGACATCCCCCTTTTATAATTTAGCAAAACAGAAATAAATGGGGAAGCTCTCCATGTGAGAGGAATACATTACCTTTGATTTTAAAGCTATGAAAAAGCAGAGAAAAAAAACACTGAAAGATGTGAAGTGCTGTTTTAGTGTTTCACATTTGAGGTGAAAGGTTTTGTCCATCCCTAAAGCCAAATGTAGACAGGAACAAAAGAAAGCATGCAACATGAGTACTTAAGTACTATAAAGGCAATATTAAAAATCTGTCTTTATATCTGTTCCTCACTATGGAGACATAATAAGAAATTTTCGGCAACTAACATTCTCTTTATGTTGCAAAATTAATTGCAATGCATACTTGTGCTGTTGCATTATTTTAAAATGATAATTAAAATAATACTTTATTATGCCTTGATTTATATAGAAAATAAATATAAAAAAGTTATAAAATACACAGAGATACATGAAAAGTGAATGAGTATTTCCAAACAAATTATGTATGCATTTTCCAGAACATTTAAATGGAAAAGATTATAAAAAAAAGCTTTCAGTTGTTTCAGTTAAACTTGTTAGGATAATAAAGGTATCTTTTAGAAATGCCACACCCTAGTTGGTGCCCATCCACACGGTGCATTGGAAATGTCACACAGATCAAAAGGGCAAGATCAGAATATCTCTCTAATCAAAAGCGCGATAATCTGATGTTGCAGTTTTACAGGTCGCCAAATAGAGGGAGATATTGATTTTCAATTTATTGATACATTGTGGTGTGGTTCGGAGCATCCCCCCTTTCTTCCTGTGTTGTGGAAACCATATAATATAACATTGGAAGCCATACCATGATCCCTTGCTAAGCTCCTGCACCCAGGAGCGGCACCATTGGTCTCTTAGTCCCACTGCAGAGGAAGAACGTCCCTGACAGCTCCGTGGCTTTCTACCGTGCCTCACTTTGTCTTCTACCCCTCCTCAATACTGCACCCAGGAATTAAATACTACTATCAAGTAGTATCAGTTTTGTATTTTTCAGTGCCTTGGAGACATACCAAAGAAGGCGAAGTGCAGGAAGAGGGGCAGGTGATGATGGGTGCCTGGTAACGAAGCCACAGGAGTAATAAATGGCTCGTCCATACTGCATTCCCAGCTCCAAGATGCTGCAGCACGGTAGAAAGCCATGAAGCAGTCCGGAAAGTAATGGCGGGATGCAATAAACATGCGCAATCACTATTTCCCTGTGAAAACCACTAGGGAATAGGTTTGCTCATGATTTTGTTGAATTGAGCATGACAAAATCAAAATTAGCAAACAGCTGCACATATTTTTTGTGGGCATGGCCAGGATTAACAAATCTGTGTGAGTGGAATAGCGAATGTGCCTAATGCAGGAAGTGGTACTGAGAATGAATTTATACATCTGTGTAGTGTTGTCGTAAAAAGGATTTTTTTATGCACAGTTCAAGAAGCGTTCAGTATTCAACTTCCTGGATTAGAACATGCACAAACTCTATCTGCGCATAAAAATTCCTGAGCACATTTCTTGCATCACACTATAAGAGACTAATGGTGTTGATCCTGGGTGCAATAGCTAAGCAAGGGATCAGTGTATTGCTTCCAATGTGATATTATATGGCTTCCACAACACAGGGAGAAAGTGTAACATCAGATGATTGCCCTTTTGATTTGAGCGACATTTCCAATACTCCATTTGGATGGGCGCCAACTAGGGTGCGACATTTCTAAAATGAACCGATAACAAACAAGTATTTTAGTTTCTTAACCCTTTGAGTGCCAGAGGAATGCGTTTGCATACCCTTCTGGCACTCAGTGAGGGGTTATTCACTAAGAAGTGATAAAAAGGTGATAGAGTAGAGATGACTTCTCCAGTGATATCACTTCTCCAGTTCCTATTTTATTCTATAGAGCCTATGCATTAAGATCTCCAAAACTTAAGAAATGTTAGTGAACATCACTGGGGGAAGCCATCGCCACTTTATCTCCTCTTTATCACGCATTAGTGATACTATTTAAAGGGGAAATATCCACATGAGAAATGTATATTTAGTAGTATATTAATGTTTTATTATTATGTAGAGTTTTACTGCTGAGTAAAACTAAAGTGCTCCAAATGCCACAAAGTGTTTCATTCAGACGTTGTTAGAGTTAAGATGAGATTTTTTTTATTGAAATTCAGTTTTTTCAAAAAGTCACAACTAGATGTCATTATTGCTGTTGGTTTCTGTGTAGAATTGGAGTTGGTTTCTGTATAGTATTGGAGTTGGTTTCTGTATAGAATTGGAGTTGGTTTCTGTATAGAACTGGAGTTGGTTTCTGTGTAGAATTGGAGTTGGTTTCTGTATAGAACTGGAGTTGGTTTCTGTGTAGAATTGGAGTTGGTTTCTGTGTAGAATTGGAGTTGGTTTATGTATAGAATTGGAGTTGGTTTCTGTGTAGAATTGGAGTTGGTTTCTGTATAGAATTGGAGTTGGTTTCTGTGTAGAATTGGAGTTGGTTTCTGTGTAGAATTGGAGTCAGAAATCACTCTGACTCAATATTCAAATATCCCTATCATTAAAGGTTTCTGAAACTTTACCTTTAAATCACTGTTACTACAGAGCATTACGTTAAGGATTTACCTAGATTTGTCCCAAAACATTGCTATACTGTGAGCCAGAGCTGTCTCTAGCATCCAATTGATTAAAAATACACTAAATTCATTGTAAATGAGTGAATCATTAAAGGTGGCAATGGAATGCAATGGATCTTGATACGTAGATGCAACCAAACACAAAGGGGGAGATTCACTAAGCGGTGATAAACAGGAGATAAAGTGGAGATGACTTCAGTTCTTATGTTATTCTATGGAACCTATGCACTAAGATTTCTTCAGCTTTGGAGATTTTAGTGCATAGGCTCTATAAAATAACATAGGAACTGTAGAATTGATAAACTGGAGAAGTCATCTTGTATCTCCCCAATGTATCTTTTGTTGGGAAATATTGTGCTTTTATTACATACTCTATTAGTATGTATTGAAATAGTCCTTCATACTATTGGCGCGATGCAGAAAACATGCTCAATCGCTATTTCCTGTGTGAAAACCACTAGGGAATAGGTTTACGCATGATTTTGTTGACTTGCGCATGAAAATTCAAGATTAGCGAATGGCTGCGTATATTTATTTTTTATGGGCGTGGCTAAGATTAACGAATCTGTGTGAGTGGAAGAGCGAATGCGCCTAATGCAAGAACTGCTATTGTGAATGAATTTATACGTCTGTGTACTGTTGTTGTAAAATGGAATTTTTCATGCGCAATTCAAGAAGCGTTCGGTATTTATCTTCCTGGATTAGAACATGTGCAAAATCTATAAATAAATTCCTTTATCCGATGCGAATGTTTCTTGCATCGCGCCATATGTCACAAATTAGAACAGAAGTTAAAGGGATAGTAATACTTCGTTTTATCTTTATTTTATTTTGTAGGCATTAAAAAAAACATGAAGAACGATATAAGTCTTATCTCTCAAACCTTTATGGTTTAAGAGATATTCACAAGCAAAGTTTCCCCCTCCCGCCCCTTTTTCCTAGTGTAAGCCATCTCTTCTCAGATGTGAATCTGGCTGTAAGACCAGACAGATAACAGCAGGGGACAATCTTCTTTGTATGAAAACAATGAAAGCCCTTCCCCCCTTGACAAGTTTTTCAGCTTTTTCCCTTATCTTAATTGAAGATTGTCCCTCTCTGCAGTCTACCTGGGCACCTCCCTTCTGCTCTGGCTGAACGGGGGGGGGGATACTATGCTTGTGAATATCTCTTAAACCATACAGGTTTGAGAGATAAGACTTATATCTTTCTTCATGTTTTTTAATGCCTACAAAATAAAATAAAGATAAAACAAAGTATTACTATCCCTTTAAATATCTCTAGATATCAGCAAGCAGATTTTCTTGGTACATAGTTTTTGATTAAGTGCTTTTGTGTAATATGTGTAAGAATAAAAAGAAACATCATTTCCTCTCATATTTCCTTTCATTATACCTGGTATTTTTGCTTTGAAAATTGGAAGCAGCTAGAGATGAGCATCAGTAGCTTCCACTGGAACAAACTAACTAAACATCAATAAAGATACCCCTCATAGTGTTTATTAAGTATTTATTTATAACATAACCAGTATGTTAACCACAAGGGAATAACATTTTTAACTGAAATCAATAATAGTATATTCAAGCAATAGGATGGTCAATATTTTGTGCTGCAAAGGAGACCACCGTCCTGTAGACTGATTAATAAAATTCATACAATATTAATACACACGATTTCAAAAATTAATTATACATATTAATATCAAATTAATTACAAAAGCCAAAGTACTGTACAAAGCCAAAACACAGAAGGGGGGATGTGCTAATATGATCCTTTGTGAAACCTAGTGCCATATCAGCTTAACATCATTTTACTAAGCTTAAGGGCAAAATGTACCCCTTGATGTCATTTCTGCTAAAGGGAAGGTATATAACTAGTATTTATATAGCGTCTTTCTCCCAGTGGGGCTCAAAGCACCTTTAGTGCATGCTCTCGGAATTAATAGAATCAGAAGCTGAATAACAGATATTATTATCAAATCAATGATACTCATTTATCAACCTAGGAAGGATGAAGGGCTGAGTTGACTCTGCTGGGACTCAAACCTGCAACCTTGGAGTTAGAACAGGCTCTGTAGTTAGGGCCTTTACCACTGAGCTAGTGTATGGGCTTTTAGGAGCATTTCATTCCACTGCACCTTGTTTAAACTGGTTTACTATCAAAGTGTCACATATACAGTTTTACGTCATAAAATGTTGCATTTCTTTGGCCGCATCATTTGAAGTGTAGCAATTCAAGTTTTGCGTCTTAAAGTGTCGCAAATTCTACATTTTGCATTGTTCCGAATGGCGCATTCGCCATATCATGCATTAACATGTCGCAGCAATATGGGTGTATTAAGAACACAATATGGGTGCAATATGGGTGCATTACGGACGCTATATAGGTGCATTAAGGACGCAATATTGGTGCAATATGGGTGCATTAAGAATGCAATATGGGTGCAAAACCAACCCAAAACCCAACCCAACACCCATCAAAACCAACCCACCAAAACCTACCCAAAAACCAACCCAAACCCAACCCAAAACCTACCCAAAACCCAACCCAAACACCACAAACCAACACAAAACCCAACCCCCACAAAAAACAACCCAAAACATACCCAAAAACCAACCCAAACCCAACCCAAAACCCACAAAACCAACCCAAAATCCACAAAACCCAACCCAAAACCTACCCAAAATCCAACCCAAACACCACAAAACCTACCCAAAACCAACAAAACCCAACCCAAAACCAACCCAAAATCCATCAAAACCTACCCCAAAACCAACCCAAACCCAACCCAAAATCCACCAAACCAGCCCAAAACCCACAAAACCAAACCCAAAACCAACCCAACACCCACAAAACCCAACCCCAAAACCCAACTAAAAACCAACCCAAAACCCACAAAACCCAACCCAAAACCAACCCAAAACCAACTCAAAATCACCAATAATGCACCCATATTGCATCCATATATTGCACCCATATTGCATTCTTAATACATCCATATTGCGTCCTTAATGCTGCACCCAAATTGCGTCATTAATGTACCCATATTGCATCCTTAATGCTACGACATGTTGGAGCACAATATGGTGAATGTGCCATTCGGAACAACGCGAAATGTAGAATTTGCAACACTTTAAGACGCATAACTTTAACTGCGACGCGGCCAAAGACATGCAACATTTTATGACGCAAAACTTTCCATGCGACACTTCAAGTGGATACCATTTAAACTGTGGTATTAATAAGCTGCACATGAAACTGGCATAACGTTACCATTTATCAGTACTGGCTATTAGGGATGTGATGGTGGCATGCTGAAATCAAAGTCTTAATAGGATAGTAATGTTTCACAATAAAAGCAGCTCCAATTAATCATAATAGTATTGTGGCCATGGAGACTGTTATTTCAATACTGTCCGAGTTGTAGTTCAAGATAATTGAATGATAAAGTATCCCCCCTCCCACCCCTTTTACTGATGTAATACTGCTCACCTCAGAGCAGCAAGGTGGTACCCAGGTGGATCGCAGAGAGGGACAATCTTCAATTAGCGTAAGGAAAAAAACCTGAAAAACCTGCCAAGGGGGGCAGGGGTTTCCTTATGCTCACAGTAAGAAGAGTGTCCCTTGCTGTGAGCTGTCTGGTCCCAGGACCAGATTTCACATCTGAGGGGAGGTGGATTACACTAGGTAAAAGGGGAGGTGGATACTTTATCATTCAATTACTCTTGAACTACAACTCGGATTGTAATGAAATAACACTCTACATGGCCCAAATACTATGAAGATTAATTGGAGCTGCTGTTTTTGTGAAACATTACTATCCCTTTAATGACAATGGGGTGTGTGTACTGGCATGCAGAAAAGTGAACATACGTTTTAGTGCAGGTCTAGGCAACTCCAGTGCTTCTAACAGTTTATATTTTCAGGATATCCCTGCTGAGCTACAGCTGGATCAATCACTGGCTCAATCAGTATAATTCATCCGCCTGTATTTAAAAAGGGCTATCCTGAAAACATGCACTGTAAGCAGCACCTGAAGACAAGTGTTGCCTTCCTCTGATCTAGCACATACCCTTATATGCATGCAATGTTAGAAGCACTAGACCTAACCTTGCCTACCTCTGCTCTAGTGTATAATCAGATGTGCTTTCGCTGTTAGTCATACTTCAATATTAATGTTGCCTACCTCTGATCCAGTGCATACTTTGATGTGCAAGCACTGTTAGAGGCACTTCGGGCCCAACTTTGCCTAACCCTGCTCTAGTGCATGCGCTGTTGTGCATGCCCTGTTAGTGGTACTTGAATAATAATGTTGCCTACCTCCACTAACTTGATATACATGCATTGTTAGCAGAACTTGAATACTAGCATTGCCTACATCTGCTCTAATGCATACACTGATGTACAGCCATTATTCACAGCAACTGAGGGCTAACATTACCTAATTCTATTCTAGTGCATACCCCGATGTGCATGTACTATTAGCAGCACTTGATGTCAAACACTGACAACCTTGATGGCATGTATTGTATTTGTTAGCAGTACCTGAACACTAATGTTGCCTGCCTCTGCTCTACAGCATAACCTGATATGCTGCTTCTTGAGTTGGTAGGTTCATACATTCCTCTAAAGGGTCATTTTTTTGTTAACTTCAAGTAATGTTATCTGTTAAGATCCAGTATCTGAGTGCCCACATTCACAGCTATTTTTTTCTTACCTATTATTTATTCACTTGGACACCAGATATGTCTTCAATGCATTTGCAAAACAATACTCTGTATATAATTTTAATCCCCCCTGTTCTATGCTTTAGTGCAGATGGAAATACAATATTCGAATAGAATTAAAATGCGTGAGGCAAGCTATCACATTTCTCCCACTGAAGTATGCAGTATGCTGTCATTAACAGTCCACGTCCTTTCTTACTGCAGGTAGCAAACTGTTATGATTACCTGAGGTGCAATCTGCCTTTAATACTCTGAAACCCAAGAGATAAGGGCACCTGTCTCTTGTTTGTACTGTCAGTGAGGGGGATAGCCAATGTTATCTATCTATCTATCTATCTGAATGTTTTCACTTTCAAACACATGGCAACAACATAAAACTTGATGCTATCCTTAAAGTGCCCTGGTCCTCATGGGGCTAAAATGATGTGTGCATTTGGTGGAGGGTGGTGGGATGCACTAAGGTGTGATAAAGAAGTGATAAATAGTTGATAAAGTGGAGATGACTTCTCCAGTGTTCTAAACTCCCCAAGTCCTATGTTATTCTATGGCGTCAATGCACTAAGATTTATCCAACTTTTTAGTGCATTGGCTCTATAAAATAACATAAGAATTGGAGAAGAGATAACACTGGAGAAGTCATCTCCATTTTATCACCTCTTTATCACACTTTAGTTCATAACTCCCACAGTGTATTCAGTAAGGTGATTAATTAATGGAGAAATTGTATTACTCCAACTTTCCTTCCTTTTCTTTGGTCTCCTTCCCTCCCTTCCTTCTCATTGACCTTCCCCACTCGCCTTTACCCCCACAAGCTCACTTTTCACCAATTCCCCATTTAATCTTCCCTAGCCGTCTCCTCTCCCTTCCATATCTTAGTGCCCTTCCCTTTCCTGCTCCTTTTGGTTTGCCACTTGCTCTCTACTCACTCAGATCATTTTCCTGCACTCCCCATCTCCCCCTCTACTCTCTCCTTCTCTCTGACCCTCTGTGATTCATTCAATTTTGGCTTGCAAGGTCCAACATTTTTTCAAGATCCTCCAAACTGAGCATGAAATGAATCCTGATGTTTAACTCGTACTAACATGGTAAAATAGTTATGAGGTGCAAAAAAAACACTTGTCCATCAAGTTCAGCCTATGGGTTATTGTTCTTCACATCAAGGCGTCTACTCTACAATTCAGACACTTGAGAAGGATCACTTTGCTGAAAGAGCACTAATTCTGAAACACAACTTACTATTATATGAAACTGCATGTTGTAACATTCACAGATACATAGGTAAACATTTCCATAAAACGATTTAATTTAAGATATAATATTCTGTTTTTCAGCACACAAGGGGATGCAATTTTCTCCTTTAATTCCTGCTGTGAGTAGATAATAGAATATAACCCCTTGACAGGAAAAAAAGAACTGCAAAGCAAAATAGACTCCAAATGTTGCTGGAAAAGCACAGCAATGTCATATATAAAAGCATTACAGTTATAAGCCATTATCAATCCATAAAGACATTAAAATATCAAACAAACATTTAATGTGCAATTGTAACTTAAAACAACTTAATCAACTTCAAAACATCTTCCCAAATAACCTATATGCTGTGTTAGATGTGTTTTATTTATTAAAGTTACACTTACACTATTAGCATTCTTCTTTTTTGTGCTATGCAGTCCCCTGCTGCCACAGCCAGCACACGTGACTTCCCCTAGCTCACCTGATCTGTCCCCTGTGTAGTCCTCTCCTCGCTCACCGGTCTCCAACCTGATTAAAGTTTTAACTCATTGGCCTAGATTCACTAAAGGTCGATGCTGTAGCAATATGATTTTGTCAATGTGTTTGAAACACTTTGACATTTCACTATACACATACATCGATATAGTCACTAAAATTTTTGGATGCAAGGGTAGGGGTGGATAAGGTCTCTGTTAGCATACAGGATTGTCGAAGTGCTGTCTATGTGAAAGGGCTCTTCTCCCTTCACACATCACCAACACTAAGACAATTCTGAAGTTTAAGAACATCCTCTCTGCTTCCATACTTGGCCATCAGCGGAGTGAACAGAATGCTTTCAGCACCGTGGACAGCATCACTACCTTATACCTTTGAGTGCCATAGGGATGTGCATTGCTCACCCCTGTGGCACTCAAAGGGTTAAAAAACACCAAGCACTACACAATTATCCCCTTAGCTCTGTATCATATATAATACATGTTGTGCACTCCCACAGAAACAAGCCTGGGGTTTAGGCAGCATATATGGGGATTTGTGGATACCACTTGCCCCCAGCCTTGTTCTTGTGCCCAATGGTAGTCATAAAACCCCATATACACTGCTTGGACCCCAGACCTATTCTCTTGACCACTAGTAGCCACACATCCCCATGGGCACTGCCTGGGTAAGGGAAGAAGGCCAAGGGGTGTCAGGTAGTGTAGGCGGGGCAAGGGTGTTGTTCCCCATGCTGCCTAACATTCTATACGTCCGACATGCTACCCCCCTCTTGTTTAGTTCAACATACATTGCCCCCCTCTGACATACACTGCCCCTCCTTGTTGAATCCGACATACACTGCCTCCCCCCAGCATACACTGCCCTCCTCTTGTTGAATCCAACATGCAATGCCCCCCTCCAACATACACTGCCCCCCTTTATCAATCCCACATGTAGTCCCCAGTTAATCATTTGAGTGCCAGAGAGGTACGCAACACATTGCTTGCCTTCATGTGTTAAAAAAATGCTTATGGTTTAAAAATATAAATCAGACCTCTCGAGGGGCACCGGAACCCCTCTTGATGCCCACCTGGGATTGATCACTTATCCAGTAGAATAGGTGATCAATGGGGCAATAAGGAAGGCAATTGCTGCCTACCTTTTCTCCCTACTCGAGCAGGGTGCTTGTTCTGTAATAGCTGGCTCGAGTAGGACTCCCTCCATAGTCCTGAAACAGACACTTGCTGAACAGACAGACGATCTGGACAACAGAGGCGGATGCTGCAATGTTCAAATTGACACAATTCCACAGTATCCACACTTTTCTCCTTACTGCTAGGCTAGTCATTCACAGAGAAAATATTGCTGGAAAGGGTTCACAGGGCCCTGAGGCCTAGTGCTAACACTGTAGGTCCACCTAGGGATATTATCATATGAGCACATAGATTTGAGCTCAAGGATCTCATAAAGAGGAGAAGTCTCAAGAAAGATTCTCTCCACTTTGCTGGGAATGAAATTCAGCTGTTCGACGACACGGCATGCTGCAATTCCAGTGTACTGGGGCTTCCCTTCTCCCTACATGCTGCCAGTAATGGGAAGACCGCTCTCTAGAACTTCTCAGTTGATATTCCCAGTTTTGTGCTACACTGGGAATCTCATAACCGGACCGTAACTTGCAACCTGTCCATCCCCAGCCGCAGCATTCCCAGAAAAGAGCTGACTGTCCAGCTAGCTCACCGGCCAAGAAGAAGAAGCAAGGTAAACTTGACCTCCTGCCTCAGAATCCTGTAGAGACCACCAGCACCTAGACCCTAGTTTCCGAGATTGGTGACAACTTCCCTGCTCTCCCACCAAAGAGATCTTTGGTCACTGTACTGAGGACTTGTGGAGACCATTATAATACACCCAGATAGAGAATTCCGGGGACTTTCCTATGGGTTGCCACTGCTGACTTATTGATGACGCCTCTCAACACCAGACTAATTGTTATTACTTAGTTACCTATCTTGTCTACTTTTCTGGCTTTGCGCCCCATGCTACTGATCCCATCACCCCCATGGATTCTGACAGGTATGGATGTGCCTGCAGCCAGGTTTCATGCCAGAGCATGGCTTCACCTCACTTAGCTAGAGATGGCCAATATGGATACAATTAAACTTCATTTTAGTACCCCAGTTTGTAAATGTCTGCCATATCTCCAACTTAACCTTCTGGCTGGTGACATTTTTGATATATGTGTGGGCATGGGCCAGTGTGGATGAATTAGAAAGTACAAAATCTTCTCTTGTCATATGCCTCTCTGTCATTCATTGCTCGCTGAGTGCTGTAGGATCAACAATTTGACATAAGCCTCCTTACGTACCCACACACTTCCATATTAGATCTTCCTGTGGCATGGGCCTCTTGACCGCATCAGCCTTACAGCCCCCACCCACATGGGGACCATTACTGTTCTTTTGAAGACAAAAAAATAGATGTTGTTAGCCCTCTCATGTTCAGTAGCCTTTTTAGTTAAGGACCCATTTTCCTAGGTACCCTCTTTATGAAGCTCAAAATAGAGACATGGGGAGTCTAGAGGTATGGGGACTTATTTGCTTTTTTTTATAAAAAATGTTGTTTGTTCTGGCTCTGGCATGAACATTCAGTCTCTTATACTGACCCAGATCTCCATTGCGCTGCGTACTGTAGTGCAGAGCCCACCAAAATGATGGGTTCCAATAAATGTTATTTGCTTATTACTGCTACTACTGCTCTGTCTATCACTTTCTTTCCCTGCTTGGGGGGTGGAGGGTGGAATGAGCTATACACCTGGGATATTACAGTGCCATTCTAACAACTCACTTCAATAGTGCCTCTCTAAAGATAATGTTCTTTGCACTACTTTCCTCTGTTGCCCCCCCCCGGGTCCCCACACCTCCTGGCCTCGGCAAGTACCTGCCTACCTTACAATGGAATGTCCCTTATTATACATCTCATCCCTTGCACCTTTACCACACCTCATAGAAGTTACAATACAGCAACACTGTCTATATATATATAAAAGAAGACTTCTGTGTGCCTGGCAAACACACCCAGGGTGGCAGTAATGAGGAGTTACTGTTCCCATTGGTGATTCAATGGGGACGTGATTTTCACAGGAGCTGAAAATCACTGAAGGGAGTTGGCCGGCCCCCAGTATCCGGCCTGGCCCCCACCATCGTCAAGTCACAAAAAAAAAAAAAAATGGCTTCCACTCTCCTACACCACCTTAATACACACATGCCCCACTCACACAGCACCAAAAAACACACACACATGACTTTCTTGCCTGTGGGACCCTGTCCAGGTAGCAGTTCACTCCTTTTTTTTTTTTCCTTCTCTTTGTTATCCTGCTGCCTTCTGATCTCCTGTGGTCAGTCGCTCTGTTCTCCCCAGCAGCCCTGCAGCTGGTTTTCTTAGCGGCCTCGCTGCTTTCCTTTTTAGTCTGCCTCTGTTTATTTTTGCTTCCTGCATTCCTGTCGCTCTGTGTTCTTGTGCGGATTCACCACTTCTGTGCTCCCCGCACAACCCGCATCTATTGTACTGGACTCATACATATACAGCTACACATCTTTTCAGTGAGCTACCTCTCTGTATGAGATGCTTTACTTACCGGTGCGGTGTGTCACAGCACAGCACTCTAAAGATGAAGACTGCACCGGTAAGTAAAGCAACTCACATAGACAAGTAGCTCACTGAAAACACACTTATTTGTCTTTTATATGCACCCAGTACCACAGATGCGGGTTGCAGCAATATAAACCATACAAATACGAAATCATGGAGGACAAGCAGCGTTTAATATATTGCTGAAGGTGTCCAAATGACAAGTATAATGTTACTGGCTTTAGCAGACAGGAGGTTGGAAAGTGGCTCCATGACTCTGCTCTGCACCAGGTAGATGAACTGATCAATGCTGCCCCACTGTGTAACTGTCCACACTGCCTCCTTCTGGGTCTTGTAGTCACCCTTCCTGAGAATGTCTATGAGATAAGGGATGAGCCCATGGGACACCACTTTTTGGATCTGGTCTTGGCATCCAGCTTTGATGTTGGAGAGTACAGGCTGCTTCCTTCTGGATGTTGTTCTTGTAGTGAATGAGCAGGTCAGGGAAGGCTGCCAGGGCCCTGGCTTCCAGTACCACTTAAGTCTGCTCATCTGTGCCCATCACTATGTTCCCTACAGTCCTCACACATGGGCTCACTATTATCAGCTCCCTGCACCCCAGCAGTTGGATGATCCTGGGGACCAACCCTGTGTTCAATATTACGTCAATGTGATCATTAGACCCATCCTTGAGGTAGGAGACAGCATGTCTCAGCAAGGACCTAATTGTCATCCATACCCTGTAACACAATGTAGGTGCAAAATGTTGTGGTGTTAAATGCGGCATGGACTGTTATGACGGGCAACGCCATCCCACATTGCTAGCATTTTATATAATGCTTATTAATAACATATTATAAAGTTCTGTCATGTGAAAGTATAATATACAAGCAAGTCTAAAGAGAACTGCTGCTGACATAAGTGTGATCACTGATTTAAACCAGCAGGCAGGCTACAGCAGCCATGTGCAGTAAAATAACAACCATCCTTCATTATAGAAGTAAAGGGTTAATAAAAGAAAGTCTGGGAAAATCAATAAAAGAATGCTATATATGGGATATTGGTAGTAGTGTTTGTCACATACATCAAGGGTTAAATCATTTGCAAACCACATTGACACTCAAAGCACATGTGTGAGTGTCAGATACATGTCAAAATAAAGTTGTAAACCTCTTTGGCAATTAAGGAGTTAACCATGCTGGGGTTGTCTGCAGAGACAATTTGATAATGAAAGGGAGGGAGACAGCAATGAGAGCAGTTATCTCCTTGCTCAAATTACTATGGTAGCTTCCTTGCTTACATATAAACAGGTATTTTTTTAAACTTTATATAAAGGACTAATGGGGAAAAGGCCGACATGTGGGCTTTTTTTTTTTACAAGGTTTTTTAAATGTGCCTAAATTGTTTTAAAGGGATAGCAGCTCCAATTAATGTTCATAGTATTTGGGTCTTGGACAGTGTTATTTCAGTACTGTCAGGGTTGCAGTTCAAGAGTAATTGAATGATAAAGTATCCCCCTCATGCCATTTTTACTGATGTAACACTGCTAACCTCAGAACAGCAAGACTGTCTGGATGTATCACAGAGAGGGACAATCTTCAGTGAGTATAAGGAAAAACCTGTCAAGGAGGGGCAGGGTTTATGTTCACAGTAAGAAACTGTCCCTTCTGCGACCTGTATGGTCAAGTGACCAGATTCAACATCTGAGGGGAGGTGGCTTACACTAGGTAAATGGGACAGGAGGGGGATACTGTGACAGTATTGAAATAACACTCTCCATGGCACAAATACTATAAAGATTAAATGGTGCTGCTTTTTTTGTGAAACATTACTATCCTTTTAAGGGGACAATTCTCCTTTAAAACCATGCTATTATAATTTTTTTCTCGATGTATTGTCATTCCACCTTCCTGAACCTCTAAGAGCCTCTAGAGTTAGATTAGGGCCAAGCAAGTCAGTTTGAAATTGGAGTCATATAAGAATTTTTTTAAACCACCATGCTCTTTCATATAATAGAAATAGCTTTTAGCATTAATGTTCTTTAAAGGGACAGTAAACTTGAAAAAAAAGTACAGGCGAATTTATAGGTACAATTAAAACGTACTTACTGCTAGGGTTGCCACCCGGCCGGTATTTTACCTGCACAGCCGGTAATTAGTACTGCTGAGCCGGTGCCGGTATAACCACTATACTGGCAATAGAAAAGCCAGTATCACTGTGAATGAACTCATTTGCTCACTGGCTCACTGTCACTAAGCCCTCCCTGACCCTCACTCACTCAGCCGTGTCTTGAGTGGTGGCGAGATGCCCTGTTAGAACTTAAATGCGAGTGCGTGTTGTGGATTCGCGCAGGCTTTATGCGCAATTGCGCACGCACACGCATGTGTATATCTACTCCACTGTCCGTTGCCTGCCTGCCTGGGGGTAATTAAAAAACTTACTACCACTGTCTACTGCCTTCTGACTGTCCAGTCGTGCCGTGTGCGTGTTGTGTGTAGCGTGCAGTCTTGAGGTACCCGCGTGTGGGTGACACCGTGAGAGCTGAGTGCCTCCAGTAACAGACTACAGACAGTCCAGATCCAGACCCAGACCCGTTGTGAGAGAGACTCGTCCTGAGTAAGTAGCAGTGCCAGTGCTTAGATTTAGCCTTTTGCCTTATGTGATGTTTCTTTCTGGACACTCTGATGTCTGTCTCCTCAGCATACAAGCTATATCTCTCACTGGACAGACTGATATCTCTCTCTCTCTCTCTCTCTCTCTGGGTAAGGTAACTGATGTCTCTGGATTACACTGAGTTGTGGCATCAGAGTGCATCAACCAGCAATTGACCTGACCATAGCCCTTCTAGCACATCAATTGCTTTATATAGCAATATGGCTTTAAAATCCTGAGCACACAAATTCTTGTTAAAAATAAAATGTGTTTATTGTATGCAGTATATAATATAACTTTTTTTGAAGTGAGAATTTGAGCGCTCTGAATGTTTTTCCTTTTCACTGCCTTAAGAGAGAAAATGAGTGCTTAGTCAGAGAGAGTGCTTTGAGAGAGAGAGAGAGAGAGAGAGAGAGTGTACTTAGCCTGAGAGAGAGTGCTTAGTCTGAGAGTGGTCATGCAACATTGAGTGGTTCTGCCCCTTTTGTGGTTCCTCCCTTTTGTGGCTCCTCCCTTTTTTGACTCCGCCCTCAACGACCCACAGCTATGGCCAGTATTTTTTTTTGAAAAGGTGGCAACCCTACTTACTGTCCTCATTCCCATCTCTCAAACCGTTATGGTTTGAGAGATGTAATAAAATAAAGGTCTCCGCTCCCTCCCACTTCTCATGTGTCCGCTGTATAGCTGACATCATGAGTTCCTGCTTCCGGGACCAGAAGGCGGCTCTTCAGGAGTGCTGTCATCGAGATATATAACTATAATTATTTCATCGGTATGGTCTACAACGTGTGCCTGGCTTGCAAGCACACGTTGTAGACCATTCCGATGAAGTGATTATAGTTAGATATCCCGATGTCAGCACTCCTGAAGAGCCGCCTAAAGTCGGGCGACTGGATTCTGCCTCTGGCAGCTTTACAGCTCGTCAGGCAGAAAAGGGAGGGAACGGAGACCTTTATTTTATTACATCTCTCAAACCATAACGGTTTGAAAGATGGGAATGAGGGCAGTAAGTATGTTTTAATTGTACCTATAAAATTGCCTGTAATTTTTTTTTCGAGTTTACTATCCCTTTAAGCCAGTCTACACTAAATGTGCCATTGTTGTTAGTGGGTAATGCATAAGAGCAAGAATATTTAATTCAAATGGCAGTAGAAATTAAAGAAAGCAGGAAAAGGAAGGAACATAAACTCACCAGGCTCAGGAAAATTATTTTTGGTATATAATTACTGGTGGTATTACTGGCTTTTTAACCTATGCTGAAAACCATGATGCTATATCCTACACTAAATGGAAATGGAAATGTATCTTTTCATAGCTCTCATCTCACATACTTCGGTACTTAAGCCTCTGAGTGCCAGAGAGGTATCCAACAAGTTGCAAAGCAATGGGTTGGATACCTCTCTGACACTCAAAGGGTTAAGCCTTTTCAGCCCCCATTTCTAAGCATGTTTTGACACATAAGTTGCAATTTGTGGCCAAATGGCAATTATCAGTGCTTTTCTGTGGACCACCCACAAGTCATACAATGTATATTTTCAGCAGACCCTGCAGTTTCAAAAGATACCATTGGTTTTTGGATATCCCTTAAAGGGATAGTAATGTTTACATTTCTAGAACGCTGCAATTCTTTCTTATTGTTCATACAACGATCGATTATGTTAGTAATGCTGTATTCACTAAATAACTGGATACTTATTTAAAAGAGCAGAACATAGAGGGCTATGTACATTAGTATTGGGATTAATATTTAGTTAGTGCTTGTTGATCCAAGGAGAAATCTGATTGCCATTTGTAATCAAGAAGGAATTTTTTTCCCCCATTCAAGGCAGAATTTGAAATTGCTGTATTGAGGGGTTTTTTTTGCCTTCTTTTGGATCAACGATGGTAAACAGGAATAGCAAAAGGGTTGGACTGGATGGACGCAAGTCTTTTTTCAACCTAAATTACTATGACTATGACTACTATGACTATGACTAAATAATATTATGAATTATCCCTCTCACGCCACTTTTCACTAATCCAGACCACCTCCCAATAAATCTTTGATGAAGGAGGGCAGGGTTTTCCGTATACTGAAAGATGATTGTCCCACGTCGGCATCTGTTTGCAGCACCGAGGCTCAAAGGATGACGTAAAGATAAGGAGTATGAGGGGGATAATTCATAATATTAGTTCACAAGTTATATAACCAATGCAGCATTACTAACATATCAGATCGGTTGTATGCACAATAAGATAGAATTGCAGAGTTCTGGAAATGTAAACATTACTATCCCTTTAATATGACCAAAAAATGTTACCCAGAATGCAAAAAAAAAACGTTTTTCATTGAAATTCCAATAAAAGTGAATGAAAAACAAATTGTCTTGGAATGTATTTTCCTATGTTAAACTGGCAAATGTTTCTGGTTCTAAGTTTAGAACTCACCTTTCCAAAATACCAAAATTTGCATTTTTAATGCATAGGTCTTCCTTTAAAAAGTGTCAACAGGAAAAAAGTAAAACTTTCTTTTTATTTTCATTTTGCACCATTCTGCAATTCATGCACAAAATTAAGAGAAATAAACTATTCAACCATGCATGCTATATGTTAGTTAAAAGCATACAGAATTATAATTCAGGAATTGGTTAATTGCATTTCTACCTCAAGGTTGGTTTGGTATGAAATCACCAGAAGATGAAACTATAGAAAAAAAAAAAGTTTTGTCTTTTTCAATTTTAAACTTTTCAAATATACTGAAATCCCTGTAGCCCATGTTCAGTCCTCAAGGGTCACAAACAGGCCAGGATCTAAGGATTTCCCTGATTAAGCATAGGTGAGTTGATCAGCAGCACATTCAATTTTATTGTCTCACTGTGTTGAAACAGGGAAATACTTACATCCAGGACTGTTAGTAACTCTTGAGGCCCGGAACTTGGACACCACTGCCATAGCCAGTGTCAGGACCTAAAAACCGTACACACCAAAATCTGCATCAAATGAGGGGTAACCTGCCTTTCTACCACTAGCCTGGCATGCACAATGTTTCCATAAGATGGTACTAAAGGAAAATATAGTCATTGTTTTTACATTTTTACCCCTTTAAAGTTACTGAAATATTTGAAAAAAATGTGTCAGTTAATACTCTATTCATTAGCAGATATCCCCACCCCACTGATAAAAATCTGATTTGACATTTGGGGTTCTGGAAGCACAAAACTATCCTAACATTCTTCAAGTATGACCTGCCTGTACTTAAATGGCTGTAAAAATTACAGGACTGAAGGAAAGCTCAACAAACCATTCTTGAAAGGAGACAATCAATTGCATCAAAAGAAAGGTCACTAGCCTTTCTATCCCTATCCCTACAACAAATGTTTCCATAAGGCATCACTATTGAAAAAATAATATTTTTTTTACATTTACATATCTTCAAAGATACTAAAATATTTGAAAAATATGGAATTCAATAATGTAATCAGTATTTTCTACAAGCCTAAGAAAAATGGTATCTCACATTGAATGGTCTAACATGCATAGGGAGTTTCAGGAGCAGTAAACCACACTTATAATTTGTATTTTCTAATATTACCTGCCTAAATTAAATAGTCATTAAAAATCCCCAAATGGGAAAAATTAGACAAGACATACTATTTGGTAAAGGCACATAAAGTTAGGGGTCTTTCTTCTCATCGGTAGTGTGTACAAATGTTTCCAGAAAGTGCCTATACAGGAAAATAGGTCTTTGTTTTATATTTCCCACTTTTGCAAACCATGGAATTTCATTCTGTACTCAGTACATAATAACAGTCTAAGAAAAATAGTACCCCATTTAGTAAAAATTGACATGCTGTAGGGGTGTAGAAGCACTAAACCATGTCTACAACAATTTTTTTTTTTTTTTTTCAAATACAGTATGTAGATATGCACATTTAAAGTATAACCTTGTTTGAAGATTGGAGCTCTTAAAGATTGCAACATTACCGACATTATAATGAACAACAGTATACTCTTTTGAAAGAAGGGATTCCCCTCTTTGGGAAAAGAGTACTCTGTCCCAAATTGGAGTGGGGGAACAGACTTAGATGCTCTTTATTTAAAAGTTATTTCACCCCAAACTTGCTTGTGTTTTTCCACCAAATTCAATTTAATGTTGCCATTGCTGTGTATAAAAAACCATATTCAACAGAATTTCTCAAAAAGTCATAAAAATGATATTTTTGTCTAGCTTCTGCTATAATAACTTTTGAATAAAGTATATTCCAACATTAGCAGTGCCATTGTTTAGTCAGCACTAGGTATTGTATTAAATCTGTTTTGGCAAAGCAGAGTAGCTCATGCACAGCTTATTAGCACTGTTCACATGCAACTATTGATAAATAAATTATGGTATTTTTCAATGATCACTAGTATTTACCTAGACAGGGAAACTACAGGTTAATCTGGGATAACAGGACTTCATAAAGTCCTACTTATCACATCTGGAAGAGTACAGATGCATTGTATTTGTATGTATCCTTTCAACCCATATTGACCAACATGGTATTTGGCAACCTGAACTTGCTATAAATAAGTAGTGTATTCCTATGATGTATTGTGCACCCATTCATTGATAAATATGAGAATACATTCATATTTCAGTAAAGGGCTGGATTTTCCATTAGGTGGAGACAGAAGCTCCTAGAGTGCCAGATTTAAAGGACACCTAAGCTTTGACGGCCACATCCCACTGTGAATCATGAGTGTGGCCATAGATATCTCAGAACTTCTACACCCAATACTGGCTTTTACTTAATCATGGAATGTTTATATATATACATTTAGACAGGTTTGCATAGCCTTTTATTCATCAGCGTGAACATGCCATTTAACAAATACTAAGTTAGAAGATATACTGTATATTAATGCATACTTTGTCCTACCTTTAAAGAGTAGGTGTGTCTGTTTCCAAGGTATCTTTTCTCCAATCAAAAAATTAGAAATAACTCATGACACATATTTAATAAATATTATTTGTTTGCTATTTTTATGGCACGACACATTACTTTACATCAAGGAAACTACAGTGTAAAATAAATGTTCCTAAATGATTCAGAAAGGAGTGTCTGTTATGCTAAACCACCACTGGAAATTATGCAAATCTGTAAATATTAACTTTGATATATAAATTTAAGTCACACATAATACAAGCTATCCCATTCATACCTCACATCTCTCTCTCACTCATTCCGCAGATCTTTTGCACAGTCAAAACTCACATCTTTTACTTTGGTATCACCTGTGGCCAGTGCACTGCACCCCCTGATTACAGGTCAAGATGTGCACTTGAATGTAGCTAACTGGCCCATGTAGGCTTAAACATTACAGGATTTGCTGATGACAACATGGACCTCTCTGTGATTGGATCATTCATTGTAAAAAGCATGATCACAACACAATCACTCATGGAAATAGTCTACACAGCAGCTCATACACCAACGAGCAGCCTTTCCCAATGACCATTTCTAGGTTTTACAATTATATCCTTTTTTTCTTTTTCTCCAATCGGAAAATTAGAACAGTACCACAATGGCAATTTTTTACTTCAAACATGTTTTCCTTGGTACAATGTATTACATCAAACAGACCACAGTATAAAAATAACCTGGATGTTTCAAAAACAACGAGGAGTGCTTAGGCAGTATGTCATTGCATCATGGCAATAAAATGGCAAATAGTAGATCTAAATGATACCTGAATTGAAATAATTTACTGTATAATCAGAACTACTCCAAGCATGGGACTGGCTGACTGACAGCAAACGTGAGATAAAGGGTAGGGTAAATGGAAAGCACAGCTCTCATCAAAGTCAAGATTTACAACAAGATGTCATATTAGGGTGGCTGGCCTATCACCCAGTAAACATGGCACAGTGTAACAGATGATAAATACTTTGTCACGATGATTGGTTGATAGTCCAGGCATTCTGACTGGCAGTTGTGTATCTCTGTTTAAAAGATGGACCATGTTTTCTCTTTAACACCGCCACCCATCATTTAATATGGCTGTTTCCTATTTGTACAGTATAATAATGAAACTGATTGTTATTTTGTATTATGACCTTGATCTGTAATCAAAATAGTGATTAATAAAAATTATAAATATAAATATATGTAATTTCTTCAGAAAAAGACAAAACATAACAGACAGTCTCCACAATGTTCCATCCTCTAATTATTTATGCATTTTCCTTTTCTTTAACACTACAGTACTCAAATAATTTATGGATTTTCCAAGTTAGAAAGCATGGCAGAAGTGATAATACATTTGGATCAAACTCCCCAACCTTAGTCTCAAGTCTGCAAAGTAATGATGTTGCCATACCATTAAAGGTTAATGCTTCCTTATAAAAGCTTTGCACAGCAAAAATGACTAATGGACCGGTGAACAGCAATGAATAATACTTTTGCAGAATAGCTTCCAATAAAGCTTTTCCATAGAGCATATTTTAAGGAGGTTAAAATGTAATCTTTAATGGAAATCTCATGTTGCGACTCACCACTAAGTGAAAAGATTTTTAAATTTGATAGCAACTTCCTGCTGCACTACAATGGCAGAGAATAAGAAAAACCAAATTGCAATAACCTTTACAACAGTGTCATGTCTAGAGCATGCATGACAGAAGTAATAAGAAATTTCCTTCTTCCATTTATCAAGTAAGGGCAACAATTTAGTTTTAAATGTTTTAGTCTTTTGAAACATGGTTAAAATATATGAAAAATAATTTTTTCTAGGACCACTGGCAGTTATTGATGGTAAAATTGATGGATTAAGTACAGTTATAAGGAACTACCTTGCAACTCTTAATGCAATATGGCAGTGGTCATCAAACCTGTCGTCATTGACAATTAAAAGTCCAAATATTTAGGATTGCTTAACATAAACTGAGTTAATTAGAGCCTTAATCAGTATGAATTACTCATCTTCACATAAGCAGAGCTAGCCATAAATTCTGTTAAATCTTTAGCAATCCTCTTATTCAGCTCTTGACCCAGAAAGTGGACCACTAACCAGGGAGGCTCTCCTGATTTCCATTTCCCCACCAGCTGACCCTAATAATAGGTTGAAAGTATAGAACACAAGACTCTCATTAACATAAAAAAGTCCTCATGTTTGTGCACATTATTGTCAGTTTGTGATTGACTGGAATTATTGTAAGCAGTGATTGATAGATTTCTGTTAATCATCACTTAACCCCCTTACGGACCAGCGGTCCTGGGACATTTCAGTCCCATAAGGACCACTTTGATCTTTGCCGACGTGCCTGCACACGTGACCTGTTGCGTGTATCGGAATGCCATTTGGGGCCTGAAAGAGATTGCTCCAGTCTTGGAGCGGTCAATAATTTTAGGCCCCATTTTTATTTACAGCGCTCCCGGTGGATCGCTGTAAGTAAAAAGTACGTGACCTACTATGACCATCATCGGTCCTTAAGTATTTAAGGACCATGACAGTCATAGTACGTCACGTAGTCCTTCAGGGGTTAAATAATGCCTTATGGTAAATTATACATTACCGGTGGAATTCAGTGCACTGGTCATTGGGCTGCTATATTTCATCTGTACTTTATGCTTTGTCATTTATTTTTTTGGGGAGGGGGTTAACACAGAATTTCTTTTAGATTCTTCTTTTTTAGGAAGGGATGGATTAAGGACTTTGTTGATCACTGCAATACTTCTGGGAGGGTAGCCGAAATAGTTTTTTTATTATTTAAATCTTAATTCCTTTGGGAGGCATAGGTTACCACATCCTTTTATGCACCATGGTCTATCACCCAAGGATGTAAGGGCAAATGGGTCTAGGTAGGGAGCCCCTCTAGTCCTGCCTTCGTCATGACCTATAATATCACTTAATTTGGCAATATTTTACTCATAAACCACCATCTTAAATTAGTGTGGGGGTGCTGGATGCATCTTGTATAACTGAAACCCCTTTACAGGGTTTTGGGGTCTTAGGAAACTAAATCCAATGATAAACTTCCCTTAAACCAATGTAAAAAAAATAGCTGGAAGGAGGGAAAGTTCAGTCATCCCGCCTTTCGGTGATATAATACTGTGGCTGATTTAAGTAAATGAAGCAATTTTGGGAACAAAATCATAAACATTCCAAGGATTTCCATTTATTTAAACTGGACTTTAATAAAACTTAATTGCTTTAGCTCCGTGTTGTAGCATTCAAGGCATTAAAATACCCATTTAAATAAATGGGAACTTTTATTTATCTTCCGTTGTGCAACATCACCCTCGCTATTGTTTATATCCTTCCATCCACCCAACAACCTAGGGAGTGAGAGACAAAAAGGGGTGATTAGATGACTCTTTTTACTGACGTATGCCCATAACCATTGAACAGTGGTAGTAGCTAGTGAGGTTCCATGGTTAAGGATCCTCTTCCCAGGAGTGAGACATCGGGGGCTGGATTCCATTGCAGGTGATAAATGTTAACACCCATTTTATCAAACATTTTCCTATTGAAGTCTATGGGGAAAACCGGAGATAAAAGTAGTGATAAATGTAGCACCTGTAATAGAATTCAGCCCTGGAGGTCTAGCAAACCAAGGTCCAGATTCGATTGCACGAGATAAATGTTACCTCCTGTTTTATCAAATATTTTTCTATTGAAGTCTATGGGGAAAACTGGAGATAAAAGCAATGTTAAAATGAACGCCTGTAATAGAATCTAGCCCCAACTCTTTTAAGTTAATTTTATCATCATTATTCAATTGTGGTTCCCATTCTCCCCACAATTCATTTTTCTGTTCATACTGACTTGCATTGTATTGGTCATTGCTATTTTATCAAGAGGGCTAATGCTCTATAGTATATCAGGGGCTAGAATCTATTACAGGTACTAATTTTAACTTTGCTTTTATTTCCAGTTTTCTCCATAGACTTCAATAGGAAAATGTTTGATAAAACGGGAGTTAACATTTAGCACCTGCAATAGAATCTGGCCCCAGGATGGTTATCTATAGATTAGAAAAACTTCCCAGACAAGTAGGGGCTAGATTCTATTACATGTGTTAATTTTATCTCTGCTTTCATCATATGTTTTCCCCATAGACTTCAATAGGAAAATGTTTGATAAAATGGGCGTTAACATTTAGCACCTGCAATAGAATCCAGCCCTAGGAGACTCCTAGATGCCTGAAAGAGGTCAAGAAAAAATGTAATGCATATATAAAAATGGAAAGTATGTCGGTACATTTCATGGTGAGGAAGAATGATCTAATGGAATTGCCAGTGAAGTCAACATATTTCATGATCAGGTAAAACTCTTCAATTTCAACTGTAATGGCATTGCTTTGGCTTTCTGGATTTTTTGGTGCTCAATCGAATTACCCCAATACAGATTAGATTAAAGTAATTGTTTCTTATTAGTGTCAGATACTATGTATATATGTTAACCCCTTAAGGACCGGGAAAATCTGATGTGGATTTCACTTAAGGACCGGAGTAATTCTGACCTTTTTGACTAAGTCTTTGTTCAACAGTATTTTCCCTCTAAGTACTTTACTTTACCTATAAAAATTATATACTGTTTTGTTACGCACAAATAGGGTTTTCTTTTGATACCACGCTTATATGGATAGCCCACCATTTATTTTAGTAAAATTAAGGAAAACGTTAAAAAAAGTGAAAAAAACACCGTTTTTTTTTTCTCTCGGGATCATTTGGGCGAAAAATGGGTTGCATTTTTATGGAGACTGCATGAAAGGTATGACCGGTCAGTCATACCTACAAAATGGGCAGTTTTAAGTGGGCACTGTCCCACTGGGTGAAAAACCCCATGACCCTTTTTCCCACCCTATTTTCCCACTTTTTTATTGATAACATTTGGCGGTGTGCATAAGTGTATTACGTTGCTCCACAATAATCACACTCCCAATTTTGTTCATTAACATGTTTGTTTTTTTAAATAAAATTTTTATCTTGTAAAAAAAATTATGTTGTGTTTAAAAAAAAAAAGGTTATTTTAGCAGGTGAAAAATGGACCTGCATCCAGCCAGACTCCAATACAGCAGTAAAGGGGTTAATACCCCCAGCTGCTGCATTTTTTTGCCAATAAGTGTCTCCTCTCTGCTTCTCTGTCCCTTACTTTGATCGTAAGGGACAGAGAGGCAGAGGGGAGACACAGAGGCACTGCCTCATTCATTCAGAATGCAGGTACATGTGATCGCTGCTGCAGTGATCACATGACCCTGCACAAGTGAGAAGGGCTAAGACTGAACGCTCTGGTACCGGAGCGCTCAGTCTCAGCCTGGAATAAATGATAGCAGCGTGCACAGAGGTGCACTGCTATCTTTTAACTCATGACGGTCCAGGACTGTCATGGGTCCTTAACGCAATACTACCCATGATGGTCCTGGACCATCATGGGTCGTTAAGTGGTTAATGTGGGCATGGATCATATCTGTATATAGACACATCATTATTGGCAGCTCCAACTGGCTTGTGCCGAAAGCCAAAGAGGAACAATGTTGGATCCAATAAAAAGTAATGAAATACTCTGCACTTCTCAATGCAGTGAAATCTTGAATTTAATACAGCAGCACATATAATGTATACAAGTTCACCAAGTAATGAAACAAAACAGGATAGCCTGTTTTTTTGTTTCTTTTTTGTTACGCTGACCAGCTTGTGTAGATTATGTGTGCTGCTGTATTAAATGTATGACTTTCCTGCAGGTACAGAGTTCTTCATTACATTTTATACAGATAGAGGATACATGGGTGCAGAAAATGAGGTTATGTATGGACATTATCACATTATTATCTATAATATGCTCTCCCACATGCACATGTAAAAATGACCAAAACAGTTACCACACTGCTGTGGGTATAGTTGGTGGCTGCACTCAGCCTAGAAACAGCTCAAGTACATTGATATCATGCTGAGGAGGGTGGAGCTGGTGGCCATACATTTTTGGAACTCTTTCCTAGTAGCTGCAAACATGAACGAGTTACAGTCTGTAGTTTATGAACAAAGGCATGACCATTCCTATAATGGGGCAGAGTGAGCCTCTTACCTGAAGTTACATTTTCAGCGCACTGCCAACCTTGAGATTAGTTCCTGATGGGGCATTTTAACTGTAAAGCTTGTGGACCATTCAGCAATCAGTCTCACACCCGATTCGCAGAGCAGTTCCCCAATTCCCAGGACTAGTGAGATATTATTTATTTGTGTTTATAATTCATTAAAAAAAATTCTGTGTATCTGTGGCAGTGAATGTATTCTGTGTTTGTAAATTGTTTGGTGTTGGTATGAGTGATTCAAATTTTCTCTGTGACTTTGGGCTGCATTCTATCACAGGTGCTAATTTTATCTCTGCTTTTATCTCTACATTTCCCCAGGGATTTCAATTGGAACATTTTTTTATAAAACGGGAGGTAACATTTATCACCTGCAATAGAATCCAGCCCTAAGTCTGTTACAAATTAAGGCCTGGATTGTATTGCAGGTGCTAAATGTTTTATCAAATATTTTCCTACTTAAGTCTATGGGGAAACCTGGAAATAAAATAAAATTAGCACCTGAAATAGAATCCAGCCCTAATTTTGAATCTATAGCACCAAACATAATTTATAGATACAGATCTACAAACAACTTGAGAGTTACTGGATTTCCAGCCATGCCCTACACACACTGAAGTTTCAGCTGCAGCCGACATCCTGATGCAGTTTAAACTTACAGCTAAGACTGCAGGTAGGTGCTGCCAAAACCAGCTGCACATGACACTGTCAAATGTTTTGTATTTATTCAGTGAGCTCTAATGGAATGTGCATTGCATTGTTTTGCAATGCATTGCACACCAATGTGGCACTCAAAGAGTAGGCTGGTAACATCTCAGGCAGTTGCTCTGCACACTGACCCCTCCCTCCCAGCAGCACATTATAAGATGGCCCCTATTTTCATGCTGGTGAGATGGCACCAGCTGTAGAATCTGTTCAAACCACAAGGTCACAGGTTCTAGTCCCAGCAGGGTCAACTCAGCCTTTCATCCTTCCGAGGTAGATAAAATGAGTACCATTAAATTGGGTAATAACATCTATACCCCCCAGGACATACTTAAAAAGGAGAGACAATCTCAATGTATCCTTCCTGGTAAAATACTTTGATATTATTATTAATATTTTTGTTGTGGAGCTCTGTATTAGGAAGCAGGGGAGCTTAGACAGACAAGGCACTATATAGGAGGCTGACAATGCATGAAAGCAATTCAAAATGTGGCAGCCATTAGTGACAAGGCAACAGTTCACACTGCATCCCCATGATCCAATAATACCAGACCTGTGCAGAATACAAGGACTTTATTCTATATTCTATATAAAGGATAGAAGCTGTCAAGGAAAAACCTTGACTGCATGTTTCAGAGGGACTTTGTGTCATAAGGGATATTGTGTATAGATTTGTGTGTTATAGAGTGATAATATAAGAGCAAAATATTTATATGGGGAGTTCTCAGTATTGTGAATAATGTAGAACACGGATGGGCAATACTGAGCCCTCCAACTATCGATGGGGCTGGCTAGGCATAATGGGAGATGAAGTCCAGCAGCATCTAATGTACCACAGTCTGCTCAGCCTTATATAGAAGAGCAACAAAAGCCAGTGACCGAAAGGTTAGGTAGTGTAACACTTGAAGAAAAATATGGACTACAGGTTTATGATATGAATAATCCATATTGCAGGCTGCAATGGACATTGGCTGTTCCAGTGCAGCCTTGCAAACATGCTTGACTTAAACAGAGCTGCATTCCAGTATCTTCAGGTTTCCGGTGTGAATATGACCTTGAACTCTATGTCCTTTAAAATATCTGGGGCTCCTACAACCATGAAAGGATGGCATCTTCTCCAGACCCAGCACTGAAATTTGTCAAGTGAATGTTCAGATTAATTAAATGTCCAAGTGTAGAATGGCAATGTATGAGAGGCTTTCAAGCTTTGAGACTGGCCTTTTCTATTTTTGGATATGGTACCACCATGGCCACAAATGTTAAGGTGGTGCTGTTGCTAAAACAGCCTATGTACAGCTCTGAGCAGTTGACCAAAGGGTTCTAGAGTAATAGTATCTATTGTACAGTGCTGCTGAATTAGTTGGAGCTATATAAGTAAAGAATGATAATAATAATAATAATAATAATAATAATAATGTTTCAGGCCATGAAGGCAAGTTGCAGTAGCTTTTGAGGAAAACACTTCTCAGTAGTCGGTGTACACTTATTTACTCAGGAGTATAAACTGTGAAATTGATATTTTTTAGATAGCACTGAAGCCACAAACAGATTAGTATTTAAGAATATCTCTACATGGGTATAGGGGAGTCTGGCACACCTGTGTCCTAGAAGAAATAGGGTTATATAATAATATCTCCTCATAATAAACCTTAATTTACCTTAATCTGTGCAGAAAATTAATTAAGCATGGATTGGTTCTCTAAAATTAATCTTTAATTAGTGTTATTATGTACTTGCATTAGACATTATACTTTATGCAGGATTCCAGAACCCCAAACTCCTGTTACTGATATTTTCTTAGGATCACATAAATGGGAGGAGTTTACAGTTTTGGGATGTGTCAACAAAAAACATGTCTGCTTCCATGCACATGATATCCAGTACTAATTAAATAATAACTTTGGAGAAGCAATCCATGCAGAATTGATTTGAATTGAAGTGGCCATAGGGATTTTCTGCTGAGATTAAGATAATTAGGAGTTTATTATTAAGAGGTGTTAGTGTTCATTTAATGTACCACTGAGGCTGGATTTTCCCATCTCTGATTCAGGTTAATTGTAAGTTAATTGCCCAACTTAACATGCTTAAACCTTAATATTCAAAAGAACTTTATCACATAAAAGGAAGTTTGGTAATTTTGAAAGAGTTTTCAAAACCAGCTATATGCTGTACTGGCAAATTTGTATTTAGAAAACTAGTTTTTGAGTTATTATACTAAGGTGTGAAGTGCAGGCACTTCCTGCCGTAGCACTATGTTACCTATCTCACACACTGATACTGCTTACCAGTACATTGCTCAACTCCACTCGCCCTTAAGGGTTAAGTGACAATAAGTTGGGAGGATAATGTACAGCTAAGGTAGGAAGTGCCTGCACTGTATGCTTGAATTAGCATATTCTATATATCTGAATAATCATAAACTAGTTTACTAACTAAAACATGGCAATTGGTTAATACAACAAGTAGGTGCCTTAAGTTATTTGCTTTTCTGGCAACACATTGGTCAGTTCAGTGGTTATCAGAATTCTACAAGAAAACATCTACAGTACAGATAGAATTTACACACCATTCAATAGCATGTCGTCATCTCTTTTTGTATATGTCTGTAACATCTTGGTTATCATTTTGATTTGAGCAGAGAATTTTTGCCCGTCTCTATCTATAAGGATGCCTCTGGATGGGTGTACAGTGCTGAGATATATATATTGAAATATTTTTACAAACAGAAATGGACACACTCAAACACACATTGAGAGTTTTAGTTATTATGGGATGCTTGAATCATACTGCATATAATACACAAGTACTTAATTTTTCCTACAAATTTGGGGGTAAATTACAACAGTGCATCAGGTGGGTATTATATGTTTTTTACAGTATGCATTTTCTTTTTACATATAACAAAATATAAATAATATTTTTCTATATTTCTTATCAGTAACCACTGTTCTATGAAACATTTTAGATTATTTCTCAGAGCTGCACTTCTATATCTGCAATCAAACAAAAAAATACATATATATATCCTGAGATTAACTAACAAAAAATATATTGTGGCAAATCCATTTGTATCTTTGATACATATGCCTAACAAGTAGTTTTCTTTGGGCATCTATACAAAATGCTTTGGCATAACATTATTTATAACTTTGATAGTGTATATTTAATGTTCTGGTGACAGAAACTGTTCTGAAATTCACCTAAGGCAGTGTTATATTTTTCATAAGCATCCAGCCCTTAGTCAGGGCTGGCAGATGTCAGAATGCTAATGAGCTCGGATGTTTTCTACAAATTCAGATGTTTTGCTAGTCATTCACCAACATTGAAACAGATGACAGAAAATGTATAGCCATGTGTAAATTCATTTATTTTTTAGAACAGATTAATAATTTAAAAACCGCGGAGTAGAAAAGCAACTAACGGTATTAAAATAAAGACCAAAAGAAGACAGAAAACGTAATATTCTTATGAAAGAGGCTAAGAAGGAATTGGTGAAATATACCAATCTTAAGTCTGAGAAACCCCCTAAAGTCTTACTTGGTTACAGAGATTTAACATTGAAGTTCCGTGTGTGTATATGTGTGTGTGTGTGTGTGTGTGTGTGTGTGTGTGTGTGTGTGTGTGAAAGAGCGAGAAAGTGTGCTTCCACTTAATGACTAGAAAATAACTGGACTTCTGGAACCATCCGGTTCTATATTCCTCATAGTACACAAAATAATAATATAATGCCCCTGCAGTGCAGTGTAATAAGATTAAAAGATATGTAAATAAATAAACAGCAATAACCATAGGCATAGGTACAGGAGTCCATGTATCCCTGCCAATAGCATTTCCTGTGGAAATTATTCACTGGTGCCATGATTATGTCAATTAGATGGGAGCAGCACTACGCCAAAGAAATGTAGGACATGTAGGTGGATCTAACCAAATCCTAGCTGTTAGGTCTCTGATGGTTTCCACTAGACCCAATGAAATGTATCAGAGATTCCCTATGTGGGATTCAGAAAAACTTGTGCTCTGCACACTGGTAGTCCATCCTTGTAGAAAGTTGTGATGTCCTCTCCACATCACTGACGGTTCCAACTAAAAATGGGCAGTCATAACTTGGGAGTGCCTTCTTTTGAAACTGGAAGTGCCTTGGGCCTAAAGGGAATAGTGCCTAGATTTTAGGCTTAGGACAACTCCTCAGGACATCCTCCATCTTTTCTAGCTTCCCTTAGACTGGAAGTTTCCAAAAAGACACAAGTAATTTTGCATTTTCAATAAAATCGCTACCAAGGGTCCACTAGTACTATAGTAAAGTTCATCCAAAGTTTCTTAAAAGGCTTAAAACTTCCCTAGAGCATGACAGGAAGGATTCTAACTGTTAAGAAGGGAAGCCCCTGAAGCATAGCTATTTTCCCTCTGAGTAAGAAAAGGGTACTACAATAGGCTTGAGATGTTTAATATAAAACTTAAACAGCTCAAAATACTTTTTTTTATCACACCCTGCTGACACATTCCAAGCCACGGGATGGCAGTGCAAAATTTGTACAAGCAGGTGGTTAATGTTAGTGGCTACGGGCTGTAGAACATCCTTTATAGTGTGCATGGGTGGCAGCACACAGGGAAAACTATTAGGACTGGGAAAATTAGGATGGGGAACACAAGGGCAAAATGAAAGCAGCAAAGGGAATTCAGGATAAAATCTCTAAACTATAAGCACTTTTTAAGTGCACATGGGAGGAGTTTGAAGTCTCTTAAAGGGATAGTAACACTTCGTTTTAACTTTATTTTATTTTGTAGGCATTAGAAAAACATGAAGAATGATATAAGTCTTATCTCTCAAACCTTTATGGTTTATGAGATATTCACAAGCAAAGTTCCCCTCCCCGCCCCTTTTTCCTAGTGTAAGCCATCTCTTCTCAGATGTGAGTCTGGTTGTATGACAGTACAGATAACAGAAGGGGACAATTTTCTTTGTATGAAAACAATGAAAGCCCTTCCCCCCTTGAAAAGTTTTTCAGCTTTTTCCATTATCTTAATTGAAGATTGTCCCTCTCTGCAGTCTACCTGGGCATCTCCCTTCTTATCTGGTTGAACAGGGGGGGGATACTTTGTTTGTGAATATCTCTTAAACCATAAAGGTTTCAGAGATAAGACTTATATCATTCTTCATGTTTTTTTAATGCCTACAAAATAAAATAAAGTTAAAATGAAGTATTACTATCCCTTTAAGTTTAGAGTATTAGAACAGTTAGGATTTGACAGTAGGGGCGAGAGGCAGAAATAAGAGATTAATATGTTAGGAACAGGGAGAGATAGCCAAAATGGGCTTAAATGTTATACCTTATTTTGCCCCAGTTTTTAGATAGTATATGAATGAGTAGAATAATGAATTTGATGTTTGGATAAATTATAGAGTGGCTGTAGTGAATTTAGGATATATCTCTCTGGAAAGACTTTTGTTATTACTAATGTCTTCCAGTTTCTTTATTACTTTTGTTGAAGAAAGTCTTTTTTTCTGGACTGGTGTACCAGATTGCAGTGGAAACACAAGGTAAAGACTTAAATTATTAAATTTCGAATTCTTTATTTTCTTCAATTAGATTTTTGTCCCATGAGTCTATACCCCTCTTAAGCATGCTAAATCTTGCTATCTTCTGAAGCAGCAGACTGACCTTGAAAGCAGTGTACAAATACAATTCTGCCCTAAATCAAATGCGGGAACTGATTTTTTTAGCCAAGTGCCTGCTTAACTCAAAATTTACTAAACTTCATATACCAAAATGTAATTATTTTTTACCAAGGAGAGGGCACTGTGGCAGTCTATGGGAATTTTAAAGCTTTCCTTTCCTCTGCGTCTTATTTAATTATTTTAAAAAGGGCACAGAGGAAATTATGTAACTTTGTACCATTTTCCTGTGCTCTACAAGAGATGTCCAACAAACCTGAGCAACCTGGAGCAAATCTTCCAAGAAGATTGAGCCAAAATCACTCCGACACCATGTACAAAGCTGATACATACTTACCCCAAAATACTTAATGCTGTTATGGAGTGAAAGGTGGCTCTACCAAATATTAATGTACGGGGCATTGAATACTTATGCACGCAAACATATTTCAGTTTTTTATGTTTCTAAAATAATACTTCCCAATATAAAATCAGTGTTCCATTTTTAATTCAGAAATATGAGAAAATTGGTCAGTGATATGAATACTTTTGCAAGGCACTGTATATTTAAAATATCCTATATAATAATTCGCTAGGATGTTTGTCACGATGCAGTCATGCACAGTAGAGACTGCCTGCATTTGGCCAGTCTTTACTGCGCATGATTGCATTGTGTGAGTGAGGCAACACAAGATTGCATAGCGTGGAGCAGTGAGGTAGCTAGAGGCCTCTTAACATTACCCAGACCTTGGCCCGTGTACACGGACCTTTACACTAGTATTTAATATATTGCGATTTATTTATTTACTGGCATATGCATTTTATCTATATAGATTTATTTTTGTGTCTGTCACTGGAGGCACTACTACAATACATGTTGCATTAAATCAAAGTAAAGTTCTGAAAAAGTACAAAATGCTGGTACTCTTTCTTCTGACATTTATCAAGTTGGACTTTGCACGTTTATCAAGTTCTTGTAAGCTGATTATGTTAAGAGTCACACATACTGAGGCTGAATGTACTAAGAACTGAAGCAACTAGGGTCAAACATTTTCTTCTTAGTACATCAGTCTCTCTGTTTAACTGTGCTGCCAGCCCCTCCTAACCTAGTAACTGTAATATTACTGGCCTCGTTATGCATTTAATAGGATATTAAAGGGATAGTAATTGTTCCTTTTAACAAAGGCTAATATTGTAGACATTAAAAATAGAAATACAATAACAAGCCTCCCATCTCTCAAACATGTATGTTTCGTGAGATATAATCTTCTAAAGTTCCCCCTCCTGCCCCTTTCAGAGACATCAGCGCCCTAGCTGACAGACGAACATTCTGGTCATTTGACCGGCCGGTGGCTCTTCACCAGAGCTAAAATAGCGCTATGTAGAAATAAATACTTCATTGGAATGGTTTACAAAGTGTGCCTTGTTTGCAATTATCTATTTATAATATCTACAATACCTTTGTTAAAAGGAACAATTACTATCCATTTAAGGGAGCTATAAACTTTTTTTTATGAAAAAACATATATTGTAGGGCATTTCCTGTTGAGTAACATAAGGGTGCTCCCACTGCTGACTGATGCATATTTCCAGAGTTATTACAGTTTAAACCCGTGTTTATTTACAATAGCAATGCCCTCTAATGGTCAAATTTCAATTAGTTCACCTTTTACATTCTAATGGAGAGGAAAGTCAGTGACTTACAGTTCTCTATAGAATGTGATACAAACTGCCTGTCGCTTCCTTCAGTTAGAACTATCCTATATAATAATTCATTAGAAAGTTTGTAACAATGCAGTCATGCGCAGTAGAGACTGCTGCGCGTGCTGCAGTCATGCGCAGTAGGGACTGCCCGTGACGAGGCTGATACAAAGTGGGGCACTCCCAAGGAACGTCCCACTCAGCGCGGGCAGCCTCTACTGAGCATGACTGCACCGCGACCGGCTGGCACTGTATCTCTACTGTGTATGACTGCCCCGCGGGCTCTTCAACTAGCGGGCTCTTCAACTAGTAAGGAAAAAATACACAGTAAATTCACTTCCTGGTTATTTGAACATTTGTAACTTCTGAATAAAACAATTGACAGCAGTGGAAGTGACATTGTTTTACTTAGCAGGAAAAGCTTTATAACATATAGATTTTCATAAGAAAAAGTTTACTGCTCCTTTAAGCTCTCTGTTCTGATGTGTGCAAAATGATATGCATCTATGTAACTTGCAAGTCGTGGAATATTCACAAAAAAAATCAATATGTTTGTCTCATCATACATCTGTCTTGCTGATACTGTCACTTTTTAATTTCCTGAGTTCTCTAAAAATATTTGCTGGGGAATCAAAAAATTAAAGGTAACAGTATAGCTACAGAATGTCATGGTGGGGATAAATTCTCCCCTTTCCAATTTCCTTTCCTTGTCTCATTCTTTTTGTAACAAGATTAAAATATTAATATTCTTTACACCGGTCATGCTAACAAAGAGACTGATATTGATATTAAAAGTGGTGGAAGATATTTCATTAAACCTTTATCTCTAACAGGTTTAATAAATAATTTGTAATTTTTTTCTAAACATACTGTGCTTGAGTTGACAGCTCAATGCAAATCATGACTCAGTAATAGATGTATACAGAATTATTCCAGCATAGATAACATATCTCTTTTATCAGCCACTGTGGCATTTAACAATTTGGAGGCATTTAACAATTTGGATTCCAGGTGTTACAGAGATGCTGAGGCTGAAACCAGTTATATCCATCCCTTCACAGATCCACATACTCTTAACATGCTGGATGGTACAAATATGCTTCTGCTTCACCGTGCATTGGAGAAGCCACTTGCAAGGGGTTATACAGGAGGCAACAATTAACACTAAAACTGAAGTCAGTTCTGATTCCGCCCTAAAATGACAGTAATACTAATTATCCCTGGATCAATATTCTTCATGTTTCTACTTTGAAGCGCAATTGTCATCTAGATAGTTCCTATTCAGGATGTGTGCCCCATGTGTGAGAAAACCGAGAACGGAAGCCTGGAGCTGTGACCACTTCAGTCTCCAGTAGCAGTGCTCAAAGCTCCCACAGATTCTCTGTGTTTGGTTTAACAAATCAACACTTGGGGTCCATGGTAAATGACACAGTGGAGCAGGTGAAGCCCATGGTTTGAGCCACAGACTTCCATTGTTTAGCCCAGACAATGTCAGTTGGTCAGTTTTCTGAAACCACAAATCACTCACAGCCATTTTGGGTCTGCACATTGCAGGTCAAGCTTATTAAAACATGAGAGAAGCCCTTTAAACAATTTGAATTTGGAAAGCATTTCCTTATTACTAATGTCTTCCAGTTTTTTTATACATTGTGTTGCCTATCTTTATAGGGATAGTAATGGTTCACAATAAAAGCAGCTCCAATTAATCTTCATAGTATTTGGGCCATGGAGAACATTATTTCAATACTGTCAGAGTTGTAGTTCAAGAGTAGTTGAATGATAAAGTATCTCCCTCCACTTTTACTGATGTAACACTGCTCAGCTCAGAGCAGTAGGGTAGTGTCCAGGTGGATTGCAGAGAGTGACAATCTTCAATTAAGATAAAGGAAACACCTGAAAAACCTGTCAATGGAGTTAGGTCTTCCATTGTTCTCACAGTAAGAAGATTGTCCCTTGCTGTAAACTGTCTGGTCTGTCGACTAGATTCCACATCTGAGGGGAGGTGGCTTACACTAGGTAAAAGAGGAGGGAGGGGGAATCTCTATCATTCAATTACTCTTTAACTACAACTCTGACAGCACTGAAATAACTCTCTCTACGGCTCAAATACAATGAAGATTAATTGGAGCTGCTGTTTTTGTGAAACATTACTATCCCTTTAACTTAATCCTATTGAAGAAAATATTTTTTTCTGTACTGTACAGACTGGGGAATAGTACCTGCGCATAAACCCTATATTCCAGTAAATGCCCCCTTCTTGTAGACCTAATATGGTGGGTAGGAAATCAGTCACCTGTAGTGAGTAAGTACAAATCAGGTAGTATGGGATAGATGTGAAACTAAAAAAGTATTGTGACAGGAGTTGTCTGAATAAGCTTGTGTATAAAGAAGCACCCTGTGAAATAAGTCCAGTCTCTGCACTTTATTTGCTGCTGCTGGTCCCGGATGCTGAGATCCGTGAGTGAAGCAATCGAATATGTAGTGGGTGAAGTATGGGTCAACGCAACCAAAAAAAAAAAGAACAGAGACAAGTAATTGCATACTGAGTGCTGTATTAAAGCAAAACACAGATACAATGTAAATGTGGTGTATGGATAACAGATATACAGAGCACAATGATGGGTATAATAAAATAAAGCAAAGGTGGCTATATTGAGAAGTGGGTAAATCAAAACAACTGTAAATAAAAAGAGGTCTAGAATAAAGGATATTCTATGTGGATAAGTATCAATAGATACAAGCACTATGGGCTAAATACGCATCTGTAAAAATGTAAAATATGAGAAGGATGTACCCTTACTAGAAGGGAATATATGTATAAGGTGTGTCTCAATATTACAGTAAATACACAGTCTGCAGCAAATTGCAACAAAGTAACCAGTGGTACAGATATACCCTTACTTGAGGGTTTCTTTGGATAGAGCCCGTAACAGTACAAGGATGTGCATTCAGCTCCGAGTCAGGAGTCCTCTGATGTCCACTGCATACTATTCACAGTAGCTCTATCTTTATTGCTCCGAAACGAGGACCGCAAGGGAGCTCCAGCTGCTAATAGAGGTCTGGGCCAAAGGAGACAAAGACCTCTCCTGACATGACACTGGACCACCAGGGAGGTAGGAAATGGACACCGGGGGGGTCAATAGGGGCAATGTGGAGTTGGGCAAATGATTGGGGGCAATGTGGAGGTGGAGATTGGGGACAATGTGGAGATGACCAATGGGGGCAATGTGGAGGTGGCCAATGGCAGCAAAGTGGAGGTGGCCAATGGCAGCAAAGTGGAGGTGGCCAATGGAAGAGCAATGTGGTCGGGGGGGGGGCCCATGGCAATTTTTGCACCAGGGCCCTGTGGCTTCTAGTTATGTTATTTACTTCTTATGGCCAAATTTGGTTTGCCTCAGAACTGCTCAATTTCTTCTAAGTACACCAGCCTAATTATGTACTTATAAAATTCAACTGACCTATAGATGAAATTAAATGTATAGCAGGTCAATTACTTGACTAATCTAAAATACGTATATGTTTTGCAAGTATACTTTTATTTATATGGCATCAGAAACTAGGCTTGTTACCCATCCGGTTTTGACCAAGACAGACCAGTTTTAGGCTGCCCTGTCCAGTTTTGTCAGCACCGTCAGTGTTTCAGAGGTTCGGAAACCTGAACAGATTCAGCTGCAAAAACCATATGCTCCCATTGGTTATAGCACACATCTATCACCAGAGAACTAATTCTAATTGACTGCCTACTGAGTATAAATGGGGCTTTTAACAATTTAAATTCTAGAGGTCCCCAGTGCATTACTTAAAACAGTCCTGCAGGAAATAAATTAAGCTTCCCACTGGAAAGAATTATAGAGTGAGAAACTGACCACCAAAATGTTTTTTATCAGAATACTTTCAGCACAAAGCATTGAGCCTCTGTTTGGTAGGAGTACATGGTGGCAACCTTATCAGGAACGTATGCACTGATTTAAGGGTGAAAAACACAAATAATTAGGTGGAGAAGTACAGTTTAAATTAACTTCAGAGAATAATATAACATGAAAACTGATTGCCTGTCCATACCACTTAAGAGCCCAAGTTCAAATTCAGTCATTCTGGGGCTAAAACAACTAATACAAATCCTCAAAATTCCTCAATGAATTAAATGGGCCTTTTAACCCTTTGAGTGCAGGATGGATATACATCACATTGTTCTGCAATGCGCTGGATACCCTTCTGGCATTCACAGGGTTAAGCCTTTGAGTACCATTGTGTTATACACCCCTCAAGGACTCATCTGAATGCTAGAAAGGTCTTCAGTGCATTGCAAAGCGGTTGGGCTGCCCCAGAATTCCCCTACTTTTGAACAAGGTGCCTTTAGTGTTTACTGTGTTGGAAACCTCTTTGACACTCAAAGAGTTAATACCCAGAACAGAGTTTTGATTTTGGTAACACTGTTCAGACATGGAATGCCTCTTCTATGCCTTTTCTAATGAAGTTTCAGAATGCATGACAAATTAATGAGCTATTGTAATTTTGAAATTCCCATTGTATGAGTATTTGTTGTTCGCAGTTAACTCAGCTGTTCCCTTTGATTGCATCTCAGTTATTATTAGTTATATGTGCAGCACAACTATTAAATATGTTTCCCTGAGAAACAAAAATTACTATAAATGCTGCTGTTTCTTTCTTTGTAGCCTCTTAACCCTCTGGATATAATGGGAGTCACTAAGAGATGATAAAGAGGCAATGAAGTGTTGACAAAGAGGTGATAAAGTGGTGCTGACTTCGTCATTTTAGCATTTCTCCAATTCCTATGTTATTCTGTGAGATCTTAGTGAATAGTCTCTATAGAATAACATAGGAACTGGAGAAGTGATAAACTGGAGAAGTCATCACCACTTTATCACCTCTTTATCACACTTTATCACTGCTTAGTGAATCTCTCCCATTGTCATCTAATAGAAATCTCATCAGCCTCCTAAAGGTTAAACATCTACTTTCAATTTAATAGGTATTTGTTACATCAAGACATCAAGAAACTAGCACTCTATATATATATATATGATAAAGGTCCCTAGCGGACCGAAACGTCGAAATCAAATAAACGTTTTTTAACATTTTAAGTCCTGTGAGTGCTTGCCCTACATGATTAGATATTATATTTGCCAATGCACCCAGGCTCATTATATTGGATGATGTGAGTGCCGACCGAGAGTGATATATATATCCTATATAATAATTCGCCAAGTTGTGTGTAACGCCCGACATGCGCAGTAGACACTGCTGGGCGTGCGGCAGTCATGCGCAGTAGAGACTGCCCGCGCCGCGGCTGATACAGAGCTGGGCGCTCCGAAGGAGCGTCTAGCTCTGTATCAGCCGAGGCGCGGGCAGTCTCCACCGCGTGTGACTGCCCCGCGACCGGCTGCCAGAGGCACTGTGGCCCCTGTAACGGGCTGTTCAACTAGTATATATATATATATATATATATATATATAATATAGATAGATAGATAGATAGATATATGTATGTACATACTAGTATAAAAGCCCATGTACACAGGCCAGCATTCTGTCCGTTCAGTCAGTCTCTACTGAGCAAGACTGTTTCGGACCAACATACACCTGGCATTTTATATTATAGGAGATATATATATATATATATATATATATATATATATTATATATATCTTGTTTGTACAGCAGATAGTCATCACACATTAATAACAGTGAGAAATTTAAGCTCTTGATTTCTTTGGATACCATTGCAGGTTATAATCTTATCACCACTCTTTAGAATTCATTAGGGGCATTTTGTATAGTCTGCAATGAGATTCAACTCCCATTTTTAAATGTGGCCAACTGATACAAGAAATCTATACTCTTTGAAGCGTTAATTGATTCAATATTGTTCAGTGTGTTTTGGGGATTTTGCAATTTGCAAGCAAAAATGGTATATTGAATTTGTGGTTACAATACGTTTATCATGTGGAATAATTAAGTTGTTGTCTCCATGTATCAGTTGGGCTGTTTCCAACAGTCTGAGCACAAATGAATTTTGAGTGCAGCATCTCCCAGAGAAGTACACTTGTTTTACTCAGCAAGAAGCGGATCTGTGTATCTGCGATACACGTCGGGTCATTCTCATCCCCCCTCCCACACTGTAGACCTAATACTGGGTCACTCCACGTCCCCTGTGAGAACTTTCATTACTAGCACTGTTTGACTGATACAATCTGCACTGGCGGTGGTGGCGTTTTCATCACGTGGCACTGTGTTTAATATTTTATCCTAATATATGGACTTTAATCTGACTGCAGTAGCATCAGAGACAAAATATCTCCAGGAGTGACCTCCAAACATCTAGCCACTAGGTGATTTGGGAACTTCATTAAAGAGGTATTACAGTACAGCAACCAGGCGTAGCAGGGGTAGGGACCCCTGAGATGCATAAAGCCCAAGATGGGCAGAATGTAAGTGCAATGGGAAAAGGGGGTTTGTTACTTTGTGATTTGTTATGCATATTTCTTCATTAAACTATTACACTTACAGGATTTCCTTGTTTTTCCTCTCTTTCTTGAGCTTGTGCTCACTATTCCCAGATAGTAACTGACCAGAGCTGTCCACAGGATCGTACAGCAACAAAATTAAGTTTGAGCTGTAATAACTTTTGAATAAAACACATTTTAGAAGTGGGAGCGACCTTGTTTTACTCAGGGGGATAAACGCTACAATATATATTTTTTGTATATTAAGTATTACCACCCTTTTAAGAGTTCCCAGGAATAATGTTTGGTATACGTTGTAACACAAACTGCTGTGGACTATTCCCTCTCAGTCTCTACTGGCGGGACATGGATCATCTGAATTTATGGAGGGTTGTCAGATATTGGCATGATTTGATCTACTTTGTTTTGCTTTTGAGTGAACCTTCTGCTCACCATTCATTAGTTCAGAAATATTTTATTTAAGTATACTTATTATGTTAAAGGGATATTAAACATTGAAAATAACTGTATTTTATATTGTAGCCCTTAAAGAAACATGAAAAATGATATAAGTCTTACCTTCCAAGCCTTTATGGTTTGTGAGATATTCAGAAGCAAAGTTTCCCCCTGCGTGACATCACCGTTCTAGCTCTCAGATTTGGAATCCAGTCCCTTGACCGGCCTTGGCTCTCCAGAAGTGCCGAGATCACGATCTTTAAAAATAATTTCTTAATTGGAATGGTCTACAAAGTGTGCTTGCAAGCCAGGCACACTTTGTAGACAGTTCCAATTAAGAAGTTCTTTTAAAAGATCGTGATCTTGGCACTGCTAAAGAGCTGCCGGTTTCTGTGGACCGAATTCAAAATCTGTCCACTAGATGGCAGACTTGGCTGAAACAGCCAGGAAAAGGGAGCTTTATTCTACTTCTGAATATCTCCCAAACCATAAAGGTTTGGGAGATAAGACATACCATTTTTCATGTTTTTTTAAGGGCTACAATATAAAATAAACTTATTTTCAAGGTTCACTATCCCTTTAATACTTGAATATTGCTCAGACTGCCCCTAATGCAATGTACAGATGGTTAAGAGAAAACTTTGTGCCTTATGAGGAAATAAAAAATGATAATTTCTGGAGGAAGCCAACTGCACTATTGGGCAGGTGACATTCATCCCCTTGAATTCTACAGAGGTTTCCAAAGAATTCCAAAGGAATAAGTTGGAGACCCCTCTAGCTTTCAAGGGGTTAAAATCCCCATTTTGTTTCTGCACTTTAGTGCAGTTAGCTTGCCCTAGAATTGTTTATCTTTTGCTTTCTACACAAGGCCCTATATGTGGAAGAGCGATTTCCAAAAGCACTGCTGCACACACACTTGCGTTCTCACCGGGTGCTCACAGACTATATATCTCAGAAGTCCAAATGATACAAAGTCGCTGAGCACTCAACTTGAATAATAAAATCAGTATTTATTGTTACCACATGAAAAGTAACCATGTATCTGACATTTCAGTCCTCTACGAGACTTTCATCAAGGACCAACATTGTTGGTCCCTGATGAAAGTCCCGTAGAGGACTGAAACGTTGGATATATGGTTACTTTGGACCTATATGTGGAAAAGCCATAGCAGGCCAGATCCACTTGGATTAAATCCTGGCGAAAACACTTAGCACAGATTTCTCTTGCACATGCAGTTACAGATGACTTGCAGTATCATGCATTAATTTCCCATCCCTTACCCTCTTTACCTCCTTAAAGCCCAGTGGTCCAGGGAAGTTACCTTCCCTTAAAGACCGCTTTGATCCTTGCTGACGTGCTGGTACACCTGACCTTTTGTGTATACCGGTGTGCCAAACTGAGGTCTGAGAGAGACCACTCCAGTCTTGGATTGGTCAATTTCAGACCCTGTTTTTACTAACAGCAATGCCGCAGGAGAGCAGTAAGTAAAAGGTACATGATTTGCTATGACCGTCAACGGTTCTTAAGGGTATAAACTGACTGACGGTCATAGCACGTCACCTGGTCCTTAAGGGGTTAAAGGGGATTTATCCCCTCCTAATAAGGTTCAGTATCAAAATATTGTAGATTTGCGAGTGTCGAAACAGCATATTTAAAATGTCACGTGTCAAATGGGTGTATTTAAAATGCCCCCTTATTAAAACAGTGTCTAGCATTACGGGGCATTTCAAATGTCACCTTATTAAAACAGAGTATGCCCGCTTAGTAAAAAAAAATCTATTCCAATTCAATCCAATATCACCACCCCGTACCCTAGTAATTCCAACAAAAAAATCTATCCTAACAAACAACCTATCCCAGGCAACAAGCCACTACAAATCACTAGTATAAGCCACCCAATGGCAGTAAAAAAAACAAACATAAAACAGCTAAGAAAAAGAAAAAAATCACTCAAAGAAAAAGAAGATCAGGAAAAATGCCAAATCCTATAAAAAAATTGATCCAAATCAAAAACCACCATACAAACCCTAACAACCATTCTGCAAACTACCCTAATCCAATCACCTCCCACACCTTAACTATACCCAAAATTATCCTGTATAATAATTTGCTACGATGTTTGTCATGATGCAGTCATGTGCAGTAGAGACTGCCTGCATTTCAGCAGTCTCTACTGCACATGATTGCATCGCGTGAGTGAGGCGACGTAAGACTGCATTGCATGGAGCAGTGTGGTAGAGTCAGCTTAACACTTTGAGTGCCAGTGGGGTACGCAACGCATTGCAAAGCAATGCATTGCGTACCCCTCTGACACTCAAAGGGTTAACATTATTCGGACCTTGGCCCATGTACACTGGCTTTTACACTAATTATTAACCCCTTAAGGACTATGTGACGTACTATGACCGTCACGGTCCTTAAATACTTAAGGACAGATGACAGTCATAGTACGTCACATACTTTTTACTTACAGTGCTCCACCGGGAGAGCTGTAAGTAAAAACGGGGCCTAAAATTGACCTCTCCAAGACTGGAGTGATCTCTTTTAGGCCCCAAAGCGGCATGACGATACACGCAACAGGTCACGTGTACCGGCACGTTGGCAAAGATCAAAGCAGTCCTTATGGGACGGAAACGTCCAAGGACCGCTGGTCGTTAAGGAGTTAATAAACTCCATGTAAACTATGTTACTAAAACATAATAATTTAACGCTCGGCAGCCTAATGTTAGATGCAGTTTTAACAAGGCAACCATTTAAATGCACCAATTCAATAGGATAACTACCCACTTGCTTTACTTTAGCCACAAAATGCTAATGGCCCCTATGAATTATGCCCTTGTGCCTTTGTTCACAAGTTTGTGTCCTGTGGCCCTGCTAGCAACTGTCTTGTCTACCTCCATTGAAATAACATCTATTATTGACTCACAATGTTATTTCTTTATTTGAAGCACAATTGAAAATTCAGAAGGGCCATTAGGATTTTCTGGCCATAGTAAGGAAAGTGGAGTGTTGTTGTTATTATTGGGAGGGGTTATTTTACATGTAACTTGTCCTAGGAGAAAGTACCACAGAACATCTATATTTATGTGCAAACTGCATCCTTCACAAGAGCACCAAAAGGTTCATTTGCACATTGATTTGGTGGCTAGGCTCACTAGTACATGCTACCTGTGAGGGGGATGTACTAATACAATTTCACACTAAACACACCAATTTACTAAGCTACTTGCACAGAAAATGGTTCAATTAACAACTTCTGTGACAAGAAGTGAGTGGAGAAGAGGAAAACTATAGGAATTTCTGGTTGTTCCTTTCCTCTGAGACTTGTTTAACGCCAAGTTTATTTACTCTAGAGAAAAGACGACTAAGAGGAGACTTTATCACATTGTACAAGCATATGAGAGGTCAATACAAGGATCTCTGCGGTAAGCTATTTATTCCAAGGCCTGATCAGGTGACCAGGGGACACTCCTTCAAATTAGAAGAAAAAAGGTTTAAACTTCAGCAGAGGAAGGGTTTTTTTACGGTAAGGTCTGTTAAATTGTGGAATTCATTGCCCAGGGAGGTAGTTATGGCAGATACAATGGATACATTTAAGAGAAGATTAGATACATTTCTTTCAAAAGGGAACATACAGAGTTATACTGTTTATCAGTAGGCTGAACAGGAAGGTCTGATAAAGACTGATTTAATTGGTATCAGGAAAGCTATAAAATTCTCAGTTCTGAGGTATGAAGCGAAGGTTGAACTTGATGGACTTGTGTCTTTTTTCAACCTAATTTACTATGTTACTACCTTATGGTACAAAAGAAAATGGAATAACTTTACTCTGTTTTCCTGTGCATGCTCATATGAAAGTCTTAACAATGGCAAAGTGTGTGTGCATGTATGCACTAAAGAGGTCATATGCTCTATTACAACCCAGGAATTCAACAGAAGCTGGAAGGGCCAATCTTTTACAGCTTATATAACAAAGTCACTCAGAATAATGTAATTTTATGGACTCAAGCTATCAAAAAGTTAGTAATCCCATCTTCATTAGTTATGAAGCATCTCCTGGTTGCTTCATATGGTGTCTCTTATTATAAAATCTATTTCTTAAATGCTCATGAGGTATGATTTGATTAAATGTATATTTACTCTGAAGCTAAACTATGCACAAAGGAGTTAATATACTGAACTATTTAAATGTCCTGAAGATGATTTATTATTATTAACGCAGTGGGCCAGAGGTTTGGCTGTCAATATGACCTCATTTTACATGCATTGTGTGGAAGAATTTAAGGCATTATAATCTCTGAATGTAATTATAGCTCCCACTATAATATAACTTGGAAGTTCAAGGCACAGACTGAAGTGATCTTCACTGTTCTACTTATAAATTAATACATATTTTCCTTAAGGCTATGTGATCTTCTTACTTCAAATAGATGCAGTAAAATAAAATATTCTATATGTCCAGATTGTATAATAGCCTTGGGGTGAATGTCTGAATTCAGTGCAACCACAGTGGTGTTAGTCTCTAATTCCAGTGTTTGCACTTTCAATGGTAAAATACATGCATTAGAATACATTTGTGAGAGAATAGCATCCTCTTCAGAAGCATAGTTTTAATTTTTAGTCTTGGATATTTCTTTAATTTGCAAAGCGATACATAATTTCAGAAGTTAAGGGCAGAAAACCAATTATATATGATTAGTTGAAGAGCCCGAGTACAAGGGCCACAGTGCCACCCAGCAACGGCCGTGGTGCAGTCATGCACAGTAGAGACTGCCCGCACCGTGGATGATACAGAGCGGGGCGCTACGAATTCAGACCATAGTCCTCTCTGCTGTGGCGTGGGCAGTCTGTAGTTTGCATGACTGCAGCGTGAGCAGCCGCCTCTACTGCGCATGACGGCTTCTGACAAACACATATTTAGTGAATTATTATATAGGATGGTGAGAGGAAATATTTCAGTCCTGCCTTTCATTCATAGCTATACATTCTGCCTAATAACAGCACTGCTATATTTAGCTAGTAGAACAGCAGTACAATCACCAAAGAATTCTATAATGTCTTGGCTTGAGATATTCATTAAAATGATACAATATTATATCATTATCATAGCTAGTTAATACTGCATAGTACAACATTTAATTAAATACATTTTTCTTTTTTTTTTAACAAAACCATGCATTATAAATATTTCAGAATTAAGCTTTGTATGACATTTCTGCTGAGTTTGATCTGTAACACTCTAACCCACTCAATATTAAGTTTAAGAAAGATCATATTTTAAAGGAAAAAACATTTATTGTAATTGTTTTCCCACTAAAGACTGCAATTTTGTGGTCAGCTGATGGAATTATTCCTATCAGATACCCCTGAGGACAAAGTCTGTTACTCAAGTTATTTTATACAATGCATTAAAATGCCCTTTTGGACACCAGTCGGTGTTGTTGCTTGCACTTTGTTGAGCTGCAATAAAACTCTTGCATGACAAAACTTTGTATCATTGGGAGTATCCTTGCTATACACAGCATAAAGACAATAATATAAATGTTTTCATAAAGTAAGGTTTACTGCTTTTTTAAACTAAAAAATGGCATCATGAAAATAAGAAAACACAATGTGTGCTAACTTTTTATTGTTATTAATAATGGGTCCATTTTGAGGAGGGATAGCAGTGTATCTGATACGTTGCTTTCTACTGCTACTCACAGATACTTGTATGAGGTCATTCATTAAAGCACTGCTTTGTAAAAAATCACCGAAAATACATAGACTAAATCTTGTAATATACAGGGTTCTATGAAGAGTGGTATGAGAACCACTACTCTATTTTAACATATATTAGTACATTGCTGCTGAAAACAATAAAAAAAAATAATATATATATATATATATATATATATATATATATATATATATATTTAAAGGGATAGTAATACTTAATTTTATTTTTATTTTATTTTGTAGACATTAAAAAAACATGAAGAACGATATAAGTCTTATCTCTCAAACCTTTATGGTTTGACAGATATTCACAAGCAAAGTTTTCCCCCACTCCCCTTTTACCTAGTGTAAGCCATCTCTTCTCAGATGTGGAATCCAGTCCATAGACCAGACAGATAACAGAAGATGACAGTCTCCTACCTATGAGAACAATGAAAGCCCTGCCCCCTGGACAAGTTTTTCAGGTTTTTCCCTTATCTTAATTGAAGATTGTCCCTCTCTGCAATCTACCTGGGCACCTCCCTTCTGATCTGGCTGAACAGTGTTACATCAGCAAAAGGGGTGGGAGGGGGATACTTTGTCATTGAATTACTCTTGAACTACAACTCTGACAGAATTGAAATAACACTCTCCATGGCCCAAATACTATGATGATTAATTAGAGCTGTTTTTATTATGAAACATTACTATCCCTTTAAAGAATATATTGAACTGAATATATTAGCATATTTAGTATAAATATGTAGTTAGAGCAGATGATAATATTATCTGAAAATGCTGGAGAATAATGCACAATAAATAGCATTAATATGTGCTCCACAATAAAATTGTGATATATAAATTAAATACAATTTTAAGTACTCATAATAAATGATCTTAAAAGAATGAAATAATTTGCAAAATAAATTGACTTGCTCCATGAAATAATCCACAGAGAACTCTGATTTCAAATCTATTGTTGCTGTTCATTTTAACAACAAAGAGAAAGGTGAGAAGGATCATTTTAGGAAACGTCTATCAGGAAAATAGAATTGTATTAATTACATTTGTTTGAAGAGGATTGGGAATTTTAGAACAAAAACAGTTGAAAAATAGACATATAAGAGGAATCATTTAACTAGAAGCAGCTATTCATACTTTCCTTCCAATACCGTCTGTTAGAATGTAATGAGTATTTGTGGCCCAGTAGAGACCATCAATTGCAATCCGCCAAGACTGTTGACACTTCTGTCTATGCCAAAAACTGTTGCTAAGCTAAACTGACTCTAGTTATGAATGGCACAAAAACACACTTTGTCAGTGCCAATTTATCTTTGTCAATTATAAGAACTGTAATTTATATAAAACTGCTGCTATATAAACCATTGTATGTCAGACTGACTGATACTGAATAGTCCAGAGGGAAATTCAATGCAATACACATCTTTTAGACAATAGTATTGTTAAATTATGAATACTCTGATTTGATTTACAAAACTTCTCTTTCTTTCTCTCTCTTTCTTTCTTTCTTTCTTTCTTTCTCATGAATATATTTAATTTGCACCCAAAGAATAAAATTATTATATATGCACATTTCAAACTACATAGATTATCATCTGACCATGCTCAGCCAATAAATAATAGGATGTTACACAGCATGTTGGATGCTTTGGGATTGCAACTACCAGACATCACAGTAATTAATCGCTAATGTGATAATAAAAAAATATCTTATTGGAATGAAATTAACAGTGACAAAAATTGCAAAACAAAAATCCCACATGATTCAGAATACGTATTTATAGAAAACAACTATTATAGAGAGATTTTCTATTTTCAATCCTTTGGGTATGAATGGGCGAAAACATTTTTCCAAGTAGAGAAAAGTGAGAAAAATTGCACTTTTCCCCTTCCTTAGGAATTGCCCTGAAAAGTGTAATTTTTCAAATCTTTTCACTGCGAATCCCAGCTTTGTTCCACTGCTCCAAAACCACACTTGCTTACCCACAGAGTTCTCCTACAGTAGCCACAGAAACACACATACTGAGCCCCAGCTTTGTCCAACTGCACGGGTAGCCACAGAAACATACATACTGACACCTAGCCTTTCCACACTGCACTAGTAGTCGTAGAATCACACATACTAACTTTTCCAGCCTTTTCTCACAGTAGCCATAGAGCCACACATACTGACCACCCAGTCTGGTATCTGAAATGGGCAACGCAATGCTCCCCCACCCAATGGCTGGTGGGGATGATGGGAGCTATGAGTCTGGTAGTGGCTGGAGGGCCTCACATCGGCCATGCTGTCCAACAGAACCACATATATTGACCTTCCAGCCTTGTCCCACTAAACAAATAGCCACAGAACCATGCATTTTGTCAGGTCTACACCCCCCCTCCCATGGGAAATTTCTTGGAATTAGAAAAAAGGAGGACATTTTGAGGGGTTTCTATGTGAAGGAAATTTTTTGTCAAAAGTGGTAACTTGCTCTTTTTCCATGCAAATTCTAGCAAGGTGAAAAAATTGAACTTTTCACCCATATCTCTGTGTGCCAGAGAGATATCTAACATATTATGAAGCAATGGAAGCAGCAGTTCAGAGGGTTAATTCTTAAAACAGATCTGTCAATTTAAATAAGGACAGTGGAAAAACAGTGATTCTGCTATAAAATAGGTATAGGGACTGATTTTTGTGTATTGTACCTGCTGAATATTTATGTTCAAATGATTTACTCTGAATTTGCAATGTGTGTGCCAATGTGTGGTGGGGCAATGTGGGAGTCTATGGGTGTTTCGTGGTGTGCCATAGCTCAGTATCAGAAAGAGCACTACACCATTAACAAGTTTTCTCCTGCCATTTATATTTCATCAAATATTCCCATTTCCCAGTCCCCTTACACACTTCCACTCCTCCTCCCAAAATATCCCTCCTTCCATGAGAAACTTCTTATGGCCTTCAGTAGGATAGTGACACTCAAATACACATCTCATCTGCACCCACTTTCTTGTGTAACTGATTATCTATTTCCTTCTGAATGTAACAATATTATTTAATACTAAATTTATTAAAGGGATAGTAATGTTTCATTATAAAAGCAGCTCCAATTAATCTTCGTAGTATTTGGGCCATGGACATTGTTATTTCAGTACTGTCAGAGTTGTAGTTCAAGGGTAATTGAAATATAAAGTATACCCCTCCAGCCCCTTTTACTGATGTAACACTGCTCAGCTCATAGCAGCAGGGTGGTGTCCAAGTGAATTGAAGAGAGGGACAATCTTCAATTAACATAAGGGAAAAACCCGTCAGGGGGGCAGGGCTTTCATTGATCTCACAGTAAGGAGATTATCCCTTGCTGTGAGCTATTCGGTCCCAGGACCAGAGTCCACATCTGAGGGGAAGTGGCTTACACTTGGTAAAAGTGGCGGGAGGGGGATACTTTATCATTCAATTACTCTTGAAGTACAAATCTGACAGTACTGAAATAACACTCTCCATGGCCCAAATACTATGAAGATTAATTGGAGCTGCTGTTTTTGTGAAACATTACTATCCCTTTAAAAACACAGCTTATTATTTTTCCTTCTCCCCTTATTGTATAGTATATATATATATATATATATATATATATATATATATATATATATATATATATATATACACTAGTTGAACAGCCCGTTACACAGGCCACAGTGTCACAGCCACCCGGTCGCGGGGCAGTGTTAGCAGTGTCTACTGCGCATGTCGTGACATTACACACACAATTTAGTGAATTATTATATAGGATATATATATATATATATATATAGGAAACATAGGGGTGATGGCAGCACTCACTGTTAAGATGTCTTCCTTGTGGTCCGGGTGCTGCTCCGATGTATGAAATGAATACAAATATGGATGATGAAGAAGCACTCTCGGAGTTCCATACAGCTAAGAGATCACATGAATGTTTATTGAAATCGACGTTTCGGCCAACCACCGTGGTAATCTTGATAAAGGCCACGGTGGTTGGCCGAAACGTCGATTTCAATAAACATTCATGTGATCTCTTAGCTGTATGGAACTCCGAGAGTGCTTCTTCATCATCCATATTTGTATATATATATATATATATATATATATATATTCCTGATATTTGTATCAATATTAATAGCTTCCCTATAGCCCTTATCAATCAGGCTGCTATCTTGTAGTATCTCTCTTTCACTCCCTAAATACAATCATTCATAAAGTTTTGTCACAAACATCTCTGGAATACATTTTTTACAGACACTTTTCTCAGCTACACCATTACAAATCCATCTTTGCTGGTACGATTCTTGTAAAACTGTTACCAGTCCATTAAGGATGCTGTGGCTGCAATAATTCACTTACTCTGTCAAGCACAGTGGCACCCTCTATTTTTAAGGAATATATATATATATATATATATATATATATATATATATATATATATATATAAAATCTTGATATTAACTTTCAGAGCTCTCTACAATAATTCTCCTCTGTACATATTCACACTTATCTCTAAATATACCCATAACTAACCTTTAGTCTCAATACATGATCTTGAGCTCCGCACCACCTTCACTACCTCTCAATCTGGGCTTCAGGATCATACGAAGGCAGCACCCTATCACTGAAATTATCTACCTCACTTTATCTCTAATACCTTTCAGTCATATATGCTCATCCTCAAAACCACTCTATTCAAGTGTACACCTCTAACAAATTTACATTGTCATGACCCTTTACAACCAACCATATGTGTGTTGCTTGTTTGTTATTAGCATTCCCTAACTTTATACTGCAGCAGAATATGCTGGAACTTTATACATAAATGATAATATTAAACCTTACTACGATGCTTCACTCTTCTTTAAATATGTGTCTGTAATTAGGGATGAAAGAACAAGAGAGACTTGAGCCCCAACCTCACAGACACCCATTCTCTCATCCATTTATTGGAGAAACCAGACTTGTACTAATATTTATGGACTGGCTTGCCACATGCTATCTGGTCTGATATGCTGTAAAATCAGATCTCTATCTGCAATGTTGCTTGTCTCACACATAGTTCATTAGAACTTTGTGTTTATAGCTTGATAGCTCTCCATGTGCCTAGAGGGAATCAGCTGCACCACACCAACGAGGCCCACATAGGCCAAAACATACAACTGTGGTTTTGCTGATTTTCTTGTGCAGAGAAGACCTGCCTGACATTTCGGAGCTGGACTGTCTGAGGGCAGGACCAGTCTGATGCGAATATGGAAATTTTCTCTCTGCAATGGCACATGGGACAAAACACTTCATCTAGTTCTTTCTCGATTAGTGATCATCACAATATTTGTTTCTTAGCTAAAATATGATCATGGCTGGATTTACTTCCAAAGTTCCAAGGTGCCCCTAAGCAAGGTACTCTAGGCACCATTAGCACCACCCACATGACCACACCCTATTTCCTCACATGGCCCCACCCCCAGTCCCATCTACTATTTATTGGCACAGCAAATACCCTTGGCCTATAACAAGCATGGACAAAAAATGTTTTAACCTGTTGGTTGCTGGGAAGGTCTCCAACACATTGTGAAGCAGACAGTGCAAGATGGAACTCTCACAGGTTTTTACTCACATCATGTAATGATCTTGATGAGAGAAGGGGAACAAAATCCATCCTCCAATTCCCGTTGTTTAAACTGACATTTCAACTACTTGACTGCTAGACACTGTTTATGTATTATTTTACAAATATTTTGAGACTTCCTTGCATTCAAGAGGTCCAAAGTGTCATTTAATTTTATGGGAATCTTGGGAACTTTTATTTTATCCCTTATAGCGCAGATGGTGTGCTCCAGAACTGCTTAAATTCTTCTTAGTACACCAGTCTCAGGATTGCAATGGGACAAGAGAATAAGGGCTGGATTCTATTACAGGTGCTAATTTTATCACTGTACTGCTCCGTATCAGCTGCGGCGAGGGCAGTCTCTACTGCTCATGATTGCACCGCTTAGAGCCATCTCTACTGCGCCTGGCAGCTTCTGACAAACTTTAGCGGATTATTATATAGGATTTTCATACTAAAATAAGATCTATTTCCTGCAACTGTTTCATCAGTGAGTCATATACATATTTGCGAACCTGACTAGTTACATTTTATTGTAAATCTACAGACCAGTACTAATACAGTAATTTACACTAATTATAGTTAACAGCAAATGTACAAACTAGTACTAATTAATTGGTTCACACTGACCCCTTGGATGGTAGAGACAATACAGTTCATCTCCATGCCTTAGGGACATCTCTAGCATCCAAGGGGTTAATATTATTAGTATAAACTGTAATGTAAGTAAGTTTTACTTCACTGAGATGGTAGTAGATAAGTGGAATAGCCTGCCAACAGAAGTGATAGAAGTTAATACAGTGACAGAATGTAATCTTGCATTGGATAGGCATAAGGCTGTCCTGAACATAAGACAAGACCAAGGACCAAATAAGGAATGAGGTTTTTACAGTAGGACTAGATGGGCTGAATGGTTCTTATCTGCTGTCAAATTCTATGTTTCTAACTGTATTTCTATTACACAAAGATTTTAAGTTGCAGTATGTTGTTTTCAAGGAATGTTATAATGCTTTCTGAAATGATTATCAGGCATAGAAAATGTTAGAAAACATGCTGCACAATATAAAATCTACAATAATCAATGACATATTTTAGTTTCATAAGTACAGATACTGAGATGGCTGCTGCTGTTGAGAACAGAGAGATCCTCGAGGTGCAGAGAAGGCCACAGCAGAGCATAAAAGAGGATTTTAGTCTTACCTGTTAAATCCTTTTCTCTTAGTCCATTCAGGTTACTGGTAACTTTGGGTAGGCGATCCACCCCTTTAATTGTAGGCAGGAACATATCTAGAACTATATGCAGGGGGTGGAGACTACCTTCCATCCTTGGCTGCAGCTAGCCAACCAGCTCCAGAAAGTGGAAGGGAAAGAAGACTCCTGTGAGCATAACCCTGAAGGACCCCCACGGTCTGCCACAGGAGAGCCAAGCATGGTCCCTTGACAGGGTGGGAGACCAGTAACCTGTATGGACTAAGAGAAAAGCATTTAACAGGTAAGACTAAAATCATCCTTTGTCTGTCATCCATTACAGGTTACTGGTAACTTTGGGATGTCCAACCACTGAGTTTCCCAGAGGCGGGAAGGAAGGCAAGGACCAGGTGCAAGGCCCCCAAAGTCACCAGAGCAGATATGAACCATCAGATCAGAGCAAGCCCAACAAAACAATGAAGAGTCATCGGACACTGAACAGGGGTAACAACACCCCAAACAGTTACACAGCACACAAAACTAGAGCCAACAGGGCTCAAAAGTGAAGGAAGAAACAAAGAAAATCCTAGACAGGCAAGACTGCCTCCAGGATCCTTCTCCCAAAGCTGGCATCAGCCAATGCCAGCACATCAACACGGTAGTGCTTCGAAAAGGTGTGCACAGATGACCAGGTGGCAGCCTTGCACAACTAATCAGCAGAGGCCTGATTCTTGTAAACCCAAGAAGCCCCAATAGATCTTGCAGAATGAGCCGTGACCCAAAAGGGGACAGGCTTCTTCCTCAGCTCATAAGCCTTACGAATAGTGGACTTGATCCAAGAAGCAATAGGTCTTCCTGTCCTGGGACCCTCAGGAATGATGAACAGTGCGTCAGATTGCCTGACAGATCAGTGCGATGTACATAAAACTTGAGACAACGTGCCACATCCAACAAGTGGAGATTCCTCTCCTTGTCAGAGTTTGGGTCAGGGCAGAAAGAACGCACCACAATCTCCTGATTGATGTGGAACTCCAAAACCACCTTCGGAAGAAACTCCTGAGAAGTGCAAAGCACTGCCTTGTCCTTGTGAAACACCAAAAAAGGTGGTTTACAGGACAGAGCAAGTAACTCCGTGACATGGCGAATGGACACGATCACCAAGAGAAAGGACACTTTCCACGTCAACAGGCGTAGAGGAATAGTAGCCAAGGACTCAAATGGAGGGCGCTGAAGAACGCCTAAAACCAAGTTAAGATCCCACGGAGGAGAGGGATTCTTAAAGGCAGAGCGAGTTTAAGCAACGACCTGGAAGAAAACCTTGACATCAGGAAGGATGGCAATACGCCTCTGAAAGAAAACAGAGACAGCAGAAGTCTGAACCTTAAGGGAACTCAAACTGAGGCCCTTATCCCCACCGTTCTGCAAAAAGGCCAGGATCGTAGGCAGATCAAATTCCTGAGACAGGTCCTTGTCAGCACACCAAGATATAAAGGTCGACTAGACACGATGGTAGATCTTGGAAGAAACAGGTTTGTGGGCACTGAGCATAGTAGCCACCACCTCAGAAGAAAAACCTTTCTTCTTCAATATTGAGGATTCAATTTCCAAGCTGTCAAAGCTAGCCGATGAACTTCCTCCTTCCACAGGTAACCCTGCAGAAGAAGATCCGGACGGCAAGGGAGCCGGAATGGCTCCGCCACTACCAGATCCAGCAACTCCGGAAACCAAGCTTGGCGAGGCCAGCAAGGAGCAATCAGAATGACTGGACAGCGTTCCAGTCACAATTTCCGTAACACCCTGTGCAACATTGGGAGGGGGGGAAGATATAGACCAGAGGAAACAACCAAGGAATGGACATTGCATCCACCGCCAGAGTTAGAGGGTCCCTCCACTGAGAGCAGAACCTCGGAACCTTCCTGTTGTGTCTTGTCGCCATCAGGTCGATGTAAGGAAGACCCCACTTCTGAATAATAAGGGTGAACACCTCTGGGTGCAGTTCCCACTCTCTGCTGTCCACTGTGTGTCGACTGAGGAAGTCCGCCATGATGTTGTCTACGCCAGGAATATGCACTGCGGATATGGCAGGAACGTGTTCTTCTGCCCAGGACAAAATAGCCTTGACCTCTAATCAAGCAGCAATGCTTCTTATTAAGCCCTGCTTGTTGATGTAAGCCACGGCCGTGGCATTGTCGGACTGTACCCAGACTGGACAGTCTTCCAGGTGAGATGTCCAATGACGAGGGGCATAAAATATTGCCCGGAGCTCCAACACGTTGATGGGAAGGAGAGACTCCTCCGGAAACCACCGATCCTGAGCACTCAAGCGACCCAGGACCACTCCCCAGCCGGAGAGGCTGGCGTCCCTTGTCACCGTGGTCCAGAAGGATACCAGGAAGGACTTGCCCTTCAGCAGATTGGAGAGGTCGAGCCACCATGACAAACTCAGTTCCACATGAAGAGGGAGGGACACTGACATCTTCAGAAGGTCCGGCTGACCCTTGCAAACCTGGATCACAAACCTCTGGAGTTCCCTGGTGTGTGTGTCATGGCAAACAGGACTGCTTCTAGAGTGGAGATGAATTTCCCCACTAGAGAGGAAGCTTCTTTGCTGAACTGGATCTTGAGCCAGGACCGCAGAAACACTTTGGGCGAACTGGTGAGCTACCTTGTCCGAGAGAAACACCATGCTCTTCTGATTGTTAAAGAGAAGGCGCAGGAAGACCAGATGCTGGGATGGGACAAAATCTGACTTGTCCATGTTGATGATCCACCCATGATGGGTGAGAGCGTGAATGCATAGCTGAACCTACTGATGAAGAAGTTCCACAGAGGGGGCTTTCAGAAGCAGGTCGCCCATGTATGGAGTAACTCTGATTCCATCCCGGTGGAGGACGGACACTAAGTCTCCCAGGACATGGTTGAAAACTTGAGGAGCTGTAGTCAGACCAAAGGGAAGAGATGAAAACTGAAAGTGTCCTCGGTCGCATGCAAATCTGAGATACTGGATGAATGGTGATGTGTAAATACCTGTCCTGAAAATCCAGAGCAGCAAGGAATTCCCCCGGGGACATAGTAGCAGTCACCTTGACTGCATCGAATAAGGCAGCAGAAACATAGTGCTGTGCCTCTGAAATGTTGGCAAGAAGTAGCAACATATCCGAAGTAGGAGCACCCTGACGGACAGCCAGGGTGAGCTGTTCAGTCCAGACCGCAATGGTCCGGTTCACCCATGCTGCAGCACCAGCAGTGACAAAAATGGACTTGAGGGAGACCTCAAATTTCTTGTCAGTCCAGTCTTTCAGAGCTGACGCATTGGAAACTGGCAAGGCAGTAGACTTAGATAGCCTGGAGTTAGGAGCATCCACCTTGGGAGGATGAACCCACTGAGCAAGCGCTGTCAAGAGTGGGTTAGGTGGAAAGCAAGTAAGGGGCTTTTTAGGCTCCTGAAACACATCAGAGGGATTAGAAGGAACCTCCTGAACTAAGGGAATGTTTAGGGTAGTCAAAATAGCCCTGATCAGGCCCTCAGCCAAGAGCTCAGGGTCAGCCTCAAAGGGATCCCCAAAAAACTGAGAGGAGCCCACAGCAGAACATTCCTCAACATCTGAATCCACCAGCGGTTCCTCCTCAGAGGAATCTGATATGTCAGGTACTCCCAGTGGTTTTGGCAGGGAAGATTTGATGGAAGAGGGGGTCTGCCAGGAATGGAAGACCCCCTGTAACTGGGATGGAAAAGTTGCAATGTAGACCTAAGGTCCCTAGTAGCAGCCTTGAACTCTTGCATCCAAACTGGCTCTAATGCATGGCAGGAGGTCCCTGGAAGACTCCCAGGGACATCAGAACATGCTGGGCATAAATGACCTGAGAATTCTCTCGGTAACCCTGAATGACAGGAATAGCAATGAGCAATAGGGGATACAGACACCCCCGCATCCTTAGTCTTAGGTCTGGCCCCAAGCTCCAACAGTACAGACATTCTCACAGTGTCAAATAACCTTATAATAAAAGAAATCACCCAAGTACAGTGTGTAGGATTAAAGTTTCACCCCAGAAATTGCTAAACTAGACTTATCTGTCAAGTGAAGGGTTAATCAGCAGAGGAGAGAAGGAGAGTCCAAGCCCTGCAAAGGATACTCGTTCTGGAAATAGCACAAAATGGCTGCTGTGGTGGGAGCCAATCAAAAACGAGCGCGCGAAGCAAGCGCTCATGGGAAATGTAGTTTTCACAGAAAAAGTACCCAAACAGTGCCTGAAGCCCCCTGAGCCCCCCAACACACTAGAAACATGAACCGGATGATAGAGCAAGGGCAGACAAAAAAATGAGCCATCTCTGAAGTCGCTAGGTTAATCGGTTGCAGAGATATGTCCCAAAATGTACAGTCCCATAGGAGTGAATGGAGCAATGGTGCCTATGCGGTAAAGTGTGCCTTTAACACAAATTTTACAAAATTGAAACAGTAAAATAAAAGTGCATGAAACATTACTAGAACATGTTAGAATACCCAAAAAACACTGAAACTGTAGGAAAAGTGTCAGAACCCCCCCCAAAAGATGCAAAACCAGCAGCTAAAGGGTTAAATTACAACATAAACCTGCTCCAAAACACGCAACAGACATACAGATAGACCCAATGAGTGTAGGAGTGTGCAATAGGAACTTCAAAGGTAAACCACTGTGCGGAGGGGCACTGTGGGACATGTTGACCTGCAGCACTCTAAGGGTCGCTCACCTTTCCTGCAGATCTTCTGTCTTCAGACTACCATGTATTAAGAAGAAGCCTCAGTGGGCAACTCCTGAGGAAAGAACTTGTAGCCAAGATTTCCCCCCCCCCCAGGGCTTAAGGTCCACAAAAAGCACCTGGTTACTGAGCTAGCCACATCTAAGGGCATTGTCATTTATGGTAATCTGCCTAATAGTGGTATTCCATTCCTAACAGAAAAATAAAAACATTTCTAAAACTATAGCAGAACTGTTCTCTTGCTTGTGTCTTCACCAAGGAACAAATCTTTCTGGAGCTGGTTGGCTAGCTGCAGTCAAGGAGGGAGGGTAGGCTCCACCCCCTGCATACATTTCTAGAATTGTTCCTGCCTACAATTAAAGAGGCAGATCGCCTACCCAAAGTTACCAGTAACCTGTATTGGATGACAGAGAAATCTAAATGATTACTTAATTACTTTTTTTGTGAAGATGAAGGGGGTATATGTATAAAGCAAAAAGCAAGTAATTGTATAAAATTACACACCAACTATTAGTTATCACCAGAGAATATAAAAATATTAGAAAACAATTTGCAGTTTTCTATGTGTTTATCTGTAATACAGATCTAGTGCATAGGCGCCATAGAATAACATAGGAACTGAAGAAGTGATATCACTGGAGAAGTCACCTTCACTTTATCACCTCTTTATCACACCTTAGTGCATAACCCCCATTGTGTCCTATAAGGTTTTTCCCCAAGGGTAATACATAGTATTATAACTAGTTATTGGAGGGCCCAGGTACAAACATTATTGGGCCCTCAAAAACATCCTCCCAGGGTTGTAACAAGAACCTACTGGAACTTGAGTCCAATGCCCACACCCTCTTGAGTGTCAGACCCTGTCACAACTGCAATTTCTGCACCCCCAGTAATGATGTTCCTGCCAAAAGGCACTGCCATTGTTTCAGAGAGACAGTGTGCTGTAACTTTCCTCCAACAATGAGATAATGCAGAGATACATTTGTGATATGGGTTTCACTGGAGTTGTATTGAAGTTGCACAACTTTTGCAGGCAGATGCATTCTATCTGCAATTTTGTCTTCTGGTTACATTGAACAAAATAGGATGCTGGGAAAACTTTTCTACACTACAGCACTAAAAGGACAAAGTAGCTGAGTAATAGGGTAAAAGTGATACTTTTATTAGCTAATTGAATAGTTTTAGGTCTGTATGTTCAAAAGAAAAGTGAAGGAGTTCCTGGGCAAACCATTTGCTCTACTGAGAATATATAATATTTTCTGTTGATTTAAATAGGGATTTTTACCTGTTATATGCTATAGAGATCTCCAAGGAATTGCAAAGCAAAGCGTTAGAGATCTCTCTGCCATTCAAGGGGTTAAATCCCCATTTAAATCAATGGGATTTTTTTTTGGAATTTTTACTTTGTCCTTATAGTGTAATGGGAAGGGGTGTAGATTGATAAGAGCATAAATACAATATGAAACAGATGAGCAAATAGACAATGGAAGGAAGGAAACTGTTGTAGCTAATAGTAGATTTAACTGTAAGTTGGAAGTGGAATTTCAGAAAGAGATGGCAGGGATATGTGGGGAAATGATTACTAATTATAGCAATTGTATTAGCTCTTTAAGGACTAATGAATTTTCGCATCTCTCCTTAAAGGTTTAGTAAAGTTTCAAAATAAAAGATGCTCCAGTTAAGCTTCATAGTTTTTGGGCTATGGATAGTGTTATTTCAATACTGTTAGAGTTGTAGTTCAAGAGTAATTCAATGCTAAAGTATCCCCCTCCCACCCCTTTTACCTAGTGTAAGCCACCTCCCCGCAGATGTGGAATCTGGTCTTAAGACCAGGCAGCTCACAGAATGGGACAATCTTCTTACTGTGAGAACAATGAAATCCCTGCCTCCGTTGACAGGTTTTTCCCTTATGCTAACTGAAGTTTGTCCCTCTCTGCAAGCCATCTGGACACCATCTTTCTGTTCTGAGGTGAGCAATGTTACATTAGTAAAAGAGACGGGAGGGGGATACTTTATCATTCAGTTACTCTTGAACTACAATTCTGACAGTACTGAAATAACACTCTCCATGGGCCAAATACTATGAAGATTAACTGGAGCTGCTTTTATTTTGAATCATTACTATCCCTTTAAATTGTTAATTATATATTGAACCAGAGAAAAATAACAGCAGGATGGCTAGAAAGTAGGAAGTCTCAAAGTCAAGCATGGATAGGAGAGACTGAGACCCATATTTTTAGCATTGAGTAGGCAGAAGAAGGAAAAAATCCTAGACATGAGCAATGGACAGACAGTTGAAGGAAGCAGTTTTGAAAAATAAGCAGTAGGATTTTTCTGACAGATTAGATATGGAGGAAAAGTTAAATATGAAACCAAATAGCATGCTGTTGTAACTGATGTATTGTGAATTATAATAGGAAACAGAATGATGTCTTGATTTAAAAATAAGTAAACAAAAAAAAAACACAGCATTGCCCTTGAGAAAAGAGGAAGGAAGAAGGGACAGCCATTCCAGAATCCACTGGTAGTTGCAGACCCATACATACACTGTTTGATGTCCCAACATTGTCCTGGTGTCCTCTGGTAGTCACAGAACCACACACAAACTGTTTGTGTCCCAACCATGTTTCACTTTCCACTGGTAGATACAGAACTTTACATACACTGACACTTCAGTCTTGTTCCACAGATTCAAACATACATTGTTTGACATTCTAGCTTTTGTTCCACTCTCCCACTGGTAGCCACAGAACCACACACCTATACTGTTTGACACAGCAGCTTTGATCCACTGTCCCACTGGTAGACACAAAATCATACACATCCTGTCTGGCAACCCAACCTTGTTACCATGTCCACTGGTAGCCTCAGAACCATGTATACACTGTCTGACACCCTGGCCTTGTTCCATTGTGTTGTTGATTCAACTATGGTGAAATAAGGTGTTGATTCTGGGCTCAAAGAATGGGCCACTCAGCTGTAAAAGGGTAGACATATCTCATTTCTATATAGTTGATATTTCAAGCCAGGTAATAAAAAAATCTATTCGATGAGAAATGTACATAGGTTGTATATGAGGAGTGTTTCATCTAGTCATATGAAAGCAGCATAGAGTTCTTGCAGCATGAACATGGTGGAATGGTCATTATCCATTGCTGTGAGATGCTCATTTGTTAATTTTGGCAGGGTTGTTTCACTGTAATATAGTGCAGAAACAAGACTGTAAAGCAGTTACAGGCAAAGGGATTCACTCCAAGGGCAATAAGTGGCCTTCAACACTCCAACAGGTCTGCACAATTTGTTTTAGAATTCTTTGTAGGGGTGGAAAAAAAAGATTAACTCCTTTGATGCCAGAGAGTGCTCTACTGAATTCCTTCTCCAGCACCAAAAGGATTAAGGTGGACAGTGAATGTAGGGTATGATCTGCGATGGTGTGGGCATGTGAGACCTCCAGCTGTTGCTGGACTACAATTCCCATCATCCTCTGGCAGCCATTGCCCAATGAGAGGCAAAAGAAAATGGATATTGATTTTGTTTTGGGCAGAAATATGATTTATATAATGGACTAGGGGATTCATGAGTAGCCTCTGAGGGCTTTTTGAGTCCCATGGGCCACCTGTTGCCTAACCCTTTGTAGAAGATCAAGAAGAGAGTTGGTATTCATAAAAGATACAGTGAATAACATTTGCTATAGATGTTTTGAGTCAAAAGAAATGAGAGTTACAGTGCTATTGTGAGAGAGGCAGAGTGGCAGACACTATCAACCAAGAGCTTTAGAATCGTCAGTGCAGCTTTTGCACATTTTAAAGAAGAAGTGACACCACCTAATAATAACATCCCACCTTACAATGGCCAGAAAATCCTAATGGCCCCAATGAATTTTGCCAAGTTCCTTTGTTAAGAGATAACATATTCAGTCAGTCCTGAATGTCATGCCAAGAACGTGGACATGATGGTTGCTAGCAGTGCCACCAGACACAAACTTCATCCACGGCACATGGCAATCTTAACCCTTTAAGTCAGAGCATCCAATATTTTCAGTTGTGGGCCATATGCTCAAAAAGCCATAAGTGCGAAGGACGCATTTTTTTTTTATTGATAACTACTGTAAAAGCCTGTGTACACGGGCCAAGGTCCGGGTAATGTTAACCCTTTGAGTGCCAGAGGGGTACGCAACGCATCCTTAACCCTTCTGGCACTCAAAGGGTTAAGAGGCCAGTCCTGCTCTGCTAACTGCTGCTACCTCACTGCTCCATGCGATGCAGTCATGCGCCACCTCACTCACGCGATGCAATTATGCGTGTTAGAGATTGCCTGAAAGCTGGCAGTCTCTACTGTGCATGACTGCATCGAGACAAACATAATCTGGCCTTTTATTATATAGGATAATCGTGAATTATAGCCTATCAGCTCTTCAATAATATTGATTTACTTCATCAAGTCAATGACAATACATATATTTAACTGACATCTTTTCTTTAACTGTACGGTACAGGGAAGCACGGGATTAGGTTTTACGGGCCTATTCATATGTTCTAGTTAATTAGGTCTAAAAATATTTTTTAAAGCAGATGTGTCATGTTGCCATAAGCAATCGTGTATAAATTCGGTCTCCCCCAAATAAGTGTCAAAGTTACCAACAATGTATTATCAGTGAGCATTTACTATATTTAATGTACCATATTTTGTTTTTTATCAGGCAGTAGAGCGCTGCCATCTTGGAGACGTTATATGTGAGAGACAGCTCTCTCTTTCTGATCTGGTGTCAATCATTATTATGAAGCCGTCCCCTTCATAATAGGGCGTGTTATGCTTGTTCATGTCTCCATAAAGGTATCAGGTTAACCATCTGAGTGCCAGAGGGGTTTGCAATACAAAGCAATGCGTTGGATACACCTCTGGCACTCAAAGGGTTACTAGGAGTACTGAATAATAATTATCTGCCACTGTAACCTCCACGGTGTCTGCTTATATACATTCAGGAGCAACAATACCTAATTCAAATACTCAATTTTCCTCTGTGGGCACAAGCGCTGTACATTACGCTTAGCTTGCACGGAATCTATGAAAAGAATGACAAGCGGTCGGAACATATACAAATACAGAATGATCGCATTCAGAAACTTTGACATGACATGGACACTCCTGAGAAACGGCAAGTGCCAGATCTAGAAAGAAGGTAGGCAGGCTTGGGGCTGTTACTCAGCATTGGAGGGGGATGGTACAAGACTCTGTGCGGTACAAGCCTTGTACCGCACAGAGCAATGTGAGGATGTCACGAGTAAACTTTAAAATCAAATAATTTTAATATTACAAAGATTAAAAAAAAAAAAAAAAAAAACACAACACAATGCTCCATTCATAGCGCCTGATCAATTCACATGAAGTCAAAAGAGGGTGAAAGTTCCCCTTCAAAAATCTCAGGTGGCCTTTTTAAAATTTCAGGCTGGAGTCAAGTAGGCTGCATTTGGACCATGGGCCACAGATTGCTAGGAGGGTTGTTAGGGTTTTTGGAAAAACGCCGCCTCATGCCTGTGTGCCAGAGGCAGGTGATAATATTAGCTGTCCATAAACAAAAAATAGGTGGTATGTGAGGGGGGTGAAGTTCAGTAGGATGTAGAAGGTGTGATGGGAGAGAAACAGTGGAGGACAAGAGTTACTGGCACTCATACCCATAGCTCAAACTCAGATTTATAATCATATACACTCAGTGTCACCAAACAAGCCCAATACTAGCCCACATAAAACAGTTAAAGCTAGGCAACTTAGAATGAAGAGGAGTCATCCTTAGTGTCAGCAGGCTGTTGCAGGGCACATTATTTTATGAGAACCAGAGAAACTAGTTTGCAAACCTACTTAGGATTCAAAAGGTTAAAGTGTTATAGTGGATGGAATGTTGTCATAACAATAGCAGTACAACTGTTGCACGAGATTCCCCTAGGACAGTGGGCACCATAAAACCTGCTGCCATTATTCAGTGTGTGTGTTTAAGGTAGAAATCACTGGAGCAGGAATAGGTGCTTGTAAGCAATGGGATGGACTAGTGCAAGTGGATGCCTGTATGCATTACTCTTTCCCATTAATACCCATGGGTATATGTCTGGCACATACAGAATTACAATTGTGACTTCTCAGATAGATAGAGATAGATAATTTCTATTAGATTAATAGATGAAAGTTAATTTTAAAAATTAACCCCTTGATGACCAGAATGGTGTGTAATGCATTGCTTTGCAACAGCAGAAATTAACCTGATGAAATACATGAAATTTGTTTAGTCATCCATTGATTGTTTTAGCCCACTCAGTTCTGTTTCTTCTCATGAGAATACGACAAATACTTGATGGAATAAATTGCTATATTAGAATTGTAATGCCCTTCCCCCTGGTGCCTTTCAATTAAACCTTGGAGTGCCACATCTCAGCTCAGTCATAGGGGAAACACATATAGATGCTCCAATAAGGGGAGCCGTCTTCTCATGTTGCTCCTGGGTCCTCAGTTCTTAATGTGGGCCCCCATGGAGGCAGAGTGTTGTGTGTGTAAATGAAAGAACCAGTTAGACACTATCGGTTTTCATTGACCAAATGAAAACATTTATTAAACAGTAGAATGGAATAAATGCACACTTATCTTCAGCACAAAATCACAGAATACATGTTACAGATAGGGGAACTTTAGCAGGGGTTGCTTCAGTTGGTAGCTCATTTTCAAAGTGCACCTCTTTTTCTAAGTATCTGAAAAGTTGTACTAGAAAGTTTATATATATATATATATATATATATATATATATATATATACATATATATTATATACTAGTATTGAAGGCCCATATGCATGGGCCAGGGTGCCGCCTGGTGGCCTCGACTGCTGCCCCTGGGCCTGGAGAGTTGGTGGGCCATTCGGGGCACCCCGCTCTGGATCAGCCATGCTTTGGACTGGGAGCCGGCATGTTCGGACAGTCTCTGCTGTGCATGACTACTGCACATGACTGCGTCATTCAGGCAGTCCCTACTGTGCATGATCGTGTTACGCACACAGGGAGCTTCACATCCTAGTAAATTATATTATAGGATATATATATATATATATATATATATCATCTAAAAGCAAGCTATATATATATCATCTTTTTCATTTATAAATATGTACTCACTGCTGCTTCTAAATCCCTGATTCAGTCTCCATATGTTGTGCGTATTAACTCTTTCTAGCATGTACTCACTGCTGCTTCTAAAACCTTGCTTCAGTCTCCATATTGTGTTTTAACTTTCTGATATGTGCTTACCGCCTCCCCCATTTATCTCATGTTCCTCACTATGTCTAATATCAGATGTTTTGCTGTATCACACCTGATTGCATTCAGGGCATTCCCTATGCGAAATAATGTGTAATTGGCCTCACTGAGTCAGGGATCAGGGATTTCCACTTAGTTTAAATTAAGAAACAGAGGAACTTTAGCAGGGTTGCTTCAGATGGCAAATCTTTTTCAAAGTAAACCTCTTTTTCTACGTATTTGTGAGTTGGACAAGAGAGTTAGACAGGAGAGAAGGAGAGCTACAGCACAACCATGTAAAGAAAGTGGGCAAGTAAACAAAGAGGAGGGAGTGAACATAGGAAGGCATAGATTACAAATACATACATTTGTCTTTCAAAACAGTCTCAATAAGAAGTAACGTTTCGCCTTTCTTTGACTTCCTGTTTCATCCCCCTCTTATCCTTGTGACATGCACACTAAAATTAATATATTAATGGGATCTGTTTAACCCTTCCACTTTTAATACAGTTTTGTCTTTATCCCCACAATCTTACTGTTCACTTGAATCACAACATACTAATCAACCTAGGACGTCTGCAAAACCATAAACTACCCTCTGAGTGCTGGTGGAGAGTGCTAAAAACAAACTCACCCAGCCCCTGTAATCAACGTAACTAAGTCACAATTTTGCAATATGCTCACCACAAACAATTCACTAAATTTGTATGCATTTTATTACTTGCTCTGGCAAATGATATGGAAATAAATGGCAACAAAACTTCAACAAAACACAACTTATATCTTTATAAATAAATAAACTTTTGTCCATTGCAACATACACAGTATACTGGCCAAAATGGATGAATTAAAGGGATAGTAATACTTAATTTTATCTTTATTTTATTTTGTAGGCATTAAAAAAACATGAAGAGCGATGTAAGTCTTATCTCTCAAACCTTTATGGTTTGAGAGATATTCACAAGCAAAGTTTCCCCCTCCTGCCCCTTTTACCTAGTGTAAGCCATCTCTTCTCAGATGTGGAATGCAGTCCATAGACCAGACAGATAACATAATGGGACAATCTTCTTCCTATGAGAACAATGAATGCCCTGCCCCTCTTGACAAGTTTTTCAGGTGTTTCCCTTATCTTAATTGAAGATTGTCCCTCTCTGCAGTCTACCTGGGCACCTCCCTTCTGATCTGGCTGAACAGTGTTACATCAGTAAAAGGGGTGGGAGGGGGACACTTTGTCATTGAATTACTCTTGAACAACAACTCTGACAGAATTGAAATAACACTCTCGAAAGTCCAAATACTATGATGATTAACTAGAGCTGTTTTTATTATGAAACATTACTATCTCTTTAAAAGCATGGTGTTATGTGTACAACCCAAAAATCCTTATTCTTACTGAATCCTGGTTCAGCCCTAAAATACCTGATACTGCCATTGCCATTCAAGGATACCCGTGCGTTTGGAAAGAGAGAGCAAAAGAAGAAGGGGTCATAATTATTTACATACAAGAGCCTATAAACTTTACTCTTTTAAATTACTCTTGTACCTCTACCACATATTAATACATGGTTGACAAAACTGTTCTTCTCTCCTCAAAACAAATCACAATTGATGGCATATTCCAAACCACATAATACCCCTGCACAGCCCCCCTTGGACATAGCCCACCTCATTAATGAGATTACCATTCAAACAGGAAAAGCGAATTGTTGGTTTTTGGAGATTTTATTGTTAATTGGCTAGACCAAAGTAATGACAGATTCTGTTCAATGTTTAAGACGTTGAACTTAGTGCAAATAATTTCCTTGGCTACTCATATATATATCATATAATATCCAAACATGCTCTGCTTGACTGGATCCTTTAATCCCGCCCAAGCAAAATCCAAGATTTAGGTGTACTCAATAATCTACTGTGTTCGTAAAATTAAGGCAATCAAATCTTGTCCTAAAGTAATAGTTACTAGAGCATTTAGGAAAATGAATCTTCACTCTTTTGTAAATGATCTAAGAAACAAAATAGCCAAAGTTTAAGAATTTTACTGACAACTTTACCAGTAACATATGGAAGGTTATTACAAATATCTACAACCCCTATAACCATTTTCACCCCTCAACTATAAAAATAGGAAATGAAACAATACAATACCCCATATCAATAGCTAATGCATTCAACAACTGCTTTGTTGGCTGTGCCGCTTACCTTATTACATAAAACAGAAGTATTGCTGAAATTGAAAGGTACATTGAGTAGTCTCTGTCATCTCCCCCCAACCCCCCATCCAACAGCACTGCTGAATTCAATTTTATGCTAGTATTCAATAGTGAAATACATGACCACCTACTCAACCCAAAAATGAAATCACAATTTGGGCCTGACCATCTTGCACACAATGTTATTCAATTTCAGTGCCTCGGTCAATGACCATCCCATTGCATCCCTAAATGCCTCCTTGTCATCTGGGTATATGCCTAAAACCTGGAAAGTGGCTAGAGTTGTGTCTATCTACAAAAGTGGGAATACAAATGTGATATCAGATTACATAACAAAATCCTTACTCCATACATTATCTAGTCCTAGAAAAATGTGTCCACACATAATTAAATCAGACTGTCATCCAAATCACTCAGTAGTCATGGCCCTACTAAAAGTATGCACTGATGTCCAGACTGACATGGTGAACTCACTGTAGCTATTTTCCTTGATTCTGCAAAAGCATTTCATAGAGTAGACCATGATATTCTGATAAGTAAGAGCAAAAGTTTAGGATTGGGTGACCAGTCTCTATTTTTCGGACAGAGCACAAAGGGGGTTATGCATTAAGGTGTGATAAAGAGGGGACAAAGCAAAGATGAATTCTTCAGTTCCTATGTCATTCTATTTTCCAAAGTTGGATAAATCTTAGTGCATTGGCTCCATAGAATAACATAGGTCTTTGAGAAATGATATCATTGGAAAAGTCATCCTCGCTTTATTGTTCCTTAGTGCATGTCCCCCAATGTGTATCTATTGCTTTCCACTCAAAGTAAAAAGGATCCATTCTTGTCCCTCTTCTATTTTCCCTATTTAAAAAAAAATCTGCCCACGGTTTGCAAAGCATGATCTGTGCAAGTGTATGTAGATGACACTATAATCTACATTAAATATCTGAAGGCATCATAATTTGAGGCAGGATTGCAGGATGCTTTCTATAAAGTTGAAAGATGGGCAGCTAAAAACAAACTGTTTTTAAATGCTGACAGAATATTCACAATAGTATTTGGTATAATGAACAAACCACTTAAACACTGTAATACCCATTTAACCATTCTAACAAAGTTTAATTGTATTTTGAGCCAAGTCCACTCCTACAAAGTTCTTGGTTTGCAGCTTGACCACAACCCTACTTTTGGCTTCATATTGATAAATTAACATTCAATCTTTATTATAATATAACATTTTTAGAAAAATATCTTGTTTAAGTCCCCTGGTAAGAAAATGTGTTGTTCAACAGATGTTAATGTTAATGCCAGTGACAGACTATGAGGACATAGTATATTACCACAAGTCCATCTTGGTAAACTTGACACTGTAAATTAATTATTTTGTCCTCCAATGCAATTGCATTACCTGTCAATGTGATGTGTTTAAAGAACTAAATTGGCTAACACTTAAATCTAGACATACCCATCGCCTTTCTTGTCAAGTTTATAACAACTTCTCTAGAAAGCTACCAGACCCCTGCTCCACGGCTAACAACAATTATGCTGTGTGGCTAAAGATGTGTGCGCCACTGTCCTGGCTTTGAGTCTTTAAATGCAGTGCTCTTTTTAAAATTCAAAGCCCAGAAAAAAACAAGAACCAGGCATTTTTTTCAGATATGCCAAATTAATATTTCAAGAACATTGTGTATTTGATACTCACTGTAAATATATTTAAGGATATAGACTTTCAGAACGTACAATGCTTCTTGAGCATTTGCATTCTTAAATTAAACTACTACTAAATTTATAGAGTGGTAAATTGTAAACAGTTGAAATTAACTTAATGAATGAAAACTGCACTTACACACATTTAAGTTAGTCCTTTATATAATGTCTTTTCTGTTATGGGTCGCCTCTCAACACTTCAACAATAAGAACTACAAAAATGAACATACCACAGTAATCCACTGCTCAACACAGCGCATAGTATAAAAGCTAATGGTGCATATATTTTCTGAAGAACAAAATAATTTTTGAGGATAAGAGAATTAAGAAATGATATGTTTTATGTTGTAATCCCTTATGATATCTTCATTTGTATTGTACCATAAATTTTAGTGGAGAGGAAATTAAACCTTAAAACATCTCAATGCTGGTAATTAGAACAGTTTAACTGTGCCTTACAGGGAAATTAAACCTCATTTCAACAGATGGGTGAGCTGAGCTAAAGTCTAACAGCTTAATCAATTTGATCTGATACCAGATATTCATATTTAATGGGGTTGGAAAACGCATAATTTTTTATAGAAATCAGGTGAAAGGCATTTTAATAATATTTTGAACTAGAAATAAATATATAAGAAATATTCTTATTACAAATCATTTAGTTGCTAGAAGGGAAGGACCATATTCATCAAACTAAAGAGGTGAAATTATGTTGCAAACCAACTGAACCATGGGGGGGCGGTATGTTAGAAAGTACTGGCTGGCACAGTCTACCTGCCACTCCCTCCCAAATGCTACTCCCTCATACTCAAAGGATTAACATTAATAACTAATAACCATTGTTTTCTGATGGTAGTGAGGAGTCTTATTAACCTCCTTTCTCCAGTTCTAAAATAAATAGGAGGGAGGGAAGACAACACAAAGATAATAGCTGGCAAGAAGAGCTGTATAGAATGTTAGCATCTGGTAAATAGACGTGCCAGCTAATACTAGCTAACGTGTAAACTGACACATAAAAAACACTAAATATATTGTAAACTATTATTTTAAATACCATGATTAATATATAGGTGATTTTGATAGCTCTTCCAAATTACTTAAGTTATCTTATAGTGGCAATCAATTTCAGCCCCTTAAATGTTAAAGAGCTCTCAATGGCATTGCTTTGAAATGAGCTGGTGACCTTTCTGGCAGCCAAGGGATTAACCCTTTGAGTGCCAGAGTGGTATCCAATGTAAAGCCCTATTTGAATAAATGGGAATTTATTTTAGTAAATCAGAATCAATGCATGCAAGGAGCCTTAGTTTCTAAATTATTTTATTTATATGGCTATAGGTGTTTAATAGCTCCCTACCATCTCATACAGACATCTCCTTAAAGGGATAGTAATGTTTCATAATAAAAGCAGCTCTAATTAATTATCATAGTATTTGGACTTTGGAGAGTGTTATTTCAATTCTGTCAGAGTTGTAGTTCAAGAGTAATTCAATGACAAAGTATCCACTTCCCGCCCCTTTTACTGATGTAACACTGCTCAGCCAGAGCAGAAGGGAGGTGCCCAGGTAGATTGCAGAGAGGGACAATCTTCAATTAAGATAAGGGAAAAACCTGAAAAACTTGTCAAGGGGGGCAGGGCTTTCATTGTTCTCATAGAAAGAAGATTGTCCCCTGTTGTTACCTGTCTGGTCTAAGGACTGGATTCCACATCTTAGAAAAGATGGCTTATACTAGGTAAAAGGGGCGGGAGGGGGAAACTTTGCTTGTGAATATCTCTCAAACCATAAAGGTTTGAGAGATAAGACTTTTATCGTTCTTCATGTTTTTTTTAATGCCTACAAAATAAAATAATTATTATCCCTTTAAAGGGGGAGCAAAGTGACAGAACTAATTCATTTTAGGTGAAAGGGCAACTCATGAGAGTAGAAAGTCATTGGTGTGTCTTCATTCTTTTCAAATCACTGTTATCCTTCAAGCAGATCATTGCCCCGGATTGCTTTGCAGCCTATTATAATCCTGTGTCTGTGGCACTCAGCCTCTCACATGTAGTAAAAGTGACAGAGCCACTAGGCTCCATCTTAAACACAAGTTATCAAAAAAATTCCAAATATTTTTGGTAACTTTCGAAAGAAACATCTCCAAACAAGTACACTTGGTTTAACTTAGGTTAAGCCTTACAACATAATTTGTTTTTCCATATTTAGGGTATACTGCCCCTTTGCAGAATGCTCATTCCTACAAATGAGATATATACAGTTAAACATCAGGTGCTCCAAGCAAGCATTTCGAAATATCTTAGAAACATATCTTAAGATGGAAAGAAGATTTGATTATGGTGCAACTGACGTTTCAGTGCCAGGCCCCAACCCCAGGATTTTGCACTCATTCTGATTTTAAGAAATGTGAACCACTAGGTGTAAGGGCTACTGTTTGATGTGGAGGAGCTGTGGTTTTGCCTCACCATGAATGCATCTGTCATTTCTTGGCTCAACCTCAACCATTCGACACTCATTAGTTCTTGGAGCTCTGATAGAAATCCATTCTGGGTCCTTCACATCTTGAATAAAAGCTAGGTAGCTCTATGTGTTCTCTGCATAGCAGTGATAATTAAGGCAGTATCTTCTGGTGATGTACTTGGAAAACAGCACTAGTGATAAAACAGAGACTTGTGGAACTCCACATAACAGGGACAAAAGTCTAGATGAGCATACACTTGAAGAAACCCTATGAGAAAAGATTTCAATTGATGACAGTGCCTCCTAGTCCACAGTAGTATTAAATGCTGCAGAGAAGTGAAGGAATTTTTAGGACTTTACAATCCGATCAGTGTCTACACTAGAAGAACATTTAAAACATGTCATTTAAATAATGAGAGGTTGAATTAACATGGGACTGCCTGAAAAAAGTGATCACAGGGCTTCTATTTTCTTTCCTATCAGCAATTTTGTAATCTTTTTTAAATCAATATATTCGTGTTGCAGTTATGTAAAGAAACTTTCACAGTTGAATCTCATTGCGTTTTGGAATAAATATGCTGGGAACCATGTACAGCTGAATAAAATCCCCCCAGATTTTCAACAAGCACTGATCTGCTTCTCTGAAGTTACAGAACAGAGAAAAAGTGCTCAGCTGAGACCTCAGTTCATTCTCACTGATCAGTAGCCCAGTGCACTGGAGTGACAGATCAGTGCTTTTTGTAAGCATGTAGTCTAGGAAAATCTCATATATATATATATTTCCTCTGTTCTATGTAAATGTGGAACCCACTGCTGCACCAGCGTGAATCCTGGCACTGGAGAAGAAAGTCACCTAATGTAAGGTGCTTCCAAGTACAGAACAGATGTCATTTGTCAAAGGCTTAATAGATGGCAGAAAAGCTCTTGAGGAAATACTTGAAAACGAGAGATGTCTCAATGTATTCTTCTGGTAAAACATGTTCTAATTAAATAAATATATAGAACATTCTCAATGGGGTACCTGGATAAAAGTAACACAATAGTTTAGCAAGCGATAATCTTACTCTCTTGGTGTCAACAGCCCTGGACAATTCTCCTTTCACTGGTCCAAAAATGGGTTTACTTTAGAATTGTCCATGGAAACGCGAGATCAAAATGTTACCTGTACCACGCGCACGAGGTTCTGATCTTGATGTTCTCATGTTGCTGTTTTCATGATTGTACCACTCTGACTACTACTACTTCCCCTCATCTGCTCCCATACATTACATGGACTGCACGCCTCACAGATGCCTTACCTCTAGAATCGATCCTCTAAGCGCTGAGAGCTGCACTCTGTACCAGCAGCCTTTACCCCCCAGAAAAAAAAAGATTAACTCTAAGGACTGAAAGGCATCTGTTAAAGGGATAGTAATGTTTCACAAAACAGCTCCAATTAATCTTCATAGTGTTTGAACCAGAGAAGAGAGCTATTTCAATACTGTCAGAGTTACAGTTCAAGAGTAATTGAATGATAAAGTATCCACCTCCTGCCCCTTTTACCTTGTGTAAGCCACCTCCCCTCAGATGTGGAAACTGGTCTTTAGACCAGGCAGCTCACAGCAAAGGACACTCTTTTTACTGTGAACATAAGGAAAACCCTGCCCCCTTAACAGGTTTTTCCCTTATACTAATTGAAGATTGTCCCTCTCAGCAAGCCATCTGGACACCACCTTGATGCTCTGAGCAGTGTTACATCAGTAAAAGGGGAGGAAGGGGGATACTTCATCATTCAATTACTCTTGAACTGTAATACAACTCTGACAGTATTTAAATAACACTCTCCATGCCCCAAATACTATGAAGATTAATTGGAGCTGTTTTATTTTGAAACATTACTATCCCTTTAAGCAAGGCATCTGTGGGGTCGCGGTCACATCTGCGGAGGGAGAGGAGCAGTCCTTAGAGCTCATAATTTTCTTTCAAAAAAAGGCTGCTGGTACAGAGCACCTCTCCCTGTTAGCGCTTAAAGGATCAAGTCTAGAAGCAAGGCATCTGTGGGGCAGTCTGGGTACATGTATGGGAGCAGATGAAGGGAACTAGTAGTCAGGTTGGTGCGACCATGAAAACTGTGACATGAGAATATCGCCCTTTTAATGTGGGTGAGATTCTGATCTTGCCTGCATGGTGCAGATGACATTCTGATCTTGCTGTTTTCAAGGTCGCACACTAGGGAACAACATATCAAAAGGATGCCCCAAAACTGCAGCAGGTAATTTGCCTAATATAAGGGATCCCTATACCAGGAGCTCAGGCTATGAGGCATGTTAGGGAAATTAGACTAATATAAAGGGATAGTAACTCTTAATATTTAAATTAATACATATTGTATGGCTAAAGGAACAGTAATATCCCAAAACAAATAGTTATCATTTTGCAGTGCTTAAAAACTTGACCTAAATGCAAAAAAACCCTATCTCTCAAACCGTTCTGGTTTGAGAGATATTCCTATTCAAAGTTTCCCCCCTCCCTCCCCTTCCCCTGACGTCAGCACTGTGCTGACAACAGGGGAATCCCATCCGGGGACCAACTGGCGGCTCTGCAGCAGAGCCGCAATTGTGTTATTTAAAAAGAATAACTTCGTTAAAAAGGTCTACAAAGTGTGCCTGGTTTGCAAGCACACTTTATAGACCATTCCAATGAATTAATTTGTTTTAAATAAAGGGATTGTGGCTCTGCTACAGAGCCTCCTCATGTCGGCCAACATGGATCTCCTGCTGTCAGCTGTAACGCCAAACTTTGAAAGGAATATCTCTCAAACCATAGCAGTTTGAGAGAAAGGGTTTTTGCCTTTAGCTCAAGATTTTAAGCACTACAAAATGACAGCTATTTGTTCTGGGACCTTACTAACACTTTAAGCAATTGCCCTCCCACTGCTGAAATGTATTTTATTAATAAATTCTTGATTATCAAATTTGACATTTTTAGATGCAGTATCTCAATGGCCTGAAATTTTACAGTGGCACTGTTCCAACACCATCCTATGGACAGCTCTGGTCAGTTGACCATAAACCTCCATAAGATGATGTATCAACAGAGCCACTGCCCCAGGATCTCTGCACTTTTGCCTTTATCAACATACTCCAGTGTTCCACTAAATAACTCCATCTCCCTCCCCTCCCTTTCACTTACCATGTTTAAGTGACCTGTGCTAACTGAGGCTGATGTACTAAGGAGGACTAAAGCAAATCTGGAGCAAACCAAATGCACCAGGGTGAAAAAATAAAAATTACTCAAATTCCTATTGATTTAAATGGAGCATTTAATTACTTGAATGCTAAAGAGGTATCCAAAGCACTGCTCTATTATTTAAGAGATTAAAAGCCACATTTAAATCAAAGGAAATTGTTATTTGTCTTTTGTTTGATGTAGCTAGTTTGCTTCTGAAATGCTCCAGTTTCCTTATGTTCATCAACCTTACGTCTAATGGTGGAGTGGTTGCCCTGGGGCTTCCCGAGTCCAGCTGAAGACGCTGATTGAGCAACCTAAGTTCAATGCATGTTTGGAGGCTAATCTTTTCTCCTTCCCTGCTAGAGAGACTGGTGATGGCTGGGTGGAGCAGTATCATGTGGTACTCTGCTGAACAATTAATTAATGGGATAGTAATGTTTCATAATAAAAGCATCTCCAATTAATCTTCATAATATTTGGGCCATGTAGAGTGTTATTTCAGTACTGTCAGAGCTGTATTTTATTGATGTAACACTGCTCGCCTCAGAACAGAAAGGTGGTGTCCAAGTGGATTGCAGAGAGGGACAATCTTCAATTAGTATAAGGGAAAAAACTGTCAATGGGACAGGGCTTTCATTGTTCTCACAGTAAGAAGATTGTCCCTTGCTGTGAGCTGTCTGGCCCGTGGACCAGATTCCACATTTGAGGGGGGGTGGCTTACACTAGGTAAAAGGGGCTGGAGGGGGAAACTTTATCATTCAATTACTCGTGAACTACAACTCTGATGGTATTGAAATAACACCCTCTATGGCTAAAATACTATGAAAATTAATTGGAGCTGCTGTTTTTGTGAAATATTACTATCCCTTTAAGTCACTTTCCAGCAGTTAGTTCCTGCTAGAACAGTATGCCATAGAGCTTGGGCTCTGAGGTGAAAGCTCAACAGAAAAGAGAGCTACTGGCTGACCTCTTGGCTTTTAGGATTTGCAAGAAGGGACCTAAAATGATATAAAAGAGACATATTCAAAGTGAAAAGGGCTTTTGTCACCAAAAGGATTGACTCATTAAGGAATCATCCTGTTGCATTGTTCGGAATGGTGGATAGCCATGATTTGATCTATGTATACCACCATCATGGCAATTCCATCTGAACAACGCCGCAGTGAGTTACATTGATTTGTTTATGATAAGATCTGAAACATTATAGTCTATGTGGATAGTGGGTGCATGGTTGGTGGAGCTGGTCAACAGATCACTTGGTGGAGGGGAGCTCCTAGGCCCTTTGAAAGGGGCCATGTTTAGCACACTTCTGAAGCATGCCTGTCTGGATGTTGCCAGCTATCCAATTACTGCCATATAAAGAATAAAGATAAGAAGATGAGAGATAGAAGATTACAGTAGAAGACTGACAGTGGATGACAGGTAAGTTTAACAACTATGGGTTATGGGTGATATAGTGTTAGGGCTTGTTTCCCTTTATTGAGATTGTTAGGGGTAGTGTAGAATTAGTGTTTGGGAGGTGCAGGGAGGGTGACTGTGTTTTGAGCTCCCTCTCGTTGTTTGATACTGTCATATGACAAGGACTGGCTATTTTCCTTTGATATTCCCACAACTCACGCTGTTCAGCATGCGTTAGGGGAAAAATTGCATTTGGACGCAACGTGGATTTTGTCGACCAGCACTCGTTGCAATGGATGCTGGCCAAACAATAGAATTCCGACGCTACAACTATGCGTGTACTGCCTGGAACTCCTTTAGCACCTAACAATGCTTTTAGCACCGTTAATAATATGGTGGCCTGAGTCTGATAAAATTAGTACTGGAGCAACTCTGGAACAAACCAAATGCACCATAGAGGATTACTAAAAATCCTCCTCTCTAGTATTTAAAGGGGTTAAAAGCCCTTTTGAAAAGTGTTAAATAATCCTGTATACTTCAATTATGTTTTAAATGGGGCCTTTAACCCTTTGAATGCTAGGAGGTATCCAATGCATGGTTTCTGTCTTTTGATGGGTTAAAGGCCCCATTTAAATCAATGGGAATCTGGAGCATTGTAACTTGTTCCCTGTGGTGCGGTTCCTTTACTACAGAATGTATCCACTGTTTGCTTTATCCACACGTCCTAGTGCTCCCCACACACAATAACCAACCCCCTCTCTCCTCATTACTTACCTTATACAAGTAATATACTCTTAACTAAGACTCTGTGTACTTATAAATACATTTAAACATGAACACTCAAAAGGTTTATTGTATTATTGCTCTGAAATATGATGAACATAAAGCAGTTTGAGACACCATAGGGGATGAATACAAATTCTTCAAATTCCTATTGATGTAAATGGGACTTGATTTAAACGGGATTCCTTGAATGCTAGAAAACTTGAATGCATTACAAGGCAAAGAGCTGGAGAATATTCTAGCATTCTAGGGGTAAAACGCTCCCTAGTTAAATCAATAGTATTTTTTATGTGTCCCCCATGCTGCTGTTCATTTGCTACAAAATTACTCTAATTTTTATTAAATCAACCTCATATTAATTTTAGTTCTGTTTTTTCAAATTTGCTTGTCTAATGGAATCATACAAGAGTATGATATAGATGTCAACTATTTCAGTGTACTTGTATGACAAGTTCTTCAATTGCACTGCATGGGCATCTGGAGGGAGGGCAAGGGGCCATCTGGAAGGGTGGCAAAAGAGGGCACTTGCCCCCTCCCCTACACCTCCAGACAAACACATGAACTGGGAGAGCTGGCCAGGGGGTCATATTATCATACGTCCCAAGTGTCCCTCTTAGGAGGGACAGTCCCTCTTTTAGACCCAAATCCCTCTGTCCCTATTTCCCACCCTGTTGTCCCTCTTTTTAGGAGATCAGATTGTGTGGTGAGTATAAATGTATCACATTGCTCTACAGCAATAAAACTCACATTAATGTTTGTTTAAACATCAGTATATGTGTTTATAAATTAGTCTGTGTAAATAAAATACTTTGGTCTTGTTATAAGTCATTTATTAGGTTACACAAGGAGGTCTCAATAGGTCATGAAATAGCCTAAAAATTATCGCTAATGCCCCGCCCACCAGCCACACCCCCAGCCACACCCCCTAAATACAAGTGTCCCTCTTTGGCAATTTGAAATGTTGGGAGGTATGTATTATGGCTTTGCCCCCTGTGCACAACCATAGTGCACAGCATAGCAATTGATCAATCTGGTTATCTTATTAACAATAAGGAAGTAAAAACCGTTACTGGCACAGTGTATTCTCCCAGACAGGTAACACAACATTTTACAACTGTAAGCAATGCACAGCCAATCCTTAATCCTTCTGCCGTTGAGGCCTAACTATCGTTGACTGGCTGGGTATATCCAAAGAATGACCACATCTGCTCTAAGCAGGATGAGGACTTAGTTTTGTATTCTGTAATAGCATGTTTGCTATAAAGAAACCAGAAGAGATTTCAAATATGTAATGATATTTCAGTTCCCACTCTGATGTGGAATAATAGAAGGGTATTATGGGCATTGTTTATTTAAAAAAAAAAACACATCTTAGTGCATCCTAATTGACTTGTAGGAGACTTCCAGTGCCTTACATATTCTTGATCTTTGAAACATAGTACAGGAGCATATTACATTCATATTATTCATGCATTACATTATATTTTATTCCACATAAAATTCTATCTTTGGAATTATTCTACTTTTCACCAGACTTGGTTTCCATGACAATTTTTTATCTTACAAATCATGTTTTTCAGTGCTTAATATATTGGAAATTGCGTAAAAGGACAAACATGCTTAAAGCAGGAATCAGCATACTCAGTGTATGTGCATACACTTAAAGGGATAGTAATGTTTCATAATAAAAGCAGCTCTAATTAATCATCATAGTATTTGGACTTTGGAGAGTGTTATTTCAATTCTGTCAGAGTTGTAGTTCAAGAGTAATTCAATGACAAAGTATCCCTCCTCCCGCCCCTTTTACTGATGTAACACTGCTCAGCCAGAGCAGAAGGGAGGTGCCGAGGTAGACTGCAGAGAGGGACAATCTGCAATTAAGATAAAAAAACCTGAAGAACTTGTCAAGGGGGGCAGGGCTTTCATTGTTCTCATAGGAAGAAGATTGTCCCCTGCTGTTATCTGTCTGGTCTATGGACTGCATTCCACATCTGAGAAGAGATTGCTTACACTTGGTAAAAGGGGCGGGAGGGGAAACTTTGCTTGTGAATATCTCTCAAACCATAAAGGTTTGAGAGATAAGACTTATATCGTTCATGTTTTTTTAATGCCTACAAAATAAAATAAAGATAAAACAAAGTATTACTACCCCTTTAAAACAAATAGACAATAGTAATCGATATTGCGTGTGTGTGTGTAGAATCAAATACTATGAGTAGAACCATCAAAAATACAGGAATTCATTCTATAAGCAGTGAGTCCACCAGGCTGGGACAAAGCAATCACTGTTAAAACCACCAATAAGGCAGTACATAATATTTAAAACTGAGACATCCACCCCACCAGATCTCCTACAATATAACATTGATCTTGGTATTTCATCAGCATGGGAGTATGGTGACATTTTTGTTTGGGGAGGCTAAAAATAAAATATTTTTATATAGAACGACTGATTTTGCTAAGATATCATGATGTGGTTGTTTCATTTGGGGAGGCTAAACATCTCCTGGCTTTCCTTATTGTTCCTCAGAGGTTATACAGCCTTTCATATACTTTAAGGAAAAATGTGTCTTTTCTGTCACATGCTCATCTGAGGAGGAGGCAATCTTAACCCTCTCCTACTTATACACTGAAAACATTAAGCAGGTAAGTGAAACCCAGAGGGGAACAATAATAAGAAGCAGCCACAAAGAAACATCACATAAAATAATTATAACATGAGTTGTGCAACTAGCACATTCATATATTAGAGAGTTTGCATATTGTTCTCAACTAACCATAAAAAACTGCATTCAAGGCTGTGAACATGTCAAGATAAAGGCCTGAATACATTAAAGGGATAGTAATACTTCGTTTTATCTTTGTTTTATTTTGTAGGCATTAAAAACATGAAGAACAATATAAGTCTCATCTCTCAAACCTTTATAGTTTGATAGATATTCACAAGCAAAGTTTCCCCTCCCCCCCCTTTTACCTAGTGTAAGCCATCTCTTCTCAGATGTGGAATCTGGTTGTAAGACCAGACTGATAACAGAAGGGGACAATCTTCTTCCTATGAGAACAATGAAAGCCATGCCCCCTTGACAAGTTTTTCAGGTTTTTCCCTTATCTTAATTGAAGATTGTCCCTCTCTGCAGTCTACCTGGGCACCTTCCTTCTGCTCTGGCTGAGCAGTGTTACATCAGTAAAAGGGGTGGGTATAGAGTAAGACTCCATAAAGAAAAATAAATCTATCAATATACTGTATGTATAAAGGTTTTATGTACTCAGGTCATATTGAAACACGACAAGAATCTTTTGTAGCTAGATACTTCAATTAATATCTTCATCTTATATTATTTGAAATCATTTCTACATCCTGAAATGAAATAGCAACATTACCATTATGTCAGTCCACAATGCTATTTGCTAAAGATGACTTGCTAGTCCTATGTTTTATAGGTCCAAGAAGCTTTCTCACTCAGTCCTTCAAAAGCCTAGTTATTCCTACTGGGGTGAATGTACAAAGGAGTCCCTTCACCTACCTAATATCAAGCTATATACACTGGACACTCTTGCACCAAGGGGAAGACAGTGAGACGGCATGTGTTTCTTTCTTCTACACTTTGTTTAAGTCTATACCCTATGGACTACAACAATAATATGCTTGAAGTGCATACTCTGAAGTCCAGTGATTGTTTATAGAGGCTAACACCAATGGAACTGCATTGGCAAATTCATAAATTCTTCCACTGGTCTTATGTATAACAGCAAACAGGAGCAATTCTGGGGCAAACAAGCTGGAACATTAGAGAAACATTATGTAGCTTTAAATCCCTTGAATACTAGCAAGGCACCCATGAGTTTAAGGGGTTAAGAAATGTTTAAAATGTCTCCACCACATTCAAAGACCCAGGTTCAAATGGAATTTAGGGAATTTGAATGTGTCTTCCTACATGAAGCAGTGCTTCTCTTAATCAATTTATGATATACTGTTGTCTCTGTGCTGCCCTGACACACATAAATGTTAGCATCCCGGAAGTATATATAATCCCTCCTATGAAGATAGATAAATGTAAACTTCTTAATAATGTCAGTGCAACAGCTAATGAATCCTGTAACATCCTCAGAATTTCCTCTTCAAATTGTGATCACATCCTCAGTAAACTGATGGAAACTGTAAAAGGAGGTAGCAATTCTCCCACCTGAAAAAATAATTTCTCTTGTTTCGTTCAGACCAATGACCAGGCAGGAATCTCTACCTAATTTTTCTTATTTTATGGTCATCATCAACCCTCATCCTCCAAACCATTGCCCTGTCTCTGTTTGAATTGGTCTGCACATGTATATAAAAACATAGAATTTGACGATCCATTGGTCGACACGTATATAGAAGCATAGAATTTGACGGCCCATCTAGTCTGCCGATTTTCCTACTGTAAAAACCTCAAACCTTATTTGATCCTTGATCTTGTCTTATTTTCAGGACAGCCTTATGCCTATCCCATGCATGCTTAAATTCTGTCACTGTATTAATGTCTACCACTTCTGCTGGTAGGCTATTACACTTTTCTACTACCCTCTCAGTGAAATACAACTTTCTTACATTACATCTAAACCTGTTTCCCTCTAGCTTTAATATATCTGTTTGTATTCATCCCCTTTGTATTCTTCCACATGGGCGGATTGTCCTATCGGAGGATCGGGCATCCCCCAGTGGGCAGCTAGATCATGGTGATCTCACCTCACCGTCCCACTATATTTTAAAAGAGAAGTCTGTGTTTCCACCAGCAACTCTCTGTGACAGCCTTCGATGCCGCACAGGGACCACAAGAGGGCGTCGATAGGGACATCGGTGCAGCTAGTGGGCTGGTTTAAAAAAATGCCCGGGCTGGTATTCCCCTACAATCCTCCCCTGTTCTTCCCCCTTATTTACTGAAAACTGTATGCAAATAAAAAGCTAAAGAATGAGATGCAGTTCTCTTGTGATAGGGTAGTGAAAAGGTTTATCTCTAACACCACATAGTTTTAAGAAACTCAATAATTATTTCAAATGGTTTAACCATTGAGTCTCTTGCTGGTTAATTTGGCTATTTCCATTCACTAGAACACATCAAGAACGAATAACCACAGGAAGAAAGAGGCAGAAAAAACATAGAGACACACACATACTGTAAATACTCAATTAGTTGTATATTTTATTGTAATTCACATACTTAAAGACATATTAAACAAGAAACCTTCAAAGAGTCGCCAAATAAAGTGCAAGCAACATAATAAATAAAACTGAGGAATCAAAAAAGATTTACCAATAGTGCAGAACCAAGTGTGAATTGTATAAAAAAAAGCAATTAGGTGGAAGGACACAGTATTGCCAACAATTAAAATATTTGTTATCTCTCTTTCTGTTAATTTTGTGGGCAATAAACCATTACATGACAACATTAGCCCATCCATTCCCAGCCTTTTCCCCTCCCATTTTTTTATCCCCTCCTTCTTTCCCCTAGTCTCTGCCCCCTCGCTATCCCCTAGTCTTTATTCTTCTCTCTTATTCCTTCAGTCTTTCCCTTGTCTTTTGCCTAGTTTTTTCTTTATTCTTCTATCTCCCTCTCTCTCCACCAGCTCCCTTTCTCTCTCTCCCCAGTCTCCCCTTTCTAGTCTTTTTTCATTCCTTCTCTCCTGAAGTCCTCTCTTTTCTCTTGCCCAGCCACCTTCCTTGATCCCAAGTCCCCCTCTCCTCTAGTCTCTTTGAGCCTCTCTCTTCTCAAGCCTTTTTCCTTCTCTTTCCACCAATACTGAACACTGTCTGACATCCCAGACTTGTTCCACTGTCCATATCGCATACACTGTCTAGCACCCAATACTTGTTCCATGGGGAATCACAAAATCAAACATTCACTAATACCCCAGCCTTGTCCCACTGTCCACTAGTAGTCACAGAGCCACAAATACACTGACAACCCCACAATGTCCCACTGAAGCACATTTTCCCCTCTTCCAGTCTTTCCTCCCTCTCTCTCCTAGTCTTCCCACTTCTCCTCCAACCTCGCCCCTCCAGTCCTTTTCACCTCTTTCTTCCACAGTCTGTTTTTCCCTTTCTCTCCCCAAGTATTGTGGCAGTAATACTGAAACTTCCAGTGTCTTCAGTCCCATTTACCTTTATTGCAAAACACTATATTTGCAGGTAAAGGGCACAGGGCAGTTCTGGAATACACAAGCTGCACCATCAGAAATAAATCACAATTCCTATAATGCAGGAGGGCTTTTGACCCTTTCATTGACAGAGGGGTGCGCAACACATTGCTCTGGCACACAAAAGGTTAACCCTATGAATGCGTACGTTGGCGTACTGGAAAATGCCATGTTTGTAAGTAAAGGCCAGAGGGCACTTCTGGAACACACGGCCTGTATCATGGGAAACAAATGAGAATTCCTATTATGAAAAAGTAGATTTTAACCCTATGAACGCTACAAAGCCCTTCAACACATTGCTTTGCAATGTGTTGGAAACTCATGTAGAAATCAAAAGGTTAAAAGCCCCATGTACATCAATTTTTAAAAACATTTTTAAAGGGTGACAGGGCTATCATTCTGTCTGTGTCCCCCTCTGTGTCTGCATGTGTGTGTGTGCGCATATTTGTTATGTGCCTGTATGCATCTCTATTGCATGTGTGTACATCTCTGTTGCATGACTGTGCATGTATGTGTGTGCATGTCTGTTGTAGGTGTGTGTGTGTCTGTCTGTTGCATCTCACTGTGTATTTGTCTGCCTGTGTGTCGCATATGCCTGGCTGTATCATTGTGTACAATTCACACATGTAAGATCAACTGTCATAACATGACAGGCAATGCCGTCCCACATTGCTAATATTATATATATATATATACTCACACACACAAAATGAATGAGTAACATAGTATCCTGTATTATAATTCACTATGGATGTTTGTCAGAAGCTGACATGCGCAGTAGAGATTGCATCTCTGCCAGTGTTGGCCCGTGTACACGGTTTCAAATATAAACAGATAGATTGATTTATAGATACATATGAATAGATAGACAGATGCACGCACACACACATATATATATGTTCTCACTTGACTTGCAAAGTAAGCAAAATGTATTCTGCAATGTCAATATTTTGGTCTAACTGATGATGATCGGCCCTGATGATAGTCTGTTAGTATAGACTGAACCGTCTTTTTTTCATTTTCCCATGAAGGGATTCCATGCTACCTGCAGGTACTTCTCGTTTAATTTCCCCTGTGTTATCCATGAGATACAAAACAGAGGAAATGCCCTGTGAGATGATAAAATTATCCAAGGACACAGGTCTCTAATTCATATTTAATTTCATAGAACCCCGTACATAAAAATGTTAGGCCTATTTTAATAAGGCTACAGTTACATGGACAAATGGAATGCAGTGGTACCTCCTCCACGTTCGAATTACTGCACGTTTGGGGTGAATGCATGCTTGAATTGTTGCAATATATGAAAAAACCTCTCCCCCTGCAGGAGCACTCCTATTTTTGTAGCAGGAAAAACTTTTCAAGATATGTATTTTTTGTATCAAAGAAAAAATGTCCCTGTTACTACATACCTCCCAACAGTTTTCGGCGGGGGGGGGGGGGGTGTTATTGGAGGCATGGCTGGTAGGAGGTGCATTACCGAGAATTTCTAGGTTATTTCATGACCTATTGAAACCTCTTTGTATAACTGAATAAATGACTTAAAGCCAGACAAAAGCATTTTATTTACTCAGACTCATTTTTAAACACATTTACTGAAGTGTATACAAACATTAATGTTAGTTTTATTGCTGTGAAGCAACGTGATACACTTATATATACACACCACAAATCTGATCTCCTAAAAAGAGGGACACCAGGGTAGGAAAGAGGGACAGAGGGATTTGGGTCTCAAAGAGGGACTGTTCCTCCTAAAGAGGGACCCGGGAGGTCTCTTACTATTTAAAGCAGAACTTTCCAAACCTTTCATGTTGGTGACACACTTTTTAGACATGCATAATTTCGTGACACAGTAATTCAGTTTTGCTAGCAAACCGGAGGTTAAACTAATAATCCCTTATAAGAGACTAGTTGAACAGCCCGTTACACAGGCCACAGTGCCACTGCCACCCGATCGCGGGGCAGTCAAGTGCAGTGGAGACTGCCTGCGCCACGGCTGATACAGAGCAGGACGCTCCTTCGGAGCGTCCAGCGCTGTATCAGCCGCGGCGCGGGCAGTCTCTACTGTGCATGACTGCATCACGCGCAGCAGTGTGTACTGCGCATGTCGCGGCGTTACACACGATTTAGCAAATTATTATATAGGATATGGACATATACATAAATTGTAATAACAAGATGTATGGGGACACAACACATCTCATGAAAACCTTTCATTCATACTGCGGAGGCATTAAGCATGTTGTGTGGTTTTTAAAAGGGCGACATGAGAATGTTGCGCTACATATAAGCGCAAGTTTCTCATATTGCATTATTAAATAGATAGCGCATAACTGATTTTAGAAGTACTGTCCGTCTTTCCTGTCTCATCGGCACTAAAAGCAGAAGCATCAGCCATGTGACAGGTGCACAGGGTCACCTCCAGCTTGGCAGCCCAAAGAGAGGACAGAGGTATAGAGAAGGTGGCATCTCAAAAGATTTTAACAGCTGAAGCGCCAAAAGATTTGTAAGAGCTGGAGTGCCTCCGTGTGCTGTATAGATATTATGTATGCAGCACACAGAGGCACTCCAGCTGTTACAAATCTTTTGTGGCACTTCAGCTGTATGCAGCACACAGAGGCAATCTCCCGCGGTGTAAATGTGGCCATTAAGTAGTAGTGTTTTATCTCCGCTCCCAGTGTAGCTTATGCTTGGGTTGAATGACAATCTCGTGCTGTGTAAACAGCACCTTTGCTGTGACACACCTACACACTTAAGCCAACACACCAACGTGTCACGACACACAGTTTGGAAAGCACTGATTTAAAGGGATAGTAATACTTAAAATGTAAAAAAAAATATGTTGTAGGGTTTATCCCCCTGAGTAAAACAAGAGTGCTCCCACTGCTGAAAAGTGTTTTATTCAAAGTTATTACAGCTCAAAGTTGTATTTTTCAGGTGCAATATTACATTGGCCTGAATTTGTACAGTGGCTCTGTTGTTACACCATCCTATGGTAATTTATGGTCTACGGGCTAGAGCTGTCCATAGGATGGTGTAGCAACAGCACCACTGTACAATTTCAGCCCACTGTGATATTGCACCTAAAAAAAATCAACTTTGAGTTGTAATAACTTTTGAATAAAATACCTCTCAGCAGTGAGAGTACCCTTTTTTACTCAGGGGGATTAACAATACAATACATATTTTTTACATTTTAAGTAATGCAGCCTTATCAGGCAACTTAATTAAGAGAGTTGCAATAAACACTACAATAGATATAGACACATAGCACATTTCTGATATTGAGGGAATAAAATCTGCAAGTTCAAGTTATAGATATTCTCTTTGGATATATTAGTTTATATCCCATGGTGTGCATCTCTTTTATATCTGCTGAGCTTCTGCCAAGTATGACTGTGTCTTAACACTGACATTTACACCCAAAAATGAATTTCACAGAGTCAACATCAGTGATTTAGTTAGTGTCAATAGAGGTGGGAATTTTAGTCAAAGTGCTAAGCATTTTTTACTTTACAGAAGAGGTGAAACAGTTCCTTTAACAGGAACAGTACAGAGCTGAATCATGTATTTTAACCGCTCGAGTGCCAGAGGAGTTATCCAACACTTACAAAGCAATGTGTTGGCTACCCATCTGGCACGCAAAGGGTTTTTACTATGAATGCATATTGTATTTGTAATTCTTTTTTAACCCCTTATCATTATTTCAGTTGAAAACCTGCATATTTTATCATAGTACATTCTGAGTGCCCACTCTTGCTCTCTTGCACTGTTGCTTTTCTTGTTGCTCTCTCATTCACTCTTGTTCGATTCCTATCACATCTGTGAAAGTATGAATTCAATTATGTGCTAAATCAGGTATTAGAAAGGCTCTTCTAGCCCTATGCCTACCTAACAACAATTTAATAAGCTACTTAAAGGAGCAGTAAACTTTTGTTATGAAAAAAATATGGATTGAAAGACTTTATCTGTTGAGTAAAAGACGGGAACTCCCACCATTGAGATACATACTTCCAGAGTTATTACAGTTTAAACTCTTTTTTTAACTTAACACCTTAACGACCCTTGATGAACCGGGCCTGTTACAATGTTTCCAGCACTTAAGGACCAGTCCTGGCACATCATGGAATTCTGGGGTCCGACCCAGGAATCATGTGGCAAAAAAAAAAAAAAAAATGTCCTTAACTGCCAGCCGTGCACTGCCATGGCTGGTCATTAAGGGGTTAACAATGCCCTCTGGTAGTCAGATTCCAGTTAGTGATTCTGCTGCATACTGTGGAGAAGTGAGTCACTGACAAACAGTTCCCCCACAGAATGTGACAGAAACTGCTGAGTCATTCTGTCAGCTAGAACTTTCAGAAAGGAAATGACCAGTAAATTAAATTCCCGATTATCTGAATTTTAATTTTAATAAACAGACAGAAAGCAGGGTGCCCTTGTTTTACTGAACAGAAAAAGCTCTGTAACATAAGTGTTCATAAAAATAATGTTTACTGTTTCTTTAAGCCAAACATTCTTCCCTTATCACCTTTTGCACAAAGGGCAGTGGGACAGTCTATGGATGTTGAGGGGCGATACTGTCTTTTACGCATTGTTTAATGTGATGTACCAAACAAAGCATATGGAGGAAATGGTGTAATTTCATGTCACTTCCTTGAACATTCTATGGGACAGACATAAGGACCTTGCTGGCATCAAAAACTTAATGACAACAGCATAAGAGCACTGCTATGGCCCTGGCATTCGAGGATAACACAAGTGTAGCTGCACTTTCGAATTTGTACAGTCAGCCCTTTCTCTTTCATGTACTTTTGCTTTCTTTAAAGGGATAATAATACTTAAAATGTAAAAAAAAATATGTTGTAGGGTTTATCCCCCTGAGTAAAACAAGAGTACTCCCACTGCTGAAAGGTGTTTCATTCAAAAGTTATTAATTTTCAAAGTTGAATTTTTTAGGTGCAATATCACAGTGGCCTGAAATTGTACAGTGGTGCTGTTGCTACACCATCCTATGGAGATTTATGGTCCCGGGACCAGAGATGTCCATAGGATCGTGTAGCAACAGCGCCACTGTACAATTTCAGGCCACTGTGATATTGCACCTAAAAAATTCAACTTTGAAAATTAATAACTTTTGAATGAAACACCTTTCAGCAGTGGTAGTACTCTTGTTTTACTCAGGGGGATAAACCCTACAACATATATATTTTTTACATTTTAAAGAGATAGTAATGTTTCATAATAAAAGCAGCTCTAATTAATCATCATAGTATTTGGACTTTGGAGAGTGTTATTTCAATTCTGTCAGAGTTGTAGTTCAAGAGTAATTCAATGACAAGTGTCCCCCTCCCACCCCTTTTACTGATGTAACACTGCTCAGCCAGATCAGAAGGGAGGTGCCCAGGTAGACTGCAGAGAGGGACAATCTTCAATTAAGATAAGGGAAAAACCTGAAAAGCTTGTCAAGGGGGGCAGGGATTTCATAGGAATAAGAGTGTTCCCTTCTGTTATCTGTCTGGTCTATAGACTGCATTCTACATCTGAGAAGAGATGGCTTACACTAGGTAAAAGGGGCGGGAGGGGAAACTTTGCTTGTGAATATCTCATAAACCATAAAGGTTTGAGAGATAAGACATATCATTCTTCATGTTTTTTTAATGCCTATAAAATAAAGTTAAAACAAAGTATTACTATCCCTTTAAGTATTACTATCCCTTTAATGTCTTGCACACACTTTGGGGCATATGAAAAACGACAAAAGTTTAATCTACAGCAAAACTACTGCATGGTTTTAATCACAGGGAAAGCCTCCTTCCAAATCAATGACAAAGAGCTGCATGCACAAAATAAGAGGAGAAATGATGCAGCCTTTATCTTTAATGCCTGTAGCACAATGGATTTGTTCCATACTTATTAAAGCGGAACTACCATGCTAGGTAAAGTCACCCTGCAATAATTAGGCAGGTGGCGACTAGCTTAACCCCTTACCGCCCAAGGACGTACATGTACGTCCTGAGCGGATGTCCCAGGTGGACAGAGGCCATACATGTATGTCCCAGAAGTCATTGAATAAAATAAAAGAAAAAAGTTTGGCGGGTGTTAAGTGCCAGCCGCGTGCAATATGTACAAAGTAATGTGGGGCATTTGTGGAGCACACCATATGGCTTACAGGGATATATAAAACTTTCCACTGATATGAATGGGGCTTTGATCCATAGAATGCTAAAGAGAAGTCTCTGACATATTGCTCCACAGTGCACTGAAGGGTTCTATGGAATTCAAGGAGTAAAAAACCCCATTTAAAGGGATAGTAATGTTTAGGTAGTAAAGTAAGATTGGGTCTTCTATATACATTTGAAGAACGATGTGTAACTTTATAACCATCCATAACTTTGCCGTTTCCCTTTTATTCTATAATAAAGTTTCCCGCCTCACGCCCCTTTTACATGTCAAGATTCTGCACATTATTATCCAGTGACATCTCTTCTCCAAGTCCAATGTTATTCTATGGAGCCAAGTGTCCCTCTTTAGGAGGGACAGTCCCTCTTTTAGACCCAAATCCCTCTGTCCCTCTTTGCCACCCTGATGTCCCTCTTATTAGGATATGAGACTGTGTGGTGTGCATATAAGTGTATCAAATTGCTCTACAGCAATAAAACTCACATTAATGCTTGTTTAAACGTCAGTATATGTGTTTATAAATTAGTCTGTGTAAATAAAATACTATGGTCTTGTTATAAGTCATTTATTCAGTTACAAAGGATGTGTCAATAGGTCATGAAATAGCCTAAAAATTATCGGTAGAGCCCTGCCCACCAGCCATGCCTCCAGCAACACCCCCTAATTCACAGGTGTCCCTCTTTGGCAATTTGAAATGTTGGGAGGTATGCACTAACATATCTCCAACTTTGGAGATCTTAGTGAATATGCTCTTTAGAATAACATAGGAACTGGAGATGTGATATCAGTGGGGAAGTCATCCAGCTTTATCACCTCTTTATCACTCCTTAGTGCATAACTCCCTACATATTCTCTACCAGGGTTGGGCAACCTATGGTTCTCCAGTCTTTGAGGAGTTCAATTCTGATCATTTCCAGCCACTCACAGTCAGGCTGTGGATGATGAGAGGTGTATTCTACAACAGCTGCATAGCCTCATGTTGCCCACTCCTATTCTATGCCAAAACTGAATGCTATTGATTTGTCTGAAAAGGCATACTTTTTGGAAGCACTTCTTGATTAATGTTAATAGTTTTATGTGTTCTTTAGCAGGAAGTGACCAATCCATTTCTTTAAGTAACCATAGATGGCTATAAAATCCCCTCTTTAAAAAAGTTATTTTCAGTAAAGAAGAAACAGGTCTACTACCTGGCAACATCTTTTTTATAAACATGGAAAAGGGCCAAGCATATTAAGTTATCTACAAAAACCAAAACATTTGCAAACAAAAATCATCTGTTGCCAGGTAAAACTGCCAGAGATTTAACACAATCAGACTTAAAATTATGATCAGCTCAAATGACATAGTACAGGAATGTCCAAATATTTTCAATTTTGGACAACGGTATCAGAAATTCCTAAGTGTGATTGGTGTAGTACTTCTTTTAGAGATAACAACTGTGAATGGTAGCCTGTTAGCTATTCAACAATAAGTTGAATTTTTAGCAGTAATGCAAAAGCAGTAAAAAAAAGTGTATATTTATTCTCATGACAGTACACAGTTATAGGCCTAGTGGTAGTTACTGATGAGTTTTGACCAATGAAAATACTGGTATTAAAGAGACTGAACTTTAATCAAGAACTATAGGATGTGAGTTACACCATGTTAGCGGCACATTGGTGGTTAAGTCCCATGGGCCTATCAGTTCATGTATGCTATCTAACGGAGTCAAATTTTGTTTTATTTTAACTCTCAGGCAGGCCTCACACCATTAACTCAGGTGGACCTCATTTGGCCTGCAGGCCGCATGTTGGATTCCCCTGTATAGTAAAATAATTTAATTTGTGATTAGACTGATAGAGTTGTCTTCAACACCCTTCAAAGCATCAATAGCATCTAAAAAGCTAAATGCATAGGCAGAGTTACCCTGGTTCAACAAGTCCATTACAGGCCCACTGTGCAGTACATTGGATGCTGAAAATAGACAATGTTTAGGGTAGAGATGGTCAATGCTTGGCTGTCCAGCTGATGGGGACCAATCATCCTCATGCACCACTGAGACTGAAATTTAAACTAAATTTAAATTAAAACAAACGAGTGAATGTTAAAGAAGAATGTTATACTAGAAGCTATCGATTATTAATTTTTCAAACAGAAGGAATTATGTAGGTAGTTGTTCTTTATAAAGCAGTCAGTTATATTGATTCACCGCTCTGCTTACATTCAATATCTGTCGTAGGTACTGTAATTTCAGTTGAACCATATGAACCACGCAGGACTACAGAAATCTGCACTGAACAGAAAGAAAGAAACATAGAGAGAGATATACCTGACTGTTGTGTGAAAGACACCTACTTAGGTAGGTCTATGTTAAACATGTTAAATGTCACTTATCCCTAGGGTATAGTTTACCCTTTAACCATAGAGGTAGAGCTATACTGGATACTGGTTCTCGGTTTGTGACTCCTGTTGGAGATTCACGAATTGGTCATAAAAAAGGTTATAAGGTGGAGATAACTTCTCCAGTTTATCACTTCTCCAGTCCCTATGTTAGTCTATACAGCCTATGCATTAAGATCTCCACAGTTGAAGAAATCTTAGTGCATAGGCTCTATAGACTAACATAGGAATTGAAGAAGTGATAAACTGGAGAAGTCATCTCTACTTTATCACCACTTAATGAATCTTCCCCTTGGTGTGACTCCATCTACTGTGCTAAGGATTTCAAGAGGTTAAACGTCCAATGGGAATTTACAGCTGTCTCCTCTGATACAGCTGGTTTGCTCAAGAATAGCTTCTCTTTAGCTTCCTAAATACATTCATAAGAGCCTTAAAGGGACAGTAATACTTAAGGTGAAAAAAACTATATTTTGTAGGGTTTATGTCCCCGAACAAGACAAGGGTACTCCCACTGCTGAGAGATGTTTTATAACAAAATTATAACAGCTCAAACTTGCATTTTTTTAGGTGCAATATCACAGTGGCCTGAAAATTTACACTGGCGCTGTTGCTACACCATCCTATGCAGATTTATGGTCTACAGACCAGAGCAGTCCATAGGATGATGTAGCAACAGCGCCACTGTAAATTTTCAGGCCACTGTGATATTGCACCTAAAAAGTTTAAGTTTGAGCTGTTATACTTTTTTAATAAAATATCTCTCAGCAGTGGGAGTACCCTTGTTTTACTCAGGGGGATAAACCCTACAACATATATTTTTTTTACATTTTAAGTATTACTATCCCTTTAAGCAAGAAACGCAAACAAAACAAAAATGAGCAATTCTGGAGTAAATCGAGCCCACCATGCAGGGGAAGGGTATCACGGATCCCGTGATCTCTCTCTGTCACTCTCGCTTGTGCTGCTCCCCTATTGGTTGAGCCTGTTTGGCCCGCCCCTAGTGACCTTTTTATACCTGACCATTGGCAGTCAGGTGCCCTTTCGTGGTGTTCCAGAGCCAGTGTTGCTGTTGCTGTGTTCCTGATTTCCTGTGTACCGATTTGGCCTGTTCTGACTACGCTCCTGTGTTCCTGCTCCATGATCTGACCCGGCCTGGCTGACGTTCCTGCTCGTGACTGATCTGGCTTGTCTGAGTATCTCCTCCGTGATCTGACCCGGCCTGGCTGACTTCCTGCTCCGTGACCTGTACCGGCTTGCTACAGTCTCTGCTACCGTTCCAGCTTCCAGCTGCTGTTGTCGCTCTGGCGACATTCTGATTCCTGCTGTGTCGTGGCAGAGCTGATCGAGACTGCAACCATTAACTCCTGCTGAGCAGTGTCTCCAGAGCTGAGTCTCCCGTTACACTTGCAGAGCTGTGCTTCCAAAGCTGAGTTTTCCTTGGCACTTGCAGAGCGATTCCTTCACACGCTGAACCTCCGATTGTACTTGCAGAGCTATATATCCTACCCTGGTGCTGTTGTTTACTCTTGCAGTGCTACCGTCTCCCTGATCTGAGCCTTCTTAACACTTGCAGAGCCGTTGCAGTTATCCGCTGCTCCTGCTGAGCCGGCCGCGTTGTGGGCCTTGGTTAGATGGCGGCTCATATTGTCAACCAAGCAGAGTAGTCGGTCTCCGGTAACGCATCCGGGGGAGGCGCTATTGGCTCTAGCTCCATCAGTGTTACTCTCCGTTACTGCCCGGTGGGGCTATTGGCTCAAGCACTTGCAGCACAGGTGGTTTCCGTTACTAACGCCCGTGGGGGCTATCTGTTCAAGCTCTTGTTGTACCCAGTGTCCGTTGTTACAAGCTGTCTCCATTATACGCCTGTGGGGGCTATTGGCTCAAGCTATCACTGTACGGTTGGTCTCCGTTATACGCCCGTGGGGGCTATTGGCTCACGCTCTTGCAGTACCAGTTGTCTCTGTTATACGCCCATGGGGGCTATTGGTTCACGCTCTTGCAGTACAAGTTGTCTCCGTTATACGCCCGTGGGGGCTATCTGCTAACTACTCTGCAGCCTTCTGCCTCAGTCCCTGTACTGCCAAAGCAGCTCTCTACACCTATGGACTTAAGGTGTTGCATAATCTAACACCTATTGCTGCCTCTTATTCACCTTGGGCGTGCCAAACACCACAACAGAGACTGACCATTCCTTTGTATTTAACTATTGATTACCAGTCGCTATTCTAAGCCTGTCCTGTGACAGTATATGTATTATCCGTACTTCTGTATACTGGTCCTGTGACGCTATTTACTGTGTTGCCTATTGAGGGCGATCTTTGTTCTTTATTTATTTATTTATTTTTAATAAAACTGTGTTTTATTCAAACCTGCTGTCTGAGTGTCTGAAAAACCGTTACAAAGGGGGGGGGGGTTAAATAATATTCCACAGTTTTCCATTGATATTAAATGAGGCTTTTAACCAACCCGGAATGTATGAGAGGCCTCCAACACCTTAGTCTGTATTCTTTCAGTGTAATGACCATATAAAGTGTTTTTATAATATGATATATAGTGACTAAGATTAGCTGTTTGAAGTTCTTCATCACTATTTATACTATATTGTGAAAACAGGCAAGAACAAAAATTGGCAGAGGCACTCAAAATAATAGCACTGAAATTCATGCTAAATAAAGAGGAGCTATCATCCCAAATAAAGCCCCCCCAATAACTATCCATATAGCGATAAGCTTAGAAATACTAGTATTATCCAGCATAAGTACAGCGTTATTAAGAAATCCTATTTGATCTGAGATTAAAGTGGATCTATCACATATAGATATCTAATACTCATTAGATAGAGCATTTAGCAAAAACGTTTAATATGTCAGTCATTTAAAAAAAAAAAAAAAACAACAGTTATCTACGCAAAAATTCAAGTTTAAAAGGTGCCCAGCAGCCCACTTCCGCTGACCGATGTGGCAAGCTGCTTGCCGCACAGAGGCTGCTCCCGTTCCACTACCCAGCATCCTCCGACGATGGAGGATGTCTGTTTCTAAGCTGGAGCAATCTCATTGGCTAAGGTATCGATCTCTGCCAATAAGATCGCTCCAGCTTAGAGAAAGAAAGCTTCCGTCATTGGAGGATGCTGGAAAGTGGGACTGGAGCAAAAGCAGTGCTGCAAGCAGGAAGTAGGCTGCTGGGCACGTTTTAAAGGGATAGTAATACTTCATTTTAACTTTATTTTATTTTGTAGGCATTAAAAAAACATGAAGAATGATATAAGTCTTATCTCTGAAACCTTTATGGTTTAAGAGATATTCACAAACAAAGTATCCCTTCCCTGTTCAACCAGATAAGAAGGGAGATGCCCAGGTAGACTGCAGAGAGGGGCAATCTTTAATTAAGATAATGGAAAAAGCTGAAAAACTTTTCAAGGGGGGAAGGGCTTTCATTGTTTTCATACAAAGAAAATTGTCCCCTTCTGTTATCTGTACTGTCATACAACCAGACTCACATCTGAGAAGAGATGGCTTACACTAGGAAAAAGGGGCGGGGAGGGGAACTTTGCTTGTGAATATCTCATAAACCATAAAGGTTTGAGAGATAAGACTTATATCATTCTTCATGTTTTTTTAATGCCTACAAAATAAAATAAAGTTAAAACGAAGTGTTACTATCCCTTTAAACTTGAATTGTTGCACAAATAACAGGTTTTTTTCAAAAATGCCTAACATATTAAACTTCTTCGCTAAATGCTCTATCTAATGAGCATTAGATATCTCTATGTGATAGATCCACTTTAAGGACAGGCTTCTTGCTTTAGATGCATCTGTGTGCCTGCACTATCAGTCCCTTCCTGTTAACTTAAGGTACAATGCAACGCCTCCTAGAGGAGACTGAGACGGACAGCGCAGGCGTGCAGATGTCTCTAAGGCAAGATGTCTGCACTGATGCCTTCCTGTTCGTCTTGATCAAGTAGGATTTCTTAATAACGCTGTACTTATGCTGAATGATACTACTATTTTTATGCTTATCGCTACATGAATAATTATTGGGGGGAATTTAGTTGGGGTGATAGTTCCACTTTAATGTAAGTAAAAATGGTGCACTTCTTATAGAATATTAAAAAATGTACTCAGTTTGGGCCTCCAGTGTGAGACAGCACTCATCAAACAGCATCAATGAATGTAGAAGGATTTATTCCATTACACATGCCAAAGGTTTTCGTCCTATGCTGTCTGATGAGTGCTATCTCAAGTTACATATACTATGAAAATGTGTGATAAAAAAAACTGAAGAGTGACTACATTACTAAGTTCAATGGCGCATGTTTTCCAAAGAATAAACATTAGTAAATCACCACAGAGAAATGTGCAAAATAAAAAAAAATGTTGCCTTTTGGTAAATTTTGCTCATTGTGTATAATAATGTAAAATACACACTTAAGTTACTAATGCAAAGAATAATCCTTTATTAACCCTTTGAGTGCCAGAGATGTAGAAAATTAATTGCGTTGAAATGCCTTGGATACTTCTCTGGCACTCAAAGGGTTAAGCCTTTGAGCACTAGAGTGGTATGCACCGCATTGCTTTGCAATGCAAAGGGTACCCCACTGGCATTCAAAGGTTCAAAAGCAAAAGTGTTAATATCTATAAATGTTTTTTAAAGGGAAATATCTAAAATAGTAAGAGATTAGTAAAAAACATAATACCTATATCATTAACCCCTTAAGGACCGTGTGCTCACGGCCGGCACTTAAGGACCACGGACCTTTTTTTTTTTCTTTTTCTTTGTTTCTGGTTCCAACCTCCCCGAACGGCGTGCAGCCGCGGGGGGAGCCCGGAATTCCATGAGGGTCATAGCGCGTCATGGGTCGTTAAGTCAGATCTACCCATGACGTGCTATGACCGTCAAGGGTTGTTAAGGGGTTAATAATCAGGTGAATGGCCAATTAAGCAAACCTGGGAACTTTCCATTATAAAGTCCCCTGAGGTGACAGCTCTGGTACCGCTCGGGGATATAATTGATGGTGGTGGGTGGGGCTTACCTGTGGATGGGGGAGGGGCCTAAAGAAAGCATTATAGAAGTGGGACGAACAGGGTAGGGAAGGTGGAGAAGTGGGATGCATAGGCTGGGAAGGAGCAAAAGTAGATTCAGCCTCTGCCCCGGAGACCCGGTAATGCAGTATCAAAACTAGAGTCTCTGGAACAAATCTGGAGAGTCCCCAAGTACGCAAATAAGATTCTGAACTAAATATGCCGCTGGTATCAATTTTCTGACCCTACACCTGCCCTATTAATGGAGGGTAATGGAACAGTTGATGGGCATTGAGAGGTATTCCTTTCTTCTACTCCTTGTTTAACACAAGGAATAGAGGGATTAGTATGACTTTATGGTATTGTCCTATACATGCATATGGTGTGTGTAGGTGGGCGCTTCACTAATCATATTCTCTAGTGCATACCCTTAGGATAAGCCACTAGTGTTAGAGGATAGCTCCATCAGAGCTGAGCTGTAAGATTTGCACATTAAACCCAACGAGACTGGTACATACAAGAACTGGAGCACATCTTGGAAAAACACACATTGTTTTAAATAGGGATTTTAACCCCTTGAAAGTAACAAGGTCTCCAAAGAATTGTAAAGCAACATGTTGGAAATCTCTCTTACATTCAAGGTGTTCATTCCGTTTAAATCATTGGGGGTTTAGGGAACTCTTACTTGGTCCCTATGTTGCAGCTGGATTCCTCCAGTATTGTTCCAATTATTCTTAGTATATCAGACTTCAAGATATAAATATAGCTCATACATTAATGAAAAAATACCACGATTTTGAGTACACAAATTAGGCACAATGCATTTTCATATCCGTTTGTGTATTTCTTTTGTTCTTTATTTAACATCATATTATAGTTGATGAGAAGAAAAAAAATATGTCTATCAAATTCAGCCCATGGTATAGCAACCATGTTGTTCCAGAAGAAGACAAAAACATCTATTGAAGCCATTTTCATTTAAGCTCCATGTGGGTGAAAAAACCCTTCCTGTTGCTATAAGACAGTCAGATTTTTCTGTAGATCAACATCCAATCAGCTTTGAAAACAACTGCCTTAATTCACAATAGTGTTCAGTATCTGCATACAGGTGGTGCCGCTTCGGAATAAAAATTACGCTGTTTGCATCACAAAGGGGTGGGGTGTATTCACGGGTGGGGGCGGGATTTGAAGTATTGTGACATAAATTGTGTGGGAAGTGGGCAGAACAGGGTGGGAAGGAGGAGAAGTGGGCAGAAAATGGGAGGAACAAGCTGGGAAGCAGTAGAAGTTGGCAGAGTTTCATAAGAAACTCCCTACCACTGGAGAATCAACCTCTGTCCCCGGAGACCCGGTAATTCACTGGAAAAACCTGAGTCTCCAGGGTAAATCCGGAGACTTCTCAGCTATGCCAACAGCTGACTGAGGACAGTGGGAGATGTAGTGTATTAACAGTTGACGTTACACCTTTAATTTCAAAAACGTAGATCTTGCTCTATACTGTATAAAAAAACAAACAAAAAAAAAACGAATTGAAGATCACTTGGGATGGAACCTTCAGATAAGAACTTGAATGAAGGTGAGAGCTCCTCTTTAACCCCTTAAGGACCAGCGGTCCCATAAGGACCGCTTTGATCTTTGCCGACGTGCCAGTACATGTGACCTGTTGCGTGTATCGGCACACCACTTTGGGGCCTAAAAGAGATCGTTCCAGTCTTGGAGCGGTCAATTTTAGTTCCCGTTTTTGCTTACAGCGCTCCCGGTGGATCGCTGTTAATAAAAAGTACATGACGTACTATGATCGTCATCGATCCTTAAGTATTTAAGGACCGTGACGGTCATAGTACGTCATGTAGTCCTTAAGGGGTTAAAGAAGGTGCACAAGAAACAGTGTAACTTAATGCTATTTTCCTGCGCATGCTATGGGGCAGGTTTACCGAGCTTGCTGGCATTAAAGCCTTAGGGCTGTATGTTCAAAAGTAGTAGCGAAATAGCTTTTGTCATTTTTAACAACATTTTATTGTACATTGTCATAGTCTTCATATATATTTTTAAAGAATGCTGTTTGTTATAGAAAATATGTTGTTTTTTTCCTTGAAGTATGATTTCTGACTGGAAATGTATAAAATGACAAAGATGTAGCAGAAATGCGATTGTGAGTAGCGACAAGAATACTGGTATGTTAAAAGTGTTAAGTGCTTATTTTGTAGATAGCAGTTAAGATAGACAGCGCTGTAAGTAAAAAGTACGTGACGTGCTATGACCATCACCGGTCCTTAAAGGAGCAGTAAACTTTTTTTAATAAAAATTATATATTGTAGGGATTTTTCTATTGAGTAAAATAAGGGTACTCCCTCTGCCAAGAGATTTATATTTCCAGAGTTATTACAGTTTAAACCCATGTTTTTTTTAGATCAGCAGTGCCCTCTAGTGGTCAAATTCTAATTAGATTTCCTGTTAGATTCTAATGGAGAGGAAAGTCAGAAAAATCATACAGTCAAACATACAGTTCTCCATAGAATGTGATAGAAACTGCCTGTCACTTCCTGTCAGTTAGAACTATCAGGAAGTAAACGCAGTAAATTCACTTCCTTGTTATTTAAACTGCTATAATTTTTGAATAAAACATCTAACAGCGATGGGAGTGACCTTGTTTTATTCAGCAGGAAATGCTCTGAAAAATATGTGTTTTCATAAAAAAAAGTTTACTGCTCCTTTAAGGGTATAAGGACCGTGACAGTCATAGCACGTCATCTGGTCCTTAAGGGTTTTTTTATTTCGTACATGACAGACATTACTATTTTTTTGTTGTACATTCTATAGAAAATATGTCGTTCATGTATACAATTACTTATTTTTGTTGTTCATATGACATTGTTTTTAATGACAAAAATATGTTGTATGAACGACAAAAATAAGTAATTGTATACATGTACGACACAACTGCAGAATTGATGCGCAAAGGGGCGGGGAAAAGGCGTGGCTAAACTATTCTCCAGTGTCGTATAGAGGAAAAGAAAATTTGTCATAACTAACAACAAAAAAAGTCTTGCAAAAGACAAAATTTGTACGTTAAGAAAAAAGGGGAGGGAATGTGAAGTTCTGAATGCAATAATTTTTGTCTTAAGACATTTTTGTTGTTGGTTAAGATATTTTTGTCGTTACATATGACAATTTCAGTCAGGACAAATTACATATTTCTGATCACAACCGACACTATCTGAAAATATTAATGAGCTTAATGACACTGTACTTTGAAAAGTCACTACAAACGACAAAAACTATTTCGCTACTTCTTTGAACATATGGCCCTTAATGATGATGGAATGTGGATGCAGGTATTTACTACAGGCATCATATTCTCTGTTGCATAACCCTAGGTGGAGGCTAACACCAGTGGAGGTCTGTTGCTAGATTTGTACCCCCCAGTGCCTTATGCACGGATGAAAAGAGGAATAATTCTGGTGTAAAGCAATTTCACTATAGAGAACAAATAAAACATCAAAAGTAGTCCCATTCGTTGTAATGGGGCTCTGAATGCTGGAGACGTCTCCAATGAGTTGCAAAATAATGACTTGTACACTACACCAGTATTCAAGGGGTTTAAAGTCTCATTTAAATCAATGGGAATTTTTATTTCTCCCCTGTAGTAACACTGGTTTGCCCCAGAATTCCTCCTCTTTTCAGAGGGGTTTAGTACAAACACTAAATAGTTTGAATTTATCTCCTGTAAAGGCAGAATGACCGATGACTATGTGCTTTGTGAAATCACATCCACCTCATACCATTTCTATATATAACACCACTGCAAATGTTTTGATGATCACATGTGCTGGTTTAAATTCATCAGTAATTACCGCACATCACATAGCCAGATTAGCAAAGTTAATGCTGCTAAATATCATGACTATATAATACACAGAGTTGCAGAATTTGTCAACTCTATAAATAACAGATCATCAAAGGCATGTAGCAAGTGGTGCTAGGGCAGCATTATCCCTTTGAGTGCTATAGGGGCACTCAAAGGATTAACAAGAGTTTAGTCCTCTTCAACACAGTGCATTGGCTACCTCTCTGGCACTCAAATGGTTAAGTGTAATTAATAACAGCAACTCTTCATTAACTGCTATTATTATTTCCATAGCTTGTGGTCTTCAGCTTACCTTTTACTGAGTCCCCCCCCCCAGCATTCCCGTTGCACGGGGGCGTGGCAATAGCCAGTCTCTATAAGTTTCTGACAAATATTATTGGCTGGCTCCATGTAGGTTGGTCATTTATTGGAGGTTGTGATGAGCATCAAAACTTCCAATCTTGATCATGTAAAAAATTTGTAGGTGGCCCAAAGGCCATTGTGCAGATCTTCCCTGAAGTAAATTTCAGCTTGCTGTAATTTGGTCCTTTCATGTTGGATGATAGTTGGCTGGGAGAAACACTATATTGGCCAGCAGTTTACCTGTCAGCAACTGAAGCACTGGTGATGCAAATTAGAATTTATTTAATGGGGAGAATATAAGGGAGTGGACTATTTAAGGTAGGGACCCGTGGAGGTGGTGGATGCCCCCTCCTTCACATTAGGTTTATTATTAGCATAGGTCCAATTTTATAGGTAAGGGTCCCTTTAAATTTAAATAAACAATGTTTTAGGGCAAAGAAAAATCTGGAAGCAGGTATTTTTCCAACCTAGCAGGATGATTGGTTGCTTAGAAATTCTACCTTGCTCCAGGTATGCTGCTATGGGCAAGAAAAGGTGCGTGTGTGTATATATATATATATAGATATATATATATATATATACATATAATATAATTAAACATTTACTTATACAATGGGTAAGAGCAGTAATGTATGTATTTGTCGCAGCATGGAGGGTTTGAGTTAAATCTTCAAATATGTTATTTGGTGTCGGCTCCTGGCTGGTAGGGCGGAGCTGTTTTTCAGGTTTTTTGGGCTTATCCTGCTGTGATGGCATAAAAGCCTATTTCTGTGTTAGATTTATTTAGATAAATGAATTAAATTATTATTTAATAAATGCTGAGGACTTACCACCATTCTCCAGTTGTTGTGTGTTTTTCTTTCTTATGTTAAAGGTAAGGTTTGATGGTGAAGGTAAAAGAGGGGAGGTTGTAACATCCAGCTTCCATGTACAAATCCACCAATTGCATATATTTTGACTAGCCTCCAACTCATGCAACTGCATTAAATTGTATGATCACTTGCATATCGGCACACACTGCTGTTGTTAAGTCTTTAACCCATTAAGGACTAGCGGTCCCAGAAAATTACCTTCCCTTAAGGACCGCTTTGATGCAAGCTGACACGCCGGCACACGTGACCTGTTATGTGTACCGGCGCACTGAAAGGGAGTCTGAGAGGGACAGATCTAGTCTTGGAGCGGTCAATTTGAGATCGTCTTCTTAGTTAATGCACTCCCGCAGGACTGTTACTGGTCCTTAAGGGAAATAAAACGGTGACGGTCCTGGCACGTCACAGGGTCGTTAAGGGGTTAATCCAAGCAAGCCCCAAACACGGCCTCAATAGCATGCTCGGACGAACTGATTAAAGTTACACTACTTTCCTCTGCTCATTGTTAGTGAATAGCATTAAACAAGACATAAAGGAAAGGAACACATTAAAATGCCCATACTCTTCACATTGCCCACCCCTTGCTCGAGTGGCATACAGAGGTTACATTCTAATTAAAGTGGCATAGTAAATTGGTGTGAGGCAGGGGCAGCACTAAGAAATTAGTTCCAGCACCCATTTCAGCTTGAAATCAGATTAACACATCCCCCCTAGTGACTCCAATTTCACGACTTTTAATACATGCTTCTGATAAAGAATAATTTTCTCAAATTACTATATGATTCCAACAATAACAGAGTTTGTAGCGATTATATATATATATATATGTATATATATATATATATATATACACACACACACACACACACACAACATAGTGGCACAATTTTGCTAAACAGATACTGCACAATATGTATCAAATAAAGCTTCCCATTGAGTCATCTAGGAATTAACTCATTGGGTGTTAAAGACGCCTACAATCAATGCACAGAAGACCCCTCTAGCATCAAAGAAGTTCATTTTATAACTACTGTGCTGCTGTTTTGCCCTAGAATTCCTCCTTGTTATCTTTATATATGCCCCAGCCATGCATTATAATTATAATGCTTGCTTGCTAGCTAAACCTGCTTCAAAGCTTGCAAAAAAAAACCTTCAGTTGAACAGGTAACTCTGACTATACAAAGCTGAGGCTTGGCTGATACATATGTGAAAAGATCCTTTAACAATAAGACAATCTCCCCAGTCCATTCGTGCTGACTAGCTGCATTGTGTATGCTTTCCTGCTGACAAATGTTTTTTTTTAGTGTTGTTGTTGTATAGGCATGCTGAGGTTAGCCCAAATATACAGACAACTGCACAGGGATCTTGTAGTCTAGAACTCCTTCTTTCCCTGCTTATTTCCCAAACACACGACCCAATTATTATTAACCACCATCTGTATAGCGAAGAGGACTCAAGTGAGGACAAAGTAAAGCAATTACTGAGCAAAGGAACAGCACCACAGATGACCCAATAAGAATTCACCAAATTCACACTGACTTAAATTACATTTTTAACCATTTAAATGACAGAGAGGATTCCAAGGCACTGTCTTGCAGTGCACTGGAGCCCTCTCTAGCATTTATAGGGTTAAAAAGTCTAATTTACATGAATGAGAGTTTTAGCTTGTACACCGACAGTGATTCACGACTCGGTTCCTCAGCACACACCAACAGATCGTGTTATAACCCTTAGAGTGCCAGAGATGTATACTTCTCAGGCATTTAAATGGTTATGGTTATCCCCAATTAAGCAGAGGTATATCAGTCACAATGAATGATCAACTGATTTCTCAGCTATGATCAAGCAGCCCTATACTAAAAACCTGTACCATTGATGTGTCCTGAGGACCAGGCACAGGAAGCTCTGTCCTATGCTTTAGTTGGTTTGCCTCAGAATTGCTCTAGTTTATCTTAGAAAATCACACTCACTGACAGCTGAAGTTTTTTGCCATCTAATGGATGGGTGCACGAGTATTGTACCCAACCAGTTGTTTTATGCAATCCAAAGACAATTAACTGGGGGCGGGGGGTTCTTAAAAATATAATAATAAATAAGGTACCAGTACACCTTCTAATTCTTAATGGACAAAGTGCCAAATAAACGTAGAGTCAATGACAAAAGGCACTGGGTCACTGACATGGCATGATGACCTGTCTAAAACCCATTCCGCATTTAACCAACACTGCATAATTATACTTTTTATAACCACATTAATTAACTCTGACTACCTTCATTTTATCATGCATTTTGGATTACAACAGCAATGCAGAAACATCAGCATATCACACTGACAATCAGATGATTGAATAATACACAGTAGTATCCCTACCCTATTAACCCTTATTCCCCAGAGGGGCTATCAAGATATTATTTTATAAAATGACCCCCTAAGCAGCAAGTGGTATGTACAGCACTGATTTTAACAATGAAATATTACTCATACATTGCACTGAATATCTTTGTGATCTACAAGCTCAAGATATGTTTACCAAGAAAAATATGTTAACCCTTTGAGTGCTTCGTTAGATACCTCTTTGGCACTCAAAGGGTTAAAATGATATACTTTAGCAATAAACCATGGTACGCATATACTCTGTATATAACTATATTCTGCATAATCATATACTGGGTGGGTGTGTATGTTTGTGTGACTGAGCATGTATAACTGCATACAGTGTGTGTATGTATAGATATACCCAGTATGGGTGTGAGCATGACTAATTATATTCGAAATGTGTGAGATCCCCAGTCATCAGGTACTATAGTAATTGGTGCCTTGATCACAGATTCGCAATTATCTCCCAGCATCTTACCACATCCAGATCGCATACTGTAAAATGCAAAATACTCTAACACAAAGTGCCCAATGCTATCATCACTGCGTATAAGGAAGGATACAATATAGATAGGAAAAACAGGCACATAAAAGAACAAGCACAGGAGGGAAAAAGTGATGAAAAGACACAACTCACCTTAAAAGGGGGTGTTTGGATGGGGTCAGAGAGGAGGAAGGGTTGGTGCTGTTTTTTTTAGCAGAGGTTTGATGAGATTATTATAAACACACAAGACAAAAGGAATCGAAAGCAGGGAGGAAAGAGTATAAAAATGAAGCAGGAGGGTGTAAATATATTTAAGGTGTAGTGGAAGCAGAATTAAGTCTGTCAGTAAGAATAATCCCAATTCAAAGTGGAGGAAAACACCAAACGCTGTCCAATGCAAAAGGGACCAGTAGCAAATGCGATCCGATATCCACGTTGCTTTCCCCTCTGTTATTCTGTGTATGGAGATAATGACAATCTACAGTAATCTGCAGGTCAGCGGGACGAATTGTGTCTATAGATCCTGGGCAGCTCTTGGTTCTCAGGTTGATTTTGATTCCAGAGACTGGAGCTCAGTGTGTGCATTCCTGGCAGCGGGATCCTACTAACGCAGCTCTGCCTAGTGCTACTGTATGTGGATGCTGCTGCCTGCCTCTCACTGCTACCAGAGCTCTCCGGGTCCCCCTTGTGCTTTGCAGCTGCAGATCAGTACACACTGGCACGTCCAGAATAAAGAGGAGGCACAGTTTGGAGTGAGGGGTTGATCATCCACGCCCTCTTCCCATAACTGTCACTAATCAGTGTTGGATGCCTGTGATTAAAAGGGAACAACACCTATAAGTGGCTCTTAAAGGAGTAGTACAATTTTACTATGGAATATATGTGTTGTAGGGTTCCCCTGCTGAATTAAGCCAGACTATGTCCATTGCTAGTTAATGTTTCTTTCCAAAGTTATCACTATTGCTATATAAATTAGTAGTGAAAGCACTTGCTGATGTCAATAGACATTTTTATTTTGCTTTCTATGGGAGAAATAATCTTCAATAGCTCTTCAAAGAAAATTGAAAGTGTGAGCGCCACCCACTGGCCACAATAAAACAAAGAGTGATTAACAAAATGTTTTAGCTGTAATAGCTTTTAAATAAAGCATTTTCCAGCAGAGTGGGTACCATTCCCCCCATTTTTATATAATAATTGTTAGAATAACTGTTTGCATGCAAAGGAAGTAAATCTCAGATTTCTAAATGAAGCACTTAGTTATACTATGAGATATACAGTACTGTGCGAAAGTCTTAGGCAGGTGTGAAAAAATGCTGTAAAATGAGAATGTTTTCAAAATAGACATGTTAATAATTTATTTTTATCAATTAACAAAATTATAGTGAGTGAACAGAAGAAAAATCTAAATCAAATCAATATCTGGTGTGACCATCCTTCAAAACAGCATAAATTCTTCTAGGTACACTTTGACACAGTATGTTAATTAACGCGCAGGTAGGTTGTTCCAAACATCTTGGAGAATTAAAGCGGAACTATCATGCTAATAACATTGCACCCCCCAATATATTTCTAACCTAGCGATATGCAAAGTCGTATTGTCCTTAAAGGGATAGCAATGTTTCACAAAAACAGCAGCTCCAATTAATCTTCATAGTATTTGAGCCATAGAGAGTGTTACTGAATACTGTCAGAGTTGTAGTTCAAGAGTAATTGAATGATAAAGTTTCCCCCTCCCACCCCTTTTACCTAGTATAAGCCTCCTCCCCTCAGATGTGGAATCTGGACCACAGACCAGACAGCTCACAGCAAGGGACAATCTTCTTACTGTATGAACAATGAAAGCCCTGCCTCCACTGACAGGTTTTTCATGTTTTTTCCTTATGTTAATTGAAGATTGTACCTCTCTGCAATCCACTTGGACATCACCCTGCTGCTCTGAGCTGAGCAGTGTTACATCAGTAAAAGGGGTGGAACGGAGATATTTTATCATTCTATTACTCTTGAACTACAACTCTGACAGTACTGAAATAACACTCTCCATGGCCCAAATACTATGAAGATTAATTGGAGCTGCTTTTATTATGAAACATTACTATCCCTTTAAGCGCAATACGTCCACGTTATTGCTGAAAAACCACTTCATTTGCAAGCTTCAGGCTGCACAGAGATTACAAGAGAAGCTATGTGCACCTGAGCGGTCAGGAGCTTCCATTATCTTAAGGTTAACAACTTACTTCACCACCAGTGCTGGCAGTGAACGGGACAGACAGTGAAGACTAAGAGGTACATTTCCTCTAAGATGTCTGCTCTGTCTGTACTCTGGTTCCTGCCGAGGAAGTGTTTTTTCAGCAATGCCACTGACTTATTGAGCTTAAGAACAGGAAGGCTTTGCATATCGCTAGGTTTTAAATATATTGTGGGACAATATCATTAGCATGGTAATTCCGCTTTAACCACAGTTCTGTGGATTTAGGCAGCCTCAGTTGCTTCTCTGTCTTTTCATGTAATCCCAGACAGACTCAATGATGTTGAGATCAGGGCTCTGTGGGGGCCATACAATCTCTTACAGGACTCCTTGTTCTTCTTTACACTGAAGATAGTTCTTAATGACTTTGGCTGTATGTTTGGGGTCATTGTAATGCTGCAGAATACATGTGGGGCCAATCAGATGCCACCCTGATGGTATTACATTATGAATAAGTATCTGCCTGTATTTCACAGCATTGAGGAGACCATTAACTAATTAATTAAGTCCCCAGATCCATTTGCAGAAATGCAGCCTCAAGCTTGCAAGGAACCTCCACCATGCTTCACTGTTGCCTGCAGACACTCATTTTTGTACCGCTCTCCAGCCCTTTGGCGAAGTAACTGCCTTCTGCTACAGCCAAATATTTCAAATTCTGACTCATCAGTTCAGAGCACCTGCTGCCATTTTTCTGCACCCAGGTTCCTGTGTTTTTGTGAATAGTTGAGTTGTTTCCACACCACAGGTATGGCTTTTTTGGCCACAACTCTTCCACAAAGACCACTTCTGACCAGACTTCTCCAGACAGAAGATGGGTTTGCCAGGATCCCACTGTTCCCTGCCAATTCTGAGCTGATGGCACTTCTGGATATCTTATTGTGAAGGAAGGTAAGCATGATGTGTCTTTCATCTGCTGCACTAAGTTTCCTTGGCTGACCTCTGCATCTATGCTCCTCAGTGTTGCCTGTTTCTTTGTGCTTCTTCAAAAGTGCTTGACAGCACACATCTCAAAACCCCTGTCTGCCTTGAAATGTCTGCCTGGGAGAGACCTTGCTGATGCAGTATAGCTACATTGTGCCTTGTTGCTGTGCTCAGTGTTGCCATGGTTTATGACTGACATAAAACTGTCTTCAGCAACATCACCTTGTTAGCTAAGTTTGGCTATTCCTCACCTAGTTTTATTACCCCTATACAGCTTTTTCTGTTTTGACCTACGTGCTAATTTGATGATCACTGGCATCTGTTTGGTATAATTGTTTAATCATACACCTGACTATGGGCTAGATTCTATTACAGGTGCTAATTTTATCACTGCGTTTATCTCCAGTTTTCACCATAGACTTCAATAGGAAAATGTTTGATAAAACGGGAGTTAACATTTAGCACCTGCAATAGAATATGGCTCTATATGCCTACAAAATCACTGACTTTGTGCACCTGGAAGAATTTATCCTGTTTTGAAGGCAAAGGTTGGTCACAGTGAATGTGTCGCTTCTATCCAATAAAACCCACTAGTGGAACGAGTTTGAATGATACCAAAAAAAATACAGAATATGGAGAGTGCTGCAATTTACTGTACCTGAGTTGCCACTTTATTATCTAATAGCTTTTTATGGACTTTTTAGTCATGCTGAATAAGTCACATATTATATATTTTATTTATGTTTTAATATATGTAATTGTGATGCAATAAATATTATTATTTTACACAGTGAACAGTAGCGCTCTCCTTATTCTATAGTGTTTATATATATATATATATATATATATATATATATATATATATATATATAGACCAGATGGATGTTTTGAAAGCACTCACTCAATCCAAAGTTTGCTGCCCAGGTGCACAATTCCCAATAAGTAAATGTAGAAATCCAAAGAAAAGAAAAGGCAGCACCCGTGGGACTTATTCAAGACAATACTTTATTTTTAAACAAGGCAATCATCTGGGTCAACATTTCGGTCCAGTGATCGGGCCTTTCTATATAACAGCAACTTGTGTTGCTGTGGAAACAAGGAGAGTCTTTACTCTCAGTTTCTGATATCAGCTGCTGTAATCCATCACAGCTCAGGCTATTCATTCACTTTTCATTCAGTTGCGTCGGCTTCTGATATTCAGGGAAAGACCATGGAGAAACTTATATAATGGTGACAATACATAATGGTGTTTTTAAGGTTTGCATGGTCCCTTCGGAGTCTCAGGGATAAGCTCCTGATATGTATTTATTAAGAAAAAGGTGCAAATGAAATTGGCAAAGTATCTAATTAAATCACCTTGCTCATGCCTGGGTCTTTCACAGGTATATGCACATTATATATTTTCAGCGAGGTGCCTGTTTTACAACACTACGCTACTTCAGACAATAATATACAAGGTTATGATACAGAAATAAAACTTTTATTATAATAACATCTCCATTTTTACTATGAATTTATGCCTGCTTAAATAAACATATTGCAGATAATCAAGTGCTACTAGAAGTGTTAGTGTATGTGATTTTAGTTCTGTGACACTGTAAGTGTGTGAGGCTCTGGCATAGAAATTGTGTGTTTGTGTATGTGTGTGTTTGGCTATGGTGCTGAAAGGTATCTGGGTGGGTAAGACTTTCTGGCACTGAAAGGGTTTGTGGTTGGTTCACTGGCATTAAAAGGGTTTGTGTGGGGGGGTGCCATTCTGGCTCTGAAATGCTGAGTATTTGAATAACTTGCCTTGATTTCCAATTAGGTAGCAGAGTCAGTTGTCATATTTCATACAGGTAAGCTGTAATTTATGTTGTGTAGCTGGAACAGAAAGTGAACATGACATTCAGAAAAATAAATCCACTCTTCCGTTCCAATTTTTTTACTGACAGACCTTGTATCTTAGTTACCGTTAATGATTTGCTTCATATTAAACTGTTTAACAGCTTTCTGTCTGGCATTAATTAAAGTTTAATTCTAATATGCCAGGTTATTCTGGTATATTTTACACTATTTCTTTATTATTTGTATTGAAAAAAGATAGGACAATCAAAAACTACATAACGTATTATGGCACCAGCAAGGATTTGTGTTCACTGAAATCACTGGGATCAGTTTGTCTTGGATGGTCTTAAGTGCTCAAGCAGTGTACAAATATGCCAATGTGGTACATTTTCTGTGGCTAGACTTTGGCACTTGCATATCGAACATGCATGATCTCTTTAGTCCATACCAGCGCATACACTCTTCCATTGGTAACAATTCAATATGAGCGAGCCTTGAATGTCACCCCTATAGCATGCTCAGGAAAATGAACTATAGTTTAATTTGCTCTGCAACTTGTAACTACATAGAGAAAAACAAGGCTTTTAGGAATGGAAAACCCTGAAATGCACATACACTATCCCACTGCCCACCGCTTGGTGCACGTGGTATAAAAAGGAGCATAGAATAGACATACATAGTAACAGTTGATGAAGCTGAAAAAAGATATGTCTCCATTAAGTTCAGCCTATTCCATATCAGCCAGGTGTGGGCTGGCCTGGGGGGCAGGGGGGCAATTGCTTCCTGGCTGGCCATGTGTCTGGGCTGGTGGGCCAGTACCTCACTCAATCTCCCACTTGCTGCTGTAAATGGAGCTACACTAGTGATACCACAAGGCTTATGAAATGAATCTATATGCAAGTGATACCGCAGAGCTACAATCCAAACATAGCTGCGCTAGTAGCATAATCCATTTCCCTTGCAAGCATCTCTATTCTATCTTTACTTAACCCTTTGAGTGCCATAGGGGTACACAACACATTGAAAAAGCAGTGTGTTGTGTACCCCTCTGGCACTCACGGGGTTAAATTGTAAGCACCCTAGTATCACTAACGTAGCCCCATTTCAACAGTAAGCTCTGTGGTATCACCTGCTTTAATTCACAGCATTAAGGACAATTTTCAAATTAAGGAAACAGGGAAGAACTGGGACAATGGGCTTGGACGATAGTAGATATGGGCCACTTAATTGTATTTGGCCCCTGGGCCGTATGTTGCCAGCCCTCCCCTGATATCAGCCTAGACAGCTTAGTAAATAAGCTTTAGGCAGGGGCAGCACACAAAAAGCGGTTCTAGATCTTATTTTAGGTTGGAATTTTATTAGCACACTTCCCCCTTATATTAGAGACAGTTGACAGGACAAGATGGATACCAGAAAGAAGGATTTTTGACCTTATCCCTCCATGACACACAAAGACAGTACATAAAGCATCAGTGGCATTATCAAGGATTTTTGTGATGAACAGAAAGCACTATATGACAAGACATGGCTGAGGTGCAGCTGGCAAAGGCTGTGTCTGTCTTTTGCTTTCTGACTGTACATCTAAAGGGCTTTCAGCTTCCGAGTTGCATAAAATTCCTGTGTATACCCTTGCCAACATGGACATCTGTGTGCATAAAGAGGATAACCACAGACTGGAGAGGAAAAAATTATTTACAAGCCATAACGAAAATGAGAACACATCTCTTCAACAGACAAAGCCAAATTCAGTTAGATATGAATGGCATAACTGTATTTTTATCTAGTATATTCTATGCATATGCCCCACCAGGAGAACATCCTATATAATAATTTGCTAAAACGTGTGTAACGCCACAATCATGCACAGTAGAGACTGCCCGTGCTGCGGCTGATACAGAGCTGGACTGTCAGCAGGCCTGGGTTTACATCTCCAGCACCCTAGGCACAACAACCTATGGTGCCCTTAGCCCCACCTTGGCCTCACCCCTAACCACAGTCCATCATTAAACCACACCCTATTTTGTGGTCAAAACCATTTTTAGAGTTATTCATCATTGTAATATGGTGATTTTTTCATAGGTGGATGAAAGTTTTATACATAGGGATGGGTTATATACAACACATGTACAGAAATCATATGTGCTCTTTACTAGATATGTAGCCTGCTAAAACTCAGCATGTATTAATTAATTTGAAAATGTAACCTTTGTCATTTGTTCTCAATGTTTGTGGTGTCAAAGGAGAAAGTTATTGAAAATACTGTGATGGTAGGCCATTGCCAGGCGCCCCTACAGACTCCCCCAAAAAAACCTGGCACCCCAGGTAAGTGTCTACTCTGCCAATTGGGAAATCCAGCCCTTTATCTCAGGCACTATTGCTGCATTAAACTATTATTGTGCTTCTTGATAAGTTGATTGCTTGGAAGGAAAAATCCTGGCATGGATTGCGGCACACATTTTAGATTAGCAACTGGTGCTTCTATTTTCAAATGAAGACAGCTCCAAAGTGACAACTCCAGTGGCACAGATGACTAAAGGGCAACTATGCCGTGATAGCCCACTGTAGATTTGCACCTCTGAGACCAGATCTGACAAAAAAGCTGAGGCTGCATTGTGAGCCCTGGCAGATCAGCTTTAGAGGAAAACAGAAGTCAAGAAAGTGAACCTTGGTGCTCTTTGGCTGATACGGCAAGAGAAAGTTTGAAGTCTTACTGTGTAGTTATGTGGGGCTATGACCATACCTGGGAACTCTCAGGGTTTGACCTTGAGACTCAGGGTTTACACCCAAATCTCAGGGTCTCAGGGTGAAGGGCCAAATTCTCAGGGTGAGAGAGGTCTGTGATACCGACTATAAGATTTGCCACCATTACATGTTTCTTTAGCCTCTAAATTGGTGCCATTTGTACCAGAAAAGCAGCAGGAAATGTACTGATTGTTTTATTTGTGTTTAGGCAGTGAGATCTCTAAGTTGTAACATGTTAAAGGTTCCTCGCAGACTGATTGGAGTACCTCCGAGTTAGAGGAAGTAGGTAGGTATTGCATAAAATCTACATTATAGGAAGCTTTAATGGTTAATATTCCAAAGATCTCAGGGCCAGCTCATTTGGAAAGTTCCCAGGTATAACTATGACTGTTGCTCCCATAGTCTCCTGTAGTCTGCTAGGAACAGGTTTTCTAACACTACCCTGGCAGTTTACTAAGCTGTGCATGCAACCAGAGAAGCCTGAGGCTTTGAGTTTAGTCGAGTTCCAATGTTAGTTAAGGTTGTTAGGCCTGCAAGTCTCCGCCACAGGAAAAGTAAACTGTTAATGAAGATTCCCATTTTAAATTCATGTACAGTGGATTTCCAACCTACCATTTATTTATATTTTTTCTTTAATCTGTCAGGGGATTCCAAGCCTGAAGGTGAAGTGCCTAAGTAATGACCTATCCATTCCCAGTTTGACAGGTTTACAAAAGATATCTGACAAATCCTTTTTTAATTTGTAAATGTAATCAACGAGAATGAAAATGCACGTCTTCCTTACAGTTTGTGAATAACAGTGATTATAGATCATCATCATATACCATGTAATTATGTGATCATGCACATAAAAAAGTGAGTCAGGCTTTCTTATTACCTGATAAATGAAAGAGGTTCTACCACGCATCAAAGCAATGTTATAGTAAAATGCACATACTGATGTCACATTTAGAAATTACAGGCTTATGTCAATAAGATCTGCACTTTTATATTATGTTAATAAACCACTGGAAGAATACTGTACATTGGGATAGTCAATCTTTGCAGCCTCAGCTGTTGAGGACTACAAATACCATTATCCACAACCAGCCAATTGATGATGGGTCTTTGTTCTGTAAGCAAATGAAGAAGAGAAACGTCTCCTGAAATACTGTAATTTACAAGGTGATAAGTAAACATGCTACAATCATAGCCTAAAATCGCTGCCATTGTGTGTCTGGTGAACTGGTAATTATTCTTCAATACATCATGCTTAATGTCACCAATCTCCTGTCCTAGAAGGTCCAGACTCAATCTTTGATAAGGGACGATCTACTCTTTTAACTAGAGACACCTGCTGGCTAAGATAGTGCAATCAGATAAGACTGTGGGACACCAAAAGCAGTCGGCGGGGCTTAAGCAACAACAAAGCAGTCAAACAGGACATTTGCGAAACTTGTCTTTTCTCTGGCTTTTGCTGAAAATCTGAGATCAGTAGAACTATAGCAATAATAATGTAATAGCCCAAAAAAGAACATGTAATGTTATTTAAAAAATACTACTAAACACTACAATGGATGGAACCATGCCCCTTTGAGTCCCAGAGGGGTATCCACACATATTGTTAATCAAATGTGTTCATAAACTTAGATCAATGTTTCTCAGTGTTAATCTTCAGGTCATACCAACAATGCAGACGTTCATGATATTGCTGCTTGATCACATGTGCATAATTAGTTTCAGTCAATGTGATTGATCTGCCTATGCTTAATTAGGGATATTCTTAAAGCCAGACCTGTTGGTGTGACCTTAGGAATGGAGCTGAGAATTGTTGCCTTGGAAGGGTACCCCTAAAAAGGGAAGGCAGAATAAAAGAAGGCAGACCGTATCCTGTACAAGTTAAATATATTCTAATCAAGCAACACTTAATACTGATTATCAAAGGAGTAACTAATAGAACAGGAAGTAAATTACTTTACATAGAGTGGATTACAAAACATATAAACATTAGAAAAAAAATACATTGCTTCAACTTAAAGGGATAGTAATACTTCGTTTTAACTTTATTTTATTTTGTAGGCATTAAAAAAACATGAATAATGATATAAGTCTTATCTCCCAAACCTTTATGGTTTAAGAGATATTCACAAGCAAAGTGTCCCCATCCCGCCCCTTTTACTGATGTAACACTTTTCAGCCAGGGCAGAAGGGAGCTGCCCAGGTAGACTGCAGAGAGGGACAATCTTCAATTAAGATAACAGAAAAACCTGAAAAGCTTGTCAAGGGGGGCAGGGATTTCATTGTTTTCAAAGGAATAAGAGTGTCCCCTTCTGTTATCTGTCCAGTCTATGGACTGTATTCCACATCTGAAAAGAGATTGTTTACAGTAGGTAAAAGGGGCGGGAGGGGGAAACTTTGCTTGTGAATATCTCATAAACCATAAAGGTTTGAGAGATAAGACTTATATCATTCTTCATGTTTTTATAATGCCTACAAAATAAAATAAAGTTAAAACGAAGTATTACTATCCCTTTAAAGGAGCAGTAAACTTTTTTTATGAAAACACATATTTTATAGAGCATTTCCTGTTGAATAAAATAAGGTCACTCCCACTGCTGTCAGATGTTTTATTCAAAATGTATAGCAGTTCAAATAATCAGGAAGTGAATTTACTGTGTTTACTTCCTGATAGTTCTAACTGACAGGAAGTGACAGCCAGATTCTATCACATTCTATGGAGAATTGTATGTCTCTGACTTTCCTGACTTTTTTCTCCATTAGAATCTAACAGAAAAACTAATTAGAATTTGACCACTAGAGGGCACTGCTAATGTAAAAAAAAACATGGGTTTAAACTGTAATAACTCCCACCCCTTCAGGCCACATCACTGATCCTCTCTGTCTGGTCCGGATGGAGAGTGGCGAGGGATAATCTTCAGTAAGCAAAAGGAAAATCCTGCCCTCCTTTGTCAAGGGGGGGCAGTGTTTTCCTTATACTTACGGAATGAAGCTTGTCCCTCTCTGCATCCATTTTGACCCACGACTGGATTTCAAATGTAAGGGTAGGGAACCAGAAGAAATGGGAGAGATATCCTTTCAGCTTGAATATCTTTCGAACGACAGAACTGTAAGTACTTAAATGGGATGTATCACCAAAAAAAAATGTTGCCAATAGGTTTTGTTAGTAAAGTATTATTAGGGAAGCTGTTTTTTTTTAATTGTAAATCATTCTGCAGATATTTAATTTTTAAGTCAGATAGAGCTGTGCCAAATAAAAAGTGTACTGCATTATGCTGACTGGCACAGTTCTACCTGACTGCCTAATTCTCCTTCCACCTCCCTCCCAGCTGCCCCAGGGAGTGCGTTCACACTTCCCTTCGTTATGCTGTGAATGTCTGCTATCCTTGTAGCAAGCTCCGGTAAGTATTATACTGAGGTTTCAACCTCAGTATAATGCTTACCGGAACTTGGTATAATGATAGGAGACATTCACAGCATAACGAAGGGAAGCATGAATGCACTCCCTGGGGCAGCTGGGTGGGAGGTGGGAGGAGAAGGCAAGCTGTGCTGTGCACATTATGCAGAAGTGCACAGCACAGGAAATTAAATATCTGCAAAAGGATTTACATTAAAAAAACAGCTTCCCTAATAATACTTTACTAACAAAATTTTTTTAGGTGATACATCCCCTTTAAACATACCACTGTGTGTTATTAAAAGCTTAAAGAAAACTCAGAGCAGAACTTTAATATAGACATTACTATTAAGGCCTCATCTAGAATTTGGAGTATTGTTTTTGTCACCAGTCCTTAAACATACATTATTGAATGAGAAAAAGTCCAGACAATTGCAAGAAAACTGATAAAGGGATTGGATGATCCGAGTTATGAAGAGACACTATCCAAACTGGGCTTGTTTACATTAACAGGAGAGATCTAGCCTGGGGGGATAATTATCCCATTGCAGCTGAAAATGTAGCTACACTATTGATACCATAGCTTAAGACTGAACTGGATCTACACAAATTATACCACAGAACTACAATCCAAATGGATCTATATTAGTAGCATAACCAGTTTCACTTGTAATATCTACTGCACCACTAGTGTAGCTTTACTTACATTGTGAGCTCTGTAGTATGAGTAGGTAGCCTCATTTCAATTTTAAAGGGATATTAATACTTTATTATTACTATCCCCCATATTGTAGATATTTGCAAAATAATTTAATAGCCCCCAGGGTCATCTCTCAAACCTTTATGGTTTGAGAGATAACCGAAGGCAAAGTTTCTCCCTCCCTCCCCGTTCCCTGAAGTCAGCGCTGAACTGACTGCAGGGGAAGTCTGTCGTATTACAGGCTTGCGGCTCTGCAGCTGAGTCGAGATCGCGTTAGTGAAAAATAATTATTTCACTGAAACGGTCTTCTACATGTGCTTGGTTTGCAAGTATATGTTGAAGACTGTTTCAGTGAAATAATTATTTTTCACTTATGAGATCACGGCTCTGCTGCAGAGCCGCCTGATGAAAGTCAGACTGGATATCCCTGCAGTCAGCACAATGCTGACTTCAGGGAAGGGGGAGGGAGGGGGGAACTTTGCCTTCGGTTATCTCTCAAACCATAAAGGTTTGAGAGATGAACCTGGGGGCTATTACATTATTTTGCAAATATCTACAATATGGGGGATAGTAATAATAAAGTATTACTATCCCTTTAAGCTACATGTTATCACTTCTATCACTTGTACTTCACAACATTAGTGGCAATTTTAAAATTAACAAAAGGTGTGAGTTGGAACAGTGGGATGGAATGACAGTAGAAATAGGCCACTTGATTGTAGTTGCCCCCAGGCCACAAGTTACCAACCCTCCCCTGTACATTAGAGAAAATATGTCTAATGTGGAATGATTTGTGTTTGCAAATATCTTCAGGGCCAATACAGCGAACTCTCTGAGGAACTACTTACTCAGAGAGCTGAACAAAAAACAAGGGGTTATCCATTAAGACCAAATGAATAATACTTTCAACTAAAACAAAGCCAGGGCAGCACATTTTTAAATTTCTTTGCCATGGGGGGCTCTATTGGCAGATACTATAGATGCTTTCAAAATCATTTTGGATAGGTTTCTAGTTCAGAATAATTTTGAATACTGGTTTTATACAGATAGAATGGTGATCCATAAAAATATTCAATTGCCAGTCAGGAAGGATTTTTACCCACTTATGGCTTCAAAAGGTTTTTTTTGTCTTCCTCTGGATCATCAGAGATGAAATAGCAAAGACTGAACTCGATGGACCGATATCTTTTTTAACCCCTTAAGGACCAGCGGTCCTGGGACGTTTCCGTCCCATTAGGACCGCTTTGATCCATGCCGACATGCCGGTACACGTGACCTGTTGCATGTATCGGCACGCCACTTTGGGGCCTAAAAGAGATCGCTCCAGTCTTGGAGCGGTCAATTTTAGGCCTCATTTATACTTACAGCGCTCCCGGTGGAGCGCTGTAAGTAAAAAGTATGTGACGTACTATGACCGTCATCGGTCCTTAAGTATTTAAGGACCGTGACGGTCATAGTACGTCACATATTCCTTAAGGGGTTAAGCTGCAGATGTCAACTATTTAATTATGTAACACATAAGTAATTGTGACTGTTACAAAAATAATTATGAATAATAAAAGCATGTAAAAAATGTAAATGGACATATACTCCAGGAAACTCTCCCTGCGTCAACTAAAATGTAATAGATAAGTATGCATGTAAGGTTAAAAAGAGTTCTGGTGAGTCATATAATGATGAGGAAAATGATAATGAACTATTGGCCTTATGTATAAAAGGCAAAATAAGCTAGAAAAAAGAAACAGACAACATGAAAATTGTTGCAGTACTGGATACTGAAGAAGTTAATAGCTAGTGCATGGTAAGCCACAAAGATACAATATAATATTGTTTGATTATGTTCATATTGTAATAAAATGTACAATATAACAAAAATATAGTCCTCTAGACCAGTGGTTCTCAACTCCGGTCCTCAGGACCCACTAACAGGAAGGACTTAGGGATTTTTCTGCTAGAACACAGGTGTGGTGATCAGAGGCTCATTCACACTGATTAACTCACCTGTGCTCTAACAAGGAAATCATCACATCCTGGCCTGTTAGTGGGTCCTGAGGAGAAGGGTTGAGAACCACTGCTCTAGACTGTACCTACCTTCCGCTAGACTGTAAGCTTTCACAAGAATACCCTTCTGATCCTTTTGTTTTCTATATTCCTTTTGTACTGTTTAAAGGGAATGTATCACCTTATAAAAAATGTTTACCATAGATTTTGTTAATAAAATAGTATTAGGAAAGCTGTTTTTTTTAATGTAAGTACTTCTAAAGATATTTAATCTTCTGTGCTGGGCACTTCCACATAATGTGCACAGCACAGCTCTTCTTCTCATCCCACCTCCATCCCAGCTGCCCCAGGGAGCACGTTTACGCTAATTCTTCGGCATGGCTTTTCTTGGCTGCTTAATTCTCCTCCCTTCCAGCCGCCCCACAGTCCCTTCGGTGTGCTGTAAATAGCTTCAATCATTAAATCAAGCTCCGGTGATCATTATACTGAGGTTGCAACCTCATTATAATGCTAACCGGAGCTTGATATTACTGTAGAAGCTATTCACAGCACACCGAAGGGACTGTGGGGCAGCTGGAAGGGAGGAGAATTAAGCAGCCAAGAAAAGCCATGCCGAAGAATTAGCACTTGCGATCCGATTGCCTAGCGACTTACAGTAGAGGTGAGGGTTATGTGGGATTGGATGGTCATTTAAGAGAGTTATTGCAACATTTTCTCTCAATAACATATGTGAGTGATAATTATACTGTGGCCATCACAACAATATCGATACTGTTGTGAATTAGCCACTAGAACCGGCTCATTTTAATAGCACTGGTAAAGAAGCTACAAATACAACTTATACAACTTACAACGTTACTCATTAATCAGTATACTTAGTGTCCAGAAGGTGTTTGAGCTAGTGCAGGTTAAGAGACTTCTGCACTGATTCTCACTGTAACTCTATGAGCTTCTTCTCTACTCTTTTTCTAGTATTAATCGGTTCACTTCAATTAACCAGATTATTACTATGTGAATAAAAGACTAAAGTGCTCTACTCAATATAATAAAAAAACACAAATAATATTTCAAACAGCAGCTACAAGATATATTACTTTTCTCACCTGAGAAGTATAAAAAAATACAGTATCCAAAAAACAATATCCTAGCGCTTATTATATATATTGACACAATCAGTGATCTATAAATCAGAAAATGTAACAAACAGATACAAAACCGAAAGTCCAAAGAATTTATTGTATCAAAATAAGGTATCGGAAAATGTACTAATGTAAAAACAACAGTGTTATTCCGTTACCTCTGCACAGCCCGACGCAATACTCCTTAAACTTGTAGCAGAAAGAACACACTAAAAATGTGAGGAGGAAAGGAATATATATATATTCACTTGTTAAAACCCCTTAAGGACCAGCCGAGCACACAATTTGTGGTCACTTAAGGACCACGGAGCATTTTTTTTTGCACAATCCGATTCCAGACTCCCCAAACGGCATGCAGCCGCGCTGGGAGCCCGGAATTCCATGACGGTCCAGAACCGTCAGGGGTCGTTACGGGTATAACAACCCATGACGGTCCAGGACCATTATGGGTCCTTAAGGGTATAACAACCCATGACGGTCCAGGACCGTCATGGGTCCTTAAGGGATTAAGGTGTCTTATGGGGCCCTTACAAAACACCTAAACAATAGACAGTAAGATCATGTACAGATGAATAAATCTAATATGTCATTATTCAATACTCCAGTGTTAAAGTACAATATAACAGCATATAAAAATAAGAAATAAAATATAACTGAAATTTTAATATAAAAATCTGGTTTAATAAAAATGAGAACGAAAAATTAGTTGTATTTTCATTCATGAGTAATTGGCCATCAACAATTGTATTCCGTTTGTGTTACACAGTCTCAGTTTCCTTCAGGAATATGATACCTCCAAGATTTTTTAGGGCTAACAGGATACTTAAATCTGTACACTCATTTGCAATTTACTTCAAATCAAGAAGTTAGTCTCTTTTTCAGGAACTTTCTTGTGCAATTGTAACCACTGACTACAATCAGTTTTTCATTTGGTTCTATATTCTATTATTTGACCAAGACTTTCTTGTAAGTCAGGAATAATGATAATTCTTCCGATTCAATCTCATACAGTTTAATGTTCTCAAAACTGGAATTATCTTAGTGTACTTACCGGTGCCATCTTCGCTTGGGGTTTTAAATCAACATTGATTTCGGTGTGCACACCTTCTTGAAACACTTTGCAAAGACTAATACTCACAGCATTAAAAATCCATATGTTGGGACACAACCAATAACTGCCACCACATTAGGTTGTCCTGCCGCCACAACCTATAGATGGAATATTGCGCAGAATGTTGTACAACACTTGGATTGATATTTAACTGTAATTCCTCAAAATAAACACTCGGATATATAAAATATTGCTGCTGCAAAATCTGGGCGCTTTTCGAAAAGCGCTGTTTCCTCACAGCAGAGAAAGGAAACATCGCTCTTGGAAACTACCAATGGAGACCAAAGTCAAAGGGCAGAATGCAGGGGAAAAAGTAAACAAAAATTAGCATACCAGGAGAATGAATGATTAATAACCAGATGGGGTAGAAATCACAGAGAATTGATGCAGGATGAGTGGTAAAACATATCAGGAGAATGGATGATTAATAAACATATTAGGTAGAAGATACAGGGAATTGATGCAGGATGGGAGATTAAAACATACCAGGATAATAGATTATTAATAATCAGATGGGGTAGAAGACACAGGGGACTGATGCAAGATGGTTGATTAAAACATACCAGGAGAATGGATGATTAATAAAGTTCAATTGCCTGTTTTAGTTTTCATGCGATTGCTTCTTTTCAGTAAAATTACCTATAAGATTTAGGTCCAGCATATGCTGAGATAAATCCATAATTAGGAACTGGTACAGCTTAATTTAGAAGCAAAACTGCATAATGAAAAATGAGTAAGGAGCTACATACAACTACAGAAAAATGGCAAACAGTACAGATATCAAATTTGCAGTTGAAAAGTTGAATAACACAAACTACCACCTTTAGAAGCTGAAATAAGAAATACTTTTATCCAAAGATTACTTGTAGTATGCGTTGGATAAAAACAGGCCTGCTGGCAACTCAGCAGAATGGGGCAGAAATAACAGGCAATCTTAAAGCAATTATACACCTGCTAGTAGAAGATGATCAAGTCATCCATATCAGAAAAGAGAACACAGCTAAATCTATGTGGGCTTCATTATAGAAGCTGCATGAGCATTCAAACTTAAACACTAAACTATATTTGCTGCATAAACTGTATAAGAAGTAGGAAAAAAGGCCAGGAAATGTATGCACACATGATTGCTATGCCAGAAATTGTGGAACAGCTAGGTGGAACTGGGAGAGAGATGAAGAATATAATCACACAGTGGAATTATTTCTATGAAGCTTTTCAGAGTCATATAGTGTCCTTGTTAATTCTCTTTAATGCCCTAGAAACCAGGCCTGAGTTAGAATTTACATTGCGGCGTGTTATGGGTAACTTAATTGAGGAATAGAACAGGAGAAAGGAAATTATGACTGGTGAAGGATATGAATCCGCTGGAAGCTCTCAAGGTCCATGAAGACACAATGCAGATGAAAGATACCAGGGTGTGTTTTTGCTGTAAAAAAACAGGGTGCTTAATCTGGGTAGGTAAATGTCAGGGACAGCAAAAGAAAGTGTTAAAGCAGACATAAAAAGAAAACCAGACACATCATGAAGTAATGCTTGAAGGTTACTATGGGCAACAAGCCAAATGATGTCATTATTTACAGAAATTGACGTGATTGTGAAGGATAATATCTTCTTATGAATGGGAAAAGCATCATAGTGAAGAAAATGGTCATGGGTGTGATATTTAAAGTTGAATACTTATATATACCTATATATATTTTTGGTTTATGCTACATATTCATTTATGATCATAAACACACTTTTATAGTTCATCTCCCTTAGCCAGTATTTATCAAGAAACCAAACACAGCAGTTCACAATTCTTGAACTTTTAACTACACCAGGCAACAATTGCCATTTTAACACAGTATAGCTAACACAATACCAGACTTTTCCCCCCTTTTATCTCACTAACCTGATTCTCGGAGGCATAGCACAGAGGAGTGAGGATAGGCAGGAAATGAAGGAGGGGCAGGGACACACAGGAAGCAAGAAGAGTAAGAAAGACATACTTGTACTGTATTCTTTATTCTTTTTGTCTAAAAGCACCTGACATAACAATACCTGCCCCCTCCTGTCATATGCAAAGTCACCACAATGGGTTCCTGAATTGTAAAATGCTATCAAGGGGCAGACATAGCATTCTAGTGAGTAATGCCTTATATGTGCCACATTTAGAAGGGAGCCTTCTGTTGGTAAAACCTCTGGCCACAATGGACTCACAGTGCAATTACAATTAAATGAAAGCTCAAAGGAACAGGAATAGGAATGGCAGATGATTCCCGGTACAAGCTTAACATCGAGAAAAAGCAATTCAAAACAGTTACTCACATTGGTTTGCAAGCACATGTAGAAGACCGTTTCAGTGAAATAATTATTTGTCACTAATGCGATCGCGGCTCTGCTGCAGAGCCGCCGGATGAAAGTCAGACTGGATATCCCTGCAGTCAGCACAACACTGACTTCAGGGAAGGGGGAGGGAGGGTTAACTTTGCCTTCGGTTATCTCTCAAACCATAAAGGTTTGAGAGATGAACCTGGGGGCTATTAAGTTATTTTACAAATATCTACAATATGAGGGATAGTAATAAGAAAGTATTACTATCCCTTTAACATTTACTATGCATTGTGTGTAATTTCAATATTCTTATTGAATGAGCTAGGCAGGAAATTATTTGCCAAGCTGGAGGTTTAGGGTTATACAGAAATGTTCACCCATCCCTACTCTATATGTCTATATGTCTCCCATTACCACTTTAGATTGTAAACTTTGGAGTAGGGACCCTACTTCCAGTGTTTCACTTTACAAAGCACTTGTAACCCTTTACTGACAAAATCCTTAAATTGTAAAGCCCTGTGTACATTTGTGCTGCTATATAAATAAATACATTAATGTATTCAAAGCTTGAACAAACTGATTGGATCAACCCCAGAACCAAGCACACTGATATGATTCTCCACTAGCTCAGGGACTTGCGAGAGCAATGTATAACTGACATCCAGTAAAAACATCAGAATAGATTACTGCTGAGAGTAGATGCCAAAACAGCAACACTGGGACGTACAGAAGAAGCTGACTGTTGTATAATTACTGTATGCACATGCTGTCCTGTATGGTTGTAGGGGAAACAACAGCATACATTCTGTATAATGGATGAAGCTCCTCTCAGAATCAGTGCAGAGAGTTTCCTTGGAGCAATAATTTTACAGGAGTGTGCAGGGGACAAAGCATAGGTAACATAGAGGAAAATTAGGTTTCACCACTCCACCCTCCCTATCGCCCCTTATTCCCCCTCTGGCTCTTGGGCTGCTACCCACCTAAGCAAGACAACGCCATGCTTAGATTGCTAGTGTGTAGGAACATTATATATATATATATATATATATATTGTACCTACACACTATATATATATATATATATATATATATATAGTACCCACATTTTCCAAGTATATATATATACTGTACCTACACATGTGAAGAACCAGAGCACTCAGTGTACCTAACAAATGATGATTTAAACAAACAGCCATGGAAAGAGTCTCATGTCAGCCCTATTACAGGACCATTTTCAAGACAAATGCACATTAGTTACTTAGTCATTTATTGATAATAGAATGGGAACCCACTGTGTGAACTGGAAGGGATCAGTATTTTTGTTTTCAACTTGTAACAGTTTCAGTCTAATCAACATACTGTCAAACAGTTTTCTTAAATATTACTCACCCCACAGAGAAAGGCATCCTCCAAACTAAAAACTTCTGGCACAATGCAAGAAACATTCGCATCAGATAAAGGCATTTTTGTGCACAGATAGATTTTGTGCATATTCTAATCCAGGAAGCTAAATAACGAACGCTTCTTGAATTGCACAAGAAGTATAAATTCGCAATAGCAGTTCTTGCATTAGGCGCATTCACTATTCCACTCACACAGATTTGTTAATCTTAGCCACTCCCACAAAACATAAATATACACAACCATTCGCTAATCTTGAATTTTCATGAGCAATTCAACAAAATCATGCGCAAACCAATTCCCTAGTGGTTTTCACTAGTGTTGAGCGAGCACCCCGATGCTCGGGTGCTCGGGTGCTCTGACCGAGCACCCACTGAGGCTCGAGTGCTCGGCCGAGCACCCGAGCCCCATTGAAAAGCATGGGGCGACACGAGCATTTCACCAGGCACCCCCTGCTCTGATGAGGGGAGGGTGCCTGGTCAATGCCCCCCTTCATCTCCGCTATGCCCCCTTCATCTCCAAATGCCCCCTTCATCTCCGCAATGTCCCCCTTCATCTCCGCTATGCCCCCTTCATCTCCGCTATGCCCGTCTTCCACAATGTCCCCCTTCATCTCCGCTATGCCCCTCTTCCACAATGTGCCCCTTCATCTCCGCTATGCCCCTCTTCCACAATGTCCCCCTTCATCTCCTCTATGCCATAGAGGAGATGAAGGGGGACATTGTGGAAGAGGGGCATAGCGGAGATGAAGGGGGACATTGTGGAAGAGGGGCATAGAGTATATGCCCCTCTTCCACAATGTCCCCCTTCATCTCCGCAATGCCCCCTTCATCTCCGCAATGCCCCCGTACCTCCAGTCCCTGGTGGTCCAGCGGAGCGTCTTCGGATCTGTGCCTCTTCCGGCACAGATCCCCGCCACCCGAACATGGCGGGAGAGCACATGGCGGTACTCGACGAGTACCGCCATGTGCCGAGCAGAGCGATGCTCGAGCCGATCCGAGCATCGGCCGAGCACGCTCGCTCAACACTAGTTTTCACACGGGAAATAGCGATTTTGCACGTTTCCTGCATCACACCATTAGATCCACTCATAGTGCTGGTCCAGACCAGCACTGAAATAATGTGGAAACACCATGTTTGGTGGATGAGCTCCTTGCTACCGCCCTCTACAAACATCCCCTGTGGACACAAACAGCACAAATCCTATCCACATATCATCTGACCAGAAAAAATGACCTGTTGAAACTCACAACACATTCAGTGTATCATACTTTGAACCTCTTGAAATGTAATACCTAATAGCTGGTACTGTACACAATGCCCTGCTGGAGGGTTGTATATTGGTAAACTGAGCAAATACTTTGGGCTGTAGTGGAGTCATTTTGGAGCAAACCTACACCTTAACGGAGAAACAAAAGTTCCCATTGATTCAACCAACTGAAAGTCAGAGAGATTCCCAGTGCTTTGCAATTGGCTGTGGACCACTCAAGTGGTTAAAATTAGATTTTTTTCTCCTCCCTTCTATTCCATTTAGTTTGCTCCAGAATTACTCTGATTTTGTTTTAATTGAGCTCTTAGACAAAGAATGAACCTCCACCATTTTGTTTTATTTTTTTTACAAAAAATTACTTTGCGAGTCAACACATTTGCAGCCCAACTGGTGTATTAAAGGGACAGTATCACCTAAAAACAACTGGTGATTTTGAAAGACCTTCCCAAATCACCTATATGTTGTATTAGCTTTTTATTGTGAAAGCACATTTTTGAGTTTATATTTATAGATTATGTTAATGAACTCTTTGAGTGCCAGTGGTGTGTGCAACACATTGCTTTGCAATGTGTTGCTCATCTCTGTTACTCACAGGGTTAAGGCACTCTGTGCAGGTACTTCCTGTATTAACCGTACATTCCCTCCACTACTAATTGACCCTTAACCCTCTCAGTGCTAATGGCTGTGGGAGGTAATGCAGGGCTAAGACAGAAAGGACCTGTACTGCATGCTTTAATTAGCTTACAGGGATAGTAATGTTTCACAAAAACAGCAGCTCCAATTAATCTTCATAGTATTTGTGCCATGGAGAATGTTATTTCAATATTGTCAGAGCTGTAGTTCCAGAGTAATTGAATGATAGTTTCCCCTTCCCGCCCCTTTTACCTAGTGTAAGCCGCCTCCCCTCAGATATGGAATCTGGTCACTTGACCGGATAGACCACAGCAAGGGACAATCTTCTTACTGTGAATATAAGGAAAACCCTGCCCCCTTGATAGGTTTTTCAGGTTTTTCCTTATGCTAACTGAAGATTGTCCCTCTCTGCGATCCATCCGGACAGTCTTGCTGCTCTGAGGCGAACAGTGTTACATCAGTAAAAGGGGAGGGGGCAAATACTTTATCATTCATTCAATTACGCTTGAACTACAACTCTGACAGTATTGAAATAACACTCTCCATGGACCAAATACTATGAAGATTAATTGGAACTAGTGATGAGCGAGCATGCTCGGCCGAAGCTCGGTTCGGCTCGAGCATCGCTCTGCTCGGCACATGGCGGTACTCGTACGAGTACCGCATGTGCTCGCCCGCCATGTTCGGGTCTCCTCTCCGCACGTTTCGCGGCTGCTGCGCAGCCAATAAACGTGCGGGGAGGCTCTGACATCAGTGTAATTCCAGCAGCCATGTTGGCTGCTGGCATTACACTGATTGGCTGGCCAGAACCCGTGATCGGGTGCTGTATAGCACCTGACCAGCGAGTTCGGCTCAGTCTTAGCCAGGGAGAGATGAGGATAGGAAGGGAAAGTCAGTGTAGGGAGAAGAAAAGCGAGTTTGTAAAAAAAAAAGACCCAAAAGTCCTTTTTAGGACTACTGTGTGTGGGGGCAGCAGATATATTTTGTTTTGGGGGGCAGAGTTAAAAAAAAAAAACGTCACATATTCCGTTCACTGTGCCTAGCCGCAGATTAGCAGCACATTCTGTTTAGTGTGCAAAGTTTCAGATTAGCAGCACATTCTGTTTAGTGTGCAAAGTTGGAGATTAGCAGCACATTCTTTTTAGTGTGCAAAGTTGCAGATTAGCAGCACATTCTGTTTAGTGTGCAAAGTTGGAGATTAGCAGCACATTCTGTTCAGTGTGCAAAGTTGCAGATTAGCAGCACATTCTTTTTAGTGTGCAAAGTTTAAAAATTAAAAGTCACTTATTCCGTTCACTGATCCTAGCCGCAGATAAGCAGCATATTCTGTTTAGTGTGCAAAGTTGCAGATTATCAGCACATTCAGTTTAGTGTGTAAAGTGTAAAAATTAAAAGTCACTTATTACGTTCACTGATCCTAGCCGCAGATAAGCAGCACATTCTGTTTAGTGTGCAAAGTTGCAGATTATCAGCACATTCAGTTTAGTGTGTAAAGTGTAAAAATTAAAAGTCACTTATTCCGTTCACTGATCCTAGCCGCAGATAAGCAGCATATTCTGTTTAGTGTGCAAAGTTGCAGATTATCAGCACATTCAGTTTAGTGTGTAAAGTGTAAAAATTAAAAGTCACTTATTACGTTCACTGATCCTAGCCGCAGATAAGCAGCACATTCTGTTTAGTGTGCAAAGTTGCAGATTAGCAGAACATTCTGTTTAGTGTGCAAAGTGTAAAAACTAAAAGTCACATATTCCATTCACTGTGCCTAGCCGCAGATAAGCAGCATATTCTGTTTAGTGTGCAAAGTTGCAGATTTGCAGCACATATTCCGTGTACTATGAAGAAGGCGGGTAAAAAGGGACGGGGAAGTGGACGTGATCCTGATAGTTCAGGGCGCGGGTCAGGACGCGTAGAAACTGTGCGTGGTGCCAGAGCACAAGAAAGAAAGACATCCACCATACCTAGCTTCATGTCTCAGTTTACAGGGCGTCGCAGGACATCACTCTCGAGGTCAGACCACTGCGAACAGGTGGTCGGTTGGATTTCAGCTGATACTGCTTCCAGTCGGTTAAGCACCACCCTGTCTTCCACCAAGTCCACTCTCAGTAGCCAAGAGTCTGGTCAACATAATCCTCACCCTGATCATCCTTCCTCCCACCATAGAGGGTCTGGTCAAAGAAGTGATCCCACACTGGGATATAGTGAGGAGCTCGTCTCATCACCAATCCTTAATTTGAACCTCTCTCCAAGCACGCTTGCAGAGGAACATGAAATCTTGTGCCCTGATTCACAACCTCTAGAGGGTACCCAATCACAAGAAGATGACAGAGGGCAACGGCATTTAAGGTCAAAGGAAGTGGATGATGATGATGATGAGACACAGTTGCCATCAAATCAACCACTTTTACTGTCTCAAGACCTTGATGAGGAGGATGATATACAGTTGTCAATGACTGAGTATGTGGTGGGATCAAGACATGAGGAGGATGATCAGAGTGAGGAAGTGGAGGAGGACTTGGTGGACGATGAGGTCACTGACCCCACCTGGGAAGGTGGAGAGCCGAGCGATGACAGCAGTCCTGAGGGTGAGCCATCTGCAGCACCGCAACAGGCTGGAAGAGGCAGTGGTGTGGCTACAGAAAGAAGGCGGACCGCACCAAACCGGCCCGCAAATGTTCCACGGAGCACCCCCTTGCGTAAATCTCCCTTGCCAAGGGGTAGGTGTTCCGCGGTATGGCGTTTTTTTAAGGAAAGTGCGGACGACAAAAGAATTGTAGTTTGCAACCTGTGCCACACCAGAATGAGCCGAGGCATGAACACTAGAAACCTCACCACCACCAGCATGATCCGACACATGGCATCCAAGCACCGTAATAAGTGGGAGGAACGCCCGGATCGCCAATCTGTGTCTGCAGGCCACACCACTGCCTCCTCTTCCCCTGTTTTCGGTGCCGGCCAATCGCCTGTCGAAGGCGCAGGCCCGCATACCTCCCGCCCTGCACCTGTACCATCTGAAGCACCATCAGCGACCACATCCACTTCCCTGTCCCAGCGCAGCGTCCAGATGTCGTTACCCCAGGCATTTGAGCGCAAGCGAAAATACCCAGCCACCCACCCACAGGCCATAGCACTAACCTCACACCTTTCCAAATTACTGTCCATCGAAATGCTGCCATTTAAGCTTGTGGAGACTGAGTCCTTCCGCAGCCTGATGGCAGCAGCTGTCCCTCGGTACGCAGTCCCCAGCCGCCACTACTTTTCCCGGTGTGCCGTCCCCGCCTTACACCACCATGTGTCCCGTAACATCACCCGTGCCCTGACCAACGCAGTTACTGGGAAGGTCCACTTAACGACTGACACATGGACAAGTGCTTGTGGCCAGGGACGCTACATTTCCCTGACGGCACACTGGGTGAATGTCGTGGAGGCTGGGAGCGACTCGGACCCTGGGATGGCACAGGTGCTACCCACGCCGAGGATTGCGGGCCCTACCTCCATCAGGGTTTCCGCCAGCACCTACGTTATTGGCTCCTCCTCCTCCGTTTCCACCTCCGAATTCTCTGCGCGCAGCGCCACTCACCCATCAGCCGGTAGCTGGAAGCAGTGTAGCACTGCAGTGGGGAAGCGTCAACAGGCCGTGCTGAAGCTGATCTGCCTTGGGGACAAACAGCACACGGCCTCAGAGCTGTTGCAGGGGATTAGTCACCAGACCGAGCAATGGCTCTCGCCACTCAACCTGCAACCAGGCATGGTTGTGTGTGATAATGGGCGTAACTTGGTGGTGGCTTTGGAGCTCGGCAAGCTCACACACGTACCATGCCTAGCGCATGTATTTAATTTAGTGGTTCAGCGATTTCTAAAAACCTACCACAATTTGCATGATCTCTTGACCAAGGTGCGCCGCGTGTGTGCACATTTCCGTAAGTCATCAACAGCTTCAGCCGGCCTGTTGAAGCTGCAGCAGCGCTTACAATTGCCAGCTCACCGGCTGCTGTGTGACGTGAGCACGCGCTGGAACTCCACCTTCCACATGTTGGCCCGGCTTTGTGAGCAGCAGAGGGCAGTAGTGGAGTACCAGCTGTTACACGGTCGTCGCCTCTCCGTTCAACTTCCTGTAATCAGAAGTGAGGAGTGGGAATGGATGTCAGACCTCTGTGAGGTTTTACGCAATTTTGAGGAATCGACACAGATGGTGAGCGGCGATAACGCTATTATCAGTGTAACCATCCCACTTCTGTGTCTACTGAAACGCTCGCTGCTCACAATTAAAACCGACGCTTTGCATGTGGAAGAGGTGGAAATGCGGGAGGAAGAGCTTACACAAGGTGATAGCCAGAGCACCCTCACTTCGTCTTCTCAGCGACAATTGGAGGAAGCGGAGGAGGAGGAGGAGGAGGAGGAAGACACGGTTGCCTCCGCTACAGAGGGTAGCAATGGAACTTTAGTTCCATCTCTTCAGCGTGGGTGGGCAGAAGAGGAGGAAGAGGATGAGTAGATTGAGAGTCATCCTCCTGGTGAGGACAGCGAAATCTTGCCTGTTGGTACTCTGGCACACATGGCTGACTTAATGTTAGGCTGCCTTTCCCGTGACCCACGCGTTATACGCATTTTAGACAACACGGATGACTGGGTGTTCACCCTTCTGGACCCCCGCTACAAAGAGAATTTCTCATCTCTCATTCCTCCGGTGGAGAGGACAAGCAAAATGGTGCAATACCAGAAGGTTCTTGTTGAAAAATTGCTCCAAAATTTTCCATCTGACAACGCTGGCGGCAGAGTATGTGCTACCTTGGCCAACCGAGAAGGGGAGAAAAGGGGAGCACACAGCAGTTCCGACAAAGGCAGGGCAACACTCTCCAAGGCGTGGGACACCTTCATGACACCCCGCCAGCACCCTCACCCTGATGCGCAGCCTAGTGTCACAAGGAGGGAAAAGTTTTGGAAGATGGTGAAGGAGTACGTAGCAGACCGTGTCAGCATCCTCAACGATCCCTCTGTGCCTTACAACTACTGGGTGTCCAAGCTGGACACGTGGTATGAACTGGCACTCTACGCCTTGGAGGTGCTGGCCTGCCCTGCCGCCAGCGTTCTGTCTGAACGGGTATTTAGTGCTGCTGGTGGCATCATAACAGATAAGCGTATCCGCCTTTCCACCGAAAATGCTGATAGGTTGACACTTATAAAAATGAACAAGGCCTGGATTTCCCCTGACTTCTCCACTCCACTGGAGGAAAGCCCCGGGTGAACATAAAGTCACTTTATATATGTTATTTACAATGATGGGAATACTCTGTATTCCCATTCACCCCTTCCACCCAAAAAATGGGTATATGGTTGACTCTCTTCCATATACCCTGGGATATATTTTTTATATAGGGCCAGCTCACCAGCGGGCCCTGTGATATAATTTTTATATAGGGCCAGCTCACCAGCGGGCCCTGTTTGACAATTTTTGTATAGGTCAGCTCACCAGCGGGTCTTCTCATATAATGTTTTATTGGGTCAGCTCTCTAGCGGGCCCTCTCATATAATGTTTTATAGCGTCAGCTCACTAGCGGGCCTTCACATATAATGTTTAGGATGGTCAGCTCCGCAGCAGACCCTCACCCATAATGTTTTAGATGGTTGGCTCAGCGCACGTTTCCCTCTTAATCATGGCCCCAGTTCAGAAAAATCGAGGAAATTTTTGGGAGAATTTGCCTCTGTGCACGTTTCCCTCTTAATCATGGCCCCAGTTCAGAAAAATCGAGGAAATTTTTGGGAGAATTTGCCTCTGCGCACGTTTCCCTCTTAATCATGGCCCCAGTTCCGAAAAATCGAGGACATTTTTTGCAGAATTTGCCTCTGCGCACGTTTCCCTCTTAATCATGGCCCCAGTTCCGAAAAATCGCTGAAATTTTTTGCAGAATTTGCAGATGATATACAAGTAAATATACAGCAAATACTGTTTGGTAACAATTTTTTGCCTAAAGTCATTTTTATCTTCCTTTTTGTGTGTTTTACGGTCAGTCTGTAAAAATGGCGTACTCCGGGCGAAACATCGTTCCCAGCAGCGACGTTGGAGTCCAAGATGCATCCAGACATCCTCCCTATGCTGTCCCTGAACCATTTCTGTGGTGTTTCCATCATTTTCTGCCCTTTTCCTATGGACCAGGCACCCTCCCCTCATCAGAGCAGGGGGTGCCTGGTGTAATGCTCGAGTCCTCCCATTGACTTCAATGGGGCTCGGGTGCTCGGCCGAGCACTCGAGCCTCCGGGGGTGCTCGGCCAGAGCACCCGAACACCCGAGCATTGGGGTGCTCGATCATCACTAATTGGAACTGCTTTTATTGTGAAACATTACTATCCATTTAATCTACAAATATCTAATGTCTCAATCCAAATGTTGGCGTTAAAACCAACGTGAAGAAAAAAACTGCCTTCGCGAGTTAACCAAGACCGGGTAACGTGAGATTAAAATCTTCCTTACCCAGAAAGGCTAACGAGCGATGACCAACAAAATACACGTTCACCTTAAACCTGCGTTGCATAGAAAATCTTACCTAAAAACACACAATAAAAATGTTACCTAGCACCACAGCCAATCACAGCACTCCATAGTACAAAGTTCAGTCAGAAAATCCAAAATCAACGTCGACAGTTCTAAACAACATTCTCTGTGCTTCCCTACCCAGCCAGTAGGGGAACACAGAGATGGCTTTCAGCAACATGGACAGCTTTGAATGCCATAGGGATGTGCACTGCTCACCCCTGTGGCATTCAAAGGGTTACAATAAAGAAAACTAGTACACCAAGCACTACACAATGCCCCACTTCGACATCCCCCCCCCTTAGTATATCACATATATTGCATATATGCGACATACTAACCCCATCCACATCCACCTCAGGGACTTCCATGTAGTGGACAAATCTGTCTGATATTCAACACTTAACTCTTTGAGTACCAGAGAGGTAGGAAAGCATTGCTTAGCACATTTCCTACCCCTCTGGTACCCAGAAGGTTAATAGACAAGGTATGGACTACATACCTTGCCTGTATATGTGTGTGTGTGTGTGTTTTAAACATTTTATTATTAAAATACTATTATTAAACATATATTTACTTAGATTCATTCATTTGTAATGCCCTACCTCCTGTGTCCCATTGGTATTAGTACTTTTGCTCCACTGTGACATACTAAGGGGGGGGATGTCAAAGGGGGGCATTGTGTAGTGCTTGGTGTACTAGTTTTTTTTATTGTAACCATTTGAATGTCACAGGGGTAAGCAGTGCACATCCCTATGACATTCAAAGCTGTTCATGGTGCTGAAAGCCATTTCTCTGTTCCCATACTGGCTGGGTAGGGAAGTGCAGACTCATGTTATCTCTAACTCTCTGTTTTATTTTCCCCAACAGTGGTTTTCTACTCTTACTTGTGTGATGTTCTCCAAAAAAAATAGGCGTTAGATTTCTGGAGTGAAATGTTGCAATATAACTCGCGTTAGCTTTAACTCCAATATTTGAATGGCTCTTGGCTTCGCTTGTACATTATCCTCTATGGGTGAGATCTTGCTGTTGTGGCAACGGGCGACGTGTTATTTCTTACTAGTGGGAACATTTGCATTGCTTACTGGCGGTACAAAACCACCGTCGCCAGTTTTTTCTGCCGACGCCAACATTTGGATCAAATCCTCAAACACTATTTTTCTACATAAAAATTGGGTAATACAACATACAGTTGATTTTGAAAGCTCATTCATAGTCACTTAAGTGGTTTTTCAGTGATCGTGTGCCATTAAGGATGGGAAAATAACTTTCCTAAAAACAAAGTTTCAGAGGACAGTATGAAACAAATGATTGGCAATTTAAAATGATTATAATGTTTTATACAGAGAACAGGATTAAGTTGGAGAATGGGGTTTAAGTCTCACTGTAGTTAAAATATTGTCTACTTTAGTATTTCTCATATACTGTACTAGCAGACAGTGCTGGGATCTGTGTATACTCTACACACCTCTTATCTAGAGTAACCTTCAACAGACTCCTTTGATCCTATTTTATCCATTGTCACATTTATTTTCTTTTTTGTATTTCTTAGACATTGTTAAGAAACTATGAATTTGTAGTTCTTAATTTGTTTTGAAAATTGGCTTACCTATTTACATGTCTTTTATACAGCAGTCAGGTATATCTGTCTATTGACAAGTGCACTAGTTGCATGTTTTCTGTATATAATGATCTGTATTAAAGGGATAGTAATGTTTCATAATAAAAGCAGCTCTAATTAATCATCATAGTATTTGGAGCTTGGAGAGTGTTATTTCAATTCTGTCAGAGTTGTAGTTCAAGAGTAATTCAATATCAAAGTATCCCCTTCCCACCCCTTTTACTGATGTAACACTGCTCAGCCAGAGCAGGTGGGAGGTGCCCAGGTAGATTGCAGAGAGGGACAATCTTCAATTAAGATAATGGAAAAACCTGAAAAACTTGTCAAGGGGGGCAGGGGTTTCATTATTCTCATAGGAAGAAGATTGTCCCCTGCTGTTATCTGTCAGGTCTTACAACCAGATTCCACATCTGAGAAGAGATGGCTTACACTAGGTAAAAGGGGCGGGAGGGGGATACTTTATCATTCAATTACTCTTGAACCACAACTCTGACATTATTGATATAACACTCTCTATGGCCCAAACACTATGAAGATTAATTGGAGCTGCTGTTTTTTTTTAAACATTACTATCCCTTTAAAGTCTCCCAGTAGAGTAGGGATGGGTGAAATGTTTTGTCCCAAAAAGAGAAAACTGCAAAAAACACACATTTCCCCTTTCATGGGAATTCCTGAGAAAAAATGTTCTGCCTCAACTCCCCACTACACTGATAGCCATAGTCCCATACATAAAAGAGGAAACCAAAAAACGGAAAGCGCTCCTTTGTATAGAAAATATAGATATTTAATATAATATTTAAAACAATGTAAACAACCAAATGATAACCAAAAATGTCCAAAATATCCAAAAAAATAAAAAAGGACCATCAGTTAATTTAAGTGCTACAATTCATTTATGGTCTTTTTTTTTTCTTTACATTTATCACTGGTAGATCTAAAAACAGTGTCCAACCCCCAGCCCTAAACTACAGCTGCTATCATCCAGGCAGCCATCAGCTGAGTTGGAACAATGGGTGTTGTAGTCTAGAAACAGCTGGAGATTTTTCTCATTGCCCATCATCCCATCTAGGGGTGGGCAGAAAGTGTGAAAACTTTACTGCATGACTTTTTGCGAAAACTTGCAAATTTTTTGCTTTTTTCGCGAAAGATTTTTCCTTTCGCCTATGCAAAAATATCCTCCTTTTAGCCTATTTTAACACATTTTTTGCCTATATTTCCTATAGGTACTACATTTCCCACTGTAATATTACTTCTTATAAGGGCTGTAGTTTAGAAATAAGTGTCCAAAAGTAAAAGTTGTGAGTCCTACAACAACATTTGCCTTGAAAAATGTGTTAGCATTCAGAGTGCATTTGTCCTTTGCCCACAACACTAACTTCCTTCTAAAGTGACACTGGCACATATTCATGATGATGTCAAGAGATTAAAATTAAAAATACATCCTACAGTGTGGCAGATATGTATTGTAGTGCTGGGGGGCTGGCTGGTATGGTGTGAATTCTGTATGTATATAGTTTTTACTATTGTCATGTTTACGTCAAATCTCTATACTCCTTCTCAGATTATTGAGGCACATTACTTGTCGCTCATAGCAGTGGTCCCAAGTGGAGTAAATGGTGGAAACCCTTCTTCACATCTCTCCTCCACCTCCTCATCTGTGCTGCTGTTAATATATTTGTCTTTTTCGTGTGGTTTCTGCTACCTGCTATTCAGATGGCATGAGATGTTGGTTCATTTATAAGACCCAACATTGCTTCTTGATAGCCGTGTCCTGCGGTCATTGACAATATAACCAGCCGCACTGAAAACCCTCCCAAACTCAATGCTTGCTGGAGGACAACTGAGGGTTTTCACTGCAGTACGTGTCAATGCTGGCCACACACACTGCTTTGTTTGCGAGTAGTCCATGGGCTCATTGTTTCTGCCTAAAACGTAGCTATCCTGCAAGTATGCAGAAACCATCTCACATGCAGTGGGACCATTCTAGGAGCTACACGGTGTTTCTGTGTGTCAGTTACCAACCCATACTCAGGGAGCAAGTCCCTGATATCATCACCACCACCACCAATCATGGGTTTTTGTCACCCCTGCTGAGACCCATGAATTGCCCTGTGTTCTGAATGGGATATTCTGGTCGATGATGTAGCTGCTTCTGCTGGTTGAAATGCTTTGCTGCCTTCCTTTTCACTATACTGTCTAGATGTTTGTTGTGCCCTCACTTTCTCCCTCTCATCCTCAACAATGGAACCCTCCACTCGATCAATAAGCATGTCTCGATATTTCTTGACAGAATCTGATTCCTCAGAGAGTTGCTGCTGATCGTCATGACCCCTTGTTGTGACAAACTGCTGATGGCCCTTTTGCAGAAATTCAGAAATTTTGTGTTTGAAGCGAAGTTCCAGCAAAGTGGCAAGAATGTATTTCTTATTGCTTTTAATGGACACTATGCGAGGATCTTGTTCAAAGCACTCTAACATGTCCTTTACCAGCTGGTGCATGTCTTTGTTGTCATTATGGTAAGAATCCTCAGCCATGCCCCTCATTTTTTTCTGTAATAAAAATATCAGTGGTAGAATTTCACTAATTCCTGCCCCAATGCTACTCACCAGCATGGTTGCCTCCTCAGAGGGTTTCAGTATCTCACATACATTGCACATTAGTTGCCACTGGCCAGTTGACAAAGAGGCTCCCTCCAAAGCCTTCCATTTTTGCATTGTGTACTCGCTAATGGCCTTATTCTGCTCGTACAAATGTTCTAGCATGTACATTGTGGAATTCCACCTGGTAGGGACCTCCATTTTCAACTGGTGATTGGGTCAGGTTGTTACTCTCTTGTATAGAATATAGAGAGTTGCGTGCACTGTAGAAGCAACTAAAATGAGCACAGATTTTGTGGGCAATAGTAAGCATCTCTTTGAGGGTTTCAGATTCTGCCAGGACTTTGGTCTCAACTAAATTTAGCACATGGGCAAAGAAGGGCACATGCACTATACCACCTATTCTTAAAGCAGTGATTATGTAGGAGCTGTTATCAGCAGACACAAAACCAGCTTTTAAGGAGCTGGGTACAAGTCATTCCTCTATCACTTGTCTATCTTACTTAGAACATCTACAGATTTCTGGGACTGTCTCTCAAAACTCTGTATGAACAAGGTGGCGTGATGATGATATGGGCTATTCTGCTGCTGCAGCCGTCTTTTAATCACACTGCCAGAACCACATGCGCAATTACTGGCTTTCACCTGATGCTGTAACCTAGTGTTGTCCACTGTTGGTGCTGGGAGGGAAACCCAGTGAGCAGCCACAGTCATGTAGTCTGCGCTCTGCCCACTTGTCTACATAGCTGTTGTCTGGTGGATTTTCTTGTCATACTTTTCAGCCCTTTGCGCACCACACTAACCACCTGCTTGTACAATTCAGGCACAGCCGTCCTGGAAAAACAACTGCGGCTTGGGATATTTCAGCATGGAGCTACACATGACATCAGTTCACTGAAACCTCAGATTTCTACAAAAGAATATGGCAGCATGTCTGTTTTTTTTCACTCCTTCTCAGGAACTCAGTCTGTGTGGGTTGGCAGGACATGGCAGCAGAAGCCTGAAACTTTAATACTTTAACAACATGACCAGAAGAAGTGGTGACGGTAGACGGAGCATGTGTGGGCAGTCTATGACTCTTGCCATCTCCTACAGCAAAGCCAGAGTCATCATGCTCCTCTGCAGCAGGAGCCATAGGTGTTATTTAGAGTGAGCTACCTGTTGGCAAAGGCAGTAGCACACTCTCTGACACATAAATAACTTCTCTACTTCTTTATTCTGCCCTAGATCCCTGCTGCTGCTAGTTGTAGTATCTTTTGGCCTGCTGATAGTGTATCCCCCAGTCAGACCTGTCATTGTGCTTCAGGTGGGATCTCATAGAGGAAGTGAGCCTGCTTTCCCCTTGCTCACATGATCACATGCCTTTTGCACAGACAACAGATAGCAATATACTCAGCTAGAGGATCCTGATGAAGTACCTCCATACTATGGGCTTCATGGACTGAAGGGTTCCTGAGGCGCTGCTGCTACTACTACTGGGACTAAATGTTGATGCAATTCTACAGCCACTACTACTAGATTTCAAAGGTGAGCACTTACAGCAGCAGCAGAGGCACTCGCCATATCTAAGATTGTTGATGTTAATAACCTGTGTTGCTGTTGTTGTTGCTGCTGCTGGGTACTCAAAACAGGTGTGTGTGGCTGACTGGGACTTGGACTTTGAAGAGGTGATGATGATGCTGATGATGAATGATAGGGAGACTGTGTGCTTTTTTACATTTGTGCTTGTCCAGGATCAAACTTTCTAATGGCTTTCTCAAACAGTTTATAGACAAGCACAGTGCTCCTTTTCAGTGGTGGAAGATTTAGGCTTTGCCTTTCTGCTAACTTTATTGCCATGTCATCTTCACTCTCAATTTCATCTGTATCTGAACAAGAGAAGGATGCTGGAGGGATATATTCTAGATCTGCATCATCATCATCAGTCATCATTAGGTCATCCTCAGCAGCATCAGCATCATCTGACAGTTCTTTCTTACTATCCTTATATTCCTCTAAGCTTTTGGAGGTTTCACACAATTTCTTTTTACTTTTACTGTAACAAAGTTCTCTACTACTTTGAGGACAGGTGTTTTGGTGCTTGTTTGTCTCACTATCTGATGCAGCAGGCGGTTCAACTGCTAAACCTTCCTCTATAATGCTATCGCCAGCATAGTGATTGTGACTTGTTGTCTTCAGTGTTCTTCTTATACAGTTCTTTATTTCTACTGGCACTGGTGGTGCTGGAAGTTTTGCTGGGACCTTGACAAACTGCATCCTTCCTTGTAGGAGAGGGATCATCATCATTGATTGCACATGCTGCAGCAACCATTGCTACAGTCAGTTTTTGAACTGCTACTTTACTCTCACATCCCTGCAATGCCCCACCCTTCCCCCTCCCCCTGCCCCTTGTGCATTTGCTGGACACTACTTAACTCTACACAACACACCTGATGGAGTATGATCTCTTGCCGAAGTCCAGTCAGCTGTCTGTCACTGTCACCTAATATATTTAGTTCTTTGTTATTCTTTATTCTTTTTTATTAATTTTTTTTTTTTTATATTATATTTTTTTTTAAGTTGTCCACCCTGTCTTATCACTGTCACAATCTGTCCAAAAAAATGATAACTGAAAAGCAAAATCAACAACTTCTTTCCCCAGACTTCCCCACCCAGCGCATAGACAGTCAGTCAATCTGAATTCTGGGGTATTATTTGGGGTCAACCTCCTTCCTCCCTTCTACTTCCCAGAGTGCTCCACTGAATATCCTAATACAGGGAACAAATACCCTCCTAAAATATTCCCTAAACTACACTTCAATTCCCCTATCTTCTCTAGCTCAAAAAAGGTGCTGCTCTCTCCTCTCACAAACACAGAATGGCTGCTGTGAGAGCCTGACACCCTTTTATATCGCTGTAGAAAACTTTCATGTGCTAGAGAAAAATCTTTATGCCCATTGATTTCAGTGCACAATGAGCTAGGCGAAAAAAGCTGAAAAATGTGGAAATCTGCACTTTTCGCAGGAATTTTTTTGTACAGAGGTAGAGTAGAACCACACATACTGATTAACTAGCCATGTGCCACTACACTGATAGCAAGAGAACAGCACACACTAACCCCCCAGACTTGTCTGCTGCAGTGGTAGCCAGAGACCCCCAAGTGCTCACTTTGCAGGAGTTTCAGCTTTTTTCCACTGTACTAGTATGTAATAGAACCTCAGACACTGAGGGCTCGATACTATTACCCTCACCAAAACCAGCATTACATTAAAAACAAGCAACGTATTTTGCAAACGTGTTTTACCAGTATTCTATTACAGAACCACGGTAAAACAGAACCAGCCTAGACATCACATTTCAACGTATTAACAAAAATGGTGCTGTCTGCTTCTATTCAACTACCGCCTAAAAAAACAAGCTAAATGTCAAAGTCCAAGGAAATAGGCTTAGTTTCGATAACAGAAAGATCAAGTTTAGACTTAGATGTGTTCCCCACATTATCGAAATCTGACATGGAGTTCCTCCCTTCGACATATTAACCCCCCTTTTAAATTCGAATAACAGTGCTCCCATGATCTTCTTTCTCCATTTTAATTCAACAAATATTTCCCCCTTCGACATATTAACCCCCCCCTTTGAAATTCAACTTATAGTACTCCCATTACCTTCTTTCTCCATTTTAATTTAAAAAATATTACTTCCATTCAACATTGTTTTATCCAATTTAATGTGACATGCCCTCATTGTATATGTATTGCATAATTAACCCTATGAGTACCAGAGAGGTAGCAATGCATTGCAATGTGTTTGCTACCCCTCTGGTACTCAGAGGGATAATAGACAAGGTATGCAGCTGGATACCTTGCCTGTATGTGTATAGTTTTATGTTTGGTTACATTGTATTAAAATAAATATAATTCAGACCTCAAAGGGGGCATCAGGACCCCTCAACACCCCCCTAGCATTGATCACCTATCCAGTAGGATAGGTGATCAATGTGGGAGACGATTGCCGGCATTTTCAATACAGCCCATATAACATGTGTAACAACAATGGTTTTGAAACCATAGATGTGGCTTCTATGCCTCAGCTCGGAGGTGCCGGATTACCGACAGAAAATGTAACCACAAAACACACAGTAATACTTACAGTAGGTAATAGAATGCTACTTGATTGTTGTTTTTAGTTGTTGCTTATGGGCTTTTTTTTTTAACTGATGGTGCCGCAGATTTTGTGTTCACATCTCAGGTAATAGGATACTCAAACCCGACTTGAAAAAAACACAATGCCTGTTTTTTTAATGGTGGTAATAGTATTGAGGACTCAGTCTGCATACCTGCAGGGATTCATTCTAAGAGGCGGAAAACTTCTTGCTGGAAATTTATTAGGGGTATATTTTTAAATGAAAGTATTTTACCAGTACGGATATATTGATATTTTCTCAAGCTTTCAAGTATGTCCTGGGTATTTATTTTATCTATCTCAAAAGGAGCAAATTGTATGGATTTTCAATGTTCAGGAAAGTTCATGTAAAACATGGGAAATCATGTTTTTTGACCATTTGCCCTTCTCTGTTCAATAGATGTGAATGGCTTATAGCAACAACAAGGATAGTTCAAAGAAATCTTGTTAAACTAGCACTCATGTCTACTGTTCACCAATTTTTTTTTATTATTAAAGCATAACTTTCATTGTTTTGAAAAGTACAATTGGCTTAAAAATAAAGCTGATTGTGTATGTGTGTGTGAGACTTATTCATAGGGTGGGGTTCAGGAACAGAGAAAACAATTCAGTTTATCTTTAGGGAATTATTTTAATCAAAAATGAATATTTTCCTATTCCTAAAACAATACTAAGTTACAGCAAAAGTAATCTGATTCATGTACAGTAAATTGTGATATCTATGACAGGCAAACAGGAGAAATAATTTTTTACAAATTAGAAGACATTGTTTACCATCTGAGACACTCAAACAAAGAGAATATGGATTATGTGTAATATTACAACTCAGAGGCTACATTAAGATCTGTCTTAAGAAACCCTGCAATCACATTGTTTATATGGAAATAACTATTTTTCTGGTTACCAAAAAGAAGATGCAGGACCCAGAGGGGGTTTATGCAATAAAGAGATATAAAGAGGTGATAAAGTGGAGGTATCTTCTGCAGTGATATCACTTCTCCAGTTCCTATATTATTCCATAGAGCATATGCACTAAGTCTCCAAAGTTGCATTAAATATTTATAACCTTAAAATAGTTGTGACATAGTGTGCCAGGCACACCAAGGAAACAACTGAGGTGGACAATGTACAACATGTAGATGTTTAAGAATAATATGGTCACTACTGTAAATAATGCCAGATATCATTTGTTCATTTTGTATGTGACTCATAATATGTTTTTTGCCCCTGGCTATTTATCCCTTTGTTGAATCCACAGAGTTACATTACAATGAGGCTCACAGAAGCGCCTGCTCAGTTATTGAGTGTACCTTTGGACTTCTGAAGTCATGTTTTAGGTGCTTGGATAAATCAGGAGGTATGCTCTTCAAGGTATTGAATATCATCACTACTTGCTGTATATTACATAATATCACAAAACCCCATGGTATATTATCATGGCATTTTGTGATATTATGTAATATACAGCATAGTGATGATATCTGATACCTTGAAGAACATACCTCCTTCAGCCTGTAGTTGATGATCTAGCACCTAAAGAGCAGGGTGTAAATACAGAGATGGGTAGGATGGTTAGTGCACAATTAATCGCCTCTCATTTTCAAAGAAAGTAGTTGTAAGAAATCAAAACCTTAAAAAATAGTGTGTATATTAATGCCAGTTAAACAATGTTACTGAAACACTGTGTAAAAATGTTGCATCCCTTAAATGTTATTTATGTAAAAAAATGTTTACTTCTAGGTGTTTGATTTACACGATTCATCTAATGCTTGTAAGAGACCTGTCACATACATTACACCTCCCAGCATGGAATACCTCTTGTTTCCAACAGAATGCTAATAGAATAAACAGAATTTTCAGAATGAATATTTAATAAAGCAACCTTCCACAACCTAAAATATATATTTTTTATTAGGATATACCCTTCACATTGTGATTAAAGGTCAAAAGCCTTTTTATATCAGTTGAGTTCTCTGTGCTCCAGAATGCATAGTGATGGTTATCTAGATCAAACTATACATGTGATCAGCAATACATTTGATAGCACTCTTAAACATGTTACAGTTACATTCCAAAGCTGACTAGCAAGGTTCTCCACCTGTCTTCTTCTCTTTTTATTTTATAATATATGTAATCACAAACTGAATGAAAATGAAAAATGTTTATTAATGTTAACACAAGTAAAGTATTTGTACCATCTTCTGTAGTGTAAACTGTGAGGTTGATGGTTCATTATTATCTCCATAAGAAGTAACAGAATCAAGTTTCTTTAGAGGTTAAATGATCTTTGCTATTGAGAATTAAGAAATTCTTTTGTTCGTGCTGACCATCATGTCTTTTATGTCTAGCAATATTTGCATTATCTCCACATATCTTTTTGAAGAGAGACAATTTTGGCTTTTCATGGTCAAGGAATTCTGCTTATCTGATTCTCCTAGAAAATAATACATTATTTTAACATTATGGTACTGTAGAAGGCTAATACATAATTGCTTTAAAATGAGGTAACTAAAGTGGCTAAGAGGGTGCTGCTTAGAGTCCCTTGACTTTGAAGAAAAAAAAAAGCCACAAGGATAGAAATGTGAAGTTCATTATACTAATAGCTAGTAACATCTCTCAGAATCTGAGACGCCCCCAGATGCTCGCATTACTTATTTTTTTTAAATGATCTTCATGGGGTCATAGTACAACATCTTTACTTTTAAATTTTTTTGCTGCAGGTTAAAAAAATGGTTATTTATAAGACAGTTGTTTAGCTATTTGTCTTTTAATTATTTATATAGTTTTTACCTTTTTCTTCAGGTTGTTTTTCTTCTGGCTGTATATCTGACCCAGATTTTTGTATTTCTGCCCCAGATGTTTGTATCTCTGTCCCCGATGTTTGTATCTGCAACAAATGTTTATGTTTCTAAAAGGGAATTTTTTTCTTTAGAATCAATTCCATATGAGGTGTTCTAATCTGTTATAAAATGGAGAAAATAGTAAATATTTGCATAAATGACAACTATTTTGTAATCATTACTATTTATAAAATGAGTATGGCCTGTATTTACTTTCGCAAACATTTCCTTGGTGGACAACTATTCTCTATGGAGGAACATATGTAAAAAGTATGACGTAAACATAATTACCACTTTCCATTCCTTCTTCTTCTTCTTTGGTTGAAGAAATGGTGCTTGACCGATGTCTTTTAATATCCATGAAAATACAAACAATAGTCTTTACACTTTGGATGTGTTGCTTTAGTCTTTTTATTAACATCATTGCTATAACCAGCATTTCATTATTCAATAAAAAAATGTTTAGGACTTCTTATCTATGGAAGCATTTGACAACTATATTTTTGAATTAATTTGAATTATATTTTAAAACGATTAAAAAATTGTTGCACACATTTTCTCTTGGTGCTTTTTCTGTTATCATTAATTTACATGTCGTTGATTTTTATTAGTATATATTACATGTTGAAATTGCACTACTGCATTTGTCATAGTTATTAATGCTTTTATTGGTTTTCCGCATAATTTTACGTTTATCTTTTGTATAATAAGTGATATAAGATTTTACAGTACAATAATACAATGTTCAATTTCTTGGTTCACTTTCTAAAAGTCGCCCCCACCATGTTCGGAGTAATTTAAAAGTTGCATGCGAAATGTCGCCTGCTTCAATATCTTGTGCTTAGAATGTTTCATTTATATTGACCACGTCTCATAATTTTGCTTCTCAAATGAGAGTTGTTTATCTTGAGCATGTCAATGTCATGCATCATATACCTCTGGCACTACTGAGAGTAAAATATATAGTAAAATATATAGTAAAAAAAAAAAAAAAAAAAAAAAAAAAAAATATATATATATATATATATATATATATATATATATACAAATCATCATAGTAGAAAAGCACTCACAGCTGGCTTCATAGGCAGAAAATATTTGTAGTTTATTTAGACCAATGTTTCGGCCAACCTCTGTGGCCTTTGTCAAGGTTACACAACAATGAAACAGACATCCCTTAAATACCCAAGTTAAAACTGGCGCCAAGATTAGCGTCAGGTGGAATCACCGTGAGGACCAAAAACCATATACCAAAATATGAGAATAAAACACATAAATTGTACAATAAATATACATACAGATCGCAGAAAATTACCTCCAACGATCCTAACGCATAATATATGTACAAGATAAATCTAGAGTAACCTGTGACCCAAAAGGGTCAAAGGTTGTAACCCCCGCTAGGACACATCAAATCTATAGACCAATACTCATTATGTATCTATAAACACGTGAAACAAGAGACATAGCTAAATAGAGACATATTGAACAATAAAAGAGTGCTACATTATAACCAAAATGTTGCAAGAATAAAGACTTCGCTACATAAAATTGTCCACGTACTCCGTTAGGCATCGGGTACAGTGAACAATAATATATATGATCTAGAGATCAGTGGTGAATAATAATGTGCATTGGCAAATACATGTGTTAGACTAGGGTGCCATAATAAATGCACCACAGTCCACACAAATAATCCAACAATGTAACTCCCTCACGTTAGCGCGCTATATACTAGGATGACAGAGAGCGTTAAAGGATCACTCATAACAAGTTATTAGCTGAAAGCTGATCATTATCTTAAAGTGATATATATAGATGAAAATGAGTAAAAAATTATTTTTATAAGTACCTCATCAGATTTTTCATGAGTCAGCCAACCAACACTCACTACGATACGTGTGTGTCATAACTGTCACATGACCCATGATAATTCAAAACTACCAAAATAGTGTATAGCATTGGGCATGCAAGTCTGCAAAAAACTCAACAGGTGCAAAGAACAAAAGGATAAATATTATCCTTAGAATAATACGTTATTCATCAAGAGTTTTTGACCAGACCTGCATTGGCAAAAAAAGAACCGAGAAGCTACATATGCCAAATTGTATGTTACTCATTTAAAACATTCATATTTAAGTACTTTCGCTTCATTGATGATGTTTTGATACTTTGGAAGGGTAGCTCTGAAGAATTCCAAGATTTCTTCAAACACATTAACTCTCTCCCATCACCTATTCGCTTTACACATACCATCAGTGAAAAGTCGATTGAATTTTTGGATGTTTCTTTATGGATTGCGGATCAACGCATTTGCTCGACAAATTTTAAGAAACCTACTGATAGGAACACTCTTCTGCATAGGAACAGCTTTCATCCACAACACACTATGAGATCTTTACCTTACTCCCAGATGATCAGAATAATTAGGAATAATACAGACCGAAACAAGGCACTACAACAACTTGATGATCTAGTACTAAGATTACAAGATCGTGGATATAGCATCGCAGAATTACAAAGGCAAAGACAAAGAGCGTTAAAGCTCACACAAAAGGATTTACTAAATAAAAGAAAGATACAACAACCACTGGAAAGAATGGTGTTTCCTATAACATACACCACTGCTACAACTAGGATAACCACAGCGGTCAAACAATATTGGAACATTTTATCCACAGACGCCACATTACCAAGGATTTGCAAAAATCCACCTCTTACTTGTTTTAAAAAATGTCCAAATTTGAGAGACTTATTGGTGAAAACTGATCCTACTCATTGCTACATAAAAGATACAAAATCATGGCTCTTACAACCTAAATTAGGGTGTTATAGATGTCCAGACTGTCTCACATGCCGGAGTTTGATTACTGGAGCACATTTTAATAATCCAACTGATGGAAGAATCATTAACATAAAATACAGACTTACATGCTCTTCCACTTACATCATTTATTACATCAGATGCCCGTGCAATAAATTATACATAGGACTAACTACTACAATGCTAAAAGAGAGAATGGCAAACCACAGGGCTACAATATTGAAAGCCCTTGCTGAACAGAAGAGCGATAAACCGGTAGCCAGACATTGGTTGGACTACAAACATCCACCTTCAAGTCTTAAATGCATGGCATTTGATCATGTGCCTCCTCTACCGAGAGGTGGTGACCGGATAAAACTCCTTCATCAAAAGGAATTCAGATGGATTCGCAGATTACAAACACAAGCTCCCAAAGGACTCAATGAAATGTTATCTTACGCTTGCTTTTTCTGAATATTCATCCTTTGGAGACATGGAAGATGAGCACACATGCCACTGCAACCAGTCTAGATGACATAAGACATATTCAGCTTTCTAAGACATATACAGCAATTTTTCCTATGTATAAATAGGAGGAGATATCTTTGCCCATGCTGACAGCGGACATTGGAAGTGGAATATATTCCTCTGGAGCTAGTCTCAAGGTGGCAATAGTTCTCATTGCTGGTCTACTAGCTGGCACCCAATGTTAACCTGGGGATCGATTTGAACCTGGAGGGTGCTCCCCTTAGAGTTCATCCATATCGGGTCACACCCGGGTAGGGTATCATTTGGTTTAAACTAGACATAATAGGAAGCAGTTTTAGGTATGTTTGTGCTCATCAGTATCATCCTCACTTAGACTTGATATAACTACTACCGATTGAGAAATCGTATGGAGATCTCTTCTGCCCTTTAACCATTTGAGCCATATAAATATTAGCATATCTTGAAAAATTATGCTCCGGATTATGACAATTCTCTATGTGAACTAATGAGTAAGATCACTATAACTTGGGGTATCTTTCAACCTTAGAAGACACTATGGAATGCTCTATTTTTCCTCCATATATATAAGTGATCATATACATGGTTGACTGCTTTATTTCCATCATCTTGACTAAATTAATGAAGGAGACATATCCCGTATTAAAAACTTATTTTTGCCCTAATGTGATTTTGGATTTACAGCATACAGTGGTTATAATTCATGAACATTGACTATGTTTTGTTTTGTATCATATGGCATCACAGTAGATGTGTTATAGGCAATGTGTGCATTTTCATTTATATGAGATCATTGCTTAACCCTTGATCAGCGCAATTGAACATACAATGTTTTCCTTTTTAATGTATTATGGTATTTTGTGATTGCATCTTTTTACATCTGCTGAACACCTTGACATGGGACAGCCGATTCCTGTACACTGAGCGGTGTGTCCTGGATAGCGGCTTAGTGGCTTGTCTGATTATACTTTGTTACTATATTCTTTGTTACCATATATGTGTGGTGAATGCAACTATTCATTATTGTTACTCAATTTATTGGCAGGTCTTGTTATATGTAAGTTTCACAACATTTAGGATCGCAAGAGACAGATGTATTGCGACTTGGATTTGTTCGCATTTTCTGATATGTCCTACCTTCATGACAATGAGTAACATACAATTTGGCATATGTAGCTTCTCGGTTCTTTTTTTGCCAATGCAGGTCTGGTCAAAAACTCTTGATGAATAACGTATTATTCTAAGGATAATATTTATCCTTTTGTTCTTTGCACCTGTTGAGTTTTTTGCAGACTTGCATGCCCAATGCTATACACTATTTTGGTAGTTTTGAATTATCATGGGTCATGTGACAGTTATGACACACACGTATCGTAGTGAGTGTGGGTTGGCTGACTCATGAAAAATCTGATGAGGTACTTATAAAAATAATTTTTTACTCATTTTCATCTATATATATCACTTTAAGATAATGATCAGCTTTCAGCTAATAACTTGTTATGAGTGATCCTTTAACGCTCTCTGTCATCCTAGTATATAGCGCGCTAACGTGAGGGAGTTACATTGTTGGATTATTTGTGTGGACTGTGGTGCATTTATTATGGCACCCTAGTCTAACACATGTATTTGCCAATGCACATTATTATTCACCACTGATCTCTAGATCATATATATTATTGTTCACTGTACCTGATGCCTAACGGAGTACGTGGACAATTTTATGTAGCGAAGTCTTTATTCTTGCAACATTTTGGTTATAATGTAGCACTCTTTTATTGTTCAATATGTCTCTATTTAGTTATGTCTCTTGTTTCACGCGTTTATAGATACATAATGAGTATTGGTCTATAGATTTGATGTGTCCTAGCGGGGGTTACAACCTTTGACCCTTTTGGGTCACAGGTTACTCTAGATTTATCTTGTACATATATTATGCGTTAGGATCGTTGGAGGTAATTTTCTGCGATCTGTATGTATATTTATTGTACAATTTATGTGTTTTATTCTCACATTTTGGTATATGGTTTTTGGTCCTCACGGTGATTCCACCTGACGCTAATCTTGGCGCCAGTTTTAACTTGGGTATTTAAGGGATGTCTGTTTCATTGTTGTGTAACCTTGACAAAGGCCACAGAGGTTGGCCGAAACGTTGGTATAAATAAACTACAAATATTTTCTGCCTATGAAGCCAGCTGTGAATGCTTTTCTACTATGATGATTTGTATATGAAAATTTTCCTTGGATCAGCACCCAGACGCAACTAAGGATTTATAACAGTGAGTGCTACCATATTCTGCATTTATCTATATATATATATATATATATATAGTACTGTATATAGTAAAAAATGAACATTTACAAATAATGCACAAACATAATGATTTACAAAATTTATTTACAATAACGTACAAAATTTAGTAAAGGTTTGAATTGTGTAGCAATCTTTATTGAAACAAAATTTGATACAGCATACCAAATGAAAGGGGATATTTATATATATATGTATATATTATGTATGTATAACAAATTAACCAGACATTTATTGTAGCAATCTTTATTGGAAAAAAACATAATTTAATAGAACATAACAAAATAAAGGGGAAATGTATATGTGTGTATGTATAACAACTTGGACAGGACATGGCTGAGTTCACCTGGTCCTTTGTGAATTATGCCATCCTTGGTATGGCATCTTGAACTGCAATGTACACTGCTGTACTCTGTGCATTTCCATATATGCTTTCTATTGATAATTCTGTCTTTGTGGAAGGTGCATCCATCCACCACCAGGAATTCGGCTCCCTTTTTCATGAAATCCAAAGGCATTGTGATGTCGCAGGATCGATGCTTGCAGTGCAGCCAAGTAGACTTCAAAATAGGCAACGGAGCGTCACTCAGCAGCAGGTGGATTTATACAAAGTGACGCGTCTGTGATATGAAATGCCGCCCACTTGACCACCGGCACAGGCAACATTGTTATATAAATTTTGACGCGGCGACAACACTTTCTTCTTGTCTAAGGTTGATATTTTTACCCACTTTTTGGTAGCTAAAATATTACATTGGTCTACAACAGTAAGTCTTACATTAATGTTTGTTTAAACTTCAGTAGATGTATGTATAAATTAGCGCGTGTAAATAACATACTTAGCTCTGGTTCATTTGTTTCACCAATACAAATTATACACTATTTTTTCATGTACGAATAGGGCTTTCTTACACATAAAATGTGCAGTTTTATAGGGGCACTGTCCCTCTGGGGCAAAAATCCCCATGTCCCTCTTTCACTTTCTATTTTCCCTACATCCATCCAGCCCCCAGCTCCAGCAGTGAAGGGGTTAATACCCCCATCTTTGGCCTCTATTTGTTCAATACTCTGTCTGTTCTCTGTTTTTCTCTCCATTAATGTTATAGTAACTGGAGCGATCAGTTTCAGTCTCTGGAGCATGATGTCATTTAACCTTTGATGTGCCAGGACTGATTTGTCTCTGCTTCTCTCTCCCTTGCTATCATTTAAAACTGGCATAACAGGGGTATGCAACACATTCCAATGCATTACATACCCCTCAGACACTAGGGGGGTTAAGAATAGCTTAGAAAAGAACATACAGTGGTACTTTGTATATAAAATAATGACTAACTGATAATGGTTAACAATATGAAACTATTCATTTTATTTTGAGATTACTAAGTGTCTTAGGGCACATAAATCTTTTTTTACTTGGTGCAGCTCCCCACTTAGGGACTGCACCCTGGTTTTGAGTCTTACAAAGGTCCTCTGAAGTGCTCCCTGGAGAGGATGCTGGGGAGGTTGAGGGGGATGAGGTTGCTGGTTCTTCAGGAAAATCTAGAATACAAAATGGAAATAGTTGATACACATACGCAGTACACATACACACATAAATCCAATATATATATATGCAGTACACACACACGCACAAACCCAGTATACACATACAGTGAGGGAAAAAATTATTTGATCCCCTTCTGATTTTGTATGTTTGCCCACTGACAAAGAAATGATCAGTCTATAATTTTAATAGTAGGTTCATTTGAACAGTGAGAGACAGAATAAAACATAAAAATCCAGAAAAACGCATTTCAAAAAAGTTATAAATTGATTTGCATTCTACTGAGTGAATAAGTATTTGACCCCCTATCAATCAGCAAGATTTCTGGCTCCCAGGTGTCTTTTATACAGGTAACAAGCTGAGATTAGTAGCACTCCCTTAAAGGGAGTGCTTCTAATCTCAGCTTGTTACCTGTATAAAAGACACCTGCCCACAGAAGCAATCAATCAGATTCCAAACTCTCCGCCATGGCCAAGACCAAAGAGCTGTCCAAGGATGTTAGGGACAACATTGTAGTCCTACACAAGGCTGGAATGGGCTACAAGACAAGCCAAGCAGCTTGGTGAGAAGGTGACAACAGTTGGTGCGATTATTCGCAAATGGAAGAAACAGAAAATAACTGTCAATCTCCAGTCTGGGGCTCCATGCAAGATCTCACCTTGTGGAGTTTCAATGATCATGAGAACAATGAGGAATCAGCCCAGAACTACACGGGAGGATCTTGTCAAGGATCTCAAGGCAGCTGGGACCATAGTCACCAAGAAAACAATTGGTAACACACTACGCCATGAAGGACTGAAATCCTGCAGCGACCGCAAGGTCCCCCTGCTCAAGAAAGCACATGTACAGGCCCATTTGAAGTTTGTCAATGAACATCTGAATGATTCAGAGGAGAACTGGGTGAAAGTGTTGTGGTCAGATTAGACCAAAATCAAGCTCTTTGACATCAACTCAACTTGCAGTGTTTGGAGGAGGAGGAATGCTGCCTATGACCCCAAGAACACCAGCCTCACCATCAAACATGGAGGTGAAAACATTATGCTTTGGGGGTGTTTTTCTGCTAAGGGGACAGGACAACTTCACTGCATCAAAGGAATGATGGACAGGGCCATGTACCGTCAAATCTTGGTGAGAACCTCCTTACCTCAGCCACGGCATTGAAAATGGGTCGTGGATGGGTATTCCAGCATGACAATGACCCAAAACATACAGCCAAGGCAACAAAGGAGTGTCTCAAGAAGAAGCACATTAAGGTCCTGGAGAGGCCTAGCCAGTCTCCAGACCTTAAACCCATAGAAAATCTGTGGAGGGAGCTGAAGGTTTGAGTTGCCAAACGTCAGTCTCGAAACCTTAATGACTTGGAGAGGATCTGCAAAGAGGAGTGGGACAAAATTCCTTCTGAGATGTGTGCAAACCTGGTGGCCAAGTACAAGAAACATCTGACCTCTGTGATTGCCAACAAGGGTTTTGCCACCAAGTACTAAATCATGTTTTGCAAAGGGGTCAAATACCTATTTCACACAGTAAAATGCAAATCAATGTATAACTTTTTTTAAATGCATTTTTTTGGATTTTTTGTTGTTATTCTGTCTCTCACTGTTCAAATAAACCTACCATTAAAATTATAGACTGACCATTTCTTTGTCAGTGGGCAAATGTACAAAATCAGCAAGGGATCAAATCATTTTTTCCCTAACTGTATGTGTTTAGTTGCACACACAGTAGCGCGCAACATTTTTAAAGGACACCCAGTATATTACTTAAAAGCATACTTATGAGGAGAAGAGGATGAAGCAGTTGCAAAGGACCTTCTGTGACCTGGTACATGCTATAAATTAAGTGGTACAATAGTGATCACAAGGAACTTTACTAATGCTGAAGGCTGAAGCCTAAAAGCCACCAAATCCAAGTGATTGCTCTTGAGAAAGTGATGTATAAACGGTCTTGGTCATGAAACGCGTTGAGTGATTTTTATAGTGAGTGTATTTTGCACAATTGTGAGTGATTTTTTTATGAGTATATTTTGGGGTTTTTTTGTATTTTATATTGGCATATTTATATTTATTTGATGGTTGGTGCCAATTTCTTGTGTCATTGATATTGTTATATAGCAATGTACCCCTTTTTTTCTTTAAATAAATAGGATATTTTATATATGATATACTGCTCCCGTTTTTTACCTGCCTCTTTTAAGTCACTTGGATTGGGTGGCTTTTAGGGTTCAGCCTTCAGCATTAGTAAAGTTCCTTGTGATCACTATTAAGTGGTCAATCTCACAGCTTGCATTTGTAATATGTAAGTGGTTATATTTGAGAGGAACAACATTTCTGTGTAGAGGAAAGAAGGTGATTGGCCAAGAATTGTAGAGTATGAACAGACCCAGAGCGAATTCCAAATAGGTGAAGGTGATATAAAGTGGGAGGCAGTTACAACCTCAGTGCACACATAAAGGGAAAGTGGAAAAGGGGCCATCTCATTTATACTAATTACTACACCCAGAGAGTCTGCGCTGTTTCTGTTTCTTCATATATACAGAACCCTGTGGTTGGGATTCCGTGTGGTGATGTCCCTTTGAGAACTGCTGTGGCTCCTCATGAGGAAGAGACTTCTTGTGACAAGAGACTCTCTTTTTACTTTTCATATATATCTCTTTATCTTTTTTATATTTGTTTTTTGGTGCGATCAGAAGGTCAATATATAGAGCGCTGTTATTTGTTACATATTTACAAATTATTTTGCATTTGTGTTTTAAAGAAATGTGCAACCTCTTCTAATCCTTTATTGTGTGGAATGGAAGTATAGAGGGAGGCGACGTCCACAGTCGCCCACATGTAGTCCTCCTTCCAGATAATACGGTCAAGTACTTGTAGGACATGCTGAGTGTCCTTAACATACGATGGTAATTTAATTACGTACTTCTGGAGGAAGGAATCCACATACTGTGAAAGATGGGACGTCACCACCTCCATACCTGCAATGATAGGACGACCAGGGGGGTGGGTAAGACATTTGTGGATTTTTGGTACCATATAAAAATATGGAACATTTGTATATTGTACCAACAAGAATGATTTTTCACTGTTGTTTAAAATTCCCTGTTGGTAAGCTTTTTCTACCATAACCCTCAGCCTATCAGTGCATCCTAATGTTGGATCGCCTGGTAGTTGTCTGTAGGTATCTATGGCTGACAGCAATCTCAAAACTTTAGCATGATAGTCTTTGGTGTCCATAATTACAGTTGCTCCCACTTTATCTGCCTCCAGGATGTGTATATTCTTATTTTGCTTCAATTCTTTTAGTGCTATAGACTGAGATTTAGTGATATTATATTTTTATATTTATAATTGTAATAAATATTACACATTTTTTTACTATCCTTCAATAGAATCTGTCAATAAAAGGCCCCTTATCTTGTATAGGATAAAATATTGATTTTGGCTTAAAGGGGTTATGGATATAGTTGTTAGTATTTGGACTATCTTTATTTGTTTGAGATGATAATTTATTTGCATCAGATAATAGATCTTCCAGATCTTCCATTACCATAAGATCTATATCTTGGGGACTAGCATTTTTAGAAAAATGTCTTTTAAGCGTAAGACTTCTGATAAACCTATTTAAATGTAGAAAAAGATCGAACTCTCTAGGACCTGTAGATGGAATAAACTTTAGCACTTTATCTATAAGTGTGACTTCTTCATAATTGAACACATGCTGAGATAAATTGAAGATGCCCATCAGCTGTAAGTCTGTACTGGACATTTCCAACTTATTGGGTAAACTATCATTAGTAGTTTCCATTGCTATATTGTTTGTTTGGATATTTGTATCAGTTTTATTTCTAACTCTAACACCAGCTCTTGTACCTCTTGTACCTTCATTTTATATTTGTATTTATATTAGACAACTTATGGGAGCCTATAGGGACGAACTTTGACTTCTCTTCACAGGGTTGTCGATCTCTAAAAAGGATCAACACTGGATGTATTGGAATTACCCACAATTTGTGCATAGTTTTCCTGAGGTGATGGACTTAGTTCTGATTCTAATAAAGTAAGAGGATGTGTGGATTCCTGTGACATTCCTAAGTGTTCTAATGGTGTATGCCTATTGTGAGTACTAATAGGAAGTGCTTGTGAATCTATAACTTTAGTATTTGACGTGTTCTGAGAAGGAATAAGTGAACTAAAATGTGAATGGGATGAAGGTACTTTAGGTTTGTCTACTGAAGGACTATTTTGCTGTGAAAGGGTAGGCTTGTATTATGAAGACTTAGTAGTGTGCGTAGATATAGCTGTAATAGGTATATAACTATTAGTGTATGTATTGTGTTTATGTCTAGGATGTGAAACCCTAGACACAGAGTGTGACATAGATGAATATCTGTGTTCTTGATCCACTCCAGTACGCCCATTGGCATAATCCAATCGATCTCTTTCAAACCTTTTCTGCTTTCTTTCAAAAACTGTTTTTTCATATGCAACAATCTTACTATTGGTGGCCTCATCCAATTTTTTGTAGGCCTCCAAGTGTGAGAATGTCTGTAGAGTATCTCTAACCTTCTCTATCTCTTTAACAGTGTCAGCAAGTTTTTCCTACCTATATTGGTTGAGTTTCTGAATAAGGTTAAATCAACATTGATCAATAATTTCTTTCCATGCTTTCTTAATGTTAGTGTCTTGAAAACCACAGGGTTTGTGTATTCTTTTGGGATATTCTTGCTTACACAGATTCTCAAGCAATAGGAAGGTTTTATGTATGCTGACATTGTTGTCTTCCTTCACTGGGAGTTTGTCATGTACACCTAGTCTGTATTTATATGTATCCCTACATCGAATAAGTTTGGAATAGGATATAAGAGTCATATTCAATAAAATTTGAGCTAACAGACAGAAAAAAAGCAGCGGCAGCCCCCAATATATAATAACTATAAAAAAAAACAACAACACAGAAAATATTTATATAGAGGGATATTTGCGCCACTAACTTATTCTGACTGGCAGCTCTAAAATAATATAACAAGAAGACTATTGCTACAATCCCTAAGATTTCTGATAGTGAACAGAAATAAAGAAAACAACAAAAAACAATAATATAGGGAGAGCGCTAGTGTTCTTGATAATTCTATAGGTATATTTATTATAAAAAATAGTAATTAAAAATTCAGCTGATCAATAGCAGATAAATTAAAACATAGTGCAACAATACACATACATTAATGTCCCATTATGTCTAAATCATATATAATGCTATATAATTATATGGGCTAAATGTTACTTAGAGCTCAACAGATGATTTCAAAATGATGGATCAACCACCTATAGAGTACTGAAAATATGGTAGAATCTTGATAATAAAAGGTATTTGCAAAAATCCAATAAAGTAGCGGACAGGTGTACTGGATAACAGGCTACAATGTTCTCCTGTCTTAGATTCCACAATGGAAACTTTTTGGAATGTGCTGGTGGCACCTTAGTTTTTGCAGAAACCATAAAGATAATAGAGGAAGATGCAAACAAAGTTCTCTGGACAACAACAAACACAGAACTACCAGAGCACAAGAGTAAAGACAATATATTTCATACTTTACTAAGAATGCTGAAAGGGGAAATGGATTGGACCTTCACAGGCTGTTCATATCCAATTATTACCATGGAAAACAAATCCCAGGGGATTTTTTGATTAAGAACTTCCCTATGATGGGTGGTTACAACTGGAATTCTGTAGAAAATGGATTGGGGTCCTGAACCAGAGTTCACTGGATCTTATGATTCTGATACTGGAAGAGGTCAGTAAGGACCTCAGCACAACACGAGCACAACTGGCTACCTTATGCATTGAGAATCAGAACATTTTGGAGGATAGTGAGTTTAAATCCTCCTTGGATAAAATGAATGTGGAAGTAGAGAAGTATCATAACTAGTTATTATTTTTCAGATGAGAAAAACTCCAAAAAGTAAAAGACGATGTTCATTCCATCGGGTTTACCCATGGTTAACTGGGGCCACCAGCCGAAGACAGACATGGACCTGCTATAGAAAACAAGGGTAACATCATAGCCATCAACTTTGAGTGGCAATTCTTGAACCTGATTGTCTGAGATGTGAGTAAAGGCAGTATCTGTTCAAATTCCCTCAGTGTGGAAAGGGCATTGGACTATGAAGGGAGGATGGGGGGGGGGTCTGTGCTGCACATTCATTTCTCTGCCACCACCTCCACAGCTGCATACAGCAGTGGAGAACTAGGGAAATATACATTTATTTTGCATATTTATTGGATGATATATTTTAACAAAAGTGGATACATTTTATTTAATGGCTGTATCTTATGGAACATCACCCACACACTCATACATGATTTAACCCTTTAAGCCCCAGAGAGGTACACAACACATTGAACTGCAATGTGTTGTGTACCCCATGGCACTTAAGGGGTTAATCTATGTATGAGTGTATGGGTTATTTGAGCAAAACTTTTATTTAGACTTTTCTTTTCCGTTACAGCAGAAGACAAGAAGAAAGATGAGAAGACAGATGATACAAGACAGAACAAAGAAGGGAATATAGAAGAAAGCTAGGAGACAGACAGTGGATGACAGGTAAATTTAACTCAGATAAGCTAAAGATCGGTGCTTGACAGTATGTCAGACACCGATAGTTAGCATTTTTCCATTGGAGTTCCCAATATTGCCACTATTTACCAGTGTTTTGTTAACTTAACGCACAAAACGGATGTTTGACTACAAGACTTTTTCTGTGGCTTAACATCCATTGTGCTTTTATCCGGTAGGACAATTGAATACCGACTTAGACAATTATTTTGTTGGTCTATATCCATTTTGCCCTACTGGATTTTTTAACGGGCTTAATTGAATAGAGCCCTGAATATCTTGGTCCAGTGTTTATAATATTTCCTATAAATCTTTCCTTCAAAAATTTCTACTTGTTCTTCATTTACAACTGCACAATTTCTCCTCTTTTAAACTCACTTTTAGGAATATTTTTTAGCCAAGTTTTTAAATGGCAACTATCCATTGAAATATAGCTATTAATGTATACAGATGTGAAATATATCTTTGTTTTTATATGCCCTTTTTTTTATATACGCTAAGTAATCCAAAAGTGTATCTTCAGTGCCATTCCAGATTTTAAAAAAAATATGTTGTCTATATATCTTCACAGTAACACCAGGTTTGCTTCAAAAGGGTTATTATTATTGTGCCAAATATGTTGCAATTCCCAATAACCCATATATAAGTTGGCATAGTTTGGCACAAACCTGGTGACCATGGCTGATCCTTGAAGCTGTAAGTAATATATATCTTCATACCAAAAGTAATTATGCTGTAAAATAAACATAAAGTTAAAGCAAAACTACCTTTATTGTAACCTATAATCGTGATTTCTGATAAAACATCAACTGTGACTAATTTATACAAGGAAAATGAATTGGAATTGGTGCCAATTCTGCGCTATATAGACAAGAAGTACAATATTTAAATAGAGAAAAAGAGTAATATTGCTACTATCCTAACACTCTGGTAGTGCCCATAGTAAAAAATAGAAACAATATTTTTGTTTTTCTTTTGTGATTAATATATAACCTTCCCATTTGAAACCTTCCAAAATATTCAATAAAACCCTATTGTGGAAAAAGGCCTTCTGACTCAGAACTTAAAACACAATCACCCCTTGTGGTTTAAATGAGTCAATCCATTTTTCACTATTTTTGCGAGATAGCTGATTTTGTTCCTTTTGTTTTTTCCCGTGCTCCCTATGGTTATTATAATGATAATATATATTTTTTTGTGATACCTTTAACCCCTTAAGGACCGGGAAATCCATCCGAAGACATGACTCAACAACCATGGAGCAAAATTTTTTTTTTGCTCCGTTGCGTTCCGGACACCCCGAACGGCGTGCAGCCGCGGGGGGAGCCCGGAACTCGATGACGGTCATAGTACGTCATCGGTCTTTAAGTCAAATCGACCCTTGACGTACTATGACCGTCAAGGGTCGTTAAGGGGTTAAAGAGGTGTCTAGTTTACTTATTTACTTACACTTATTTTTTCTGCTAATCTAGATTTTTCTTGATAGGAGAGACTTTTGAGTCTTTTAAATTTTTTCACCTTCCCTGATATTAATTGTTACTTTATTAAAGTGGAAGAGACGCTCAACTAGGAACAAACCTGCAAAAAAAATTTGCAGGCTCTGTAGGAATGGTGTCCTACCCAGTGTGCAGTCTCTTTTAGCCCATTAGTGCCTTTCACAGAGAGCAAATATCCTAAAGCATATTATATTGGTCCGGCCATAACAGCAGTCCAACCACGAAATTACAGGCAATTCCTCTCTGAACAAGAGAAACAGCCAACCCCAGACATACATTTCGGCCTTGTTGGACCTTGTCAGAGAGGTGTAGCTGATATCTCTTGGTACTTTGAGCAAGGGGTCCAGTGCTGGATTCCGCTATTACCCTTGAGGTTACAAATCTCAAGGTTAATTTGCATATGTAAAGTGGAAGTCAGAGACACTAAACTAGGAACAAACATGAAAAAAAATTTGCAGGTTCTATAGAAATGATCTCTTACCCAGAGTGCAGTCTCTTTTAGCCCACTAGTGCCTTTCACAGAGAGAAAATATCCTAAAGCATATCATATTGGTCCTGCCATAACAGCAGCCCAACCACAAAATGCCAGGCAAGTCCTTTCTGAACCAGAGAAGCAGCCAACCACAGCTGTACATTTCAGCCTTTTGTGACCTCATCAGAGATATGTAGATCATCTCTCTAGGTACTGCGAGAAAGGGGTGCAGTGCTGGATTACCCTATTACCCTTGAGGTGACAAATCTCAAGGGTAATTTGCATATGTAAAGTGGAAGTCAGAGACGCTCAACTAGGAATGAACCTGCAATAGAAATTTGCAGGCTCTATAGGAATGGTGTCCTACCCAGGGTGCAGTCTCTTTTAGCCCACTAGTGCCTTTCACAGAGAGGAAATATTCTAAAGCATTTCATATTGGCCCTACCATAACAGCAGTCCTATCATGAAATGCCAGGCAATTCCTCTTTCCACTTTATATATGCAAATTACCTTGAGATTTGTCACCTCAAGGGTAATAGGGGAATCCAGCACTGGACCCCTTGCTCACAGTGCCTAGAGGTATCAGCTACACCTCACTGATGAGGTCCAACAATGCCAAAATGTATATATGTGTGGTTGGCTGTTTCTCTTGCTCATATCTTAATTGCCTGGCATTTTGTGGTTGGACTGCTGTTATGGTAGGACCAATATGATATGCTTTAGGATATTTTCTTTCGGTGAAAATCTTTAGGCTAAAAGAGACTGCATTCTGGCTAGAACACTCATTCCTATAGAGCCTGCAAATGTGTATTGCAGGCTTGTTCCTTGTTGAGCATCTCTGACTTCCACTTTGCAATTGTTACGTTATGACATACAGGGATGTTTGCAATTTTTTATTACTATTGTCACGAGTTTCACTTGGTCACTGTTTTGATTTAACATTTCACCACTGCTCTCTGGATGCAGGAGGAACATTGTCAGATAATGTGTCTTATGCTCCTTGGGAGTGCAGGGAGTGAGCGCTAGTCACATGATCCCTTTTTCATGATGACACATGACACTTTACATAATGTATCATTGATTATGCTGATGAGCATTGTCTCACTCATTCAACTTTATTGAACAAGGCATGTCTCATGATCAATTTGTTTAATCAATGCAGAGTCGTTTTGCTAGAGAATCATGTTAATTTAGGGTCAGTTTCTTCTTGATCCTTTTGTTTCTTTTACTAACGCTTTTGTTTCACCGCTGACTAGTCACATCACAGTTGCACATTACATTTGCCATGTGGTTTCACATATATGTATGAGAATGTATACTAGAGGTATTTTGTTTTTCAATTTGTTCTTGACAAAGGTCCCTACTGGACCAAAATATCAAACTGAAATAAATTTGTTATACATCTTTAAGTCCTGTGAGTGCCTGCCCTTCTTTGAGTGTAAAGACTTGCAGCTAATGCACCCAGGCACAGCAATGGAATGATGTGAGTGCTGACCTCTGGACGAATATTTTATATATATATATAAATATATATATATATATATATATATATATATATATATATATATATATATATATATATATATAAAACACCAATCGTAAAAGCACTCTCAGGGCTTCTGGTACCGTGAAAAAATGGGATTTATTGTAACAGATCAACGTTTTGGTTATCGGTTAGTAACCTTGATCATGGATATCACAGAAATAATTAAAAACACACTTTATTTATTTAAGTTTTTGTCCGGTATGAACCTTTATCAAGATTCTTGATAAAGGTCTCTACCGGACCTAAACTTTGATAAATAACCTATGTTTTTAATTACATCTGAAGTACTGTGAGGGCCTGATTTTGGTTGGTATATCCCATAACATAAAGTGATAGATTGCGTCGGTCCCTGTGAGCGTAACCACACATGCACAGTAGAGCCTGTGCATGTGTGGTTTCGCACACAGGGCGCATCGCTGTGTGCCTTCTGGAGCTCCCCGTTGAGGATCAGCGCATTCGGGGAGAGACTCGCCGAACTCGCTGATCTGGAGCAGGGAGCTCCGGATGGCTCACCACCTGTTTCTGCTCCAGAGCAGCAGCCGGGTGCACTTTAGCCCGTGTATACGGGCTTTCATACTAATATATATATATATATATCTTTTTTTAAAATTATTTTTTTAATATATATATATATATATATATTTATCTATATATTAACATTGCCCTCCAGTCATCGGATTTCAACTCTCATTAAAAAAAAAAAAAACATAAAAAACCAACAAATGCCAGCACTTGGAATACTTTGATAAATAATCTATGTTTTTAATTACCTCTGAAGTACAGTGAGGGCCTTGCTTTTGGTTGATATATATGTGCCACAGCCAGATGGTCGTGCGCAGTGGAGACTGCCCGCGCCGCGGCTGATACAGAGCTGGACGCTCCTTCGGAGTGCCCAGCTCTGTATCAGCCGCAACGCGAGCAGTGTCCACTAAGCATGACTGCAGCACGCGCAGCAGTCTCTACTGTGCATGATTGTGGTGTTACACACGTTTTAGCGAATTATTATATAGGATTAGAGCAGGACTGCAAAGGGAGATACCTTGACATAATGGCAAGCTTATACATGATGGCCAATTTGTGAGAACTCAAATCTCACTTATTTACTAAGAAATATTATATATGGCCAATACAGGGTACACATTAATGTTTTATACAGAGGACCTCAGGTTTGTCTTTCTGTCTGTATATATATATATTTCAACTGTCATAGAGTCATTACTGTCAATTTGAGCTTTCAGGTAGCATTATCACTTATTTCCTGTCAATTTGAACAATTATAACTTAAAAAAAACAAAACACAAAAAACAAACAACAAATGCCAGCACTTGGAATACCCATATTTTCTACCTTGATACAATGGGGGTTATACACTAAGGCGTGATAAAGAGGTGATACAGTGGAGATGACTTCTCCAGTTATGTCAGTTCTGCAGTTCCTATATTATTCTCTAAAGTCTATGCACTAAGATCTCCAGCGTTGGATAACATAGGATCACATAGGATTTGGAGATGTGATATAACTGGAGGAGACATCTCCACTCTATCATATTTATTACACGTTAGTGCGTCACCCCCACAATAAATTAAAATGGTGAATCCATCACTTAGACCCAAATCCTCAACATGTACATTGTAATTTAACCACAAAAGTATTCTTAAAGTGCTTGATTTTATATTTTTATTTACTCTACACAGCAGACCACTTAAATCCTGAGAAAAGAAAATTGAATTGCCAGTCATAGGCAATATACGCTGTACAGAGGATCAATCATCTAGTCACTTAATGTATAGAAACATAGCATTTGATGGTAAAATAAGAACCATTTGGCCATCTAGTCTGCCCATAAGTGGTCACTGGCCTTTTCTTATGTTCAGGACAGCTTTATGCCTATACCATGCATGCTTAATTTCTATCACTGTATTAACTTCTACCACTTCTGCTGATTGGCTGTTCCATTTATCTACTACCATCTCAGTGAGGTAAGACTTTCTTACATTGCATGTAAACCTCTGCTTTTCTAGTTTTAGACTATGGCCTTTTGTCCTAATATTTTTACTCCTTTGAAATGTACTCCCCTCCTACACTTGTTGAATCCATTCATGTATTTGAATGTTTCTATCATATCCCCTCTCTCTTCTCTCCTCCAAGCTATACATGTTCAGATCATCTATCCTGATATTTCTTTACCTGTAAACTATTTGCCATTTTTGTAGCCCTTCATTGAATTATATATATCCTCCTGGAGATGGGGTCTCCGGTACTGTACACAATACTCTAGATGAGGTCTAACCAGAGATCTGTAAAGTGGCATGACCACTTCCATTTTTCTGCTACTAATGACCCTAGCTATACAACTCATCACAATGCTTGCGTTCTCTGATGCTTTGATACATTGCATGTCTACCTTTAAGTCATCAGAAATAATTACTCCCAAATCCCTTTCCTCTTTCCTGTACCCTTAATACTATATTCTGCCTTTGGATTTTTAGGTCCCAAGTATATTATTTTACATTCAACTATATTAAACTGCAGCTGCCATTCTTAAAATCTACCTAAATCATTTTCCATTTGGCTTATTCCCCAGCAATGTCTACCCTGTTGCAGATCTTTGCATCATCTGCAAAAAGACATTCCTTATCTTGAAGACCTTTTGCAATATCACTAATAAAAATATGAAAAAGAATGGATCTCATTACAAATCCCTGGGCTACCCCAATAGTAACACAATCTTTAAATATTCTCTATTGACTACAACCCTCTGTCTCCTGTCACACAGCCATTGCCTTATCCATTCAACTATTTTTACATCCATACCTAAACATGGCGATTTATAAATGAGTCTTCTATGAGGGAAAGTGTCAATACTTTACTGAAATCTAGATACTCTATATCTACTGCTCCCCGTTGGTCTCTTATTTTAGTTTCTCAGTCCAAAAATCTATAAGGTTAGTTTGACAAGATCTCCCTGCTGCTGTAAACCCATGATGTTTGGGATCTTGAAAGCCATTTAAATTCAGATAATTAACAATTATTTCCCTTAACATGGTTTACATTAATTTTCCCACTACTGTTGTAAGGCATAGTGGTCTGTAGTTGCCAGACTCTTCACTGCTATGTTTTTTGTGAAGCGTACTACATTTGCTACCTTCCAATCTTCTGGAACTACTCCTGTTGATAGTGACTGATTGAATAATTCTATTAAAGGTTTTGACAGAACACTCTTATGTTATTTTAATAACTTTGGGCACATCCCCCTCTGGTCCCATTGATGTACCATAGACAGTTGAAGTTGAACTCCTTCCTCTGTAAACATGCATGCTCCCTATGTCTTATTATTTTTTTTTCTAACAGAGGTCCCTTCCCTTCACCCTCCTCTGTAAAAACTGAACAGAAATATTAATTGAGACAATCAGCTAGCCCTTTATTCTCATTTACATAACTTCTGTTTTTTGTTTTCAGTCTAACTATTCCTTGTTTCAATTTCCTTCTTTCACTTATATATCTAAAAAAATATTTTATCACCCTTTTTTATTGACTGGGCAAATTTTTTTTAATAATGCATTTAGCCTCCTTGAACCTAGTCTTGTACCAATACCTATCTTCCTCCTTCTGCGTCTGCTTATATTTCCTAAATGCTTATTTTTCTCTTCTTTACTAAATTTGTCACTTCTGCTGAATACCAGTGCAGTTTTCTTTATCTTTTACTCTTACTGACACGTCCAAAGCAATGCTCTGTTGCTTTTAATAAAAGCACATTTCAGATACCATTTCTCCTGAACTCAAGCTGTTAAAAACTGACATCAAAATGTTTCCATTGTAGAAAAATCAGCCTTTCTAAAATCTAGATCCTTTGTTTTATTGTAGTGCAACTCTGCTTCTGTCTTTACATTAGACCACACAGATTAATGATCACTGCAGCCCTCTCCTACAGCTACACCTGATACCAAGTATCCATTTGTAAATAATAAATCCTTCTTAGTTGGCTTTTCTACTGATTGACTAAGAGATAATCCTTATAAAGAATTTAGGATATCTCTACTCCTGGCTGAACCTTCTTCTTGGTTTTTCCAGTCCACATCCAAAATATTAAATGGTTAGTAATGTTTGAAATCAAGTGACGCTATGATCTGTCCTTTTACTATGTACTACTGCTCTGTTAAAATCCTAATGCTGACATAACTATATATTGTTAGAAATTATATCATAAATTGTCCTCCTCACACTTCTTATACTATCGTCATATTTCTTGCTTCGAGCTGACAGAGAATCGCAATGAGGGACAATTTCAATCAGTATTAGGGAAAACCTGCCCTCGTTCGTAAAGGGGGGCAGGATTTTCCTTATACTGGATGAAGAAAGATTGTCTCACATTGCGATTTGTCAGGTATTCAGATCTGTGAGGAGGTGGCTTACCAACAGGAAAAGGGGCTTGAGGGGGACAATTAATAATATCATGTCTAAGAATATATAGCAATATTAGCATTAGGAATGTAACAGATCAGTAGCACACAGTGTAAGGATGGATAATAGCTTCTCTTGGTTTCCAGCATTACTATCTCTTTAAAGTACCCCATAATAAAAACTTCACCTTTCATTATCATCTTAGTTACTTCCTTGACTAGCAGTTGATCTAATTCTTCTGCTTGTCTACGGGGTTGATAGATCACACCTACATGAGCAACATCTTATTCCCAAATTCCAAAGTTATCTAAACAGTCTTTTACCTTGTATAAGGCTAATCTTTTATTTTTTTATTTTTGACATAAATGGCAACCCCTCCATGTATGTAAAAAAAAGCTTACAGGATAACTAACCTACATTGGCGGAATGCAAGAAACATGCTATACTTATAATGGAAAAAAGTATTGCTAGCTCAAAATGCTTTTATAAATTATTGAACCTGCGCTATTTTAGTGAATATATTTCAAAAAGTTGGCATGGCTAAAATGTCTGTCATTTTGTAAGAGGATTAATTAATCAAAGCAGCTAGCCCTCATTTTTATATGTCTGGCTAACAGTGCCATTAATTTAGGAGCATGGCTATTCAGCATTAAGGTGTTTCTTGTATCAAAATGTGAACAATCACAAATAGCACATATATTTAATGGTATCACGGTGCCCGTGATTGCCTCTGTGCTGGTTTTGCTATTCAGCAACATTATTACTGCCTAACTGTCGCTCTATGCTGAGTCGCTATTCTTATAGGTCACTATGCTGGTGATGTCATCTCTCCGCCCACCTGCTAGGCCTTTTAATCCTCAGCCTGCCTCATTACCTTTGCCCTTTTGTGGTATACCTGAGTCTAGTGCTGTGTTGGTCCATTTCTGTTCCTGTGTACGAGTTCTGCTTCGTCTGACTACCCGTTCCGGCTCTGACTCCTGGCTACGTCTTAATATCCGTTCCGGCTCTGACTCCTGGCTACGTCTGACTACCCGTTCCGGCTCTCCTAGCTATGTCTGACTACCCATTCTGGCTCCGACCACTGGCGACATCTGACTACCCGATCCGGTTCTGACTCTTGGCTGCCTCTTTCCATTCCCTCCGTTGCACTCCTATTGTGATTCCTCATCAGGAATCCTTGCTGCCTGTGCCATTCTCATAGCGCTCGCTTCCATTAGCAGAGCTTGTCGGCCAGTCTGTGTACTGACCTCACTTGGTATGTATTGCCTCACTTGGCCCCAGTGCCAGTTACCTTGTCGACTGTATACCCAGTATTGGGTCTGGTTGCACTTCCTGTTTTCCTGCCGACTGTGGGTGTGTGGAAAGTGCTCTGCACTGTCCTCCCACCTTGCCTGTGTGAGTCCCCAGGGCCTTTCCATTATTGCTTACCTGCCTAGTGAAGGGTGAGGAAGTGTGCCACTGTTCCTCCCTGGTCTCATGAAAGTGTGTCCACTGTTCCTCCCTGGTCTCGAGAAGGTGTGCCACTCGACTGTGTGTGTGGAAGTGCTCTGCACTGTCCTCCTACCAAGCCTTAAGAGTTCCCAGGGCCATTCCGTTACTGCTCGCCTGCCTAGGGAAGGGTGAGGGAAGTGAGTTCACTGTTCCTCCCTGGTCTCATGAAGGTGTGCCACTCTTGCTGCCACGTTGGTGTCACTCATTACTGCCACTACTGTGTTATTTGCTGCTTCCACCATTGTGTCGTCTTTTGCTGTTCTATTGTATTCAATAAAGTTTTATCTTAAGTTCATCTGTACTTGTCAATGGTGTTATTTCCCAGTCACTCCGTGACAAATGGCTTTCAAACAATAGTTCATGCTTCTCTTTCTTACATTAACTCCACTCCATATGCTTTCCCATCCTGTTAATATCAAATTAGATCATGCTATCCTTGATACAATAAATCAGAAACATATTTATAATACATTTTTTGGATATTTTTGGGATAAGATATGGCTTTAACCATATGATAAATTATTGACTATATACAACATTTGTATTGGTGAATTCTTACACACCATTTAGATAGAGGCATGTGCTTGACATTACAAGTGATGAATTGAGACTACATAAGAGTGAGCTTAGTAACAAAGAAATTAGAAAAAATATGTTCATTCCTTGCCCCAAGACATGCCCCTTTACTGTCAACTAATCTAAAGGATGATGAGTTTAGGGGTGGGTGAAATGTGTGAACAATTTCCCGTGAAAAAATGTTGGAATTCTGGAGCATTTGGGGGATAACCTCCTTCCTCCTCCCAAGACTCCCCTAATACAGAGAACAAATGTCCTACCTAAATGACTTCCTAAACTAAGCTTCAATTCCCCTTTATTTGCCTATCTCCTCTAGCTAAAAAAATGCTGCTCTCTCCTCTTACAAACACAGAATGGATGCTGTGAGAGCCTGACAGCCTTTTATATGGCTGTAGAAAACTTTTGTGTGGTGTAGAAATATTTTTCTTTGCATTGATTTCAATGGGCAGAGGAGGCGGAAAAAAGCAAAAAAACTGCACTTTTCGCAGGAAATTTTTTGCCAAGCAGAAAGTGCCATTATTCGCTGATTTCAGTTTGAGGCGAAAATTTTCACCCATCCCTAGATGAGTTACACAAAAACAGATCCTCTATCTCTTTTAATTCAAAATCATATGAAGGGCTGCCTGACAGTACCAAAATAAACCTTTATATGGATCTCTTTGTTTACCTTGATGATGATCATCCAGTTATGCTTCACTATGAGGATAAACATCATTGGTGGCACAATTTCACAGGAGGCAGACTATAAAAACCATGACAGTGGAGGCCTCAATCCTACAGCTGAAAAAGCATGCAGGTGACAACCAATTTTTGTCAAATTTGGTTGTGTGAAGGAGAGACAAGATTGTCAGAGATAAAGCTCTATCGAGGCCACTGATGTGCATGTGAATTACTCAGTACACTCAAAACTTTGGGGCTCCAGAGTCTCCCAGATATCAAGACTCAGTTCTGCTTGAATCTATGGCCAGAATGCAAAAAAGTGGAGTATTAACTATATTTTGAAAGCTGTAAACATACTAACAAGTTGGCGTTGGATAGCAGGTGCTCCAAAGTGCCACCACACTTAGCCAGATGTATGAAAATGAGTGCTAACTGCTTTGCTGAATTAGAAATAATCACTAATCTCACAAAATGGTTTACATTTTAGCCATGCCCACTTTGAAATGCACTTGCTATAAAAAGTAGCACACATTTGTTAATTCATAAAAAACATATGCATTCTAGTAACATTTTTCATCAAAATACATTGCAATAATAGCGAAAGTGTCACTTTCTTGCATCCCGCCCTTAGGAGTTGCTCAGCGACACCAGTGACTCTTAGAAATTCCACAGGGATAGTCTTAATTTCCTTCAAATGTTGGTGTTATACAGCTGCACTTATCCAATACATGTGACTTCTGTCTACCAACAATTTGACACACTCAGAATATTTTGGGGGAAGATATATGCAGTGAATCTATGTACAATATTATAAACACAAATCTATCTCATATATATGAAATGTCATACACAGCACTTCTTCCTCTGCCTTATTGCATCTGTATGTCACCTATCCTATATTTAGGTTAGTTCTACAGGGCAGGGGCCACCAATCCTAATGTATGCATACAAATTGTACCCCTTATGATAACAGTCTGTATAACTATTTAACAACTGCACTTATAGTTTCCCCTCTATATTAAATATAAACTGTGAAATGCTAAGTACACCTGCTGGCACTATATAAATAAAAATATACAGACATGCAATAAACCACAGGATATCTAATCACTTATGTATTAGATTGCAACTACTTCTGAATGGGGAAATACACAGTTGCACAATATAGATTACTAATGAGCCTTATTGAAGTATTATGTACCCTGTATGTCTCCAGTAAATTCAGGTCATGTAACATCACGCTGTGTAGCCTATTTATAACACTTATAATTATGTATAGCACTGCATTATCTGATACCGCCACATCTGAGATACAGAATTCTCTAATCTTGAGTGGAGTACAAATTAAATAAATTATTGTGTCCTTTTTAACGTGGTTGTGAATACTGATTATTGTGAGCTTTTGTGATTGAGACATACCCTGATGCTCTTAGAGTTTAACACATTGGGAGAAGTTTTCTCTCTGTCAGTCATAGACATCTTAATTTCCTGTACATAAAGGTATTTTTTCTGTAACTTCAAATTTACTTTAGGTATAATAATTCCTGATTAATATAATTCCCTTTATTTAAAGGGTATTGGTTTCTCTATTCCTGAACCATGCCCTTGAATAAATCATAAACATGGTTAGCTGATTTTATTAAAAAAATAATAAAATATGTTTTATTCAAAACAAGCTCCTTTCTTGGAATGATATCCATGAGTGCTAGTTAAACAGGATTTCTAAGCCCTTTACCGCTATCAACTCTAAATAATTTTTTTTTTAATTTGTTCTTTTGTCTAACATGCCTCAGTGTCAGAAATTAAATACTGCTTCCTTGTGGTCAAAGTGCTAATTGCAATTATTTTAAAGGAGCAATATAATTTGATAATACAATGAACATACAGAACTATTATGAACACAACACACAGTGTTGTATTTTAGTAGGTCATAAAAGTAAGGGTATTGGTTTCTCTATTCCTGAACCATGCCCTTGAATAAATCACACAAATGGTTAGCTGATTTTATTAAAAAAATAATAAAATGTGTTTTATTCAAAACAAGCTCCTTTATTGTAATGATATCCATGAGAGCTTGTTAAACAGGATTTCTTAGCCCTTTACCGCTATCAACTCTAAATCACCTATTTTTACTTTGTTCTTTTGTCTGACATGCCTCAATGTCAGAAATTAAATACTGCTTCCTTGTGGTTAAAGTGCTAATTGCACTTATTTTAAAGGAGCAATATAATTTGATAATAAAATGAACATACAGTACTATTAAGAACACAACACACAGTGTTGTATTTTAGTAGAAGCTATAAAAGTAAGGATATTGGTTTCTCTATACCTGAACCATGCCCTTGAATAAATCACACAAACGGTCAGCTGATTTTATTAAAAAAATAATAAAATGTGTTTTATTCAAAACAAGCTCCTTTCTTAGAATGATATCCATGAGTGCTAGTTAAACAGGATTTCTTAGCCCTTTACCGCTATAAATTCTAAATCACCTTTTTTTACTTTGTTCTTTTGTCTAACATACCTCCGTGTCAGAAATTAAATACTGCTTCCTTGTGGTTAAAGTGCTAATTGCACTTATTTTAAAGAAGCAATATAATTTGATAATAAAATGAACATACACTACTATTATGAACACAACACACAGTGTTGTATTTTAGTACAAGCTATAAAAGTAATGCACATATCATTCAATAACTTAATTAACATAAGGATTAATAGGATGAAAAAAGAGATGAGAAGGAAGGAGAAGGGTGAAAAAACGTGAGGAAAAAGGTGGTAAAAAAAAGAAGTAGAAAAAAGTGAGAGGAAAAATATGAAGAAAAATTGAACAATAAACTGGCACACTGGGAAGTTTTAATATAATGGCTTAGATCAAATAAATAAATCAAATATAAAAAAATCTAAGTTCTCAGATTTGCTTCATTGCTTCTTACAGAAACAGAAGAATGCAATTTATTGTAAACTCTAGGATCCCTCACACACACTGAGGCAATTGAAGGCAGATTCATTAAGGTATGATAAAATGTAATAAAGAGGAGATGACTTCCTCCGTGAGATCAATTCTCCAGTTCCTGTGTTATCCTGTGAAGTCTATACTCCAAGATTTATTAAGTGAGAAAGAGCTCTTAGTGCATAGGCTCTATAGAAAAACATAGGAATTGGGGAAGTGATAATCACTGAAAAAGTAATCTCCTCTGTATCATAACTTAGTGCATGTTCCCGCAGAATTCTATATAGATGCAAAGTATCCCACTATGGTGTTATTCTTGTCTTGCTCTGTGCTATCCTCTAGCCTCCTGCATCAGTACTAAATACTTTATTATGAGTGTCTACTCATGGGATGCTTTGCACTAAGGTGTGATAAAAAGTGACAACGTGGTGATGGCTTCTCATGTGTTATAAATTTTCCAAGTCCTGTTTTGCTCTATGGAACCAATGCACTAAGACCGCTCAAGCTGGAGAAATCATAGTACATTTGTTCCATAGAATAACATAGGACTTGGAGACTTTATAACACTGGAGAAATCATCTCCACTTTATTAAATCTTTATCATACCTTAGATCATAACACCCCTGGAGGAGAGGCACTAAGGTGTCATAAAGAGATGACAGTGTTACAAACTATCTAAGTCTTATTTTATTCTATGGAGCCTATGCACTTAAACCTCTAAAGTTGGAGAAAGTTTAGTGTATTGACTCAATAGAAAAACATACACATTTGACAGTTTATCACACTGGAAAAGTGACCTCTACTTAATCAGCTCTTTATCACTAATTTGCGCACTTGACCCAGGGTCTCTATATGGATCATCTTCTATGTCAGTGTCAATGTCTAATGTAAATGTAGCTGTTTTCTTAGTTAAATGGACACTGATGTCCAATAATAACTTTTTGTTGTTTTGTAGATTTAAAAAATAAATTATGTGGTGAAAATTCCATCTCTCAAACCTTTATGGTTTGAGAGATATTCACATCTAAACTTCCCCCTCCCTCCCTTTGTCCTGACATCAGTGCTCTACTGACAGCAGGAGATCCAGGTCCTGGGATCAGCCGGTGGTTCTGTACAGAGCCGAAATAGAGATATTTGAAAATAATTACTTCATTGGAATGGTCTACAAAGTGTGCCTGGTTTGCAAGCACACTTTGTAGACTGTTCCAATGAGTAGTTCTTCTTAAATATCGCTATTTCGGCTCTGCTGAAGATTCGCCTCATGTTGTCCAACACGGATCTCCTTCGGTCAGCTTTACAGCTGACATCAGGAGAGGGGAAACTTTAGATGAGAATATCTCTCAAGCCATAAAGGTTTGAGAGATGGGATTTGAACCACATAATTTATTTTTTCTTAAATCTTCAAAACAACATATTGGACATTAGTGTTATTATTGGACATTAGTGTCTCTTTAAACACTGTGATAATAAGCTGCACTAATGGGATTTGTGCATACTTAATGTGTTTTATTATTAACATGGATGGAATGATTACAGGTAGACATTGTTGTCATTTCTGTGAGCACAGCATTTATTTTTCTTTTTTTTTTGTAGTTGCATATTTTGTCCGAAAAACATAGTGAATATAAAACAATGATAAGTGATAACATATACATTTTGGAGTTTCAGGATTTATACTTCATTGTACACTGCCATATAATCATTTATGGTGCACCCGTGGAATTTTCAGATATCTTCAGGCAGAATTATTTTCAGATATTAAATTGCTCATCTTCCATATCAGAGTCAGTATTACTGACATTTCTATGTGGATCATAAATTTAGTTAGGATGTCCTTTGCAGCTCAAAGTCTCACTTCCTGGGGTAACAAAGTATATAGACTTCTTATATTGAGAGTTGTGCAAAATATTCATGAAGCCTTTAATAAGATCAGCTCTGATTGTCTCCAAAATATAGTCCCAATAATTAAGGACAGTCGATATACCAGTACTTCCTGCCCCTTTTTCTATTGGATGAATCCCTATTGTATTGCCTTCTGGGCCACCTTTTTGCCTGAAAGAAATCAGTAAAAACTCTTTGAAAACGGTGTTTCCCAGAAAATGACCCATTTTATTTGAGGAGTGATAGGTCTGGAGGCAGTCACAGATGATGCAACTGACCTGTTTGATATCATATTGTTTTGATTCTGAATATCATTGTAATTGAAATTTTGTACATTGTGAACTCCTGATCTAGTTATAATGTAGGATGATATTACAGGCTGAGCGCAAATGTATCATAATTCTGAATCTTCTGAGCTGCCGGACTTCAATCATAACACTAATATGTTTAAAGGGATAGAAATATTTCACAAAAAAGAACATCTGATTATCCTCCATATTATTTGGGCCATGGAGAGTGTTATTTCAATACTTTCAGAGTTGTAGTTCAAGAGTAATTGAATGATAAAGTATCCCCTGTCTCCCCTTTTACTAATGTAATACTGCACACCTCAGAGCAGCAAGATTGTGCAGATGGATCTCAGAGAGGGACAATCTCCAGTGAGCATAAGGAAAACCTGAAAAACCTGTCACAAGGGGTAGGGTTGTTCTCATGCTCACATTAAGAAGATTGTCCCTTGCTGCGACCTGTCCGTTCAAGAGACCAGATTCCACATTTGAGGGGAGACTGCTTACACTTGTAAAAGGGGCAGAAGAGGCTTTATCGTTCAACTACTCTTGAAATACAACTCTGACAGTATTGAAATAACACTCTCCATGGCCCAAATACTATGAAGATTAATTGAATGATGCCGTTTAACTGGTTTGTGCATTGTGGGTTATTCTCCTAACATACAATGAGACTAATGTGCTACAAAGAAATGGAGAAAAACTGGAGCATGCCAAAAGCACCATGAGGACAAATAAAAGTTCTCTGAATTTATTTATCTAAATGGGGCTTTTAACCCTTTGAGTTGCAGAGGGGTACGCAATGCATTGCAGAGCAATGCGTTGCGTACCCCTCTGGCACTCAAAGGATTAACTCTTTGAATGTTATAAATGTATTGGAGAGTGACAAGTAGTGATGTGGGAAAAAGCACCAATTCATTTTGTTGGAAAGTCTGGAAAAATTCTAAATTCATACAAACTGTTTCTAAATTAATCATGGAAGTGAAGTGAAAAGGGAGGTCTGGGTGAGGGACTTGTAGTGCAGGAAAAGGAGCATGGGACAGTAGGGGGTGGAAGCAAGAGGAGAGGATGGGAAGGAATGTTTAAAATGGAAGTGTGACAAACAGAAGGCAGAGGAGCATATATATGGAAGGTAGGGCAGCAGCCCAAGGAAGTGATAGGGAGAGGATAAGCCAAGGACATGCAAGGGAGGGGATTAGGCTGAAGGAAAAGGAAGGGAGGGTAGCAATGTAATACCTGACAAGACCTGCAAGGGGATCTGACCCACAGGACAGAGGAGGGAACACTAATAGCATTAGCCATTGGACCTGGGGTTTTTTTCCTTTCTGGCAATGTCTGGGAGCATGTGTACATGGTAGAAGACTGATCTAGTCACTCTAGGAAAGATCAGGTTAACAGAACTTACAGTATGTAGTTAACATCCAGGAACATAAGAATCATCAGAAGCACTAGGTCTGGATACAAGTAGTATGCAGATGTGTATGCAGACTCAGTAAATAATGCTGATGTACTGTACTCTTAGAGATAGGCAGTTTAACAAGACAAGTATAGGCATAATACACAGACAGAAACCATGTATCAATAGTGTTTCGCTGCAATGCATTACTGGTGTTATAGACAATAGACTAGAATTAGACCACAACATTAATGCTTGAGAACAGAGCTCGAGAGTAAGGCTTGATAACTACAAACAGCTGTTACATGCCAACAATGAATAGCAGTAGTAGTTACAGATAGATAAAACCAGATAGAGCAGGTATGAAGCTGAGGGAGTGTGTAACATAGAGGAACAGAGAAACAGAGAAAATTATACACTCATGATTGAATGAATAATGCAAAGTACTTAGATGAGACTTCTGGAGCAAGGCTGTAGAGTGGTGTGCATTGGGAAGCTGCAACTTAGGAATATGAGGGTAAACCTGATAGTGAACTTGTTAGGTTTAATATGAGTGGTGGTCAGTAGCTTTGCAGGGGACACTGAAGGAGACAGTGGTCAGAGCTTTGGGACTGAGTTCTTACAAATAGGCCAGGAGTGATATAAGGGAGTGGAGCATGCTAATTGAGAAATGGAAAGCAGGAGGGGGAGAGAAGTTCCCTGCCTTACTCAGACGACTGTCTTGGCCAAGAACATGCAGTGAATGGTGTTTAAGAGTAAGTGATCCTCTTTATCATTCTTCATTTGGCCTAAAAGTGCTGGTCTTCTTAGTAAATCAGCCTTGTTGTTCTTTATCCACTGGAGATGCACCAGGATAGCAGATGAGACAAAATACTATTTTCTCACTTTGTGACATTTCTTTCTTCATTTGTTTAATTAGTATTATTATTATTATTATTATTTATTTATATAGCGCACACAGATTACGCAGTGCTTTACACTCATATTGGTCACTGTCCCCATTGGGGCTCACAATCTAAATTCACCTATCAGTATGTTTTTTGGAGTGTGGGAGGAAACCGGAGTACCCCGAGGAAACCCACGCAAACACGGTGAGAACATACAAACTCATTGCATTATGGGGGATTATTTTGTTCTTCAATACTTTGATCTTGTTCCCCATGTAGTTTGTGATATTTTTTGTATATTTATGGTTTAAGGGTTACATGTGCTTTAAGTTTTTTTATATATTTCCATCCTTAATAGTTTCTTTAAAAACATATTTTAGTCTAATTTGTCTATTTTAACTGTAATTCTCCTCTGTTCACTTAAATATTCTGATTGTAGTGCTTGCTGCAAAAATGTATCATAGTGTTAAAGGAGACATTGAATGTTTTGCTTAATTGTAGACTGGTCTTCAGTATTGGGCAGGATGGCTTACTCCTGAGACCTCTTTTGGCCACTCCTGATGTGGGACTTTTGTCTATACTTTGGGTTAACCTTAGATATAGCTGGTTGATACTGGTTTGGGGCTTACCCAGGTAAATGCTGTTGTTGCTTAGACTTGTGATCTAATATGACTGGTTAATTGAGCTTGGTGCTGCCTGTTCATTGAAACATTTTTTTGTCATTGCTATCTTCCTCTATCTTGAAAACCAATAGGTAGGAATGAATAAAAGAATAAAAGAGAGAACAAAAGAGGAAGAAATTGAATAGTCAAAATTGATGAGCCTGATGTACTCAAAACATGGATACACACTATGTCAGGGCTCAAACCTGCAACTCTTGGCATAGAAGGCTTCTTGTCTGGTGGACATCTGACGTTCTCAGTATAATTATCCTTAGTAGCTCTGGGACTTTTCTGTAGTTCATCATATTCCAGAACCCGACTACACACTGACATCCTTAATAAGCCAGTCCTGTGCATTTCATATTTGCCAGATTATTGAGCCCTCCTCCAGTGATCTAGTGTTCCTTGCTTTGCACTCCTGATTCTATGTACCTAACCAAGACTACAACTGCTTTCTGCTCCTCCACCATGATTCTCTACACTTGTATTTCACTTCTAGCTAAAATTCCTACTCAATCTGGCTACTACTAATTGCTGTTCTCTGGTTATTTGGGCTCTGTTATATTTGTCTATGTCTGCTTCCTATGAAAGTTCCAAGATCTTTCAAACCTTGGGACTCAACTCCTGGGGGCAATCTGACTCATGGGTGAAAATCTGCAGTTCTGGCCACTGGATTTATTTCACTGAAGCAGAGCCTATGACACACTGTATTAGGGGTTCTCGAACTTTATTCTTTGGTTTCACACAAAATCTCAATGCAATCCTAACAACCAACGCTTTAACCCCATAGATGCAAGAGAGGCCTCCAACACATTGCTTAGCATTGAAAGTGGTAATATAGTATCAGTATCCAACATATTTGAATGCTAGTTTGTATTGGTAACTTAGAACTAAATTATTAGGCTATCATTTCAGGCAACTATTACCATACAGTGTAGTCCACCCTTGATCTGTTCACCTATTTGCCATAGCAAAACATTCTTTTGTGGAACAGCAATGATATCTTCAGAATACCCTTCTACAGAACACAGTCTGAGAACCTCTTACTATATGTTTCTAAAAATATACTTAATGTACATAATGTGAAAGCCAAATATCACTTAAGGACACCTGTTTTTATGTATATCTCCTTGATCTGACCTTGATAACTTTCTAATGTGTATATAGAAAGCTGTATTTATGTTTTTTCAAAGTATTCTGCATTTTTATATCTAGTATGACATTAATTTCCTTTTTAATAAACACTTTATTTTCCTTAAACATTATCCGTTGCATCAACATAATTAAAACTGTCATTAGATAATTTTAATTACATATAAATTCAGACTGTTGGCTTAGTTAATTAGCTAATATGTTTAAATAAATATAATTAAGTTAGGTCTCATTTACATTAGCCATAAAAAGCAATTTTTATATCTTTACAGTCTGATGATTTCTGTGGATGAGTGCTCCCTTCAAGAGCAGTCTTATCACATAAGATATTTAATGAAAGCTAGGTATGATACCATATGGAAAGAAGAAACAACAGAGGCGCTTCTTTGTGCAATATCTTCAATGTAATATTCATCACACCGCCACCAGTGAAAATGTACTCACAAAGTGAAAGACTGGAAATGCACCTATATGCAGGCCAGCAAAAAGGGCTAAGGGATTTATAAAGCTGTCACCTGTCTGATTCTTTAGTTCTTTTATGGATTGTCCGCTATCTACCAAAAACTCTGCTCACGAAGCCACACACATGGAAAAAAGCAAAAACAAAACAGAGGGTGCCAATAGTACCTTATCACACTGGTTATCACAATGATACCTAGTTTGGAGCAGTTCCTGGTTTCCCTATCCATGAGGAAAAGAGCAGTCTGTTGGAAGCACTGAGCAGAGACGGTAGGAAGTTCGCTGTAAGTCTGTATTGCTGTGCATGTGCATATACATAAACACAGCCACTATACAATTTAAAGGGATAGTAATACTTAAAATGTAAAAATAAATATGTTGTAGGGTTTATTCCCCTGAGTAAAACAAAGGTACTCCCACTGCTGAAAGTGCTTTATTCAAAAGTTATTACAGCTCAAAGTTGAATTTTTTAGGTGCAATATCACAGTGGCCTGAAATTGTGCAGTGGCGCTGTTGCTACACCATCCTATGGACAGCTCTGGTCCTGGGACCATAAATCTCCATAAGATGGTGTAGCAACAGCACCACTTTACAATTTCAGGCCACTGTGATATTGCACCTAAAAAAATTAAATTTTGAGCTGTAATAACTTTTGAACAAAACACCTTTCAGCAGTGGGAGTACTCTTGTTTTACTCAAGTGGATAAACCCTACAACATTTTTTTATATATTTTAAGTATTACTATCCCTTTAAGAGTTATTCACTGTGATGTTATATTTCATTATACTGTTGTGATAAGACACTATTGGCATCCCCTTTTTTGTTTGTGATTTTTTTCCAGGTATGATATCAGTCCTTCCCACCATGTACAGTACTTTCAGAAGAGGAGGTAAGGAATGAAGTTCCAGAACTTAGGCCTAGCCCACATTGATATTTTAATGCAGTATTTTCTATGCTGTCTTAAACATACCAAATTGCTAACCAATGGTGCAGATTGGGCTGTTCCCATTAGCAACTTGAAATATGTCATGCATGCGATGCTTACAAATCTTCTGTATGTACCTAGGCAAAATTACAGTTATACTTAGAGTATTGTATTTAGCAAGTGCTGTTTGCTCATGAGATTTCTCAGTTGGTTACTGCACAGATGTAGAATTTGTTTGAATCTCAGGGTTACAGGTTCTAGTCCCGCTAGGATCAACTCATTCTTCTGAGGTAGACAAAATGAGTACCAATAATTGGGTAATAATAAGATCTATACCTCAGGTCATATGTGAAAATGACAGACAATCTCAATGTATCCTACACAGTAAAATGTTTTTCAGGTTGTTGTAAGCGCTAATACTCTTTCTATCATGCACGTACTGTAACAAGTCTCTGCACACAAGTAGTTTGTCGAAATAATGCAATTTTTTAGCTGGAGGCAAAGTAATCCCTTTCCCCTCAGGTCAAAACCTAGTTTATACATACATACTAATAGGGATGGGAGAAAAGTAAAAAAAAATGTTTCCGTGGGAATTTCCATAGAAAATTAGTCATTTCCTGCACTTACCATGAAAATTATTGCCCATAGAAAATACACAAAATGTCCACTTTCCACCAATAACAATACATTTACTGCAATAATTTTGTCATTTTTCACCTATGCTTTCTATGGCTGCAATATTTCCTTTCTCAGTACTACTGCTGCTGCTGAGGGCTGAAGTGGAGAAATCAACAGCTGAAAGCAAAAGTTGTGACCAGTCAGAGCTCTACAGCAACATACGCCTTGAAATAATTGTTAGCAGTCCCTGTGTCCTTGGCCCGTGACACTAACCACATGCTTCTGGATGACTTTTTTGTAGTTTTTGAGTACTTTGAAAGCTCTCAGCAATTATGGGTTAGTGGTGCATTTGGTCTGAGTAGGAACTTTACCTGTATATGCATATTATCATGATGACTAGTAGTTGCTGGGGTGCTACTGGTAATGGCCACTGAAAAGGTATTGCTAGGGGTAAGGGTAGTGCTCCCAATGGTGGTGGTGGAGTTGGTGAGGGGTACTTGATTTCTAACTTGTCATCATCATCATCATCATCAGTTATAACAGTAGAAGGAGGTAAAATGGGTGACTAGGATAATACTACTGTCCCTACAGACAAATCTAAAATAGGAGTATTACCTACACTATACGGGCCCTAACCACTTTTTGGCGATCCCTTTCCAAAAATAACACCATCACTGACCTTTTGAAGTTTATCCCACTCAACACCATGGTTGAGCTTCATGTGTGACCTTAAAGAGGATGTGCCTAAATGAGATCCGGCTTTACCCCTATTCACTCATTTTTGACAAATATAACAGGTGCAGTTGTTCTTGTCAGTAGTACAATCAACAACAATAGTAGACGGGCTAGATGATTTTGTCATAATAGCAGAAGCATTACTACCTAAGCTTGACCTCTGTGAAATTTGCTGTGACTGTCTGGAATTAGGAAGATGAGGTAATGTTGAAGATGTTGACTGGGATGGCGTATTTCTGGCCATCTTTACATTTGTACTTTTTCCAGTTACTCTCTCAAAAGCCTAAAAGCAGGCATTTTATTATTTTGCAGAGGTGCAAATGGAATATTGAACTTATACCTTTCACATGCAGCAGATAATTCTGACTGAACATTATTGTCTTCACTAGTTTGCAATTCTTCAGTTTCTGAAGAAGCAATTGGAGAGGAGGGTCTGTGTGAAGGGACATATTCTAAATCATCTTTATTTTCAATGCTGGTGGCATCACCTGATACCAAAGACTCAGGTTCCTCTTTGTCAACATCCCCACTTTCAGAATCTGGCAGGACTAAAACAAATGATGAAGGTGGTGCTGCTGGTGGTGAAGATGATGATGAATTAAGTTTCACACTAAGCATCTCCCTACTTGGTAATTCACACTGTTCTTGCTCTGTTATTTGCTGATTTGCCTGTAATTTTGTCCCAATAGCCAACAAGGCCACACCACTATCACCTATCATACTCTGCCGCTGTAGTAGGATTTTGTCCTTCTTCATGTGTCTCCATTACTAGGCTAGGGGGCCACTACAATTACTGACTAAATGGCTAGATGTTATGGTGGAGGAGGTAAAAGGCATATTATTATTTTTAACTTCATCATCATCATCTTCATCACCACCTCTTACTTTTAAGCAGCAGGCACTGGAACACTTACAGATTTCTTCCTGCCACCTTTATTCGGATATGATTTGGAATAACTTTGATACTAGTAGCAATTAATTAATTCATTATGAATAGCTGCCTCATACATCTCCACAGTATATTTTATATGATGACCACCACAATTACATCCAATCGATCCTTTCCCCCTTACACCTTTAATGGACATGTATTATCAAAAGGCACACCCTTCTCCGTGCTCGATCCAACTAACAGAGCAATGGGTTGAGCACCCCTCTGGCACTGAAAGGGTTTTCAAAATGTGTGTAAAGCATAGATAAGTAACCCTTCCACCTCCAGAGAGGTGCACAGTGCATTGGTACACAATGCACTGTGTACCCCTCTGGCACTCAAAGGGTTCTAAAAAAAAGTGTGTGAATTAAAAAAGAATTAACTCTTTGAGTTCCAGAAGGGTATGCAACACATTGCACAGCGTTACATAACCCACTGACACTCAAAGGGTTAATCAGCCAAAAATATAACACCCAACATATAAAATCAACACTTACCTGTAATCCTAATGTCCAGTGGGGTGTTTAGCACAAAGGTCTTCTTCGTCAATTCTTCTTCTGTAAGCGTCTATCTTCTTTCTTCTTCTTCAGCTGTTATCTTCACTGTCATCTCCGTCTTCACCTGTCGTCTCCATCTTCTTTCTTCATCTGTGATCCTCTTCAGTCTTCTTCTTTAAAACCTTAAGGTCTGTCAGCTCGCATATAAGGACCATGGAGCATTTTTCTGTTGTGTAACTGACTCAGGGCTCCCCGAATGGAGTGCAGCCACGCTGAGAGCCCTGAAATCCAGGACGTGCTAGGACCGTCATGGGTCCTTATTGTACGTTGAACCCATGATGGCCCTGGCACTCCATGGTACTTAAAGGGTTAAAGTTATTGTTGAACCTGGAAAAGAAAAATATAGTTATTAAATTAAATCTATCATTAAACAATTGCTGCTGCTTCCACCAATGGCAGCAAAGAATAGCAAGAATCCCCCCCTCCTTGTACATTTTGGACCTTTGCCTGATGCGCATGAAAGGAAATTTTAATAGGGACTGCCGTTTATGTGACCACTCCCTGTTCAAACTAATTTTCACTCTCCCATTGGCTGGGATGTGGGGGTTACGCAAGGTCCAGAAAGTGTCCTGCAGTAACCCCACCTCCCAGCCAATCAACTTCTAGTGCTTTCAGTCAATCCTCCAGCTAGAAGCTGATAGGCTGGGAGGGGTTCTGAGCCCTGAGTAACCCCACATACCAGCTAATGGGAGCATGGAGGGCAATTTGAACAGGCACCGGCCAAATAAGAGGCAGCCATATTCAGATTTCCCTCAGCTGGTATCAGGCAACGGCCCGAAAGGTACGAGGAGGGTAGTTTGTTTTGCTGGTTTCTCCTGCTGCCAACAGCAGCGTATGTTTAATGATACATTTATTTTCATAACTATTTTTTTGTTTTACAGGTTGAACAAGATGAAGAGGAACACAGATGATGACAGAAGATGAAGATGACAGATGAAGATGGAGATGATGGATGAAGATAGAGAGGACAGATAAAGAAGAAGAATAAAGCTTTTAAACCAGGAAAGGGGGGGAGGGTATAGATAGCAAAAATGGGGTAGATAGAGCAGATAAGAACCGGGTCCAAGTAAATGACCGGGGGGGTGGAGAAATGATGGGGATAAATTTAGTCAATAGGGAGGCACTCTTAGTAAATGAAGGAGTAGAAAAAAGGCATGTAGGGATTAATATATGTACTTCAAAATTAATTGTATGCTAGCAAATGCAAGAAGTATGGTAGATAAAATAGGAGAACTAGAATTGCTGGTGGTTAATGAGCAATTGGACATAATTGGAATAACAGAAACATGGTGGAATGATGCACATGACTGGGCTATAAATATAGAGGGCTATTCCCTGTTTAGAGACAGGATTAATAAAAAAGGGGGATGTGTGTGCTTATATTTGAAAACAAAGCTAAATCCAGTTTTGCGGGGTGATATTAGTGAGGAAACAGGCCAAATTGTAGAGTCCATGTGGGTAGAAATCAAGACTAAACGTGGTGTAAAAGGTAACAAAAAGGTGTTGGTGGGCATATGCTACAAACCACCAAATATCATTGACAATGTTGAGGCCCAACTGCTATTGCAAATGAGGAAATTGCCCAGTTTGGGCATACTATAATTTTGGGAGATTTTAGTTATCCAGATATCAACTGGAAAAATGAGACCTATCAGAGTGCTAAGGGAGGCAGGTTTGTGAACACACTTCGTGAAAGCTACATGTCACAAATGGTGGAAGTGCTGACAAGAAACAACAATGTATTGGACCTACTGATAACTAATAACACAGAAATGGTATCCAATATTAAGGTAAGAGAACATTTGGGAAACAGCGATCACAACATGGTTACATTTGAGATTCATCTGGCAAAGCAAAACTGTATAGGTTCAACCAAAACTCTTAATATTAAAAAAGCTAATTTCACATTTTTAAGGGCTTCAGTGCAACACATAGACTGGGATATTTTATTTAAAGGCAAAAATACTGAGGAAAAATGGTCAGAATTCAAATTTAGGTTGCAGAAATGTACACAACAGTATATACCAATGGGGAACAAATGCAAAAGAAGTAAGTCACTGCCAATGTGGTTAACTGCACATGTAAAGAAGGAAATGGCAAGGAAGCTGAACAATCTTTCTTAAAATACAGGGAGTGCAACAAAGATTGCAAAGAGGCAATTAGGGTAGCAAAAATAGATAATGAAACTCGAATTGCAAGGGAAAGCAAGACTAATCCAAAAAAGTTTTTCAAATATATAAATAGCAAAAAACTTAGGAGGGAGTGTATTGGACCCTTCAAAAATGAGATGGGTGAGTTGGTTAGTGAGGATAAGGAAAAGGTGTTTTAAACACTTTCTTTGTATCAGTATATACAAGGGAGCAAGGAATGGTAGAAGAGTCTCCGCAAGTAACAAAACAATACAATTAACAGATATTGGGTTAACTCACGAAGATGTCATGGGAAGACTGAACAAAATTAAGAACGACAAAGCACCGGGTCCTGATGGTATACATCCAAGGGTTATTCAGGAACTTAGTGCAGTGTTAGCAAAACCCCTATATTTACTTTTTAAAGATTCTATTACCACAGGCTCAGTGCCACAGGATTGGCGAAGAGCTAACATAGTGCCTCTATTTAAAAGGGAACTAAAACAGAACCTGGGAATTATAGACCAGTGAATTTTACCTCTGTAGTGGGAAAACTGCTAGAGGGGATAATAAGGGACTATATTCATGATTACAAGACAAAAAATAAAATAATTAGCACGAATCAACATGGTTTTATGAAAAATAGATCATGCCAAACTAATCTTTTCAGCTTCTATGAGGAAGTAAGCAGCAACCTTGACAATGGCAAGGCAGTAGATGTAGTATACCTAGACTTTGCAAAGGCATTTGATACAGTGCCACACAGAAGGCTGGTGTATAAAATAAGGAAATTGGGGCTAGGAGATAACCTTTGCAATTGGATACAAAACTGGCTGAAGGATAGGGAACAGTGTGTGGAAAATTCTCCAATACAGTTAAAGTGGAGAGTGGAGTATCTCAGAGTTCAGTATTAGGTCCTCTGCTTTTTAACATGTTTATAAATGACCTGGAAATAGCTGTAGAAAGCAAAATATCAATATTTGCAGATGATACTAAATTATGCAAGGTCATTAATTCAGAACAGGATATTTTCTCTCTACAGAGGGACATACATACAATGTCAGATTGGGCAAACATATGGAATATGAAGTTTAATGTGGGAAAGTGTAAAGTAATGCATTTGGGAGGAAACAATCCCAAGGCTACTTATGAACTTAATGGAATCATTTTAGGGGACTCATTGCTAGAGAAAGACCTGGGTATTGTTTTCAACTACAAACTTAGAAACAGTGACCAGTGTCAAACAGCAGTAGCAAAGGCAAACAAAATCCTGTCTTGAATAAAAAGAGGTATCGAAGCAAGAGTGGATAACATTATTTTGCCATTATACAAATCATTGGTAAGACCTCACCTTGAGTATGCAGTGCAATTTTGGGCACCAGTTCTGAAAAAGGATATACTAGAACTAGAGAGGGTACAGCGGACAGCAACAAAATTAATTAAGGGAATGGAGGACTTGACATATGAGGAATGACTAAACAAATTGGTTTATTTACTCTAGAGAAGAGATGACTAGGAGGAGACCTTATCACATTGTACAAGTATATGAGAGGTCAATGCACGCATCTTTGCGGTGAGCTATTTATTCCAGGGCCTAATCAGGTGACCAGGGGACACTCCTTGAGATTAGAGGAAAGGAGGTTTAAACTTCAGCAAAGGAAGGGTTTTTTTACAGTAATGTCTGTTAAATTGTGGAATTCATTGCCCAGGGAGGTGTTTATGGCAGATACAATGGACACATTTAAGAAAAGATTAGATATATTTATTTCAAAAGGGAACATACAGAGTTATTGTCACAGTTTTTGATGAGCACTCAGACAGATCAGTAAGGTTAAAATGACTTTATTGAGTAAAGTGCATACAAGGAATAAGGCCACAGGCCCACAATACGAAACAACAATATATAGTAGTCAATAAGACAATGACTGTAATCAGAATGACTGAGATAGAATGCAGGAACAGGAGATTTCTAAGGCAGGCAACCCTCCACTAGAGAACCAGGAGAGATCAGGCTACTGAACCCCAGACTGACAGCAGGACAGAGGATGGCAGGAAGTCCTGGACATGCTAACTGGCACGAGACCTAGACACCTGGGTGGCACAGAACCCAAATAGGCAGCGAGGCAACACTGACCATGGGACAGGGGTCCCAGGGTGACAGATGGTAAACCCTAGAGCGCTAGGGGTCGATCGTAGGTGAACAACTGGAAGGCCACAAGTGTCCCCTCACACAACAGTGGAATAAAGTGCAATGCTGGCTCTAGGCCCGACTGTCACTAGACAGGGAATAGAGCTCAGGGTCTCCTCACACCACTGAGTGCGTAATATGCAAGTGCTGGCCCTAGCCCAGGCACTGCAACAATGAAGGAGCACAAGGATTGCCTAGACAGTCTAGGCACTGAACGAGTTAACAGGAGACGCCAAAAGATATGCATCCCAGCAATAGTGCAGAGGGAGACACAGAGAGATCTGAGTAACTCAGTCAGAACTTGATAGCACTGTACCGGTACTTCGTGTGTACACACTGCCACGGGCGGTAGAAGTAAGTGGCTATAGCACGAATGCTATGCCTACGGTCGACAAAATAAGAATAGCGCCAAACGGCGCACCCCAACAAGGCAACTGGAATCCATCGATTGTAATGCTGGCCAGACTAGGAACGGAGGAGACACAGCCATGCACGGATGGCAACGGGACAATGGCTCAGCAAGGAGAGGTTTACAAACGAACGGAAGCACAGACTGTTCAGGAGCAATGGAACAGCTCAATAGCCAGACAGGCTAGCAACAGAGAGGGTTCTTAGCCAGATCCTTTCAGCAACGGATTGGGTTCTCAGCCAGGTCAGTCGGTAACGGAGCGGGTTCTCAGCCAGAGCAGTTCAGCAACGGAGCGGGTTCTCAGCCAGATCAGTCGGTAACGGAGCGGGTTCTCAACCAGATCAGTTCAGCAACAGAGCGGTTCTCAGCCAGATCAGTACAGCAACGGAGCGGGTTCTCAGCCGGATCAGTCGGTAACAGAGCGGGTTCTCAGCAGAGCAGTCGGTAACAGAGCGGGTTCTCAGCCAGATCAGTTCAGCAATGGAGCGAGTTCTCAGCCAGATCAGTTCAGCAACGGAGCAAGTTCTCAGCCAGATCAGTTCAGCAACGGAGTGCATTCTCAGCCAAATCAGTCGGTAATGGAACAGTACACAGGAAACACAGGAACGTCGTCAGGCAGGCTGGGTCATACACGATAACAGCAACACAGTAACAAACGTCAGGATCAAATACACCACGAAAGGGCGCCTTGGAATAGACATGACAGGATATTTAAAGGCAATATCAGGCCAATAAGAGGGCAGCATTGAAATTAGGCAAAGTAACAATGTCGCCTTCAGAGCAGGAACACGGGCACTGTGATAGTTATACTGTTTATCAGTAGGCTAATCAGGAAGGTCAGATAAAGATTAACTTAATTGGGAGCAGGAAAGCTATAAATTTCTCAGTTCGTGGGGTATGAGGAGAAGGTTAAACTTGATGGACTTGTGTCTTTATGCAACCTAATTTACTATGTTACTATGTTAAGAATGAAGAGGATGACAAAGACAAAGAGGATAGAAGCTTACAGAAGAAGAACTGAGGAAGAAGAGCAGGGTGCAGAAGACCAAGCTGGACTTCAGGATGACAGGTAAGTATTCAAACTATGGATGACTGGATAGTGTTAGGACTTGTATGGATTCACTTTATTGTTCATGCTAGTGGTTGTGTAGGACCAAGGGGAGGGTTAATGTCTGTATGGGTCACAGTGTGTCAAACATCAAGCATAAGCTGGTTTCCTTTGATCTTCCCATTTCTCACGCTATTTAGCGTGAGTTATGGGACTGAAAAAAATGCAAAGAATGTTGGGCCACAAATTAGGTTCTCTGTCCCAACACTTGTTGTGGTTCCTGTTGGAAGGGCAATTGAATTCTGATGGTAACACTTTGTGTGTGTGTGTGTGTGTGTGCTGTTTGTTGCCCTACCAGTGGGAATTGGTTCAAGCCCTCAATCTCCCCAGTGACATAGGTTTTAAACAGTATAGGATAGTGAAATGTGTGGCAATGTTTAAGTAGAAGGGTGACATTTCATTAGGTAGGATAGCTAGAAATATATTTTAAATAAAATTAATTCCATAACTCCCAACATTTGAAATGGCCAAATGGGTGGTGTTTCTGGGGGTGGGTCTGATGGGTGGGTTATTACTGAAAATGAATATTACTTCATGACCTATTGACGCCTCTTTGCTTAACTGAATAAATGATTTAGAGCAAAACCAAAGTATTTTATTTACAAAGACTAAATTATAAACACATATAGTGATGTAGAAATAAACATTAATGAGAGTTTCATTGCTGAGGAACAATGCGATTCACAACACAAATTTTGGTCTCCTAAAAAGAGAGACATCAGGGTGGGAAAGAGGGACATAGGGATTTGGGTCTCAAGAGACATTTCCTCCTACAGAGGGACACTAAGGAGGCATGGAATTTGATGTGTGCATGTTAGGAGAGGATAGAGTTAAGTGTAGCATTCTGTTTACTCTTTTAAAGGGATAATAAAGTCTGATTTTATTAACCCCTTAACGCCCGATGACGTACACGTATGTCCCGAGCGGATGTCCCTTAAGGACAAATAACGTACATGTACTTCCTCAGATTCCAGGTCCCCGCGAAACTGCACTCCGTTCGGGGACTCCAGAATCTTTTGAAAAAATAAAAAAAATGCACCACTGGCGTTAAGTGCCGGCCGCGTGTGCATGCAGCCAGTCACTAAGGGGTTAAACTATGATAGTGTAGTTATTACAATAATAAACTTTATCTTCCTATATCTCTCAAACCATAAAGGTTTGAGAGATGGAAATTTTATCTATTAGTTTACTATTATAATAGCTATTGCTCTTTAATATCCGTTTAAGACAGATAAGTAATCAATACATTTTTTGTAATTCATTGAACACCATTGGCTTGAGACCTTCAAAAGCCTAACTTAAACCCATACAAAGTCAATTTTGGCAGCCTGAAATGAGAGCTAAAACCACTGTATAGTGCACTACAATGTGTTGGGGACCTCTTTAGCATACAAGGGGGTTAAAACCCCCATTTAAATCAAAGTGAATATGCATTTGTCCCCCAGGGTGCAGTTGGTTGGCTGTAGAATTGACAAACATTGAGAGGCTACCATGCCTAGAACAAGACACTTTACCTTGTTTGTGCTTGATGTATGCTTCTCACAATTTTTTGTCTTGCTGTAGAATTGCTCCAATTTTTTCTACTTTATACATCAGCTTAATTGTTTCCTGTTCCCTTCAACTAACTGATACATACATTGGCCCAAAAGCACACTGGAGTTATTCTGGTGTAAACCAATTGTGATAAATATAAAAATCATGCTTAACCCTTTGAGTGCCAGAGGGGATATGCAACTTATTGCTTCACAGTGCATTGCATACCCCACTGGCACTCAAACTGCTAATGAAATTGGGCTTCATAATGCATTGGAGACCTCTCTAGCATTCAAGAGGTTAAAAAGGTCTATTCAAGTGCATGGAAATTTAGGAGTTTTGATTTGCCTCCTATGGTGCAGTTGGTGTACTCCAGAATAACTCAATTTTGCCTTATAAATATGGGCAACAAAGCAGAACAATTCTGGGGCAATACTTTGCAATTCACTTCACACCTCTCTAGCATTCAAGGGGTTAAAACTTTTAAATCCAGGAGAATTTGCATCTGTCCCCTATGGTGTAGTTGGTTCACTCCAGTTCTCCTTAGAACATGAAGCTATGGCACATATTTATTAAAACATTTGGTTTACCCCAGAATTGCTTTTATAAACACAGGCATTTGTTTTCTCTGTTGGATCATATGTATTTTTGTTCCCATAAGATTTTTACTTTTTTTTTAAATAAAATTATTTCTATTATATCGTTATTCCATTGTTATTTCATCCAACAATAAGAACCGTTTAACCCCTGGGATGCAGGGGAATTCTCGAATGCATTGTATCACAAAGCATTGAAGGGCTTATTAGAGGTCAAGGAGTTAATCTGTTGAGTGCCAGAGGGGTCCACAACGCATTGGTCACATACATTATTGCACATCCTTTATCAAAGGCAATTTATTTACAATACTCAAAGCCTGAAATATTTTATTTTTAAATTCAAAAAACAATTTGAATAAAGTTGCTGTTTATTATTTTTTTACTGATGATTGTCAAAAGCACAGATATTATATGTGTAAAAAAATTCTGCAGCTAATAGTCCACTTTACCTAGTAAAAATCATTAGAGCAGATTGAGTTCCTATCAGAGACTTGATTCAAGTTATTGACTTTTCTAGAAAAATGTATTGTGCATACAACAAAGATTTATTTTTGTGAAAAATAAAACTACATCAAGTCATAAAGGTGGCATAATAAAAGGTTGTGTGAGCCTTGTAGAAAATGATAATTATGGTTGATAAAAAGAAACTAGCATAAAAATATGTTTTCAGTTGTGCTACTAAATAACGTGATTAAATATTATATTAGAGGGATGTAAATTGCTACTTCCAATGTTGGCTTTTATAGATCTTCATGTTGGAATCAAAACATACAGGTTGCTCACAAGTATCTGAAAGTAAAAAAAAACCTCCATTTATAGCACCTGAACACAATGGGGGAGGTGCATTAAAGGTCGATGAGGGCTCAGGGTGGTGAAGTTGTATTAGATCTGTGTTGACACAGATTTGTCTTCGACATCATTTCCCATTCAATGTGACACCAATTTGCCACCAATCTTCCATTCCTTTGATAAGTTTATGATTTTGGATTGAACACATCGACAGTAGCTTATGTCCATATGGAAATCCAAGTTAATGAGTCATTTCCATTTGGAAATGCAGATTAACAGGTAGAGGAGGGGTGGCAGAGTGGCGAAGGCAAGGAAGGGACGGAGGAGGGGCAGCAGATTGGAGAAGGAGGTGAAGAGGACTTTTATGTTCCTGAACAGAATCTCCCTGAATATGTTTCCAGAGTGCTTTATGCCAGGGAAAAAATCAGGAATAATGCAATGTACAATGCAGTGATAGTGCAATGTAGAAAAGATACAGTATTGAAAAGGATAGTGAAATAATGTAGAAAAGCCTGTCTGAATCATATAGCATTAAGTCCCGCAAGAATAGTGTTAATTGTATTTCTATCCCTGCTTTCATATCGATGTTAGAAAGCTCTCGAAATAGAAGTTCAGGGAGCTTACTGTCAATTAAAAAAATGTAAAAAAAAATTGTGAAGATGAAAAAATAAAAAGTATAGGCAATCTGTCTTATTCATTTGCATAAAATGTACAGTCAAAATGGAGGTTGACTGTCATTTTATATTTAAAAGTTTGAGGGAAACATATTGGGGAAGGGGTTAAAGAACTACATCATAAACCTTCTTTTTAGGTTAATTTCCTGTTAAGCTTATGTATAAACATCAGGTATATGTGTTAACCCCTCGTGACCGAACACACACAAACAAGGCAAAGGGTAAGACAAGAAGAAAATTAGAGTAAAGCTCTAAAAGGACTCCATAATCCAGGAAGGCCAGACTATAAACAAAAGGGCCTATTCTCTGGATGGCAGACCGGTGTTCCATATGGACTTCTCTTATGTCCAATATGAAACACAGGTACCATGGGGATATACCAACCATAAGCCCCCAGAGGTGGGAAAAAGGATAAAAGACCTCACACCCATCCCCATGATATCGGAGTTCCCTAGGACAATCCAGTACCTGGATAACCCAAGCATTAAGTATCAACGGACACTTAAATTACACAGCACAAAATAACAAGAGCCAACGGGACTCAAACAACTGAACAACAGTATGGCAACTAAGTAGACAGACAGGGCTGCCTGGAGGACCTTCCAGTTAAAGCTGGCTCTATCCTAAGCCAGAACACAGAAGTGTTTAGCAAAGGTATTCAAGGAGGACCAAGTCACTGCCTTGCACAACTGCTCACCTGAGCCCTGATTTTTGTAGGCCCAGAAGGCCCCATCTGGCGTATGGTAGCTTTGATCCAAAAGGCAACAGTGACCTTGGATGTAGACTGACCTGCACTAGGACCCTCAGGAATGACAGAGAGTCAGCCTTGCTGAAAGGCTCAGTACAGTGCACATAATATTTAAGGCAACACACAACATAATCCTCTCTTTGTCAGACTTAGGGTCAGGACAGAAAAAAGTCTCAACAATCTCCTGATGTGGAACTCAGAGACCACCTTAAGAAAAAACTCTTGGGAGGTTCAAAGCACCCCCTTATCCTTGTAAAAATAAACAGGAAAGGTGGTTTTCAAGACAAAGCCTGCAATTCAGCAACTCTGCGGACAGAGACTACTGACAAAAGAAAGGCCTCTTGAGCATCTACTTACGCAAGGAAATGGAAACAAGGGGCTTAATGGGAGGCCTCTTAAAGGCACCCAAGACCAAGTTAAGATCCCACAGAAGCATGGGAGCCTTAAAGGCAGAGAAGGCATGAACCACCCCCTGAAGAAAAATCTTGACATCCAGAATGGTGGCAATACGTCGGAAAAACACCAAAAGCAGCAAAATTTGAACCCTCATGAGACAGGTTTTCTGGAGATGACCTCAGTGGAGAATCCTTTCTTCCTCAAGATGTTGGCTTCAAGAGCTATGCTGTCAAAGCAACAGGAACATAGAGAAAGAAAGCTCACAGCTCCAACTCACCATAACGTATCGTTATAGTAAATACAATTTTGATGTGAATTTAAAGATAGTATATAGATAGCAGCAAGGAATGAGAGGGTTCTCCAGTCCCCCAAACATTAGGCCAAAACACAAAGTGCAAACACAAACAGAAAGACAAACCTGCGCTCCTCTATATAAAGTGTATGCCCTGTATGGGTATATATATTATGTTCGTTAGTAAATAAGTGAGATTTTGGTTTCACAAATTGGCCAAGTCGTGTATAAGCTTGCTATTCTGTCAATGTATCTCACATTATGGCAAATTCTACTCTAATACACCTATAAAGCCCTATCTAATCAAAATTAAAATAAAAAATCCATGATGTGATGTTGTAAGAAAGGCATAGTAGAGGGAACCCTTTAAATATGCTCTTTGTAATACTTGTGGGTCATAGTGTATTGCAATTAAAAACAGAGGACTTAAAATAAAATAAAAAAGATGTAAATGGAGGACTTTCCTGATGCAAAAAAAAACCCCAACGGGCCTGCATTTTGTGAATACATGTATAAGAGGGCTGTGGATCGAACAGTTCTCCCCATAAATGAAACATTTTTATCAACCCCACCACAGGTCATATGAGGAATAATTAATTACAGACAGACAGGGTTTATGCAAGCTGAGACTGGCTTAAGGCCTTGTCCTTAACCCTTTGTGTGCCAGAAGGGTATGGAACACATTGTACTCAAAGGGCTAAAGGCCAACAAAAAGAAAAGAAATTAAGTAACAGTGCAATAGAATCGTTGTGCATTACATAACTAAAGCCAATTCCTCCATATCCTCATGCCACAGGTAACCATGGAGCAAGAGAGCTAGCCTGAGTGGATGGTGGAGCGGATTCTGAATTGAAAGACTATGTCTGCAAACCACGCCCTCTTGGTCCAGTAAGGGACAACCAGAATGATGGTCGCACCATCCAGCCTGATCTTCCAGAATACCCTGGGAATGAGAGGAAATTGAGGAAAACATGAGCAAATGCCAGTGGATCTCCCCTCAAAGAGCAGAAGGTCGGAACCTTCATGTTGTCCAAAAATATCGTTATACCAATCAGAAGTTGCATCTAGCTTATGTATATATATATACACACACACACACACCAAAGTGCTATGGACAATGGTGCCTATGCACTACCCCTGCAAAATGGATCTATATAAAAATAAAGAATAATCGCTACTATCTCCACTACTCTGATTCTTTATAAAAAAAACAACATATTTATTATTGTAAAACACAAAAATACATTTAAAAATATATATATATTTATATACAGCACCCTAATAAATATAGCGCTATATTAACTAATGTGTGAATTCACATAAACATTTTTTTTTTAAAAAACATATCACCAATTATGTAAAATGATGGAAGGTTCATGAAGCTCCCAAGATTGAAGCGGGCAGGTGAAATAATACGACCAAACAGCATATGGTGCTCCCCTGGCTTGGATTACTTGTGCAAATATGATGTTCACCGTAGGATCACTTCCAACAGAGTAGCGGGCAGAGACCTTCAGTCAATGTATATGTGTAGCTGTTGTTCTCTCATCTCTCCCATCTAGATTAATCAATTCCTTGTAAAGAAACACAGTGTTTCCACGGCTATCTCGTCTGATCCAACAAAGCAGGCAGAGTTAAACGTGCACTGATAAGTGCTGTCTGTCTCACCTCCCGTCCTTGATAACAATAACCGGTATGTCTCAAAAATGAAAGGTGATATGAGTTTTAAAAGCGTGATGTGGGGTGCAGCCCTCCTCCAATGTGTTTCATATAGAAGATGTATTACGTGTAAATTTAGTGGACACAATATAAAGGAATTTAAAGATATACAAGGTAAAAAAAAAAAATAATATTAATGCATATATTAATTGTAATTCAGAATTTGTAATATATAATAGAACATGCCCATGTAAGAAAATTTATATAGGTGTTACCAAACGTCGTTTAAAAGACAGGTTTTTGGAACACAGGAGAGCCATTTTAAAAAATGATAAAAAAATATCCATTAGCCATACATTACCATAAATATCATGATTCCAAAAGAGATGGAACTATGTTGTTACCATTAGAACATATTACAGGGGGGACAAGGGGAGGGAGTCAGACTTTGCAGATTGAACCAGAGAGAATCATTCTGGATCTATTGTTGTGATACTTTGTCCCCTATGGGACACAATGATAGACTGGATGTTTCTACTTTTGTTTAATTTTCCTATTCTCCACCCAGTGGTTCTATGAAATTTTATTCCCTTTTTTGCTTTCTCTCTGATTTTAATTTTTATTTCTTTTTTTTTCATTTATATTATTTTACTAGCAAAAGGGGCATGGCATTGCCCGTGGGAATTAAGTCCTTTGAGTGCTTAAGGGTTTGGGTATGTCACACACATGCATCCTTATTGCACTCATATTGCCCATATTGCACCCATTTTGCATCCTTATTGCACCCATATTGCTCCCATATTGCACCCATATTGCACACATATTGCACCCATATTGTGTCCTTATTGCACCCATATTGTGTCCTTATTGAACTCATATTGCACCCATATTGAACCCGTATTGCACCCATATTGCACCCATATTACATCGTTATTGCACCCATATTGCACCTATATTGAGTCCTTATTGCACCCATATTGTGTCCCTATTGCACTCATATTGCACCCATATTGCACTCATATTGCAATCATATTGCACCCATATTGCGTCCTTATTGAACCCATATTGCACCCATATTGCACTCATATTGCACCCATATTGCAACCTTATTTCACTCATATTGCATCCTAATTGCACCCATATTGCACTCATATTGCACCCATATTGTGTCCTTATTGCACCCATATTGCGTCCTTATTGCACCAATATTGCACTCATATTGCAAAAATATTGCGTCCTTATTGCACCCATATTGCACTCATATTGCCCATATTGCACCCATATTGCGTCCTTATTGCACCCTTATTGCACCCATATTGCACTCATTTTGCAGCCATATTGAACTCATATTGCTTCCTTATTGTACTCATATTGCACCCATATTGTGTCCTTATTGCACCCATATTGCACTCATATTGCACCAATCTTGCGTCCTTATTGCACCCATATTGCGTGCTTATTGCATCCATATTGCGTCCATATTGCACTCATATTGCACCCATATTGCGTCCTTATTGCACCCATATTGCACCCATATTGCACCAATATTGCGTCCTTATTGCATTCATATTGCCCATATTGCACTCATATTGCACCCATATTGCATCCTTATTGCACCCATATTGCACCCATATTGCGTCCTTATTGCATTCATATTGCACCCATATTTTGTCCTTATTGCACCCATCCCACACCTTGTAGTGGCGCATAAGTCGTTTGGGGGGGGTCCAAATCTTGCCCCTGTGTTATGTGGCTGGGGGGCCATGTCCTTGCAGAGATTTTCATAGGAGTAGCCAGGGCCCTTCGGCCTCTGACAACTCCTATGAAAATCATGCCCCTGTGTTATGTGTGAGGAAACATGAATGTCTCCTCAGTACTGCTTGGCTGCCTGCCAAGATTCTCCTTCTAGTGTACGCCCCTGGGTATGTTCAGTGCCAGAGAATTTTGGCTACCTGCCAAGCTTCTCCTTTTAGTAATATAGATTATAATTTAGATTATTTATTATGGTATATTTCTTATATATTTATATAGATGGTGTTTTAATACAGTATCTATTTTTTGGTCATTTTATATAGGAGCTATATTGTCTATTTTCTACTACACATTTTTGTCTAAAAGGGTTAATTTAGCCATTTGAATGCTTGAGTCAATATGACATGACATCATACACACCTGGTACAATATGACGTATAGGTATATAATGGCGTCTTTTATAACTGGCATAATGCTATACCCATTTCCCTGAGGAATTATCATCATCGATACGAAATGCGTTGGAGGAGGGCTGCACCCCCACATTGCCCTTTTAAAACTCATATCACCTTTCATTTTTGAGACATACCATTTATTGTTATCAAGGACAGGAGATGAGACAGACAGCACTTATCAGTGCACGTTTAACTCTGCCTGCTTTGTTGGATCAGACGAGATAGCCGTGGATACACTGTGTTTCTTTACAAGGAACTGTTTAATCTAGATGGGAGAGATGAGAAAACAACAGCTATACATATAGATTGGCTGCAGGTGTCTGCCAGCTACTCTGTTGGAAGTGATCCTGTGGTGAACATCATATTTGCACAAGTGATCCAAGGCAGGGGAGCACCATATGGTGTTTGGTCGTATTATTTCACCTGCCCACTTCAATCTTGGGAGCTTCATGAACCTTCCATCATTTTACATAATTGGTGATATGTTGTAAAAAATTTTTTTATGTGAATTCACACATTAATATATATATATATGTATAAATATAAAACGCTAGCCTGCAAAGCTCCCTGTGTGCATAACCGCACATGTGCAGTAAAGACTGCTGGAAAGATGCAGTCATGAGCAGTAGAGACTGGCCGAACACGTGATCCGGAGCGGGGCAGCAGCTGGGGTCACTGGGTGCACTTTAGCCTGTGTATACAGGCTTTCATACTAGTATATATATGTCACCGCCGGCGCGTTCACCCGGGCCGTGTCTTCTTTCGCGGCGGCGCTTCCGGGTTCCTTTGCCGGGCACGCATGCGCGGTTTGCGTCCGCCTTCAGTCTGGCGGATGCGCATGCTCCCGTCTCGCTCCCCTACTGGCTTCCACTCCTCCAATGCGGGTTGGCTCACGGACGAGCCTCCCGCTCCCTGCTCTCCATTGGCTTGACTGCCTATTTAAACGGGTTGCCCCAGGCATAGGGCGCCCGTTCCACAAGTTAATATAGTTTGGTCCTGGGCTCTGGACGTCTACTTACTGACCCTTGGCTTGTTTGACCACGTCTGCTCCCGGCTCCTGGCTTGACCCTTGGCTTGTTTGACCACGTCTGCTCCCGGCTCCTGGCTTGACCCTTGGCTTGGTTGACCACGTCTGCTCCCGGCTCCTGGCTTGACCCTTGGCTTGTTTGACCACGTCTGCTCCCGGCTCCTGGCTTGACCCTTGGCTCGTCTGACCACGTTTGATCTCCGCTCCTGCTTGAACCTTTGGCTGCGCCTGACCTCTGCCGTGTTCCCTGTTTCCCGTCTGGTGTCCTGCTGACCTGGTGTTTCTAACGGTTCCTAGGTACTCCTATCCTGGTTGCACCTCGGCTCAACCGGGGTGGAACAATCTGGTTTCGCGACCAGCACCTTTAGCCAGCTTCGGCTGCAGCAAGGGAGTACCTAGCACGCCGTCTCCGCTCTCAAGCTCCGCACTCCAGCATCGCTAGCTAGCACCTGAACCCAGAGCCAGCACCACACGGCTCCCATTGTCGTGTGTGGGTGACAGTTGGAACGGGCCAGGACTAAATGGACCCAGCCGAAGCCACTCGACTGTCCGCAAGACTGGACGAGCAGGAAAGAGTACTGGCCTCACATACCGCGCACCTGCAAAGCCTGGAGACCAAACTGGACGCCGTGCTGGAGCTACTGCGTTCCTCCACCTCGGCGACCTCGGCAGTTTCTGATTCCTCTACCTCTGCCGCCAGTGGTGTAACGACAGCTCCCCCGGCTGGCTATGTACCCCCTCGCATCCCGCTTCCTGACAAGTTCACCGGCCGGTCGGCTGACTTCCGAGGGTTTCTGAACCAGTGCCAGCTGCATTTTCGTACCCAGCTGCAGACCTTCTGTACTCACGCCACCCGGGTTTCCTTTATCATCGCGCTCCTTAAAGGGGAAGCGTTGGCCTGGGCAACCCCTCTCGTGGAGCAGCACTCTCCTCTGCTGGATGATTCGAACTCCTTCATCGCTGCCTTTAAGGCCGTCTTTGATGCCCCTGGCAGAAGCGCCTCAGCTGAGTCGGCCCTTTTGGCCTTGCGCCAAGGCACCAGGTCCGTCAGCCAGTACGCGGTGGAATTCCGCACCCTCTCCTTTGAAACTGACTGGAACCAGGGGGCTCTAAAGGCAGCTTTTCGGCGTGGGCTCAGTGACCGACTCAAAGACGTCTTGACGTACCGCGATATCCCAGATGGGTTGGAAGATTTCATCTCCCTGTGTCTGGATATGAATAGACGTCTGCTAGAGAGGCAGCAGGAACGAGACCGCAGCCAGAGGCGGGTACCCACTGCAGTTTCCCCGCCCGAAGTCCGTCCTGAGGCCGAGACCCCCATGGAGATTGGAGGAGTCACTCGATTGTCTGATGAGGAAAGACAGCGGTGGCGAACCCAGGGTCTCTGTCTTTATTGTGGACAGACAGGCCACATGCTGCGACGGTGCCCCATTCGCCCGGGAAAAGACACTGCTTAGCCGACGACCGAGGCGGTCGCCTAAGCCAGTTCCAACAGCCTCCCCAAGGCCGATCCAGGGTCTTTGTTCCTGTGACCATTCAGTGGGCGGCTCATTCCGTTACTGCAGTCGCCTTTATCGACTCCGGAGCTGCTGGGATTTTTATCGATGGCCCCTGGGCCCAAGCCCATGGTGTGCCCTGTCGTCCCAAGAAGACTCCGTTGCTTGTCTCAACCCTAGACGGTGGACCCTTGGGCACCGGGAGGATCACTCAGGAAACCAACTGCCTAGTCCTCACTACCGGGCTACTGCACACCGAACAGGTGGTCTTCGATTTGGTTTCCTCCCCCTTCGCCCCAATCGTCTTGGGGATTCCTTGGCTTCTGTGCCATAACCCTATTTTTGATTGGCAGTCCGGCGAGCTGGCACAATGGAGCAAGACCTGCTTCACAACTTGTCTTCCCGTCTCCCCGATCTCCTCTCGCCCATCCGTCTCTGCCGCATTGTGCTCCCTTGAGGCCTTGCCAGTGGCCTACCACGGTTTCCAGGACGTCTTTTCAAAAGCCCAAGCCGAAAGCCTTCCTCCACATAGGTCTTACGACTGCCCGATCGAACTCCAGCCCGGAACACACCCTCCTAGAGGAAGGACGTTCTTGCTTTCTCCTCCTGAGATGAAAGCCCTTGCCGCCTATATCCAGGAGAATTTGGCCAGAGGCTTCATCCGTCCCTCCACCTCACCTGCTGGAGCAGGATTCTTCTTTGTCAGCAAGAAAGACGGCACCCTGCGTCCATGCATTGACTACCGGGGATTGAACCGCATCACGATCAAGAATAAATATCCACTGCCACTGATCCCTGAGCTGTTCGACCTCCTCCGTGGTGCTGCTTGGTTCACTAAACTACACCTTAGAGGTGTCTATAATCTGGTTCGCATTAGGCCCGGGGACGAATGGAAGACAGCGTTCAACACCAGATATGGGCACTACGAGTACCTGGTGATTCCCTTCGGGCTATGCAACGCCCCAGCTGTGTTCCAGGCTTTTGTAAATGATGTTTTCCGGGACATGCTGGCTTCCCATGTTGTGGTATACTTGGACGACATACTCGTCTTTTCTCCCACTCTCCAGCAACACCGACGGCATGTAAAAGCCGTCCTTCAACGACTACGAGAGAACGGACTATACGCCAAGCTAGAGAAATGCGAGTTTGAGAAAAACAAACTCCCCTTTTTGGGCTACATTATCTCCAGCTCTGGTCTTGAGATGGACCCGAAGAAACTCACTGTTGTCCTCGACTGGCCACAACCCACTGATCTCAAGGCGGTACAACGCTTCCTAGGCTTCGCCAATTACTACAGGAGGTTTATCCGAGGTTACTCCTCCTTAGTAGCACCTATTACTGCCCTAACCAAGAAAGGAGCGAACCCGCGGCTTTGGCCCAAGGAAGCCGTATCCGCTTTCTCTGCCTTGAAATCTGCTTTCACTACGGCTCCTGTTCTCCGATACCCTGACATCACCCGGCCGTTTGTTTTGGAAGTGGACGCATCCGAACGAGGTATCGAGGCAGTCCTGTCATAAAGAGACCCCAAGACCAACTGCCTCCACCCCTGTTCCTTCCTATCCCATCAGCTTACCCCAGATGAAAGGAACTATGATGTCGGCAACCGAGAGTTGTTAGCCATGAAGATCGCCTTCGAGGAATGGCGTCACCTCCTAGAGGGCTCAGGTATACCTTTTCTCATCTACACAGACCACAAGAACCTGCAATACCTGGAGACGGCAAAGCGCCTCACGTCCCGCCAAGCCCGGTGGGCCCTCTTCTTCTCTCGATTCCACTTCACGGTCACCTACATTCCTGGTACCAAGAACACTAAGGCCGACGCCCTATCCCGGCTTTTTACCATTCCAGCCTCCGAAACGACACCCGAACTCATCCTCCCGTCGAGCAAGGTCCTCTCAGCACTGTCCACGAACACCCTGGCTAAGATCCAACATGCACAGAAGAACCTGGACCCTTCCTGTCCCACAGGGCGACTCTTTGTTCCGGCCCGATTCCGTCCGGAAATCCTGCTCTGGGCACATCAGTCGCCTACCTCTGGTCACCCCGGTATCAACCGCACCTTGGACCTAGTACAGCGCCAGTTTTGGTGGCCTTCCTTGCCTCAGGATGTGAAAGACTTTGTACAAGGCTGCCACCATTGTGCTAGGCATAAACGGCCTCGCACTTGGCCAGTAGGCCTTCTCCAGCCCCTTCCTGTGCCATCCTCTCCTTGGACACATATTGCTATGGACTTTGTGGTGGATCTGCCTCCGTCCAAGAAGAACACAGTGATTTTGGTCGTTGTCGACCGTTTTTCCCGTCAGGTACACTTTATCCCTCTCTCCAAGTTGCCCACCTCTTTACAACTGGCCGGGATCTTCCTCCGGGAGGTGTTCCGGTTGCACGGCCTTCCTCTCCAGATAGTTTCAGATCGAGGCAGCCAATTCACATCCAGATTCTGGAGAGCCTTTTGTGCACGTCTGGGTATTGCTGTGCACCTATCCTCTGCTTACCACCCACAGTCTAACGGACAAACCGAAAGGACGAATCAAGCTCTTAAACAATACCTGCGGCTGTTCGTGGAACCACTTCAGGACAACTGGACGGATCTCCTTCCATTAGCAGAGTTTGCCTTTAACAGCTGCCGCCACGAGTCACTCCAGTGCTCTCCCTTCTTTGCTGCTGGTGGATACAATCCTACATCCCTGCCGCTTTCTTCAGCCTCTGGCGTTCCAGCTGTGGACACCCATGTGGATGACCTCGAAGCCCACTGGCAACAGATCCATTCGAAGTTGGTGGCGGCAGTCGCACGCTACAAGCGGGCGGCTGATAAACGACGGACCGCCGGCCCTCTGTTCCAGGTTGGGGACGAGGTTTGGCTCTCCACCAAGAATCTACGTCTCCAGCAACCTTCCGCTAAATTTGGCCCGCTGTACATTGGGCCCTTTCGAATTCGTTCCCAAAGCTCTCCAGTGTCCTTTGCCCTGGACTTGCCCCCCTCCATGCGAATTCCTGATACCTTCCACGTGTCTCTTCTGAAGCCGCTGCTTCGTACCCGGTACTCCCCTCAATCAGTACCTGTGCCTCCTGTTTGTGTCAATGGTCAGGAGGAATATGTCGTCAGGAAGCTCCTGGACTCTCGCATCGTTCGGGGATCTCTCCAGTACCTGGTGGATTGGGGCTACGGCCCTGAAGAGCATTCCTGCCCGTGATGTGCATGCTCCGGCTCTTCGGCGTGCTTTCCATCGTGCCTTTCCGTCGAAGCCGGGTCGTCTGGGGGCCTCCCGTTGAGGGGGGGGGTGTCACCGCCGGCGCGCTCACCCGGGCCGCGTCTTCTTTCGCGGCGGTGCTTACGGGTTCCTTTGCCGGGCATGCATGCGCGGTTCGCGTCCGCCTTCAGTCTGGCGGATGCGCATGCGCCCGTCTCGCTCCCCTACTGGCTTCCACTCCTCCAATGCGGGTTGGCTCACGGATGAGCCTCCCGCTCCCTGTTCTCCATTGGCTTGACTGCCTATTTAAACGGGTTGCCCCAGGCATAGGGCGCCCGTTCCACAAGTTAATATAGTTTGGTCCTGGGCTCTGGACGTCTACTTACTGACCCTTGGCTTGTTTGACCACGTCTGCTCCCGGCTCCTGGCTTGACCCTTGGCTTGTTTGAAAACGTCTGCTCCCGGCTCCTGGCTTGACCCTTGGCTTGTTTGACCACGTCTGCTCCCGGCTCCTGGCTTGACCCTTGGCTCGTCTGACCACGTTTGATCTCCGCTCCTGCTTGAACCTTTGGCTGCGCCTGACCTCTGCCGTGTTCCCTGTTTCCCGTCTGGTGTCCTGCTGGCCTGGTGTTTCTAACGGTTCCTAGGTACTCCTATCCTGGTTGCACCTCGGCTCAACCGGGGTGGAACAATCTGGTTTCGCGACCAGCACCTTTAGCCAGCTTTGGCTGCAGCAAGGGAGTACCTAGCACGCCGTCACCGCTCTCAAGCTCCGCACTCCAGCATCGCTCGCTAGCACCTGAACCCAGAGCCAGCACCACACGGCTCCCATTGTCGTGTGTGGGTGACAATATATAATCCAAACAATACACTCTTTCAACAAGTTCTAATAAGTCTACTTCTGTATAATATCAAGATATCAATGCTTTGTGTGACCGAATAAACAAGTGCACTGTCTCCCTTGCTATATATATATATATTGCTATATATATTGCTGAGGCTCCAGTGAAACCGTTTCTCAAGCAAAAAAAATACAGATAAATAAGTCCTTAATAATCCACAAGAAATATGTACATAAAAAAAGCTTATAAATTTTATATACCAAAATTGCTACCAAAAAAAATTAAAAAATGATATATCACCATTCTGAAAACAAGTGTCTTATTTAGTGATCACAAAAAAATATATAATAAGAATTTTGTATGTACACAATGAATCATATATTGTGCACATAAAAATTCTTACTATATCAGGACTGGAAAGGTGAATCTGTATGTATCCTGAATCATTGTCACAAGTGGAATTTAAATAACACTTTGTATCTTTTTTACAAACATCGCTTGGTGGAAGATATTTTTTTACACTTTTTTTTTTGTGATGTGGCCAGTGGATTCGTTTATTAGGGCAAACAAAGCATTGATATCTTGATATTATATTGAATTAGAGTTATTAGAACTTCTTGAAAGAGTGTATTGTATGAATCATATATATGAACATAAGCTATATAACGCCTGATTGGTATAACTAGATTCTTGTTTTTTTATTTACTTTGAATAAATATGGTTAATTTTTGGTATACCAATTTTGTATTATTGGGGCAATTCAAATTTGTATAATAGTTGTAATTTTACTATCCATATCTTACAGTGGGGATATTTATTTGAGAGCAGTCCTTATTGCAGTGGTTTTTTGCTCAAGTCACACCTGACACGCAGTCTGGTATTTTCGGGGCACCCCTTTCATCTTATGTCATTTGTCAAGGGTGTAATGAAGGTTACAAATACATAAATATAGAGTTATTGTTAGACCTTCCAACTAAAATAAACATATCATGCATAGTAATATCTTTAAATATACAGCTGGGAGTCTACATTTCCATTTTTGTCAAAGCCTTATAGATAAAATGGGGCATCCTAAGTGGATGTTCCGTGGCACACCAAAGTGCCATGTCACCCTGCCTGAGAAACACTGCCTTATTGCATTCTAGAGTGAAGGAGTGAATAATATTTATTTATTCTTTCTGCTTTATATGCCTCAGGTGACCCAGAACTGCACCCCAGCCACTCAGGCTGGCATTTGTTGTAACCAGGGTCTGCTCTAGAATCACAAATAGTTTCCCCTGTTCCAAGCTGTTCTGTCATAGCCACCACTGGAGGTCCTGATTGGCCTCTGGAGAGAGAGATAGCTGTCAATTCAAGTGCTTAAGATTCCCGGACCAGCTTTGGATGACATGTCTCTGAAGCGGTCTCATGTGGACCTGAGAATAAGGTACTGCATCTAGTGTTGACACCAGTCTGCCTTTTTTCAAGCAGCGAATCCATCGCCTCCTGAAAGAGCCGTGCCTTCTCTGGCTCTTTCGATGCTCTGAACAAAAAGAAACAATATGGACGAAGGGGCCTGAAATCTATGTGGTACCCTTCTGAGATTACCCACAAAACCCATTGGTCCATGACTGTGGACTCCCAGGTGTCCTGAAAAAGGTGAAGATGACCCCTACAGGTAACAACGGACCAGGATTCCACAAGTCATGCAGAAGAGTGCTTGTCAGGCTTAGTCCTTGTGGTTGAACCTTTTGTCACTGATCTCAAAGATGAAGCAAGAGACAAATAGTGTAATTAACACCACTTTACTTGAAATAGGCACACATAATGGAAAATATTACAGAGCACAAAGAAACGTGGGAGAGCAGGAACAAGACTGGAGTAAGGGACTCCTACGAGGAATAGGAGACTGCTTCGGAGGGTACCCCTAAGGGTGTCGGGAGCCGGGAATATGACCCAGCCACACACTAGTACCAGATGAGGAGCGACAATGCCCACAAGTGTATAGAGTAGGGCTAGGCCGAAGCCACAGGTAGCATCAGGATGAATGGTCAGACAGGCCAGGAGTCAAGCATGGAGCGGGTAGTCAGCCAGAGCCACAGGCCAGCACCAGATAAGATTGTCATACATGGAGTGGATAGTCAGAAAGGACCACAGGTCAGCACCAGATTGGATAGTCAGACAAGCCAAGGGTCAAGCCCAGAGACAACTAGAGACAAGGATACTACTGCACTGGACACCAACGTAAGGGCGAATGACCCAGGTGTCCAGGCAGCCTTATATACTGACAAATAGGGAGATGAGGTGGTGCACACCATAGGGACCATGTCCCTTTAAGAGCGGTGCGAGCGGCACTGGAGGATTCCCATGATGACGTGCGCCCACACAGACTGCCGGCCGGGAGGAGGAAGCAAGACGCGGCATGACTAGCCGTGAGGAGGTATCGATGAGACCGGCTCCCAGCTGCCGGCCGCAAGGTAAGTATAGACTGTTATACCTTTGGGCTTCCAGGGCTGTCTGGGCTTCGTGGCAGAAAGCACATGAGAGGCCTGCTAGCACTGAGGCCTCTGCGCCTCCATTTGGTGGGGAGGAACAAAAAAAGATGCAGTTTCTTTGCCAGACATTTGGTGGGCATTTTTAGACAACAAGGTACTCTTACTACCAGTAGCATCAATGATAATCTGCTTCAGTTCCAGCCCAAACATTGACGTGCCCTGAAATGGCAAAGAAACCAGTGACCTTTTAGAAGATTCATCTGTAGATCAAATCTTTTATGCCACAGAATGTGTTGCACAGCAACAGAAAAGGCAGGGACTTTAGCAGACAATCTGACTGCATCAAAAAAGAGCCCCAGAAACATAGTTGTTGGCCTTTTAATGTTGGACATAAGAACTAACAAGTCATCCTTAGTGACGAGACATCAGCAACAACAGCCTCTACTAGCTGTTCACCGCAAACAGTAACAGCCCTGTTCACCCAGGCAGAGGTACAAATAGGTCTAAGTGCCGCTCTAGTGGCCCGCAAACACAGCTCTGAGTATGGAGTCCAGCCTCTTTGCAGAGGCAAGAGCAATAGTTTTAGCCAACCTGGAAATAGGAGGGTCAAGGGTTGTCAGCGAAGCTCACTGCTGCACCAAAGCTTCCTCAGAAAAATGGAACAGTTTAGAGAACCTTTTATTAATGATCAGCCTTTTATCTGGGGTTTTCCACTCTTCAAGAAGGATATGGTCAAGAGTAGCATTAGGAGGAAAGATGGTGGAAGACTTCTTAAGCCCCTGGAAGACAAAAATAGAAGAAGACCCCTCATTCGAGGTGTCAGAGACATGAAGGGTCTCCAAAACTGCTCTAATGAGTCCCTCACTGGAGTGTAGGGGGGTCAGCCTCATAGGAATCCCCATAGGAGTAGGAACAGTCCTTATCTTTATATTCCCCTTCCTCATCTTCCCACTAGGACAATTCCTCCTCTGAGGAAGCCCCTATTATCTGAGGAACACTTTTAGATATGGGGGCCACATATTTAAATGTTGTGGGTGGCTTATATGATGGAAGAACCCCCTGGAGAGAGAAGGGGATTTGGGACACTGAGAACAAAAGTGTTTTCACCCAAGCAGGCTCTTGATCTGTGCTGGAGGGAGGAGTAGTAGGGGCAACAGAGCAAGCAGAGGCTTAGAAATACTAAATACTCTTTAGGAAGTCACCTTTGGCATGAGGAGCAGTAAGTGAGGGGGTAATGGACTCCCCTGATTCCCTAGCTTTAAATTAACCCCCATGTCCCTTAGAGTCAGACTTCCTGACAATAGTATCCCAAAAACTAGTATAAAATAGTAGAATAAATCCCAAACTGAAATGACACCCTTAAAAGCACAGAAATGTATCTAGCAAACAAAAGGCTAATCTGGAGAAAGAGATCTGCCTTTCTGTAGGATAAGCAAGAGAGTAAAATGGTGACTACAAAACTGACAGCGAATTGGAAGAATGCCCGTAAACGGGCATTCTGGGAAACACAGTCTTCTCTGTTGCTGTTGCCTAGCAAAGCCTACAACTCCATTTGTGGAAAAGCAAAGAATCCACTGGACACTCCAGACGTGAACTGGATAAATGAGCATGAGGAGATAGAGTCCTCTCTAACTTTTGTATCTTAAACAGTTACAGAGATATATCCCAACTCCCAAACAAGTTTTCCCATAAAAGTAAATGGAGCAAAGATGGCGGCAGGTGGGATCCCGTTCTTAAAGGGACCTCTACCACAAATCAGTCAAAATTACTAATGTGACTCAGAAACCCAAATAGCCCAGTGAACATCCAAGGGAGATATAAAAGTAAAGTACAAGCAAAGGGAAGGTGAAAACAGACCCCACAAAGCCACTGAAACACTAAAGTAGCCAAAACGGCAGAGAAAGGGTTAATCCTTATTTAAAATGCATCCATCTGTCCTCCAGACCCTATGGAAGGATTATATAGTATTAATGGAAATATCCGACATGAGTGCAAGAGCTTGACCAAGGCACGCCTTTTGAGAGGCACATGATAGGGACAAATGTGGACCAAAACACTCAAAGGGTCATCAGTCTTCTATCTTCAGTTTACCATTGTAGCTGGAAGCAAACAGAGCCCCAAGTGACTCTGCTGGGAGGAAAAACTTGTCAGCAAGATTCCCTCCACATGGCTTCAAGGGTCCACATAGCACCTGCACACTGGTTAATCTACTCCTGCGAGGCCCAGTTATGGTAACCAGCCTAATGGGGGATTACACAGCCCCATATCTAATGTGTAAAATAATAAAGAACCTAAAAAACTAAAAGAGTGTATCCTGCTTTCCTTCTTCAACACAACAAATTAATTCTGGTTACTTGCAGGGCAGGTGAGGGCTGAGCTGTAGGAGAAGGATGGAGTCTTCTCCCATAAGACACTCTCTTTTGAAATGTGTGTACAGGGCAAACCAGATAAAGAATAACTATGCCTCAGCGCCACAAATGGGATATGTCTAAAACATCAATATCAACCAGATGATATACAGAAAAGATCAGGCCCACATATATACACAATTAATAAAATGGACAAATATGCAGTCACATAAAATAAAAATATAGATCTATGAGGGATGATCACATACATGTGCTCCAAAAGAGACCTGCATCTTGTCCCCCTTGTTCTTTTCAAATATAGAAGTGTGGGGGTATAAGTAACACAGTATATCAAGTTGAACTTCTCGATGTATGTTTGCTTTGTCCAGAATGCATATTTATATCTGTCTGAATCAACATCTATTACACATTTTAAGTAGCGTTTCAGGCTCAGGTAGGAAGGATCACCTGCCTGTCTGACTCTGTCCAAAGGTTTTTTTTATTTTTTTTAATGCTCCTTTCTCCATGTACAATCACATTCAGAGAACAACTGCTAGTGGTTCCTGTCATGCAACTTCAGCTCCCTCTCATTGCCTGTACTAGCCAGCATCAAAATCTTAATTACTTTCTCTCTCTCTGTCTTAAGCACAGACAGACAATATGCGGTAAACTGAAATACCTTTTATACTTTATTAATACAATAATATATGAAAGTAACTCTCCACATGTGGAGAAATATATATAAATGTAAGTGAATATAATTTGCTGTCAGGGGATGTGGTTGAAAAAAGCTGATTGGTTAAGGAGGAAGCAAGGGGTGTAGCCCTCTGCCTCCTCAACCAACCACTGCTGCTACTCTGTTTGTAAAAAAAAATAAAGAAATAAAATAAATAAAAAAAATAGCCACTGGTTTACTCCTCAACCATAAGCTTATAAAACAAAAAGTCAGACCTCTTAGTGGGGCTTCAGGAATTGGCTGAGAGATCAGTAGATGGGGGGCCCCACCACAAGGTCTGACTTTTAATAAAATTGAACAGGAATTTTGAAAATTCTCATTTGTCACCCATAATGTACTTGGTATACCTGACAATGGCTCATCTTTGCTTTCCATGTAAGACCCTTATTTCTGTCTTTTAATACTTTCAATTAAGCTAAGATACGAATGTTTCAGGTGTAGAGCATGTTAATCATCAAATACTTCTTAAAAGTCTTATGAATATTCCATTAATATTTAAGCCGTATTAATTGTGTCCTGTTATTCCTATCCTTAAATTGTGAAATGCTTAGTAGACGTGAAAATTCCCAGAGCCAATTCTTCTCATTACATTTAAATTCATCAGCATGGCTTCATTTCAGAAATGATTTACTTAGAACAAATTGGGCATCTGAAATAATGTAAGTGAATGCTCACAGAGGACTGCCATAGCAGTGCTACTGTACTAAGAAAAGTTTTAGAAATTATGGTACAAACCAGCTGTACTATGGAGAGAAATAAAACTCCATGTTGTTTTTGAATGTATATTTAACCCACTGAATAAGAGAGGCCTTCAACACATTGTAAAAAGTTGAAGACCTTCTGCCATTCAACAAATAAAAATCCCTATTGAAAGCAAAGGGAATTTGAGGACATTTTTCCTCTATAGTTGCTTAGCAGCAGAATTATTCCATTATAGTGGCGTAACTAAACACTGGAGGGTCCTGGTACAAACATTTTTGGGCCCCACAGTGCACAATTATTTTCACAGATGCATAACCAGAAGCTAATGGACCCTGGAGTAGATGGGGCCCCCATGGACACTTGGCCAAACACAATTGCACCCTCTGCACCCTGTGAAGTTGCACCCCTGCTCCAATAATTCATAATACATCAACCTCAATAGTTAACATCCTACAGTCCAATAGTAATCATGATGTCATAGAGCAGAACATAGAGGGCTATGTATGTTAGAATTGGGAATAATATTTATTTAGGGCTTGTTGATCCATGGAGAAATGATTGCCATTTGGAGTCAAGAAAGATTTTTCCCCCATCGAAGGCAGAATTTGAAATTGCTGAAATTTTCTTTTGCCTTCTTTTGGATCAACAGAGGTAAACAAGAATAGGAAAAGTATTGACCTTGATGGGCGCAAGTCTTTTTTCAACCTAAACTACTCAGTAACTATGTATCTTAGCATATAAACAATCATGTATTAATGTCTATATATTAGTTTTACTTTGCCATCGCATCTTAAAAATATAAGATGATTCTACACAATAATAAATAAATTAATACAATAGTAGTACCCATTGTAATTGTATTTTATATTTTCCTGTATATACATTTTTTCAAATTTACAATATTATTATAAGCCATTTTCATTATGTATTCATTTCACTTCTAATGCTAAAATGTGATGCGAGAGGTAAATGTACATATCCGTAAGCACAGCTCCCTCTGGTGTTAGTCTCCATGTTTCAATATATCCTACCTTCATCACAGGGGAGTAATCGGTAGCTCAGTGATTGTGATTAATACACCTGTGTTTAAATAGGAAAACCCCAAAAACCTTGAAAAAAATACTGTCAGAGGTTTTTTGCCCTAGCGGGGACAATTAATTGAGTCCAAAGTGTCTTGTTCGTAGGCATGGTGGCCTCTCAATGGTGCTACATGTCATGTTTCTTACTCCCATGTGCCATTGCAGAGAGGACATTTCCATATCCTTATCAGACTGGTCCTGCCCACAGACAGTCAAGCTCCAGAATGTCAGTTAAATCCTCTCCGCAAGAAAGACACAACAAAACCACAGATGTACGTTTTGTCCTATGTGGGTCTTGTCTATGTGGTGTAGCTGAATCCCTCTAGGCACATGGAAGCAAGGGCCCATGTCTGGGATATCCTTATACTTAGGGAGACAAACAAATGTGACAAGCACCCATCAAGCACAAATAAAATAAAGTGTTCTTAGGCATGGTGGCCTCTCAATGGCTCTACAAGTCACGTTTTTCACTCTCATGTGCCATTGCAGAGAAGAAGTTTCCATATCCATATCAAACTGGTCCTGCCCACAGACAGTTCAGCTCTGAAATGTCAGGCAAATCCTGTCCACATGAGAGAGACAGCAAAAATACAGATGTACGTTTCGGCCTATGTGGGCTTCGTCAGTGTGGGGCAGCTGAATACGTCTAGGCACATGGAAACAAGGGCTTGACATTTCAAAGCTGTACTGTCTGTGGACAGGACCGGTCTTATATGAGGGACTCAGCTGCACCACATTGACGAGGCCCATATAGACTGAAAAGTATGTCTGTGGTTTTTGCTGTGTCTCTCATGCAGAGAGGATTTGTCTGACGTTTAGGAGCTAGATTGTATATAAGTATTGAAATTTCCTCTCTACATTGACACATGGGAGTGAAAAATGTGACTTGTAGCAACATTGAGAGACCAACTGTCACAGTTTACCTTGGTTCCAGCACAACCGCTTCAGACAATGCTGGAAATGACTTCGGCATCAGCGGCCGTCTGCGCGCGTGGATTGATGCAGGATTATGGCAGTGGTTGGACGCATCAGAGTAGATGCGTCATCTGCAGGCGCGAGATTTCAGATTGAAGCAGGCCTCTGTTTTATGTGTTTGCTCCCTGTAGTTTCCTCCTACCTACTTACTCCCTCTGAGCTGCTCCTCCTACCTACTTCCTGAGGAGTGGTTTAAAGGGCAGACTGAGTCCTGACTCGGTTGCCCTTGCGTTGTTGTACAATACAGTTCTGTTTCCTTGGGTTTTGTGTATGACCTGGCTTGTCTGACTACCCAATCTGGTGCTGACCTGTGGCTATGTCTGACTATTCTCCTGCCTTATCCTTAGATAGTGGACATCCAGTCTGGTGCAGACCTGTTGCTTTGGCTGACTACCTGAACTGTGTTTGACCTGGCTTGTCTGACTACCCATTCTGGTGCTGACCAGTGGCTCTGTCTGACTATTCTCCTGCCTTACCCTTAGATAGTGGACACCCAATCTGGTTCAGACCTTTGGCTCTGGCTGACTACCTGAACTGTGTATGACCTGGCTTGTCTGACTACCGCCTCTGGTGCTGACCTGTGGCTCTGTCTGATTATTCTCTTGTTTGTACCCAGCAGACACCCAATCTGGTGTGGACCTGAGGCTCTGGTAGTCTAGCTTATACTGACTGCAGGCATGAATCAGATATCCGCTTCCTATTACTGACTGCAGGCGTGAGTCTGGTATCCTTCCCTTGGTTTTGAACCTAGACATCATGTTACTGCTCCTGTTCCATTCCAGTTCCTGTTTCTGGTTCCTGCAGAGACTACCAGTGGCTTCGGCCTAGTCTCTAGCAGTGTGGTCAATCTGGGCAGCTTACTATTTCTGATAGTAGTGCTTGCTGGCTTGTGACCATCTGCTTATTCCTGCTACCTTACTACTGTGTGCTACTTTGCTGTTATTCAATAAATTGCATTTTACCATACTGTACTGACTCCTGAATATTTCTGGGGAGCTGAGACACCACCATGCCTAAGAACAAGACACTTTATCTTGTTAGTGCTTGATGGGTGCTTATCAAATTTGTACATCTCACTAAGTATAAGGGTATTCCAGGCATGGGCCCTAGATTCCATGCCTAGAGGGATTTAGCTGCACCACACCAATGAGGCCCACACAGGCCTAAACGTATGTCTGTGGTTTTGTTGTCTTTCTCATGCTCGTCACATTTGTATGTCTCACATTCCAGTGTGATGGCATAGTGAAGAAGGTGTAGCAGCTCAACCAACTGCTGCATCTGACAGTGAGACAAACATGCATAAAAACAACTCCCGAAAGTAGTAGAAAATGTTGTGAAAACCCCTTCAAAGGTAAAAGTAAAAAGAAATGGGTTGAGACCTCTAAAAGCCTAGATGAATATAAAAGTAGTAGGGAAGAAGAAGCGAACAATGTTGAGGATGACCTAATGACTGATGATGTAGATGTAGAATATATCCCTCCAGCTTACTCCTCTTCATCAGATATAGATGAAGTGGAGAATAAGAGAGAGATGATGACATAGTTAGAAAGTTAGTAGAAAGGCAAAGGCTCAATCTTCCACAACTGAACAGGAACACTATGTCTGCCTGTAAGCTATATGTGAAAACATATCAGCAGGAGGAAAGCAGGCTCTCACCTACGCATTTCCTCAGTGAGTTCCCACCTTAAGCACAACCACAGGTCTGACTGAGAGACACATCATCAACATGTCATAGGTGCCAAACTAACAGCAGCTGATGTACTCCTAAATGTTCCTGGGACTCTGGGGCACATAACAGATATGTTGTTGATGTCTTAGATAGCATGCCAAGATTTTCTGCTCCTGGTGCAGAGGAGTATGACTCTGAGTGTGTTTTTGGAGATGATAAATGTCATAGAGTGCCTACACATAAAACCACCACCTCCACCACCTCCATAAGTTATGTCATTAAAGCTATAAAGCGAAATCTACATTTTTCTTGTACTATGTACTGCCATCCCACACATACCAAGTTCTTAGAAAGAAGTGAAAACCTCCAGAAAAATAATGCAAATGTGTACCTATGGAATAGTAAACTTGCCAAAATGTAGGTGGTCGACATGCTGCCCTTTTAATTTGTTGAAAATAGAGGCTTTAAAGAACTGATGTGATGTGTTGCACCATGCTGGAATATCCTAAGCCCCAGTTATTTTTCAAGGATGGTTGTGCCAATTTTACATAAGCAGGAAGTTAGTGTTGTGGGAAAAGGACAAAGGTACCTTTTCAAGGCATATGTTGTCAGCTATGTATCTCTCTACTTCAGCCCCCAGAAGAAGTAACATTGTGGTGGGAAATGTTGCAGTCCTAGAAAACATTAAAAGAGAAGACTTTTACAGTGGAGAAAAGTAGAAAACTTTCATGTAAAGTCATGTGTGAAATTTTTCACCCACCCCTATTAGTAAATGACCAGACCCACTCATATCACATAACACCCATCCACCTTCTCTGCTTTGGTTGCCTTTAAAATATTGAAAATGCATTGAGGTTAAGTTGCTGACCTTTAAAGCTCAAAATAATTAAGGATCCAACTACATGAAGGGATTTCTGGTCATCCCACTCACTCTCTTTACTCAGCAGACAAATTACAACTACATATAACCAAGGTTCAGTTAACATCATCTGGTGACTGAGTCTTTTGTCATGCTGCTCCAAGAGAACCCCTGAGTCTAACTTTTTAAGGACTCACCATTTAACTTAAGCCTGTAATGCCTACCCCGCACAAGCCACCCAGAAGGGGACTCCACCAAGAACCCCCCTACTACCCAGAGGAGTAGATGAAGGTCAACCTCCTCCAACAAGGGATAAGATAGCTAGAGGCTGGGGAGCGACCCTGGGGCGCGATGCTAGCGAGGGGTGGTTGCCTAGAGGGAGTTGCGCTGCAGCCGAGGCAGAATAGAGTTGCTAGCCGCAAAGCTAGATTAGCCCCCTTCAGTTGAGCCAAAGGGGACCCTCTATAACCGCCCCTAGACAAACTATACTACCCTATCCCCAGGGAGAAATGCTAACACTCCAACAGGAACCAGTACTCACTCAGGTAGAAGGTGGAAGGTGAAGAGAGCTGCGAGGAACTGGAACGTAGACAGGCAGCCAAAGAATCACAGGCGACCCTGGACCACGGAGCAGGCAGGAGAGAAGTCAGAATCCAAGTCGGGTCATACACGGAGCAGTCAGGAACACTAACAGGAACTGCAGGCAGAAGAGGAGTCTGGAACGAACTGGGTCATACACAGGAGATCTGGAGGGCACAGGAAGCAAAAGACAAGCAGGAGTCAGATGGACCAGTCTGATTCATACACAGATCCAGGGAAACAGAGAGCAATGGACAGACTGGCCAGTACAGAGCTGCGCTGGGCAGAGCAGAGCAGAGCACAGGAAACAGCACTGAGATGCTATACAAACACGTCCCAGTGCTGAACTCACCCCACTAAGAGGCAGCAGGACCGGAAAGGGCAGGGCTGGAAGGCAGGCAAAACGAGAGGCGTGCATGCGCCCTAACAGGAGAGAGAGAAGCCCGGAGAGAGGACAGCTCGTCATCACAACGCGCCACACGAGCCGCAGAGACCCAGAAGAAGCGGGCACCCGACGGAGGTACGACAAAGCCTGAGAGAAAGAGTTCTTTCTCATGGGTGACACCAATGTAGTCATGTTGCCTTGGTGATATAGACCATTGTGAAATGTACTGTTCTTGGCTATGGAGGCTTTCACAAGGGTGACTGTCACCTCACATGAACACACCAACGTCCAGCACGCTGACTCTTTAGCATTCACACAGGAAAACAGTAAAGATGCAGGAAGGACGTTTAGTTTGGAGGCCTATGGAGTCACCTGCTGTTTTTTTACACAAGCAGTGTTGGAAATGGCTATGCCACCTGCAACCTTTATGCACTGACCACTAATATTCAGTTGGCAATCACATGGGCTAGCCCTTAGACACACAACTCCTGCATCAACATCTTTGATGGATCACAGGAGAAAAGCAAGTTACAACACTAGCAATAGGACTATAACGGGGAGCTCTAACAGTTCTTCTACCCCATTGTAAAAGAGCCCCAATACCTACCTTTATTTTTTTTTGAACACTACTTACTTTTACATTGGTTTTCATCCTATGGAATTTTAATGTTGTTAAACTGTAAAGTGACTTTAGTCCCATTAGGAAGAACACACTATATAACTTGATTTGCTTTATGATGATGATTATTAATGTTATTGATGTGGTGGAGACTTTATTGCTCAGATATGCAGAGAGGATCAATGACCTCATCAGTGATCAGTCCTTAACTGAAGGGAATTATATGTTAACCCTTTAACCCTCTGAGTGCCTGAGAGGTGTCCAAAGAATTGCTTTACAATGTGCAGGGCACCCTTCTGGCACTCAAAGGGTTAAGGCCCAGGGCGATGTGCAAAACATTGCTTTGCAATGCCTTGCACACCCCACTGACCCCTAAGGGATTAAGATATGTTTGTATTCCACTTATCTTTACTGTAAGTTATTTTGCTTAGTTGTTTCTGTTTTAATTTCTAAATTGATACATCATTTTAATCAGGGTAAAATGTCTTTCAATAAGAATAAATTTACTATAATCCTTGATTATGCATTCAAAGGGCAACTATCATCTGGCAGATTGGTTCCTCTGGGAGCATATTTCCTGATGAAGCTAAGGCTGTATGGTTAGCCCCAGCATACCAACTAGGGAGCAACACCAGGTTCTAAAAACTGACCCCCTGATGCGCCCCTGGGAAGAGACTGAACTACATTGCTCACACAGTTTGATGTAACGCTTAATGCAGGTCCCCATAGACCACCTGTATCTGACTTGAAAGTCCAACACAGCAGGTTTATGGGAAATATGAGAGTCACATAACCTTCCAGTTTTCTGATCCCCTCAAATAGGATCTGTTTTGAGATTGCAAAGTGCAGCCCTGGGCTTTTATTAACCCTATGAGTGCCAGAGGCGTACGCAATGCATTGCTTTGCAATGTGTTGCCTGCCCCTCTGGCATTCAAAGGGTCAAGTCTACTCTCATAAACACAGGCAGTAAAATATTATACTTGCCCTTTAAGAACAAAATGTATGAAGCCCAATGTCTTTGCACATCTAACATTCTAATGTATCATGAATAATGTCATGTTAAATGACTATTAGGCAAAGTATGCAGAATAGGCTATGTTAAATATTGCATCCAATTTGAAGAGAATACATTTTATGAGTCTGTTTGTGGCACAGATGAAGTAAATTGGGCTTCTAAATTTCCAGGAGGAATAATAAATTCAGTATTATTGCTTTGCTGCCTGACTTTTCAGACAAGAATATTTCTTGGATGTGCTGGAGAATAACTTCTGTGATTATTGTGAATGGCTGATGATTTACTGAAGATCTGTGTAACACTTTAGATAACATGAACGGAAACATCTTCAATTATCTAAACATATTTCAGTGATTCGATGCACTGTGATGCCTATTATTCATTTAACCCCAGACATACAAGAGAGGTCACTACAGAATGCTTTCCAATGCACTGGAAACCTCCCTAGTGAAAGGGGTTAATCAGACTGCCAGTGCAACCATTATGTATTGCTTTAGTGTGCATTACAAGTCATTAGCCAATGGATGGGTTAACCCTTTGAGTGCAGAGGGCTAATACAAAAAATTAAACTGGAAATGGCTTGCGCATTCATTTTTGTTTTGCCATTTTTTGAGTGCATTGTTTTTATGATAGTTGATGGCCCAAACACATATATGCAGAACATGCAGACAGTTGTTGGACCTCCACCTGTTGAGAATAACAACTTCCATCTTCCTCAACCAGCCAATACCCAATTAGTGATTAAGGAGGACATTATAGTCTCTATCAGCTACAAATCCGGAAACTGACTTCTCCTGACATCAGTCACTGTATTTGGCTCTCTGTTACTGGATCCTGCTGTCTATATTTTTGACCCTGGCTTTAACATTTTGAAAGCCAGATAGATACAAAGTGCATTGTGAATCAATGCATTGTGTGCCCCTCTGGCACACAAAAGGGTTGAAACTGAATATCAGCCAACAAGCTAAATGGCTAGTTGTGATCGTCCCACATGTTAGTATTAGTTATCTATTTGATTTCATGTAGCATTAGGTGTGGGTGCTGTTTATTTAGCTATTGTAGTTAGATTGCAAGTCTGTGCCTGTAAGGCTATGATTCACAGTACAGCCCCGTCTTAATATGCAGGTCTGGTCTCAGGAGAGCAGACTTACCAATAAGGCATTATCCTTGTGATAGTTATAAGGCTATGCCTGAATTTGTGGGAGGGGCTGCAATCCTTACATACCGGGCAGCAGCCCCTCCCACTGGACTCAAGCCATCATGAGTGACCCTCAGTTTCATGTTAGCTTTTCTGAGCCTCCTCGCTAGTGCGTTCCTCTTTGATCACCAGTATTTTCGTCTAAGTCAATTTCAGCATTATTTCCTCTTACTATCTCCCACACCAATTATCCTCCATTTTCATTTCCCTACTCCTTTCCCTATGATCCCATGTCCTCCCCACTTAAATTTCTCCCTGCTGCTTTCCGTTTCACTTATTAGGACTGTATCAGATGCATGCTGATTCAGACCTGTCAGACAGGTCCTTCTAGTGTCCCTCAGCTGCTAACATGATACTCCTCACAACCACGTCACCAGGACGCATCTATTTGCCACCCCAGGTAATCAGCTACAGGATGTGCATAGACATCACATAGTCCTCTTCTCTCCAACACTCATTCTTAATACACTTCCTCCACACATTTTTTTCAGTTATATATTTTAAGTTGCTAGGGGTCCATGTTTGATATTAGCCAGATGTTCTTCATAATTTCCAGTCCAGCTCACCCGCTCACCACTCAGCCTCCTTTCACATAAGCCTTCCATTCCTGATCACACACACCCTCACTAGCAGCCTTAGTTTGCCGCCGCTCCACACCAAACTGATCATTTCTGTTTGCTTTCGTCTTGTTTTACGTCCTTCACTCCCTTTCCCTCTGCACCTTCTTCCCTCCACCTCGGATTCTCAAACAGATGCCCCAGGCAGAGGTCTATTCTAATTCAAGTTGGGCAGCAGGCTCCAGCTTAGCTCCATCCATTCTCCATGCCTCCCACTCTAGTACGGTATACCCAGTCCGAAGTTCAAAGTATTTATATGGCCATCTCAGGATATGTAGGAAGCAATCATTCAATGGTGGACGCCACACAGAGGACATATCCAGACATGAGTGACAACAATGTATGTAGTAAGCTTATATATTTTTTCATGACCATAAACTTTATAGGGGGTACTATTGTTCAAGACAGATTTACAGGTATATGTTTTATTATACTTATTCTACCTCTTGTGGAGGCTTGTGGCTGTTATACATACAGTTAATATGGATCATGCTTCATGCAATTATAAATTGCCAGCAGCCAGTATTTATAACAATCACTGGGATATTCCAGTGCATTGCGCAGTACCATGGTAGTCTTTTGCACCACGTGGCACTGACTCTCTGGCATCCAAAATTTCAACCATACTTCCATCAACCAAATTAGCAGGCACCATTACAAGCAACCACTTCTTCACCCATTTTCATCTACTCTACATATAGCATAAATCAAGTAATTCATACTCTGTCTTCCCTGATCAGGAGAGAGCATGATTCCAAGAAACATTGCAATTATCTCCACATTTGCCATACTTGTTGTAAGAAAGTCAAATTGATCAAATGTGACTTATAACAGGGGTTTGTGCCTGTGGAGATATATGTGTGTTTTATTATGGCTTAAAGGAGCAGTGAACATTTTTTTATGAAAACATATATTTTACACATATTTTACACAGCATTTCATGCTGAATAAAACAAGGTTACTCCCATCGCTGTCAGATGTTTTATTCAAAATGTATAGCAGTTTAAATAATCATAAAGTGAATTTACTGTGTTTACTACCTGGAAGTTCTAACTGACATTCTATGGCGAACTGTATGTCTCTGACTTTTCCGACTTTCCTCTCCATTAGAATCTAACAGGAAATCTAATTAGAATTTGACCACTAGAGCACACTGCTAATGTAAAAAAACATGGGTTTAAACTGTATTAACTCTGGAAATATACATCTCTCGGCAGTGGGAGTACCCTTATTTTACTCAATAGGAAAATCCCTACAATATATATTTTTTCATAAAAAAAGTTTACTGCTCCTTTAAGATATACAATTGGAAATCTGTTTCATTAATTAAGAATCCAGGGTAATTTCATCCGTCCCAAACTGCAGGGGGTCACACAATTACACCAATAACGGTTGCTTCCAAGGGTTTGACAGGATGAACTTCCTTATTTAGGCATTTGTGAACTCAAAGGAAGGTCTCTCCTAGTTAAATACGAAGGCGTGAGGACAGAAGACAAACTGTTTTGTTTGTCAACTAAACAAAGAGTTCAGATAAGAAATCAAATGCTTCACATCTGATAAACCTCTTTCTGGAACCTTCCACCATCAATAATATCTCTTGTGGGTGTGGTGACAAAAGTTCAGTTGAGCTGCATCTTTTTATGATGAGCTGGCTAGTTTTCACCAGACCTGACTGATAGAAAAATGGTATAAAAGAGGAGTATTTTTGGGTGGAGCCAGTACAGCAGGAGAGCAGTAAGAGAGAACAGCATGAGGGGGCAGTAAGAGTGGGAAGCAAGAGAGGAACATCATGAGAGAAGAGCAGCCTGGGAGGAAGTCCTGTCCTTGAGAATCTTGATGTGAACCCAGCAGAGCAGACCAGAACCTAAGATTAGTGCTGGAAGATGTGAGGAGACTGTCATCATATATTTACTGGTATCCCATTTAATTCCATCTTTTCCATTTCTTTGACTCTGATATTGTTTGATTAATGTATATACCATCCAAATTGTAACAGTATTTTGATTTTGTACATAATACAATCATCATTATTATTAACACTATATCTGTGTGTTTTCTTCGTCACAACCCACCCCCAAAGAATAATTGTACACTTGGTAAGAGGGGCTATAGTGAATTTCTTACACTTGCCCAATTAAAAAAAGCTGCCTACCAGTTCGCAAAGGCTGAAGGACTTGTCTATTTGCTTACCTGTTCGCAGAGGTCGCAATATTCGTCTGATGCCTTACCTCTTTGCAGAGACCTAATTTCTTACCTCTTCACAGAAGCCAAAGGACTCTCCTAATTCCTTACCTTGTCGGGCTATTTATATGAAGGTATCCAAAGGGTTAAAACAGAGAACCACTCAGGTTGGATTTCTTCACTTAAATAGACAATTGACAATAAAATAATTGGAGAACTTTATCTTTAATATGTATTGACACGCTACTTCACAGTAATGAATTGATCACAAGAATCAATCCTTCATATTTGTGCAAAAATATATATATTTTATTAAAATACAATATACTATATATATATATATATATATATATATATATATATATATATATATATATATATAACAAGTATCAGTAACAATGAAATATATAAGTGATTAGCAATTATAAAAGGTACATAGAAAATCAAACCACTTACCATAAGGATTACCAGCGGTACAAGGGTTAACCACACATAGGTATATTCAGAGGTATAATAACAATAATCGCATTCAGTAGCATAGAACAGGTTAATTGATTGTTACAATCAATATAATACAGTTGGCAGCAGTGTCTCTTGATACCTCTGCCCCAGAAACTGTATAGACTATGCCAATTATGATGTAAGGGGTATTGTGAGATGAATTAAATAATTCCTCTAACAATTCCTTATATTATATATCAATAATAATCAAATTTAGGGAATAACTGGAATAGAATCCCAGATTTGAATCACTATAATTTAATTATATACTGAATTCAATATTGCTTACCTCTGAATAAAATATATAAATTGCAATTAATATAGTCAATCAAAGATCATACAAATAATCTACCAGAATTAATCCCGTAACATATGTATATAAAGTAACCAACTTCATGCAACATATATCATAATTATGACTATAGCAACATATATAAAACCTATAGGCACTCCAAAGGTTAATCCACTTGTTTAAAATAGATGCCACACCCAGAAGTTATTTTGTCTATAAAAGTCAATACCTTCAAATTACAAAATATAAGCCTAGCACATATACAGAGAATTCCAAAGAAAACACCACTAACAACAGACAAATAGCGGTTAAAGGGTTAATAACTGGATTCAAAGAATTTCCTATATCAAATATTAACTATTATAATCTTCACAGAACCACAAGATATTACTCTTAGAATATCAAGATTTGTATTAGCTAATATAGATAACCCACGCTATATATTGTATTACACTGATTGGCAAAATATAACAATTACCAAATAAATATATATATAGATTCTATTACTTCCAGAATTTAAGAGCTAAATCTAGCTTATTATAAATTATCCCAAATGGTTGGCCAGTCCACTTAAGACAATTATAAGACTATTTAAGTTTCTTCAACAGAAGAAAAATTATAAAATTCTGGATTAAATGAATCTAAATGAATAAATGATATAGTTACCAATCAAAGTTTATTTGTATTTCTCTGGGATATGGCAGGATCAGGAATTTAATCAGCAAACCCTTCTTTTGTCAGGAATCTCCCAGGAGTTTTCTTTTTCAGGAAGTGAAGTCGCCCTGAACTCAGAGTATTTTGGCATTATATTGGCAATTTTTGCCTTATCAGTAATCCCCACCTCTTTCTAATGATTGGACAAAGATCCATCTCATTATACCGTGACATCACCAGTCAGACCTGATTGGATAGTCATATCTTATGCTAATCAAATATAAACATAAACATTATGAGTATTTTACAATATAAAGGCTGCAGATAGCGCCATTACGCTATATTAAAATTTTACAGGTGACAGATCACATGGCTTTCATCAAGACTGAGAGAGGTCATAAGGTTATCAGCGACCCCATAAACATGTCATTCTACCAGCCTTTCTCACATAGGATTACATCTTTCTCAGCCATTTTGTCTCCAACTGAAAATCAATCTGCCATTAAAATGACATTCAGTTATTTTCACTCCCTACCTTGGACCAATGGCCCATTGTTCAAACATGAGGTAATTTGAACACATCCTCAACAGAATTTCAGTTAATTTCTACTATTAGAGTTAACCCTCTATGCTCCTCCAGGACAAAGTCTCTGACAACCTCTCAGCAGATGCTGAAGGACTTGCCTAATTCCTTACCTTTTAGCAAGTGGTTGAAGGACTCGCCTAATTCCTTGTCTTGCAGAAGCTGAAGGTATTCTCCTACATGCCTTACCTCTTCACAGAGGCTGAAGGTCTTCCTCTACATGCCTTACCTCATCTTGGAGGCTGAAGGTCTTTACCTACAAGCCTTACCTCTATGCAGAGGCCCAAGATTTTCCCCAACTTGTCTTACCTCTTTGCAGAGGCTGAAGGTCTACACCCTACATACCTTACCACTTAGCAGGGGCCGAAGGTCTTCCTCTATATGCCTTACCTCTTCACAGAGGCCAAAGGTCTTCCCCTACACACCTTACCTCTTCCCAGAGGCCAAAGGTCTTCCCTTACACACCTTTCCTATTCACAGAGGTTGAAGGTTTTCCCCTTACATGTCATACCGCTTTGCAGAGGCTGAAGGTCTTCCCCCTACTCCCCTTACCTCTTTGCAGAGGCTGAAGGTCTTTCCCTACTTGCCTTACATCTTTGTAGAGGCCTAAGGTCTTTCACTACACACCGTACCTCTTTTCAGAGGTCAAAGGTCTTCCCCCTATATGCCTTACCTCTTTGCAGAGGCCCAAGATCCTCCCCCTATAACCTAACCTCTTCGCAGAGGCCGAAGGTCTTCCCCCTAAATGCCTTACCTCCTCTCAGAGGCCGAATGTCTTCCCCCATATACCTTACCTCCTTGCAGAGGCTGATGGTCTACACCCTACACTCCTTACCTCTTTGCAGCGGCCGGAGGTCTTCCCACACATGCCTTACCTCTTTGCAGAGGCCAAAGGTCTCCCCCCTGCATGCCTTAATACTTTGCAGAGGCTGAAGGCCTTCCCAAAAACATCTTACCTCCTTGCAGAGGCCGAAGGTCTTCCCCTTACACGCTTTACCGCTTTGTAGAGGCCGAAGGTGTTCCTCCTACACTCCTTACCTCTTTGCAGAGGCCGAAGGTCTTCCCCCTACAAGCTTTAGCACTTTGCAGAGGTTAAAGGTCTCTGTTCACTAGGATATCTAAGCAGTCACAAATATCCACCCACCGTTCACCCTTGAGGCTAGCCATGGCACCTATCCTCTTCAGAGGATATCCACAGTCCATTACTACAACAATTCGCACACCACCTTTCTCCATTTAGCACTAGTATTTAATAATGCATTTCCTTCTTTAAGGTTTCACCAAGGGATTGCATACAGGCATCATATCTTATCCTTCAACCTCCGTTGAAAGGCAAAAGTTCAAATCAGCCTTAAATGAACCCGTGGTAGTCTCTCATTGAGGTCCAAGTAGCCTTAAATTGTTTAACACATTCACAGATACATTACATTGTCTACTTCATAACCATTGCCACAGCTCAGCAGTATTACATTATCTCAACATCTTTTTGCTCATTGTCCAACCCCCTCTAGCCTCAATTAACTTTCACCCCATCATTTTGAACATCCCAGTAGCACTAGACAATCTGCGTTCCCAACACAGCCATTGAATTCCTGGTTATTATTCTCATCTCTGAGAATCTAGAAGCAAGCTGTGACTCAAGCTCCTTCGTACGCGTTCCCTCATACACTAACACTACATCAAAGAGTACCTTACTCATATCCAACTACAATCCCTTCTCTGCCATTTAAACTTCTCCATAAGGATAACCTTGCAAGGCAGATCCTTAAAGGGATAGTAATACTTCATTTTAACTTTATTTTATTTTGTAGGCATTAAAAAAACATGAAGAATGATATAAGTCTTATCTCTGAAACCTTTATGGTTTAAGAGATATTCACAAACAAAGTATCCCCCCCCTCTTCAACCAGATCAGAAGGGAGATGCCCAGGTAGACTGCAGAGAGGGACAATCTTCAATTAAGATAAAGGAAAAAGCTGAAAAACTTGTCAAGGGGGGAAGGGCTTTCATTGTTTTCATACAAAGATAATTGTCCCCTTCTGTTATCTGTCCTGTCATACAACCTGATCCACATCTGAGAAGAGATGGCTTACACTAGGAAAAAGGGGCGGGAGGGGAAACTTTGCTTGTGAATATCTCATAAACCATAAAGGTTTGAGAGATAAGACTTATATCATTCTTCATGTTTTTTTAATGCCTACAAAATAAAATAAAGTTAAAACGAAGTATTACTATCCCTTTAATATCCCATCTCCTTTCATGTTTCTCAACGAGCCAGTCTACACTTATTCCATCTATCTTAAACCAACCAGACAAGTTAGTCTTAATCATAAGCCCCCCTTTTCCTCCAAGAACGGAATGGCAGCTCCTTGTTTCCCCTCCTCCTCTTCCCCTTCCATCCATATTTTGGATTCATAGCTACACAGCTTCCCTGTTTCACCTATACATCTCTTTTTCACAGTATTATTCTTGTAGCAGCAACCTCTAATCACTATCTCAGAGGCCGTTGAAACGTCCTCACTAATCCCCACCCCTATCCATACCTGTTGCCTATCTCCATTTTCAGGCAGGTATTCGAGTACTATTTGACTCTGCCATGTAAATAGTTCTCAAGGCAACAATCAGCCTAAATGTTGGCTTCATAAGGCCTTCGGCCACTAAAAAGAGGTAAAGTATGTAGGGGGACGACCTTCTGCCACTGCAAGTAGGTAAGGCATGGAGTGATTAGACCTTTGGCCTCTGTGAGGAGGTAATATGTTTCTTTGAAGTCCTTTAGCCTCTGCAAAGAAGTAAGGCATGTAGTGGGAAGACCTTCAGCCTCTGCAAAGAGGTAAGGCATATGGGGAAAATTTTCGACCTTTGCAAAAAGGTAAGGTATGTAGGGTGTAGACCTTCAGCCTCTGCAAAGAGGTAAGGCATGTAGGGGGAAGACCTTCGGCCTCTGCAAAGAGGTAAGGCATGTAAAGGGAAGACATTTGGCCTCTGCGAGAAGGTAAGGCATTTAGAGGGAAGACCTTTGGCCTCTGTGAACAGGTTGGACATGTAAGGGGGAAGACATTTTGTTTAGTTCTCAAGGCAGCAATCAGCCTAAATTTTGGATTCATAAGACCTTCTACAAAGAGGTAAGGCATGTAGGGGGAAACAGTTTGGGCATGTAGGGGGAAGACCTTTGACCCCTTCCTATCTCAAAACCCCTTATTTTGAATCTTCTAACTCTACATTAGCCTTCTAATCAGGCCGACCATTTTGATTCTGCCCTGGGACTCAGCGTTAACCAGGGGATCCACACTAAGTTTTAACTTCTTAAGCTTCCTTGAGGTACTTGAGGGTACTTGAGGGTACTTAAGGAACTTAGTTCAGTAATAGCAAAACCATTATACTTAATACTTATTGATTCACTTTCATCAGGCATAGTGCCCTGTGATTGGAGGAAAGCTGATGTAGTTCCATTGTTTAAAAAGGGATCGAGATCCAAACCAGGAAATTACAGACCTGTGAGCTTGACTTCCATAGTGGGTTAGATACTAGAAGGGTTATTAACTGACAGTATTCAGAACTATTTGAAGACAAACAATATCATTAGTAGGAATCAGCATTATTTCATGAAGAACAGATCATGTCAGACTAATTTACTTGCATTTTATGAAAGAGTAAGTAGTAATTTGGACAGGGGAATTGTTGTTGATGTAGTATACTTGGATTTTGCAAAGCCTTTGATACAGTGCCTCACAACAGGTTACTGCATAAATTAAAAGGCTTCGGTTTGGGCGGTGTTATCTGTACATGGATTGAGAACTGGTTAAATGATAGATGGCAGAGAGTTGTTGTAAATGGAACTTTTTCAAATTGGTCTAAGGTTATAAGTGGAGTGCCACAGGGTTCAGTCCTGGGGCCAATGCTCTTTAGTTTGTTTATTAATGATCTAGAAGTGGGAATTGAAAGCAGCATCTCAATCTTTGCTGATGACACTAAACTATGTAAGGAAATACATACAGCGCTGGATGTTTTTTCCCTACAGAATGATTTAGATAAACTAAGAGAATGGGCTGAAAAGCAGATGTCTTTTAATGTAGATAAATGTAAGGTTATGCATTTGGGCTGTAGAAACAAACTTGCTACATATACTCTAAATGGGAAACAACTTGGGAAATCCTCATTAGAGAAAGATTTAGGAGTACTGATAGACGATAGACTTCACAGCAGTGTGCAGAGTCACTCAGCTGCTGCAAGAGCAAATAGAGTACTAGCCTGCATAAAAAGAGGTGTAGAAGCAAGGGATGCTAATATTATCCTACCTCTGTATAAATCCTTGGTTAGGCCTCATCTAGAATATAGAGTACAATTTTGGGCACCAGTTCTTAAAAAAGACATTGTTGAACTGGAAAAGGTGCAGAGACGTGCAACATAACTGATAAAGGGATTGGAGGATCTGAGTTATAAAGAGAGAATAGCCAAACTGGGTTTGTTTACATTAGAGAAGAGACGTCTAAGGGGTGATATGATTACCATTTACAAATACATTCAAGGTCAATACAAAGAACTATCCAATTAATTATTTATGCAAAGAGCTAAGCTAAGAACAAGAGGTCATCCATTAAGACTAGAGGAAAGGCACTTTCAACTAAAACAAAGGCAGGGATTCTTTACAGTAAGGGCAGTAAGGCTATGGAATTCTTTGCCTCGGGATGTTGTGCTTGCAGATAATGCAACTACATTCAAAAAAGCAATGGATGCCTATCTAGCACAGAACAATATTGACAATTATGACAGATGGCTTCAAAGCAAATAGGATATTGATCCGGGGAACTTTTTGACTACCAATTGGAGTCAGGAAGGAATAATTCCCCCCCACACATTTGGGACTAGATTGGAAATGGCTCCAGAGGGCTTTTTTGCCTTCCTCTGGATCAACAGGGGTGTTTTTGGCATCGGCTGGACTTGATGGACGCATGTCTTTTTTCAGCCTTAACTACTATGTTACTATGTTACTATGTTGAGTAACTCTGGAAGCCCCAATCACAATTGGCCTTTAAGTTGGTGAATTATTATCAATAATGTAAGTACCATGCAAGGAAAACTAAAATAAATTATAAATGTTACTAAGAAATTGGTGGTTATAGCTAGTGTCGAAAAAGCAGAAACCGAAAAGTCTTTCTTTGCGCTCTGTATGCAAGGTTTTTTTTGTAACTTGACTTTCATGTGCTTTCATATGTCAATTTCTGAAATATGCTCAAAATATTTTTTTTCAATGATTACAGTAAAAAGCAGTGGAGTGCCAGGTATTGAATCCTTTATTTTCTTCTCTGCTTGACATAAAACTCTCTGTGAATTTTTAAATTCAATCTATAAAGAATTGTTATACTGTTCCCAAAGAACTACAAACAACTTATATAGAGGAATCCTGCACACTTTGTTTTCCCATGTGATGAGGTGATTTGTATGTAATGTATGTTATTTTGTTTCTACAATGCAGAAATACAGATAACAGTTGGAAAATCCACATCTTCCATTTCATTGAAACATAATTTGCAGTGAAAACTTTCATATCAGTTAGGACAAGATTATATTGCAACTGATTAGCTCTTTGGCTTCCACTAAACCCCAAGTAGGAAATAAACACCATAGACCTCAAAGTAAATACCGTGGACTTTAATGCAAAACCTATATATCTGCCAAAAGACAGATGTCTGTCCAAATTTTTCACTTAAATTGCCTTTTATTGTCAGCTCCTCTCTGTTAAAGCAGACATTTTAAGCAATTTAACTACAGAAAGACTACAGCTCTATGTGAAATGATGCAATAACTGTATAAACCCCAGCTTCCCATTCATTTCAGTCGGGCTTTTCACCCCTTCAGTGCACTCTAATGTCTTGCAGACCTATCCTCAATTCAAGGGGTTAAATTACTTATTGAAAGCAAGGGGAATTTATACAAATTCACAACATACTAGGGAATTATGCACTAAAAGATTAACCCCTTAAGTACCAGCCGCATGGCCGCACACGGCACTTAAAGCGGATAAATCACCTTAAAACATTTTTTGCCCATAGCTTTTGTTATTAAAGTATTATTAGTGAAGCTGTTTTTTTGTAATGTAACTACTTGAAAAAGATATTCTATATTTAAGTCAGATAGAGCTGTGCCAAAGAATCAGCGTACTACATTTTGCTGACCGGCACAGCTCTATCTGCCTAATTCCCCTCCCACCTCCCTCTCAGCTGCCCCAGGGAGCATGTTCACATTTCCCTTCAGTGTGCTGTGAGCGGCTTCTATCATTATAGCAAGCTCCGGTAAGCATTATACTTAGGTTGCAACCTCAGTATAATGTGAACCGGAGATTGATATAATGATAGAATCCGTTCAAGCACACTGAAGGGAAGCGTGAACGCGCTCCCTGTGGCAGCTGGGAGGGAGGTGGGAGGAGAAGACAAGTTGTGCTGTGCACATTAAGTGGAAGTGCACAGCAAAGAACTTCAAAAGTAGTTATATTAAAAAAAAAAAAAAATCAGCTTCCCTAGTAATTCTTTAATAACAAAACATATGGGCAAAAATGTTTTTAAGGTGATACATCCATTTTAAGGACTACGGGGGGATTTTTTTTTCTTGAATCGGAATCAGAGGTTCCCGAATGACATCCTGCTGTGTGGGGACCCCTGAATTCCACTATGTACATGTACCTTCATAGTCCTTAAGGTGTTATAAAGCTCAAATATCAAACCCTTCTCATGAATACACATTAGCTATAATCATTGAAAATGAACTTCTTCCCTATGTACCAAAAAGAGGACCAACTTAAATCCTCAAATGCACAAGAGTTAACCAATTAAATTACTCATAGCTGTAAATGTGGATTGTGACCCCTTAAAGAATATAGAGGTCTACAGTGCATGACAAAGCAATGCATTGTACCACTTCTAAAATATTCACTGCATGCAAGGACACATTCACAGTAATAAGAACTCAATGTTGGTCACTATGGAACTGTGGTGTTGCTCAAAATTTTTATTTATGTCTCTTAGTACAAATGGCTCATTCCTAATTCAGAGGGTAGTAGGTCATCTATGGGTTCTCCAGCTGTTGGGCTTATGACTCCCAGCATCCCCAGCTAACCAATGCATCGCAGGGGATGCTGGGTGTCATAGGCTTTGACAGCTGGAGAGCCCTCAGCTGACTACATTCTGAAATGGGCCCTTTGTATATGTGTACTATTGGTAGGTCAGGGGGTGATTCAGAATTGTGGTCTCTGGCTATGATTCCCAGCATCCTCTGAAAGGCACTGGATAGCTGGGAGTTGTATCTCCCAATAGCTGGAGAGCCCATGATTGAATAAACCCTGACTAGGATCCTTGGTATATATGGTCTTTTCCTAAGTTAGGTTTTAGAGCAACTTGGACTCCCCAGCTGTTGAGACCTATAACTCCACCATCCCCAGTTATCCAATAGCTAGTTAGGGATGCTTTGAGTTTTAGGCCCCAACAATTCAAGTCCCCATGGCTGACTAACACTTGACACAGGGGCAGTCCATATGTACTAAGGGCCCAAGTAAGATTCTGGTCTGCCATATCTTGGGAAAAAGACATATGAACTAAAGGCCAATACAGGGTGGCCTCTCCAGCTATTGGGGCTCCCAGCATCTCCACGGCTGACTAGGCCTTGTATTTGGCCCTCAGTACATACTGTATGGGCCTTTCCTAAGACAAGCTGTATTTAGATTTAGTTTCTGCAGCTGCTGGTGCCCAGATCTCAAAATTTGCTATTGGCTAATAGTAGATTCTGGAAATCATAGAACCCAAAAATAGGGATGGGTGTAACCTCCTGCCACAAAAGCAAAAACACAAAGCATGGTACTTATTGCCAAGTGGGAAATTGTAAGTGAATATACCGATTTTCAGTGGGGACTTAGGGCTCGATTTAAAGGCAGCCGTTAGTAAAAAAAAAATAACTAACGGGTGCGTTAAGTTCCATTCCATTCATTCTAAAGAACAACTAACGGCAGTTGCAGAATCCTAACGGCCGATACACTTATGTGCATTCAGACGCATGGAACAACATACCCCAGAGCTATTCAAAGGCTTGCGGTACTGGTAACGGCTGAAAAAAAGACACACCTAACGGCAAAAAGTTAAGACCCATTTTTCTTAGGCGTTAGACACTTAACGGGCAAAACAAAACACCCGTTACATAGGAAAATACACAAAATGCTTACTGCACAAGCATATAAATGGAAAAATTAACCCGTGCAATGCCAAAACAACACAAAAACAAGGACACACAACACAAATCACTCCACACACAACAACAAGCAACACCACAGGGACAACGACACACAAAAAAACAACAACACAACATGGCACGGAACAATGGGGGTTATCACACAAAGCGGACACCTGCAAATACAAGCTCACCTGTGCAACATCAACACGTGACCTGCACCCCACAACTACACCCCCGCAAATGGCACACACAGAACAAGCACAACACACAACATCTTATAACACACACACACACCTGCAAACACTTACCTGGACAAAAACAACTTGCCATTGGTCAGCACTCACCTCATCACCACAGCTACACAACGCCCTATCAAGTACTTAAAGGGACAACTCAACACACTCACTTGTGGCTTGTTTTCCACTCAGGGAGGGAGAGAGAGAGAGAGCTAGAGAGAGATAGAGAGATAGAGAGAGCAGTCAGTATGTTGGGTTACATATTGTTGTGAAGACTGCGGAGAAGGCGTGCAAGGGAGAGAGCTAGGGAACATCAGCAACCTCCAAGCATGCCGGATCAACAGCCTTCACCTGTTGCAAGTGAGGAGGCTCTGGCTCAGCAGCCACACAGGAGTCCATCCCCACCTGGAGGACAGCACCTGCCTGCAGATGCACAGCTGCAGCAACAGGATGCTCCACAGCAGCAGAGGATGTATAGACGACCACCAAGGCCCAGGGTATACCGCCCAAGGGTCACTCTCTTTGGAATGACCGATGATGAGGTAATTGATTGCTACAGGTTGAGGCCTGACAGCATCATTGCCTTGTATGAGGTCATCAAGGAGCAGGTGGATCCCATCTACATCCACAACCATGCCCTAACTGGCCTGCAGAAACTACTGTGTGCCATACACTTCATGGCAAGTGGGGCCTTCCAGTCCACTGAGGGTTACGTATCTGGCATGTCACAGGCCACATTCTCCAGGGTGCTGGCCCAGGTCCTGCCAGCCCTGAAAAGCAAGGCCAGTACCTATATACATTTTCCCACCACCGACATGGACTGGATACACGTCAAGCAGGCCTTTTACGCAAGGGGAGGCATGCCCAGGGTCATGGGTGCTATAGATTGCACCCATGACCGGATTAAAGCACCAGCACGTGACGCACAGCTATTCATCAACAGGAAGAACTTTCACTCCATCAATGTGCAGATGGTGTGTGACAGCCATATGAGGATAATGAATGTCTGTGCAAAGTATCCTGGCAGCTCACATGATTCATACATTCTCCAAAATTCCTCAGTCCACAGAGATTTCGAGAATGGAACTTTTACAGGGGGATGGCTTTTGGGTGAGTTCACAATACAAAATCACACCACATACACAGGTGTACACACAACGCTGCTCAGCATGCTCCTGGGGCACATGTCCTTAGTTCTCCACATAATTGGTTACAGATGAGTACACAACACATTGTCAAGCAATGGTTTGTGAACTCACCTGTAATTAAGAAGATTGAGGGGATTATAAAGTTGAAATTGTTGTTTCTTGATGATCAGTTCAGGTCTATTGCTCCAAATCCTGTCCTCTTGTCCCACAGGCATCCATAACATGATCCATCCTTGAACTGAAAATCTTCCATGTGACTGGATTGATGTTTTGACAACACCTTCATGAAGATCACCCCTTGCTATTTCTGGTGATGTTGTTAGTGATGCAATGTTTGACCTGAGGTTCACACAGACCTCTACTGGAACATTCTCATATAGACACAGAAAACACAAATTCACAAGTGTAATAACCTGTACAGTTAGGATGCTCATCTACAGAGTTGTCAAACCTTGTGGACAACACATGAGCAGGACAGCAGTGTTACTAAAGTAGTACGATTTAGTTTCAAAGTACATTTAGTGTTCTCATACAAGTGTTCAATGCATATAGGCAATACACACAGAAAACACATGTACGTTCTAATGTACTTTGAGACACAGTAAAGATGAACCATCACTAGTCAATCATCTGTGTCTGTATGAGGATATATTGGATTACACATTTGTTAATACATAACCACACTCAGTATAGAGTATCCCCCATACATGGAAAGGCATCACCCACATCACAGGAGTCCACCACTTGTTTTCAAGTGAGTGGACTCTGTGATGTATTCACTCAAACAGATGGTGGCAGTGATACACTAATGTGTTGTGGGAGTGATAAAGAGGTGATACAGGGGACATACTTCCACAGTGAATTCCTGTCCATAGTTTCTGTGTTGCTCAGTATAATCAATGTTCTGTGATATTGCTCCACTTAGACATATCACAGTACATGGGCTACATCAACGAACAACCAGACCAAGTGGACAAGTGTTTTCACTGGTGAAGTCTGTTACACCCTTAGGAAAAACAACAACTCAACTTACTGGAGGCCCCAGTGCTCACCCCAGGATATCAATGTGTGTACTACACATTGAAATCCTAGGTTAAAAACACTGGGTTCCCCAGTAAGTCAGTTGCACAATGAGTGTTTGAGTCCAAGACAACATTGATTCAGGTCCCATTTATCTGTCCTGCTTGTTATGTCACCGCTAAGTCACATAGCCGTTTGTTTGGTTATCCCCTTAACCCTCTGAGTGCCAGAGTGGTACCCAACGCATTTCTTTGCAATGCGTTGCCTACCACTCTGGTTATCAAAGGGTTAAACACAACATTTGATGTAGACGAATGTTCAATGTTGTACCAATTGTTGTGCTAAGGGGTATGTTTTGTTGTTCAAAATCAACACAAAACATCGCCATATAACACAGTTGTGTAATATGGCTCCAGGGATGTATTTCCAGTTGAATTTGTACAACGATGTGTGTGTGTGTGTGAACCCATGTTGTAACATCCCACAAACATCTTACCTAGGCAGAAGTTGTGTTCACTGCATTGTTTGGCAATGCATTGGAGACAACTCTGCCACCCAGTCTATGACCAAATACAAAGCAGATCAGACAGGATTCAAAAGCACAATGTTCCTTTATTCAGGAGAAATGTAACATGTTGGACATTTTATTTTTTTTTTCTTGGGGGGGGGGGCTTAGACTGTGTGGCAGAAGTGGATAACCTGGATGATCTCCTGGTCACCCTTTGCCCCCTAGGTGTGGCTTCGGGGTCACATTAGAGGGGGTGGGGGGGCAGTGGATCCCTCTGTGGAGCGCAGGTTCTCCCTCTCTAACCGTAAGTTCTCCCTGCGGTTCAGCTCTCTCAACTCCACCAGTACCTGTGCAAGCATGTCCATCACCCCCGTGTGGAGCTGATGGAGTTGAGTGTTGATCCTCATGACCTCCGACTCCAGGGCATGGATCCTTGCCTCTATCCTGTTAGTGTTTCTCCAGGATTCCCTACGGCTCCTGGTGATGTTGTCATTGGTGCAGAGGCTTGACCGGAGTAGTCTCCTTTGCAGAGCCATACACTCTGCTTCCATCCCCGTGGGGCTTTCACTGCTGGTGATGCTTGTGCCTGGTGAATCTGCTGCTGCTGTGTCCCCCTCAGCTGCTGCTGTGTCCTCCTCAGCTGCTGCTGCTGTGTCCTCCTCAGCTGGTACTGCCCACCGATGTCTGTGCTGGTGGATGTGGTGGGGTAAACACGTCCCTTTGCATAGGGTGTTGGGGCTCCCCAAGCAGGCCCAGGTGTTGGTAGTCGAGTAGCCAAGGGTCAAACCTTGGCCACTGGTATGTGCTTGGCCCCCACCTAGGATCATAACTGGGGCCATGCTGGGGAGCGATCCAGGAGGGTAGGTCAATCTGTGAGTATGGCCCGTATTGGGTGGTGGCCACATCACCGGGCAGCCATTGCCTCCCTGGTGGTGGTGGTGCTGCTGCTGCTGGGGGGTAATAGCTCCTGGAGGTGGTGGGATGCATCCAGTCACTGTAATATGGTGGTGCAGCCAGAGGTGGTGTAGCCAGAGGTGGGGCAGCCAGAGGTGGTGTAGCCAGAGATGGTGCAGCCAGAGGTGGTGCAGCCAGAGGTGGTGCAGGCAGAGGTGGTGCAGGCAGAGATGGTGCAGCCAGAGGTGGTGCAGCCAGAGGTGGTGCAGCCAGAGGTGGTGCATCCAGTTAGGCAAGATGTGTGGATGTAGTTGGGTACGGTGCCCAATGGCTGGTCCCCTCCTCCGTATACTCCTCACTGGGTGGCGAGGTGGCCTCCTCCATGGGCTCCTGGAGTGCTGGAGGCACATAACCTGTGTGGAGGATTGAGATTGTGTGATCAGTAAACTTAGCCATGATGGTGTCAAATTGATATTAATACTTGATCTGTGGAAAGGGACATATATGTTGTAGGGTTTATTCCCCTGTGTGAAACAACAATACTCCTACTGGTGAAGGGTGTTTTATTCTACATGTATCGCAGCTCAGAATTGAATTCCTTTGGTGCCACATCCCAGTGGCCTGAAATTGTACATTTGCGCTGTTGCCACTTCATCCTTTGTGGATTTATGCTCCCTGGACCAAAGCTGGCCAGAGGATGGTCTTGCAACATTGGCATAGTACATTTTCAGGCCACAGTGATATTGTCCATGGAATATTCAACTTTGAGCTGTTATACTCTTGGGATGAAACACCTTTCAGCAGTGGGAATACCCTTGCTTTACCCGGTGGATCAATCCTATGACATATATTTTTCCTTTCACATTTTAGGTATTACTATCTCTTTAACGGGATAGCAATGGTTAATTTCACCTTGAAGTAACATTGTAGGCATCAAGAGATGTTTAGAAAGATGTTGCTGTATGTGACAGCTGGAGATGTCAGTCATTTGACCACATTGAGGCTCTACAGCAGACTCAAAATTGACCCATTTGGAGAGAACTACATCTTTGGCATTGTCTACAAAGTGTTCCTGGTTTGTAAGCACGCTCTGTGGACCATGTCAATGATGGATCCATCTCCAATTGGTTCAATTTTGTGTCCGCTGAAGAGCCTCCATGTGGTCATATGACTGACATCTCCAGCTGTCACATACAGCAACATCTTTCTAAACATCTCTTCATGATGCCTGCAATGTTACATCAAGGTGAAATTAACCATTGCCATGCCAAGGTACACAGTGAGGAATATGGTCTGATATGTGCGTATATGTACCTTTCATATGGGTACAAACATATCCTTGATAGATATGAACCCAGAGATCTGTTCAGTACATGTGATTGTCTTACTGCCTATATATGTGCAGCCATCACAAACTAACTTTCATTGATACAACTGATACCCATCCAAGGAAGGTGTAATATACTAGGTATGTGTACTCTGATGATGATATCAATATGAGTTAGTTTGTTAAGGGTGCACATATATGGGCAGTAGGACAATCACACGTACTGAACCGAACTCTGGGTTCACATCTTGTTGGGACATATTTGTACCCATTTGAAAAGGACATATCCACATACATATCTGGTAGTTTTTCTTTCTGTACATATCTTTTTGTAATTGATCTGCAGTGTGATTCAAGTGGTATTCATCCCTATGTTATCAGTTCATCCCGTACACTGCTGGATTTTGTCAGATTTGACATGTCATTCTCTGGTTGTCTTGATGGTATCCTAAGCATTGCATTGTGATGCATGGGATACCACCCTGGCAATCAGGGATTGATGTACATTACAGGATTCTGTCCATGAGGTCTGTTCAAGTTGAATCCTGAGGGGCAACAATCAAGCCAGTATTGAAGGATATCATTGATTGAGGCCTTTTTTTTCCTGAATCAGCCCATCCATCCTTCTGTGTGAGGCAGCCAGACCCAATCATAGATATCCACAATTCATGGCCTGTTATTGACCAAATCTCAATGGTTCATACTTGGTTCCCATATGTATCCTGCAAATAGTGTCTGGTGTACCATCCATCCATGGCATCAGCACTCCTGAGGATCCATATATGAATCAAATGTGAGATATGTAAATTCAAGTTAGAGTAAATGATTGCATACACAACACCAAGGCCAACTTTTTCACCTTTAGTTATGTGTAATCATTTTTGGCCTGTGTGTTGCACATACAAGCAGTTATTCTCAGTGGCACTGTGATTTGTGATCTGATTCATCCTGTTGGTGATTCAGTAAGCGGTTAAGTGGACCTGATGAACTGATTATGATGCTGACTTCTCCGCTGACCTCATTTCCCCATCTGCAATGTTTTCTATGGAGTCCATACAATGGGGCCTGTGCAGCTTGATTCATGTTATTGGATATTCTCCATAGACTAACATTTTAATTGGTAAAGTGAGGGTATGTAAGTGTCAAATTCTCTACATCAGCTCTTTTTCACCGCTTAGTGAATGTCCCCTATGTGTCATGTATTTGTTAACCTATCGACATGTTTGTTGTCTGGTTAACCCTTTGACTACCGGAGGGGTTGCCAAAGCATTGTTGATCGATGCATTGATAATCCCTCTAGCACTCATGGGGTTATGTGCTGTATTCCCTGTGGAAACATGGGTAACATTGTGTGACAACAATTGTGATGTTTGACATACAACACTTTTCTGAGCATGGTTTGTGTGTATTGTGTGTGATCAGCACAGCAACATGAGGGTTAACCAGGGAGTTGGACAGGTTTTGGCCTTGTTGAACCTTGACATTTGTCCTTGTCTTGCGTCCTGTTTAAACTCTCAGGGTGCTGTGTTGGTGTAGTTGTGTGGATGAATGAAGGGCAGATGACAGTGTCTGCCACAGCCTCTCCTCCCATGCGCTGAAGGTGATGGGGACAGGTGGCCCACCTCCGGTGGCTCGGGCGTGCAGGGCGGCATCCCCCATCTTCTTTTTCACCTGCCTTTTGCAGTCGCCCCATCTATTCTTTATTGAGTCCACATCCCGTCTGCAGGTGGCCACCTCATTAACTCGGCTGCAGATTTGGCTCCAGGCAGCTCTCCTCCTCGCAGCCAGGCCAGGGAGTCTCTCCCCCAGGAAGAGGATACTCTTCCTCTCCAGCACAGCCTCCACGAGGGCCGTGTTTTCTTCCTCGGTATATCAGGGATCCCTGACCCTGTCCCCCTCAGCTCCGGCATGCGAGGAGTCAGAACCGGAGTGTCCTGCCTGCTCTGCCCCTGCCTGTGTGTGGTGGTCCCCAGGAACTACCCCTCGTCCCACTGCAGGTTCTGTCCCTCTTCTTTGTGTGCCTGCTCTTGTGGGCCTGGTCCCCCTCTGCCCTGCGGATCTCCCTCTCCCACCCCTGCTCTGCTGAGGGATACCCTCCTGACCTTCCTCCTCCTCCTCCACTACTCTCCCCATCCCTCTCTCCTGTCCTCCTCTCCTGGCCATCATTAAACCACTCACACCCAGGCACTCTCACAAGCCCTCACAGACACACTCGATCCCACTCACTCTCTGTCACACACTTTCACTCACGGATTCACACTGTCAAAATAAAGTTTAAAATGTGTAACGTGTGATGAAAAAAAAAGACTATGTGTATGTATGTGTATGTGTTTGTGTTTGTATGGATGTATGTGCTATGTGCAAAAGTGTGCTATGTGTCTATTTAAATGTAATTCTCTCCTCTCCAAGATCCTTCTACCTTACTCCTGTGTATGCTTCTCTCTCTCTCTCTCTCTCTAAACACTATCCTCCACTCCTGGGTCCTGTGATCTAGCTTGCTGAAACTCGAAACACAGACAGGGTGTGACCGTTATTTTGAGGTATATATAGGTGTATTTGAACATTTTTGATACTTTGGGGCCTTGGGATTGGCTGTAGGTTTGAATTTTGTTTGTGCATCTATCAGGGTTGCTAGACAACGGCAGCCGTAATGTTACATTTTGACTTAATTTGTGTTTTAACTGGTGTTTGGGACGCACGGTGATGTGAAATCAGGTGCGACGCTGGTTTTTGTGTTACGTGTTTTTGTAGTGCCTATGCCCGATAGCTATTCTTGTACTCTTACCTTTAAATCTGCCGTAAACCATGTGTTCTTTGCGGCCGATGTGCCTTTTTTACTTAGCGGATAGTTTAACGGCTGCCTTTAAATCTAGCCCTTAGTTACATGTTTCTGGGCAAAACCATGATAAGTATGTAACTAAACCCGACTATTTATTTTCTGAAATAAGTCACAGGATATATATTAGTAAAGGTCATAATGTGATGCTCAGAGTTTCTTTTTTGTGTACTATGTATATATAGCAAAGATACAGTTTATGCTGCTCTCCTGACTATGCACATTTTTAACTATTTGAACACCATTAATAAATGCTATTTTGAGCTTGCCAGGAACCTGTATATTATATTCTTTTCCACCTATGCTCATTGAAGACAGTAGAAGAACTAAATTTCCCCCCAACATGAGTGTTCCTGTGATGCTAGTATAAAAGCTTGTGAGCATCCCAGTTTTGCCAGCCTATATTTGGGAGTAGGAAAATAGGCAGACTTGATAGGCTGACATCAAAAGCTAAGTTTCTTTGGTGTCTGCAAGATGTCGCCTATGCATAATATAACATAGCTCTTAGACACACATGACCAGTTGTCACCTGTGTATGAAGCAATACAACTCAACCTGCTGCAGTTTCCCTGCATTCAACTATGCATAGGGAATATACACAGTGGCCTATTTGGCCACAGTGTAAATCATTTATTCGGGTGTCTTTGACATTGAAATTGCATTGCAGCATCCAATCTATGACCATACCCCATGAGCATCAACTAATCATACATGACTGACAAAGGCATGGGGCAGCCATATGACTGAGGTGACAGCATTACTAGGGTAATACAGAAGAGTGCAGATAAATAAAATAGGTGCTATTTAAGTCACCCAAGTAATTTAAAAAAATAATCATAGCAGGATGAAGAGAAACTCAGTTGATCCTTTTAAATGTTTTTTTCCTCTATTATTATAATGACAGTGTTTTAATTAAGATAAATTATACAGACAAGGGTGGTAAACATGAAACTTGTTGTTAAATTGTAATATTGTATATTCATTCAAATTACAGATTTGTAAGGCAATACATGAACTTACATAAGCAAATATTCTATTATTTACTATTTAGCATAAAATAAAGTCACAAAATGGCAAAGTTCAGATGTAACAGCAGACATGGTTGTTGGAGATGTTGAAGGTTATGTCATTTTATTAAGCTAGTTAAATTTCCTTTAAAGGAATAGTAATGTTTCAAAATAAAAACAGCTCCAATCTTCATAGTATTTCAGCCATGGAGAGTGTTATTTCAGTACTGTCAGAGTTGTAGTTCAAGAGTAATTGAATGATAAAGTATCCCCCTCCTGCCCCTTTTACCTAGTGTAAACCACCTCCTCTCAGATGCGGAATCTGGTCTTAAGACCAGGCAGCTCACATCAAGGGACAATTTTCTTACTGTGAGAACAAGGAAAACCTGGCCCCCTTGACACGTTTTTCAGGTTTTTCCTTTATGCTAATGGAAGATTGTCCCTCTCTGCAAGACATCTGGACATCACCTTTCTATCCTGAGGGGAGCAGTGTTACATCAGTAAAAGGGGCGGGAGGGGGATACCTTATCATTCAATTACTCTTGAACTACAACTCTGACAGAATTGAAATAACACTCTCCATGGCCCAAATACTATGAAGATTAATTGGAGCTACTTTTATTTTGAAACATTACTATCCCTTTAACCCCTTAACGACCGGCGGTCCTGGGACATTTCCGTCCCATAAGGACCGCATAGGAGCCCTTGGACGCGCCGGTACACGTGACCTGTCACGTGTATCAGTGCGTCATTATGAGGCCTGATAGAGATCGCTCCGATCTTGGAGCGGTCAATTTCAGGCCCTACTTTTACTTACAGCGCTCCCGGTAGAGCGCTGTAAGTAAAAAGTACGTAACGTACTATGACCGTCATCGGTCCTTGAGTATTTCAAGGACCGTGACGGTCATAGTACGTCACATGTCGTTAAGGGGTTAAACAGAACAGAAACTGAACCTGAAGTGTTTGTGTCCATCTTCTTTTCAACAAATTCAGGCTTTAAAACTCTGAATATATTTTACTCATTTGAAATATAAAAATAGAGAATGATTTTAAAACAAAATAATTAAAAGTGGCAAGCACAACACTTTATTAACTGGAATTATTATTTAAAAAAGTATTTGTAATTAGAAATTGGAAGTCATTGTAATTTGAATAAAATAACAAACCTTGTTTCAAATGCATGCAAAGAACTTACATAATCATAAAAAAGAATAATGGATAATTTAGTTCTTTATGCCTGAATCTCTTCAATGTATATAAATGATTTATGAAACATTAAAATTAAATTATAGAACCAGGAACTTTCTTAGAAATCATATTTTATTTATGCCAAAATACTCTTTTTAATGTTATATGAAAAAGGACTTTATTGTTCAGATGACATATCAAAGCCTGCAAGTTATTCTCTGTCGAAAACACACATACCATACTTCAACTAGGCACTTTAGTTGTATTTCAATATAGAAATGTTTCAGAAATGAAGAAGCTCACCCATTTTGCAGATGTGTAAAGCCTGCTAGCTTTTTCTGGTTTCAAAAGTAAGACTTCAGTGTATATCACAACAATATATATACAAAATGCACTTTAAATCCAATTATATTGCCGCTACAGTATATTTCAATCCCTTTGCACAGCAATTTGGCACCCATATCATGCAGTTAAATTAACTCCTTAAGGACCCTTGACGGTCCTGGCATGTCATGGGTGGATTTGCATTAAAAGGGATAGTAATACTTCGTTTTAACTTTATTTTATTTTGTAGGCATTAAAAAAACATGAAGAACGATATAAGTCTTATTTCTCAAACCTTTATGGTTTATGAGATATTCACAAGCAAAGTTTCCCCTCCCGCCCCTTTTTCCTAGTGTAAGCCATCTCTTCTCAGATGTGAATCTGGTTGTAAGACCAGACAGATACCAGAAGGGGACAATCTTCTTCCTATGAAAACAATGAAATCCCTGCCCCCCTTGACAAGTTTTTCAGGTTTTTCCCTTGTCTTTATTGAAGATTGTCCCTCTCTGCAGTCTACCTGGGCACCTCCCTTCTGATCTGGCTGAGCAGTGTTACATCAGGAAAAGGGGCGGGAGGGGGATACTTTGTCATTGAATTCCTTTTGAACTACAACTCCGACAGAATTGAAATAACACTCTCCAAAGTCCAAATACTATGATGATTAATTAGAGCTGCTTTTATTATGAAACATTACTTTCCTTTAAGGACCCATGACGTGCCAGGACAGTCATGGAATTCAGGGCTCCCCGCTTGGCTGCACGCCGTTCGGGGAGTCCGGAAGCGGATGTGGCAAAAAAAAAAAAAAAAAAAAAGGTCCATGGTCCTTAAGTGATGGCCGTGTGCATGTGCGGCTGGTCCTTAAGGGGTTAAAGGGGCATTAAGTGTCGAATTTGAACTTCAGAATGAACACAAAAATAAAAAAATGGGGGAATGTATCAATACAATTTTGCACAAAACAGGTGTTTCTAAACATTTTCAAGCCCTACAACAGCCTACTCTGTACTCTGAAGCTCTCCCCTGACCACTGCTTTTTTGCCAAGAGGAGAGCAATAGGGAGGTCTATGCGCATTATGGAGTGTTCCTTTCCACTCAATATCATGTAATATACCACGTGCAGAAGAAATGGTAAAAGTTTACTCCATTTTTCTCTTCATGCTGTAAGGCATGCATACAAAGAGTGTAGTTGGTAATAAAACATTGACCCCAGACAGCAGTGTGTGTAATACAGCAATCATATATACTTTAGTGCATACTCTTATATATAGCTGCTTATATTAGAGGTAAACGTCAGTCAAGCTGCAATCTCAGATTTATATACATATAGATCAATAGCTGGGGGGCATCGGGAGGGGTCCTGACACTCCACCAGAAGGCCTGCTCTTAACACTATGTAACCTTTTCAGTGCCACGGAGATATCCAACGCATTGCAATGCACTGGATACCTCTCTGGCCCTCAAAGCGTTAAAAAAATAAGGCTCACTGCACGGGTGAAGACGTGCCTCACTCCTCCTTACTGATGCCCCTGTATAAGGTTCTCAGAAGTCTTCTCTATATGTATATAGCCATAGATGAAAGCACTCACTCTAAAAGAAAATTCTTGCCCAGGTGCACAATCCCAGTGATCAGGATGTAGCAAGAAGAAGGGGGCAGCACCCGTGGGACTTTTCAATCAATTTTTTTAATGCAGACAAAGGTAAAAGCAAAGGGGCAACGTTTCGAAATGTTGACCCTTTGTTTTTGCCTTTGTCTGCATTAAATAAATTGATTGAAAAGTCCCACGGTTGCTGCCCTCTTCTTCTTGCTATATATATATATATATATATATATATATATACTAGCAATGTTGAACGGCGTTGCCCGTCATGTTATGACCGTTGGGAGTACGTGTGTGAAATGTAGACACAATGATAAACACAGACCTATGCAACACACAGGCAGACACATACACACAGTGAGCAGCAGAAACATACAAAAGACATGCACACACACACTGGAGATGCACACATGTACACATACATGTAACAGAGATGTACACACGCAACAGTCATGTGCAGACACACACACACCAGACATACCCAAACACATGCAAAAGACATACGCACACACACACACACGAACAGACATACACACACAACAGACATATGCACAAACACACCAGACATATGCACACACACACACACACACCCACACACAACATTCATATGTACACACACACACAGAGGGGACACTGACACAGTGATAGCCACCACCCGTGTGTGAAGGTTCTGGCTCTTGCTGGTCCCCCGGAACTCTAGGTTCTGAGTTTATAAGTGTGGGCTATGGCCACCCTAGGATTAGTGTAGGAGCTGTACAGTGCTGTGTAGGTAACAATGTTGTATTGAAGTGAATATCTGCAATATTCAGAGAGTTATAAGCCAAATGCAGCCCTTTAAGGGCCAGAGGACATTGCTTCACAGCTTGTTGCCATCCCCACTGTGGTCTTGAAACTGTGAAATCAATGGTATTTGTTATTGCCTTTAGTTTGGAGCACAATTGCAGTATTATGTCTCTGTTTGTTTGGCGTGTAGAAGTGGAAAGCAGAAAATAAAAGCTTATGTGAGAGAAAAAGTGTGAGACTTATACCAGCATGATAAGCTATGGAGTGGCCTGCTGTATACAGTGGTGTCATGTCAGAGTTAACCCTTTGAGTGCTGGAAAGGCATACAATACGTTGGGGTGCAGTGAATTAGTTACCTCTATGGCTCTCAAACTTTTAAATAGATTGCTGTTAATGTATAAAGAAGTTGTCCCAATTACATAAATAATGTAGATTCATCGCTCTACGTTACTGGCACTAATACAGCGGATACAATCCTCCCCACAATGTGCCTCGCAGTGTTTGGATCCAGTGCAGGCGGAAGAAGCTGCTGATGATTTTGATGAAGCAGGCCCGAGCCTAGGGGCTGGCAGGGGTATGGGCCGTGGAGAGGGTGTGCTGGGCATCTGGGAGTTGAGGTAAGAACAGGGATCCTCCTGGGCATCCACTATCCATGTAAAAAGAAAAAAAAGGCTCCAAAAACTCCCAACATGGTCACACCTAAAAAAGTCAAGAGTATATAATGTTTTAAAGGCATAGTAAAACTTCTATTGAAGTTAATCTCTGACTCTTCTTTATATTTTTGTAACATGTACTGCTATATTTAATTACTTAGAATGTTGTAGTTAAAACTGTATTCAAGCCAAAAAGATCCCCTCCTGCCCCTTCTGGCCGCCTCCCATTAGATGTGGAATCCGGTCCGGTCATGGGACAGGATGGATGTAGTGAGAGACAATCTTCATTCAGTAACTATAATGAACCCCTTGAAGAAGGAGGGCAGGATTTTCCTGTTGCTTAGTGACGATTGTCCCTTGCTGCACTCCATCTGGACCACACTGAGAGGCTGAGTGATGCAGGGAAAGGGCCAGGGGAGGGTCCTTTTGGCTTGAATATCGTTTTAAGTACAACACTATAAGTAATGAAATATAGTGCTACATGTTAAAAAAATATATAAAGAACACTCAGAGCTAAACTTTAATATAAGTATTACTATCCCTTTAACCCTTTGAGTGGCAGAGGGATTGTGAACGCATTGCAAAGCAATGCGTTGCATACTACTGTGGCACTCCAAGGGTTAACCGTTTGTGTAGCATAGGTGTCCGACATCCCTCCTTCCCTTGTACATCCATCACTTCCCTGCAAGTTAAGAGTGTATAAGGGTTTAAACCTATCGACACCTCTTTGGGCCATATGTTCAAAGAAGTAGTGAAATAGGTTTTGTTGTTTGTAATGACTTTTAAAAGTACAGTGTCGTTTGGATCATTAATATTTTCAGAGAGTGTTGCATGAATGCAATGAAGTAATATATTTTTTTAATTTCTTTGAATCAGTGTGCTGTCTCTTACGAGGCTGAGGAGCTTCTCCCAGGCTGAATATATATTTATATACATTACTAATTTTCTATGGTACGTGCACCTACATTATTTAAATAGGTATTTAACCCTGTGAGTGCGACTGTCAGCTGTTTGTGTGTGTGTGTGTGTGTGTGTGTGTGTGTGTGTATATATATATATATATAAATATATAAGATTTTTGCAAACCTTTTACAGGGGCATCAGTAAGGAGGAGTTATTCAGATCTCCACTATACTGTTACACTTAAAGGTCCATGCATGGGTGTGTGATTTTCACTGGAGTGTGAAACTCTATTCAAGGACTTGCATGGCCTTATAGATGCACAAACACAGAAAATATACACAAGCACAGACAATTGACCACAGTGTAAATCATGTAACCTTTTGTTTTGTGTATGTCTTTGGCATTCAGTGGCCATGTTTTACAGCCATACATAAGAACTGGGAGGACACATTGGTCAAAAACTTTTCACTTATGGAAGAGTGGTAAATTTATCTTAAAGATGGCACAACTAAGTTTTCAAAATGTTTGCCATCCCAATTTTATTCATTGCTCAGTGTCCATTATGCTGTTTCCATCTGTTTCATGTCCAAGATAAACATACTTGTCAAGTTCTAGCTCGTGTCCACCTACTGAGATTTTCCTTGTTTTGGTAAATTTGTTAAACATGACTTGCATGTTGTTGATATTCATATTCAGACCAAAATGTTTGCTTTCTGGTTGTAGCTCTTCAATACATTCTTGCAGCTCTTCTGGACTACGGCAAAAGAGTACGATAGTTCTTTATAAGTGATAAAGAAAAAGAAGCTGATGTACACCTAATATTAAATATCTTCACAAAGCGAAACAGTTAAAGGGGATCTAGCACCCCTAAACATGTTTGTCTAAAAAGTTAGTTTATATAGCAACTAGATGGAATACCATTTTATTTTTTTTTTTTAAATCGTTATTTTGCCGAAATTAAACATGTAAAGATTACCCTGCACCTTCCTTCTGGACAGACAGAGGTTACCAGCTCTGCACCGCAGTCTGTCACTCTTCCTCTGTTCCCCTTCCTTGATCCAGCTCCAGCTTCCTTTTTGCAGGTAAGCTGGAATGCTCTCATTGTCCAGAGACCGCTCCAGCTTACATGCAGAAGGCCTCCGTCATCGGAGGATGCTGGATCGAGGGAGGGGAGCAGAGGAAGAGTGACAGACTGTGGTGCAGAGCTGGTAACCTCTGTCTGTCCAGAAGGAGGGCGCAGGGTAATCTTTACATGTTTAATTTCGGCAAAATAACGATTTAAAAAAAAAAAAAATGAAAATGGTATTCCATCTAGCTGCTATATAAACTAACTTTTTAGACAAACATGTATAGGAGTGATAGATCCCCTTTAATTAGATGGTCAGGGAAGGGCTGGGCAGGGGGGCAATTGCCCCATGGGCCAGTCATATGTTTGGGCCTGTGGGTCACTGCCACAATCAATTTCCTGCTTGCTGCTGTAAATGTAGCTACTCTAGTGATACCACAGAGCTTACAGTTGAAATGGAGCTACACAAATAGCACCAGAGAGCTACAATCCATATGAAACTATACTTGTTGCATAACTCATTTCCCTTGTAAGCTCTTTAATATCACTGATGCAGCTTTACTTAAATTATAAGCTCTGTAGTATTACTAATGTAACCCCATTTCAATTGTAAGCTACATCAAAACATTACTGTCAAATTTTAGATTAACAAAAGGCGGTGAGCTCTAAGAGTGGGCTTGAACAAAAGTAGAAATGGGCCACTTGATTGTATTTGCCCCCTGGGCCACAAGTTGCAGCAATTAAAACTCAGAATTTGGACAAAAAAAAGTACTTAAGATCAATGTAGACTACATATATCATTATGTTTTGGAAAGAAGAGAGAAGAATAAAAACCCTGCAAAATCAAGCACTCAAGACAACCACCAGTATTACCTAAGCACAGAATGGCATGCTACAGGAACTGGAAACCCCTTTGAAACTAAGCCTACGGGAAAATAAGGGAAACTTGTCACGTAATGGGGAGAAATTCAGTCTTAACTTTCATAGGAAGTTTGTCGCTAGGCGGGAAGTGCCATTTTTCTCCTATTTCTCTTTTGAGGGAAAAACTTTCACCCATCCCTAGCAAGTAATAACCTCAGCATGGCAAATATATATCTTTTTTGTTTTTTTGTTTAGAATGTATCTGACATCACAGATGATGTCAATTAAACAGAGCTATTCTTCTCAGTATACCTACTAACCAATTGTAGAAAAATGCCTAAAAGAAAACTTACATTCTCTTGCAAATCTAGCTTGCTGAAGGAATCATGCAAATGAGCTGAGCATATGTATTTTGTTAAGTCTGGTCAACAGATTTTTCATAAGGAAATAATATATTACACAAAATATGTCTTGATGTGCTTAATTTCTCCATTTTTTTATTTATAACTATGGTCAGGTGAAGTATTGTAATTGATGTGGCTAAAACATCTCAGCCATAAGAGCTGCGTGTTAGAAAAAATGAAGCAAACATTGTACGGATTGGGAGGCATCCACTGCACTTAAAGACACCTCTCTTTGTTTATTGTTTATTTTTGATTAAGTAATTTTAGCACTTTATAATTTGCATTAACTATTTATATTTTTGTTCTTGATTGTATGTATATATATATATATATATATATATATGGAGTTTGCAGATAAGATGGAATCGCATCAAACAACAAGAGCACTCTTGGGTCTTAAATATACAAAATAATAAATTTATTAAGGCAGATCAACGTTTCAACCCCCCCTCGGGGCCTTCTTCAAGACCCAGGGGGGGGTCGAAACGTTGATCTGCCTTAATAAATTTATTATTTTGTATATTTAAGACCCAAGAGTGCTCTTGTTGTTTGATGTGATTCTATCTCATCTGCAAACTCCATATATAACTATATGTCAAGCAGCACCGAGCATTTGTTGATATAATATCACTTAGTTTTGGAGTGCCCACTTATTTTCTGATATATATATAAAACAAGAGAGAAAGCTCACAACGCCAACTCACCATAACATATCCATATAATAAATATAATTTAGTGGAATATAAAGTAAGTATATAGAAATCAGCAAGGAATGAGAGGGTTTTCCAGTCCCCCAAACATCAGGCCTAAACCCAAAAACTCCAAGCTTTCTCTCTATTTTCTGTTTGCACTTCTCCTTCACTCATTCTAGCAGACTTTCACTTTATCCTATTTAACCACTTATGTTTAACACAAAGATTATTGCACTATTTCTAATTTTCTTTTTCACACTTTGCCTTTAAGGACCAGGCCTCAAGCCTGTCCTAGCTTGCATGTACCCTGTTTGTTTGCAATCATTTTTTTCCCTCACATGACTTGTTGATGGTTGAGAAAAAGGTTCATTTATGGAGAGGACTGTTGGATCCACAGGGTTCTCATATTCTCACTATGCAGCCCCATCTGGGTCATTGTGTAAGTCCTCCATTTACTCCTTTTTTATTATAATGTATGTTTTCCTGTTTTTAATTTGCCATATCGGGACCCAAAAACATTAAAAAGAGCACATTTTAGGGTCCCTCGCTCCCCAACGTGTTTATTCTAACATCTCTTCAGGGATTTTCTTATTTTAATTTTAGATAGAGATTTACAGGTGTATTAGAAAAGGACTAGCCTAAAGTGAGATACCTTGACACGGTGGCAAGCTTACTCACAACTTGGCCAATCTGTGAACACTACAATCTCACTTATTTTACTAAGATATATTATATATATCCATTAAAGGGCACACATCTAATTTTTATATTGAGAGGTTTGTCTTCTTGTTTGTCTTTCTGCACTTTCGGTTTATGCCTGATGTTTGGGGGACTGGAGAACCCTCTCATTCCTTGCTGCCTTCTATACACTTACTTTATATTCACACTAAATTATATTTATTATATGGATATAATATGCAATGGTGAGTTGGCCCTGTGAGCTTTCTCTCTTGTTTTTTGTTTGCACTTCTCGTTCACTAATTCCAGCAGCCTTTCACGTTATCCTATTTAACCACTTATGTATAACACCAAGATTATTACACTATTTCTAATTTCCTTTTTCACATTTTGCCTTTAAGGATCAGGCCTCAAGCCTGTCCTAGCTTGCATGTACCCTTTGTTTGTAATCATTTTTTTCCCTCACATGACCTGTTGGGGGTTGATAAAAAGGTACATTTAAGGAGAAGACTGTTGGATCCACAGTCATCTCATATTCTCACTATGCAGACCCATCTGGGTCATTAGGTAAGTCCTCCATTTACTCCGTTTTAGTAGAGTAGTAGAGTAGAACTAGCCTAAAGTTAGATACCTTAGCATGGTGGCAAGCTTACCCACAACTTAGCCAGTCTGTGAACACTAAAATTTCACTTATTTACAAAGATATATTATATATGCCCATTACAGGGAACACATCTAATTTTTATATAGAGTAGTCCAGATTTGTCTTTTTGTTTATAAATATATATATATATATAGCACTGTGAAAAATTCTTAGGCAGGTGTGAAAAATGCTGTAAAGTAAAAATGCTTTAAAAAATGTCAATAGTTTAGTTTTATCAATTAATAAAATGCATAGTGAGTGAACAGAAGAAAAAGCTAAATCAAATCAATATTGGGTGTGATCTCCCTTTGCTTTCAAAACAGCCTCAATTCCTCTAGGTACACTTGTACACAGTTTGTTAAGGAAGATTGTGCCAAACATCTTGGAGAACTAACCACAGTTGTCCATGGATTTAGGCAGCCTCTGTTGCTTCTCTCTCTTCATGTAATCCAAGACAGGCTTGATTATGTTGAGATCAGGGCTCTGTGGAGGCCATACCATCACTCCTAGGACTCCTTGTTCTTCTTTATGCTGAAAATAGTTCTTAATGACTTTGGCTGTATGTTTGGGGTCCTTGTCATGCTGTAGAATACATTTGGGGCCAATCAGAAGCCTCCCTGATGGTATTGCATGATGGATAAAAGTCTGCCTGTACTTCCCAGCATTGAGGAGACCATTAATTCTGACCAAATCCCCAACTCCAATTACAGAAATGCAGCCCCAAACTTGCAAGGAACCTCCACCATGCTTCACTGTTGCTTGCAGACACTCATTCTTATACAGCTCTTAAGCCTTTCAGCAAACCTACTGCCTTCTCCTACAGCCAAGTATTTCAAAATTTGACTCATCAGTCCAGGGCACCTGCTGCCATTTTTCTGTACCCCAGTTCCTGTTTTTTTATGCATAGTTCAGTTGCCTGACCCTGTTTCCATGTAGGAGGTATGGCTTTTTGGCCACAAGTTTTCCAAACTTCTCCAGACATTAGATGGGTGTACCAGGATCCCACTGTTTTCTGCCAATTCTGAGCTGATGGCACTGCTGAACATCTTCCGATTGCGAAGGGAAGAAGAATGATGTGTCTTTCATCTGCTGCACTAAGTTTCCTTGGCCGACCACTGCATCTCCGGTCCTCAGCATTGCCTGTTTCCTTATGCTTCTTCAGAAGAGCTTGAACGGTGCATCTGGAAACCCCTGTCTGCCTTGAAATTTCTGCCTGGGAGAGACCATGCTGATGCAGTATAACTACCTTGTGTCTTGTTGCTGTCCTCAGTCTTGCCATGGTGTATGACCTCAACTTTTAGTTGAGTTTACTGTTCCTCGCCCGGTTGTATTCCTCCTACACTACTATTTCTGTTTCAGTGTTACAGCTTACCTTGGTTTCAGTGTCATCTGCAGGCGCGAGGCTTCAGGCATGCAGTAGGCCTCTGTTTTATGTGTTTGCTTCCTGTGGTCTCCTCCTACCTACTTCCTCCCTCTGAGCTACTCCTCCTACCTACTTCCTGAGGAGGGGTTTAAAGGGAAGACTGAGTCCTGACTCAGTTGCCCATGTGTTGTTGTACAATAAAGTTCTGTTTCCCTTGGGCTCTGTGTATGACCTGGCTTGTCTGACCATCCATTCTGGTGCTGACCTGTGGCTCTGTCTGACCATTCTCCTTGTGCATTCAGATTTGACTTAGACATCCTTTCTGGTGCAAACCTGTGGCTCTGGCTGACTACCTGCTCTGTGTATGACCTGGCTTGTCTGACTACTCACTCTGAAGTTCACTTGGGGATCTGTCCACTGTGCTTCCAGCATACCAACGCTTCAGTGGATATCCTATCTGGTGCAAACCTGTGGATCTGGCTGACTACCTGTTCCGTGTATGAACTGGCTTGTCTGACTATCCTTTCTGGTGCTGACTAGGGGGTTCTGTCTGTTTCCTTTGTGTGTTGTTCCCCGCTCCACAGACACCCATTCTAGTGCGGACCTGGGGCTCTATCAGACTCCTAGACTGACTGCAGGTTGAGTCAGTGCGAGTCCTTTGGGCGTTCCAAATTACCTGTAGGCTGCAATGGTCTGTAATAAATTACTGTGATCTGACAGAAGCGCCCAATGTGAGCCACCAGATAACCCCTTGAGGGGAGGTAACCCCAAAAGGAGTAACAGGCTGCTACAATGCTCAAACTACAATGATGTCCAGACAAATCAGTTACTCACCAGGTAGGTCCCTGTGAGCCAGAAGCTAGGATGCGCAGAGTAGAGAGCGGGGCTGGCTGTCGGTAGCTGCTCCCAGGAGGCCTTGTTGTGGCAGGTACCGGGTGAGATAGCAGGCTGCGAAACTTGATGGCTGGATGACCTCCTTGGTGACAGACAATTACTCAGCAGGTCAGGAAACAACTTGAAATGACCTACCTGTGGTATAGATGCTTTGTCGAGTACTGAAAGCACTGTGGGAATCAAAAGGAAGGAGTTCGCCTGGGTGTCGGGTCTTAAGGAAAGAGTATGACTGAGGGTGGGATAGATGGCCATGACTGGAAGTCGACGACACCACTGACTTACTTGACACAACGATCGACCACATCGGCAACTCGACACTTGACATTGAGGGATTCGAGTAAGAATAGTCGACAAACCAGAGTCGGTAACACATGGGTGGCAACAAAACCTGAGGGAGAGACAAGAAGAGAAGTTGGGCAAGCCAGAGTCGAAAGCCAGTCGAAGAAACATGGTACCGAATCAGGAAAACTAGAGAAGAGTCGAGGACAGGCCGGGGTCGAATATCACAGGAACGGATGCCAGAATCAGGAGACAATAGAAGAGTCATGGAAAGCCGGGTCGAACATAGGAAACACTTGAACAAGATCACAAAACTACAGAGTACAGAACGCTTTGATCAAGCACTGACATGATGGCATCAGTGCTTGATATAGGTCATGAACAAAGGCGTGCCTCAAACAAGGCGGAGAAACAAAACAAGGTGAGGAAACCAGAATATATGGAAAGGGAAAGCAGGAAAACACGGAGGAAAATGACAGTCTCAGACAGCGTGGTGGGTCTATTGGCAGACTGCTATTTCTGGTACAGTGCTTGCCTCTTTGATCACCCTCTGTTTACATGCATTACTGGAATTATTCTAATAAAAGATTATTTTACTTTACAGTACTGACTCCTGGTTTATTCCTGGGAACTGTGACATTCAGTTAATGTTTGTGTATCAACCTACATTAAATTGAGTATTATTGGCACCTGTTTGGTGTAATTGTTTAATCATATCATTATACTATATCATATTACTTTATAAAACCATGTATCTTATGAGTAGCCCTTGAAGAAGTGGTCAAAGATACGAAATGGATTGGGAAATTGAACTTTAATTATTTTTAATATATTTGGTATTTTTGTATTGGAACTTATTCTGCATCTTTATATAATAAAACAGTATTATTGGGACCTCTTGAGTATTTGGAGATCTGAAACTTGAAGGTCAACTTTGATGAGAGGGTGTTTTTAAGGCTCAAATCTACCAATATCTGGTAAACAGATTATCTATTTCTTAATAAGAAAACAAGCAGTTTGTGCTCTTAGAGGGTCCTGCTCCCTTTTTCCTTGTATCTTTCTACAGCTTTATGAATTGCACACAGTCCACTAGTGTGAGAGGAGCAGCGGACCAAAAGAGCCTACTGTGAATAACTATGACCCCATAAGAAACCCCACAAAATCTGGAAACCCATAAAGATTCTCAAGAGGTCTTCCAATACAGACTGTTATCTCTATTCTTGTTTTATTTCTTAAAGAAGCTGGAATTCCCCTACAGGGACCTTTAGAAGTGTATTCTAACCTATATGTTGTGTGTTTAACTGCTTTATATATTTTTTTATATAAATTTTTATATATAGTTCTTATTTTTATTTTTATTGCAGTAAATAGATTATATATAGTACCCAAGCACTGGAAGATAAAAGGTTTTTCTATGTGGAAAAACCTTTTCTTGTGTATATTTTGTTTAATCATACAGCTGACTCTATGCCTACAATATCATTGACTTTGTGCAAGTCTACCTAGAAGAATCAATGCTGTTTTGAAGGCAAAGGGTGGTCACACCAAATATTGATTTAATTTAGATTTTTCTTCTGTTCATTTACTATGTATTTTATTAATTGATAAAAATAAACTATTAACATGTCTATTTTTGAAAGCATTCTTACTTTACAGCATTTTTTCATATCTGCAAAAGATTTTTGACAGTATATCGAACCTATGGTATGTTACAAGTGCATCTGTTGATACATGTGTATGCTGGACCCCTGTTTTAAGAAAATTATTTGGACTACAATTTTACATGGGCCTGCAGGGGGTTAAAGTCCAGAAATATCTAGCTCCACTCAAGAACATTGGCACAGAGTACAATGCCTGTAGAGTTCTGGGCGATATTATTGGGGAACGAAGAAGAGAAAGAGCTAGAATACAGGAGGAGGATCTGAACCTGGGGTTTTGTCTAACTCTCAGAGGTACTCCAATATGCTGAGTCTTTGGAGGGTGTTGGTCCTCGGGACTGACTCCAGTGAAGAGGGAGATGCCAGTTTGGACCTCTATATTCAGAGATAGATGGAGGAATAGTTTGAGATCCTGCAATCCCAGAGTGGCCGTGACTTTTCTTTGTGTTTTAGTGTCATGACTGCATTTAAAGGGATAGTAATGTTTCATAAGAAAAGCAGCTCTAATTAATCTTCATAGTATTTGGGCCTTTGAGAGTGTTATTTCAATTCTGAGTTGTAGTTCAAGAGTAATTAAATGATAAAGTATCCCCCTCCCGTTCCTTCTACTGATGTAACACTGCTCAGATTAGAGCAGTAGGGAGTGTCCAGGTAGATTGCAGAAAGGGATAATCTTCAATAAAGATAAGGGAGAAAGCTGAAAAACCTGTCAAGGGGGGCAGGGTTTTCATTGTTCACACAGTAGTAAGACTGACCCTTGATGTGAGCTGTCTGGTCTATGGACTGGATTCCACATCTGAGGAGTGGGGGCTTACACTAGGTAAAAGGGGCGGGAGGGAGAAACTTTATCATTCAATTACTCTTGAACTACAACTCTCACAGTATTGAAATAACACTCTCTATGGCTCAAATACTATGAAGATTAATTGGATCTGCTGTTTTTGTAAAACATTACTATCACTTTAAATGGCTCCAACCGTCATGATAAGATAAAGGAGAGTTTTCTTGTTGCTCTTTTAACTTTGTTTATTGTTGTAACCAGACAATGCTGTAGGCCCTCTGCAGGTGTGTTAACATATGAAAAAATTGCCCTTGAGGACCAGGAAAGTGTGTAATGTATTGGTTCACACTGGCTTGTTCAACCCTTGAGACGGTTAAGAGGCTTTGTATACTTTTAGGATATAGCACTCTAACCCATTTCCTTTGCTGAAGTCATCATGGAATGCGTCAAATCATTATTTCTTACAACATATCTTGTACATCAATGAAAAATTATGATCACATTTTGTTGTCTAATGAATATGAAATCATTTTTTTTGCCTTTGGAAAAAACATCTCTTAGGTTCACTGAGAATGAGTTCTATTTTATTTGCTTTTAAAGTAGGAGCATGGGTACCTTCCTACGTCTATGAACCAATTCCAGGTTCTCCAGGGGAAATTCAGTTTACATCTTTTTTTCATCTTACAAAGTGGTTTTTGCTTTCATTGGCCTAAACAAAATTCTATAAAAGTGCTTGATACTTTAATAGAACCATTTTCTAAGATATTAATCAATGAAAATGTCAATCAAAAAAATCTTCATAATAACTAATTTTCATTTCAAAGGCTCATTTGCAGTTTTAATTCTTGATGTGATGGAAATTCTGACAACTTTTTCTTCATTTCTCTGGATTAAAAAAGATTTATTTTCTAGGGATTTTCACAGCCAAATGCTTTGCTATATGATAGACAATCAAATATAATTGCATTGAATCCTGTACAGTGGGAAGCCTTTTATGAATAATCGTTTAGCATATTTTGCTTTAAAAGATTTAATAAATACATTATGTGCATATGATGTTTCTCCATTTATTTTTGTATAATTCATCAAGGAATAATATTAATTTGCGCTACCACTTAGTGGTTATCTATATTGGTAACATTAAGCTGGAAAAAGTTTTCTATTGCAATGAAAATGATAATAAGGAACTATAAAACCCTGTCTTCACAGTCCAGTTCTGCATGTTCATATAGTGTACAGGTACTGTGTCAACATATCTGGGCATGCCCCCTTGGCCTCTTTCAAGGCCGCAACCTCAAAACTGTTAAATGACAACTATTGCCTGCTGCTTGCCATGACCTCTGCCTTGTTAAACAGCAACCACATTATTTGCAGCCAGCCACAACCATAGCCTTGTTATATGACCACCAAACTGCCTGCCACAACCTCAGGTTTCTTAACAGAACCTCAGCATGATCATGCACTACCTTCGTTTCTTATCAATCTCACCTGTCTACTACATTCCCTACAATTGCTAAGTTCTTGCCTAACGGCCTATGGTTAAGTTGTTAAACTCTAAAGCTCTGTTCGGTGTTCTTGACTGTTGGTTTGGTCATCTGTGAACTTTACCATCCAGCAGAGGAATTGTGTTGTTTGACTGTCTTTTGGCCAATGTCTATTACATCTGTTTGCTCTGTTGGTAGTCATTGGTTTTATCATCTATGCTCCCAAACAACCTAACATTGTTATTCTGTTATTGTGTTCCTTCTTACTAGCATCCAGAAAGTAAATGACTTCCTAATATCTCTATCCACTGAGTAAATCTGCCACTTCATTAGACTGTGGTAGGTATTCCACATCGACCTGTTTAGGAATCAGTTCACACTTTGTCAGATTAGTGATAGTATTCCTCCTTTATTCTTTTTTATTTAATATAGAGGGGTTGGTAAGGGAAGCTAATCATTTCTTGAAAGATAATGATAACAGGGAAGTTTCATACATTACCTTTTGGTGTGCATTGAAGGGTTACCTCAGGGGTTACTTAATAAAACAGGCAACTTACTTGAGAAGGCAACAGGGCAAACCCCTACAGGATATATACATCTTGCTTGCTAAACTTGAGAGGAGAAATAAAATTCTTCCCTCTCGGGTTGTTAATGGGGAAATATTACTGGTGCAAGATCAGATAAAAAAAAATATAGGACTTAATACTAATAAGATGCTTGACCATTTAAAACAATGGTACTATAATAATAATAGAGTAGGAAAGGTAATGACAAATAAGTTACATTCCAAAACCAAAAAATAGAATTAAGCAAATAAATTATAATGGTAAGGTCTGTCTTTTTCACATCATATTAGTAATGTGTTTAATTCTTATTATGAATCCCTTTATAATTTGCCAGAGTTAAAAAAAGTCAGACGATCAGATCGAAGATTTTTTGACAAAACTGAAATTGCCAAAATTGTCTGTTGAGAAATTAAATATATTGAATCAGTCAATCAATCAGACGGAGATCTCTGAGGTAATTAAAGAATTAAAAAAAGGCAAGGCCCCGGGTCCGGATGGTTATACGTGCAGGTTTTATGATGTATTACATCCTAAATTAACTCCGCTATTAGAACGGGTTTATAACTCGGTAGGTAGACCTGAAGGCTTTACTTGGGAAATGCTTGAGGCAGATATTACTCCAATACTGAAACCAGGAAAAGACCCCACTATAGTAGTGAATTATAGGCTAATATCTTTAATTAACCTGGGCATTAAAATGTATTCTAAGATTTTAGGGTTGAGGCTTAATAACATAATGGGGGAATTGGTCCAACCAGATCAGGTGGGGTTTACAGTAGGTAGGACATGGGAGGATAATACCCGCAGAGTCTTTAACATAATTGATGAAATACATCATAGACAAATGTCTACAGTAATTATGGCCTTAGATGCCGAAAAGGTGTATGATAGAGTGAACTGGAGATTTTTGTCTAAGACTCTGCTGGTGTTTGATATAACAGGTAGATTTGCGGAACTGACTTTGTCCTTATACATAATTCCAAGTGCAAGGATAACTGGGATATTTATGAGATCAGATGGCTTTGACATTCATAATGGAACACAACAGAGGTGCCCTTTAGCACCCGTCTTGAATGCCCTGACTATCAAGCCACTTGCAGCTATGTTTAGACAACCAGCAGAGATAAAGAGGTTTAAGGTGGGTCATCAGGATCATCTGGTGTCTTTATACGCAGATGATGTCCTTTTGACTCTAACAACCACCTGGACATCTTTTTCTGAGGTACTTAAAGGGATAGTAACACTTCGTTTTAACTTTATTTTATTTTGTAGGCATTAAAAAAAACATGAAGAATGATATAAGTCTTATCGCTCAAACCTTTATGGTTTATGAGATATTCACAAGCAAAGTTCCCCTCCCCGCCCCTTTTACCTAGTGTAAACAATCTCTTCTCAGATGTGAGTCTGGTTGTATGACAGTACAGATAACAGAAGTGGACAATTTTCTTTGTATGAAAACAATGAAAGCCCTTCCCCCCTTGACAAGATTTTCAGCTTTTTCCATTATCTTAATTGAAGATTGTCCCTCTCTGCAGTCTACCTGGGCATCTCCCTTCTGATTTGGTTGAACAGGGGGGGGATACTTTGTTTGTGAATATCTCTTAAACCATAAAGGTTTCAGAGATAAGACTTATATCATTCTTCATGTTTTTTTAATGCCTACAAAATAAAATAAAGTTAAAATGAAGTATTACTATCCCTTTAAAGTTCTTGTTAGGTATGGAGACTTTTCTAATTATAAACTTAATCTTAATAAGACACAACGTCTTATGTTTTACCTATCAGAAGCTCAACTACAGGATTTGAAGGGGCAGGCCAAGATGGACTGGTCAAATAAAAGTATCACTTATCCTGGAATTAAGATAGGTTTCAATTTACATCATACAATCATTTTAAATTACTCAGATCTAGCTGCAGAACTAAAGACTTTGATATTATGTTGGAAAGGACTAGATGTGTATAGCTAAGTATTGGAGGAAGCAGACGGTTCCATCCTGAAAAGAAATAAAAGATCAAATAGAATATCAACATGTTTCTGAAAGGTATTTTTTTAATAATATAATTAAAAACAACTTCCAAAAGTATGAAAGAATTTATGGCAACAGTTAAGTTTATGAAAGAGGTCCTCGTGTTAGTAGGTTAAAGTGGTCCCCTATCCCTATGAGCACCTCTAAATATACAGGGTTGACATGTGTTTGTGAAGTCCACAGATGTTATTAGTTTTAGATGGGCGATATGAATGTGTATGTAATGGGCTGTAATCCGTTACTGATGAACATTTTGGACTTATGGACTGTTGGCCTTATGCGTGGCCCTTTGTGTGAACTATTGTATGACTTCCTAGGTTGGTAATGTACGTCACCGCCCTTTGTGTACCATGTCTTGTATTGCATTTGAATGTGGCTTGATTTGTATAAAAATCTGAGGTTTTGGACATTAAAGTGTGTTCGTTTGGAGTAAGCAGTCTCCTGTGTCTTGCTTACCTGGATGGTCTAAAGAGTTCGCTTTGACTCCCATCCTTAAAATTCACTATTCCTCGCTAGGAGCTTCGACTACAACTGGCAGAACATCGAAGCCTCGCTGACTGCTGATGTTCGACTCTGAATCCCGAGACTCTTCCTTGACCGCCGGAGCCGTTTCATTCGACCCGAAGTCGAATATCCTTGAGTCGCTGAATCTGCGACCTCTCAGCTTCCCCACCATTGTTCCGACCGACTCATCCGACAACAACCAGCCGACTTCAGGAGAGAAGATTTCGATATGACGGCCCAGGACTCCACAGCGTCTTGGGTTCCCCTTACAGTGCAGTATTAAGGTATGTAATTTAGATTGATTATCAAAATGATTTGGATCTATTTATTTGTATATGTGTTTTATAAAAAAAAAAGACAAATAAAGAATAATTAAAAAAAAAATATTGGTGTGTTATTATTAGAATATAAATTGTCCCTTGAGAGCAGGAACTGTGCCTCTAATCAGCAAATCCAATGTGCACAGTGTGTGTGGTAAATAATATCTGGTGGCACAACTCTATCCAAACACCATGACACCAGATCCCAAGTACTGCCGCTGTCACTATACCCCTTGTCCAGACCCCACTAAGTGTACATGACAACTTGCTGACAGCTTAATAGTAATGATGAACCCTCCCTGCCAGCATCTGAGCATATTCTGTGGGATGGAATCTCCTCAGATGCCGTTTGCCGCCCTATTTGCGATTTTCCTTCTAATGTCCCTGATGAAAGTCGTGGTCTGCGACTGAAATGTCATATATTTTATGCATTTTAATAAACTTTAAGTTTTAAGAGAAGAAGTGTTGCCCAACATCTTTTGTTTGCCTGTGATTCTCCTCCACTATGCTGGCATGTGTGTTCAGTGCACCACACAATATGCAGTGGGTGGAGACAAACTGCCACATCCTAACATCAATAAAGTGCCTATCATTTGGTGGGGGAGATAACGATGAATGAGGTGGATTGGCAGAAGATGTAGTTACCCTAGAGGAAGAAGGTGATGATGGTGATGGCAAGCTAGTTGTTTCGCTCATCATGGAACTTCCAGTCTCTGCCTGGGTTTCTCTATTCTTCCTCCTCTTTGATCTCCACCTTGCCTCTTGTTGCCTTTCTGGAGAGTCATGGGGTACAGTAACAACGGTGCTTGATTTCTGTTGTAGGTGTTTGTCTTTAACATGTTTGACCTAAATGTCATGGTGCTTTTCATGTATGATATCAGGGCGCCCTTCTCACTGACTTGTCACAAATTGTGCACAGTGCCACTGATGATGACTGCACTGTCCCCCAACACTACTTCTGGCCTCTTCAGGATCATGTTCCACTTTGAAACTGTAGTGAAGGGGAGGACACCCAGAGCCAGAGGAATGGTGTGGGCTCCCTTGACCACTAGTCAGGATGCTCTCAAATTCTTCCCCTGCTACTCCCCTAACATTAACAAGCTGCTGGACCTTCTTAATAGTAGTAATACTAGCACTGGTGGCACTGCTTGGGGATGGCAAGTGTGACTTAAGGTCCCCTGCTGTCACACTTTGCATCATCTTCATCTTCTCGCCCTCCTGAGTATTACAAGACACACTAGCAGCAGGTTCAGCAATGGTTACAGGCACAGAACTAGTTGCAGCAGGGGCAGCATGTCTGATAGTAGGCACAGTAATGGTGGCAGCAGATTCAGCACTGGCAACCAGAACAGCACTAGTTTCAATAGGAGCAGCACATCTGAGAGCAGGCACAGCACTAGTGGCAGCAGAAGTAGCAATGGTGGCAGCAGGGACAGCACATCTGGCAGCAAATGCAGGCAGCTGACCTGTCCTGCTCTCATTAGTACTACCATTTTCTCCCTCCCTTCCCATTAAATTCCCCAAGATCCCTAGGGGTGATTTAAGGAACTGGACATCATTGGTTCAGTTGTGCTTACTTCCTCCTCCTCAAACTCAGTGGACATATAAGGGTCCTTCTAGTTCCTCCTTCTATTAGTTTTAAACCTGCTCATAGTGATAGCAGTCTTTAGCCTCTCCAGACTCAATTTTTCCAAAAAAGCACAAGAGAACAGCACAACACCTTGCTCTGTAGCTGCTTCTATTGTGTTTGACTTCCGCAAATATGTGACATTTTTATAGCGAAAAGGCTAAAACCATGTAAATCAATGGGTGAAAACTTTCTAGCCATTGAAAAAATGGCAAACAATTTTGGCCAATGGGTGAAAAATGCGAAGATTCTAATTGCTGCTATTAAAGCAGATTTTCCCACGAAAAAACAACATGGTTTTCACAGAATTTTTCACAGGAATACAGTGAGAGCTTTCGCCCACCCCTAAACATAATAAGTGATATTTTATGGTAGCATTGTGAAAAAAAAACATTATTTATTAACTGTTTTTTTCTTTCAATTTCCACAGTGAATGGGATGCACTAGTAAATTGTATGAACTGATATTAGATCATGAGAGCTTAATTTACTGGACCACCCAAAAACTTAATTTTGTGACTCCCTCATCTACCAACATGTGTGCCTTAACCCATTCATTCCAATAACTTCACAGTAGAGAACAAATAACAATTCTTCACATTTGCATGTATTTAAATGGGATTTTAAATCCCCTTGAATGATAGGTTAAAAGGGTTAAAAGCCCCATTTAAATTAATGGAATTCATGTTTCTTGTATAATGCAGTTGGTTTGCCCCAGGATTGACACAGACTAGTGTCTTGATATTTCCAATATATTAGATTCCAGGAAAACAGAAAAGAAGAAGGCACTTTTGGGGTTAATACATTGTTAAACACAGAGACTCAAAAAGTGAACTATTGCTCTCACATAATAAAATGGCCGTCTCTAGGTATATAGCGGCTATACAGGCAAGTGGGGGATATTATGCTGCCCACCACACAGATATACTTTTAGTTAGCTTCTCCCAAGGAATGGAAAAAGGAAAGGCAACGGAGGTGCTTTCAACATTTCAAATAATTGCACATGATATTCAATCCAAGTAGCAATGAAAAATAAGATTGTGTATTCACACTTGCTATTATACCAGTTGATAGAAACACAACAAGTATAAAGCTACAGTGGTTTAACCTGCCCCTGTACAGTACTCCGGGAGTCAGCTGCAGTGTTCTTCATCTATTCTGACCACATCTAAAGCTCCCAAGGATATTTAAAAAATGTATATTAGTTTTTAAATCTTATTGGGAGCCACCATGTTCCTAAGGGTCTTAGCGCTTCTAAACGCTAAAAGGAGTGATCTAGTAAGGTCAGTGTTTAAAAAGAGATCTAGGAGTAAGAGGGACCAGTGTTTATTTAAAAATTTTCTGATCTCTCTGTGACCATAATTATTATAATTATTAGTGATAAAGCTAATCTTATCCTATGGTTCACTACTTACATGTTTTGGCTTATATTTCAATAGTCTATCCCTATTCAAGACACTGACTTTTGAATAAGCTACCTCAACCAGCCCCACAGGGTATCCTTTGGATATGAAACACTCCTTAAGTACTTAGGATTGAATATCATAATTGATAAGAGAACTACAGTTTCATCTTACTCTGTGGAACTGGCTGAATGAAACATTTTGGAGCCAATCTTTGTGATGGCAGCTCGAATAGTCTAAAAAAGTATTAGAATCCACCTTTTTGAAAAAGGATTTCGATTCTATTAGTCCATCATTAGCAATACCAAGATCCAGATCAAGATACTGAATATTCAAAATAAACGTGATGCCTAAGCCATTGGAATTCAAAAACTTCACAAACCTATTAGCCTCCATCTCATTCCCTTTCCAAACTATAATCAAACTATGTGATGCCTATAGAGAACCTTGCTCAAAGTATCTTATAAATAGATCAACGAAGATGGGTGAGAATCCGGATGCCATAGCCATTCCCTTAACTTGAACAAAAAAACACCTATTAAAAGTAAAAAAGTAATGTTTTAATATAAACCTAACTGCTTTAAGAAGAAACTCAACATTTTTTTTATGTATAAGTAAATCTTGACTTAAGAAGATAATAGCTTATAATACAAAATCTTTGCTGATGTTAGAATGTAACATGTTGGTGAGATGGCTCAGTTGGTTAGGGCCCCAGCTGTAAAACCTGTTCCAACTGCAAGGTCACAGGTTCTAGTCCCAACAGGGTCAGCTCAGCCTTTCATCCCTCCAAGGTAGATAAAATGAGTGCCATTAAATTGGGTAATACTATCTATACCCCAGGACATACTTGAAAATGAGAGACAATCTCAATGTATCCCCTTCCTGGTAAAATACTTTGATATTATTATATAAGGAACTAACATCAAGGGTTTTCCACATATATTCTTCTTGCCATTTTATCTGATTTAATAGTTGTAACAATTGAGTGGTATCTTTAAGGTATGACCTAAGACCAAGTACATATCTTTGCAAGCGATAATCAAAAAAAGCTGACAGGTTTGATGTAATATTATTGATACCTGAGATGATGGGTCTGCCAGGAGGAGAGAGACAGGACTTACGTATTTTAGGTAGATGATAGTAGATAGCAACTATATCTTATTTCACAAATATAAAATCCCTCTCTCTCCTCATGACCACACCATCTCTGTATGCCTCCTCTATGAGCTCACAAAAAAACCTTTTGAAACGTGGGGTTGGATCTGTGTTCAGAACTTGGTAATATTCAGCATCCATGAGGATCTGAATAACTTCTTTTTTATAATCCTCCAAATTCTGGACATCAACATCAGGAGGCTTAATAACAACCTCATCATTATTCTCCAAGGACTTCAATGCAATATAATATTTTCTAATATTAAAGTAGGAAGACTGATCATTATCACTAAATATTTTTGAGAAATCTGACATAACCGTACTCTGAAAGGTATTAACAAAATGATGTCTCGAAATTGAAAAAAGATAAATTGTTTGTTTCTATTATTTTTAAGATGATTTGCACTTGTAATAAATTGTGTAGCTCCTATAAGCTATCAGAAGGCTTTCTTCCAGTTTTATCTTCTTCTGTTGGTTTAACTTACTAAAGAACTGAGGTATTTAAACAATTCCTGGGCTATTATTGCATTTGCCCCAAGATAAACTATATAGTAGCCAAGGCCTAGATTCCATTACAGCTTGATTAGTGCGTGGCCAGCAATAGTAAAAAAGGGCCTAGTTTTAGGCTTTTTATGACACTTGCCATTCCATTACTGCTGGTATACTTCCTAAATTTATTATGGAATATATGCCAAAAAAGGCATTGCAGCTAGGACAAATCTGTCGTAAAAGTTTGGGACCACAACTGCCCTGTAAGAGTACTCTTGTGCAACCAACCACCTTCCTACATTCACCTAACTCCCCTGTAAGCGCCCAGGTGCCACACAGCTTGCAACACATTTCTTTGGTGATGGATTAAAGGTGAACCTTATACATTGCACCTAGGTCAGTTTTGTTTCTTTTATACTGTATACAGAGGACCGTTCATTCCATTGATCTCTGTTATCCAGACATGATGCCCTTCACAGGCTGTGACACCTAAAAACCTATGAGAAATAGATTTCATTCAGTGTGTGTGTGTATAAAAGGCTATGTTCATACCATGTTAGTAGGATACATTGGGTGTTGCAGTGAATGCATGCAAATTATTTGAAAGACTTTTACCCTTAGATTGTGTTTCTTTTTTCTTTTCTTTATATTTTTCTTTTTTTTTAGATCTGTGGAATGACTCAGTGAGGAACAGGAAGGTCAACCTGTTCAAGACAAGCAGCATCAATTTGAAAAGTACTTTAGAGCTTTATACTTATATATTTGGAAATTCTTTTATATATTTGATATTTGTGAGGACTCCCTTCTATAAGGTAATAATTACCTATAGTATACATAGAGATTACTTTTTTTATTTTTTTGTGTGTGGGGGGGGGGGTAGTTGAGCACTTCTGGAAATGATAGGGCGCTGTAATCAATACTTTCAGTCAATGGAGGGGTTAAACCTGAAAATATATATATTTTTTAAAATATAAGGTCAAAATGTCCTTATATAATTTTTTAACCCTTTATTTATTTCTCACACTGATAAAACCCTCCATGGTCATTATGGCTAATTTTAACCACAGATGCAGTTGAGGCATTAATCATGTTTTGGGATGGGGATTCTCTGCAATACAGCTCTGTAATGGCAAGTGACCCCTCTATACCATGTGTCCTCCCGTGACTTTCAATAATTTTCAATAGGATATAATTGCTCTCACCTTGCCATTTGGAGTTCCATATCTATTGGGGCAAACTTTTATCGCTTCTCCCCTTTTCCAAGGTCCCCTTTCCAGTTCCATAAATAGGGACTTAATAAAACTAAGGTGCTTAATTACTATAAATAACTGGAACATTTCAAGGATGCAACAACTGCACCGTAGGGGCAATTAAACATTCACATTGATTTAAATGAGGCTTTTAAACCCTTGGATGCTAAGGAGTTCTCCAGTCCAATGTCTTACAAATTTATCATGATCATTTTGGAATTCACTGAGAAAAATTCTATCCATATTAATCCACTGCCTATGCCCAAGGCTCATAACAGTTTAACAAAAAGGGAAATCAGTTGATAGGATATATTCTATTGGATATGTATGCTTCAGCTATATGCATCAGTTGTTCCCCTCTGCTTTCCTTCTTACAGTTCCTTAAAAGGAAAATGTGGCTCTCAAAAGGCCCTTCAATGGTGTCAGGTCAACCAGACTGGAGTCAAGTGTACTGATCAAACAATACATTTTCATACACAAACAGCAGATTATCCAACACACATAATGCCAGATGGAAAGGCATACGAATGAGAAAAAGGTGAAAGATGCAATTCAGTGACAGAAACTACTCCAGTTTTAGTGTTATTCAATGTAACCAATTCACTAAGTTCTATCTAATTGAAAAGGAGGCAAAGTAAAAAAAAAAATGAATCAGAGCTATGGAAATGGTTGCGTAGAACTCCTAGAATGATTTGTAAAACTAGCCAGCCTGAACTATGTATCTTGCTAGTCTGCATTGTTTACACTGTGGCTCCTTTTGAAACTACTGTTAGCCTGTCATCTGGTCCATAATCTACCTGCCTAGCACATACAGTTGGTATGGTTATCCTGCCTGGAATCTTAAGAGCGTTCTGTTGCTCATAGGGTGAAGTAGCTTTTCCTGCTCAGTGGCTAAAGTTGACTCTTCTGCACTTTTTCAGCCTGCCAATCTCAGTGCCTGACATTAACTAGCCTGATTCTTATCCCACACCTGCTAATTAAGCACTTGTCCCAGTAAATGTAACCTGTAGAGCTGCTTCAGCCAGATATTCCATCTAACCTATAGTTCAATGAATCTGGCCCAGTCAAAGTTGGATAGACAATAATATGCTTCCTATGCAATCATATTTCTTACAACAAAAGAAAAATGTTTTATGCTGTAGGGGATGAGGATGGCCCACTGACTCTCACACGGGAGACTGATGAGAAAAGTCGGGATCCCAGAATAAGGTATAGTGATCAAGAGAAGATGTAACCGTTGCATGGGTCCTCGCCAGAGCAACAGTCCTCCACACTTTCTCATGCCATTCCCCAATCAAGGGAGGGTTTGGGTGTTTCCAGTGTAGAGAGAATAATTGTTTGGCTGCTTTGGTAAGGTAACGGAGGAGGAAGTATTGGGGAGGGATAGGAACAGGAAGGGTTAAGGGGTGCAAAAGATCTTTATCTGAAGGACAGCTTAATTTCACGAATTACAGCTGCCTAATACGAAGACAGTAAAGTGCAGTCCCACCAAATTCCAGGGGCAAGATTGCACCACCAGAGCCATAGGACATTATCTGTTTCCTCTTTGTTGTCTCTAAGATGGTTCTTTATGTACTTCTACTATTCCAGTGCCAAAGTCCCCAGGCTATTGACTCCTGTGTTTATGCTCTGCTGCAAAAAGTACCCCACACACAAACACTGGTCCTGCTGAGTGTCCTCAAGACCAGTTTGTTTTGTACATGTTCTGCTACAATATATTAATTATTTTACAATTTTGTCATACAGTAAAGTGTATTTGTTAAATATTATAGTTAAATACAATGAAGACTATAATGAATACAGTGAAGAATAAAGGCACATAGACAGTGGCACTCACAAGACTAAATACCTAATATAAACAATAGGTGCACGTCCCATGAAAAACATGAAATACAGATAATCAGATATACTCAGCCTTGGTTAGTCCTGGCTTCATAAGAGACAGCACACTGAAGCAACAGCAGTATCAAAAACATGGAAAATTTATTGCATCTATGCCTAAGGTTTTCGGTCCACAGTGAATAAATATATATTCAACCCAGTGAATAAATATATATTCAACCCAGCATTCTTGTGAGTAAATATTTTAAAACGTTAGTGTTATATAATGCACTTTAACTATAAATTAGTAAACTGACAGCTGTTGTGTTTCGGATAACCCCTCTTGTTCGTCCACTTCTGTGAAATGCAATCTACAGTTTGGAGCTTCCTGAGACTCCATTTTTCTCCAAAGTGGTCCCCTGGCTAGTCTTTCCTGTAGCTGAATAATTCCAAATGCTAAATAATTGGACAGTTGACTCTGAATCCCTGGGGAGAAATACTTGGAAACATCAGTGTTTCAAATTTTACAGTTAGCTATAAATTGGAAAACAATCACATTGCATTGTTAAAACATTTGCATTCCTGTATTAATGTATTCATGTAAATGTTTGTATTAACCTTTTAACCCTTTAAGGACTAGGAGGTGTGCAAGGCATTATGAAGCAATGATCATAAAAGGTTAACATATGCTATGCATATCTAGGAGAAGGTTAGAATCGCTAATGGAACTGTATGACCACTTTAGCATGTGATGAAATCTATTTTATTTATATTGTATTGTATACTTTTATTTATATAGCACCATCCAGTATACTTCGCACTTTACAGTTTACATTTAAAGGGATAGTAATACTTCATTTTATCTTTATTTTATTTTGTAGGCATTAAAAAACATGAAGAACGATATGTCTTATCTCTCAAATCTTTATTGTTTGAGAGATATTCACAAGCAATGTTTCCCCTCCCGTCCCTTTTACCTATTGTAAGCCATCTCTTCTCAGATGTGGAATCCAGTCCATAGACCAGACAGATAACAGAAGGGGACAATCTTCTTCCTTTGAGAACAATGAAAGCCCTGCCCCTTTTGACACATTTTTCAGGTTTTCCCTTATCTTAATTGAAGATTGTCCCTCTCTGCAATCTACCTGGGCACCTCCCTTCTGATCTGGCTGAGCAGTGTTACATCAGTAAAAGGGGTGGGAGGGGGATACTTTGTCATTGAATTACTCTTGAACTACAACTGTGACAGAATTGAAATAACACTCTCCAAAGTCCAAATACTATGATGATTAATTAGAGCTGCTTTTACTATGAAACATTACAATCCCTTTAATATAGAAGGGGTATAATAAGTGAGGTGAATAAGTGCTTATAAAGGCAATTATAAGGAGAACACTAGGTGAATATCCATTAGGATAAAAGGTCCCTGCCCCGTAGAGCTTACAATCTATTTAATATATCAAATGTATCTTATAATAAAAGGTCTCAAGAAATTGGATCAAATCAAATTGTTCTCTTGAAACCTGCCAAATAAAAACAATTATTAACACTTACTATAATATGCACATATGCCTACTACTCCTACTACTACCTACTACTTACTACAGCTGGGAATTTATACACTAATGTGTGAAAAAAAGAGGTGATAAAGAGGAGATAATTTCTCCAGTTCCATTGTTATTACATGGAGCCTATGCACTAAGATCTCTCCCATTTGAGAAGTCTTAAAGCAGAACTATTATGCATATTAAAGTGCTCCCCAAATAATTTTTAACATAGCATTAAACATATCAATACTTTTATAAACCTTAATAACAGCTTTGGAGACTCACCGACAGACATCTTGACGTAGATGAATTTGTGTGCCTGTGCTGTCCATCTTTGTGTACCTTAAGATACAATGAAACTCCCCCTTACCAATCATAGAGGAGACAGGTATGGACAGCGCAAGAGCACAGATGCCTCTTCAGCAAGATGTCTAAGCTGTTGTCTATGGTGAGTCTTCGAAGAAGTTAGATTTGTAAATAATAGCAGACTTACTAAAGATAATAAAAGTATTAATATGCTTAACACTATGTTAAAAATTATTTGATGGGCACTTTAATATTCATGATAGTTCGACTTTAATGTAAAGGCTGCACAGAATAATATAGGAACTTGTCAGATCTTTATTGCCTCTCTTTGTCATAACTTAATACATCTCCTCCAGACCGATACAGCCACTACAAATTCCTTTAACCCTATGAGGACCACATTTTTTATTTTAATCTCTATGTTCAATGTATGCATAATATCTTCTTAATAATAATAATTTACAGAAAACAATGGCCTATTCTTTCACACAGGCATTGGACTATACTGAATATAAAGGAAAATCTGAAATAAGGTCTATTGTTTTAACTGTAATAGGACAGATGTGCCAGTTTCTATTGCCTATCAATTTTTACATTTCTGTAGGATAGAAAGGTCAACTGTATGAGAAATGACTCATGACCTGAAACAATTGATCCTTGATTCATCAATTATTTAAGACAATTCCTATGAATAAACATATCAGTTCTACTTATATTAATCCCGCAGCATCAAATCATGTAAAAATCACCCTAAATATTTGTCATTTCAGTCAATACAGATCAAGAATAAATCATAACAGGTTATACTTTTCTTCCCTTACAAAGATTTAGGGGGCAAGTGTTCCTTACTCTTGCTACAAATTCACCTTATCCCTAATATTACGTATGTAGAAATGTCTCACAATTCTATAGAATATAGTGAGTGCAATAAAGAAAGGAATGAGAGTTTCAAATATACTTGTACTACTTGAAAAGCCCATTACATGGGCCACAGTGCCATCCGGTCGCAGTGCAGTCACACGCAGTGGAGACTGCATGCGACGTGGCTGATACGGAGCGGGGCACTCGCACCTCGCTCCGTATCAGCTGCACCACAGGTAGTCTTTACTGTGTATGACTGCACTGCGTGAAGCCATCTCTACTGAGCATGACGGCTTGTGAAAAACTTTAGCAAATTATTATATAGGATAGTTTTGTATATAGTTTAGTGTCTCTCTCTCTGGTCAAACAATGCAACCCCCCCTACCTTCTTATGTATGTATGAATGTATTAATATCTTTATTTATATATCACCACACAGTGTACACCTCGCGTTACAACAGTTGTATGTTACAATCCTATATAATAATTCACTAGAAAGTTTGTAACAATGCAGTCATGAGCAGCAGAGACAGCTCGTGACGAGGCTGATACAGAGTGGGGCACTCCAAAGGACCACCTAGCTCTGTATCAGCTGCGACGGGGGCAGTCTCTACAGAGCATGACTGCACCGCAAACTGCCAGCACTGTATCAGCCGTGGCGTGGGCAGTCTCTACTATGCATGACTGTCCCGCGACCAGCTGGCAGTGGCACTGTGGCCCGTGTAACGGGCTCTTCAACTAGTAAATAAATAACTGGGGATAAAATAAGTGTAACCATCATAGAAACAACAGGAAAGAGGTCTCTGCCCTAAGCAGCTTATAGTCTCAAATGGGTTGTAGCTGACAGACAGCGGGGTATGAGGGTGTCAAGTGCTGATTTCAGGATAGATTTAAAGATGGAGTAGGATAGTTCTAGATGCAGATGGAGTTCCAGAATTAAGGAGCAGAAAGTGAATAAAGTTTGAGACTAGTGAGGGCAGAGGTTGTAACAAGGAGGCAGCGGCAGGAAGATAAGTAAAGATGAGGGAAGAGATGTAAGGGGGAGCAGAAGCATGGAGAGCTTTAAAGGTAAGAAGAACTTTGTAAATTATACAGTGCTGAATTGGCAGCCATGTGAGATGTATAAGAATGATGTGATAAGGTTCAGTTTTCAGAGACAGTGTGGTGATTCATGCATCTGAGCATAGGACAGACAGCATAGGGAAAAGATGGGAAGCCAGGGGGCCATTTAGTAGTATATTGGAGTAGTCTAAGATGGATAAAGAGGGCATGCATAAGAGTTTTAGAAGTTTTTTGGGACATGACCGGGAAATGGTTAAGAGGAAAGGTTGTAGTTGAGTGAGGAGCTCATGTCAGGGAGATCAAGCTAACAGGTATCCCTTACATATCTGTTGAAGGGAGTGATGAGGAAGAGACAGAGATAGAGAAATATATAAGATGGTTGTCTGATAGAGGAAATGGGGAAACTGTGAAAGCAAAAAAGATGCAGACTCTTGGTAGCGACCATCTTTGTGAGAGGCAAAGTCAGTCCATTGATTGAGATCATATAAGGATGTTAGCTCAAGAGGGCATGAAGCCCAAAGGACACAAGGGTCCTCAATGTGACAGTTAATGTCACCCAGAATAAGGACAGGGTTGTGGGAAGAAAGAACTAAGGAGAGACAGAATTCAAATATGACAGAAAGCTTGAAGGAGAAGAGAAGTTAGCAGGTGGTCTGTATATGACAGCCACACATACAGACAGAAGGTGATAAAGCTGGACTGCATGTACTTCAAATGAAGAAAAGTTAATATTTGGTGAGATTTAAAGGGGTTGGAAGTGGCAATGGGAGGAGAGAAGAACACCAACACCCCCACAGTACAATATCCACAGTAGGGGTGGGAGAAATGTGTGAAAAATGTCTGCATGACTTTTCATGAAAACTTGCAGACTTTTTGCTTTTTTCGCGAACGTTTTTTCCTTTTTGCCTATGCCAAATTTTCCTCTTTTTCACCTATTTTATCTAATTTTTTGCCTATTTTAACACATTTTTGTCCTATATTTCCTATATGTGCTACATTTCCCACTGTAATATTACTTCTTCTGTGGGCTGAAGTTTAGAAATAAGTGTCTGAAAGTCAAAGTTGTGAGTCCTATAGCAACATATGCCTTGAAAAATATGTTAGCATGCAGAATGCATTTGTCCTTTGCCCACAACACTAACTTCCTGCTTAAGTGACACTGGCACATATTCATCATGATTGTACAGCCTACAATGTGGCCGACGTGTATTGTAGTGGTGGTGGCGGGGGACTGGCTGGTATGGTGTGATTTGTGTATGTATATAGTTTTTACTATTGTCATGTTTGTGTCAAATCTCTATCCTACTTCTCAGATTATTGGCATTCATTATTGGTCGCTCATAGCAGTGGTCCCAAGTGGAGTAGATGGTGGAAACCCTTCTTCATATCCCTCCTCCACCTCCTCATCTGAACTGCTGTTAATATATTTGTCCTGGCTTTGTCTGTCATGTGTGGTTTCTGCTACCTGATACTCAGATGGTATGAGATGTTGGTTCATTTTTAAGAATGTTAGTCTCCCAACATTGCTGCTTGATAGCCGTGTCCTGCGGTCATTGACAATATAATCAGCCACACTGAAAACCCTCTCGGACTCAACACTTACTGGAGGACAACTGAGGGTTTCCATTGCAGTACATGTCAATGCTGGCCACAAACACTGCTTTGTTTGCCAGTAGTACATGGGGTCATTGTTTCTGCTTAAAACGAAACTATCCTGCAAGTATGTAGAAACCTTCTCACATGCAGTGGGACCACTTCTAGGAGCTACACGGTGTTTCTGTGTGTCAGGTACCAACCCATAGTCAGGGGGCAAGTCCCAAAGAGATGTTCTGCCGGCACCACCACCACTACCCATGTTGTTGAGACCCATGAATTGCCCTGTATTCCGAATGGGATATTCTGGTTGATGATGTAGCTGCTTCTGCTGGTTGAAATGCTTTGCTCCCTTCCTTTTCACTATACTGTCTAGATGTTAGTTGTGTCCTCATTTTCTCCCTCTCACAATGAAACTATCCACTCAATCAAAAAGCATGTCTTGATATTCCTTGACAGAATCCAATTCCTCAGAAAGTTGCTGCTGATTATGACTGCTTGTTGTGACAAGCTGCTGATGGCCTTGTGGCAGAAATTCAGAAATTTGGTGTTTGAAGCGGGGGTCACACCCAGTCACTCACACAAGCATTCAGTCACAGTCAGTTTCTGTCACTACCTTATACTCACTCACTCACTCACTCACTCACTCACTCACACTGTATAAAATAAAAATATATAATATGCTGTGTGTCCTAAAACAAAAGGTATGTGGGTGTGTTTGTGTGTGTGAATGCGATCTGTGCAATATGTGCCCAAGTGTGTCATATGTGTTTTTTTGTATGCAATTCGATCCACTCAGCTCCCCATTCTGTCTACCTGTCCCCAATGTGTGCTCCCCTCTCTCTCTCTCTCTATCTCTATCCTCCGCTCCTGGGCCCTGTGCTTGCGGAACATCCAAACACAGGCAGTGTGTGTCAGTTATTTTGGGGTGTATATATACATTTATTTGAATTAACTTGATATATTGTTGTGTGGTGATTGGCTGGGATTTTGAACATGTTTTGGTGATGTTTAGCGTCACCTGATAATGTTGAGCATTAGCTAATTTCTTTTGAACGTGAGTTATTTTGCAGTATTTAACAAATGAAATCAACCCACTGTGAGAAAAAAAGTATGTTATCAGTTATGTTATGTGTGTTTGTGTGTTTCATTGTCCATTCTGGTAGATAGGTTATTAAATAGCTGTAGAACACAGGTATGGTTATTGTTCAGTAGCTTTATTAGCACATTGCAGATTAGACCCTAAGCCCCGCCCCATATCAATACATTCAAAAGAATCACAGAATGTGTGAAATGTTAGTAGAATTAACCCTATGAGTGCCAGTGGGGTATGCTTACCACACTGGAACTCACTGGGTTAATCCGGCTAAGTTAAAAAACAGCCACAGACAATAATCACTTGTCATTAATCTTGATGTCCAGCGGGGTCTTCAGCACCCTGGTCAGCTACTGTTCTTCTTCTTCAGTCTTTTATTTTCCTTCTTTATCAATCTCTCCATCTTCTGTCTTCGTCTCTTCTGTCTTTGTCTCTTCTATCTTCTTATCTTCCTTGTCACAAATAATTTCCTGTAAACAGACAAAAGCTTTAAAAATGTCATTTTGCCCAAAAAACATAATGGAAATATGTACATTGTCTACAGTAATGCACATTTTCCAAGTCGACACACTATATTCCCCCCAATCAAAAAAACATTGTACCAATACATTTCGCTCAATAATGAATTTTTGCTCTGAATATAAAGATGGCTAATGCGAAAATATTGTTTGTTTGGGAAAAAAAAAGTAGTTGGCTCCACTGTCACCGGCGTTGGCCGCAGGAAGTGAGACTAACAAAGCCACCTTTAGTATCTTTCAAGCTGATGCCCGAGCCACTATGTGGGAAATTTGAACAGAGACTGGCATTTAAATGACCAGTCTCTGTTTGAAATGTCTCCCAGACGTCCACTGGCTGGGATGTGTACTTGTATTGTATTGTATTGTATATTTTTATTTATATAGCGCCAACCGGTGTACTTGGCACTTTACAGATTACATTTAATATAGAAGGGGTACAATAAGTGCAGTGATTAAGTGCTTATATAGGCAGTCATAAGGGGAACAACAGATTAGTATACATTAGGATAAGAGGTCCCTGCCCCGTAGAGCTTACAATCTAAGAGTCAATCAGCTTCTAGCAGCTTCTGTCATCCCTGTGCTAGAAGCTGATTTGAAAGACAGAAGAGAAGAAGACAGAAAATGGAGAAAAAGATGCAGAAAGAAGAAGGAAGATGGAATATGACAGAAGAAGGACAGTGGATGGCAGGTAAGTGTTACACAGATCTGGGATTTAGGTTAGTGTTAGGGGTAGTATTGTTGCACTTTACTATTAGGGATAGTGTAGGTTTATTGTTTGGGAGGGAGCTGTGTGTTGTGCTCACGCTTGGTGCTTGACAGTGTATCAGGCACAAACGGTTAGCTCTTTTCCTTTCTGTACCCAATGTTCCTTATGGTTTCAGTTGGCAGGGACCTACCGCCAGTTTTAGAGGGATTAATTGAATCAAGGCCTGACAGTCAAGTGAATATGTCCTTGCTTAGTATAAACACAATTTCTATGTAACACATTATGGAAATTGTTATAAGAAAATCCATATTTCAAACAGCATAATGTATTTAACCACTGCATACCCAGATTACACATTGAATATTGATTGCTTATGACAAAACTAACAATTTATTCAACTAGAAGCACAAGGCAAAATTGGATAGTAAATAATATTAAAAAAAGAAAAAAAATGCTCTGTAATATGCTGGATACCTCTCTGGCACTCAGATGATTAACAGAATATAGTAAAATAAAGAATGTATAGCTCAAAAATAGTTCAATTAAAAAATAATGCAATTTAAAAAGTACAATTTGCCCCAATAAACATGTTCTAGTAAAGTATGTTTGGCACACAAATGGCCTTATGCAGAAAGCAACAAATGATCTATACTGGGGCAAACCAAATGCCCCATATGTGAAAATGGCAGCTGCCAAAACAGATTTAATGAGACCTTTAACCTCTTTTAATTTTGTAATTTAAGCACCACCTGAATTCTTTAAAGATCTTCAACACATTGCATGAACATTGAATGGTATAACTGTCCCATTTAAAACATATGGAATGTTTATTTCTCCACTGTGGTGTAGTTTGTTTGAGTGTTGCTCATCTTAGTTTTTTAATTCTGAGAAGCAATGCATTGAAGATCTGACTATCCTTTAAAGGGATAGTAATACTTCGTTTTAACTTTATTTTATTTTGTAGGCATTAAAAAAACATGAAGAATGATACAAGTCTTATCTCTCAAACCTTTATGGTTTATGAGATATTCACAAGCAAAGTTCACCTCCCGCCCCTTTTACCTAGTGTAAGCCATCTCTTCTCAGATGTGAGTCTGGTTGTATGACAGGACAGATAACAGGGGACAATTTTCTTTGTATGAAAACAATGAAAGCCCTTCCCCCCTTGACAAGTTTTTCAGCTTTTTCTCTTATCTTAATTGAAGATTGTCCCTCTCTGCAGTCTACCTGGGCATATCCCTTCTGATCTGGTTGAACAGGGGGGGGATACTTTGTTTGTGAATATCTCTTAAACCATAAAGCTTTCAGAGATAAGACTTATATCATTCTTCATGTTTTTTTAATGCCTACAAAATAAAATAAAGTTAAAATGAAGTATTACTATCCCTTTAAGGAATTAAAATAGTATATCAAAAGTAAAAAGAATTTGAGAGATGTCAAAAGCCCTGCAATTATAGGCCTGGATTCAAATGCGGGAGATAAATGCTACCTCCCGTTTTATCAAAAAATTTCCTATTGAAGTCTATGGGGAAACCTGGAGATAAAAGCAGAGATAAAATTAGCACCTGCATTTGAATCCAGTCCATAGTTTTTTAAGACAAGTTTCTGTATTCAAATCCTCAAGTTGCAAAAACAAAACTTGTGGTATTTTAAAAAAAAAAAAAGCCCATGGGAATCAACTATAAACAACGGGCAAATGGTTTTCAAATCCATGCGCTCACCTTTACCATGTGTTTCGTTGAAACATTTCTGCTGGTAATCCTGCTCCTCATAGTTGAGGCGTATAAGCCACAACTACAGTTTCAAAATCATTGCTGTGTCAACAAAAGCAGAGCAGAATACATTCACACATGCTCCCTAAGGACAAAATAAATGGAGAAGTGTCAAGTTAACCCCTGAAAACACCCAAACCAATGGAGAAGTGTCAAGTTAAGTGTTAGATGGCCTAGATTCACTAAAGGTCGATGCTGTGGCAATATGATTTTGTCGATTTATTCGAAACACTTTGACATTTCATATACAAGGAGGGCAGTTTATGTCAAATAAAACTGGAAAAAGAAGAATGTTGGATGGGAGCACAATATGTTGAAATACAAATTGAGAAAGTTAGTATGTCAGATGGGAGCACTATATATTTAGAAATACAAAGGGGGGGTTAATATGTTGGATTTCTAACATGTTGTGCAACATGGTACAACACCATTGTGTGTTAGCCCCATATACACTCCCTGACACCCCCAGCTTTCTTCCCTTGCCCACGGGATTTGTGGTTAGCAGTGGGCAAGGGGAAAAGGCTGTAGAGGGTCAGACAGTGTACATGGGGATCTGTGGTTTCCAGTGGGCAATGTGTGGGGGCCAAGCAGTGTATATTGGGTTCTATGGCTAGCACTGGGCTAGGGAAGAAGGCTGGGTGTGTCAGGCAGTGTATGTTGGGCTAACACACAATGGTGTTGTTCCTCATGCTGTACAACATGTTAGAAATCCGACACACATTGCCCCCCTTCGACATATTAATCCCCTTACTAATTTGAAATATATAGTGCCCTTTCCGACATACTAACTTTCTCTATTTGTATTTTGACATATATTGCTCCCTTCCTAATTCTTCTGTCTTCAATTTTATTTGACATACACTGACCTCCTTGTACATGAAACGTCGAAGTGTTTGAATACATTGACAAAATCATATTGCATAGTGAATCTAAGCCATCTAACGCTCAACTTGACCTTTCTGTTGTCAAACATATGCCTATTTCCTTGGACGTTGATGTTCAGTGTGTTTTTTAGGCTCTGGTTTAAGGAGTAGTTGAATAGAAGCAGACAGTGCCATTTTTGTTAGTACAGCAAAATGTGCTGTGTACGCCAGTTCTGTTTTACCGTGGTTCAACATATGAATAGCTGTAAAACCCATGTTTGCAATTTACACGGTGCTGATTTTTACTATTTGGCCTGTATTAAAGCAGAACTACCACCTGAAATACACTGTAGTTTAAATAGCTCCCCATCTGGCGACTAGCTGCTTAGTAGCGCTAGTCGCCAGAATTATGACATTGTTAAATAGATTTACCCTTTCTTCCCGGGCTGACAGTAGGATGGAGCACAGACATCTTGCCATACTGACGTCTGTGCGCCGTCGCTGTCAGTCCTAGCCGGCTCTAGGAGGCATTGCTAGGAGCCGTTTGGCTTTGGAAGGGACTGACAGTGCAGGCGCACGGACATCACTATGGCAAGGGAAGAAAGGGTAAATCTATTTAGCAATGTAATAATTCTGTCGACTAGCGCTACTAAGCAGCTAGTCGCCAGATGTGGAGTTATTTAAGCTAAAGTATATTTCAGGTGGTAGTTCCACTTTAACTCCAACATTTGAACAGAGGCCCTGATCTTTTAAAAGACTTGTGGATAAGCTTGAAAATAGCATCGTAAACCCACCAGAATTCCAAATAAAATAATTTTTGGCACGTAAATTCCAATAAAGTCAATAACATACAACTATGAAGGCCTAATATTTTTAAATTCCACCTGCAAATTGATATAGGTGGAGATTAAATATCAACTCACCTTTGTAAAACGTATCCCCAACAAATCCAGAATTTTCTCTTGAAAAATAGAAAGTGCTTTTTACAGTTTGTTTTCAGCCACCATTTCAATCATGAATAAGAATAAATGTATTTTATAGTCCTACATTGCAATATATCTGTTCACTAGAGTACACATTATTCCAGTTTCAGGGAGAGGTCTTGTTCATGTCTTAACCAATATAGCTTTGTCCTTGAAATTCCAGAAGGTAGAACTTTACAAAAAAATGAATAAATAAGAAATGCAATAGATACATATCTCTCTATCAAAATGGATCCTGGTATATCAAAATTGGGAAAAAAGACAAAATATATAAGAAGCACACCTATCCAATAATCAGATTAATGGCGTAGACCACACACATATCATGTGAGGGGTGCACTGATCCCTCAAAAAGATATGCTAAAGAAAAAAAGAAAAAAGAAGAATAGGGATCGTATATGGCACTCATCCAAAATAATAAAAAAATTAAACAACCAAAATGGTAATTTTTGTTGTTTAATTTTTTTAAAATTATTTTTGGATTAGTACCATATAAGATCCCTATTGTTTTCTTTTATTTCTATATCAAAACTGGGGACCTAAGCTTTTCTTAACGTTTTTAAACATGACATGGGTACACTAAAATGGCAATAACTCTGTGAATTAAAATAAAAAGGAACACATGCTAAAGTTTTGGAAATGCAGATGTTAACGTTTTGGAAACAAGACAGTGTGTCATCAAACAAAGGGTTTCTGTTTTATTTCTGTTCCTGTTATGGAGAGCACGAATATGAACACAGTGTGGTGCTATAATAAACAAAGGTATATTTTCCACAGTGTTAAAGATGTTAATTAAAAATTCTGAACATAAATAACATGTTTTATATCTACAGGCCTCTCAAGAACTACAGTCCTTCTAGAGACACCTGGACTCCAGCTTCATCTCTTACAGGATATCAAGTACACCATTATAATACCAATTCTGAATCTATAGAGCTCTAGATCCAGCAAAACCCTTTTTCTAGCAAACATTTTTACTACAACAGTGAAATATGAAAAAATTGTATTTACTGCCGTTCCCAGGAATGTCCACAAAAAGTGCAGTTTTTCCACCTTTTTCATTTCATTGCATTGAAACCTATGATAATAACATAATTTACCCCATGTGAAGAAATTCCCTCATTTGTTGTCATTGAGATTTAAAAACAAACAAAAAAAAAAACATAAAAACCTTTTTGACTGATAGATGATTATGACAGACAGATGAGTGATCCTACCTGAGTTAAGACTTGATTGAGGCTGATAGATACTGTGAATAAAGCATAGAAGATGCAGGAGAGTAAAAATGATACCTTTACTGACTAACTGAGTTGCTGTAGGATGCAAACATTCAAGACAACTAGGTCTCTTGTTTATGCATAATAAGAATTAAGGCTGAATGCACAATGCATGAGTTTAAAACACATGCACATTATTTTAATATTTAAATTCTACCAGCAGTAATATTCTTATCAGAATGGACCATACATCATTCCCTAGGCTCTAGTAAAGTCTCTTTTGAAGTAGACTAGAACATTCAAACAAGATTAAAGGGATAGTAGTACTTAAAATGTAAAAAAAAAATATGTTGTAGGGTTTATCCCCCTGAGTAAAACAAGGGTACTCCCACTGCTGAAAGGCGTTTCATTCAAAAGTTATTAATTTTCAAAGTTGAATTTTTTAGGTGCAATATCACAGTGGCCTGAAATTGTACAGTGGCGCTGTTGCTATACGATCCTATGGACAGCTCTGGTCAGTTGACCATAAATCTCCATAGGATGGTGTAGCAACAGTGCCACTGTACAATTTCAGGCCACTGTGATATTGCACCTAAAAAAATCAACTTTGAAAATTAATAACTTTTGAATGAAACACCTTTCAGCAGTGGGAGTACTCTTGTTTTACTCAGGGGGATAAACCCTACAACATATTTTTTTTTACATTTTAAGTATTACTATCCCTTTAATTACCTCCAATGAATCCCAGACTTTAGCCAGAGATGGCTAAGTCTACAGAATGCATGGGTTAAGCATCCAGGTTCCAGAGTGGTGCACGGCCATCTCTTACAATGAGCTATGCAGCCCCCTGGCGCCCAGAGATACCAAGCTATGTCTTTTTTATGGGATAATGTAACATAAATTCCTTGTCATGGTTCAAGTCACAGTTCAGAGTGTTAAACTTGGTTATCAATTTATTGTCTCAGATATTTATATCTCTCTGTATCCTAAAATTTCCCACCAGTATAGTCACTTTGAGATCTTTATATTTATAAAAATGTTGACACACTGGGGTGTCTTCTTTGTTGGTCACACTGGACCTTTGACAATTTTATCTTTTACTCAGGGTTTGTCCTGTCTTACACACATATAGTCCTGTTTGGGGATATTTCACGTACATGATGAGGTTAGCAACATTAGATTTGCCCCAGGATAATTTACCCTTGATATTGTGGTTTAGGTGGAAATGTAGTATGGTCACCTTATCTGTGGTATATATGTATGCACAGGTTCCATATATCTTTTGTAGTCAGAGAGAAGTACCATTTTCAGTTGCATTCTTAAGGGAGATCTTAACAACCAGTTATTTCAGGTTGGTGGGCTTTTTGTAGGAGAAACCTGAAACAACTGGTAAGCCAATATGCCACACAAACATAATATATTAAACACAAACAATTTTGCAGCTGAAATTCTCATGGCCATAGAAAGCACATGTGGAAATTGCCAAGTTCTGTGGGAATTTCATTGGAGGCTGCAAAAGGGCAGAAATGTGTATCGGTTTTGTACACTCAAGACCTTCTGTGAAAAGAGAAAAACTGTGCATTTTTATAAAAAATTACAAAGAAAGGGAAACAGGATTTTTCCTGGTTGGCTTCTTTACAAGCTAAAGTTGCTGTTAAGCATACATTTAACATTATTTATTTGTTGCTTTACAAGTCCCATTTAACAAGTCAATTTCTGACTCATGAAAAACAAATCTCATATTATTGTAATTATACCTAACTGAGAAGCCTTCCTGATTTATAATCACAGTTATTCTTCAGACCAATGAATAGAAGGATTGTAGTAAATCAATGTAAAATGTAATATGTTTTCTCTGGGCAGGAAAGAGAGAGTGGTACCTGCCAACAAATTCATTATTATGTAGGGTTCAAGTGTTTTGCTTAAGCCTCACTAGTGGACTGTAGTTCTACTCTCCAAAGGGCATTGTAGCCCTATAATTGCATCTTATTACAATGCCAGGGCTCTATCACACTTGTTATTTTGCTCTTGTCTGCTGAGTTAAGAACTCTTTTGAATTCCCTTTTTTGTCTTGCCTGTTGCTGATCAAATGTATGAGGTATCTGGACTGGACAATAGTAGGGAAGATAGCAGACATATATTAGGGGGCACTTACAGATGGCGGCTGGATTGCAGGACTACTTAGCAATGTAGAGATCTGGGATCAGTGATGTACATTGGCATGAAAAAGACCAAACAGGTTAATGTACACAGCAATAGAAGAAACAACATGAACTGTAGTGAAATGCAACACTAAAGCCCACTTAGCAGATACTGGGGAGCATCACATACTGGGATGATTATTATTATTATATTTTATCAAGTGCCAATATATTTCTGGGTGCTGTAAAAAAGAGGGGGGTAGCATGACATATGTACAAACTAAAACAGAAGGCAAGTGGGCCCTGTTCATAAAAGCTTATATTATAGAGGCTGGTCAGAAGATGATGCATCGGAAAATGAGAAGCAGGAGGTGCATTATGTGCAGGAGAATGATGCAATGATGCTAGGTAGCAGTTGTTGTGAAACCGCTATGATGCTTGGAATCAGAGACTACAGCCAGGCCTAGATACTAAGGGATGGTAGGGTGATAATGTTGGCTGGAGACTGGCTGAGGATATGAGAATGAGATAAACTGTAACAGTGATCATATACTTTGCAATTGTCATGGGCATGCACCTAAATGAATGGGTGGTCATATAACTTAGCAGAGGTTGTGGTCAGGCAGAAGGATGAAGCAGAGGTTCAGTTGTAGTTAGGTGGAATACTGAAGCTATAGTCAATGGTAATTATAATTTGTCCTCTATGGAGCACTTAAATTGCTCCAGTATTGTTTTAGTTTTTCTTTATGCCCTGGTCAGAAGATGATGAATCGTTAAATGTGAAGCAGGAGGTGCATTATTCATTCTATATGTGCAGGAGAATGATGAGATGATGCTATGTAGCAGTTGTTGTGAAACCGCTATGTTACTTGGAATCAGAGACTACAGCCAGACCTAGATACTAAGGGATGGTGGCGACAGTTGTAACCACTGTTTAGAAGTGTGAGTGCTGATAATGTTGGCTGGAGGCTAACTGTGGATATGAGAATGAGAGAAACTGTAACAATGATCATATACTTTGCAATTGTCATGGACATGCACCTAAATGAATGGGTGGTCATATAACTTAGCAGAGGTTGTGGTCAGGCAGAAGGATGAAGCAGAGGTTCAGTTGTAGGTAGGTGGAATACTGAAGCTATAATCAAAGGGAATTATAATTTGTCCTCTATGGTGCACTTGTATTGCTCCAGTATTGTTTTAGTTTTTCTTTATGCCCTGGTCAGAAGATGATGCATCGGAAAATGAGAAGCAGGAGGTGCATTATTCATGCTATATGTGCAGGTGAGTGATGAGATGATGCTACGTAGCAGTTGTTGTGAGACCGCTATGTTACTTGGAATCAGAGACTACAGCCAAACCTAGATACTAAGGGATGGTGGCAATAACTGCAACCACTTTTTAGAAGTGTGAGTGCTGATAATATTGGCTGGAGGCTGACTGAGGATATGAGAATGAGAGAATCTGTAACAATGATCATATACTTTGCAATTGTCATGGATATGCACCTAAATGAATGGGTGGTCATATAACTTAGCAGAGGTCTTGGTCAGGCAGAAGTTTGAAGAAGAGGTTCGGATGAAGGCAGGTGGAATACTGAAGCTATAGTCAATGGGAATTATAATTTGTTCTCTATAGTGCATATTGCTCCAGTATTGTTTTACCTTTTATTTATGCACTTGGCCCTGAGGTTTATGGGGAAAACAGGAATGTAAGATGAAACCATAACTTAAATTTGTTTTTCAGATTAACCCCTTGATATCTAGAGTAGTGTGCAATGCAGTGCTTCACAATGTGTTGCACAGCCTCTGGTATTCGAGGGGTTAAGGTACTTTCTATCGCCACAAGAAGGAATATTTTTATAATAAAATATAAATTTAAATTGAAAAATAAAGGTATAAGATTAAAGAAAATAAACATGCCAGTTTGTAGCACAGACACTGTTTATTTGCTTTTTTTCTGTAAATCATGTCATCTTCTTGTTATGTAACAATGTAAAATTATTTATTATTATTATGCAACAGCACATGTATTATTCATTGTTACTTGTCTGTTTATTTACCCGTTACAGATTTACTGTATTACTGTGAACAAATGGCTTTAGAGAAACATGTCTTGAGCAATAAGAATGGTGTGTGTCTAGTGCTTGGATAATCAAAACATTTTATTGAGTCAACTAGTCACAATCACTTCTATGATTTTGCATTATTTTCAACAAAGCCTCAGGGGACAGACTTCACAGAGAGCCTCATTACACCCTAATGATCCATCTCCTGGTAATTTTACCACCATTCTCTACAGGGAAGAATATTAAAGCTTAAATGAGACCTATTTAAATATTATAAGTCATATGTCCATCAGAAAAACACCATTAAGTCAAGTTTATTCAATAAAAGGATAGATTATATAGCAGTTTATAATAATTTAATGTATATTAAGTATATTAATTATATTACTGAAAATATATTAGGTAATTCCTCAAAATGTTGACGTATTAAACAACATTTTATTATGAACTTTAACAAAATGCCCAAAGCTTGAAAGTCCACTCTATAATATCTTTTAAAAACATGAATGGTGTGTGAGGTAGTGGTTTTACAGATCTGTTCTATAGGAGATCAGGTCCTGGATGGTACTTTAATGACTCAATACTCACCATTCATGCTTGCAGGCATCCATTGTGAGGTTTGTCCAAGTTTGGATGGATCATGTCATACCCATTGAAATATTGATTCTGGACTACTATTCCAGTGACAACTTGACCTTGTCAGGAATATTTTCTGGGAGTCAAGAGACTGGTCATTCTTGTCCCATTTCATATCCCAAGTCCTGACCATGGGAGTGCCTCTATAGCCAGTATCATCAGTCTCAAACTGGACATCAGTTGCCTCAGAGGCATCATAGAGAAACTTCTAAGATTGCATGGGCAAGCAAATGATCTATCTTCCCTGTAGAAGCATCTAGAAGGAGGCCAAATAACTTGTTTACTGAAGCTGGAGACAGGTCCGATATATTTAATTTTGTTAACCATCTTACAGATGGGATATATAACCACCTGAATGTAATCTGTGTGATTACATCCTTCATTAATCAGCCTAAGTTCCCTACTTTTGGAATTGTACTGGAATTGGAACTAAAGCAATTTACATTTTTAACCAGAATATAGCTTGTAGAAAAGTGTAATTTTGATGAAAAGAAGAGGTGTTTATGAATCTGCCTTGTGGAAAAGATAAAAAACCTTATTTTGCATCCTTCTGATATTACTTGTTAGATTTGACTATTGAAAAAGTTATAACAATCATAGCACATCGGAATGCATGCTGCATTCTTATATCAACTAATATTTACCATCATGCCCCATCCCATGCTTAAGATGCCCCAAATGCCAAGACTTGGGGATAATAAGGGCAGTTTTTAGAAGTACAATTTTGTCTCCTTGTGCCTTTCTGTTATGACTCATGAGGCTCATAAACCCTCACTATATCACATTTTCCTATCACCAGGCCTCTTTATGACAGCAAACCCAGGGTTTTGCATCGCCTACAGTATGCCCTTGCTGCCAGCGATCAACATCAAATATGCAGTATATGTTGAAGCAACTAGGAGGCAGTCCACTGAAAATGGGTGGAGCGATGCAACACAGGATCAGTAGGTAGTATAATTAAGTGGGATTAGAGAAGGTGCATAAGGGTGGAGAGGGGGAGGTTCATCTAATAGGGACGTGTCAATGTTGCAGCCTGATAAAAGACAAATGCATTTATATAAAGAATGTAATTTTTCAGAAGAGCAAAAAGAAAAACTATATGTATATAAATGCTCATAGTCTAGCTGGTAAGATGGGGAGCTAGAAATGATTGCAATGTATAAGCAGTATGTATGAGCAGTATGATGCAATTGGTGTGCCTGAAACCTGGTTAGATGATACATATGACTTGGCAGTCCATCTAAAGGGCTATTCACTTAATATGAGAGATAGGGTTAATAAAAGGGGAGGGGGTAAGCCTATATGTTAAACATGCCTTAAACCTAGTATGAAGGAAGATATAAATGAAGGGTCCAGTGAAAATGTAGATAAGTTCCAGTTGCATGGGAGCACTCTCCAAACTGGCGTCCTGTATCACTAATGGACATAGCTTCTCATACAACAGGATAATAAAAAATCCAAACTTTATTCATACAAAATAAAAAGGACAGACATGTCCAAAAAAGGAGGGAGTAGGACCAGTGAAAATGTAGAGGGCATGTGGGTTGAAATACATACTGGGGGCACACGTAATAAAAATATGTTAATGGGGATTTGTTACAAGCCATCTATTATTGGGGAGTTTGCCCAACTTTTGCTACAAATGGAAAAGGCTTCTAGGTCAGGAAATGTAATAATAATAGGATATTTCAACTACCCTGAAATTGACTAGAACAATATGACTTGCAGCACAATAAAGTGAAATTATTTTTTAATTATGATTAATGACAATTCTATGTTCCAACTAGTAGAGGTAACAACTAGAAAAGAGGCCTTGCTTGACCTAGTGCGCTCCAAAAATCCTGACATGATTAACAGTATACATGTAAAGGAACATTTAAGCAGTAGTGACAACAATACGGTATCTTTGAAATTTGTTATACCGAATAGCAAAGGTTTAACCAAATCATTCAATTTTAAAAAAGGCTAATTTTACAAAGAAAAAAGCAGTATTATGGGATATTCACTGGGATGCAATTTTCAAAGATAAAACTATACAAGAATTATGGAATTTGTTTAAAATGTTCTCAGACAAATATGCATCATTATATACCATTAGGGAATAAGCAAAAGAAGAGTAAATTGAGACCATTGAGGCTTAATAATGAGGTTTGCAGGGGAATGGTAAATAACAAGCAAGTGTTTAAGTCAGACCAGTCAGATGCATCATTTAAAAAATATGTAGCAGGCTAGTTAACATTGAAAATGAGAGATCGATTTTAACTTTTATTGCCAAAGGTCAGCCAAGCTGTGGCTCATAAGCAATGGTTGGAATATATAGACTTTATAGCTTAGAATTGTAGTCAGACAACATTTGGTGAACAACATTCACTTGCTCCGTTCCAAGGAGGAGATTCAATAAAAGATTTGCAGTCTGAGCAGTAACCAACATTTAAAAATAACATCCCAGAGTATTATTTCTGTTAGCAGTCACATTACTGAGTCTTATATTTGATAGATTACGGTATAATGTTGTACAACAGACTTACAACATACTTAAAAGTGTACTTTTGCAGTAGAATATACTTTACCCACAGCTCTACAGCACATGGCTCTATATAAATAAGCAATTTCCACATCAACATTTCAACAACATTTCCAGGAACCCATTTCTTCTGGGCAGTCACATTACATAGTGTGCGTAGTGATCCAGAGTACTCTACCCGTCACTTAAAAGCACAGCAATATAGTTCATAAAACTATATACGGTATGCACACACAATAAATATATACATATATATAGACAGTCCAAGCATAAAGCGAATGACAGAAGCAGCTAACTCCAGACATATGATTGTGTTGTTTCTTTTTCTTCTCCTTTGTCTTATTCTGCTTCTTCTTCATACATCTCTTCTATCTCAGAACATGGAAGCAAGGGATCCACGTCTGGATATATATATATATATATATATATATATATATATATATATATATATAGGAAGAGACAGATTACTATTTGCACGCCAGGAGAGCCTTAGATGGTTGGAGACTGATTGTGTTCCTTATACATGTTATTTTACTACAGAGATTCTCCATATCTCATTGACTGAGACTTATTGTATGTCGCTGAGGAGCTGGATTACAGACACTTATATTACAGTCGACCTATATTGATACATTATATTGCTACACTTCTGGACCTGTCTGGAGACTCCATAGACGGGAGGTATTTACGGCACGGAGATATTGAGATATATATATCCAAGATTACCTAAGATAATACCTGCCCGCGGAGGATATTTTAGATCAGACGGGAGACATGCCCACAGACTCCATAGACAGGAGGGATCTACAGCTTGGAGATGCCAAGTAATATATATTCTAGGTTGCCGAAGATCACATACCTGCCAGCAGAGGAAGTTTATTATAGACGGGAGGTATCTTTTTTGTGACTCCTTACCAGGCCTAGATAGAGGCTATTTTTTATCCGATATCAACGGGAGGAGACTTTTAGACCTAGTGGTTTGTATTTTTAGATACATCCTGCCCGTATATATTTCATCTCACACGGGAGGAACATTGTATCCATTTGTGTATGCATATTATTGTTACCGTTGGGATACTTGTTACCATTTCTTATTTGTGTCTGTATATTTTAGCCGGCTCCATACGGTTCGTATACCTTCTATGTATATAGGATCATATAGGAGTTTGGTCCATTACGTATAGGCATTCTATGGTGGTTTTATATAATACATCATTATTTTTATTTTTATATATGTTTCTATTTCCATTGTATTAGATTATATTAAAAGAATTTTTATACAGTGATTAGTTTTATATACTCAGCCATTTGGTTATTATTATTTTATTTGATATACAATAGCGCTCTCCTAGGAATCCTTTCTCTTTTTGCTGTTTCTACTTATAGACCTGTTCACTAGCGGGTCACTGGGTAGTAGCGATATTGTATTTAGCGTTTCATTGCTGTATTTATATCGCTTGAGACACGGGGTTTGCTTGGCGCCATTGTTTCGTCAATTTTCTCTTAGTTTTATATATATATATATATATATATATATATATATATATATAATGAATGTTGCAAAAGGAAGCACTCTCAACAATCAGCGTGAGTGCCTGGGTGCCAATATTATATTTTAAATCACAATAACCTAAATCAGCACTCTCAGGTCTGCTTAATAAAAATGCTAGCATTTTTATTAAGCAGACCTGTGAGTACTGATTTAGGTTATATATATATATATATATATATATATATATATATATATTAACGGTCAAAAGTTTTATTGATATTTAAACAGTTTAATGTCTCAATATACTCTGAAAATAAAGCATAGAACAAATAAACAATTGGATATTAAAAAGAAATCATGGAATCGTTTTCCTTAACAAAATGTAATCAAAATTTTTGACTCATCAAAGTAGCCACCTTTTGCAGATATAACAGCCGAACACACTTGTGGTATTCTTTCCACAACAGATATCAAATATTGTTCTGAAAGTTCCTCCCAACACTGTTGCAAAAGTTCCCACAAATGTGTTGCACTTGTAGGTTACTTTGCTTTCACCCTTCTGTCCAGTTCATCCCAAACCAGCTCGAAGGGGTTTAAACCCTGAGTGATGAACAGATCTCAGATTTTGATTCATTGGTCCATAAGACCTTCTTCCAGTCTTCAGTAGTCCACTGGCGGTGCTTCATGGCCCAGGCAAGACTCTTTTTCTTATTATGCCATCTTACTGCCACTCGACTATTCAAACCTGCAGCTCCAAGTCTTCTCTTCACAGTTGAAACTGACACTTGCTTACTTTGATCGGTGTTAAGCTGTGCTTGAAGCCTTTGTGATGTGAGCCGCTTGTGATGTGAGCCACTTGTGTGATGCAAGCTGTTGATTCTCAGAAACTTGTCATCTGATTCTGTTGTTGCTTTGGGTCTGCCAGACCTCTTCCTGTCAGAGTTTCCTCCAGTTTCCAAGTGCCTTTTGATGGTGTAGGAAACTGTACTCACTGACACCTTGGCTTTCTTTGCAATTTCTCTGAAGGAAAGACCTACACTTTTAAGGGTTATAATGGTCTGTTTGTCTTCCTTTGTTAATTAACAACTAACCAATATGTGGCACAATGATAACCAAACTTATGTTTCTCAGGGGACCAGCAGCCAGAGCTCAATAACCTAATTCCCAATGGTTACACTTAAATATCCAATCCACACAAAATAGATCAGCACTATGTTACCCTTTATAGAACAAAGGACACATTACATAAAATATTAAAACTATAATATCGATAAGACATACCAAACGTATATCTTCAAAAATACTACACATAAATTTCCCCGATATCCCACCAGGGAAGTATTCTACTATCTCCTCCGTGAAGACATGTGGCACATAGACTCCCACCCAAGACTAGCGCTTCAATGTGAAATGTACCTATAAATGGTTAATCATTTCCTACCCCGTGCCACGTCTGATAGTAAGTCCACAAATGGCCACAATCCCTTTCACCTAGGGATCAGTATCGTACTAACCTGTAGCAGTAGAACGGGGTCACCTATGACCAATATAGCTGGAAAAAATTCAGTATCACAATAATATACATAATTTAATTACAACATAAAAAATAAAAATTAAAAACCAACACAGCAAATGTAATTGTTGCTTGGTTCTTATTACGGTACAATCTATATTTTTACTTATACATTACTTCTTCCCTGAAAAGGCCTTTTTGTATAACTCTGAATTGTACATTATTTTTCAGTTTTTGTTACCCTAAACTTTTTTCTTTCATCTCTATCACTTTACCACTTACCTTTGTACCATTTCAGGTTATTCACTGGACTTGAACTGCATAAACTTTAATAAAAACTGGAAAAAAATGGGGGTGTTCTAAAACTTTTAACCGGTAGTGAGAGAGAGAGACATAGATAGAGAGAGAGAGAGAGAGAGTCCAGGTACAAAGCGAGTGACAGAAGCAATTAATCCCAGACACATGATGATGTTGATTCTTCATCTGCTTCAGACAAGGTACTAGTCACTCAAGAGGTCCAAACGCTCAGCAAGAATGCTATCATACCAATCCTTATGGGGTCTCCCGGGTTCTTAAGCAATCTTTTTCTAGTACTCAACAAAGGTGGCTGGGTCCGCCCGGCCATCAACTTACACCCACTGAATGCCTTTTGACATATCAGCATTTCAAAATGCAGGGCATTCATTTCCTCCGTGACCTTTTACAGATAGGGAACTGGATGGTCAAACTAGACGTTCAGGATGCTTATCTAACGATCCCTGTGGCGGACACACACACCAGGACTATCTCCAATTCATATGGAACAACCAAAAATGGCATTTCACATGCCTGCCATTCAGCCTGTCGTCAGCCCCTTTGTGTTTCACCAAGTTGTTAAAACCCATAGTGGGGTGCCTTTGGCGACAAGGTGTTTGTCTTATCATCTATTTAGACAACTTGTTAATTATGTCTCGAGACCTTCCATCTCTCTACCTCCACTTGTCTTGGACCCTGTCCCTTTTTCAGGAACTCGGGTTTTTGATTAATTGGGACAAGTCCGTCCTCACCCCATCTCCTGGGTTTCACAATAGACTCAGTACAGGGATCCCTTCATCTCCCTTTGACCAAGGTGAAAACCACCAAGATGGAGATCAGGAGAGTATTGAACATACCTCAGATCTACATTCACCATCTCGAACGCGTGATGGGTTTGCTATCTGCGTCAATTCAGTCTATCTTTCCAGAGCCTCTTCATTATTGGGCCTTACAACGCTTGAAGATTTGCTCACTCCACTTAGGTCTAACTTAGAGTCATGCCATTACGCTAGACTTCGACACTTCAGAGGAGCTGTCATGGTGACTACATCATATCGACGCATTGGATGGCAGGGCAATTTTTGGGACGATCCCAAACATTGATACAGATTCGGACACCAGTTTCTTCGGTTGGGGAGAGCAATGTGGGACCATATCCACTGGTGGCCGTTGGTCCGCTCAAGAGCAAGAGGCACACATCAATTGCCTGAAACTCTTGGCCGGCATGTTCGCCGTTTGTAGTTTTGCTCCACATTCCTCGAATTGTTCTGTCTTTTTGCGTATGGACTAGTGTTGAGCGAGCGTGCTCGGCCGATGCTCGGATCGGCTCGAGCATCGCTCTGCTCGGCACATGGCGGTACTCGTCGAGTACCGCCATGTGCTCGCCCGCCATGTTCGGGTGGCGGGGATCTGTGCCGGAAGAGGCACAGATCTGAAGACGCTCCGCTGGACCACCAGGGACTGGAGGTACGGGGGCATTGCGGAGATGAAGGGGGCATTGCGGAGATGAAGGGGGACATTGTGGAAGAGGGGCATAGACTCTATGCCCCTCTTCCACAATGTCCCCCTTCATCTCCGCTATGCCCCTCTTCCACAATGTCCCCCTTCATCTCCGCTATGCCCCTCTTCCACAATGTCCCCCTTCATCTCCGCTATGCCCCTCTTCCACAATGTCCCCCTTCATCTCCTCTATGCCATAGAGGAGATGAAGGGGGACATTGTGGAAGAGGGGCATAGCGGAGATGAAGGGGGACATTGTGGAAGAGGGGCATAGCGGAGATGAAGGGGGACATTGCGGAGATGAAGGGGGACATTGCGGAGATGAAGGGGGCATTCAGAGATGAAGGGGGCATAGCGGAGATGAAGGGGGGCATTGACCAGGCACCCTCCCCTCATCAGAGCAGGGGGTGCCTGGTGTAATGCTCGTGTCGCCCCATTCATTTGAATGGGGCTAGGGTGCTCGGCCGAGCACTCGAGCCTCAGGGGGTGCTCGGTCAGAGCACCCGAGCACCCGAGCATCGGGGTGCTCGCTCAACACTAGTATGGACAATGTTTCTGCGGTGAGATACAACAATCACCTGGGCGGAACGAAGTCACGGGACCTATAGCATCTGGCGACGGAGTTCTGGCACTTTTGCCTGGCTTACAACATTTTGATTCAGGCAACCCAAATTCCAGGTGTTTCCAGGGTGGAGGTGGATTGGAACTTGTGTTTTCTCCAGGATCCGAGCGACTGGCGCCTGCGTCAGGAGGTGTTTCATCAGGTCATGGACCCCTGGGGTCCCCTGGACTTGGATCTTTTTGCGTCCAAACTGAACACTAAACTCCCGCGCTTCTTCAGCTGGAGACCAGATCCCTTCGCAGTGGCGGCGCATGCCTTCCTCCATCCTTGACCTCCCGGCAAACTCTATGCGTTTCCTCCATTCTGCCTCATTCCTCGCACCCTACTCCAAGCACGTCAATTCAGCGTGACGCTGGTGCTCATCACCCCTTGGTGTGATACGCAACCGTTCCGCAGTCAACTCTCACCTTATTGGCAGGAGCATGGGCTCCCGGTACCCGACGAGCGTATCACCTCGCTTAGGGTACATGGGCTAATTGGTGCGTGGGACAACATTTGGATCCCGTTTCGTCACCTGTGATGGCCATCCATTGTTTTCTCACGAAATTGATCGATGACAGGAAGGCCTATCGCACAATTAATCTTTATCGGTCCACTATCTCTGCCAGTCATGTTTGCATCGACTGTGTTTCGGTGGGGAAACTACCCATTGTCTGCCTTTTGCTTAAGGGCATTCGGTTATCTAGACCTCCACTCCCCAGGTACACCTTGGTGTGGTAAGTTAATATCCTTCTTGGTTTTTTTTTATCTCTGGCCTTCTAATAATGATCTTTCTTTGCGACAGCTGTCGGCAAAGTTAGTTGTGCTATGTTGCTTAATTTCATGTAAGAGGTTGTTGGATGTCAGGGCTCTGGACATTTCAGCATGCTCTTTTACTCCTGATGATGTTCTCTTTGACATTTCCAGACGCACAAAGTCCTCAATCAAGTCGGTATTTTATCCTTCTTTTTCCCAACACGTTCAGTTCTGCCCCATGGCTTGTCTCAAAGAATATGAGCTTCGAACTCAGGGTTTCAGGATCCCTTCACATCCTGAACTCTTCCTTACCCTTCGCAGCCCACGCCATCCAGTCATGACAGTTTCTTTGGCTAGATGGGTCAAGTGGGTTTTACAGGAGGCAGGTATAGATCCTTCTGCTTTCAGCCATCATTCCCTTTGGGTGCTATGGCTTCCAAAGCAGCCACATTGGGTTGTAGACTGGAAGATCTCTTTAGGGCAGCTGACTGGTCTAGGGAGTCATCCTTCCGTGAATTTTAATTTCGAGATATTACCCATTTTACTGACAATGTCATTGGTCAGCTTTAAAATTACATAATAGGAGCCTCCGTGTCATTACTAGGTTTTGTTATATGCATGATGTAAAGTCATGATTTATAAAGACACGGAGATGAGTATTATTCCCACCCTGTGATATTCGCTTGTTACTTTATTTCCCACCCTGATTTATTCATTCTACTTGTAGGTTATTAACATTGTCTTTATCTATATATATATATTATTGTACATGTTTTTCAATTTATTATTCCCATTTATTATCAGATACACTCTCTGTTTTTTCCCTACAGCCTGAAGTGGATCTCCCGATTACTGGCCATCCTTGTGGTCTACTGGTTCGGATCCTGGACTGGTTTTCGCTATTCCGGGCCTTTCTCATCGTTCTCACTGCTGTGGGGTTTTTGTTTTGCCTCCGGTGTTGCCGCAGTTTTGTTTCCGGATTTTTCTCCAGTTGTTGGCTGTGATTCTTCAAAGAAAGAGCAGGAGTTACTGGAGGTGTCATGTATTATGCTAATGGGGGATGAGGCTTATTGAATGACATGTTCTATTGGTTTACATATATTTTGTTTTGTTTTCTCTTCCTTTGCTGCTGAGGAGAAATAAAGAAAGAGATATGCACAATAGGAGAGTCCGTGTCTTTATAAATCATGACTTTACATCATGAATATAGCAAAATCAAGTAATTTACATTAATTTAAATGAGAGGAAATTGTGTTGGTTTACCCCACTGTACCTCAAGGGGTTAAAAACCCCATTTAAATCAATGAAAATTTGGGGAATTTGTATTTCTTCTCCCTGTTGCAATTGGTTTCCTCAGAATTGCTCCACATTATCTTTGTTCATAAAGCCCTTGGAGTCTATGGACATAGTCCACATTACAAATACACATGAGCTGTGAGACTTCAGTGTTCCACAGTCCAGACTCATTGCTGCACCAACCAGAGACTTCTGGGGTCATTTTCTGGCTGATCGTCTGTAGCAATATATGCAACGCTGGCTTCATCCACAGGTCTGCTCCCATCCGCAGGGGAGTAACTACAGGGGATACAGTTGTGAGGGGGCCCTAGCATCCAAAGGGACCCCATCAACTGTAGGGCCAATGACTAGTCATGCCACTGACTATCAGGATGAAGCTGGTGTTTAACAAAACATGCTTTATCATAGTGGTTCCCAAATAAGTAAGATCTTCACCAACAGAGAATATTTTATGGATGTTGCCAAATGAGCATAGGTGTTAATATCAATAGCACAGGAGGATCTGTCAAAATGACTGGAGATCCTGGCAATGTGTAGTGTCAGAGGGACTTGAGGATAGGTTTAGGAATCACTGTTTTAGCCACTCCAAACACAAGCTATTTTCAGTCACGTTTAAATGTATATGTTTAGTTCCCTAGTAGAAGGTCAAAATTGTTTTGTCCAATAATCCCATGGATAAATTATAACTTAGACATTGTATGTGATGTGGTCTGGTTCAAATATTAACACAATATGGTATAAAACTCATCAGTAATTCATACGCACTGAAAATGTTACCTTTTAAATGCATTTGTAATTAGTAAAGAGAAAAACACATTCATCTTCCTTGAAAAGGTTACAAATATAACATGCAATCATTTGTCATAATCATTAACTATACAGTAAAGTATACTTCAAATGTAAAAGATTATGTCTTATTAAATATGTGTTTCTACAGAATGTAAAACTGTAAAACTTTAGCTGACAAGACAAAAATCATGTACTTTTTCTTTTAAGGGAATGATGAATTTCACAGGTTCCTAGAAAGGGAAGGCATGTTACTAAGGGAAGTTTAGGATAAACACACCCTATTAAGAGAACCTCCATCTGTTTCCAGCCAAGTGTCAGAATTATGGTAGCTGTATTTCCAACTGTAGAGTCTCAACTTGCCACCACTTCTGTGGCAGGAGAACTGAAGGGAAACATGGGATGGAGAGATAGGGAGAAAGGAGAATGAGAGGAGGGAGGTATGGAGGAGAAAAAAGGACATAATAGACAGAGAGACAGGTGCATAGGGCAGTGGTTCTCAATCTTTTTTTGTTCAGGGCACCCCTAACACGTAATCTAGAAAATTCGGGGCACCCCTATCATATTTAATGTACTTTATCAAGGACATAAGAAGGGTACAATACATAAATATACAGTTATTATTAGGTCTTGTAATCTTAATAACAAAACTAAACATATTGTGCATAACAATTTCTATAAATCTTTATTTAAAAGTCCATTTTTGTTAGTCTTCATAGAAAACATGGGGCACCCTAAGTTGATGTCCATGGCACACCAAAGTGCCACGGCACCCTGGTTGAGAATCACTGGCATAGGGGGTGGGAAAGAGAGAAGGCTATGGACATATGTGGCAACACTGAAAATGATTGACTAAAGAAAGGGAGTGACACAGCACCACACGTAGTGATCGTTATATACAGATAGAATGATTAGTAGAACATGCAAGGAGATTGAATGTTTGGTGAGTACTTAATGACTGTACTTATTTCAGCATCATTGGTATTTTGTAATGAAAGAAAAAGACTTAAAGATCCGATCTACAGTTATAGTCCTAAAAGTCAATAAATAGTCCTTTGGTTTAGGATCTATTGAAAAAAACGCTTTGCAAAAGGTGCAGAGAGAGAGCCAAAACGTGTCAGCACAGTCTCCAGCCATGTGTGACCAGAGGATGGACCTGCGAGTGAACATCCTAAAGGAAACAGAGGAAGCACAAGAGAAGCTCACAGAACAAGAGGCAGATGTGAAAAAAATAACACTGTTACGGTTTTACTGACACTCAGACCGGGTTGTAACGTAAAACACAGTTTATTGAAATAAAAAAATGAACAACACTGCCCCTAGAGGCTAGTAAAGGTAAGAACAGGCAATATTAACAGAGAATGGAGTAAACTACAAACAGTAGTGCATAGAGGGTTAAGTGGAGCAACTGGTAAGGCTCAGACTAGATTGGCCAACGCCCAGGAGATATATAGCAGTCTATGGTAATAGTCTTTAAATGTAGATCAGGAACTCAGGAGAAGCGTTGTAACACTCTTGAAGCATCAGTAGGATGAGCCCCTGTTGCTCTAAGCTGAGCCCGTACCACCACAGTGGGCTTATGAGGATTGCAACTGCCAATTTGATGTAACCAGAATAGAAATCGCCCTGAATGAGTATCGAGTAACCCTGCGTCTGCCACGGAAATATGCCAGCCCTTGGGAGGCCACAGTAGAACGGAATTGCCCAAGCTATGAAGAGCCGATACACAGAGTAGTGCAGCTGGGATTAAGCACTTTGAGCGAATGAGGTACTACCCAGACACCCACAAGGTGTCACCCAGAATCCTTGATGCAAGAGCGAATGGACTACCAGTGACAACCAGCGTAATCACGATGCTCACCGGGCATCGAACAAGCGGAGCTCTGCAAGGACTGGTATAGCGTAAAGCGGAGGCTCAAAAGTGTAAAGGCTCAGAGAATCACCGGAGCTTGGCAATGTATCAAAGTGGCACGTAATCGGAGACTACCGGCAGTGCAAGGGTTAATCTGGTACATTTGAAAAGAGCAATGCCACGAGAACAAGGCAGGCAACCTCGGCTACAGCGAAATGAGCGAGGAAGCTGAGAACAGTCAGAATGTCGCCCACGCGACCGGAGTACACAGGAGCAGCAACTGGACAGGAGCAGTAGCCGGAACCAGTTGACTGAGTCGCAGGAACACCACCGGAGAGTGGAACTCCCAGACGATGGAGCAGGATCAGGAGCCAGAACCGGGTCGGATCACGGAGCGGAGTCGTCAGCCAGTGCCGGGTCGGATCACGATGCAGGGTCGTCAGCCAGAGCCGGGTCGGATCACGGTGCAGGGTCGTCAGCCAGAGTCGGGTCAGATCACGGTGCAGGGTCATCAGCCAGAGCCGGGTCAGAACACGAAGCAGGAACAGAAGGAGAGTCAGACTAGCCGGGTCGGTACACAGGAGACACTGGAGAGCAATACTAGGCGCAGCAACACAACACCACGAAAGGGCAATCGACAAGTGCCCAAGCCTAGCATATAAAGGCACATCCTGGGTGGGCCAATCAGACTCCTCCAATGCAAATGTATACCTACAGAGATTGACAGGGAATCACGGGGACCGTGATAGTACCCCCCTCTCAAAGACCCTCTCCCCTGCCAGAGGGTCTAGGTTTAAGGGGATATTTAGAGTGAAAGTTGCGCATCAGTCGTGGAGCATGAAGATCCTTATGATCAACCCAAGACCGCTCCTCAGGCCCATAACCTTTCCAGTGGACCAAATATTGCAACTTGCCTCTAAATCTCCTGGAGTCAATTATGCTCTGAATTTCATACTCCTCTTGGCCTTGTACATTCACCGGCCCAGGAACCACCGGAGTGGTAGTATAACGTTGCACACCAAGGGCTTAAGAAGGGACACATGAAACACATTATGAATACGCATAGCCCTGGGGAGCTCCAATGCGTATGCCACGGGGTTGACCTTGCGAATGATCTTAAAGGGCCCAATGAACCGGGGAGCCAGTTTGTTTGAAGGTACTTGCAGGTTAAGATTCCTGGAGGAAAGCCATACCCTGTCCCCAACCTGGTAGGAGGCCGCTGGTAGCCGTCTGCGATTGGCATGCCGCTGATGTCTCAGGAAGGACTGACTGAGGGACCGTTGTACCTGTGCCCAAGTGGAACGGAGCTGCTCCATGTGCTCATCCAGAGCTGGAATCTGTTGGGACTGAAATGAGTCTGGGAGTAGGCAGGGTTGGAACCCATAATTAACTAGGAACGGAGAACTCTCAGACGATGAATTAACCGCACAGTTCCTGGCGAACTCCACCCATGGCAACAGGTCGGACCAGTTATCATGATGATCAGTCACGAAGCAGCGCAAATACTGCTCAAGTCCCTGATTGGCACGCTCAGCGGCCCCATTGGTCTGGGGATGGTAGACAGAGGAAAATGACAATTGAATGCCCATCTGGCCACAGAATGCCCTCCAGAATCTAGACACAAACTGGCTTCCCCGATCAGACACTATCACACTAGGAACCCTGTGCAAGCGGAATACCTCCCTGGCGAAAATTACTGCCAATTCCTGGGCTGATGGGAGACCAGAGAGGGGCACGAAATGAGCCATTTTGGAGAACCTATCTACCACCATCAGAATAAAAGTGTAGCCCTTAGACAAAGGCAGCGCTCCCAAGAAATCGATAGATATGTGGGACCAGGGACGGTCGCCATTGGGTACTGGCTGGAGTAACCCCACGGGGAGATGTCTGGGAGTTTTAGCCTCGGCACAGGTAGCACAGGCAGCGGTAAATGCGAAGCAATCTGCTCTCAGGGAGGGCCACCAGAATGTTCGTGCCAATGACCAAACCAACTGATCCCTGCCAATGTGCCCGGCTGCCTTAGATGAGTGATAGGTCTCGAGTAACTGGGTGCGAAATGGTTCGTCCACAAAACATCTGCCAACTGGGGTTTCAGGAAGTGCCCGTGCTTGTGAAGCCATGATTTGCTCCCCCAGTGGTGAAGTGATGTTGGTACGAATAGTGGCCAGGATCTTATCTGGCTGAATTATAGGCACTGGCGCTTCATCCCTCTCAATGTCTGTGCAGAATTGTCTGGAAAGCGCATCTGCTCTAATATTTTTGGACCCCGGCAAGTAGGAGACTATGAAATTAAATCTTGACAAGAAGAGAGCCCAACGAGCCTGGCGAGAAGACAGCCTTTTCGCCTCAGACAAGTAAATTAGATTTTTATGGTCAGTGAGAATTAAGACAGGGGTCCTAGTGCCTTCCAGGAGATGTCGCCATTCTTTCAAAGCCAAGATGATAGCCAACAATTCCCTATCACCAATTTCATAATGGCTTTGGGCACTAGACAGTTTTTTGGAAAAAAATCCGCATGGTCTCAGGTTACCTCCCTCCCGGAGGCATCAACTTCCAGGGTAAAAGGCAGAGTAGGATTAGGATGGCACAGAATAGGGGCAGATGCGAATGCGTGCTTGAGAGTAACGAAGGCCTGTTCAGCTGCCTCAGACCATTGAGAGGGATTTGCGCCCTTATGCGTTAAGTCAGAGAGAGGTTTAGTAATCGTAGAAAAGTTCTGAATGGATTTTCTGTAATAGTTGGCAAAGCCCAGGAATCTTTGAATAGCTTTTAACCCCTTGGGTCGTGGCCATTTAAGGACTGCAGCCAACTTCTCTTGGTCCATAGCTATGCCATCTTTAGAAATCACGAAACCCAAAAAGGGTACTTGAGAACAGTGAAATTCACATTTTTCGAGTTTACAGAACAATTTGTTCTTGCGCAAACGAAGCAATACCTCAGAGACATCCTGTATATGCTGGGTTAAATTAGCTGAGTGGATCAAAATATCGTCCAGATATACCACGACACAGGATTGTAACATATCGCGGAAGATATCGTTGATGAACTCTTGGAATACGGCAGGTGCATTACATAGTCCGAATGGCATGACTAGGTATTCGTAGTGCCCTGACCTTGTATTGAAGGCTGTCTTCCACTCATCACCGGCCTTGATCCTTATTAAATTGTAGGCAGCTCGTAAATCGAGTTTAGTGAAAATAGAGGAGCCTTTCAACCTATCAAATAACTCTGTGATGAGTGGAATGGGGTATGCATTTTTGGACATGATCTTATTGAGCCCACGGTAATCAATACAAGGTCGCAACTCGCCATTTTTCTTTTTCACAAAAAAGAACCCTGCACCTGCCGGAGAGGATGATTTGCGAATAATCCCTCGTTTGATAGCATCCTCAATGTATTCCTCCATTGCCTTAGTCTCATCACATGACAATGGGTACGTCCTACCCCTCGGTGGAACCACTCCCTGGGGCAAATCAATAGCGCAGTCACATAGCCGATGCTGCGGCAGAGCGCTAGCCTCCCCTTTACTGAAAACGTCGCTGAACTTGCTGTATTCAGCTGGCAGAGAAGGGGATGTACACATAATCTTAATGGGACGGGATAGACAGTGATTAGTGCAGTATTCTGACCATGCTTTGACTTCACATGTCTGCCAGTCAAACTGGGGATTGTGCACTGTCAACCAAGGGAACCCCAGAATGACCGCATGATGGGGTGAACGAATAATCTGGAAACGAACCTCCTCCTTATGGAGGGCCCCCACAGTCATAGTAAGGAGAGTAGTCTCCATTGTGATGAGTGCTGGTTCAAGAGGTCTGCCATCAATAGCCTCAATGGCTAGCGGAGTGTCTCTTTCAGACAGAGAAATATTATGTCTTTCAACAAAAGCCTGGTCCATGAAATAGCCAGCAGCACCAGAATCTACCAGGGCTAGTGCTTCCACAACCTGGTCGCCTAGAGGAAAACTCACAGGTATAGTGGGTTTCAAGGAGCAAGGATCTGAGGACGACTGTACACCACCTAGGGCCTGTCCCCCAAGGTACCCTAGGTGCGTGCGTTTCCCGGCCTCACCGGACAGGTGCGCAACAAATGCCCATTTTTGCCACAATACAGGCATAATCCTTGTCTTTTACGATACGCCCTCTCCTCCTTAGTCAGCCTAGTAAAACCAATCTGCATAGGTTCCCCAGTATCAGGTACACGGACTGGAGGAATGGGAGGAGAGGGTGGGTTAAACAATCTCTCATGCCCATGGATTTTGGAAGTTGCCCTCTTAGTCAAGCGCCTCTCGCGCATACGAGTATCAATGAGTATCACATATTCGATGTACTCATCCAAATCGGTGGGTACCTCCCTGGCAGCAATCTCATCTTTGATAGCATCCGAGAGCCCTTGGGCAAATGCTGCCAGGAGTGCCTCATTATTCCATGCCACCTCTGCAGCTAGAATCCGAAATTCTATAGCATATTCGGCTGCAGTCTGATCGCCCATCTGCATTGACAACAGTTTTTTGGCCGCGGACGTAGCTCGCCCAGGTGCCTCAAAGACTCTACGGAACTGTTTAACAAATTCTTTAAAGCACAAAGTGCAAGGTTTAGCCTGTTCCCATAAAGGATTTGCCCATGCCAGGGCTTTGCCAGTTAACAGGGATACCATGAACCCCACCTTGCTACGGTCACTCGGAAATGCATGAGGTGTAAGTTCGAGGAAGATCTCTAGCTGATTAAGGAAACTCCTGCACAATGTGGGTTCACCATCATATCTTACTGGTAACGGCGCCGCCACCGTTAGACTTCTCTGCGGGACCAAGCATTGACCAGAACTATTATCCGGTGTCATAACTGGGGGGACCAACGGATTTTGATTCGGCTTATCAAGATGTACCGTACGTTCAAGCAAGGTCTGCATGGCCAATGCCAACTGATCTAAGCGTTGCTCGTGAACATCCATCCTACAGTGGAGGTTCTGTGTATTACCATCACTCTTCCCTTCTGAGGTCATGGCCTTTTCATACTGTTATGGTTTTACTGACACTCAGACCGGGTTGTAACGTAAAACACAGTTTATTGAAATAAAAAATGAACAACACTGCCCCTAGAGGCTAGTAAAGGTAAGAACAGGCAATATGAACAGAGAATGGAGTAAACTACAAACAGTAGTGCATAGAGGATTAAGTGGAGCAACTGGTAAGGCTCAGACTAGATTGGCCAACGCCCAGGAGATATATAGCAGTCTATGGTAATAGTCTTTAAATGTAGATCAGGAACTCAGGAGAAGCGTTGTAACACTCTTGAAGCATCAGTAGGATGAGCCCCTGTTGCTTTAAGCTGAGCCCGTACCACCACAGTGGGCTTATGAGGATTGCAACTGCCAATTTGATGTAACCAGAATAGAAATCGCCCTGAATGAGTATCGAGTAACCCTGCGTCTGCCACGGAAATATGCCAGCCCTTGGGAGGCCACAGTAGAACGGAATTGCCCAAGCTATGAAGAGCCGATACACAGAGTAGTGCAGCTGGGATTAAGCACTTTGAGCGAATGAGGTACTACCCAGACACCCACAAGGTGTCACCCAGAATCCTTGATGCAAGAGCGAATGGACTACCAGTGACAACCAGCGTAATCACGATGCTCACCGGGCATCGAACAAGAGGAGCTCTGCAAGGACTGGTATAGCGTAAAGCGGAGGCTCAAAAGTGTAAAGGCTCAGAGAATCACAGGAGCTTGGCAATGTATCAAAGTGGCACGTAATCGGATACTACCGGCAGAGCAAGAGTTAATCTGGTACATTTGAAAAGAGCAATGCCATGAGAACAAGGCAGGCAACCTCGGCTACAGCGAAATGAGCGAGGAAGCTGGGAACAGTCAGAATGTCGCCCACGCGACCGGAGTACACAGGAGCAGCAACCGGACAGGAGCAGTAGCCGGAACCGGATGACTGAGTCGCAGGAACACCACCGGAGAGTGGAACAATCACGGAGCAGGATCAGGAGCCAGAACCGGGTCGGATCACGGAGCGGAGTCGTCAGCAAGTGCCGGGTCGGATCACGATGCAGGGTCGTCAGCCAGAGCCGGGTCGGATCACGGTGCGGGGTCGTCAGCCAGAGTCGGGTCAGATCACGGTGCAGGGTCGTCAGCCAGAGCCGGGTCAGATCACGAAGCAGGAACAGAAGGAGAGTCAGACTAGCCGGGTCGGTACACAGGAGACACTGGAGAGCAATACTAGGCGCAGCAACACAACACCACGAAAGGGCAATCGACAAGTGCCCAAGCCTAGCATATAAAGGCACATCCTGGGCGGGCCAATCAGACTATTCCAATGCAAATGTATACCTACAGAGATTGACAGGGAATCACGGGGACCGTGATAGATACATTAAGACTCATCATAGAATCAAACTAAGAGGCCACCCTAACAGGACTGAGCACCAGGAGCCGAGCTCTACCCTGCAGTATTGTAGCAGGCTCTGTGGGTTCACTCTCCACTAAGGGGCCAATTCACTTATTTGAACTATTATTGAACGTGTTATTCAATAACCTTCCCTAGCTATTATATGGCTATTTGATATAACGGTTAAGTTATGGACACATCTTAAACAAGCATCTTATGTTATCTCCACTGCCACTCTGATCCACTATATATTCCATATACCTTCAGCCAGGTCTGGTTAATACCTACATATACAGCCCTAATATCTAGCTGTATAGGAAACTATTGGACCACTTTGGTCTGTTCTCTCCTTCAAACATTGAGGATTTACATATTTTTATTAAAATACAATTATGTTGAAATTTTATTTTTTCTTTTATTTGACTCCAAGAATTCTCAAGAAAATTCCTTTTATATGTCAGTGTTCTATCTTTCATATATTAATTCTTTTATTAACTTTTTAGTATCTTGTTCTGTCTATAGATGTTGTTTTAAATTATTAATGTCATAATAAAATCTTATCTACTACACTTAGATACACTTGCACTGTCTCTCCCTCATCCCTATAACATTGAAAATGAGTCGACCCTGAGAGTTTTTGCATATTAACCCTTAAAGTTCAACATATGGTAAATTCTAGGCAATATGTGTCAAGGTTTGGCTGAGCTGCTCTAACTCTGCTGCTTGATTCTACTGTCTGAGCTAATCCAGTGCTCTGCTAGCCATTACTGCTACCTTCACTTTGCTGAATTAGGCTGAATTAGCTGATCTCTCTTTGTTTGCTCACCTGACTGCTATCAGTCAACCCTCCCAGGGTAATTAAAGCAGCTTGTCTCACTTCCTGATTGCCCTTGTGTCTGACTCTGTCTGCAATCGCATTATTCTGAGTTGCTGATTATCTGTGCACGACCTGGCTTCCTCTGATGTCCCTTCTGGTCCCTGACTCTTGGCCTTGTTCCTTACATCGTTGGTCTCTGTATTCCTGACCCCGGCTTGGCTGAGTACCTGTCTTGGTTACTGACCCCGGCTTGTCATTTGGTTTACGCTTCTGGATCACGATTTTGTTTTTTTTGGTTTTGTTATTTTAATAATGGTGTTTTGCATCTTACATTTTTGTGTCTGTCTGGTTCCTGGTCCCTAACAATATGTCCCTGCTTACTCTAATCCAGAAGTGAATGAATGAATGAATGAATATGTTCATTTATATAGTGCCACAAGTGTATGCAGCACTTTACAATTTCAGGGGTTAAACAATACAGGGTTACAGGTGCTTTGTAGAGTGAAACATTGGGTGTGAGGTCCCTGCCCGAAAGCTTACAATCTAAAGTGGTAATGGGAGACATATAGAGTACATAAGGGTCAAGTACTGAATACAGTGCTAGTTCTGATGATGATAGAGGACATCAGTAATGTAAATAGTTTATAAGAGCATTCATTGTACAACATCAGTGCCTTCTATAGCATGTTGAGATTTTATCCATGAGGTGCATTTTCAAGTGAGATTTGAAGGTTATCAGAGAGGTGCAGTGGCACAGGTTGGATGGTAGAGCATTCCATACATACGGAGCAATTATGAGAAAAAGGTTTGATACGTGACAGGGCTGCAGAGACAAAAGGAGCTGAGAGAAGACAGTCATTGGCTGAAGGTAAGTGGCAGGAAGGGGTATAACGGGAGATCAGAGTGGAAATGTAAGAAGGAGTAGAGGAGAGAAGTGTCTTGAAAGAGAGAAGTAAGATTTCCGGAGTTTGATAGGCAGCCATTGGAGAGTTTTGAGGAGGAGTGGGGCAGGGACAAACCTAGGTGACAGAAGAGTAATTTGAGCTGCAGCATTCTGTATAGATTGAAGTGGTTGGAGATGGGAAGCAGGACTGCCAGACAGAAGAATGTTGCAATAGTCCATACGGGAGAGGATGATTGCGTGTATGAGAATTTTAGCTGTGGAGGAACAGAGGAAGGGACGGATTTTTGCAATGTTACGCAAAAGAAAGTAACATGATTTAGTAATGGCATTAATATGAGAGGAAAATGAGCGAGAGTTGTCAATTATCACCCCTTGGCACCGCGCTTCTGATATTGGATTTATGGTAGTGCCATTTACAGTCACCTGGAAGGGCGCTACATGGCCAGGTCTAGGTGGGATGAGGAGCAGCTCAGTTTTAGAAACATTGAGTTTGAGGTGCCTATGAGCCATCCAGTCTGAGATAGCCGAGAGGCAATCTGTGACTTTAGCCTGGATATCAGAAGTGAATTGAGGTACAGTAAATCTGGGTGTCATCTGCATAGAGGTGATATTTGAGACCAAATGAGTTAATAAGATCGCCAAGTGTTATTGTGTAAAGAGAAAACAGAAGCGGTCCTAGAACAGAACCTTGAGGAATCCCAACAGAGAGTTGGACGGGGAGGATGGCAGAGGAGACACTGAAGGATCTGTTAGATAGATAGATAAGAGGAGAGCCAGTCCAGTGATGTGTTGCGGATTCCTAAAGAGTGAAGAATGCGGAGGAGGAGTGCATGATCAACAGTATCAAAAGCTGCTGAGAGATCAAGCAGGATAAGAATTGAATAGTGACCTTGAGATTTGGCCATAGGAAGATCATTGACAACTCTTGTCACAGTGGAGTGAGCAGTACAAAATCTAGATTGTAAAGGGTCGAGTAGGTTGTATGCATTGAGGAAGTCAAGCAGGCGTGAGTAGGCTAAGCGTTCCAAGAGTTTAGAGGCAAAAGGCAGAAGAGAAACTGGTCGATAGCTAGAGGGTGTGTTACTGTTAGAAGAGTTGTTCTTGAGGATAGGTTTTACTAAGGCATGTTTGAAGTCATCAGGAAAGGTAGCAGTGGCAAAGGAGGAGTTAAAGATTTGTAATAGGATAGGGATTAGTGTGGGGGAGAGGGATTGGATGAGGTGAGAGGGGTGTGGATCAAGTGCGCATGTAGTGGACAGAGCAGAGGATAGTAGGTTAGTCAGTTCCTCCTCTGTGACTAGTGAGAAAGAGTCCAGAGTGCCAGGAGGGGAACGAGGGAGGCTAGGAGGAGATATACAAGGTGGTATATTATCCCAGATGGAGTCCACCTTGGCTTTGAAGTAGTCAGTAAAGTCTTGTGGCTGTATGGAGTTAGTGGGGGAAGCAGATGGAGGGCGAAGGAGGAAGTCAAAGGAAAAGAAAAGTCGTCAGGGGTTGGATTTATGAATGTTGATTAGTTGTGAGAAGTAATGTTTTTTTGCGAGGGACAGAGCAGAGTTAAAGCAGGAAAGGAGGAACCTGTAGTGGAGAAAGTCTGCCAGAGAGCCAGACTTTTTCCACAGTTGTTCAGCTGAACGGGTACAAGAGCGGAGGAAGCTGGTGTCTTTATTAAGCCATGGTTGCGGGTTAGTTCTGAGAGCCGTTAGGAGAGACAGAGGCGCATGCAGGTTCAAAGAGGAGGATAGGACTGAGTTGTATGTTTTGACAAGGCTGTTAGTGTCAGGATTAATGGAAATAAATGAAAGTCCAGTAGCCAGGGAGGACTGTAGGGCCATAAGATTAAGGGATTTGAGGTTACGTGTGAAGCGGGGAGAGGAAGCAGGGATTGCGAAAGGTGTATAAGTAGTGCTGAAAGTTAGAAGATGGTGATCTGATAGTGGAAGAGGAGAGATATTAAAATCTGAGAGTGCACAGCCTCTAGAAAACACAAGGTCTAGGAAGTGACCATCCTTGTGAATACTATCATTCATCCACTGGGTTAGTCCAAATGCAGTTGTTAAAGAGAGAAAACGGGATGCCCAGGAGATGGAGGGATCATCCACATGACAGTTGAAGTCCCCCAGAAGAAGTGAAGGTGCTCATCAATGAACCTCTAAAATGTTACAGACCTATATGTGTATCACTGAATACACTCATGACAAGCAAAAATTGGTATAGATCATATAGAGGGTAACACTGAACTCGCTCACCATGAGAATTTAGCCCTTCACTCATAGACCCTGAGGTTCAGGTTGACATTGTTACATGGTGGAGTATGGGAAAGAAGGAGCATGAGGGGGAGAGAGAAGATCATGGGATGATGAAAGAAGTAAAAGGGAGGATGTTACGGAAAGAGAGAGGGGGGATAGTAAGAGAAAGCAAGAGGGGACAGGGAGCTGTGCAGGTAAACACTAGGTAATTAAAATGGTCAAATATGCTCTGGACCCATATCAGAGTTATTTTTATAATTATAGTTTAAAAACATTACAAATTGCCTAATTGCATGACAGCTATCACAGCAGTGTGTTTCAGACCAGTACAGTTCTCATAGGTATCAATAAAGGCAGAGGAAGGCAGAATAATGGCAGTCATGGAGAGAAATTGTTACTCTTACCTTGGTCAAGTAATCTGTACCAACATACCACTTATAAGGATCTTGTTTTTAGTTCCCGCTCCTCAAGGTTCTTCTTTTGTTGAGGCTCATTTTGATAATTCTGATACTCAGAAACAGAAAACAGGTGTCAAATCAAAGTGGTCTTTTCCATAAAAAAAGAAAAAAAAATAGAAAAGCAAGAGAGGGTGGGAAGGAAAACAAGATCCCATACCAATGGTCTAATGGTCTACCAGCATAAACCACCTGTACAAGGAGAAGATAGAGTTAAAAAAATAAAAAAAGTGCAGTTCTATATGTGAAAATTCATGAATGAAAGCAGGTAGAACATTTTGGGGAGACTAAGCCTCAAAAAACCTTAATTATTCCTAGCCTATGTATCAGTTACTAGAGACATATTAATAATATTAATATTGGCTGATTAGTTTACCAAAAAAGAAAGCAAAAGCTATGAATGATACTAATAATAGTGCTCAAGTAGCAGCAGCAGTACCAGAAGCCACTTCAGGCACATCTGGGAAGAAAACAAGAAGATCCTTTTACCTCACCCCCTGAAATCATGGGTGTGGAAATCGTTTTCATACTATTTAATGAAAGTCATTAGCTATAGCACTTATAGGCCTCAATTGAATTTTGTACGGTAAAACATCCGGTAGGGATAAATTGGCTATCGACCGGCAGAAAAAATGTCTAAGTTGGTATTCAATTGCCCTACCAGCTGAAACCACAATGGATGTTAGGCCACAGAAAACTCAATCTAAGTAGCATGAATAATGGGAACATCAAAGGAAAAAGCTAAGGATCTGTGCCTGAGATACTTTCAAGCACCGATCTCTAGCTCAAATACAGTCACCCTCCCAAACACTAACCCTATACTACCCCTAACAGTAAAGTGCCACAATACTACCCCTAGCACTAGCATAACACCCAGATCTGAGTAATACTTACCTGTCATCCACTGCCCATCTTCTATCTTCTTCTTTTTTCTATAATCTTCTTCTTCTGTTTTCTCTTTTTCTCACCATCTTCTTTCTTCTTCTTTCTGTCTTCTTGTCCTCTGTGTTCCACTCACATACCTGTAAAAGAAAGAAAAAGAGAAATATTAACTGTGTGTCTCAAAAATAACACGGACATATGTGCATAGTGCATTGCACATATGACTGAGTTAAAATAATAGTAGAAGATGCCAAACAAAATTATTCCCCCAATTGTTCGCTAATATTATATGTATGTTTTCGAATAGAAAACTAAACTTTTGTGCCAAAAATGGATTATTAAGAAAATGACCCCTTTGTGTTCTCTCCGCCTCTGTTGGCAGCAGTGGCAGCAGCAGGAATAGACAGACTCCCAGCCAATCAGCTGCATTGAAGGAACTTGCTCAAAGCTGATACTCAGGGGGTGTCTATCTTCTATTCCTGCGGTCACCGCCGCTAACAGCGGCAGAGAACACAAAAGTGGCATTTTCTTAATAATCAATTTTTTCATTGCTCTGCATTGCTTACATCCCTCTCTGGCACTCAAGGGGTTAAACTATACACATACAATACTGTGCATAAGTCTTAGGCAGGTATGAAAAAATGCTGTAAAGTAAGAATGCTTTCAAAAATAGACGTGTTAATAGTTTATTTTTCTCAGTTAACAAAATACACAGTGAGAGAACAGAGGAATATTTAAATCAAATCAATATTTGGTGTGACCACCCTTTGCCTTCAAAACAGCATCAGTTCTTCTAGGTACACTTCCACACAGTTTGTAGAGAAACTCGGTAGGCTGTTATAAACATCTTGGAGAACTAACCACAGTTCTTCTATGGATTTAGGTAGCCTCAGTTGCTTCTCTATCTTCATGCAAACCAATACAGACTCGATGATGTTGAGATCAGGGCTCTGTGAGGTCCATACCATGACTTCCAGGACTCCTTGTTTTTCTTTACGTTGAAGATAGTTCCTAATGTCTCTGGCTGTATGTTTGGGGTTGCTGTCATGCTGCAGAATAAATTTGGGGCCAAACAGATGCCTTCTTGATGGTATTGCATGATGAAAAGTATCTGCCTGTACTTCTCAGCATTGAGGATACCATTCATTCTGACCATTCCCCAACTCCATTTGCAGAAATGCAGCCCCAAACTTGTAAGAAATCTCCAGCATGCATCACTGTTGCTTGCAGACACTCATACTTGTACTGCTCTCCAGCCCTTCAGTGAACAAAATGCCTTCTGCTACAGACAAATATTTAAAATTTTGGCTTCCCAGTCCAGAGTACCTGCTACGATTTTACTGCACTCCGTTTCCTGTGTTTTCATGCTTAGTTAAGTCACTTTGCCTTGTTTCCACATTGGAGGTATGGCTTTTGGCTGCAAGTCTTCCACGAAGACCACTTCTAACCTGACTTTTTCAGGCAGTAGATGAGTTCACCAGAATGCCACTGTTATCTGCCAATTCTGAGCTGATGGCAAAGCTGGAAATCTTATGATTGCAAAGGGAAGTAAGCATGAAGTGTGTTTCATCTGCTGCATCTTTCCTTTGCCGACCACTGCGTCTCCAATTCTCAGCGTTGCCTGTTTCATTGTGCTCCTTCAAAAGAGCTTGGGCACCACATCTGGAAACCCCTGTTTGCCTTGAAATATCTGTCTGGGATTGACTTTGCTAATGCAGTATAACTACCTTGTGTCTTCTTGCTGCAGTCTTGCCATGGTGTGTGTATCACGGTACCCGTGCTATTTGGCAACATTCTGCCAATAGTTCACTCCTGCTTCCACTATTGGCTGCTCAGTTGTTGTCCCGCCCAGCATTTGTCCTTAAATTCTGGGTTTTGGCACTTCTACGGTGCCCTTTCGTGGTGTTCCAGTACCAGCGCTTGTTCCTGATCCGTGTGAGCTCTCAGTGTATCGACCCGGCCTGCCTGACTACTCTGCTTCTTGTTTCCTGCCTGTGCACCAACCCGGACTGCCTAACCATTCTGCTTCTCGTCTCCTGTGTACCGACCCGGCTTGGCTGACGTTCCTGCTCCGTGTACCGACCCGGCCCGGCTGACGTTCCTGCTCCATGTACCGACTTGGATTGGCTGACGTTCCTGCTCCGTGTACCGACTTGGACTGTCCTACGTTCCTGCTCTGTGTGGATCCTGCCCGGTTGGGCTGCTGTGGGGCCGTGCCTCCTCTGTGCGATCTGACCAGTCCCCGGTTAGGGCAGTGCTAGTCCTTCGCTGTCTCCGGACAGCTCTGCAGATTGGTCTCGGCTGCCTCTGAGTCGCCCAGGTGACATTCCTATTTGTCTGCTTTACGTGCAGATCCAGGTTGGGTGCCTCTCAGGGCGAGTTGCTCAGTTCCGTTATTGCTACGGCAGTACTCACGTTGACCAGATTCAGTTACTGCTACGGCAGTGCTCATGCTGCTCAGTCTCCGTTACTGCTACGGCAGTACTCAAGCTGGTCAGTCTCCGTTACTGCTATGGCAGTGTCCAGTTGCTTAGTCTCCGTTACTGCCACGGCAGTGCCCACATTGCTCAGTCTCCGTTACTGCTACGGCAGTGCTCAAATTGCTCAGTCTCGTTAATGCTACGGCAGTGTCCAGTTGCTTAGTCTCGGTTACTGCCACGGCAGTGCTCAAGTTGCTCAGTCTCCGTTACTGCTACGGCAGTGCTCAAGTGGCTCGGTCTCCGTTACTGCTACGACAGTGTCTAAGTTGCTCAGTCTCCATTACTGCTACGGCAGTGTTCAAGTTGCCTAGTCTCTATTACTGCTACGGCAGTGCTCAAGTTGCTCAGTCTCCGTTTCTGCTACGGCAGTCCACAATTGTCTGGTTTCCATTATCTTGGGCGTTACTCGAGTGGAAGCTCTCACCTCTGTTTGAGCTTCATAAAGGGCCTTGCACTTATAAGGTCTGTCAACTTTCTCTGCCCAATATTAACCCATTTAGTACTGACAAACTGGCACTCACACTAGATCAGCCTGACCTGTGTCAGTATATTGTTCTATGGACTTTCTACACTTTCTATACTGGACCTGTGTGGGCCTACCGCTGTATAACCTGTCTTGTGGCTGTACTATATTGTGTATATGTTACAGGACCCGTGAGGGTTATTGTGTTCTTTATTGTTTAATAAAATTGTGTTTTATCCAAACCTACTGTGTCTGTGTGTCGAACAAACTGTTACAGTATGACTTTTGACATTAAACTGTCTTCAGCAACCTCACCTTGTTAGCTGAGTTTGGCTGCTCCTCACTCAGTTTTATTCCTCCTACAGTTGTTTCTGTTTCAGTTAATGATTGCGTTTCAACACACATATTACACTGATGATCATTAGCACCTGTTTGGTATAATTGTTTAATCATACACCTGACTATATGCCTTCAAAATCCCTGACTTTGTGCAGATGTACCTAGAAGTACTGATTCTGTTCCGAAGGCAAACAGTGGTCACATCAAATATTGATTTGATTTAGATTTTTCTTCTGTTCACTTACTATGTATTCTGTTAATTGATAAAAATAAACTATTAACATGTTTATTTTTTAAAGCATTCTTACTTTACAGCATTTTTTCACACCTGCCTAATACTGTATGTCTGAGTTATATGTTATATTTCTCCTTTTTCTTTCTTTTACAGGTATGTGATTGGAACAAGAAATAAAGACGACATAACAGAAGAAGAAAGAAGAATGGAGAGAAAGAAGAGAGAAGAAGGACAAGAGAAGATAGAAGAAGAAGATGGACAGTAGCTGACCAGGGTGCTGAAGACTCCTCTGGACATCATTATTAATGGTAAGAGGTTAAGAGAGTATTTTCAGTGGCTGTTGTTTTTTTACATTAGTTGGATTAACTCTGAGAGTGCCAGAGGGGTGATTATACCCCACTGGTACTCATAGGGTTAATTCTTCTAAGATTTGATACATTTTTTCAGTAACTTGGATGTATTGATATGGGGCTTAGGGCCCCATATCAATACATCCACTGGTCACTTATGTGGGGTTTTTTTAGGCTTTTTTTTAACTTTCAATGAATGTGTCAGCTGTTTTGAGATCCGTTAAGGGACTCTGTGCCTCAAAAAACTGGGTGCAGATTTTCCCACGATAAAGTAGGTCCATTACGGTTTTTAGGGCTAATGTATTCAATTGAACTGCATCTTGCAGCATTTTTGTTTTTGTAATGAGCGAAAACACCTCTAAATTTATCTCCTGATGTGTTTTTTTACCTGTATTTATTAACATCACAGGTAGTTGAATTGCTTACCGTTCTCCTGTGTTTTTGGCATTGGGGGAATGGAATTGAGGCCTTAATTTCCCCAATACAATTAATTTTCAGATATTTTATATGGAGATACAAAGACCTTCTCCATGAATCTTATCACCAACATACTTGTATAGTGGCTTCCCCTAGGTCTCTAGGCCAAAGATTGAGCTATTCTGCCTGGACCTGTTTGAACCAAGGTATTGTTTGGCTTCAAGTCATGTATATGTATGTGCAAATACTAAACTCTATATCAGCAGACTTTCTCTAAATCCATTTTTATAAAAGTTATTTCAAATTACCTTAACAAATGATCTATGGTCCCCATTCATCAAATCTGCTTACAATACAATTGAAATCACAGCATGAAAATATCAACCAGCATTTTGTAAATAGGTCTCTTTTTAAACCTGCATTTATTTCTACCTCACCTTTTCCACTTAACACACAAGCTTCAAAATCCTACTTCAGATCTTCTCCCTGCAGTGAACAACCATCAGACACTATTGTTACCAAGAGATATATGTTTAGAAGTATATTACATGACTTGTTTTCTAAATCAGTCACTTGCTAGATTTCCTTTACTTAGAATGCTTTTAAATGCAGAGCTGAGAATGATGTACTAAGGAGAAGTTGCACAATTCCAACTACAGGCTAGGAAGCAAATAAAAAAACCCCAACACCACCAAGTAAACATAGAATTTGTATGGAATTGCATATGTGTATTAGAAAGATTAATGTTTACGATAAAAAATGTACATAACAGGACATTTTTATACAGAAGCAAATATGTGCACCTCACGAGTTGATACAAGTGGCAAGACAAGGTATACCATCAATAAAATGGTCAGCTGTTTCCCAAGGAATGTTTACTCAACTAGCATCAACTTGGACACACAACTACTGCAGGATGGATATAGAAAGGTTCCAGCAGAGGTCTCTGCTCTCATTCAGGGCAGGTCTTGGGAACTTGCAAGGCCATGGCAGTATATCAAAACCTTGGAGTTTTCCATAGTAACCTGTGAGATGTATGGGACTATTGTCTTGGTGCAGAAGACTTCAAGGAACATTCTGGAGAAATAACCTATTGATGGGTTGTACAAACAGGTATGTGTATTGATTGGCTGGATGAGTGTCAGCTAGGTGTATTTAGGGATGTGTGTCTGCCATGCATATTTAGCCCAACATCATTATATTAGGAGCTGTGACATGGTAGCCCTTAACATTACATACTTTTGCATACTGCAAATTAGTACTCTATATCCTTGCCTGACTATCATGTTTTCATAGAAAGAACTGGGACTTGTCATTGGAGTGCATTAATGTGCACTGGTGTCATGCTTGGCATTATTGTCATAAACAAGTTCTGTTAGAAAACAGTAATGGTAGGCCCTAGTATGGTTGTCTCTCGCGCAGACTGATTTTCATGCAATTGACTTTGAATGACTTGAGTTGCCAAAGCTATTCCAGTGGCTCACTGGAGCAAATGATGTCCTTGCCAATATTGTGCAGCCTCAGGAATATTTTAACTATAAACTGTTCTTGTTTTATCACTTGGGGAAGAAGAAAAGGAGTCCTTCTAGGGGCATGCATTTTGTCCTTGCCATTTCTTCTTTTAAGTTGGCTGTGAGACTGGGAGTATGACTTCCTGTTGTTACTTAGGGTGTTCCCTAACAATGAAAGGCAAATCTTGCAATAAAAAAAGTTCTCGTTTCTCAGAGCTACATACATTTTTTATGAACACTAATACCTACTAGAAATAAACCCCATTTACCTTAATCTAGGCAGACTATCCTAATGACTAGTATACATTCATTCTAATTGGATTGTTCTCCCAAATTAATCATTAATTACTAAAGGGGATTATAGCTATTCAAGGGAATCATGGAGACAGACATGATTATTTTTAAATGGACTCAAGGACCACCAAACTCCTGCCATTGAAGTGTACTTAGGAAATAAGGAACATCAGTAGGTGGAGTTGGTAGTTCTGTAGTACAGAAAAAGAATCATGCCTACCTCCTTGAATATGTTATCAGGTACTATTTAAAGATACAAATAATTCATAGTGGTTATATAGTGGCATATTTTCCCTTTAAAGAAGCAGTAAAGTTTCATTGTGAGAAAAAATATATATAGACTAGGCTATTTTTTAAAGGTAAAACATCTATTTCAAAGCTAGTCGCCATGCGTTTCATGAATGCATGGCGACTAAGTATGATCTGAAAGTTCCACTTTAAAATACAAATCCTGTCATAGGTATCCAAAACCATATGTCAAATGTACCTCAAAATGTTGTTGATTATTATATAATTTCTTATTTTTCATTATTATTTTATTGGTTTTTTTTTGTAGAATTTATTCTATATATTTTTTATATATAAATTGGTGCAACTTGGTCATCTTTAAACCTGGTTTATTAAAGTAATTAATTATCTAATTCTGTGTGTGTGTGTATGAGTACACATTAAAATAGCACAAGCTCCATGTAAAACACGCCTGTCATAGTCTAATGGTTAGGAATCAAGAACATTAAAAGTGAGCATAATGATGTTTTATATAACTGCCTTTTCCATTTTATTTTAGCTAATCATATTAAATGTTAAGTGTTAGGTGTGCCCTGCCTAGTCAAGTAAGGTAATATCAGCCCCACACCTTCATCCGATTGCCTCCCTATAATTAGTTTGGTATTCAAAACATCTTCTTAAGCAATTTTTTTATTTTTATTATGATTTGGAGATTTTAAACTTTATGGTATTCATGAACTTTTTTTAACTGTAAGGATTAGTAGGCTGTGCAACATATTGTTTCATAATGTGTTTCACTAAAGGGTAATTAATGGGTTATTGATGTGATTTATTCAGAAGGCTGACATGTTTATTGAATTTACTTTTAATTTACAGCTACATTTAATTGGATGTGAGGGGTCATCCATATCAGAGTCTGAAGGAAGAGGATCAAGAGCCAATATACACATTGTAGAAAAATGAAATTTCAGGCTTAAAGCTATACAGGTCAATATTAAGTTGCAAAAAGTACAGCTGATTTGCTCAGCAAGACCAAGGTTGTTTAGACAGAAACTTGTGTGATAAAATGTGGCATATTGCTATTTGTTTACATCTCCCAAAGTTAACAAAGGTTTAATGTAAAAACTAGCCTATATTAGTTCATCATTCGTGGCTTAGTTTTAACACCAAACTTCATAAAGTGACTCAAAAATAAAAAGAAAATATGACATTTTTGATGCAAATGTTTACACACCTATTGTAAATTGGTGTGTCAAATTTGTGTCCAATGTTCATGCATGAAAATATGTAGTTTTTCTTAAATGTAATCAAGCCAAGAACATGCTTAGATACCTGTTTGATCAAAACACTGTTTAAGTGTTGACATTTTGTATAGATTTATGCCACCTATATAAGGCCTTGAAGTTTGTACACAAACTCCACACAGGGTCAGTCTCATGGTCTCCTATTCCATCAGTCTTTCGCTATAGCTTTGATTCTCATTTTTGCTCTCCCTCTCAGGGTTGCTGTCTTGTATTTTTTCTCTTGCTTTGTCTGTCTCCGTTTCTCTCTGTCTCTTTCTGTCTCTGTCTCTCTCTCACTTTATTGAACTGTCACCACTTCCTCTCTTACTATCTATTGCTTCCTATTTAACTGACATTTCGGAGCTGGACTGTCTATGGGCAGGAACAGTCTGATATGGACATTTCCGCACTGCAATGGCACACAGGAGTGAAAAAAGTCACCTGTAGCCCCATTGAGAGGCCACCATGCCTTAGAACAAGACACTTTATCTTGTTTGTGCTCTATGTGTGCTCATCAAATTTTTTGTAGTAGGCCTTGGTCTCTCATGCTCCCAGTATCACTTTTTTCTATCTCTTCTGTATGCGCGTTCTCATTTCCTTGCTTTATCTCTCCCTTGCTTTCTATAATGTTCTCACTTTCTTTTGCTGTCTCTCTCCCTGTCTGACACGATCTTTCCCAGTGTTTGTCTCTATGGGGGTGTAACAAAGAGAGAGAGAGAAATGTTAGTGCATTGGATCCATAGAATAACATAGGAACTGGTGAAGTTATATCACTGGAGAAGTAATCTCCACTTCTGTTTATCATGCCTTAGTGCATAACTCCCTGTGTGTTTTTTGGTTTCTATATGTTTACTTCAACCTATTGATGGATATCTGTAGGTTCCCAACCCTGGTTTAAACTGTTCAAATTAGCAAATTATAGCTACAGTTATTTTTCTGTTACTTTGGGAATTTTGTCAAGTTGAATATTTTGATACACTTACTGATACAATTGCCAGAAATGATCTTTCAGTGCAACAGCTGCTAGGAAATAAAGCACTTTCTAGAGAAGCAGGAGTATAAGTCCCAGCATGCATTACTCCTTCCCACTGCTGTCCCTGGGTATGTTTATCAAAAAAACTGGAACTCACATGTGATTTCGATTTTTTATAGATTGCAATATGTTTATACTAGCAATAAACATGAATTTAAAGTTATATCATCTAGTTATACCACATTCTCCTATGATTTATGGTTCTTATAGCAAATTTGATCCATTTTCATGTATATACCACACCATGCCCAGTATTGTGCAAGTCTATTAAAGGGGCGGTGCCTCTTAAAAATATCTTTTTTTAACAGTACAGAATTGCGGTGCTTATCTCTGACATTGCTCAGTCGCCGCACATACCTTAAGCATCTACACGTATTTTGTGTTTGTGATCTCTCCAGCAATAAGTGGGTTAAAATCCCCATTTGAATCCAATGTGATTGTTGGTTCTCTCCAATTTGCTTGATTTACCCCAGAATTCCACCAGTTCATCTTAGTACATCAGCTTTAGCGGGAAGAAGTGGGAAAACATTAGTGAAGAAGATGAAAGAGAAAAGTGAGAAGAACTAGGAGAAAATGAGATTAACCCTTTAAATAACAGAGGCGTGTGTAGTGAAAGAATAAGATGTCCTTTTCTGTATTAACTATTGTAGTAGATATAAACTGACATGGCAAAACACAATTTTTTTATTGGTCAACACACCTTTGGTCCAAAGAGTCCAAAAAGGCCTTTTATAAATAGTAAAATACAGGTTAATCAGGAGTTACTCTTAGCAAATAAAACAGCATAAAAATGCACTGTCATGAAGGTGTTGTTTTTTTTTTTTTTATCATCAAAAGGTTACAACACAGGCACTCACAGATCAGTGTAACAAGGTTTTAGAAATAGCCTAGTTATAGGCAGAGAGTAAACATCAGGGGCTCAGTTCTATTCCCCCCGCTATTTTTTAAAACTGCCAATGGTGGTTTTGACAACACAGTTTGCTATTCTATAAACTGCGTAGTCAACAACCACTGCCATGCAAAATGCCCAACGGGTGCAAAATATGCACCCACTGGACACCACATAAAAATGTAGAATTTGTTATTCTATTCCATGTGGTGGCTTCACCTTATATTAAGGCCTGCACTTTTTATGGTGAAAAGCCTGCACCATGAAAAGGAGGCTCAGAGTCCCTAACGTGAGGTGAAAACCACCGGTGTGTGTTAGAAAAGTGGTTTCCTACATACACTGGTACTTAAAACCAAAAGAAAAAATAACTGTATGAGTTCCAGTGGGGTATGCAATGCATTGCACAGTGTTTAATACCCCACTGCTACTCATAGGGTTAATCTCAATAAAGTTAACAAGTCCTGAAAAAATAAACAACATGTAATCCTGATGTCCAGCAGGGTCCTCAGCACCTTGGGCAGTTACTGACCATCTTCTCTCCTCCCTTCTACTTTCATTAAAATCTTTAAAAAAAATAAATAAATAAATAAACATCATCCATTGAGTTTCTTTTTTAAATAACATAATGTCCCCCAGAAATGCCACAGTTAACTCTATGAGTGCTGGAGGGGTAGCACGCAGGCACTCAAAGAGTTAAAAGATGTGTGGAGTCTCTCTTGCAAATAATAGATTGTCATACCATGTGTTAAAAAAAATAGTCCTGCTTATTGTTTAAAGATAGCCAAAAAATTCAAAATTGCTCCCCAATGTCTGTTGCCGCCACCCAGTGGAGTAACAGTAGGGGTCACAGGGGTAACACCTGTGACTGTGCCCGTCACTCCAAGGGCCCGGCCACCCCCTGCGACCCCCCCGCCCAGTGCCCGCAAGAAGCAAGCTGAGGTCTATGCCTTCTTTGGTACAGACCTCTAGCAGCTGAGCTCCCTCTTCGGCACTCTAGTAATGCAGAGCGCTGGGAGATGACATCATCTCCCAGCATTCTGCATTACTGAAGAGAGGACCCCGCAAGAGCTCCAGTTTCTAAAAGAGGTCTGTGCAGAAGGAGGCACAGACATCTCCTGCCACTCTGCTGGACCACCAGGGAGGTAGGAGATGGACATTGGGGGGTCAATGTGGAGGATGAGATTGGGAGCAATGTGGAGATTGGGGGCAATGTAGAGGCAATGTGGAGATTGGGGGCAATGTGGGGGAAATTTGGAGATCAGGGCAATTTGGGGCACTGTGGAGATTGGGGGTAATGGGGGGCAATGTGGAGGTGGCCAATGGGGGGGCAATGTGGAGATGGCCAGTGAAGGTGACCAATGGGGGGGCAACGTGGAGATGGCCAATGGGGGCGGCAATGTGGTCGGAGGGGGTCCCATGGCAATTTTTGCACCAGGGCCAGGTGGCTTCTAGTTATACCTCTGCTGCCACCACTGGCTCTGCTGGAGGCAGCGGCAGTCATGCAGATGGTCGCAGAACCCCCTTGCCTACCTATTGAGCCATAGCCCAAGTCCCACTGAAAGAATTTTGACCAGACCATAAGCTGCGGTATATAAGAGGGTTTGTTGCTCTGTGTTTTTTTCCCCCTTACGTTGTTTTACTGGAGTGAATAGAATCAAGCCCCAGCTCTGTAAGTCTCCTAAAGAGATCTTTTCATCAGGTCTAATAAACAAAGACCCCTCTTTGCTCTACACGTGAGCTTCTTGGTCTCACCAATGTGACCTACTCAGTGCTAGTTCCCTCTAATCAAGGCATATGTAACCTGAGGATTAATCTCTAGTGTGATTACAATTCTCATCACCCTCCGCTGGACTCTGCTGAAACAAAAGAAAAGAAAAGTTTTGCATCTTTTCACCATAATTACGATATCAGATATTAGCCTGATGACACCCATTTAGTGGCTAAATTAAAGTCTTCGTCTGTCTTATAATTTTACAAATTACAAAATGAAATCCAATAAAGTTGCATAAAATAGAGTTGTATAACAGAACTACATGGCATCGCCGCATTATTTAGTTGTGTCTGATCAGCATGAAAAGGAGCTTTGTTTCCCCATTGCACTTGATAAAAGGGTAGGAAAGTGTGAAAAAGTAGACAATCAGTAGTTGTTATATGACTGCAATATAAAATATATACATATAGTGAATATATAGTCACCTTTACCCCCGGAGGACGAGAAAGTTGCAAAGCAATGCATTGAATACACCTTTGACACTCAAAGGGTTAAATATTTTCTTTATTTATTTTCAAAAGCAGGAAGCTCTGTGATTTGTAGTATGTATCCTTCCCATTGAGTCCGTTAGCCATTATCCTTGATATTTAGGGTAATCTTACTACACATGCACCTTGGCTTTCAATGTACTGTGCTGCACATATATCTCTGACCTATAAGAAAACATGATATACATGCAAAAAACTTAAGATGAATGGTGTCCTAATGTGTCTCAGTGTGCTTTGAATGCACATTAACTTTTACACATTTACATTATGAAAATAAAATGTTTTATGTAATTAACATTTTCATATATGTGTCCTATGGAGGAATAGTTGCTAAGCTTTCTTCTTTTGACACTCAAAGGGTTAAGTCTCATTGAGTCAACAAACAGCTCTGTGTATCTGCACCCTTTTGGATGGCAGTTGGGGGAGTGCCTGTATATAATTCCCTCAGGGATATTGGGACTTAAGTATTTACAGCTGGGTACCTTGAGCTGTCAGGTATGTTTTCCATTGCTTGGGTAAAAGCTCTGGAAAGACTTAACCAGCTTAAACTAATAACAAGGGAGTGCCCTAGTAGTGAGGAATGATGGATATGGGACTCCAAAGATAAAAATAAATAAAATACAGAACTCTCTGTATGCTATATGAAAAACATTAAGGGAAAGACCTCCATTAGCTGCCTCCTTCCATTGTTTTCAGATGGTACCACCAACCCTGACTCTACTGTCAGGGACCAGGTCCTCCCTCTATAGAGAAGACTGGTGATATCATAAAGAGGAGATAATAAAAACATACAAATTTAAAAAATAAATAAAAACATAAGCAATTTGAATATATTTATTTTGCACAGTATAATGGAGTAATAGAGATAATCTCCCTTCTAGTAATGATGTAATTGGACTGCTTGGTGGATGTAAAATGCATTAGGTTCTCCCATTCACTGGTCTCTTGGGAACCTACCAACTCCACCTCTAATATAGGATCACTGTGATGGAGTTAAATGGATAGTAATGTTTCACAAAAAAACAGCTTAGATTAATCTTCACAGTGTTTGGGCCGTGGAGAGCATTATTTTAATGCCCCAACTCTGGGGAGGCCACCGTTTGCCGAGTTAATCGATCCAGATGAGCCGTACAATTTAACAATGTCTGCATGGCCAAAGATAACTGATCAATGCGTTGATCCTGCGAGTCCATCCTGGTCAGAATGCTCGGAGTAGGTGGATTACTTGTACCTTCAGTACTCATGGCCCTTACGTACTGTCAAGGTAATCAAACAAAGAGAGTCAGACACAGGTACAGTAAGTTAAACCACCTATATTGATAATAATAAACATATGAGAAAGAACCCCCACGATCTCCAAAATACATGAGTATGGACAGTAATACAGTCCACTACCCAGGGCTGTACACTGAGCCGAAGCCTGCACTACTTGGAGCTGGATAGCGATAGGAATAGAACCTCGCCTATGGCTCTATACGTCTGGTAGTCAGCAGACCTACCAGGGACATATGCGCCCTTATCCCACAGATACTGAAATGTGTGAGCAAAAGCATTCGCCAGTGGAGAGAGCTCGAGCCGCAGTACTGACGAGTTTGTAGCCAGACAAGTCAGGAGCAAAGCACAGAGCAGGTAGTCTGCCAGAGCCAACGTCAGTAGCCAAGCGGAACTTAGACAACCGGGGTCAACACGGAGTGAGTAGGCAGCCAAGGCCACAGGTCAGAACCAATGTGGGTAGTCAGACAAGCCGTGGTCATACACGGAGTGAATAGTCAGCCAGAGCCACTGGTCAGAACCGATGTGGGTAGTCAGACAAGCCGGGGTTATACACGGAGCGAATAGTCAGCCAGAACCACTGGTCAGAACCAATGTGGGTAGTCAGACAAGCCAGGGTTATACACGGAGTGAACAGTCAGCCAGAACCACAGGTCAGAACCGATGTGGGTAGTCAGACAAGCCGGGGTCATACACAGAGCGAATAGTCAGCCAGAGCCACAGGTCAGAACCAATGTGGGTAGTCAGACAAGCTAGGAAGCAGACACTGAGGAGATTCGGAAGCCAAGCACGGTCACAACAAGATACAACAATACACAAGGATACTAGTAGAACACCACATAAGGGCGACTACCCCTAGTCTTAAGGAAGTTTAAATACTTCTCCACATGGCGGGAAACAATTAGGCCAATCCCGTAGAGCCTACAAAAGCAAGTGAGATGTCAGTGGGACTCGTACAAGTGCCTGCACCCATGACCACCAGGAATACGGCAGCGGCAGACACCCGCAGCCAGTTGTCCACAAGATGGAGCAGAGGATAGGAGAACAGGTGGCAGAAGACAGGAGGACTGCTGAGGTACAATGTGATAGGATCACAGAGAGGGACAATCTTCATTGATCATAAGGAAAAACCTGTCAAGGTGGGCAGGGTTTTCCTTATGCTCACAGCATGCAGCAACTTGTCCAGTCAAGAGACCAGATTCCCCATCTGAGGGGAGGCGGCTCACACTAGGTGAAAGGGGCAGGAGGGGGATTCTTTATAATTCAATTACTCTTGAAATACAACTCTGACAGTATTGAAATACACTCTCCATGGCCCAAATACTATGAAGATTAATTGGAAGTGCTTTTGTTGTGAAACATTGCTATCACTTTAAATAAGTCAAAATTGACCCTTTCAGCTTTCCAACACATTGTTTTGTGCTTATATTTTATTGTCTCTGTTTTGTACTCTGAAGCCTGGCGTCAGAGCCAAAGCCATGAAGATGCTCCCCTCTATCAGGACATGTAACAATCCTATATAATAAAAGGTCAGATGTTTGTTTGTCTGATGCAGTCATGCACATCAGAGACTGCCTGAATGCTTAGGTGTAACTACACCTCCCAGCACTCTGAGCGTTTGGGCAGTCTCTACTGCACATGACTGCATTGGACAAACATACACAGCAGAGACTTCCCGAAAGGGCAAATTTAACTATACCTCCCAGCATTCTGTGCATTCGGGCAGTCTCTACTGCGCATGACTCCATCGGACAAGAACAGGTATCAATATTATCATAAAATATATACAGATATAAGTGACTGCTCTATGAAGGAATCCCCAAGTAAGATTTGATTAAGAATTACACTAAGAACCACACATTCCTAAGATACAGTTCACAATGAATGTACTATACTGTTCATCAATGAATGATGTATTTTGGGGGGAGAAGGACCGCAGAAGTTTCACCCGAACAAACTAATTACAAGGTAGTAATATATGAAAAATAAAGAATGTTTGCTTCATTAGCTACATTTTCAACAATCACTACTTATTACAAAGAATAAAAAAAATTCAGCATATAAAATTGCAGTTTTTTTTTTTTAAACATGTTAATTTGGATTTATGAATTTATATGGATTTATGACAATACTTGGGTCAGGAGTCCCCCCAAGCTGACAAGCCACAAATAAACATTTTTTTTTTTAAAGTAATAATTTGAGAAAAAAAAATGGTGCCTCCTACAAAATTCATCATTTGTATAAATAAACCACAACTATGAACACTAGTCATATCTATTAACCCTTATGAGAGTCAGAATTTCACATTACAATGGAATAGTTAACCTTTCAGTGTGTATGAACTAGGCAGCCATTTTCTTTTTTGCTACATTTGTTTGAGGGTTTTGTAGACTTATTCACAGTGTGAGTACTGATAGGGAGATATACAAAAATTAAGGCAAGCAACAAACAGGAAGGAATATTCTACTTTGCAACAGCTTCTAGCAGTGACATTATCAACCGTTTAACCCTCTGAGTGCCAGAGTGGTTCCCAGAGCATTGCGTTGGGAACCCCCTCCGGCACCTTAAAGGGTTAAAAATGCTTTGTAGGCATGGCATGAAATGTTGCATAGAGGTTTCACAAACTACCATTACCATACCATATATATTTATATCCTATATAATAAAAGGCCAGATGCATATTTGTCTGATGCAGCCATGCGCAGCAGAGACTGCCTGAACACGTAGGTGTAACTACACCTCTCGGCATCCTGTGCATTTGGGCAGTCTCTACCGCACATGACTGCATCTGACAAACTGAAGTAAAAATGTCTTTTATTATGTACTTTGGCCCATGTGAATGGGCTTTTACACTAGTCTCATATATTAGATTAACTTCAAGTAGTAAGATTAATTTTCAAATTGGTGATTTTTTATAAAGAAAGGTACAGGTCACCACATTTTGTAATGTTGTACTGCCATACCTGGGAAATTTCGGGATTTGACCAAAATCTCAGAGTCAAGGGCCAAATTCTCAGGGTGAGAGCATTCATTGCTACCTTCTACATGATCTTCACCAATGTATTTCATCGTTTGTCTCTTTATTTATGCCAGAAATATGGAGGTAGAAGTTATAATTTTCTCTAAGTTCTCGCATGCTAGAGTATACCTGTAAGTCTGATTGCTGCACCTATGGATATACATAAACAAGCTTGAGAACTCTGAGGCCCTCCATCTGCTGTAGACTAGAGCTTCCATGATCCATAATCAGCTAGCTGGGGAGGATGGCTATGTTAATTCACTACATCTGGAAGGCCTCTGTTTGTCCACCCCTGGCCTGAAATCTATGTTATGTGGGACTTTAAGGGTTACTATTTCGAAGAACTCAGTGTCAGCTCATTGTGAACATTGCTAGGAATACATACTGATCTGTTGGTGGCATGCAATGGAGAATTGCTCTTATGATATAAATCCAGGTAAAAAGGTATTGGGTTAATAAAACTCAATTTATAATGTTTGTCTAACCTAGACCTGGAGTACATTGCAGTTTATAACTTTATCAAGGGTTTTATCTGCAAGTTTACCCAAAGATTTCAATGGAAATCTGATGATAAAACTAGTTGATAACATTTATCAGCTGCAACATAATCTACATCTTCTATTGATACAATTTTGTTTAAATAATTTTGAGGGGCTGGAAATAACTGAAACAAAAGCAGCACAACAGGACCTGCTCAAGAGGTCAGATTGAGGGTTCCTGTAGCCAGCCTGGATCTGTTTGTCTTTGAATGTATATAGGTATTAAAAGATAAGAACAAATAGAAAAACGCTCATCTGTTTATCATCCAGGGCAGGTTAAGTTACTTACATACCACATTTTCTGCAGAACTTCTTTTTAAATCTCCATTTTTTTAAAATAAACCTGCTGAAGCAAAAATGCTGACGTCAGCGGAAAGGCAGGGGGGGGGCGCGAAGTTTAAAAGCGGCTATCTCCCAAACCATAAAGGTTTTAGAGATGCCGCTGGTGGCATTTTATTCCGTTTTACAAGGGCTTCAATATAAGGGACAGTAATTTTGAAGTATTACTATCCCTTTAATAGGTGTTACATACAATGGGCCATATTAACTAAGAAAATGTGAAATAGTTCTGGGATAAACCAACTGCACAGCAAAAAAACAAATTCACATATTCTAAATGATTTTTAATTAACCTCTTGAATGCCAGAGGGATATCCAAAACAATGGGGGTTGTACATTAAGGCATGATATAACGGAGATGACTTCTCCAGTGTTATCACTTCTCCAGCTCCTATCCTATATAATAATTCGCTAAAATGTGTGTGACTCCGCAGTCATGCGCAGTAGAGACTGCTGCGCGTCGGAGCGTCCAGCTCTTTATCAGCCGCAGGTGGGCAGTCTCTACTGCGCATGACTGCCCCGTGATTGGTTGGCAGTGGCACTGTGGCCCGTGTAATGGGCTCTTCAACTAGTATCTAAATACTATAAAGTGCTAACCTGCGAAGCTCCTTGTGTGTGAAAACACACATGATCAGTAGAGACTGCAGGAAAGATGCAGTCATGCGCAGTAGGGACTGGCCGACCTCGCTGATCCAGAGAGGGGAGCTCCGGACAGCTCACCGTCTGTCTGTGCTCCCAGCTCCGGGGCAGAAGCAGAGGCAACAGCAGAGCCTTGTATACGGGCTTTCCTACTAGTTGTTCTATAAAGCCACTAAGATCACCAAAGTTGGAGAAATCTTAGTACATTGGCTCCATAGAATAACATAGGACTTGGAGAACTGATATCACTGGCTAAGTCATCTCCTCTTAATCATGCCTTATTGCATCTCCCCCAAATTCTGGATACTTCGCTGGTATTCAAATGGTTAAAAGCCCCTTTTAAATCAATGGGATTACATATTATGTCATCTAAAATGCAGTTCATTTGCTCTACACTTTGTTTTCATAAATGCAGTCCAAGATGATCAGCAGTAGCAGCACCCTCACGTTTTACTAACCTCTGTGACAGGCACGGAGCTTTCATGCTCACCCCAGTCTTTACAATATCCCTAATTATAGGGCAGTTAACCCACTGCCACCTAGGACAGCCTTTCTATACTAATGTACAGGAATGTAGCTGTGCAACTTAGCTACAAGCCTATCAGTTCCAGTCTCCGCCCCTAAAGTTTAATATTTTCTTCCTGGTTCTTACTACCACACTGAAACTTGCTCCCTGCTAACTCTTTGTTGACAGCTCTGCTTCTCTGAGTAATATGGAGGAGGAAACACGGAATATCAGCAGCAATAAGAAGATGTCATTAGAGGAGCTGCTGTCCCTGGGGTACTTTGAGCAAAAGTTTTGTGCAAACCCATCTGATTATGGCTATGGAGGAACTATAAAAGAAATGAAGCAAAAGGAATTTAGTAGGCTTGGGGGTGAGTGAACTGAAATGTGTCCCAGATGTTTATGTGGCATTAGATTTCATCACTATGTGTGGAATTGCATGAAAGTTAGATTTAAAAAAACACGTTCTTAGTAACAGCTGTCAAATTTGTCATTCATATTATTCTTATTTCTCTTATAATACTACTATTAACCCTTTGAGTGCCAGATGAATAAGCAAAGCATTGCAAAAGCAATGCATTGCGTACCCATCTGGCACTCAAAGGGTTAAAATAAAATGACAGTGCTGGACAAATCATTATAGGGAATTTTGAAACACAAAGGGTTAACAGACAAAAAAAAAGTGTAGTGCAAAGGAAAGAGGTTTCTGTTAACAAAACTTTCTATGCACATGTGCACACTAATCTTCCATTCATTATGTTATTACAGCTAACCATCTGAGAGCCAGATAAGGTGACCACATATCTCTTTACATGAGGGAGGCTTATATAAATCACACACTGTAGAGCTGCACGGATTCCTGTGCGTTCTCATAGAATTAAGTTTTTGTAAGCAATCCTGATTTAAAGGAATGCGTGGTCATCTGCCTGCTAGAGTGGTGGGCAACACAAGTCTTGTTATGCACTAAGGAATTATAGAGAGGTGATAAAGCAGAGAAAACTTCAGTGATATCACTTCTCCAGTTCCTAAGTCATTCTATAAAATAGAGTCTATGCACTAAGATCTCTAAAGCTGAAGAAATCTTAGTGCATTGTCTCCATAGAATAACAAAGGCATTGGAGAAGTGCATTGGCTCCATACAATAACATAGGAATTGCAGAAGTGATATCACTAGAGAACTCTTGTCTGCTTTATCATCTCTTTATCACACCTTAGTGCATCTCCCCCAATGGGTTTCAAGTTTAACCCTCTGAGTGCTAGAGTGGTATGAAATGCATTGCTAAGCCATGCATTCCGTACCACTCTGACACTCAAAGGGTTAAAAGAAAGTGAAGGAGTTAATGGGGCAAACCAGCTGCACTATAGGGGAGATTTGAATCCCTTGGATGTACATTACGAAGCATTCTTTTGACCATGCAGCATGATGCACTGTCAGTTCACTGTAAAGCTAAACCATACGTAACCCTTTATGTGCCAGACAGGCATTCAACAGATTGCAGTGTAATGTCCTGGATACCACTGGCACTCAGAGGTTTAACTTATATAAAATTATACATCATATCGAACAACTATCCCTAGGCTTAAAATGTAATTTTCACTCTGTATTTGATATGCAGTATAGGCTTACCACTAAAAGGTTAATATGAAAGAACTTCCCAACCTGTGCTAATATTACTTATTTACATGTTGGTGTTCACATGCAGCTGTATGTGCTGTATTCAATAAGCTAAAGAGGTACCTTTCTAGAGAAAACCTACTACACTATAATGAACATGTCCATATGACTTAAATAGGGCTTTTAACCCCTTGAATGCCACATTGGAGAACCTTGTAACATTTTAAGGGTTAAAATACACATTTACAACAATAGAAACTTTGTGGAAGTTTATTTGTTCTCTAGGGTGAATTGGTTTGCTCTTGAATTGCAGCTCTTTTTTATTCCTGAACAAGGTCCTCAGTCTTCTGCAGAAGGCTTTCAGTTCACACTGAGCTATGTGTCACTATTATAGACCACTAGTGACTCTGTTATATGATTATTCAGGGGAAATGTGCCTAGAGAGATGTTTGAATACATATCTAGCAGGACACATATCAGTCTGAAGTAGAGTATACACTGTATATGACGTTTCTATTTTTTTTCTATTCAAGTTATGGTATATTTTTAGTTAAAGCAATATTTTATTGTTTTAATCCTATAAGTGCCTGAAGAGTGTGTACATCATTACAGATCACCTTTGTCCCTTTATTCCTGTTTACTGACTAAGGCAGTAACTGTGGTTAACTATTTGAGTGTCATAGGGCAAGTCATTGATAAATCTTTTACATACTGCTCTTACATTGAAAGGTATAACCTCTTCCAGGACTTGGTTTATGGGGGTGTGCAAAGCAATAGTACTTAGTTGCATACCTGTCTCCAACCACAACTTCTGTTTTAGTGACTGAGGCAGGGAGCGTTTTACAAAAAAATTGAGGCCTAGTGGAATTGCAGGTAGTGAGAGAACCTTCAAAGACACCTTTTGTAGTTGAACAAAACAGAACTAATGGGTATATCATGCCTGTGTAATGTATTCATAAAACGTGCACAGTATTATCCTATTTTGCAAGTGTCATAATTGTGATTTTATTTGGGATTGACACAAATCTGTTGTGCCCATAACGTGCCAATTAATTCTGTGATCTCCATTTATGATGAATGGTTCCAAAGGAAGACTACAAATAAACAGTGTCACCTAATGCTTGTTTTTTAATGATTCCCATAGCCATTGTTAGGGCTCAGAATTATTTAAATTCAGTTAGATCTGTGGGTTGCCATGATTGTTGCTTTGAAACAAATGATGATGGATTGGTGGCAATTGGGCTGCATATACATTTGTTTGGGATACAATCTCCCCCAAAATGTTCCCTCAAAATAAATAAAAATGCCGCAAATGGTTAAATCCTGACACATCCACTTGAATTCCTGGGTTGGCTATGAATTCAGGTATTTTGTACAATGCAACTGGTGGTACCCATTCCCAGGATGAGGGGTAGTACTTGGGGCATTTCTTGTGTCAGTTCTTGGAGCTGTTCTGGGGGCAGTTCTTGGGTGCAGCTCTTGGGGCAGTTCTTGGGGTGGTTCCTGGGGTAGTTCTTGGGGAAGTTCTTGGGATAGTTCTTGGGAAAGTAAAGCTCTTCTTAACAGGAGGACCAGTGTGATCACTCCTTCATTCCTAAAACTAACAAGCTGCAGGACCTTAGTAGTAGTAGTAGTAGTAGTAGTAGTAGTAGTACACTGGCGGGACTGCTTGGGGATGGCAATGTGACTTAGAGTCCCTTATTGTCACGCTTGACATCATCTTCTCCTTCTCTCCTCCTGAATATTACAAGACACACTAGCAGCAGGTTCAGCACTGGTGGCAGCAGGGGCAGCATGCCTGACAGCAGGCACAGTACTGGTGTCAGCAGGTTCAGCACTGGCAGAAGGCATAGCAATGGTGGCAGCAGGGCCAGCACGTCTGACAGCAGGCACAGCAATGGTGGTAGCAGCAGCATTGGCAGCACATCTGGCAGCAGGCACAGCACTAGTGGCAGCAGGGGCAGCATGTCTGGCAGCAGGTACAGCATTAGTGGCAACAGGGGCAGTACATCTGGCAGCAGGTACATCACTAGTGGCAGCAGGGGCATCACATACGGCAGCAGGTACATCACTAGTGGCAGCAGGGGCAGCACATCTAGCAGCAGGTACAGCACTAGTGGCAGCAGGTACAACAATGGTGGCAGCAGGGGCAGCACATCTTGCAGCAGGCAAAGGCAGCTGACCTGACCTTCTCTCACTGGTACTACCCTTTTCTTCCTCTCTTGCCAATAATTTACTCAAGATCCCTAGGGGTGATTTAGGGGGACTGGACAGCATTGGTTCTGTAATATTCACTTCCTCCTCAAACTCAGTGGACACATAAGGGTCCTTCCAGTTCCTTCTTCTATTAGTTTTAAGCCTGCTCATAGTGATAGCAGTCACCATGAGCCTCTCTTGCCTACATTTTTCAAAACAATAACAGCCGAACAGCACAGCATGTCTACGTCGCTCTGTAGCTGCTTCTATTGTGTTTCACTTCCACAAATACATCACGTTTTTATAGCGAAAAGGTGAAAACCACAAGAATCAATGGGAGGACATTTTCTAGCCACTGAAAGATTGGAGGGGAATTTTGACCAATGGGCAAAAAACATGAACATTTTAATTGCTGTTTAATAAGCTGATTTTCATGTGAAAAAGCGGACAATAACATGGTTTTCGTGGGATTTCTTGTGGGAACATGGAGACAACTTTCACCCACACCTATTTACAAACACTGCCTTTGTCATGTGGCAGCTAACAAACCCATAATTTGGTGACGGAGCACTTAGTAACAGCCTTCCCCCGCTCTAACATAAAGAGGAGATGTGGGGGTAAACCCCTGACATGCCATGACTATTACTGGTCCTTAGCGCACAGACAAAGATGATTGTCTTGGCACATCATTGGTCGTTATGGGATTAAGCAATTGCAGAATATGTAAAGCTGGTTTGGAGACTGACTTTTTCTTTATTACTTTCTACTGTTTATTGCATTTTGATTATCTCCATGAAAATGTCAGTCATAATTTTGCTATGTGGTGTTACTAATTTATGGCGTGAGGGAAGAAAATATATTTGTGCAGCGATTCATATTGGGTATCAGTGTACTTAGAACATTTGTGGTATTTATTACTTTTTTGTCACACTAAGCTTGCTTGATTTGTCGTACAGTAAATTGTGACTTCAGTGCAAATGTATGAAACCTTTGTGGAAACTCATATTTTTATAATTTGTTTCATCATTTTCTATAAAAAATAAACTTCTGATACGTAAGTTATTCTACTTTCATGATCTTTATGCTTTTATACAGTTATTGATCTGTTTTAGGGTAGTTTTTCCATGTAACCAATGGAAAGTGTGTTTTAGTTAATTGGCCAAAGCAAGGACCCCTACAAAAGGACCACCCAAACTCCTACAGGCTGCACCCTTGTCTTCCAGTTAGCACAAGCATGGTAGTTATCAGGGGATATAGGGATCGCATATGTTTGGGGCATGGCCATGTATGGGGGCCTGCATCCCCACAGTGCAGGGACATCACAGAGTTCCCATGATGCATGGGTTCTGCATGTCAAAATGAGCCCTCAGTCAGTTAGATTCCAGTATCTTTTCTAAGGAAAGCAAAGAACTTGAGCACAACACAGCCACTCTGTCCCATGCAGCACAATGGTGGAGCAGTTCCATAGCCTCCTCTCTCTTACCTGATGTAGAAGTAGTATCAGGTAAGATGGAAGAGGCTCTAAAACTGCTTCACATCATGCTGCATGAAACAGAGGGGAGGACACCACAGCTGAGGTGGGCTCAAGTGCTCTGATTCCTATAGAAAAAATGGCACAGGGGTTCAGACAATGTAAGTATCGATCTGTAGCTACCAGTAGAACCAAGCTAGGGGTCAGACAATGTATGTGGGGACTGTGACTACCAGTGAAAAAAAGCTGTGGGAGAAGACTGTATTTAAGGACTGTGAATACCAGCGGAATCAGGTTTGGGGTCAGACAGTGTATTTGGGGACTGTGACTACCAGTGGAATTGGGCTTTAGGGTCAGACATGTATGAGGGGACTCACACTGCCAGTTTATAATTGATATGACATTTTTACATTGGAAAATCCCATTCCAAAATGCACAGTTTTGCAGTTCCAACTCCATTTGATTTCAAGTTTTTTGTTTGAAGGGACACCCAGAGTTATACCACAGAGAATTGTGGTAGGACACTTTCTTTTTAAAGTTCCTGCAACACCCAAAAACAAAACCCAGAGAAAAGCTGAAGAGTGTGCTACAGCAATGGGAAAAGGACAGACGTCACCTTTCACTGTCCTGATTGCCCTTAAAAAATCTGGGCTCTGCACTGGTGACTGCTTTAAATAGTATCATGTAGGTACAATGCAGTAGTGCTCTAACAGTTACCAATTTATTATTTGGTCACTCCCCCCTGAAATATCCTGTTTTTTACTTTTCAGAAGACATCCCTCCTTAGATCTAACAATTTGAAAATATAATGGGAAGCAAGGTTCTTTTTTTTGGTGGGGGTGGGGGCAGGATTATTGTTGGATTTAAGATATATATTTTTAAGCAAGCTGTACAAATCAGTGTTTTTCACACATATCAATTGTTACTGTAGATTTCAAGCAAAGGATTTTTGGAGATATAAAAAAAATGCTTTGGTCAGTGTTTAACTACATCTTCTAAGTATCACAATGCCCCACATGTATAGTTTTGTCATAGTTTGGGGGAGCTACTGGGCCCAGTTGGGAACATGTGCGTTTCCATTTTCAGACATAGCATTTTTACTGCTTGTTTAATTGGTGCCTTGACTCATTTAGTACTGTTTGGCAATGCTGCAATTAAAATTGTACCCCCAAAAGTATATGGTTTAGAAAAGTAGAAAACGCTGTAAAATGAAGCACTCTAAGCAGCCCCAAATGAATCATGGCACAAGTAAAAAAAGTTGTGAAAATTATGTCTGTTCAAACACTGGCCCAGTAGTTCCCCCAAACCCTGAAAAACCTATGCATATGGGGTATTGTCATGCACAGAAGGAGTAGCTGAACACTAATCAATGCATTTTTATATCTTCAGCAATCCTGTCCTTGAAATCCACAGCAACATTGAATTATGTAAGTGTGAAAAACAATTTTTGTTTTCGTACAGCAGGTTTTGAGAGGGATTGGTGGTAAAATGGCTGTGTGAAGCACTGCATTGAAAATGCACCTAAAATGAATGTCTAGGTTGTATACTTAAAAAAAAAATACACTTTTGGGGAGTACTGATACACAACCCCAAATGAGACATGGCACCAGTTAAAGGGGAACTTTCACCTCCTCATTATCCTTATTGTATCCCTTCCTTTGTGTCCCCTCTGTACAGTGCGGTCTTTCTTTTTGCCTACAAATCTGTTTAAATGAAGAAAAAAGATACTTGAATTGTGTACCTTATGACGTTAGCAGCCGCACAGCCGTGCACCGTACGGTGCAGAAGACACTCCCACAGCCTCAGCTCCTTTCACTTGCCCCAGCATCCTCCGATGACGGAGGCGTTCTGTTAGTAAGCTGGAGAGAGATCTCATTGGCTAGATATCGATCTCTGCCAATGAGATCTCTCTCCAGCTTACTAACAGAACGCCTCCGTCATTGGAGGATGCTGGGGCAAGTGAAAGGAGCTGAGGCTGTGGGAGTGTCTTCTGCACCGTACGGTGCACGGCTGTGCGGCTGCTAACGTCATAAGGTACACAATTCAAGTATCTTTTTTCTTCATTTAAACAGATTTGTAGGCAAAAAGAAAGACCGCACTGTACAGAGGGGACACAAAGGAAGGGATACAATAAGGATAATGAGGAGGTGAAAGTTCCCCTTTAAGCAAGCTGTGAAATTTCCATGTGTGAAAAATGGAAATGTACATGTTCCAATTTGAGCCCTGTAGCCCCCCCAAACCCTGACAAAACTATCAATATGGAGTATTGCCATAATCAGAACAGGGCCGGCACCACCTATTGTGAGGTAGGTGCCGGCTTAGGGAGCACATTCTCTGTGGGCGCATCGGGGTCCACCCCCCTGCTCACCACTTACTGCACAAGTGAAAAAATAGTATGTTTCGGTGCCCTCCCTTGGCTGGCTATTTTTTTAACGTAGCACAGCGATACCCGTTTCTCTCTCCCCCTCCGCTCCTTCAGCCGCGGACCAGGATTGAAGGAGCGGAGGGGGATAGAGAAACGGGCATCGCTGTGCTACTTTAAAAAAATAGCCAGCCAAGGGAGAGCACCGAAACATACTCACTGGGAGAGAGAGACATGCACCAGGAAGAGTATGTGGAAGGGGGTCAAGAGGGAATAAAGAGTCAGATGGGGGAAGAACGTGTCAGAGAAGGGTATAAAACTATACAGAAGAAGACTAAACAGATGATAAATGCTGCTAAAGCCTCAAAAGAGGAAGAAATGGCCAAATCTGTTAAGAAGGGGAATAAAACCTTCTTCAGATATATCAGTGACAGGAAGAAGAAAAACTGCGGGATTACAAAAATTAACAACGGAAAAAATCAGTATATAGAAGAGGAAAAGGCGGTCGCTGACCATCTGAATAACTACTTCTGCTCAGTTTTTTCAGACGGCGGCCCTCATAATCAGAAAATGGCTGAACACAGCATTGCCTCTAGTTGTATAATTTTAGCCCCAGTGTTTTCAGAGGCCGATGTTCTAGAGGAACTTGTCCGGCTAAAGTCAAATAAAGCGATGGGTCCGGATGGAATCCACCCTAGAGTTCTTAAAGAACTCCGATCTGTCATAGTTGGCCCCCTGACTAATCTGTATAACCAGTCCCTTCTTACGGGAGAAGTTCCTGATGATTGGAGAATGGCCAATGTTGTACCCATTCACAAGAAGGGTAGTAAAGAAGAAGCTAGTAACTACAGGCCAGTCAGCCTGACATCTGTAGTGGTAAAAATGATGGAGACTCTTCTAAAGAAGAAGATAATTGACCATCTAACAAAAAACAACCTGATGGACCCAAACCAGCATGGCTTCACTGAGGGCCGATCCTGTCAGACTAATCTCATTGATTTCTTTGACTATGTAACTAAAGTGCTGGATGAAGGTGGTGCTGTGGATATCGCCTACCTGGATTTCAGTAAAGCTTTCGATACAGTTCCCCATAAAGAGCTGATAGATAAATTATCAAGAATTGGACTTAACCCCTGGATAGTTCAGTGGATCTGCAGTTGGCTGAAGGACAGAAACCAGAGGGTTGTTGTTAATGGAGTGTATTCTGAGCAGAGACTGGTTACAAGTGGAGTGCCACAAGGATCTGTTCTGGGCCCTGTTCTGTTCAACATATTTGTAAGTGACATAAGGGAAGGCTTGGCAGGGAAGGTTTGCTTGTTTGCTGATGACACAAAAGTGTGTAATAGGGTTGATGTTCCAGGAGGTGTCTGTAATATGGAGAATGATTTGGCACTATTAGATAAGTGGTCAAAACAATGGAAACTTCAGTTCAATGTTTCCAAATGTAAAATAATGCACTTGGGGAAAAGAAACCCTCAATCTGACTATCGTATTGGCAGTTCTGTGGTAGCAAAGACTTCAGAAGAGAAGGATTTGGGGGTGGTCATCTCTGACAGCCTCAAGATGAGTAACCAATGCAACCAGGCGGTGGGGAAAGCAAATCGTATGCTTGGCTGCATAGCTAGAGGTATAACAAGCAGGAAGAGGGAGATTGTGATCCCTCTGTATAGAGCTCTAGTGAGACCACATCTGGAATACTGTGTACAGTTCTGGAGGCCTCATCTGCAAAAGGATATAACTAAAATTGAGCGGGTTCAAAGAAGAGCTACAAAAATGGTGGAAGGTCTAAAGCATAGAACTTATCAAGAACGACTCAGAGATCTAAATATGTATAGTCTGGAGGAAAGAAGAGAAAGGGGGGACATGATTGAAACCTTTAAATATGTTAAAGGACTGAACAAGGTTCAGGAGGGAAGTGTGATTAATAAGAATCTGAATACAAGAACAAGGGGGCACAATCTGAGGCTAGTTGGAGGAAAAATCAAGAAAAACATTAGAAAATATTATTTCACTGAAAGAGTAGTAGAAACTTGGAACAAACTTCCAGCAGAGGTGGTTGATAAATCCACAGTAACACAGTTTAAACATGCCTGGGATAAACATGTATCTATCCTAAGATAACAATAAAGGAATACTAAAGGGCAGACTAGATGGACCAGGTGGTCTTTTTCTGCCGTCAATCTTCTATGTTTCTAATAAAGAGTCAGATGGGGGAAGAACGTGTCAAAGGGGGAATAACAGTCAAGAGGGGATCAAGAGTCAGACAGGGGAGAGAGAGAGTCAAAGGGGGGATCAGCAGTCAAGAGGGGGATCAAGAGTCAGACGGGGAGAGAGAGTCAAAGGGAGGATCAACAGTCAAAAGGGGCATCAAGAGTCAGATGGGGTAGAGAGAGAGTCAAAGGGGGGATCAGCAGTCAAAAGGGGGATCATGAGTCAGACGGGAAAGAGAGAGAGTCAGATTGGGAATCAACAGTCAAGAGGGGAAGAGAGTCAAAGGGGGGGAGAGTTACATATAGAGAACATACACTCTGTCACACTGATATGCATATAGAGAAGCACACACACACATACTTACACACTGATATCCTTACAGAGACTCACACACACTGACACACATATACATACTAGTGTAACAGCCTGTGTACATGGGCCAAGGTCCTTCTGAGCCTGACGGCTTCTGACAAACATCCTAGAGAATTATTATGTAGGATAGGAAACACACACTGACACACATACACATATAGAGAACACACACACACAAACTGACACATACACATATAGGGAACACATAAACACACTGACACTTAAACACATACAGGGAGGGGCATAAATGGGTAGGACACAAGGGGTGGAGCCAAGGGGTCGCAAAATTAGGTTTTGCCTAGGGTGGCAAAAATCCTTGCACCAGCCCTGACTCAGAAGAAGAATCGTAACACTAATCAATGCATTTTTATACCTGAAACTATCCTGTGGTTGAAATCCATACAAACATTTTAATGTAACTGTACAAACTGCAAAAAGCAAACCATTACCACAATTTAGTACATATTTCTGGTAAATAGCTGCATTAAAATCTCCAAAATTCTGCTGATGAATTACCCTATGATGTCTACATTTCAGAAATATATACTTTTGTGGGGCATTTTTGGGTTCTGACATTATCAACTGAGCAATGATCCTCACATGCCAAATACTGAAAAATTACAGCTTGGAAATAATGGTGTCCATCTTGTAATATTTACCCTTTATGTGTGAAAAAGGGATTGAAATACTGGGCATATGTGATACTTCCATATTTAGGAGAAGCAAATTAATATATTTGGGTGGATTTTTTTCAAATGATCTAATAATGCTTTCCTCTTTTTATATTTTAATAAATTAAAGGATTGGTTAATCATATAAATGTATTATAAAAAGAAATCCCTTAAAAAATGGTGTATAATTTGGGTGGGTGTACTGAAGGAATTAGAAAAATGTGGTTGAACATACTCAAAAAGGTCAAAGTTGCAAAGCACTCCTGATCTGCCTGGTCCTTAAGGGGTTAAAATGTAAATTCACATTTCCTACACTTTTGTATGCATCTTCATCTATTTTTACACTTCTGTGTTTCAAACATGGATCTTGCTGAATATTTTGCCAGCCAAGGACTGTGAAAGTAGAGCTATAGATACAATGTTACAAGTGCTCATTTATTCTGTGTGCGATGTAGAGACAAGCTTTTCTACATTATTTCACAGACATTTTTACATTGTATCATACTTAAATTGTTGCATTGTTTCTGATTTTACAGAACACTCTACCCTTTGCTTAGTGTGTGCAAAGGGTACATACTACAATTCCCTTGCATTTTATTCTTGCCTGTGCTAAAAAGCTTGTAACAACTACAGACATGAAGAAAAGATAGAGCATATCATTTTGAAAAGAAGATAACCCACCACATCAAATGCAGGGTCACTACCTCTAGCCTGGTATGCACAGGCTAGAGGTAGCCTGTGCATACCAGGTACTAGAGGTAGCCAGAAGGTATTAAAGGAAAACAAATATCCCTATATGCTAAAATCTATGCATGGAATTTCCTACTTTATTTACTGGTTATTGCTCTTCCATGAAAAATGGTACCAACTGATATGAGTTTATACACTGTAGTGGGTTAAAACGTTACTTTATTTTAATATATTAAAACCGTGTACTGCCCGGCATTGGTCGCACTTATCAATAGACTTTATGTGGATTTGCCTGTCTCTGAGGGTTTCACAGTAATCCTCATGATTGTGGATAGATTTTCTAAGATGGCTCATTTTGTACCACTCAAAGCTCTACCTTCCTCTAAGGAGTTGGCCAAGATCTTTGCCAAGGAGGTGGTTCATCTCCACGGTATACCCAAGGTGGTAGTCTCAGATCGTGGGAGCCAGTTTGTGTTGCGTTTTTAGAGAGCATTTTGCGCACAGATGGGTATCCAGCTCTCGTTCTCCTCAGCATACCATCCATAGCCTAATGGTGCTGCAGAAAGGTCGAATCAGGAGTTGGAACAGTTCCTCCGTTGTTTTATCTCAGAATATCATGATACTTGTGCGAACCTGTTACAGTGGGCAGAGCTGGCCAGAAACAGTGCTGTCAGTTCCTCCTCTCGGAACTCCCCCTTCCTGATTAATTATGGGTTCCAACCTTCACTTCTGCCAGAGTCTTTTGAGGCTCAAAATATTCCTGTTCTGGAGGAGCACTTGTGAGCGCTTCGCTCCACATGGGTACAGGTTCAGAGATCCCTGCAGGGTTTCACATTAGGCTATAAGAGACAAGCAGACCATAGACAGCTATCGGCTCCTGTTTTCCAGGTGGGAGAGAGAGTATGGCTGTCCTCACGCAATCTCTATCTCCAGGTGCCTTGCAAAAAAGCTGGCTTCCTGATTTGTTGGTCCCTTTCGGGTTCTCCGTCGGATTAACCCCGTAACCTATGCTCTTGAACTCCCTGCTAATATGCGCATTTATAATGCGTTCCATATGTCGCTACTTAAACCATTGGTCTTTAACAGATATACTACTGCTCCTGTCCATCCCAAACCTGTCCAAGTGGGGGATCATGAGGAATATGAGGTACAAAGTATTTTGGACTCTCACAGGGTCAGAGGCCAGGTACAATATCTTCTCTGTGAATTCCACTTCCGCAATTCCTCTGGTGCTGGTCCTCTTCCGCTGGGGAGAGGTCATTAAGGGGGGTACTATCACAGTTCCCCTAAGGAGACCTTTGTGTTCCTGTGCTTCCTTCCTCTGTTGGGAGGTTGGCCGTCATGTTTGCGGCTACTTCCGCATTTCTGACGTCATGGAACGGACGCTGCGTCGTGTGCCTCTTTATGTACCTGTTCTGTTTTGCCTAATTGGTTCCCGCCTCTATCAGTGCCTTTATTAACCTCCTTGGGCCTAGGAGTCATTGCCCTTATGTGGTGTTTCCATTAGTGTCTCCTGTGCTCCGTTGTGACCCGTGCTTTATCTGAGAATCTGCTCCGTGTATGATACGGCTTGTCTGACTACCCACATCGGTTCTGACCTGTGGCTCTGGTTGAGTATCTCACCTCGTGTTGACTCCGGCTTGTCTGACTACACACATTGGTTCTGACCTGTGGCTCTGGCTGAGTAACTCACTCCGTGTATGACCCCGGCTTGTCTGACCACCCACATCAGTTTTCACCTGTGGCTCTGGCTAACTCGCTCAGTGTAGTCCCCAGTTTGTCTGACCTCTGGCTCTTGCTGATTATCGCTCCGTGTAGTCCCTGGCTTGTCTGACCTGTGGCTTTGGCTGACTACTTGCTCCATACACTCCTAGCGTGCCTGACCATCAGTCTCAGGGCTCCGTGGTTCAGGTCTGCTCTCGCTCCCTGTTGCCTCTGGTCGCATGACCCCGGGTGTAAACTTGACATTAGTTACTGTTTCCACTGGTTTTCCATCCATACCTCTGTCTTAGTCTCCAGTATCTTGCAGTAGTGCATTACGCAGCACAGTGTGCAGCTCCGGGTAGGAGCCTGGGTCCTATAATCCTGTGGTCTGGGGTTGTGTGGGCTATTACTATTTTTGCTGTACATAACAAATAAAGTTAGTTTAGATTTTATGATCGTGTCTGTCCTTCTTTGCCTGAAAACTGTGACATAGGGATACACCCTAAGAGTTTTCAAAATTAAATACCAAAATGTGGGAGGCTCTGAGGACAAACATACATACTTGCTTAAGTCTGCCCGAAAGGGCAGTCCAGTTCCAAAATAATGTGCAAGTTCTCTCTGCACAAGAACACCAGACATATGTTTTAGCCTTGTTGGGGCTCGTCAGTGCAGTGTAGCTTGAATCTCTAGGCACTGAGAGCAAGGGGTTCATGTCTGGATTGCCCTTCACTCTTAGGGAGACACCATAAGAGTTTTCAAAAATAAATGCAAAAATGTGAGATGCTCTGATGATGAACATAAGGCACAATGGCTTGTTCTATGGCTAGTCACCACTCAGAAGCACCACTTTTTAGCACTCTAGTGCCCATCATTTTGGAACTGGACTGCCCTTTTTGGGCTGGAGTAGTCTAATATGTACGTGGAAATTTTCTCCCCTGTAATGGCACTAGAAAGCAAAATGTCATGCTGCTGAATGGTGACTAGCCAAAGAACAAGCCATTGTGCTTTTTTGTTTGTTCTCAGAGCATCTAATTTTCTTTGTATGTGTTTTGAATACTCATAGAGGGTCTCCCTAAGAATTAAGGGTAATCCAGATGTGGACCACTTGCTCTCAGTACCTAGGGAATCCAGCTGCGCATCACTGATGAGACTCAACAAGGCTGAAGTATAATTCTGAGGTTAGCTAGTATTATCATGCAGAGAGGACTTGCCCGTCATTTTGGAATTGGACTGCCTGTTTGAGTAGGATTAGCCTAATATGCACATGGAAATTTCTCCTCTGTAATGACACTAGAGAGATAAAAAGTGATGCTTCTAAACAGTGATTAGCCATAGAACAAGCCATTATGCTTTATGTTTGTTCTCAGAGCCTCTCACATTCCTTGAATGATTTTGAATACTCTTAGGGGGCTCCCTAAGGGTGAGGGGTAATACACATGTGGCCCCTTGCTGACAGTACCTATGGAATCCAGCTGCACCTCAACGAGGCCCAACAAGGCCAAAACTTATGCCTGAGTTTAACTAGTGTTCCCTAACAGAGGTGACTTAACCATCATTTTGAAATTGGACTGCCTTTTTGGGTGGGATTAGTCTAATATGTATGTGGGAATTTCTCCTCTGTAATGGAACTAGAGAGCTAAAATGTGGTGCTGCTGAGCAGTGAGTAGCTGTAGAACAAGTCATTGTGCTTTTTGTCCATCCTCAGAGCCTCTCTGTATGTCTCATGAAAACAGGTTCAAAACCTGAAATCCTGTACTTGCAATACATTTACCAGAGGAAAGCTCTGCTACTAATTAATGTATGGCCTCTCTTATATATTTCCAGTTGGATCAAGTGTAGTTCTAACTGTCATGTTTGTGACTGCGCAATATGATGTTGTACAGTAGTTTATTGCCCCATCACACAGCTGGGGTTACAACGAGCAGTAGCATGGGAGGGGGACCTCTGCTTTTAGTGGCCCTGCATCTCAGCTTAAAGGACCAGTCAATGTAACAAGATTTTTGGTAACAAGGTGAACTGGTCTTTGCCTTGATTTTGTGTGTCGGAATGCGAGTAAGATTCTAACTTTATGGATTTTCAGGTCTTTACTTTGTATATTTCCATATGCGTTAAAAAATATTGTTTTCATGGAGAGGGATAAAGACATTGGCTATTAGCATATGATGTTGGCATATATACAAGTATAAAGCATTGTTTTATAAAAAAGCATAAAAAACCTCATATTAGACACTGAAAGTAGAAAAAACTACACTTTAGATTTCTAAAATTCTAATGTATGGGTTGGCCGCATGGCGTCCTCCAGGTGATATCAAACTACATATCCTCTCGCATTGCCCACCCCACTTCTAATTTCAGGTTGTTTACTTTCAGAAGTCTAATGTGAGGTTTTATGAGTGAAACTGCACATTATAGTATATAGTAACTACAGGAGTGGCTCTCAGTCTTTTTGATCAAGACGTTCTTATCATTCAGTTTGGGATTTTCAAGGCAGTCCTTTTATTTCATAAGTCATTTGTCCTGCAAATAATGACGAAAACAGACATAATTATGCTGTTTGTAGATTGGTAGTAAGAGAAGCTCAACTAGGAATGAGCCTGCAATACAGTTTACAGGCTCTTTAGAAGTGGTGTCCAACCCAGGGTGCAGTCTCCTTTAACCCACTAGTGTCTTTTGCAGAGAAAAGATATCCTAAAGCATATACTTGCTCTGACAAAACAGCAGTCTAGCCACAAGATGCCAGGCAATTGCTCTCTAACCAAGGAAATCATCCAACCCCAGTAATACATTTTGGCCTTGTTGTGCCTTGTTAGCAAAGTGCAGTTGTAAATGTGCCTAACAAGATTTTTACTGGATTTAACTTAGTAGTTCAACTACTTGCTTTAACGCACCTTGGCTGTTAAAAGAAAATAATTATGGTCCATATTTATAAAAGCAAACTGGAATTATTCTAGATCAAACCAAGTGCACCATGGGGACAGACAAACATTCCTAAATTCCCACACGCTTGAAATGGTCTTTTACCTCCTAGAATTCCAGAGGTCTCCTATGTTTTGATATGTTTGGTGCCACAGCCTGAGCCTGTATTCTGGAGTGCTTTCTAGCATACGAGGGGGGGGGATAGATGCACTAAGATGTGATAAAGAGGAGATAACTTCTCCAATGACATCACTTCTCCAGTTCCTATGTTATTCTATATAGTCTATTCACTAAGATCTCCAAAGCTGGAGAAATCTTAGTGCATATGCAACATAGAATAACGTAGGATTTGGAGAAGTAATATAACTGGAGATGTCATCTCTACTTTATCATCTCTTTATCACACCTTAGTGCATCACCATGAAGTTTAACCCATTAAGTACTAGAGTAGCATGCAATGTAGTGCTTCACAATGCACACCTTCCTGGGCTTTAAGGGATTAAAGCCCCATTAAAATTAATGGGACATTTTAATTATCCCATATGGATAATTTGTCTCAGAATTGCTCCACTTTATGAATACGACCCAATGCTACCCTCTGTTTCATGCTGTTGCATGTGTGTTTACTATGTACAGAAGCTGTTATAAGGTTTTTATGTTGCTGTTCTCTGAAATGTCATTCCCAGAAATCATTTCAACAACCCATTTAAAATTATTTTGGCAGCTGTCAGGATGTGGCAGGTAGAGAACGCTTTGCCAAATAAAGGAAGCACACCTGATAACTTTTTCATCCATCAGAGGAATTGTGTATTTGGCATAGTCACACAGATATCAAAATAAATAAAAGACCACATAACTTTATTAACTCATTGGATGTTAGAGACATCTCATACAATATGAGAATCAATTAACTGTAGATGTCACTAAGATCTAAGGGGGATGGAAGCCAATACGTAAGATCCACATGTGCTAAACTCTAAAACAAGTTTATTTCTTGTATCTACAGGAATTATTGTAGATCAAACCACGTGCACCATGGGGACAAATACATTCCTAAATTCCCACACACTTGAAATGGTCTGTTTAACCCCTTGAATTCCAGAGAGGTCTCCTATGTTATGATATGTTTAGTGCCACAGCCTGAGCCTCTATGCTGGAGTGCTTTCTAGCATATGGGGGTGGGGGTAGGGGAAGAGGAGGGGAGGTGCACTAAGATGTGATAAAGAGGAGATGACTTCTCCAATGACATCCCTTCTCCAGTTTCTATATTATTCTTTAGAGCCTATTCACTAAGATATCCAAAGCTGGAGAAATATTAATGCATAGGCACCATAGAATAACGTAGGATTTGGAGAAGTGGAATAACTGGAGAAGTCATCTCCACTTTATCATCTCTTTATCACACCTTAGTGCATCACCATGGAGTTTAACCCCTTAAAGACTAGAGTAGTGTGCAATGCAGTAGTAGTGCAATGCACACCTTCCTAATTTGTCTCAGAATTTCTCCACTTTATGAATACAACCCAATGCTACCCTCTGTTTCATGCTGTTGCATATGTGTTTACTATGTTCAACAGCTGCTATAAGGTTTGTATGTTGCTGTTCTCTGAAATGTCATTCCCAGAAATCATGTCAACAAACTATTTAAAATTATTTTGGTAGCTGTCAGGATGTGGCAGGTAGAGAACTCTTTGCCAAATAAAGGAAGCACACCTGATAACTTTTTCATCCATCCGAGGAATTGTGTATTTGGCATAGTCACACAGATATCAAAATAAATAAAAGACCACATAACTTTATTAACTCATTGGATGTTAGGGACATATCATATGATATACAAAACAATTTACTGTAGATGTCTCTAAGAGCTAAGGGGGATAAAAGCCAATACATAAGATCCACATGTGCTAACATCCAAAGCACTTTGTATCACTTGTATCTACTGTTAAACAATACAGCACACCACCCAATATTTCAGCTGGCCAAAGAGGGACACTTTTTATTGATGGTGTTGCTGGGAACATGGCTGAACATTAGCGAGAATGTGTAAGTTAATTCATGACCTATTGATACCTCTTTGTGTAGACCAAAGATTTTTTCTTATGTAGACTAATTTATAAACACATTTACTGAAGTATAAACAAACATTAATGTGAGTTTCATTGCTAGACAGTCTTATATCCTAAAAAGAGGGACTCCAGGGTGGGAAAGACAGACAGAGAGATTTGGTTCTCAACGTTAACAAAAATATTACTTTTAACCCCTTTGGATAGAAGGGATCTCTATTATCTGTATTATTACTTAGGTTTACTTTGTATTCAGTGGTATAAATACTGCTGTAATTAGTTCTTTACAGTTACATTAGCTGAGATCTCCAGGTTAGACATCAGAAACAGAGGTGCAACAAATATTTTCCAGGTCCTGGTAAACAAGCCCATTCTTTCATAGGTGTATTATATCTGAAAGCATCAAAAAGACGATGTCTTAGACAGAAGCCCGTCAGTCTTGCAAACTTGTTTGGAATAAAAACTGGATAATAGTTCTTACTTCATAGACACACATTCATACAATCGTATGGTAGCTATTTAGATTAATTTTCCATTTCCAGACTGCACATTAGTTTTAGTGAATGATTAATTTTCATAACACTGCAGGACTGATTTAAGACATTGATGGGCCCTGAAAAAAGTGTCAAGTGAGAGCCTGACACCCTTTTATATGATGGCTGTAGAAAAGTAGAGAAAACTTTTATGTGGTGGGGAAAACATTTTCTTTCCATTGTTTTCAATGCAATGAGCTAGGTTAAAAAAGCAGAAAAATGTCACTTTTAATGGGAAAGTATTCGCCAAGCAGGAAGTGTAATTTTTCACAGATTCTGGTTTGAGGCAATCGTTTTCACCCTTCCCTAGTTACTGGAAGTGGAGCGGAGGTTATAGATAGTATAAAGAGCTAGAGTGAGCATACTGCTCAGACAGGGCTCGATCCAAATGTTGGAAAAGGCTGTTTTTTCTGCCGATGGCTTTTTTTCCAGCACAGTAAGCTATGCAATTGTCTGTGCTGTGAAAAAATACCGGCAAAAAAAAGGCTGTTGTGTGTTAAAGTTAAGATGTGTTTTCATCCATACAAAATGATGAAAACACCGTAAATAGCAATTCAAATGTCTGCGTTAGCCATGAAAAGCCAATAAGGGACTCAAGTTATCACAGGAAAGTTAAGACCTACTTTTTTTTTAACTTGAGTCCATTATCGGCTGTTTAAACCGCCAACGCAGAAACTTGAATAAAAAAAAAACCTAAGTCCTCAGTGGACGTATTGATATGGGGCTCTAAGCCCCATATCAATACATCCAAAGTATGAAAAATTTATCAGATGTTAGTAGAATTAACCCTATGAGTGCCAGTTGTCTATAATTATCCCGCCAGCATTCATAAGGTTAACCCGACTAAGTAAAAAAATCACATTACAAGTAACACCATTAATCCTGATGTCCAGCGGAGTCCTCAGCTTCCTGGTCTTCTTCTGTCCTTCTTTCTTCTCTTCTATCTTCTGTCTTCTTGCTGTAAAAAACAAACAAACAAACAAGTATAAGTCAAAAGCATACATATCCGGCACACTAATACATAGTTTAACCCCTTGAGTGGCAGAGAGGTACGCAACACATTGCTTTAAATGTTTAAATGATTTGCTCTTTGTACTGACAGATGGCTTCTTTGTACTGACAGATGGCTTCAAAGCAAATAGGATATTGAGCCGGGGAACTATTTGACACACTCACACACACACACACCCCTACACTGGAAATTGCTCCAGAGGGCTTTTTTGTTGCCTTCCTCTGGATCAACAGGGGTGTTATTGGCATGGGCTGGACTTGATGGACGCATGTCTTTTTTCAGCCTTATCTACTATGTTACTATGTTACTATGTTACTAAATATTGTTGTGACTGTTTCATCAGTGTTTAAGAACAGTTTGTTTTTAGTTATCCATCTTTCAACTTCAGAAGAGTCATCCTACTCAAGTTGTGATACATTTGGATTTTTAGTGTAGATAGTCACCTGCATACATTTGCACAGAAGATGCTTTTCAAACTATGACCAGATCATTTATAAACAGGAAAAATAGAGGAGTAGAGGACCATGGATTGAGCCTATATGTTACCATGAGTAGGAAACACTGTCAGCAATAGACACATTTTTCTGTCTGATATGAAGGATCAAAACCAGTTTACAGAATGATTACCCACACCTGAACTTTCAGGTTTATTTATCAGAACAGTGTGGTCCACTGTATTAAAGACCTTTGCAAAATCTAGGAAAACAGTTCTAGTAAGGTCATCATTTTACATGCGACTCTGGATACTGTTCCATACTTTTAGTAGGGTTGTGACTGTTGAGTGATTTGGACAAAAGCCAGTTTGAAGCAGGATGAAAATGTTGGACAGTTGGTAATATTTGCATAGCTGCATGAGGATAACTTTTTTCCGGGACATTAGATGGGGAAATAAGGATATGGGTCTATAATTTTATAACACGTTTTTATAACCACTTTTGTGGAGAGGTATAACTATCCACTTTCCAGGATTTGTACATATACCCAGATGACAATAAAGCATTAATTAGGGATAAAATGGGATGGACAGTTACAGAAGCACTGCATTTTATTAACATTTTCTAGCAGTTTTCAGGTCTAGATTGCAATTTCATTTTTTGACTGAGGAGGTTGTCAGAAATATCCCTATTAGGTACTGGCATCAATTTGAATTCAGCAGTTCCTGTGGGACCAGTGGAAAGGTGCAGGAGACATTTCAATGCACATTTCTTCATCATAATTACTTTTGTGTGATCAGGGAAGTGGTGCATTTAATAAAGCATTTGTTGAATGCACTAGGTATCGATACAGGGCATTGAAGGATCAAAACCAGTTTATTGAATGATTACCCAAGCCTCATCTTTTAAGCTTATTATCAGAACAGTATTGTCCACTGTATTAAAGGCCTTTCAAAATCTAGGAAAATAGTTCTGGTAAGTTCATCATTTTCCATGAAACTCTGGATATTGTTCTATCTTTTAGTAGGGCTGTGATATTTGAGTGATTTGGACAAAAGCCGTATTGAAGCAAGATGAAAAAGCTGGACAGTTGGTAATACTTACATAGCTTTTTCCAGGACTTTAGATGAAGTGAGGGAATAAGGATATTGGTCTGTAATTTTATACCACATTTTTATAACCGTTTTTGTGGAGAGGTATAACTTTCCACTTTCCGGGCTTTGTACATACACCCAGATGACAATAAAGAATTAATTAGGGATTAAATGGGATGGGCAGTGACCGAAGCACTTGCTCCAAATCGTTTATTCAGTTACAACGATGTGTCACTAGGTCATGGAATAACCTAAAACTGTATCTGTAATGCACCTCCCACCATCCACACCCTCAGCACTACTACCTAAAACAAAGGGCCTCTCTTTGTCCATATGAAATGTTGGGAGGTATGGAAGTCTTATTGTGGAGATGAAGGGTTCTGTGTTAAAGTGTTAAATAGAATTATTATGTTCATTTTGGTATGCATATCTCAAGAATAGGATGGAGAGTACACAATGAGACACATAAAACAAGGGGGGGAAATCAGGGAAAACATACCAGAAGGTTAGAATATGGAGGTTGAAGCACAATTTTAGGTGCATTGAGCACATACCAGCAAGGGTTAACAGAATATGGAGGCAGAAACTTTAGGCTAGGTGGTCATTATGTAGGGTTCTTTGGCTACCACTGAGTTGGGACAAGGTTGTAGGTCAATATGTGTGATTTTAGGGATTCCAGTGCAGTGGTACAAGGCTAGGATGTATGTGTGGTTCAAAGTGGTATCACTAGAGTAGTACCATTTCAGTTGTAAGCTCTGTGGTACCAATAATGCATCTCCATTTCAATTGTAATATCTGTGATATAGATCCAGTTAAATTGCAAGATCTGTCATATAACTAGTGTATATCTATTTTAATTGTAAGGTCTAATATGTACCTAGTAAGGATTATTTTCAGTTGTATTCTTTGCTGTATAAGTAGTGTAGATTCATTTCAATTGTAATGTCCAAATGCTTGTTTTTTTGTTAATAAGTAGCCAACATTATGTTACTAAAAAGAGTACTGTTATGTGCCTTTTCTATGTCTATAATGTGCCTAAGCACTGCTTCCATGTGCACCAGGCAAAGATTGAGCTTAGCTCTGTCTTGTTGAGATCTCCATTGTGCTCTCCTCCACAACTAATAGAATTCTCCACTGGACAGAGCTAGACTTTCCACACCATTCTGGCACTCACATGGTTAATGTGCAGAGGAGAGCCAAAGGATATCACCTAATTTTCTAAGCAGTTGTAAGTTGGAGAGGGTGAAAAGTTACCTGCAGTTGATTTGGATATATTGTGGGGAGTGGGGTCCTGCAAATGTAAAAATATGCAGACATTTCCTTCCTTCTCTGAAAGTCTTTGGGTCCGGTAAGTCCACTTGTCTTTTCTTCCTCCTGCTCCTTTGTTCTCCTTTAAATGCAGGTGAGTTAATGGTGTCATTTGGCTGACCCACGGATTCTCATCCTAAGATATCTTTAAAGTTGACTTGTCACCTTTTTAGTTTGTGTTACAAATAATTAAAATATGTCAAATGGTATACTAGCCATTTTTCTGTAAATAAATAGTTTAAGAATTTATCTTTAAAATTTTGATGACACAGTATGGCACATTGTGCTAATTCCCTGTACTGCTTGGTTAATAGACCTGTTTGAGTACAAAGTGTGATAGTAGACTAAGGGGCACCCAATGTTAGCTGCTTAGTAGTTACTTTTGCAGACTAGAATCTCAACAAAGAGGAAACAGACTGCTGATAATAAGAATAATAGATACCAACAGGTAAACAAAACAAGTAATACTACTGAGTAGGCCTCAGCGAGATTCTCTGGCCCATAACCCTTCCAGTTAACAAGGTACTGGAGAATACTACACCGCATCAATGACAAACTCCTCAGAGTCGTCCACAGAAACAGGAGGCGGAGGAGAAGAGGGGGGTGAGAGCCATGAGCCTTCACAAAGGGCTAGAACAGAAACATGTGAAAGACTGGATGGAACTTAAGTTGTATGCCCGATGCGGGGGCAATGTCTCTGCCTTGACCTTGCAGAATACACCTGGAAAAGCTTGGTAGACTTTGGGAATAAGGAATAATAGGTATAGCAGAGCAGGGAATAAGAACTACTCCTGAAGAAGAACCATCAATCATGACAATACAGATGTTAACATCCTTCTTAAGGGTGCGGATGCTGTGCTGGGCAGTGAAGGATGTGTCCATGAAAGGACCAGCAGCACCAGAGTCAACAAAAGCAGATATCAAAATTTCATTAGGACCACAAATAATGGAAACAGGAACGACCAGCATGTTGATTTCCTTAGAGGGAACAGATGACAGACTTAAGGAAGATCCCTCAAATGACCCAGAGTCTGGGCATTTACCGGCCTATTAGGACATGAATGGACAATGTGCCCAGACTGAGCACAGAATAGACACAAGCCCAGAGTGCGTATTCTGACCTTCTCTTCCTCGGATAAGTGTAAAACACAATCCACATCCATAGGTTCCCAAACAACCTTGGGGGAAAAGATCAGGGTCTGAAATTTAGGGGCTAGATGCAACGGAGGCATGGACATAGGATTTTGTCTACTGTCCCTATCCTGCTTGACCTGGCATTCCTGAATCCGATGCTCCAGAGTTGAACATTAGATCCTCCAGGCTGTCTGGAATTGGACGAGTAGTCAGATCATCCTTGAAATGCTCGGATAGCCCCCCTTAAAGGCATTGTCACCCTACTCAGGATCATATGCCCAAGTTCTAAACTAGATAGCATACCGAAGAAGGGTTCTAGATCCCTATTGACACTCCAGTATGGCGGACAGAGCAATAGCCCATCTCCCTGGGGTATCAAATACAGATTGCGAGACTAAGATAAAGTAGTTGAAATCAGCCAGAACAGGCAACTGACGGTCCAAGAGAGGTGATACCCAGACCAAGGCAGGGGCAGGTAAGAAAAAAATCACAAAAATGATATGGGCCTGATGAGAGTCATAAGCTTCAGGCTGGCTACGAAAATGTAAATAGCACCTGTTCAAGACCCCTGCAAAGCTCGGAGGAAAAACCATCATATTGGCCCGGCAGTGGCAATCTGGAAGGTAGTGAACCGGTACCAAATGGTGAAGCAGCTGGAAGTCCACATGGAATGCTCTGGGATGGCTTAGAGGTCCTGAAACTTTGTTGCATATGCTGTAATATGGAGGCAATGGAATCCAACTTGGAGTCCATTTGCTTAATCTGCGTGGTGTGTTGAACTAGGTCATGACGGGAATTTTTTGAATATCTGGAAGAAATGCCAGGAAAACCCATAAAAGCAGATAAGGACATGACACAAAGCAGTTTTAGTTTGTCAGAAAAAAAATCACAAACTTGTTAAAAGAAAATTTCTCCTGGAAGAACTTTTTTTCTTTAATAATTAGCTTACATTCACAGCAATCCCGGGACCAACCGGCGACCCTTCAGCAGAGCCAAATTAGCGATATCTAAAAATAAATACTAAATTGGAATGGTCTACAAAGTGTGTTTGCAAACCAGGCACACTTTGTAGACCTTTCCAATGAAGTATTTCTTTTTAGATAGTGCTATTTCGGCTCTGCTGAAGAGCCGCCAGCCAGTTGCACGACCAAAATCTCATGCTGTCAGCTAGAGCACTGATGTCTGTGAATGGGGCAGGAGGGAGGAACTTTAGAAGCGTGTATCTCTCAAACTAAATATGATTGAAAGACCAGATTTATATCAGTTAATTTATTTTTTTAATATCTACAATATTAAATTTTGTTACAAGCAGCCATTACTATTCCTTTAACTGTAGTCTTATTTGTAATTAATATACTGATCTATTTTGTACCTTTATGGAATACCTTGTTTACAAGATAATCTGCTGATCAGAAATCAGTAATAAGGGGTGCACAGGCTCTGACTAGATTTTATTCTTAACAGTGTGTGGTAATATGGGCAAAGCACAAAACAATTTAGCATAAAGTGCCACACTGTGCCACTAACAAATAAAGGTTACTTTCTCAAAAAAACATTTAAACTACAAACAAATGGCTAGCACAACATACAGACTTGTTAATTATCTTTACAATTGACAAAATGTATCTTAAGGTGCCTGGTCTAGTTCAATCCCAGACTGTGAGGTGCCTTCGAGGACAGGACTTGGAGACCCCAGAAAAAAAGGTGTAAGGCCGCTGCATTTAAAGTGATAGTAATGTTTCACAACAACAGCCGCTCCAATTAACCCCTTCACGACCACTGATGTGCCAGGACCATCACAGCAGTCCGGCACTTAAGGACCAGTGACGTTCCTGGCACGTCATGGAGTTCAGGGCTCACGGCGAGGCTGCACGCCTCTCTGGAAGCCCTGAACCGGAAGTTAAAAAAAAAAAAGTCCTGTGGATGCCAAGTGCCTTCCGCACATGCGTGAGACGGTCCTTAAGGGGTTAATCTTCATAGCAATTGAGCCATAGTCAGTGTTATTTCAATACAGTGAGAGTTGTAGTTCAAGAGTAATCGAACGATACAAAACTGGTTGAAGTATAGGGAACAGTGTGTGGTTGTAAATGGAAAATTCTCCAGTACAGTTAAAGTGGAGAGTGGAGTACCTCAGGGTTCAGTATTGGGTCCGCTGCTGTTTAACATGTTTATAAATGACCTGGAAATAGATATAGAAAGTAAAATATCAATATTTGCAGATGATATTAAATTATGCAAGGTCATTAATTCAGAACTGGATATTTTCTCTCTACAGATTGGGCAAACAAATGGAATATGAAGTTTAATGTGGGGAAGTGTAAAGTCATGCATTTGAGAGGAAACAATCCCAAGACTACTTAGGAACTTAATGGAATTATTGTAGGGGACACATTGCTAGAGAAAGACCTGGGTATCCTTGTCAACTACAAACTTGGAAACAGTGACCAGTGTCAAACAGCAGTAGCAAAGGCAAACAAAATCCTGTCTTGCATAAAAAGAGGTATCGAAGCAAGAGTGGATAACATTATTTTGACATTATACAAATCATTGGTAAGACCTCACCTTGAGTATGCAGTGTAGTTTTGGGCACCGGTTCTGAAAAGGGATATACTAGAACTAGAGAGGGTACAGCGAAGAGCAACAAAATTAATTAAGGGAATGGAGGACTTGACATATGAGGAACAACTAGACAAACTTGGTTTATTTACTGTAGAGAAAAGACGACTAAGAGGAGACCTTATCACATTGTACAAGTATATGAGAGGTCAATACAAGGATGTCTGCGGTGAGCTATTTATTCCAAGGCCTTATCAGATTACCAGGGGACACCCCTTGAGATTAGAGGAAAGGAGGGTTAGACTTCAGCAGAGGAAGGGGTTTTTTACAGTAAGGTCTGTTAAATTGTGGAATTCATTGCCCAAGGAGGTGGTTATGGCAGATACAATGGATACATTTAAGAGAAGATTAGACACATTTCTTTCAAAAGGGAACATACAGAGCTATACTTTTTATCAGTAGGCAGATCAGGAAGGTCTGATAAAGACTAACTTAATTGGTAGCAGGAAAGCTATAAAATTCTCAGTTACTGGGGTATGAGGAGAAGGTTGAACTTGATGGACTTGTGTCTTTATTCAACCTAATTTACTATATTACTACTATGTTACTATGATAAAGTTTCCACCTCCCGCCCCTTTTACCTAGTGTAACCCCCCACTCCTCAGATGTGGAATTCAGTCCGTAGACCAGACAGCTCACATCAAGGGTCAATATTCTACTGTGGGAACAATGAAAACCGTGCCCCCCTTGACAGGTTTTGCAGCTTTTTCCCTTATCTTAATTAATTATCCCTCCCTTCAATCTACCTGGACACTCCCTACTGCTCTGAGGTGATGAGTGTAATATCAGTAAAAGGGGTGGGAGGAGGATACTTTATCATTCAGTTACTCTTGAACTACAACTCTGACAGAGTTGAAATAACACTCTCCAAAGCCCAAATACTATGATGATTAATTTGAGCTGCTTTTATTATGAAACATTACTATCCCCTTTAATAACAAGTGTGCAACAAACAATTCGTTTCTTACTCACTCACATTTTATAATTGATAGTTGTAGAATAGAGGTTAAATCTACACTACTCTGTATTTAATTGCTTTCTTGGTAGTTTGTAAAATAGACAAGTATAAAATTCATAGAATTAAAGCACTGAAAGCTATAGGTCTGCAAGGAATTAAATATGAAGTTTTCCAATATATCAAGTTATATAAAAATTAATGAGCAATGCAGCAGCAAAATACAGAACACTAGTCTAAAATGCTTTTTTTTCACTTCATTTCATATTAAAGTTTTCTAATTAGTTAACTTGTCAAATCAGCCATACCTATGGGCTACAGTTCAATACAGGTAATACATGTCATCACAAGTTTTATTTCACAGATACCATTTGAAGCCTGTGGGGAAGTTTCGAGATAAACCCAGGAAGATGCAATCTGCAATGAAATCCAACCCCTTTGTTATTCAACCATAAGCAGAAACAAGTTACGGAGGCTGATATACTAAGAACCAGAGGAATTCTGAAGTAAACCATCTGAACTATTGGGAACACATAACATTTATATTGATTTAAATAGGACTTGTATCCCCCTGAATGTGCAAGAGGTCTCAAATGCAAGTAGCTTTAGAGTGTAAGCATCGACGATAACTTAGATTTCATATATATATATATATATATATATATATATATATATATATATATTGTGTGTAAAAATGAAAAAATCACTCTCAGGACTTCAAAATAGAGTAAAAACAAATCAATGTTTACTGAACAACACTTTGGTTACAATCTGTTAACCTTTCTCAAGATAAATTACGGTGCAAGTGATCGCCTTGATATACCCTAGTGCTTGAGAGGGCACTCAAACCTGGCATCCTCATGGCTTTGTGACATCACCTACTTAACATGGATACTGATAGTGAATCACAAATATTAACAGTGATCAATTATTCAAATCATTACAAAACTAAGTACTGATTACCCTGTAAGTCACATCACCCATCTGTGGTGAGTTGCTTCATAAAAGTGGTGGGGCTTAATCATGAGTGGGAGGCGGGACATGTAAAATATAAAAAATAGGCAGAATAGACTGGGAAAGGAGGAAAAGAGGACAGGAGTGGGAGGGACAGGGTGGGAAGGAACACAAGGAGGCAGAGTTTCATCAGAAACTCCCCACATCCAGAGAATCAGACACCCGCTAATGAAGAGTCAAAATCGCAGTCTCAGGGGCAAAACCAGGGAGTTCCCAGCTATGCCTATGAACTCATTCCCAGAACAATTCTGTTACACATAATACAATATACCCTTAAAGTAGAAGCATCAACAACTCATATTAACATCTTCTGACTTCCCTTAATATGACCAGAAAATCCTAATATCTTTACAAATTTTGCTCTTGTGTCTTTGTTTAATAGATGACATCTTCAGTCAGTCCTGGATGTTATATTCATTGAGGCAGACATGGCTAGCAGGAGCACACACATGCTACCCAATGCACATGATAATCTTAACCCTTTAAACGTGTGTAACACATTGCTTAACAATGAGTTTCACAACCCTCTGGTCCTTAAATGGTTAAGTAGGTTCATTGACTCTGCCTGCTTCAGTTTAATAAAACTGACAGCAACTACTGTCATGTTCACTCACATGGTTTAAATGGCAATATATTACTTCCCCTTTAACCTATAACATACAAAAGAAAGCTCTTAAATAAACTTAACAGTTCAGGGATATATATATATATATATATATATATATATATATATTTTTTTTTTTTTTTTTTTTTTTTTTTATTTTATAAATTTATTGAAAATAAAATACGATTACACATAGAAGGTGAATCAATTGAAACACAATAAAAGAAAATGCAATACGTTCCATCTCTTACAGATACAATATAACCATGTGATGGGATCTATAAATACAAGGCAAAGATAAAATGTCACTAAGACAACTGTTTCCAATTCATATGTATGGTGAAGGAGTTTGTAAATAAAACAACAAGAATATGGAAAAGGGAAATTATACATATCTCCTGTATCTCAGAAGAATAGATAAGAATCTCTAAAAGACATCAAGAAGTATGTCATATGGTCAGGGTCGTGGATATGTGCTGTCGTAACGAATATTGAGAAGTATAAGTAAGAGAGAAACATGGAGGAGGAGAACTTAGGAGAAGGGAAGGGGAAAGAAATATTAAGTCGGAAATGGGAAGATAGTGGATATGGAGGTCGGGTGGCCCTCTTCAGCACTCTTGTCTCGAAAATAGTGTAAGTATGACCATGAGTCAACCAATGCCAAAAGGGGATCCACTTCGGATTGATGATTCAGGTGTTTTCCCCCCATCACCTCCCATGTATCCCAAGTGGCATTGAAGGAGTGTAGGGTTGTCCGCTTGTCCTGTGCCGGAGCAAAATATGAGGAGGGAAAAGTCTTGTTGTGGAATTTGGCGGGGGGGGGGGTTAGAGGCTTGAAAATGGGTCTCTTGAACAAATATTATGTCTGCCTTTAAATGCTCAAAGTCCCTCAAAGCCATCGCTCTTTTTTCTGAGATATTAAGGCACCTGGCATTGATCGACATGATCTTAAGGGGGTACATACTGTGCTGGATTGCACATCAGAGGGCCGCCCAGCCTCATAAAGAAGGGGAAATAGAAAGGGATAGAGGAAGAGAAAAGAGGAAACCGTATCATGTCAGGTGAAAGTATGCGTGATGGAAGGATATGAATGGAATGTGCCATAGGCCTGTTGGGGGTGTCAATTCCTGGCATCTACATGTCGTCCTGTGCAACGGTGAGTGAATCCGAGATATCTGTTAACACGTAGTGATAGGAGTGTATAATGGACGTAAAGCTAGGGTGAAGTGCTTCGGGGTCTACTGAGTCGTGTGAGTCTCATGTTATTAATTCCAGTAAGTATAGGGTAGGTCTCTAATAATGGGTTGCAAGACATGTACAGATGAACTGTCACAGGAGCCAAAGTACGATGAGTGTCAAGGTAGGGAATGTTCTGCTACATAGGAATAGCGTGATTCTTATGTTATTATCACGGTGCCCATGATTACCTGTGACTGACATTTGCCCTGGAGCGACATTCTTTACATGCTACTCTCACTGTTGCTGAGTCGCTATTCTTATAGGGCACCACGCTGATGAGGTCATTGCTCCACCTACCCATCAGAGTTTTTAAACCTCTCTCTGTGTCACTCCTATTGCCCTTTCGTGGTGTACCTGAGCTTAGTTCTGTGTGGTGCTTACCGTTCCTGTGTATTACCTGGCTCGTCTGACTACCTGTTACGGTTCTGACTCCTGGCTCGTCTGACTACCCGTTCCTGTTCTGACTTCTGTCTTGTCTGACTACCCGTTCCGGTTCTGACTCCTGGCTCATCTGACTACACGTTCCGGTCCTGACCTCTGGCTTCACTGACTACCTGTTCTGGTTACGACCATTGGCAACGTCTGACTACCCGATCCGGTGTGACCCTTGGCTGTCTCCTGGTTTACCCTTACAGTTGTGCTGCATTACCTTCCCGTTGTATGGGTTGGTTGTTGTTCTGCCTGTGCCTTCTGCTTTGCGCTTGCTTCCGTTAGAAACTGCACTTGTCGGTCACTCCGTGTGTCTGACCTCCTGTGGCCGTGCCAGTCCGTGTTGCCTAGCCTATCTCCATCGGCTACCGTATTGTATTTCCCCTGTGGGGATACTGGTCTGCTCCATTTATTTGCTGACTCAGTGCTTGGGAGTGCTCTACACTACCCTCACACTTACTATGTAGCCAAGGGCCATTCCGCTGTTATCCACCTGTCCTGTGAAGGGTGAGGAAAGTGCCTACACTGTTCCTCTCTGGTTTCGTGAAGGTGTGACACTGTCGACTGCCATTTACTTCAGTCTATTACTACTGTGTCATTTATTTTCCTGTTGCCTTACATCCTGCCTTTTCATTACTTAATAAAGTTTTACTTTAAGTTCAGTTGTACTTGTCAGTGTGTTATTCCTAGTCACTCCATGACAGTTATAAATTCCAGTATGTATAGGGTAGGTCTCTAAAACTGAGTTGCAAGACAGGTACATTTGAACCGACACAGGAGGTAAGTGCAGTGAGTATCAAGGTAGTGAATGTTCTGTGACGGAGGGTCAGTGTTCACAAGTCAAATGGCGTATGTAGTATTTGAGAAAAGTATAAACTTAGGGATTAACATCCTACAGTAAAGGGGCAAACAGTTAATAAAATAACATTCTTGACACAGCATAATACAGTCAATCATGTCAGGAGTCTTGTAGCCCATTCCTCTAACATCAGGCTGAGCAGAAGGTGATGCGATTGTAATTTAAATGGCATTACAAATGGTTTAAAGTAGATTCAGCAGACTGGAGTCATACCTCCAAAAGTACATATGAAAGTAGAGCAGCAAGCAACTAAGAATGTGAATAATCTATAGAGGGAAGAATTACTAGAACCATCCGCATCATCCGTAGATACATCTGAACTCCGGTAAGTAGGGCGAGGCTAATTAGGTACAAGACTCTGGAATGAATGGCATAAAGACAAATGACTCCCTGAGCTTGCGTTGCATTTAACAAACTTACAAAAGAAGGAGAATCAGTAATAGATAATATAAAAAAAATATATATCAAAGTACCCCTTTAAGTTATAACAAGCGTGTATCCTATCGTTCCCGGCGGCGGAGGTGGGAGGCAGAGGTGGAAGAAGTCACAGGCAACACACATATGAGGCACATCCGCTATCCCACAATGCATGAGACAGTGCATGCACCCCCACAGTTGAAATCACTATGATAAGATGCTAGTCGCTGTCGCCAGTGATCCCCCCACCCCCGCCTACCCGACCCCCAGAGGCATCCAAACATCCTATTATCGCCTCTGTGGGCTTCCCAGAAGGCACTCCAAATTGCCTTTCTACTAGTTAACAAAACTTTAATACAACAGTGAACATGTGTGCACCATTTTTTTTTCTTCCTTTTCTAAAGCATAACTTCATCTGAATTTTGGCCATAAATACATTTAAAGAACCTCAGAACCAGAAATAACTGAGCATGTAAGAGGTATATTAATAAACGATCAAACTGTAAGGTTACCCATCAGGACCATCAGTGTCCCTTCAGAATCCTGTCAGCTAGGGATCCTTAGTAGAGACTCTAGTTCAACACTCTGTCAAGCATCAGCAGAGAATAGCATGGAGGTACTCCAACAGTCTCTCAGGTCGTGGTGCAGTTCATCAAGGGTGTCTGAGTGGCTGGAGCAGTAAGGCATCAGTGCTTGTTCTTGTGGGTTGGGGAGCCCGGAGACCATTCCAGGCGTCTGGTGTTTCTCTGCTGTTGAGGAGATGGTGTTGCAGTAGCGGCGGACAATTTAGGTGTAGTAATCCCCAGTGTAGTGCAGAATAAAGCAATTTCATCTGCAGACTGGATAGAAGCAGACTTCCCATTTAACGTAGCTGATAGGAAGAAGGTGAAGCCCCATCTGTATTTTATGTTAAGTGTACTGAGATGGTGTGTCAGAGGCTTTACTGATCTCTTCAAGCTGAGAGTGTAGGGAGATAAATCGTTGAATAACTGGACGGGTGCACCTGCACATTGCAGCTTAGGTGAATCTCTCCCCTTCCTCATGATTCTCTCCTTCAACGCAAACTTGTGTAAGCATATAAGAACATCACAAGGCAGATCCGGATCTTTAGGCTTAATTGTATGGTGGATTCTTTTGATATGAATATCCTCAGGGGCGATATCTCCCAGAAGGTGTGAAAATAAAGCAGAGATAACTTTAGCTAACTCTTGAGGGGGGACCATCTCCGAGAGATTTTTCATCCATATGTTGTATCTGCGACCCCTGTTCTCTAAATCATCGAGTTTCAGAGTCATTTGATGTATTTCATCTCTTTGTTCCAATACTAGTCATTTGACTGAGCTAGTGTAGTTTGAGTTGATCCTCATATTCTCCTCAATGTTTACCACTCATTGAGTTAGGTTGGAGATGTCCGCAGTAACTTTGGCAAGCTCCGCTTGCATCATGGCCTGCATGGCTGCCATATATCTATCCATATCTGCCCTATTAGGTAGACCAGCAATGAGGGTCACAATGTCCAAAGGAGGAGATGTTGGGGCTGACATTGCTGTCGGAAAGCCCGCCAGTTTTGTATTGCAGGCCAAGAGATCTTCTGATGAGTAGGCCTCTGCGTCTTGCGCTGTAGGGGCGGATGCGTCAGAGCAAGATGGCGTGGTGATGGGAGAGCTTCTTATCAAAATCTCAGTTAAGTAGGAGCGGATGCCATAAGAGTTGGGTTGGGTCGGCTTTTTCTTTTTCCCTTTCATTCGCAAATAGTAGCTATTAAGCAAGAGATCTGGAGAGGGGTGAAACTCCTCATTCAGCAGCTTTAGAAACTCGGTCGCTTGGAGCTAATCCACTACACATCCGGCTCCATGAGAGTACAGGCCACGCCCCCCCAGGTCAGGGATATATCAAGCAGCCAAATATATATATATATATATATATATATATATATATGTATATATATATATATATATATATATATATATATATGTATATATATGTAATGACAATTCAGCTATGCATAGTCTGTTAAATAAACTAACCACCATAAAATAGTAGTGGGTCTATGATGTAGGGCAATTGGGTTTGTGTTACCACCCCTAGCTTAACGCAGTGGTTGTGGACAGCAAGCCTGAGGTACTCCTAGGAGGGTACCTTCTATGCCTAGAGAGAAATACGGCCCTGTGTAAATACAACCCATATACTATCTGGACACAATATAAAAATGCTCTAACACATGATTCCCATAATAGTAACATATATGATGCACATAAAAAGAATGTATTTAAATTGTATAAAACACTATACCTAAATACCACTTATATCACACAACTACTTTCATCTTCCTTTAGTTTATTTATATAAATAGTTTCACAGATACAGGCCACATCCTTTCATATCCTTCTTTTACCACTTTTGAGGACCAAAGGAATTTAATAGTAAATTCACTAAAATCATATTTTCTTTGTTATCAAATGAGGAACACAGGAACCACTGGGATATACCAAATGTATCCACCAAGATTTCTGGAAAGAAAAAAGAGAAAAAAGAAACCCTCCACTGAAGACTACTTTCCACAGGGCTAAACTTGTAAAACATTGACCTCGAATTTACATACCAAACAACAATAAGCAAACAGGAAAAAAAGGTTCTGATCTGCAAAGAGAAAAAAGGAACATACAAACCAAACAATAAGCAAACAGGAAACAGGATTCTGATCTTCAAATAGAAAAAAAGACTTTAGAAGGATCCTTATACAGACACCACAGCCTGAAGGACCTTCTGGCCAAAGCTGGCCTCAGCCAAGGCCAGGACATTCACATGATAATGTTTGGTGAAAGTGTGCAGAGATGATTGCATCACCACCTTACACAGCTACCCAGCAGTGACCTGATTCTTGTAGGTCCAAGAGGTTCCCACCAATCTCTGTGAGTGTGCCAAGAGTCAAAAAGGAACAGGTTTCTTCCTGAGGACATATGCCTGGCGGATGGTCACCTTGATCCTGGAAGCAGAAGAGACCGCAGAAGCAGCCTGGCCCACATGCAGGCTCCTGGGGATGACAAAAAAGTGATTCAGACTTCCAAAAAGGCTGTGTGCTATGAACGTAGAACTTCAAGCACTTACTACATCCAACAGATGATATTCCTGCTCCTGTCTATTGAAAGGAGCCAGACAGAAGTAAGGAAGCACAATCATAGACCATTGGAAACTTGTGGTTCAGGAGAAAAGCCATGCCTCAAAATTCACCTTCAGTAAGCAATCCAAGAGTTTATCAGCTTGATCCTCAAGAGTCATCGCATCTGCCAGAGGTAAAACGGTGTTCTTGACAAGATGTGAGATAGGGAGATCAACTGCGTCAAAGGATCAGCTGAAAAAAGATACAGATTAAGAAGGAACTTTTTAAGAAACAGTTGTCTATAAGGCATCTTCCATTTTCCAAGAGAACCTGTTCTAAAATATGATGGGGAGAAAAATGGGTGCCTCCTTTTAATGCGCCTGGAAGATGCATGGAGAAGAGGAGCTAGAGTAAGAGGTCTCCAAGACATGGAGTCTCTCAAGGACCTCTCTGATAAGTTCCTCTGCTGAGGTGCAAGTGTCCTCCCCATAGACATCCCCCCAATGACAGGGAGGAATCTAATTCATCCCAATCTGTCTCACATTCCATAGCAGAGGAATGACCCCCAAAAATAGGACTTAAATGTCTAACAGGGGCATAGGGCATAAAGACCAAGAGTTTAGGACCTCTGAATCAATGAGGAAATAGAAGAGACTGAAGCTATAAGAGCTTTAACCCATCAGATGAGGGCTTCAGAGGTGGTTGGGGGCCATGTTGCTTGGGGCATAGGGTACCAGAATAACCCCTAGGAAACCCAGTCTGGCAGGGTTAAAGAGCTAAGGAGGCACTAGAATACTTGACTTTATATTTGCCCATATGTCTTTTAGTTCTGACATGCCTAAAAAACCCTAAAAGGGACAAAAGTAGTCCAAATAGCAGAAAAGTAAGAAAAAAATACTCAGAAATATATATATACATATACTGATTGCTAGGGATTAAAATTTCAGGAAGGAAGAAGAGACAAGTCTCTATCTAGCATATGCAAGCATAAAGAGATGGCTACTGAAAGACCACCCCTTTCTATCCTAGAAATCCCAGGAAACTGGAAATTCTATAGGTTGTAGATTTATTTATTTATAAAATGTTTTACCAGGAAGAATACATTGAGATTCCTCTCGTTTTCAAGTATGTCCTGGATAGTTTTCAGTAAAAGGTTACATATTTACACTAATTGTGAGACATTATATACAAACATACAGAAATATACGTACTTATTAAATAATGGGATTATTTACAGTTACACACTGTTTTTAGATATAAAGAAACATTTGCTTTTAAGGATTTTGGACTGGGTGCAGATGTGATTATTTCATGCAGATTGTTCCAGATTTTTGGAGCTCTGAAGGACAAGGCAGATCTTCCTGCTTCTTTCTTGTATTGTGGTATACGCGGTGAGTTGTTAGTAGTGGAGCGGAGGTTATAGTTAGTATGGAGAGCTGGAGTGAGCATACTGCTCAGGTATTGTGGTAGTTTTTCAGAGAAGTGGTTGTTTACTAAGCAAGAAAGATGAAGGGCACGTCTAGATTTGAGTGTTAGCCAATTTAGTTCTTTAAGCATGTCACAATGATGGGTAGTGTAGTCACATTGGAGGATAAAGCGGCATAATGAATTATATAGAGTGTCAAGTTTACTGAGGTGGATTTCTGGCGCTGGAGCATATACTACGTCACCATAGTCTATGACTGGCAGCAGCAGCTGTTGTACAATACGTTTTTTCACCTGGGTACTTACACATAATTTGTTTCTATAAAGTATACTTATTTTGGGATAAAGTTTAGAGGTTAATTTGTCAATGTGGTGACCAAAATTGAGGTTGGGGTCAAGCCATATACCAAGATATTTGTAGGAGTCTACTGGGGCCAATTTGCGATTAGACTCTGTCACAATGGATAGGTGGATATTGTCAAGATTACGCAGTTTGTGCTTTGTGCCAAATATCATTGTGACTGTTTTATCTGTGTTTAAGAAAAGTTTGTTCTGTGTTATCCATCTTTCCACTTTGTAGAAATCATGTTGTAAATCGGTTTCAAGTTATGATATGAGTTTTTAGCATAGATTATGGTGTCATCTGCATACACGTGTACTGAAGATGATTTGCAAACCTTGGGCAGATCATTTATAAAAAGAGAAAATAGAAGAGGGCCAAGAATGGAGCCTTGGGGAACTCCACTTGTTACTTTGAGCGGACAGGAGTCATTGTTTGCAACTGACACATACTGCATTCTGTCTGATAAATAGGATCGGAACCATTTTAGAGAATTATTACCCAATCCTGAGTTATGGAGTTTGCTGATAAGAATGTTATGGTCTACTGTGTCAAAGGCCTTAGCGAAATCTAGGAAAATAGCTCCAGTGAGTGCACCATTTTCCATTCCAGTCTGGATATCATTGGTTACTTTTAGAAGAGAAGTGACTGTTGAGTGGTTTGGTCTAAACCCTGATTGAAGAGGGGTGAAGAAACTGGTCTGTTGGTAATATTTATATAGTTGCACATGTACACATTTCTCTATGATTTTAGATAAAGTGGGGAGGAGAGATATCGGTCTGTAATTTGATACTACATTTTTATCCCCACTTTTGTGGATAGGTACAACTCTTGCCACCTTCCAGGATTTGGGCATATACCCTGATGTCAACGAGGCATTAATTAGAGTTGCTATCGGTTGGGCTGTGACCATAGCACTGAGCTTTAATAAAATTGCTGGTAGTTGGTCAGGGCTCGATTGAGATTTCAGTTTTGGGTTGAGGAGGTGATCATATACTTCACTTTCATTTACTGGCCTGAAATTGAATTCATTTGCACTGTTGGACCAGGCAGCAGGTGCCAGTGACTGTTCTGAACTTGGTGGAACTTCAGAGTGGCCTTTGTTTTGTTTAATCAGTGCGGTGTTACATCCAACAAAGTAGCTGTTGAATTTATTTCCAGAGTTGTTGCATGTAAAGCAAATGGTGATCTCCAGCCTTTCAAAAACTTTGTCGTGCTGAGAACTGAAAAGGGTCCCCAAGGTGACAGCTATTAAGAAAAGGCCATCCAATATAATATGAGCCCAATGTGTCCCACGGGACAGAAATATGTCTCATACAAGTACAGTGTGTGAAGCAAAGAAGGCCGCTATGTGGGCACCAGATCTTAATGGATCCACTCCAACATTTTAGACAAATATAAAAAAAAAGATCAAATAATGTCAGAAAAAGAATAAAAATCGAGCATATCAACAGGAAAGCTTAGTAGAGTGAAGCATCTGTATCCATATGGAGAAGAATGTTCCAAAATGTGTTAAACTGACATTGAGAAACAGAAGGGACTAGCAGCCCTTACAGTAAAAGCAGCCTCAGTCTAAACACTATAGAAACATTATAGAAACAGAGAAAGGAGCACATTACAGGCAAAACACCACAGTCCAGTGGATGCTAGTAGAACAGGGGCATGAATCAGGACCATAGCACTCAAGAGACTAACTTAACTGAAGTTTTAGTCCCATTGTAGTATAATGAAGAGACTCAGAGAAACTCATTACAGAGGTAAAAACTTAGAACACTAAGTCAACCTCCACAGGTTTAAGGTCCTGGAAAAAAGCTGTGAACTGGGCAATCCATGAAAAAGAAAGCCAGTTAAGGGCAGCTCACCTAATGGGGGGATTTTACAGCCCCATGTACTAGGAATTAAAAATATAAAAAAAGAAGTTTAAAGGAGCAGTAAACTTTAAATAAAAATATATATAGGGCTTTTCCTGTTGAGTAACATAAGAGTACTCCCACTGCAGAGAGATGCATATTTCCAGAGTTGTTACAATTTAAACACATGTTTTTTTACATCAGCAGTGCCCTCTAGTGGTCAAATTCCAGTTAGTTTTTCCTGTTACATTCTAATGAAGAGGAAAGTCAGTGACATTCAGTTCTCCATAGAATGTGAAACTGTCAAGTCGTTTCCTGTCAGGAAGTAAACACACAGTAAATTCACTTCCTGATTATTTGAACTGTTATAAATTTTGAATAAAACAACTCCCAGCAATGAGAGTACCCTTGTTTTACTCAGCATGAAAAGCTCTTTAACATTTAGGTTTTGATACAAAAAGTGTACTGCTTCTTTAAGTAAGAGAACAGTGCCCTTATACCATCTTCTGTGTGAGGTCACTTCAAACTGTAAGTAGGATATGGATGGAAAGTGGAGGGAAAATGGGAGTCTCTGCCACAGAGACCTGTTTTCTTGAAGTGCCCTGCCCTCCAGAGGAAGGGACTTTACTTTATGGTTCCTGTGTTCCACTGTGTACAACAGAAGAATATATTTACAATAAAGGGATAGTAATAATTCATTTTAACTTTATTTTATTTTGTAGGCATTAAAAAACATGAAGAATGATATAAGTCTTATCTCTCAAACCTTTATGGCTTAAGAGATATTCACAAGCAAAGTTTCCCCCTCCCGCTCCTTTTTCCTAGTGTAAGCCATCTCTTCTCAGATGTGAATCTGGTTGTAAGACCAGACAGATAACAGCAGGGGACGGTCTTCTTTGTATGAAAAGAATGAAAGCCCTTCCCCCCTTGACAAGTTTCTCAGCTTTTTCCCTTATCTTAATTGAAGATTGTCCCTCTCTGCAGTCTACCTGGGCACCTCCCTTCTGATCTGGCTGAACAGGGGGTGGGGATACTTTGCTTGTGAATATCTCTTAAACCATAAAGGTTTGAGAGATAAGACTTATATCGTTCTTCATGTTTTTTTAATGCCTACAAAATAAAATAAAGATAAAATGAAGTATTACTATCCCTTTAAGGAGGTGCACAGAGATACACATTGCATACCTACATATTATAGTGAGAAATACAAGGTGGTGTGTTAGGGGATTGACAGTGAGGGTAAAATAAGTATAATAGTAGGGTGATAGTTGTGGGACAAATGGATTAGCCTAAATTTGTTGCTTCTTTTATTCTTTTGTCTATTTAAGAAGGTGACGAGGCAGAAAGGGAAAAAATGCTTTGGTTCAGTCAGTGGTTCTTGGTTTAATTCATAAACTGCATAAACTGATGAGAACAGCAAATGAAAAACAACTTTTTTATCAGTCACATTTCTTATTTACTTACTAGTCATCTCCTTCCTTAGTAAATGTAATTTTCTTCTAGTTGACTTTCTCATCAACCCAAAATGCTCTATCCACATTTCATGATCCCCCTTATCAGCCTTAAAGTGCTGATCAAATGTGAAAATCTGTGGATCAACAGTAGCTATATGCATAAACTATTTATTATCCATCGCTTTAGGATAACATTCATCTAAATATTTTTCAGTATTTAATTTGAGTGGGTTATATTATAAAAAATAATAATTTTACTCACGTTTGCTAACTGCAAGTATGGCATTGATTTTTAAAATCAACATAAAAAAATCAAGCCACTTTAGTTATTACATTATGGAAAACAACTTGTGAATTTGCTACACAATTAAATCATGAAATGACTTGCAAATGCATCCAGTAGAAGTTTCTATCAGTTTTCAGGAATAACATGGTTAAGATTATAATGGTCTAATTTTTTCAAGTTCCATGACTCACTTAGAAATGTGATTAAATGAGAATTCTTCAAGATGTTCGGTTCTCTGTTTGCATTACTGAAATTACCTCTTTAATCTATTTGCAGAAAAAGCATATCAATTGTGTTTCAAATCATAAGTGCAGTACATTCATTAATACATGCTTTGATGATGCTAATGAAACATTTTATAAACAAGCAGTTCTAAACGGAACTAACAAAGACCATTTGTGCCTCCATGGATACTTGTATTCTTTCCAATAAACCACAGACACCGAATCAATAAAATGCTGCTGCAACATTCATATAAATTGGTAATTCATGGTTCTTCCTGTCCACGCATTCCAAAGCAATGTGTCTGGTAATCGTATAGTTCTCAAAGAGTTAAAAGAGACTATAATCTGCTTTACAGAGCGTTAGCGCTCACAAGCAGGGGCATCTGATCCCTTTGTTTTTCATGTTCTGTCTATAATGTTTTCCATCTCTCTGTCAATTCTCGATTATACAGCATTGTGGAATAGGGTTGAGATTTATACATAAAAGATAATAAAAATAACAATAATAGTAATAATGATACAGTCACCAGTTAGGAATGACTAATTTGCATACAGTTTAGAAAAGGTAATGAAGCATCCTCCCTTCTCAGAGATATAATAGAAATAATGCTTCTTTTGTTGCTTCACTGGTATCTAACTTTTTATTTGTGTGAGTATATATACTTTATGTAATGACTAGTGTAAAAGCTGGTGTACATGGGACAAAGTCTGTGCATTTGGGCAGTGTCTACTGTGCATGACTGCATCTGACAAACGTTTATCTGTCCTGCATTTAGATAGTCTCTACTGTGCATGACTGCATTCGGGCAGTCTTTCCTTCGCATGACTGCATCAGACAAACATACACCTGGCCTGCGTTCAGCACTCTCTCCTGCACATAACTGCGTTCAGACAGTCTCTACTGTGCATGAATGCATCGGACAAACATAGATCTGGCCTTTTCTTATTAGTGATGATGATGATGATAGTGTACCTTATTGGTTTTATTGGTCAAAGTATTCTATTTGCAGCTACTTCCATATTTTATAGGTACTGTAACTTTTTTATTTTTACACCTTTGAAGACAGCTTAATGACTTTGCACCATTTTTATTTAAAGTTTTAAATGATAGAGCACCACGAAATTTAAAGTCCCAAAACAGAGGCTATATATGTATAAATGTTCTTATACATGAGGTATACATGTATATTTAAACTGAACACTAACTACAAAAAAGGACAGAATCTATAAATTACTGGCTGATAATGACCCTGATTCTAGGGTTCTGGTCTATCAACCAGTGCTTTATAGATACTGCCCATTTTTTGATATCCAGTACTAATATTCCAACTATGTAAGTACCTCTATATGCTAAGAGACTCTCCCCTTTGTGTTTTTGTCTTTTTTTTTCTGTCAGAAGATATTTCCATGGATCACATCCTATCTGCATTGAAGTCAACTGTCATAACTCTCATATTGTTCTGTGCTAGATAGGTATCCATTACTTTTCTGAATGCAGTTACAGTATCTGCAAGTACAGCATCCCGAAGCAAAGAAAGAACGTGAAGATAATAATGAAGTATATGCAATAAGGATTTATAAATTATGAACTTGCATACAAAGATCTCCACGCAATGGAGCTTATAAGAGAAAGATGACTTAATTCTGACTGTGTTAACCCCTTAAGGGCCAGAGGGATCAGGAGGGGTTTGCACTTAAGGACCAGAGCAATTTTGACCTTTTGGCATATGTGTTTGTTCAACAGTATTTCCCTCTAAATCTTTTATACCACCCACACAAATTATACACTGTTTTGTAAGCACAAGTAGGACTTTCCTTTGATCCTATATTTATATGGCTAACCCATATGAAGAAATAAAAAAAACACAAATAAAAAACATTATTTTATAGGTTTTTCTGTGATTATTTGTGCCTAATCGATTAATTTTGTATAAACACTGGCTAAAAGATATGAACAGTTGTCCATACCTCCAAAAATCCCCATATCCCTCCTTGGTATTCCACTTTTTGGAGCTTAGACTGTGTGGTATGCATAAGTGTATTATATTGCTCCAAAATGTAAAAGCTCAAATTAATGTTTGTTTACACTTTAGCATATATAGAAGAAGTCAAAACTGCTCAACTAGGCTGATGAGCTTGCAAGGGTATGCAAAAAGTTTACTAGGACTGTGTCCTCATGCACACGGAGCAATCTCTTTTAGCTCACAAGTGCTATACACAGAAAAGAAATATTCTGAAGCATTATCATACAGATCCTGCCAAAATAACAGCCCAGACACAAAATGCCAGTCAAAACTTCTCTGAACAAGGGAAGCAGCTAACCACAGACATACATTTCTGTCATGTTGGGCTTCGCCAGTGAGGGGCAGCTGATACCTGGGGGGGGCACTTGTGAGCAAGGGGTCAATGTCTGGATTCCCCCACTTCCCTTAGGGTGACTAACCTTAAGATCAATTTGGATATAGATATAAAAAGTCAGAGATGTTCAACTAGGCTCATGAGCTTGCAAGGGTATGCAAAAAAGCTCACTGGGACTGTGTCCTTATGCCCAGAGTGGAATCTCTTTACACTCACAAGTGCTATGCGCAGAGAAGAAATATTCTGAAGCATATCATACAGGTCCTCCCAAAATGACAGTCCAGCCATGAAATGCCAGACAGTTGTTCTCTGAACAAAGGAGGCAGCTAACCTCAGATGTACGTTTCGGCCTTGTGGATCCTCATCAGTGAGGTGCAGCTGATCCCTCTAGGCACTTGCATATAGGTAGAAGAAGTCAGAGATGCTCAGCTAGGTTCATGAGCTTGCAAGGGTATGCAAAAATCTCATTGGGAATGTGTCCTCACACCCAGGGTGCAATCTATTTTAGCTCACAAATGCCATACACAGAGAAGAAACATTCTGAAGCATATCATACAGGTCCTGCCAAAACAACAATCCAGCCATGAAATGCAAAACAGTTCTTCTCTGAACAAGTGAAGCAGCTAAGCCCCAACATATACTTCATCCTTATTAAGCCTCCTGGTCTCTCTAAGTGCTTGTATGTAAGTAAGGGGTCCATGTCTAGATTCACCAATTACCCTTAGGGTGACTAACTCTAAGACCATTTTGCATATAGATAGATGTAGTCAGAGATGCTCAATTAGGCTCATGAGCTTGCAAGGGTATACAAAAAGCTCACTGGAACTGTGTCCTCACATCCAGGGGTATAATCTCTTTTAGCTCTCAAATGCAATACATAAAGAAGAAACATTCTGAAGCATATCATACAGGTCCTGCCAAAATGACAGTCCAGCCACAAAATGCAAAACAATTATTCTCTGAACAAGGGAAGCAGCTAAACCCAGATGTACATTTTGGCCTTGTTGGGCAATGCCAGTGAGGTGCAGCTAAACACTCTAGACACTTCTGAGCAAGGGGTCAAAGTCTGCATTCCTCCATTACCCTTGGGGTAACTAAGCCTAAGCGCAATTTGCATATAGATAGAAGAAGTCAGAGATGCTCAACTATGCTCATGAGCCTGCAAGGGCATGCAGAAGCTCATTGGGGCTGTGTCCTCAGACCTAGGGTACAATGTTTTAGCTCACAAACTCCATACACAGAGAAGAAGTATTCTGTAACATATCATTTAGGTCTTGCTAAAATGACAAGCCAGCCACGAAATGCAAAACAATTCTTCTCTGAACAAGGGAAGCTACTAACCACAGGCATATGTTTCTGCCTTGTTGTTCATCCTCAGTAAGGTGCAACTGATCCCTCTAGGCAGTTGTGAGCAAGGGGTCCAAGTCTGGATTCCCCCATAACCTGTAGGGTGACTAACCATAAGAGCAATCTGCATATAGATAGAAGAAGTCAGAGATGCTCAACTAAGCTCATGAGCTTGCTAAGGTATGCAAAAAGTCCAGGGTGCAATCTCTTTTAGCTCACAAGTACTATACACAGAGAAGAAATATTCTGAAGCATATTATACAGATCCTGCCAAAATGACAGTCCAGCCATAAAATGCCAGGCAATTCTTCTCTGAATAAGGGAGGCAGCTAACCTCAGGTGTACGTTTCAGCCTTGCTGAGCATCATGAGTGAGGTGCAGATGATCCCTCTAGGCACTTGTGAGCAATGTTCCATGTCTGGATTCCCCCATTACCCTTAGGGTGTTTAACCCCAACAGCAATTTGCATATAGGTAGAAAAAGTAAGAGATGCTGAACTAGGATCATGAGCTTGCAAGGGTATGCAAAAATCTCATTGGGAATGTGTTCTCACACATTTTAGCTCACAAATGCTATACAAAGAGAAGAAACATATCATAGAAGTCCTGCCAAAATGACAGTCCAGCCACGAAATGCAAAACCGTTTCTGAACAAGGGAAGCAACTAAACCCAGACGTACACTTTGGCCTTGTTGGGCAATGTTGGTGAGGTGCAGCTGACCCCTCTAGACACTTGTAAGCAAGGAGTCAACATCTGCATTCCTCCATTAACCTTGTGGTGACTAAGCCTAAGCGCAATTTGCATTTACATAGAAGAAGTCAGAGATGCTCAACTAGGCTCATGAGCTTGCAAAGGTATACAAAAAAAAAAAAAAAAAAACTGACTGGGACTGTTTCCTCATATCCAGGGTAGAACCTCTTTTAACTCACAAATGCTATACAGAGAGAAGGAATATTTTGAAGCACATCATAGAAGTCTTGCCAAAATGACAACCCAGCCACAAAATGCCAGACAATTCTCCTCTGATCAAGAGCGACAGCTAGCCTCAGATGTACATTTCTGCCTTCTCAGGCCTCATTGGTGAGGTGCAGCTGATCCCTATAGGCACTCATGAGCAAGGGGTCCATGTCTGGATTCCCCCATTACACTTAGGGTGACTAACCCCAAGGCCAATTTGCATATAGTTAGATGTAGTCAGAGATACTCAACTAGGCTCAAGCTTGCAAGGGTATGCAAAAAGCTCACTGAAACTGTGTCCTCACTAGTGATGAGCGAGCACCCCAATGCTCGGATGTTCGGGTGCTCTGACCGAGCACCCCCTGAGGCTCGAGTGCTCGGCCGAGCACCCGAGCCCCATTGAAGTCAATGGGAGGACTCGAGCATTACACCAGGCACCCCCTGCTCTGATGAGGGGAGGGTGCCTGGTCCATAGGAAAAGGGCAGAAAAAGATGGAAACACTACAGAAATGGTTCAGGGACAGCATAGGGAGGATGTCTGGATGCACCTTGGACTCCAACATCGCTGCTGGGAACGATCTTTCGCCCGTAGTACGCCATTTTTACAGACTGACCATAAAACACACAAAAAGGAAAATAAAAACGACTTTAGGCGAAAAATTGTTACCAAACAATATTTGCTGTATATTTACTTGTATATCATCTGCAAATTCTCCCAAAAATTTCCTTGATTTTCAGAACTGAGGCCATGATTAAGAGGGAAACGTGCGCAGAGGCAAATTATCCCAAAAATTTCCTTGATTTTCAGAACTGAGGCCATGATTAAGAGGGAAACGTGCGCAGAGGCAAATTCTCCCAAAAATTTCCTTGATTTTCAGAACTGAGGCCATGATTAAGAGGGAAACGTGCGCAGAGGCAAATTCTCCCAAAAATTTCCTTGATTTTCAGAACTGAGGCCATGATTAAGATGGAAACGTGCGCTGAGCTGACCATCTAAAACATTATGGGTGAGGGTCTGCTGCAGAGCTGACCATCCTAAACATTATATGCGAAGGCCCGCTAGTGAGCTGACGCTATAAAACATTATATGTGAGGGCCCGCTAGAGAGCTGACCCAATAAAACATTATATGAGAAGGCCCGCTGGTGAGCTGACCTATATAAAAATTGTCAAACAGGGCCCGCTGGTGAGCTGGCCCTATATAAAAATTATATCACAGGGCCCGCTGGTGAGCTGGCCCTATATAAAAATTATATCCCAGGGCACGCTGGTGAGCTGGCCCTATATAAAAATTATATCCCAGGGCATATGGAAGAGGAGGAGGAGGATGAGAAGATTAAGAGTCAACCATATACCCGTTTTTTGGGTGGAAGGGGTGAATGGGAATACAGAGTATTCCCATCATTGTAAATAACATATATAAAGTCACTTTATGTTCCCCCGGGGCTTTCCTCCAGTGGAGTGGAGAAGTCAGGGGAAATCCAGGCCTTGTTCATTTTTATAAGTGTCAACCTATCAGCATTGTCGGTGGAAAGGCGGATACGCTTATCTGTTATGATGCCACCAGCAGCACTAAATACCCGCTCAGACAGAACGCTGGCGGCAGGGCAGGCCAGCACCTCCAAGGCGTAGAGTGCCAGTTCATACCACGTGTCCAGCTTGGACACCCAGTAGTTGTAAGGCACAGAGGGATCATTGAGGACGCTGACACGGTCTGCTACGTACTCCTTCACCATCTTCCAAAACTTTTCCCTCCTTGTGACACTAGGCTGCGCATCAGGGTGAGGGTGCTGGCGGGGTGTCATGAAGGTGTCCCACGCCTTGGAGAGTGTTGCCCTGCCTTTCTCGGAACTGCTGTGTGCTCCCCTTTTCTCCCCTTCTCGGTTGGCCAAGGTAGCACGTACTCTGCCGCCAGCGTTGTCAGATGGAAAATTTTGGAGCAATTTTTCAACAAGAACCTTCTGGTATTGCAACATTTTGCTTGTCCTCTCCACCGGAGGAATGAGAGATGAGAAATTCTCTTTGTAGCGGGGGTCCAGAAGGGTGAACACCCAGTAATCCGTGTTGTCTAAAATGCGTACAACGCGTGGGTCACGGGAAAGGCAGCCTAACATAAAGTCAGCCATGTGTGCCAGAGTACCAACAGTCAAGATTTCGCTGTCCTCACCAGGAGGATGACTCTCAATCTCCTCATCCTCTTCCTCCTCTTCTGCCCACCTAAAGTTCCATGGCTACCCTCTGTAGCGGAGGCAACCGTGTCTTCCTCCTCCTCCTCCGCCTCCTCCAATTGTCGCTGAGAAGACGAAGTGAGGGTGCTCTGGCTATCACCTTGTGTAAGCTCTTCCTCCCCCATTTCCACCTCTTCCACATGCAAAGCGTCGGTTTTAATTGTGAGCAGCGAGCGTTTCAGTAGACACAGAAGTGGGATGGTTACACTGATAATAGCGTTATCGCCGCTCACCATCTGTGTCGATTCCTCAAAATTGCGTAAAACCTCGCAGAGGTCTGACATCCATTCCCACTCCTCACTTCTGATTACAGGAAGTTGAACGGAGAGGCGACGACCGTGTAACAGCTGGTACTCCACTACTGCCCTCTGCTGCTCACAAAGCCGGGCCAACATGTGGAAGGTGGAGTTCCAGCGCGTGCTCACGTCACACAGCAGCCGGTGAGCTGGCAATTGTAAGCGCTGCTGCAGCTTCAACAGGCCGGCTGAAGCTGTTGATGACTTACGGAAATGTGCACACACGCGGCGCACCTTGGTCAAGAGATCATGCACATTGGGGTAGGTTTTTAGAAATCGCTGCACCACTAAATTAAATACATGCGCTAGGCATGGTACGTGTGTGAGCTTGCCGAGCTCCAAAGCCGCCACCAAGTTACGCCCATTATCACACACAACCATGCCTGCTTGCAGGTTGAGTGGCGAGAGCCACTGCTCGGTCTGGTGACTAATCCCCTGCAACAGCTCTGAGGCCGTGTGCTGTTTGTCCCCAAGGCAGATCAGCTTCAGCACGGCCTGTTGACGCTTCCCCACTGCAGTGCTACACTGCTTCCAGCTACTGGCTGATGGGGGAGTGGCGGTGTGTGTAGAGAATTCGGAGGTGGAAACGGAGGAGGAGGAGCCAATAACGTAGGTGCTGGTGGAAACCCTGATGGAGGTAGGGCCCGCAATCCTCGGCGTGGGTAGCACCCGTGCCATCCCAGGGTCCGAGTCGCTCCCAGCCTCCACGACATTCACCCAGTGTGCCGTCAGGGAAATGTAGCGTCCCTGGCCACAAGCACTTGTCCATGTGTCAGTCGTTAAGTGGACCTTCCCAGTAACTGCGTTGGTCAGGGCACGGGTGATGTTACGGGACACATGGTGGTGTAATGCGGGGATGGCACACCGGGAAAAGTAGTGGCGGCTGGGGACCGCGTACCGAGGGACAGCTGCTGCCATCAGGCTGCGGAAGGACTCAGTGTCCACAAGCCTAAATGGCAGCATTTCGATGGCCAGTAATTTTGAAAGGTGTGAGGTTAGTGCTATGGCCTGTGGGTGGGTGGCTGGGTACTTTCTCTTGCGCTCAAATGCCTGGGGTAACGACATTTGGACGCTGTGCTGGGACAGGGAAGTGGATGTGGTCGCTGATGGTGCTTCAGATGCTACAGGTGCAGGGCGGGAGGTATGCGGGCCTGCGCCTTCGACAGGCGATTGGCCGGCACCGAAAACAGGGGAAGAGGAGGCAGTGGTGTGGCCTGCAGACACAGGTGGGCGATCCAGGCGTTCCTCCCACTTACTACGGTGCTTGGATGCCATGTGTCGGATCATGCTGGTGGTGGTGAGGTTTCTAGTGTTCATGCCTCGGCTCATTCTGGTGTGGCACAGGTTGCAAACTACAATTCTTTTGTCGTCCGCACTTTCCTTAAAAAAACGCCATACCGCGGAACACCTACCCTTTGGCAAGGTAGATTTACGCAAGGGGGTGCTCCGTGGAACATTTGCGGGCCGGTTTGGTGCGGTCCGCCTTCTTTCTGTAGCCACACCACTGCCTCTTCCAGCCTGTTGCGGTGCTGCAGATGGCTCACCCTCAGTACTGCTGTCATCGCTCGGCTCTACACCTTCCCAGGTGGGGTCAGTCACCTCATCGTCCACCAAGTCCTCCTCCACTTCCTCACTCTGATCATCCTCCTCAAGTCTTGATCCCACCACATACTCAGTCATTGACAACTGTATAACATTCTCCTCAACAAGGTCTTGAGACGGAAATAGTGGTTGATTTAATGGCAACTGTGTCTCATCATCATCATCATCATCCACTACTTCCTTTGACCTTAAATGCCGTTCACATCTGTCATCTTCTTGAGATTGGGTAGCCTCTAGAGGTTGTGAATCAGGGCACAAGATGTCATGTTCCTCTGCAAGCGTGCTTGGAGAGAGGGTCAAATGAAGGATTGGTGATGAGACGAGCTCCTCACTATATCCCAGTGTGGGATCACTTCTTTGACCAGACCGTGTATGGTGGGAGGAAGGATGATCAGAGTGAGGATTATGTTGACCAGACTCTTGGCTACTGAGAGTGGACTTGGTGGAAGACAGGGTGGTGCTTAACCGACTGGAAGCAGTATCAGCTGTCATCCAACCGACCACCTGTTCGCACTGGTCGGACCTCGAGAGTGATGTCCTGCGACGCCCTGTGAAATCAGACATGAAGCTAGGTATGGTGGATGTCTTTCTTTCTTGTGCTCTGGCACCAGGCACAGTTTCTCCGCGTCCTGACCCGCGCCCTGAATTTTCAGGATCACGTCCACTTCCCCGTCCCTTTTTACCCGCCTTCTTCATCTTACACAGAATATGTGACTTTAATATTTGAGTTTGAAAACTTAACAGTATTTCTTATTATTCTGCAACTGTACAGAGTACACAGAATAGGCTGCTAAACGGCGGTGAAACACACTGAATGGAATATGTGACTTTAATATTTGAGTTTGAAAACTTAACAGTATTTCTTATTATTCTGCAACTCTGCAGAGTACACAGAATAGGCTGTTAAACGGCGGTGAAACACACTGAATGGAATATGTGACTTTAATATTTGAGTTTGAAAACTTAACAGTATTTCTTATTATTCTGCAACTGTACAGAGTACACAGAATAGGCTGTTAAACGGCGGTGAAACACACTGAATGGAATATGTGACTTTAATATTTGAGTTTGAAAACTTAACAGTATTTCTTATTATTCTGCAACTGTACAGAGTACACAGAATAGGCTGCTAAACGGCGGTGAAACACACTGAATGGAATATGTGACTTTAATATTTGAGTTTGAAAACTTAACAGTATTTCTTATTATTCTGCAACTGTACAGAGTACACAGAATAGGCTGTTAAACGGCGGTGAAACACACTGAATGGAATATGTGACTTTAATATTTGAGTTTGAAAACTTAACAGTATTTCTTATTATTCTGCAACTCTGCAGAGTACACAGAATAGGCTGTTAAACGGCGGTGAAACACACTGAATGGAATATGTGACTTTAATATTTGAGTTTGAAAACTTAACAGTATTTCTTATTATTCTGCAACTCTGCAGAGTACACAGAATAGGCTGTTAAACGGCGGTGAAACACACTGAATGGAATATGTGACTTTAATATTTGAGTTTGAAAACTTAACAGTATTTCTTATTATTCTGCAACTGTACAGAGTACACAGAATAGGCTGTTAAACGGCGGTGAAACACACTGAATGGAATATGTGACTTTAATATTTGAGTTTGAAAACTTAACAGTATTTCTTATTATTCTGCAACTCTGCAGAGTACACAGAATAGGCTGTTAAACGGCGGTGAAACACACTGAATGGAATATGTGACTTTAATATTTGAGTTTGAAAACTTAACAGTATTTCTTATTATTCTGCAACTCTGCAGAGTACACAGAATAGGCTGTTAAACGGCGGTGAAACACACTGAATGGAATATGTGACTTTAATATTTGAGTTTGAAAACTTAACAGTATTTCTTATTATTCTGCAACTCTGCAGAGTACACAGAATAGGCTGTTAAACGGCGGTGAAACACACTGAATGGAATATGTGACTTTAATATTTGAGTTTGAAAACTTAACAGTATTTCTTATTATTCTGCAACTCTGCAGAGTACACAGAATAGGCTGTTAAACGGCGGTGAAACACACTGAATGGAATATGTGACTTTAATATTTGAGTTTGAAAACTTAACAGTATTTCTTATTATTCTGCAACTGTACAGAGTACACAGAATAGGCTGTTAAACGGCGGTGAAACACACTGAATGGAATATGTGACTTTAATATTTGAGTTTGAAAACTTAACAGTATTTCTTATTATTCTGCAACTGTACAGAGTACACAGAATAGGCTGCTAAACGGCGGTGAAACACACTGAATGGAATATGTGACTTTAATATTTGAGTTTGAAAACTTAACAGTATTTCTTATTATTCTGCAACTGTACAGAGTACACAGAATAGGCTGTTAAACGGCGGTGAAACACACTGAATGGAATATGTGACTTTAATATTTGAGTTTGAAAACTTAACAGTATTTCTTATTATTCTGCAACTGTACAGAGTACACAGAATAGGCTGTTAAACGGCGGTGAAACACACTGAATGGAAAATGTGACTTTAATATTTGAGTTTGAAAACTTAACAGTATTTCTTATTATTCTGCAACTGTACAGAGTACACAGAATAGGCTGTTAAACGGCGGTGACACACACTGAATGGAATATGTGACTTTAATATTTGAGTTTGAAAACTTAACAGTATTTCTTATTATTCTGCAACTGTACAGAGTACACAGAATAGGCTGTTAAACGGCGGTGAAACACACTGAATGGAATATGTGACTTTAATATTTGAGTTTGAAAACTTAACAGTATTTCTTATTATTCTGCAACTCTGCACAGTACACAGAAAAGGCTGCTAAACTGCGGTGAAACACACTGAATGGAATATGTGACTTTGATATTTTAGTTTGAAGACTTAACAGTATTTCTTCCTATTCTGCAACTCTGCACAGTACACAGAATAGGCTGCTAAACTGCGGCGAAGCACACTGAATGGAATATGTGACTTTGATATTTTAGTTTGAAGACTTAACAGTATTTCTTCCTATTCTGCAACTCTGCACAGTACACAGAATAGGCTGCTAAACTGCGGCGAAGCACACTGAATGGAATATGTGACTTTGATATTTTAGTTTGAAGACTTAACAGTATTTCTTCCTATTCTGCAACTCTGCACAGTACACAGAATAGGCTGCTAAACTGCGGCGAAGCACACTGAATGGAATATGTGACTTTGATATTTTAGTTTGAAGACTTAACAGTATTTCTTCCTATTCTGCAACTCTGCACAGTACACAGAATAGGCTGCTAAACTGCGGCGAAGCACACTGAATGGAATATGTGACTTTGATATTTTAGTTTGAAGACTTAACAGTATTTCTTCCTATTCTGCAACTCTGCACAGTACACAGAATAGGCTGCTAAACTGCGGCGAAGCACACTGAATGGAATATGTGACTTTGATATTTTAGTTTGAAGACTTAACAGTATTTCTTCCTATTCTGCAACTCTGCACAGTACACAGAATGTGCTGCTAAACTGCGGCGAAGCACACTGAATGGAATATGTGACTTTGATATTTTAGTTTGAAGACTTAACAGTATTTCTTCCTATTCTGCAACTCTGCACAGTACTCAGAATGTGCTGCTAAACTGCGGCGACGCACACTGAATGGAATACGTGACTTTGATATTTTAGTTTGAAGACTTAACAGAATGTGCTCTAATCTGCAACTTTGCACACTAAACAGAATGTGCTCTAATCTGCAACTTTGCACACTAAACAGAATGTGCTCTAATCTGCAACTTTGCACACTAAACAGAATGTGCTCTAATCTGCAACTGTGCACACTAAACAGAATGTGCTCTAATCCGCAACTTTTCACACTAAACAGAATATTTTTTTTTTTTTTTTTTTTGTTTTTTTCCCCCCACACCAAATAACCTGCTGCCCCCACACACAGTAGTCCTAAAAAGGACTTTTGGTTCTTTTTTTTTCACAATTTTTGTTTTTTTCCTCCCTACACTGCCTTTCCCTTCCTATCCTCAGCTCTCCCTGGCTCAGACTGAGCCGAACTCGATGGTCAGGTGCTATACAGCACCTGACCACGGGTTCTGGCCAGCCAATCAGTGTAATGCCAGCAGCCAACATGGCTGCTGGCATTACACCGATGTCAGAGCCTCCCTGCACGTTTATTGGCTGCGCAGCAGCCGCAAAACGTGCGGGGAGGAGACCCGAACATGGCGGGCGAGCACATGCGGTACTCGTACGAGTACCGCCATGTGCCGAGCAGAGCGATGCTCGAGCCGATCCGAGCATCGGCCGAGCATGCTCGCTCAACACTAGTCCTCACGTCCAGAGTACAATCTCTTTTAGCTCACAAATGCCATATACAGAGAAGAAACATTCTGAAGCATAGCATACAGGTCCTTCCAAAATGAAAGTCCAGCCACGAAATGCAAAAAAATTTTTCTCTGAACAAGGGAAGTAGCTAAACACAGACATACATTTTGGCCTTGTTGGGCAATGCTGGTGAGGTGCAGCTGACCCCTCTAAGCACTTGTGAGCAAGGGGTCAACGTCTGGATTACCCCATTACCCGTAGGGTGACTAACCGTAAGAGCAATTTGCATATAGATAGAAGATGTCAGAGATGCTCAAGTAGGCTCATGAGCTTGCAAGGGTATGCAAAAAGCTTACTGGGAATGTGTTCTCACACCCAGGGTACAATCTCCTTTAGACCACAAATGCCATACACAGAGAAGAAATATTCTGAAGCATATCATACAGGTCCTGCCAAAATGACAGTCCAGCCACAAAATGACAGACAATTCTTCTCTGAACAAGGAGAGTGGCTAACTCTAGACGTACATTTTAGCCTTATTAGGCTTCATTGGTGATGTGCAGCTGATCACTCTACACACTTGTAAGCAAAGTGTCCAGGTCTGGATTCCCCCATTATCTTTAGGGTGACTAACCCTAAGAGCAATTTGCATATAGCTAGAAGAAGTCAGAGATGTTCAACTACGTTCATGAGCTTGCTAGGGTATGCAAAAAATTCACTGGGACTGTGTCCTCATGCCCAGGGTGCAGTCTCTTTTAGCTCACAAATGCTACACACAGAGAAGAAATATTCTGAAGTACATCATACAAGTCCTGCCAAAATGACAGTCCAGCCACAACATGCCAGACAATTCTTCTCTAAACAAGGGAAGCAGCAACCCCAGACGTACGTTTCAGCCTTGTTGGACTTTATCTGTGAGGTGCAGCTACCTCTCTAGGCACTTGTGAGCCAGGGGTACACAGAGAAGAAATATTTCGAAGCATATCATACAGGTCCTGCCAAAATGACAGCCTGGCTAGGAAATGCCAGACAATACTTCTCTGAACAAGGAAAGCAGCTAACCCCAGACGTACTTTTTAACCTTGTTGGGCCAGTGAGTTTTTTGCATACCCTTGCAAGCTCATACACCTAGGTGAGCATCTCTGACTTCTTCTATCTATAAACTTTAGGATTTGTATTTAAAAATCAGTCAGTGTAAACAAAATAAATGAGAGTTGGTATCGTGTTAGCCGTAGAAATACAGGAGGCAAAAATGTAGTAAAGTTGATACCTTTATTGGCTAACTAAACAGATTTAAAATGCAAGCTTTCAAGACTTCTTAGGACTCTTCCTCAGGAATGTTATACAGATAAATATGAAAACTTCTCTCTTAAATACAAGTACACATTACATTGTTTATAATGGAAATCAGATAAGAACTGTGACGGTACCAGTGGACCCCCTGTCTCGGTGTCCCTGTCAGTCGCTGCTTCCTTCAATCTTGAGCAAGGCTGCTCTGCTGGAATATCACAGTTTTCCCCACAGTCACCAGGCAAAACTAGTGTACTGTTTTAGAATCAGCTTTCTTTATTGAATCAAACACAGAGACTTATCAAGATCAGCATGCAAACTAGGACTTGAAAAATAGACATTCTTAACTGGCTCATAAATAACCTCCCCTGATTGGTCAAGGAAGCACAGCAGGAATCCTTAGCACAGACCTGGAGTATATTGGAAGCAATGCCCAACTCCCACTATCTCTGCACTCTAGCTCCCAGCTACCAAATCCTGTTACCGACTTGATATTATAACACCACACACTATTACATTATACCACACAATATACAGTACAATGAGCAATATATCAAATGTTATAGTCCTGGCTGTGAACGTCACCACATGTCCCTGTGCTGATTCCTCCAATCAGACCAAGGGCAGTCCTTTTCTGTGACACCCTGTGCCCATCAAGCAGCACAGGGTGACTTAGACCCAGAAGGAGGCAGGGAAGCTTGGAAAGCCACTTCCCCATGCATAGAGTCCATAGTCTGTAGGAAGGGGCTGGCCCCCAGGCCCCTCCAGGAGCCAAGGGCCCGGTGGTTCCCGTGACAAGAATGTTAGTCCAGATACTGATTCTTTGATCAGTTAATGGTAGAGGATGTGATTTAAATTCCATTCTTCCTCTCAGGAGTCCAGGTATTTATGATCCCAGAGGGACTGTCGTAAAAGTTAATTCACAGTGTGATAATGTGATAGAAACTCTTTGTCTCTATTCAGCCCATAAGTCAAAGAATCAAATTGCAGCATTAATTTTACCTCCCATAATTTTCTGTCCCTCTGAGTGTGAAATTGTCCCATCGGTACAGTCAGTCTAACAAAATATACTGCTTTAAATAATTTACTTATTTAAAAGAAAAGTGTCAGTAGGTCATAATGACAGATACATTTAATCCTACCACCAGCAACAATAATTTCAATAAAACTGCCCCATCTGTAGCCCTTTATATTTCATTTTATGTCTTTTCTCTGCTTCTCTCTACCTTGCTATCACAGTGATGAAGAGAGAGGCAGAGAACAGTCACAAAGGCAATGTACAGAATACTAAAAAACAAACTAACAAAAAAAAATGCTGTGGTCCTTAATGGCTGCCCACCCAGATATTAAGGGGTTAAGGCACGGACACCGGTCATAAAGGGTTAAGGATGGCTACATCAATATACACACATTCTATCTTTAAAAAACATTTTATATTTGTCTTCGGAGAGCGTTTTCTGAGATACAATATAATAAATATATACTTTCAACTAGTTATTCCCTTAACTGAAAGGACTCTTTATACCTTTGTCCTATCATATTGATTATCTTCCTTACAAACATCAAGTCCCAAAGGATACATTGTGTTTACATCACATGGTCCAGTTTAAGTTCATTGGAAAACCAGATATGCCTGTTGTTTTTTATCTGCTGTAACATTCTATGTTTCTAATTTGATGAGTCAGTGAAGCCAGACAGGTTTCATTTAAGCATATTTAAATGCTTCAAACACTATTAACCTAGATACTTGACCTTGTAATATTGACTGAAGTGGTTCCAGATAAATGGGGATTTGAAATGGAAAGTAGGACAATTTTTCAAAAGTGGTTATAGGGAAGAAGTGGATAAATACAGGCCTGCAAGCCTGGTCTCAATGATGGAGATCATACTTTTACCTGCCAGCTTAACACAAGTTTATCTTTTTTTTTAAAAGAGGATTAGCTTCCCTCTCTGTTGTACAGAAATTAATTACTATAAAATCCCAAATTGTGCTACTAACAAATAAAAGTCAATTGGTCAAAAAGATTTATATTATAAACAAATGTCTAGTACAACATGTACGCAGGTTTTATTTATCTTGAACATTAAATAAATATATGAAGGTGACAAGATTACTTTGACAGAACACTGTTGTAAGTAAGAATAGTTCCTCACTTAAAACTGAATAAGAAAGAGATGAATGAACTAATCTGCCACAGTAGAGCCACCGGCGTGAGCCTCCAATTACAGAGGCTGCAGTTCTGGATATGCATTACAGTATATGATCACAATTGTGCATACCAGTGCACAAACTCTAACATCATTAGGTCATTGCTGCCACCAAGCCCCTTATGCAAATTGTTGTAAAATTACACAATTTACTCTATACCTCGTTTAATATATAGTGTTAACCAATGGGATAGAGAAAGGAAAGTGCTGAAATACCCATATACTGCCCCATTACCCTCCCTCTGGCACAAGTGGCATTAAGGGAATATTTTTTTCATAAGTAGCATAGTAAATTAGTGTTGGGAACGTGTAGGGCTACAAAAAGTATTCCAGTGTCTAATTTAGAGTAGAATTCACACCTTTCTTTATTGTTAAAGACATATCAAAGTTCAGTTTTATTATACTTAGAATTGAACGTAAAGGTCTTGTGGTAAAGGTACTAAACTCAACAATCTAATTGTAAATAGGGTAGTGTGCACGCAGAGAAACTTTACAGTTGTACTCAGTTGGATTTGAGTACTGAAGTCAGAGCATCATAGTTTTCTGTAGTGAAAATAAATTGGTTATGAATCAAGGCTCACAGAAACTATTGTACCTTAACCCATGTGGTAATTCTCCGTGTCATTCCATTCACACTTGATGAAGTGTTAATAAGAGCCAAAATATGTTGTGTGCCTCTCCTTGATGATAAAACAGGCTAAAACCTAAGGATGGGCAAAAATTTCTAACTGAAAATGAAATTGGCGAAAAATTGCACTTTCCACTTAGTGAAAAAATTCCCGCAAAAAGTGCTGATTTTCCTCTTTTGTCCCACTTTTTTTTGCCTAGCTCATTCCATTGAAATCAGTGGGAACATAGAAGTTACACAACACATAGCAAATATTATTTTATTTCCCGAAGGTATAGTATAAAAGGGGCATGAGGGTGTCTGTGTTGGTGGGGTGTGGGGAAAGAATCAGTTGAACAGGGGATGATTTTTGGGGGGGTTGTTTACTGGGATTAGGGGGCAGTTAATAAAAAATAAATCCTAAATAAAATAAAAACCATAAGATATGGTATAAAAGGGGTCTGAGGAGGGTGCCTGTGTCGGTGAAAGAATGAATCAGTTGAACAGGGAATTTGTTTTGGGGGGGGGGTTCTTGACTGGTATTGGGGGGACAGTTAATAAAAAAAAATCAATAAAATAAGACATTTACATGTAAAGTGATAGCGACAGGAACCCCCTGACATAAGCTGCCAGTGGGGTGGACTGATACTTGACTTGATAGAGTATTTTGTGGAGGATGGTTTGTTTGATTTGTTGTTAGAGGCCTTTATAGGACTTAGACTTATTAGAGGCCCAAGCCCTGAAGAAACATTGATTTGTAGGACTTAAGCTTGTTTGGCTCAAGCCCTAAAGAAACATTCATTTGTAAGACTTAGGCTTGTTAGAAACAAACCCCCCAAAAATTGTTTATTTTTTTGTAGGATTAGTTTTTTTTTGTATTTTTTTTTTTTTTTCAAAACACACGCCCTGAGAAAAAAATAAAAATGCCCTACTGGCCTAATGCCAACAGGTCATGTTGGCCAGTGGCCACTGTCAAATGTCCTCCTGAGTCCTGAGTTGCAACTGCTGTTTGTACTGCTGCTACTGAGTTATTTAAGCAGCAGGATGATTAGGCATTTGAAAGGGAATGGGATCAACAATAGCAGTAACATGGAAGATGGATGCCACTTGCTACGACTCACTCCAATGATGCCCCTGATGCAGTAGCAGCATAATAAGTAGCCCCAGTCTATGTGGAGAAAAGAAGAAGTTGGCCAATAATTTTTCTCCACCAGCCCTTCCTTTAAAATCATGGGTGTGTTGTAATTAGAATAGAAATTTTCCCTTGAAAGCAGGAACTGTGGCTCTCAAAAGCAACTGCAAGGTTCACAGTATGTGTGGTAAATAACATCTGAGGGCACAACTGTATCCAAACACCATGACACCAGAACCCAAGTACTGCCGCTGTCACTATACCCCTTGTCCAGACCCCGCTAAGGACACATGACAACTTGCTGACAGTTTAATAGTAATGATGAACCCTCCCTGCCAGAATCCTAGCATCTCCTCAGATGCCACCTGATGACCTGGTATCGATTCTCCTCTACCACACTGTCATGTGTGGTCAGTGCACCACACAGTGTGCAATGGGTAGAGATGAACTGCAATATCCTGACATTAACAGAGTGGCTATCATTTGGCAGGGGAGGTAACGATGAATGAGGTGGACTGGCAGGACTTGTTACTTGTTACTTGTACTTGTTACCCTATAGGAAGAAGGTGATGTTGATGGTGAGCTAGTTGTTTTGGTCATCATGGAACTTCCAGTGTCTTTCTGGGTTTCTTTATTCTTCCTCCTCTTTGATCTCCACCTCACCTCTTGGTGCCTTTCTGGAGAGTCAGGGGGTACAGTAACAGTGGTGCTTGATTTCTGTAATGGGTGTTTGGCTTTAACATGTTTGACTTAAATGACAAGGGGTTTGTGTTTCATGTATGTTAACAGGGAGGTTGTGCCAAGTTGTGTTCCTTCATTTCCCCTTTTTAATAACTTGTCACAAATTTTGCACTGTACTGTTGTTTATGATGAATGCACTGTGCCTGCTGGAAGAGAATAATAGTCCCACACCCATGACTTCTCGGGGGAGGGATAGGGAACAGGTGAAGAATGGCCTCTTTCTTCTTGTCCTCCACATTCCCCTTCACTTTCTGTGGCAGTGGATAATGTTGCTGCTACTGCCTCAGAATTAGCACTGCAACTAGGACCAGGAGTACTGCTGGTGCTGGCAAGTGGAACCTGTCCTAGTCCTGCATCACTTGTTGACCCCATTCCCACTGTGTCCACGGGGGTCTGTGGCACACTAGCTTGCTCCTCAGCATCCTACTGCCCTTGCATCTCAGCAGCAGCAGCAAGAATTAGAGCAGTTGCAAATTCCAAAAGCTTAATGTTAGTGGTTGTGGTGATGCCCATCCTCATCCCTGTCTCCCATTCCTTCTCAGTTTCTGCTAAAAAGGCCATCAAAGTCTCTTCCACCCCACCTTCTCCACCATCATCATCATCATCATCACCACCACCACTAGTCCCTATGTGTTGCTGCTCTATTACAGACATCTCACTGCTGCTTGGAGGAGGTGATGAGCAATGTGCCAGAGGGTCCCCTGCGGTCACACTTGGCATCATCCCCCCCCTCCTGAGTATTACAAGACACACTAGCAGCTTCAGCACTGGTGGCAGCAGCTTCAACACTAGTGTCAGAAGGTTCAGCACTGGCAGCAGGCACTGCACTGGTTTCAACAGGGGCAACAACGGTATCAGCAGAGGCAGAACATCCAGCAGCAGGCACAGGCAGCTGACCTGTCCTGCTCTCACTAGTACTACCCTTTTCTTCCTCCCTTCTCATTCCCTTTTCTCCCTTCCTTCTCATCCCCTTTACTCCCTCCATTTCCATTCCCTTTTCTCCCTCCCTTCCCATTAAATTCTCCAAGATCCCTTGGGGTGATTTAGGGGGAGTTGACAGCATTGGTTCAGTAGTCGTCCCTTCCTCCTTCTCCTCAGACTCAGTGGACACACAAGGGTCCTTCCAGGTCCTCCACTGATTATTTTTCACCCTGCTCATAGTGATAGCAGTCACTGTGAGTCTCTCCTGCCTCAATTTTGATAAAATATCACCATACCTGGGAACTCTCCGGATTTGCCCCGGAGACTCCGGTTGTGACAGAGATTTACCGGGTCTCCGGGGCAGAGGCAGATTCCTCCGGATGTGGAGAGTTTCTATTGAAACTCTGCCACATCCGATTTTTCTCCCGCTGATCCTCAGTCCCCAGGCTTCTGTGTGACACCTTCAACCCTCTGAGTGCCAGAGTGGTAAGGAATGCATTGCTTTGCAATGCATTCCGTACCACTCTGGCACTCAAAGGGTTAAGCCCCCCCTCACTCGCGGCAAGCCCCGCCCCTTTTTGACGCGATTAGCGTAATTTTTGTCACCCCCTGGTGAACAGAGGACTACCCTCCGGGTAGCCCTCAACTGGAAGTTCCCAGGTATGAATATCACAGCAGAACAGCACAGCATGTCTATCTCCCTCTGTAGCAGTTTCTATTGTGTGTGCCTTCCATGAATACATCACGTTTTTATAGCAGAAATGTGAAAACAATGTAAATCAATGGGCGGAAACTTTCTAGCCATTGAAAAAAATGGTGAAAGATTTTGGCCAATGGGCGAAAGATGCAAAAATTTAAAGCGCTAGTTTTAAAGCGGATTTTCCTGGAAAAAGCAGATAACAACGTGGTTTTTGCTAAATTTCTCACGGGAACACGGTGACAACTTTCGCTCATCCCTACTAAAACCAATGAGGAGATATTTAGGTAGATAACAAGAGACTTGGCTAAAGTTCTACATTTCCTATTATAGTCCCTTGAGCTTTATCCGGCTTGGCGAGAGTTCAGACAATTTAGTGAATATACTTCATGGACACATTAGACCAGTGATTCTCAACCAGGGTGCCGTGGCACTTTGGTGTGCCACGGACATCAACTTAGGGTGCCCCATGTTTTCTATGAAAACGAACAAAAATGGACTTTTAAATAAAGCTTTATAGAAATTGTTATGCACATTAGGTTTACTTTTGTTATTATGATTGCAATACCTAATAATAACTGTATATTTATGTATGGTACCTTCATTATGCCCTGGATAAAGTACATTAAATATGTTAGGGGTGACCCGAATGTTGTAGATTACGTGATAGGGGTGCCCCGAACAAAACAAGATTGAGAACCACTGCATTAGACACATTATTATTATTATTTGGCTTTGATCTGGATACATCATGCCTATGCTTTGTATAAAAGATGAGTGTTGGTACCATGTTAGCCGTAGAAATACAAGAGGCAATTATAGTCAAATTGATACCTATATTGTCTAACTAAGCAGATTTAGGATGCAAGCTTTCAAGAACTCTTAGGACTCTTCCTCAGGCATGTCATACAGATAAATATGAAAACATCTCTCTTAAATACAAGTACACATTGACACTGGTGTTCTCTTACCACCCCCAAGTTGAAGTTCTATGCACAATTTAAAGAGAACTTCAAACAACATTACATATGGATGAAATACTTAAAGGGTTAGTAATACTTTATTATTACTATTCCCTATATTGAAGATATTTGCAAAATAATTTAATAGCCCCCAAGTTCATCTCTCAAACCTTTATGGTTTGAGAGATAACCTGAGGCAAAGTTCCCCCCTCCCTCTCCTTCCCTGAAGTCAGCCTTGTACTGACTGCAGGGATATCCGGTCTGTCTTTCATCAGGCGGCTCTGCAGCAGAGAAGCGATCGCGTTAGTGAAAAATAATTATTTCACTGAAATGGTCTTCTACATGTGCTTGCAAACCAAGCACATGTAGAACACCGTTTCAGTGAGATAATTATTTCTCACTAACGCGATCTCATCTCAGCTGCAGAGCCACCTGATGAAAGTCAGACCGGATATCCCTGCAGTCAGTACAACGCTGACTTCAGGGAAGGGGGAGGGAGGGGGGAACTTTTCCTTCGGTTATCTCCCAAATGGTACCTTCACCTGATAATCATCCAATGTTATATACCTCATCATTTATCCAAAATGCCCCACAGATCCAGTGTTAAAAACAAAAAGACAGAGACACCAGTGGGAGAACATTTTTCCCAAAATGGACACTGTGTCAGGAGCATTAAACTGACTGTACTGATGGGACTGTTTTGCACTCAGAGGGACAGAAAATTATGGAGGTTAAATTAATGGTCCAGGTTAATACTTTAAATAATGGTCTGAACGGAGATAGATCATTTCTATCACATTATCACGTTGTGGATTAGCCTTTACAACAGTCCCACTGGGAGTGTAAATACCTTTCACACTTCCTGACTGCAATTCACATAACACTCCTTTACTATTGTATGATCAAAGAGCCTGGGTCTGAACTGAGCTGTCTTATCTGGTTTCTTTTCTAAACAATGCAATGTGTACTTGTATTTAAGAGAAATGTTTTCATATTTATCTGTATAACATGCTTGAGGAAGAGACCTATGAGGTCTTGAAAGCTTGCATCATAAACCTGCTTAGTTAGCCAATAAAGATCTCAACTTGACTATAACTACCTCCTGTACACTCTGTATAAACATATTTATTTCCACACATTTGCATAATGTAAGAGAAAGCCTTATATACATTTTTTAAAATGGTTGAGGAACACAACACCACATTGATGCAAGCTCTACTTCTACTACTACCTTTTGTACTGACTATGTGTTAAACAACTATCTATAACAACCTGTAGAATTGGTTTAATCATCTATTGGAACTCTATCCGGAATGGGACATTCAAACACAGTGCCCAATGGTTTGCTTGTTTTTGTCACTTCCAGACAGGTCTGCAAATTATCTAAATACAGTAAAATCCACCATATTTTTTTAAGTGCAGGGATTTCTTGAAAGTATATATGGTGCAATTTAATTGTAATTTAGAGTTAACAACAAATGAATACAAATAAATATACCATTTAACAATTATCTGCTCCCCAGCAGTAAAGTTTTTAAGCTTTCCCTAATTAAGCACATACAGCTCAATCACAACAGCTGAGTCACTGATTTTGCACCTGTGATTAAGCAAGTGGGCAAATAAAATCTGACCAGTTGGTGTGCACTGATAGGTAATGCTGAGAAACACTGCCATCGAGAAAAATAATAATTCTTATTGAATTAAAAGGGGACTTTTAACCACTTGAATGCTTCATAATACATTGGAGATCTCTGTCGTATACAAGGACTTAAACACCACATTCAAATAAATGGGAGCCTTGCAGCTTTTTATTACTGCCCTATACAGTGGGGCAAAAAAGTATTGTCAGCCACCAATTGTGCAAGTTCTCCCACTTAAAAATATGAGAGAGGCCTGTAATTTTCATCATAGGTACACTTCAACTATGAGAGACAGAATGGGGGGAAAGAATACAGGAAATCACATTGTAGGATTGCTAATGAATTCATTGGTAATTTCCTCGGTAAAATAAGTATTTGGTCACCTACAAACATGCAAGATTTCTGGCTCTCACAGACCTGTAACTTCTTCTTTAAGAGTCTCCTCTGTCCTCCACTCGTTACCTGTATCAATGGCACCTGTTTGAACTTCTTATCAGTATAAAAGACACCTGTCCACAACCTCAAACAGTCACACTACAAACTCCGCTATGGCCAAGACCAAAGAGCTGTCGAAGGACACCAGAAACAAAATTGTAGACCTGCACCAGGCTGGGAAGACTGAATCTGCAATAGGCAAGCAGCTTGGTGTGAAGAAATCAACTGTGGGAGCAATTATTCGAAAATGGAAGACATACAAGACCACTGATAATCTCCCTCGATCTGGGGCTCCACGCAAGATCTCACCCCGTGGTGTCAAAATGATCACAATAACGGTGAGCAAAAATCCCAGAACCACACGGGGGGACCTAGTGAATGACCTGCAGAGAGCTGGGACCAAAGTAACAAAGGCTACCATCAGTAACACACTACGCCGCCAGGGACTCAAATCATGCAGTGCCAGACGTGTCCCCCTGCTTAAGCCAGTACATGTCCGGGCCCGTCTGAAGTTTGCTAGAGAGCATTTGGATGATCCAGAAGAGGACTGGGTGAATGTCATATGGTCAGATGAAACCAAAGTAGAACTTTTTGGTAAAAACTCAACTCGTCGTGTTTGGAGGAGAAAGAATGCTGAGTTGCATTCAAAGAACACCATACCTACGGTGAAGCATGGGGGTGGAAACATCATGCTTTGGGGCTGTTTTTCTGCAAAGGGACCAGGACGACAGATCCGTGTAAGGGAAAGAATGAATGGGGCCATGTATCATGAGATTTTGAGTGAAAACCTCCTTCCATCAGGAAGGGCATTGAAGATGAAACGTGGCTGGGTCTTTCAGCATGACAATGATCCCAAACACACCGCCCGGGCAACGAAGGAGTGGCTTCGTAAGAAGCATTTCAAGGTCCTGGAGTGGTCTAGCCAGTCTCCAGATATCAACCCCATAGAAAACCTTTGGAGGGAGTTGAAAGTCCATGTTGCCCAGCGACAGCCCCAAAACATCACTGCTCTAGAGGAGATCTGCATGGAGGAATGGTCCAAAATACCAGCAACAGTGTGTGAAAACCTTGTGAAGACTTACAGAAAACATTTGACCTCTGTCATTGCCAACAAAGGGTATATAACAAAGTATTGATATAAACTTTTGTTATTGACCAAATACTTATTTTCCACCATAATTTGCAAATAAATTCTTTAAAAATCAGACAATGTGATTTTATGGATTTTTTGTCTCATTCTGTCTCTCATAGTTGAAGTGTACCTATGAAAATGATGAAAATTACAGGCCTCTCTCATCTTTTTAAGTGGGAGAACTTGCACAATTGGTGGCTGACTAAATACTTTTTTGCCCCACTGTACATACCTGGTGACTCAGGATTTTGACCCAAACCCCAGTATAAATGGACAAATTCTTAGGCTAAGATAATTGCTATAAGATCTACACAAATCGACTGCTTCATTGATCTCTAAATTGTTGTCATCTGTACCAGAAAGGCAGAGGGCAAAAGTCCTGTGTGTGTTCAAGCAGTGATATCGCCTCTGTGTTGTGGCTTGTAAAGGGTTCCTGAGGACTGATTAGAGCACAACTAGATTAGAGCCAACAGGCATTGCTTGGAACCTACATTCTAGAGAAACCTATGGTGCAGCTGGTATACCCTAGAAGTACTTCACTTTTCATTTGTGCATACATCCCAGTATCTTATAATATACACATTTTATTATTATCGGTATATAAAAGACCTGTGACTATTTTAAGAAAGGTAAAACAGGTGCACTTAATAAAGTTATTGAAATTAGAGTTTATTCCATATCTGTTAAATGTTATAAATTCACATTTATTCTGTGGAAATGTTCATTATTGCTCATTAGATGAGGCACAGCATGTGGTGAGAAATGGTGGTTATTTGCATTCAGCTAAAAGTATGTGTGTAAATAACACGTCAATTAATGCAAATTCCCTTTCATCTGTTTTTTTTTTCACTGATTTGGCTTGTAATGTGAAAATGCTCATTAGATGTTCGAATAATTACACATGGTCTATATTTCTAGCTGCATGTAAAGTAATATAAGTGTGAGATTTAGTGATAAATATACTCAGTGTTGTTGAGACTACTAAAAAAAGCCGTTGCTATTTGTTAACATTTGAATAGATTAGAGCGCATATCATTAATCTATATGGTGTGACCACAGGGTGACTTATATTCAAATAACACAAAGGAAATCTAATTAAGAGGAAAGCTTTGTTTAGTATACTGCTTAGGGCAATCACATTAAGAAACAGCAGAATCTCCAAAACTGTATATGCCACATGGAGCTCAAGATTTTCTTATAGTTTAATTTGTTAAAATGTCTAGTTGTAAAACAAATGCGTCTTCAATCAAACATATTTATAGAAAAGGACCTTGTTCAAAAGGAAAGTAGAGTAATCTGGGGAAAACCAACAGCACCATATAAATTCTTATTTCTTGTATTTGTATGTGCTGGTTAGCTATACTTATTGTCCATGGTTTTCCTCAGCCAACTCCAGACATACATTCAGTATGGTGTACACTGATGAGTCCCAAGAATGCCAAAACATATGTCTGGGATTGGATGGCTCTCATGTTCAGAGGGGAACTGCCTGGCACATTACGGCTGAATCGCCATTGTGGCAGGATCAGTATGATGTGCTTTAGGATATCCTGTTTTTTCTCTTCTTTTTGTTTGCCTTTTTTCTATTGGTCCACTATCCTTCATCTGGTGAATTATTCTGCAATCCTTGTGCCTAGATTCCTGCCTGACCTGGCTTCACATTTGCCTAGCCCTTTTATACCTCACTCTGGACTCTCTGTATACTGACAATGGCCTGACCTGTCTACTCTTGTCTCATCTATATTGTTTCTATTGCCTGTGTACTTATATTGGTCTGCCTGACTACATTCTGTATTTGCTATATCATTTCGGTCCTCCTTTGTTAGTGGTCATAATCATCTCATTATTAGCGGTTCCTAGCCATTTTCGCTTTGAAACAGTCCCAACCCACTCATTACTCTGCAGCTTCTCTTGCCGCTGTTTGCTGGCAGCGGTCCTAGTCCAGTTTTTCTGTCTCAGTTCCCTTGCCACTAGATCTTGGTGGCGGTTCTACCCTCTCTGAGCCACTCTCACTTGCGGCCTTCCTACTTACCAGAAGGCCTGAGCCGCTCTCAGTGATGCCCTTTCCACCTTCCCGGAAGGTAGTCAGTTGTTCACTGCCGTGTCAGTGACTCCTTGGGTGGTGGTCTCTATACCGCTGGTACTGGCCAGTCCAATTGCCTCAAGTAGTGGTCTATTCTCTCGCTTTATGCCTGAGCGGTTTGGTCCACTCTTAGTGGCATGTTTCTGTTGCTATTGTTATTTGTGCTATACCTCACCTTGTAGATGATCATACCCCCTTTCTATCCATTTGGACAGTGGTAGTATTAGCACTGTAGGCAATCATTGCCCACTCACTCTCCACTTGGTCAGTAGTTGTACTGCCACTGTAGGCAGTCATTACCCGCTCACTATCCACTTGCTTAGTGGTAGTATTTTCACTGTAGGCGGTCATTACCTGCACCCTTATCCTCCTTGGCAGTGAAAGTATCTTCTGCATCCTTCATTGCTGCCTTCCTCTGAAGAACTGTGCCTCCCTCTCTGCTTGAACTCACATCCTCTGACCTGCATTTGGTCTTCCCTTAGTTATGGATCTCCTTCAATCACGTTTACCTCCATCCTGGTCTTGGCCCTTGCTCAACCACGGTCAGACATGTGGCTTCTCTGCCAGCACCTTTACTGGGCTTCGGCCGCAACAAGGGCTTTGTGGCTGACTGCTTTCCCCAGCTTCTTCTCCATTTACTGGTCCAGACCTTTTACCATAAGTGACACTGTGTAAGGCACTAGTGAGCTGAAAGAGATTACACCCCGCGTAGGACACCATCCCTGTAGAGCATGCTCATTCCTAGTTGTGTACCTTTGACCAGTACATTGAATATGCAAATTATTCTTGGGATTGCTCAAAGCAAGGGTAACAGGGGAATGTAGACTTGTATCCCTTCCTCACAGAACATAGGGAGATCAGCTACACCTCACTGATGAGGCTCAAACAAGGCCAAAATCTAAATCTAGGATTAGCTGGTTCGCTTGTTCAGAGAGTAGTTGCATGGTGCTTCATGGAATGGTGCCATCATTGCAGGATCATTGTGGATATTTCATCTCTGTGAAGACATTAGTGAGCTAAAAGATATTGCACCATGGGTAGGATACCATTACTATAGAGCCTGCTGAATTTTATAGCAGATTTGTTCCTGGCTGATTGTCTCTGACCAGTACTCTGCAATGTTTATTTTGGCCCTAAGGTGCACTCAAGCAGATTAACATAAAATGTCCTTTTATATAAGATCAAATTGTATTTATACATATTTATGTGTTCAACAGTATTCAGATACTAACATTCTGAAAAGTTGGATAAGTTATTTTTTTTCCTCATAACTACTTGCTAGCTAGACACATATCTGTTACAGCCATTCCATAGTGATTTACTGGTTCATTTTTGAGTTTATATAAGTATTTATTGTAAAAACACACTGTTTGCATACAACTGTTCCTACTTCGGAATGTTATAAGTCAGTGGGAAACAAATGTACATACCTGAGAACCTAGTTGTCCCCAGTCCCTGAAGTAATAACATGGGCTGCGGACAGGCGTGTCAAAATTGTGTGATTTGTGTCATAATGTGGGTGGGGCCTAACCTGGTTGGCTGAGATTGAGAGGAAGAAAGACAGGGTTTGGAAAAATAAATGAAACTGGGAAAAACAGATGGAGTGTAGATGGTATAGGTAAGTGGGTGGTATTACTTGGGTAACTCATCAAACCAGAGAATCAGCATCTGTCCCTGGAGACCCAGTAATTAACACCAAAACCTGAAATCTCATGAGAAGATCCAGCAAGCTTTTTTTTTCCAAGCAGAAAGCCCTATTATTTTCAAATTTATTTAAGTTATTTCTGTTTGTAGCATACAATAACCAGGAACACAGAATGGATATGGGATGAATAGCTTAAAAATCCATGTATGATTTCATACTAGTAGTGGAAATAGCTGCAATAATAATACTGTATGGCGCTTAATCCACCTTATGATAAAATTCAGTCTGTGTCTGGCAGGTATTCCTCATCATACCCTATTAAAACTCTCCATGTAAAAACTCATAGAGGGCCATGCACTAAGAAAGTGGTGGAACACAGGGGCAAATCAAGCGAACCATAGGGAAGCAATTAAACTTCCATTGATTTAAATGGGGCTTTAAACTCCTCGAATGCTAGATGAAGAAGACTCTCAATAGTAATTTTTAAATTACATTTAAAAAAAAATAATACAAAAAATAACAAATGACTGTGCAATTCTGGGCGCCCTTTCTGAAAAAGGACATTATGGAACTAGAGAGAGTGCAGAGGAGGGCTACAAAACTAGTAAGGGGAATGGAAAGTTTTAGTTATGAAGAGAGGCTAGAAAAATTAAACTTGTACACACTAGAGAAACAGCGTCTTAGAGGGGATATGATAACACTATATAAGTATGTTCAAGGCCCATATAAAGGGCTCGCCAAAGACCTGTTCATTAACAGAACAGTACACAGGACAAGGGGCCACCCGCTTAGACTTGAGGAAAGGAGATTTAATCTACAACAGCGGAAGGGTTTCTTTACAGTAAGGACAATAAAGGTATGGAATTCACTTCCTGAGGAGGTGGTGCTATCAAATACATTAGATGCCTTTAAAAGGGGCCTGGATACTTATTTAAAAGAGCATAACATAGAGGGCTATGTACGTTAGTACTGGGATTAATATTTAGTTAGGGCTTGTTGATCCAGGGAGAAATCTCTTCTTTTGGATCAACGATGGTAAACGGGAATAGGAAAAGGGTTGAACTAGATGGACGCAAGTCTTTTTTCAACCTAAATTACTATGTTACTATGTTACTTTTTCTTATTTTTCAGATATGACCTACCTTGACAATGTTGCTACACCACTTTTCCCTCAAAGCCTTCTGGAAAGATTTATGAGTGACCTGTCCGAAAATGTTTATGGTTAGGATAAGTATTTCATTTTTCTCTAATATTAGTGCACTGCAATCATTTGTTCAAGAAACACCGTTAATATGAAGGATTTGTGCCATTAACACTATTTTTTCCATTGCACTTTCTTAATGAGCAGAGCTGAATGTAAATATAACTTGCAGACAGGCTATTATAGCTTTTTTGCAATGAAGTATGTGGATTTATAGGGAAGCATTTGAGAACATCTGCTTTTTAATTGAAATACTTCTACTAGATGAATAGCAGTCTATGTGTCATGGTTTATTATGACTCTCAGACACAAGTTTTAGGTAAAAAAATCAATTTTATTGAAATAATAAATGATAACTTAGGATGGCAATAACATACATATATATATATACAGAATATAGCACAGACAGAAGGCAGACTCTACCGGTCCTGTCAATATACCGGACAGGACAGTCTTTAGGCTCTACCGGCCTTGCCAATACCGGGTAAGGCAACCTGCAGATGGAATAGCATAACGGTTTTACCGGCCTTACCAAATTACCGGGCAAGGCAGCCTCAATAGATACACAATGTAGGCTCTACCGGCCCTGCCAATACCGGGTAAGGCAACCTCAGATGGAATGTGGCAAAAGGTTCTACCGGCCTTACCAATACCGGGCAGGGCAGCCCAGAGATAATAGCAGCAGTCAGATGGAACTGGCAAATTAGCAGAATCGTTAAGCAGCAAGGCTTTGGAGCAAACCAGCGTCCGCACGCTGGAAACAACACTGAATAATATAGCCGTTAGGCTTAGCGAGCAAACCAGTGACCGCACACTGGAGTAACAAGCGAGTAGTATAGCCGCAAGGCTTAGGAGCAAACCAGCGTCCGCACGCTGGGACCAACACAGATTTGTATAGCTGATAGGCTTTGGAGCAAACCAGTGACCGCACACTGGTGTAACAAGCGAGTTTGTATAGCCGCAAGGCTTAGGAGCAAACAAGCGTCCGCACGCTGGGACCAACACAGATTTGTATAGCTGAAAGGCTTTGGAGCAAACCAGTGACCGCACACTGGTGTAACAAGTGAGTTTGTATAGCCGCAAGGCTTAGGAGCAAACCAGCGTCCGCACGCTGGGACCAACACAGAATTGTATAGCTGATAGGCTTTGGAGCAAACCAGTGACCGCACACTGGTGTAACAAGCGAGTTTGTATAGCCGCAAGGCTTAGGAGCAAACCAGCGTCCGCACGCTGGGACCAACACAGATTTGTATAGCTGATAGGCTTTGGAGCAAACCAGTGACCGCACACTGGTGTAACAAGCGAGTTTGAATAGCCGCAAGGCTTAGGAGCAAACCAGCGTCCGCACGCTGGGACCAACACAGATTTGTATAGCTGATAGGCTTTGGAGCAAACCAGTGACCGCACACTGGTGTAACAATGTCACCAACACGACCAGGCAGAAGGTCGCCAGGATACTGAAGACAGGTGATGAGATGACAGGAACCAGCAACGATCAGTCAGGTCAGAAAACAGCAGAGAAGTTCAGCAGGAACTGCAACACCAGAGACTAGGCCGGAACCAGGACTGGAAGTACTTCAGCATGCAGGAAACACTGGAACAGTAGAGATCAGGAACTCAGGAACACATGAGATCAGGAACTCAGGAACACTGGAACAGAGGCCCAGCTATCACTAGCATAGTGGTAGCAAGAAGGTCAGAAACAACACGAAAGGGCACTCAAAGGGTGCCCAATCCAGGTTTAAATAGTCAATAAGAGGCGGGCTATCTGCAGACAGCCAATAGAAGCCCCCTACTGGTGACAGACAAGTAACTGCAGCAAATCACGGGCACCGTGATAGTACCCCCCTTTCAAAGACCCCCTCTCCTAGAATAGGGTTTAGGTTTCTGCGGGTAATTGGCATGAAAGGCCCTAGTTAACCTAGGTGCATGAAGGTCCGTACTATCCACCCATGATCGATCCTCAGGACCATACCCTTTCCAATGTACCAGGTACTGTACCCTTCCTCTAAGCCTACGGGAATCAATAATGCTCTGAACCTCGTACTCCTCCTGGCCCTCGACCTCAACAGGTCCTGGCACCACAGGTGTGGTAGTATAGCGATTGCAAACCAGAGGCTTAAGAAGGGACACATGGAACACATTATGGATACGCATGGATGCAGGTAGGTCTAGTGCATAGGAGACAGGGTTAATTTTGCGAATAACTCTGTATGGACCAATAAACCGAGGAGCCAACTTATTAGACGGAACCTGCAGCTTGAGATTTCTGGAGGAAAGCCATACTCTATCCCCAACCTGAAAGGAAACCGCTGGAAGCCTTCTGCGATTAGCATGGCGCTGATGACGCTGAAATGACTGACCAAGTGCCCTCTGAACTTGTGCCCATGTGGAACGGAGTTGCTCGATATGCTCATCCAGAGCTGGAATCTGTTGCGTCTGAAATGAGTCTGGAAGCAAACAGGGCTGGAACCCATAATTAATCAGAAACGGAGAGCTCCCAGATGAAGAATTGACCGCACAGTTCCTGGCGAACTCTGCCCAAGGCAACAAGTCGGACCAATTATCATGATGGTCAGTAACGAAACAACGGAGAAATTGTTCCAAGCCCTGATTAGCTCGTTCAGCGGCTCCATTGGTCTGGGGATGGTAGGCAGAGGAGAAGGACAGCTGTATGCCCATCTGTTGGCAAAATGCCCTCCAAAATCTAGACACAAACTGGCTCCCCCTGTCAGACACCAGTACCCTAGGCACTCCATGCAACCGGAATACTTCTCTGGCGAACACCATTGCCAATTCCTTCGCTGAAGGAAGACCACGGAGGGGCACGAAATGAGCCATTTTAGAAAACCTGTCCACCACCATGAATATAAAGGAGTACCCCTTCGACATAGGCAACTCTCCCATAAAATCAATGGAAACATGAGACCAGGGGCGTTCGCCATTAGGCACCGGTTGAAGCAAGCCCACAGGGAGATGTCTCGGGGTCTTAGCGCGGGCGCAGGTGGCACAGGCATTCGTAAATTCGGCACAATCTTTTCTCATGGAAGGCCACCAAAATAACTGAGAAAGGGACCATAACAATTGGTCTCTACCAATATGTCCCGCAGCCTTAGAGGAATGGTAGGTTTCGAGCAGCCTAGTACGAAATGATTCAGCGACAAAACATTTGCCCACTGGGGTTTCATGGGGAGCGGACCCCTGAGAGGCCAGGATCTCCTCCCCTAGAGGAGAAGTGATACTCGTGCGTATAGTAGCCAGTATTCTATCAGGTTGGATGATAGGAGCTGGTGCTTCCACTCTGTCACTGTCGGCCTCAAATTGTCTTGACAGTGCATCAGCCCTGATATTTTTTGACCCTGGTAAATATGATACAATGAAATTAAATCGAGACAGGAACAGTGCCCACCTGGCCTGACGAGAGGACAATCTCTTGGCCTCCGAGAGATAGGTCAGATTCTTATGATCTGTTAGGATTAAGACAGGATTCTTAGTACCTTCAAGCAAATGACGCCATTCCTTAAGAGCAAGGATAATGGCCAATAATTCTCTGTCACCTATCTCATAGTGGCTTTGAGTGACAGTCAACTTTTTAGAGAAAAACCCACAAGGTCTGAGAGTTCCACCTTTCTCGTGTCGCTGCGAAAGTACTGCCCCGACCCCAATATCTGAGGCATCAACCTCTAACGTAAATGGAAGTAAAGGATTGGGGTGGGATAACACAGGAGCCGCAGCAAATGCCAGCTTCAAATTCTCAAAGGCTTTCTCAGCAGATACCGGCCAAGAAGAAGGATTAGCACCCTTGTGCGTAAGATCGGACAGAGGTTTGACAATGGAAGAAAAGTTCTTAATAAACCTCCTATAATAATTAGCGAAACCCAGGAAACGCTGTATGGCTTTAAGACCCTTGGGTTTTGGCCATTGTAGGACAGCTGACAACTTTTCTTTGTCCATGGCAATGCCATCATTGCCAATTATGAACCCCAAGAATGGCACACTGGTTCTATGAAACTCACATTTTTCCATTTTACAAAATAATTTGTTCTCACGGAGTCGTAGCAATACTGCGGATACATCTTTGATGTGCTGTGCCATGTTTTGGGAGTAAATCAGTATATCGTCGAGGTACACCACAACACATGTCTGTAACATATCTCTCAGAACATCATTTATCAGTTCCTGGAAAACTGCGGGTGCATTACACAGCCCAAAAGGCATTACTAGATACTCGTAGTGCCCAGCTCGAGTATTAAAGGCAGTTTTCCACTCATCACCTGCTCGAATGCGAACCAGATTGTAAGCGGCCCGTAGGTCCAACTTGGTAAATATCGAAGCGCCCTTAAGCCTGTCAAAAAGCTCGGTGATGAGTGGTATTGGGTATGCGTTTTTTGCCATTAGTTTATTCAAGCCCCGGTAGTCAATGCATGGTCTTAATTCACCATTTTTCTTTTTTACAAAAAAGAACCCAGCCCCAGCTGGAGAGGTAGATTTACGTATGATCCCTCTAGCAAGGGCATCAGAAATGTAATCCTCCATAGCCTTATTTTCATCACAAGATAATGGATACGTGCGTCCTTTCGGAGGTACTGCACCAGGCTGCAATTCAATGCAACAATCATAAGGTCTATGCTGGGGTAGCATACTAGCCTCTCCTTTGCTAAAAACATCGCCAAACTGTTGGTACACATCCGGCATAGCAGAGGAGGTGCACATGACCTTAATAGGCTGGATGACGCACTTGTCCATACAAAACTGGGACCAAGCAGCAATTTCACACTTTTTCCAATCGAATTGTGGGTTATGTAACTGTAACCACGGAAATCCCAATATCACCGCATGGTGCGGGGAATTAATCAGTTGAAACTGCTGCTCTTCTCTGTGAAGTGCCCCAATAGTCATAGACAATGGCATAGTTTCAAATATAACCTGAGGCGGTTCTAAGGGTCTACCATCAATCGCTTCAATAGTCAAGGGGTTTTCTCTTTCAATGCGTGGAACTCCGTGCAATTCAGCAAAGGTATTATCCATAAAATACCCTGCTGCACCGGAGTCAACCAAGGCCAAAACCTCCACAGAGCGTTGTGCCCAAGACAATACCACCTGTATGGTGGGTTTCATTATGCCCGACACTGGGGACGATTGTACACCACCTAGGGCCTGTCCCCCAAGATACCCTAGGTGTGTGCGTTTCCCGGACGTACCGGACAGGAATTTAGCAAGTGCCCTTTTTTACCGCAGTATAAACATAACCCTTGTTTTTTGCGATATAGTCTCTCTGCCTTGGATAGTCTAGTGAAGCCTATTTCCATAGGTTCACTTGTTTCCCGTACTGGTTCACTAGACTTCAATGCCAAGGGAGGGATGGGTGGGCAAAACATGCTACTAGGCTCATTATTTTTTGACCGTAACTTACGATCTCTGGCAATTGATCTCTCACGTATTCTGGAGTCAATTATCATAACATACTCAATGTAATCATCTAGATCAATAGGTAGATCTTTAGCAGCGATTTCGTCTTTAATGTGGTCATTCAGGCCTTGAGAGAAGGCTGCCAATAATGCCTCGTTATTCCAACCTACCTCTGCTGCCAGTGTGCGGAATTCGATGGCATAGTCGCCCACTGTACGCCTGCCCTGTTGTATCTCCATAAGGCGTTTGGCAGCAGAGGTGGTTCTACCAGGAGGCTCAAACACTCTTCGAAAGGAACGCACAAATTCACTAAAGTTCTTAGTACAAGGTTTAGCATTCTCCCACAAGGGGTTAGCCCAAGCCAATGCTCTGCCAGTGAGCAGTGATATCGTGAACCCCACTTTACTACGATCATTGGGAAATGCGTGTGCCGTCAATTCCATAAAGATTTCGAGTTGATTGATGAACCCTCTGCAGAGACTAGGGTCACCATCATATCTTAGCGGCAAGGGTGCAGAAGCCGTTAACCCTTTAACAGTACCCCCTAGGGGTCTGGTATCACTTTCCGGTGTCTGACTTGGCGAGACCACCGGGCTAGAGCTAGATTGGTCAGCAGGTACCGTGCGTTCAAGGATCGTTTGAATTGCAACTGCCAACTGATCCAAACGTTGCTCGAGCACATCCATCCTCCAATGGATATTCTGTGCGTTACCTTCACCCTTGCTGTCTGAGGTCATGGCCCTTTCGTACTGTCATGGTTTATTATGACTCTCAGACACAAGTTTTAGGTAAAAAAATCAATTTTATTGAAATAATAAATGATAACTTAGGATGGCAATAACATACATATATATATATACAGAATATAGCACAGACAGAAGGCAGACTCTACCGGTCCTGTCAATATACCGGACAGGACAGTCTTTAGGCTCTACCGGCCTTGCCAATACCGGGTAAGGCAACCTGCAGATGGAATAGCATAACGGTTTTACCGGCCTTACCAAATTACCGGGCAAGGCAGCCTCAATAGATACACAATGTAGGCTCTACCGGCCCTGCCAATACCGGGTAAGGCAACCTCAGATGGAATGTGGCAAAAGGTTCTACCGGCCTTACCAATACCGGGCAGGGCAGCCCAGAGATAATAGCAGCAGTCAGATGGAACTGGCAAATTAGCAGAATCGTTAAGCAGCAAGGCTTTGGAGCAAACCAGCGTCCGCACGCTGGAAACAACACTGAATAATATAGCCGTTAGGCTTAGCGAGCAAACCAGTGACCGCACACTGGAGTAACAAGCGAGTAGTATAGCCGCAAGGCTTAGGAGCAAACCAGCGTCCGCACGCTGGGACCAACACAGATTTGTATAGCTGATAGGCTTTGGAGCAAACCAGTGACCGCACACTGGTGTAACAAGCGAGTTTGTATAGCCGCAAGGCTTAGGAGCAAACAAGCGTCCGCACGCTGGGACCAACACAGATTTGTATAGCTGAAAGGCTTTGGAGCAAACCAGTGACCGCACACTGGTGTAACAAGTGAGTTTGTATAGCCGCAAGGCTTAGGAGCAAACCAGCGTCCGCACGCTGGGACCAACACAGAATTGTATAGCTGATAGGCTTTGGAGCAAACCAGTGACCGCACACTGGTGTAACAAGCGAGTTTGTATAGCCGCAAGGCTTAGGAGCAAACCAGCGTCCGCACGCTGGGACCAACACAGATTTGTATAGCTGATAGGCTTTGGAGCAAACCAGTGACCGCACACTGGTGTAACAAGCGAGTTTGAATAGCCGCAAGGCTTAGGAGCAAACCAGCGTCCGCACGCTGGGACCAACACAGATTTGTATAGCTGATAGGCTTTGGAGCAAACCAGTGACCGCACACTGGTGTAACAATGTCACCAACACGACCAGGCAGAAGGTCGCCAGGATACTGAAGACAGGTGATGAGATGACAGGAACCAGCAACGATCAGTCAGGTCAGAAAACAGCAGAGAAGTTCAGCAGGAACTGCAACACCAGAGACTAGGCCGGAACCAGGACTGGAAGTACTTCAGCATGCAGGAAACACTGGAACAGTAGAGATCAGGAACTCAGGAACACATGAGATCAGGAACTCAGGAACACTGGAACAGAGGCCCAGCTATCACTAGCATAGTGGTAGCAAGAAGGTCAGAAACAACACGAAAGGGCACTCAAAGGGTGCCCAATCCAGGTTTAAATAGTCAATAAGAGGCGGGCTATCTGCAGACAGCCAATAGAAGCCCCCTACTGGTGACAGACAAGTAACTGCAGCAAATCACGGGCACCGTGATACTATGCTATCCTATAACCTCCAAATAGTCATAAGAAATGTCCTTTAGAATACATTAATCTTGCAGTGGTAAATGGGGATATTAACCTAGGTATGCATAACACATACTGAATAAAGTATATTCTTAGAAGAAAAACTGAGTTGCAGTTTGTTCTGTTGTAAGCACTTCTCAAAGAGTTAAAGGGATAGTAATGTTTCATAATAAAAGCAGCTCTAATTAATCATCATAGTATTTGGACTTTGGAGAGTGCTATTCTGTCAGAGTTGTAGTTCAAGAGTAATTCAATGACAAAGTATCCCCTCCCGCCCCTTTTACTGATGTAACACTGCTCAGACAGAGCAGAAGGGAGGTGTCCAATAGATCGCAGAGAGCGAGAATCTTCAATTAAGATAAGGGAAAAATCTGAAAAACTTGTCAAGGGGGGCAGGGCTTTCATTGTTCTCATAGGAAGAAGATTGTCCCCTGCTGTTATCTGTCTGGTCTATGGACTGCATTCCACAACTGAGAAGAGATGGCATAAAGGTTTGAGAGATAAGACTTATATCATTTTTCATGTTTTTTTAATGCCTACAAAATAAAATAAAGATAAAACGAAGTATTACTATCCCTTTAAGACAAATGTACGGGATCTGTACTTCTGGATATGTGGTACAGATCAGCTTTTAAGGTATCTAGGAAGCACAGTTTTTTCTACTATGAGCTAGGAAGAATAAATAAATAAGACATTCTAGTTAAAGGGGAATTTTAACCTACAAATAAGTGAATCTTAATTTAGCATATTAATTTACCTAGATATGAGTCCTTTATCTATCTATCTATCTATCTATCTATCTATCTATCTATCTATCTATCTATCTATCCAAAACAAATGAAAAAACTCACTGCACTAAAACACCATAATTAATACATATTTTAAATACAAAAGTAAGAATCTATGTGATTAAAGTGTTAGTAATGTCTGAAAAAAACTTTTTTTGCATTTAGAAGAGCTTAAAAAGCTGATCTAAATGCAAAAAAACGTATCTCTCAAACCGCTATGGTTTAAGAGATACGGGCATTTAAAGTTTGATTTCTCCTACTGACAGCTGTAAAGCTGTCAGCAGGAGATCCGTGTCGGTCGACACACTGGCGCTTGAGAATTGCCGACATCTCGTTACTTACACGGAATCCCTTCATTGGAATGGTCTAAAACGTGTGCCTGAACACTAGGAGTAGATAGTTTCTCCTCCCACCCCTTTTACCTCGTGTAAGCCATCTCTTCTCAGATTTGGAATGCACTCCATAGACCAGACAGATAATAGCAGGGGACAATCTTCTTCCTATGAGAACAATGAAAGCCCTGTCACCCTTGACACGTTTTTCAGGTTTTTCCCTTATCTTAATTGAAGATTGTCCCTCTCTGCAATCTACCTGGGCACCTCCCTTCTGCTCTGCCTGAGCAGTGTTACATCAGTAAAAGGGACGGGAGGGGGATACTTTGTCATTGATTTACTCTTGAACTACAACTCTGACAGAATTGAAATAACACTCTCCAAAGTTCAAATACTATGATGATTAATTGGAGCTGCTTTTATAATGAAACATTACCATCCCTTTAAACTGTTTATTTTGTTTTGTTTATTTGGGTTTTGTACACTCTAATACAATGCAGCTGTTTGGTTAACCTCTTAAAGACCAGCTCGTGCATGCCCTTATTTTACAATGCACTGTAATGTATGTATAGACACTGCCCTTTTTTGTCTGTTTATTCTGCCTTTTGGGATTGGGTTAAAACACCTCTATGCAGATGTGCGAGGTGATGACATCATCTGACACGTCTACCCTCCAATGTAACTTTTAGATGCTAATTTTCACCAGTATAGGATATTTATATTCAAAGATCTGAATTGTCCATTGTCTTGATAATGGTCTAAGTTCTGGCTGAAATGTTGAACAATAAATTCTTGCAATTGGTTCACCAACATGAAAGTCATGTGAGTGCTTGTCACTCCTTATAAGTACAATATGTATTGTTTTTCTGGATTGCACCCAGGTTGTAGGTTTTCTAGTGAGTGCTTCCTGTGGAAGGATGGCCGAGTTCTAACCATGAAGCTTGACAAACAGCAGTCAGAATAAAGTTTTTTGAAGATTTATTCTGTTCATAGATTCATTGAAACTGTTTCTTTAAAGAAGGTAACAAACAAGCAAAACAGAAAGTAAAAACCTATCCGAGTTTGGAGGATAACTGTACCTGCCAGCTAATCTGGTTCTAAGATTACAAACATAAAAATGGAAATAGATTTATGCAGGGTTAAACACAGTGCCTTTTCCCAAGCTCTCAGAACTCATGGCTCACAGTCTCCTATCTGCCCTATGGGTGAGAGATAAATGCCAGTGATATTTACATGAGTCTTTTTGAAAAAAGGAACCAATTCAACGACCAATGTGCTGTATTATTGCTCAGAATGTGACACACATGAGAAAGACAAAACAGAGATAGGAAGACTAATGTAGTTTTAGACACAAGATGGGTGCAAAGTTTGCCAAGCAAATTATATACCAAACTAGTTGAAGAGCCCGTTACATAGGCCATAGTGCCACTGCCACCCGGTCGCAGGGCAGTCATGCTCAGAAGTGACTGCCCACACCGTGGCTGATGCAGAGCTGGACGCTTTGTATCAGCCGTGGTGCGGGCAGTCTCTACTGTGCATGACTTTGTCATTACACATGTTTTAGCGAATTATTATATAGGCAAAAATTTAATTATAATTTATAAAAAAAAAAAAAAAATTAATTATAATTTAATTATAAGCAAAAATTAGATCAGAAAGTAATACAAATTACACAAGGCTCTGAAAGTGTTCTCTTTTAGGAGTGTTAAATCCCCCCCCTTTTTGATTTGGAAGGGGCAAAATAATGTAATGATATTTCTGGGTAATATATATCCAGAGATGTAATATGCATACTATCTGTCTTCTTTGTCTTTTAGGCAATCCTCATAGCCAAAACCTAAGCAGCAGACTGACACATGATACAATAGAGCATGTGCGATACAGGTAAATTGTTATGCTTTTTACTCATTTAATACTCTGAGGCCAGTGTGCTAAGGAGAACTAGAAGTATTCAAGTACAAACCAAATGCACCATTAGAGACACAAATATCCCTCAAATTGTTATTGATTTAAATAAGTTTTAACACATTTAATGTAAGAGAGGCCTCCAAAACTTAGTGCTTAAAAGCCCCATATAAATCAATGGGAATGTTTATTGTCCCCTATAGTATGGTTGGTTTGCCCCAGAGCTAATCCAGTTATTCTTGGTACATCAGCTTCTCTCTCTTTATCACCTGTCCTTGGATTTAACAGTGCTACCTGAAATAATGGTTCAATATATTGAACGTTGGTGCAATAGTTTATATACAGTGGTGAGAAAACGTTTATGAACCCAGTGATAATTACAAAAATTCCATAGCTGTACTATGATGCCTTAATGAATCAACATCAGTCTTTGTCTAAATATCCAACTGGGGTAATATTAACCATGTCTTTTGAAACTAAATGAATGTAATTGGAATGCCCCACCCTATAAAAGGTTTAGTGTCTGTGTGAGCCTGGGGTTCACCGTACAGTTGTGTGGAGCATCTTATGTCACAATGAAAAGACATCTCTGAGGACCTCAGAAAGGCAGATTTGCAGCTAATCAGTCTAGAAAGGGCTGTAAAACCAGTGCTAAAAATTTGGGGCTCAGCTCATCCAGTATCAGATAGTATACAATTGGAGAAGGCTCAAGACCACAGTTACTCTACCCAGGAGCGATAGTCCTACCAAGATCTCTTCAAGTGCAACCAGGTGCATCATCCACAAAGTCAAAAAGAACCCAAGGGTAACATGCAATGATCTGCAGACCACTATCTATGTGGTTAATGTTTGTGTTCCTAACTCAACAATCAGAACAAAGATTGTAGACAAATGGTGTTCTTGGGGAGGAGGAAACCACAGCTCTATAAAAAAAATTGCTACCCATTTAAAGTTCTCTAGAAATCACATAAATGATCTACAAGCCTTCTGGGACAACATTCTTTAGACAGGCAAGTCAAAGGTAGAACATTTTGGCCTCAATGACAAACACTGTGTTTGGCAAAAAAGAAATACTGAGTTTGAACAGAAGATCATCATCCCGAGCATTAAGCATATTGGTAGGAGTGTAATGGTTTGGGACTGTTTTGCTCCTACAGGACATGAATGGCTTGCCATCACTGACACAATTATGATTTCTATAGTGAATCAGAAGATTCTAGAGGACATTCATATATGAGCTGATGCTGAACTGAAAATGGAGGATGTAACTTGACAATGATCCTAAACAAACAAGCAAATCTACGGAAGCATGGCAGCAGAAGAAAAAAATCCATATTTTGGAATTGCCTAGTCAAAGTCTGGACCTAAATCTCATTAAACTGTTGCTGCAGGACCTGAAGTGAGCTAGCCATACAAAGAAGCTCTCAAATGTCACTGAGTTGAATCAGTTCTGTAAGGTGGAATAGGCTAAATTCTCTTAAAACCTATGTAAGAGACTGACCAACGGTTTCAGGAAAAGTGTACTTGAGGTCATTGCTGCTTAAGTTAGTTCCACCAGTTACATACTCTTCACGCATGGATATTGCATGTTGAATTTGTTGTGGATAAGTGCCTGTTGGCACATCATCATGTTTGTGTTTATAGGTGTTATCTTTATTTTTTATTATGACTTAGATTACAATCTGATAACATTGTGACAATCTTTAGGGGTTTACAAACTTTTTCTCATCAATGTATACATAACTGTAATGCGCCAGAAACTAATAACTTAATTTAACCCTTTGAACACTAGAAATGTATCCAATGCATCAATTACTATCCAGTGGTTTAAGGTAATGTTAAGGGACAAAGTGAGTTCTGAAAAATATGCCAAAAGTAAAAAGAAATGAACCAGACACAAAAAGTAACATGATTTAAATTATAAAAATTAGTGATCACAATAATCCTAAATAGACTAAAATTATTGGTAGATAATTTAAAAATGTATTCAATTTCAATAATCAAGTAATTTTTATTTTTGTTAGAAGTGTTTATTTATAAGCCATTAGTGCACTTTACAAAAATAAGAAAAAGTTAATTATAATAATACAACAATAAATTATATCTCAAAATACATGTTAAAATGAATTATTTCAGTTTAGGGGGAACATCATGAGCAATAAGCATCATTACTAACTTTTAAATGTGAATCTCTTGCACAAGTGATACACATACAGATTGATAAAATAATGGAGAAGCCCTTCTAGTGAAACCTTACAATCTACTTGGGGGTGAAGAAAGACAATGGGCCATTTTCAGAGTATGTCCCCTGGATTGAAAAATATCTATGATAAGTTCCACAAACTCTCAGGTTGTCACAGTCACCCATTTAGTATAGTCTGAGGTGCTGAGGGTAGGGTTTTAAGAGAGCTAATGAATGAATGAAGGTTAGGTGAGAGCTTAAAGGAGTGTGATTCTTCAACTGAATTCTAGAAGTCAGGACTGAGAGAAGCATACAAGGGGGTGACAAAGTTAAAGATAAAGATTGATTTAAAAAACAAAAAAAGTGAGTGAGACATCAAAATGTTTTCATCAACATAGAAGTAATACTGAAGGTCATACAGGCTATACATTTTCCAAGGAAAAGGGCATGATTTTAAAACAACAGTGATCCTCGTGTGATCTAAACTTAAATGGGATGGAGAGTGAATGAGGGACCTGTCAAGGGGGCATGGATATAGACATTATAAATGTTGAAAGAAAACAAGGAGATAATTGTGTCATTGTATTATAGAGACATTAGAATTGAAATTTTCAAGGAGAAGTGAATGGCCTGTTGTGTCAATAGATTCAGCTATAGAGCAAGACTAACACACAGAAGTGGACCTTGGACTTGACTGTTAGAAAGTCATTTTTATACTTTTATGAATACAGTCTCACCAGAGTGTTTGATTGTGTAAGCCACAGTATACAGAATCAAGTAGATCATTAAAGTAACTGTGTAAGAGAGCTATAAACAAACCCATCATGTAAAGGACAATACAGAGATGGAGCTGGAGCTGTCAATGGAAGATGGATTAAAGGATGGTTCTTTTGGATACATTTGATTAGTGCTTGTAAAAAGAGATTAATAGGTACATATGAATATTTTGGCAGTTTTCATTATAACAGATGCTACACTTTCTTCAACTGACAAAGGACAACACAGTGGAAATGAGGGGTAGAAGAGTTATTAGTAGATTGGTGTAACAAGTTTATATAGGTATATGTTTGTGTATTTTGATTTTATCATTGATGTGTTGGGGTATATGGTTTGCAAGCAATCACACATTCTATAATAATTAGAACGTCAGCCTTATGTAACTTGAAGAGGAAATTTAATCACCATTCATTTACTCAAACCAATATTCGAAGTAGTACAAGATAATAATTCAAGTCAAAATTAAAAAATAAGATGATGCCCCAGGAGTTTAATGTCAAAACTTTCATCAATATCAGACTTAGAACTTTTGCCATATTTTTGAGAAGTGCTTATGGGTTCTCTAACCCTTGGAATGCTAGAGAGAACTCTAGTGAATTTCTAACTAATTCATTGCAGACCACTGTATCATTGAAAGGGTTAAAACTGTAAAAACTTATATTACAGCTCAGTCGCTCAGTTAAATTAATTAAAAACAGCAGGTAGAGATCTGTAATTTTCCTACAGAAGATAATCGAGAATAATTTTTTTAAAGAAGTCATTTATTACAGACCTGCAGTATTGTATATGGTCTTTTCCATCATTCCTTATTTTATGATCTCACTGTAATTCAAGTTATATAACTTTATGTACATTATAGGCAACAAACTATAATCACTTATAGATGGGCACTAATCTATACAATGCGACTATTATTTTTTTTTACGATTTACTTAAAAAACTCACAGAGTTAAACAATATCAGGGAAGCTTCCAAAAACGTTTGCTAGGCTTCACATACCTGTTTTTCCCTTTGTTTTATGAGAATTGCCTAGATTAATCAAAAAGAGATACATTTTAATGTGTGTTTAATGTGTTGCTTAGCCCTTTAGCATTCAAAGAGTTAACACACAATGGGGGTTATGCACTGTGGCATGATAAAGAGGTGATAAAGTGTAGATGACTTCTCCAGTGATATCACTTCTCCAGTTCCTAAGTTATTCTATGGAATCTATACACTAAGATCTCCAGTTGAAGAAATCGTAGTGCATTGGCTCCATAGAATAAAATAGGACTTGGAGAAGTGATATCACTAGAGAAATAATCTCAGCTTTATCATCTCTTTATCACACCTTAGTGCATCCCCCCTGTTTTGTTCTTTTCTTTGAAACACGTCCAATGTGTTTCCTTTCCATAATAATTATATATAACCGGGCTGTGCAATTAGATTTTGGTCGTCTTGCAAGATTACATTAATCATGACAAAGCTCTGGGCCCCTCTAAAATAATGTAATCTAGCCTTCCATCACTTTGTTTAAAAAAGCATCAGAATTATATCTGAAACAAAACTGAAAATGTGCATTGTATGGTTAATTTAGAAAGAGGACATATTTAGTAAGTTTTATGGCAAAAGAAAAATTGTATCCAGCTTCTCTCGCATAACGTGACATATGAACAACCCTAAAAACTTAAAGGAACACTAATCCCTCCTTATAATATACATCCACTTATTTTAACCTGAGCGGAAAATCCTAATAGCCACTATAAATTAACTGGGCATGGACTGAATCACAAAAATGTTATTAGCTTTATAATTTTATTATCTTTATTCGGTACTGGATATCATGCCCTTAGAGGCAGATGTGATTATTTGTTTTAGGACAAAATTCATTAAACTGAAGGATTTATAAAGAGAGTCCTGTAAAAAGAATAATGTCTGCCTCCATGGACATGATATCTAGTATTAAAAAATATTCGTTTTGGGGAGCCAGTTCATATACAGTTTCCAATTAAAACTACCGCGTACTATCCTGTATAAAAGGGGTATAGATACATGGGATGGAAATAAAACTCTACCTCTATATAAATCCTTGATTAGGTCTCTTCTGGAATTCTGACTACGGTTTTGGTCACCAGTTCTTAAAACAGACATTAGTGAACTGGAAAAGTGAAGAGACGTGCAACTAAACTGATAAAGGGATTGGAGGTACTGAGTTATGAAGAAAGACTAGCCAAACTGGGTTAGTTCTCATTAGAGAAGAGACTTCTAAGGGATACGAGAACGGTTTATAAATATATTTGAGATCAACACAAATAACTCTCTAAGTAACTATTTCCTGAAAGAGCTAATCAAAAGGATGTTGATCCAGGGAAATATCTGACTGCTGTTTGGAGTCAGGAAGAGATTTTTTTACCCACACTGGGTTTAGCTAGAAATACCTTCAATTGTTTTTTCGTTTTTTTTGCCTTCCTCTGTGATATGGAATGGGCTGAATTTGAGGAACACTTTTTTTCAGCCTCATCAACGATGTTACTATACACTTTATATATCAAACATCTCACAGAAATATTCATGCTAGGCTGCTTGCATCGCTTGAGGAGGTGACAGTACCTTTCTTGCCAGCACCAAGCAGTGATAGTAGTGACTTCATTCCATATCTTTCAGATTTTTACTGTTTGAATTCTAATTACCTATATATATGCTTGTCTCAACTACAGAAACTTCCTCCGAACTGGTTTTCCACTACCAAGGTTGTTTCCTGTCTATTACATTCTGAATGCTCCTGATTGGTTCATTCATTCTCTGATTGTTCTTCTTCTCTGCTCCACACTGCTAGGCTCTTCAGTGGCTACCCAGGATCAAACTGTAAAAGTGGCACTAACCTTCAGATGCCTCTACATGTATGCTTCCCTGTTCAATTCTGCATTAATCTTCAGATAAACCCCTAGTTACTCCTTCCTTTCTTACCATGATCCAAAACGTATTCCTTCTTCCCAAATTTCTCCAGTGGTTTCAAGATTTCTCCTGATCAGCATACACCTTTGGAATACACTATCACACTCCATTCAATTTTTTATATCTTTCACAATTTCATATGCTTTCTCAAAACCTATCTCTTCAAAGACAGCTGCTTCCGACACATCTAATAATGCCAAAGATCTTATTATAACAGCTTTATAGTTTGTAGAATCTTTCCCTCCTCCACAGCATCTCTCTTCTTTTTAGGTCATAAATGGGATCAACTTTGTAGAGGCTCTGCATGCCCATTCTCTCAAACTAATATAGTTATGAAGAAAGGCTAGAAAGCTTAAACTTGTACACACTAGAGAAACGGCGTCTTTGGGGGGATATGATAACGTTATATAAATATGTTCATGGCTCATACAAAGGGTTCTCCAAAAACCTGTTCATTAACAGAACAGTATAACGAATAAGGGGTCACCCACTTAGACTTGAGGAAAGGAGATTTCATCTACAACAGCAGAAGGGATTCTTTATGGTAGGACAATAAAGGTATGGAATTCACTGCCTGGTAAACAGGAATAGGAAAAGGGTTAAACTTGATGCACGCAAGCCTTTTTTCAGCCTAAAGTACTATGTAACTGGATCATTTTTATGTACTTTGTTTTTCACTTTTTCCTCTTCCTCCCTCTAGATTGTTAACTTTCATGTATAACGCCCTCTCAACCATTTGTATTAGGTAGCATATGCTTATATTCATTTTTTTTCTCAAGTGTACAGAACTGGGTCAAATATAGGAGATTTATAAATAAATAATGAAAAATGATGATGATAATAATAATAATAATGCATACATATTACATATTCTTTCTTCATCTTGCTGTGCCATAATTTATAAGTAACCTTATTACATATTATAAAAGAGAAAGCCCCTGGGAGTCTTGAAACTGGCAGCATGAACTCTGGTTCACAAGGTGAATATTGATTTCACCTGCTCAACTTTCCAGCAAACCAGCACAACATTGATTAGCTAATTGGTTGTAGCAGTCCTGATTGGATTATTATTACTATTATTATTATCAATAATTTATACATTGTCAGCATATTATACAGTACTGTACAATTTAGAGAGTCATTAGTTATTACAAAAGTGGCATGCATAAGCAAATAAATACAAATTATGTTGAGGGCACTGCTTGTGAAAGCTTCTAATCTAGAGGGATTGCAAATGGCCATCATGAATGGATGAACTACTGTTCACTATGACTAAATGATGCTGTTTCAATCCCAACTGGTAGACTGGGTGTAGGAAAATGGGGTCTTGTGTGGGGTGCATTGTAACATGGTAACAGAAAACTGAAAATATGAGGGAGTTATCACAGTCTCTCAGCCTGGGTCAGGGTTAGTTAGTGTGTAGAGCAGAGGTTCTCAACCCGTGCCCTCAGTGGCCACTAACAGGCCAGGACTTAGGGATTTCTCTGCTAGAACACAAGTGTGTTGATCAGAGGCTCAGTCATATTGATTAACTGACCTGTGCTCTTAAAAGGAAATTCTCAAATCCTGGCCTGTTAGTAGCCACTGAGGGCACGGGTTGAGAACCACTGGTGTAGAGGATGTCGGAAGGCGCACTAACACCAGCACAGGGATGGAGCCCTAAAGTGGAGTCTGGAAGTTGAACCACAGGCCTAGGGTCAGAAGTCTACTTAGAGGGTGACCTATTCTCCCTCTATTATGCATGCAATTTAATTAATTATTAAATGCTTACAATGTAATGTGAATCTAGGAGGTTTTATACCAGCTTCAAACTACAATAAAAACATATTACAAAGTGTTAGATATCATTCACTATTGCTTGTGAGAGTGCAGTGTGTGACATCACATAGGGAGTAGGGCTAGTGAAGGAGAGCTCCACAGTCTACCCCTACCTCATAAGACCTCTTCCTGTTTCCACATGCTCCCACTAAGGACTGTTGATACTGTCAAGGTGATTATTAAAAAAACTAGTTGAACAGCCCGTTACACGGGCCACAGTGACTCTGGCAGCCGGTCGCGGGGCAGTCACCCGCAGTGGAGACTGTCCGCGCCACTGCTGATACAGAGCTGGACGCTCCTTCGGAGCGCCCAGCTCTGCATCAGCCGTAGCGCCGGCAGTCTCTACTGAACATGACTGCTGCACGCGCAGCAGTGTCTACTGCGCATGTCGGGCGTTACACACGATTTAGCGAATTATTATATAGGATGACAAGAAATGTAGCTGTAATAAATCATTAGTATTAAAGCACATATGCATGTAATTTTTATGGGGGGATCAGTGTATGTGTGTGTGTGTGTGTGTGTGCGTGTGTGACTTTAATCAAGATATGTAGACTCCTGTCATAGCAGGTAGTGACACCAAAAGTCAAGTTAGTTACTTGTCCCCACTCCAATCAGTGGCACAGCAAAACAACTGACAAGTATTATGTTGTGATGATTGCATAGTGAGCCACACATACTGGTTGGGGCTGATCTTGCATTCTTATTCAGTGTGATTCCCCCAAAATCCTCCTCCAGTCTTTTTAAACAACAGAATGATATGAAATATTAATTTCATTTCTGATATTTATCTATCTATCTATCTATCTATCTATCTATCTATCTATCTATCTATCTGTCTATCTATCTACAGACAGAGAGAGGGAGCAAGAGAGAGAGAGACTACCCAGGATAGTGCTAGGATTATTTCAAATCACTAACATCACAATCATCTAACAATCAAAAAGATCCTTGAAAACAATATAAAATATTTCTCCAGTGAGCATTTCAATTTTAGCAACACATTTCTTACCTTAATGGTATTATTTATTCATTACTTGAACTGGCATAAGCTTTTTTCAGGATAGCTTAGCTAGGCTATTTTCTTTCATGCACATTGAAGGGCCTCCCAAGGGAAGAAGAATCCATGCTTGCAGCTTTTACTCATGCTTTAGTGACTTCCTGGATAGATATAAAGAGGTTTAGTATAACTGACTGGAATCATGCAGTCATAGGCTAATCAAGATGGAATTTCACTCCTAAGTCTAATTTCGATATAAGACCAGATTCCATTTCAGTTGGATAACTACTAATGCTTCTGCTCAGTGATGAATAAGGCATCTCTTAATTAGTTTTGATAAAACAGGATGCAGTTAAATTGCTTATGGAGTCTATATACATTTATACAACCATTATAGTTCTTATTCTAAATAGCCTTATTAATCCATAATATACACTCTCTGGCTCAAAAAAGACACTTTGTTTATTATTTCATGATCCTAGCATTACTTGGTGGTGCATAATAAAGCACCGAATATCTTTGATATTCAGAGGTTCACATTTCCCATTAGACTGAGTAGGCATTTTGAAGGGTGCTTCAGCTGTGCTGGCCATACCTTTGAGAGTAGATGTGGCCAGAAAAAATATATTCTGCCAATTTATGTTGCCCAGTTTACTTTCCATTAAGCATACCCCTTTATTGGCTATCATTTAACTCCCTGGATGCAACAGATGTCCCCAACACATTGAAAAGCAAAGGGGTTTATTTTACTTTTATCTTATAGGGTAAGTTGGTGTGACCCTAGTCATGTATTTTATATGCTTATGTACCTTGTTATGGAATGATCACTTTTCTTTTATTCTTGTGTGTCCAAACATAGATGTTTACTGTAAATGGTGGTTGAATCATTTTTTACAAACATAGTAAATGACAAATTTCTTGAGACATGACATAAACTGCATGTATCGTTTATAAACATTTTGGGATACAGGCTGTTGTTTTTAAGGAGGATAAAAAAGTGTGAGTAAGTAATGCAGCAACATTGACTCCCAGAACTGAAAACCCACACTGTCAGCACCATAGGCTGCAGAAAAGGGTGGTCTGAGCTATGACCCAGCCCAACTTTGTGACTAACTCAGATCAATTATTCTCTCTAAGCCAGGGGTGTTAGGTCTGAAATCTTCAATATGCTGAAATATAATACCCGTGTTCCTCAGCCAGCCAGGATGACAGAACTTGTAGCCTAGCAACAAATCACTATAAGGGGTAGTTTGGTTTGTTTCACCTCTCAATTGCTTGGTCTCTGTTCACCTTGAAAAACAAAAGAACAGACTACATAAAAAGCTTGAACATCAATAAAGTATAGTGTGTTGCAAGTATTAACCACATGTGACACTGTGGATGGAATTTGTCCATAAGCATAAGCACACATATAGTGAAATTATGTAAAGGCTCAAGTACTACAATACACCAGCCATTTCTACATACCCTTCTCTGAGCACAAGCTAAAATGACATGAGTGGTAATTGCAAATGCTATTCACTCTAACTTTCTATTTTACTATTGGAAGTCACAAAATATAGCTAAAATAGCTCTGCACAATACTTATATGTATAATTGAGTGTGTTTATATACTGTATATATATATATATATATATATATATATATATATATATATAGAGAGAGAGAGAGAGAGAGAGAGAGAGAGAGAGAGAGAGATAGTATTTTTGATCTTATAAAATGTAATATTTTTTCATACATAAAACATTTGTGTTTTACATTGTCACTATTTTGACATTTATTTAGAAAGTGTTTTTACCAGGGATAATACATTAAGATTTATTTAGTTTTCAAGTATGTATATTTATATCTCTAAATATAGACCTATGGGTATTTAAACTCATTTTGAGTAATGTAAATATAACAATTTTGACTTACAAGTCAAGAATTCAGATCTATGCAACACTTGTCTTCTCCTTGGCTGTGAAAACACCTTACTTTTGTAAACCCGGTTTAGATAGACATAAACAGGACTGGTCCTATATTGAAACATGCTGAGATTTTTTTGCCTCAGATTGAAGATCTGAAGAGGTGGCAAGTAGGCCACCCAAAAAAATATGGAGCCATTGGAGCTACTTACAGTGACAACATTTTAGCAAGGTAGGCAGTTAGCCAGCCTTATTACTTTTTTCAAAGAAGCATTTGCAAAAGCCTTCACCTACTCAGCAGGCTCTGCAATAAAACTACCTGTATCTATCCTGCTATGAGTAAAGCAGTCACAGGATAACTAGCCATTTGAGAACCTCAGAGCCGTGCATGCCTGATACTTAAGTCTCATCATCAGCTCAGAGCATTTAAACATCTTCTCTAAGCACTCTGCGAGTGCTGTGGCCTTAACAAAACTCCAAACATAAAATGAGGTAAGGTGAAGAGTAATTCATTGTATTCCTAGGTATGCACCATTCTGAGGATCAAACTTCTCCTTTCTCACCTGTAATTGCTTCACTTATAAAAAGGAGGACTTTCTTTGTAATGCTGGGTGAACTGAGCCAGCCAGAGGCTAGATAGAATTGGTTACTTGAGCTTAGTATACTTAACTATGTGGACTGTTGTCCAGGGCTTCCATCATCATGGGATTGTTGGACCTAGCTGAAAGAAGGGCCTGAGCACAGCTGGGTCATGAATGAGGTTGGCGACGTGCACTTTTACTATGTAAGCACATTAGCAGCGCAAGACCAGATAACCAATCAGTGAGCTTGAGCAGGTGTGTGTGTGTGTGTGTGTATGTATTGGGGGTACATTTTATTCTTCTCCTCAGACAGCATATGACATATTTTGGTATCTTTGGAGTTTCCCATTATTGGAGTTAAAAAAAAAAAAAAATTTAGGCGGCATTCTGGGTAGATTCAGACAAGTTATTTTGTATCCACAAAACAATGATTTCTTTGAAGAACAGGGCCTTCCAATAAAATTCATATATTGTATGTATTGTTTGTAAACTCACTGAAATGTTTGATTTTGAACAGCAACAAAAATGCTAAAACCTGATTTGCACAGTGGGATAAATGCCTGTTGCAGCAAAGTGGTTCAATCAATGAATTTTGGAGATGGTTGTTACTTATGGTCCACTTGATTTGCTTCAAATTTACAAGACAGGGAGATGCACTAAAAGTCAATGCTATGGCAAAATAATTTTGTTGATATGTTCAAAGCACTTTGATTTTTCGATATAGACACATTTCGCCATATGCACTAAAATTTAGGGATGTATGGGAATAGTAGAGAATGTCCTTATAAGTATAAAAGGTTGTCAAACTGCTGTGGGGGTTAATTGGGATGCCATCCCTTGCACATCAACAGCAGTACGACAATCCTGAAGTCTGAGAGCAATCTCTCTGCTTCTCCACTTGTGGCTCGATCAAATTGCCACCGATAAAAAAAAAAAGTACAGTTGTTAGTTTCAAGTCACAGACAGGTAGGCTATTACCTGCAATGTGACACACTACCAAATGGAAAAAGTGCACTACGGGCACTAAAATTGTACCCACTGGAAGCAATGACAAAGTTTTGAATTTGCAATTCAATTACATGTGCTGGATAGCCCACATGTGTTAAACCCTTAAGGATTGGGAAAATCTGGGGTGGAATGCACTTCTGAACTTTTTGACTATATCTTTGTTCAACAGTGTTTTCCTTCTAAGGCTTTTATTCCACCCCCATAAATTATATACTTTTTTATGCACAAATACTACTTTATTTTGATACAACATTTACATGAATAACACACCATTTACTTTATTAAAATTAAATAAAACGGTCAAAAAAAATAAAAAAACCCACATTTTTATTTTTTCTCTTGTTATCATTTGGGCGCAATGGGCTAAACTTTTATGGAGACTGCATGAAAGGTATGACCAGTCAGTCATACCTACAAAATGGGCAGTTTTAAGTGAGCACTGTGCCCCGGGTGAAAATCCCCATGTGCCTCTTTCCCTCCCTATTTTCCCACTTTTTGTTTGATAGAATTTGGCTGTGTGTATAAGTATATTACATGGCTCCACAACAATCACACAACAGTTATTTAACGTGTACAGTTAGCAGATTTAGATTATGATTAAAATGTTTAAATAGAAATATTTCTCTTTTTAATACATATATATATATATATATATATATATATATATATATATATATATAAAAAAGTTGCTTTTTAGCAGGTCATAAAAGGACCTGCATCTAGCCTGTCCAGTGCACCAGCACTGAAGGGGTTAATACCCCCAGCTATTGCCTGATTACACTTATATATGTGTCTGCTCTCTGCTTCTCTCTCCTTTACTTTGATAGTAAGGAAGACAGAGGCACAGGGCAGACACAAAAGGCAGTGCATCAAGCACACTGCCTTTTTCTATCAAAATGCCCAGGAGCGATCACATGTAACAGAAGAAGAGACACGGGCTGAAACAGAGCATTCAGTTTCAGCTTGAACTCAATGATAGCAGTGTGCATGGAGGTGCGCTACTATCATTTAACCCATGACGTGCCAGGACCGTCATGGGTCCTTATGGGAAGTTTACCCATGACGGTCCTGGCACGTCATGGGTCATTAATGGGTTAAGGGACTCATTTTTATCGACAAACATTACCTGCTAGAAAATTTGGAGTTCAGTCCCCTATTGATTGCCATAGGGGCATCCAACATGTTGTTTTGCAATGTGCTGGATGCCTTTCTGGCACTGAAAGGGTTAACAAACAACGTGTAAGTGAAGTGTATAAAAGTTATAAATAAATGCAAAAGTAGTGCTCCCTACACAAGTGACCCATTGATATATTGGGGCCCTAAACCCCATATCAATACATTCACGGTACGAAAAACACAAGTAAATGTAAAAGAGATTAAACCTTTGAGTGCCAGTGTGGTATGTAATTAAATGCACAGCATTCTATACCCCACTGACACTGAAACAGTTAATCTCCCCAAAGCAAACACCATTCAATTGACATTACACACTTACCTGTAAATCTGATGCCCAGAAATGTCTTCTGAACCCTGGTCTTCCTCTTCAGTTCTTCTGCTGTAAGCTTCTGTCTTCTTCCTCTTGATCTGTCATCCTCTTCTTTCTTCTTTTCTTCATCTGTTCTCTTCTTTAGTCTTCTTCTTTAAACTTAGTGTTGCCCCCTGTAAAAAGAAAATATTGTTATTAAAATGAAATCGTTCCTTCAATTTACTCTGCTGCTGCCGCCGCCGGCATTGGCAGAAAAAAGACCAAAAAAAACTCCTCCTTGTACCTTTCAGGCCATTGCCCAATCCCAACTGAGGGAAATTTGTTCAAAATAGTTCCCACGTTGCCATTGGCTCGGATGTGGGATTATGCAGGGCAATGAACTTGCCCTACAGTAACCACACCTGCCAACCAATCAGCTTCTAGCTCATTGAATCATTCCTCCAGCAAGAATCTGATTGGCTAGGAGATGTGGTAACTGCAGGGCATGTTCCATGCCCTGTGTAACCCTACATCCCAGCCAGTGGGCGTGTGGGGACCATTTTGAAAAGGGACTGGCCATATAAAAGGCAGTCCCTTTTCAAATTTCCCTCGGTTAGGCTCAGGAAACGGCCCGAAAGGTACAAGGATGGGGGGGGGGTTTGATCTTTTTTCTGCCGCAGCCTATGGTGGAGGCTGGTAGTGGCAGTGTAACTTTAAGGAACAATTACATTTTAAAACCAATATTTGCTTTTTACAGGGGCAACACTACATTTAAAGAAGAAAACTGAAGAAGAACACAGATGAAGAAAAGAAAGAAAGATGACAGATGAAGATGGAAATGACTGATAAAGAAGAAGAAAGAAGAGGATGACATATGAAGAAGATGAAGATAGAAGATTCCAGTAGAAGAATTAAAAAGATAGACCAGGGTAGAGAAGGCCCAGCTGGACCTCAGGTAACTGTTATAGCTATGGGTGATATGACAGAGTTAGGGCTAGTATTTGTATACTTTATTGTTAACTAGTGTAAAAGCCTGTGTACGTAGGCCAGCATTCTGTGCTTTAGGCAGTCTCTACTGTGCATATTGCAGAATCCCGTGTACACAGGCCAGCATTCTGTGCGTTCGGACAGTCTCTAATGCTCATGACTGTATTGGCAGTCTCTACTGTGCATGACTGCGTCAGACAAACATACATCTATCCTTGTATATTATAGGATATTAGCGGTAGTGTAGGACCAATGGGAGGGTCACTGTGTTTGTAGCTCACGTTCGGTTTTTGACAATGTGTCAAACACCTAGCATTAGCTGGTTTCCTTTGATGTTCCAATTTTTCATGCTATTTAGCGTGAGTTATGGGAATAAAAACAACCCACAATGAACGTTGGGCCACAAGCTAGGTTTTTTCGGATTTTATGTTGGAAGGCAATTGTGTGTGTGTGTGTGTGTGTATACCATTCAGTGTTTATTTATGCCTTATCATTTGTTTTACCAGTGGCAATTGGATTGAGCTCTTGGTCAGTAGGGGAGTGGAGAGGATCCTTTCAGCATCACAAACAGCATCACTCCCTTAACCTCCCTTAATGTGCATTGCAAATCCATGTGGCACTCAAAGGGTTAAAAAGTACACCAAGCTGTACATAATCATTCCCTCAGCTTGGTATCATATTTTATACATGTGGTGCATTCCCAAGGGAACAAGGCTACTGGTCAGGCAGTATCCATAGGGACTTGTGCCTACACTGGTAGGCATAGAACCCCATGTACATGTACACTGTGTGATCCCCAGTCTTGTACCCTTGGGATTGCATAATGTGCATGAAATATGATACAAAGCTGAGGGGATGATTGTGTACAGCTTGGTGTACTTATTTAACCCTTTGCAATATGTGCAATCCATTTGGCACTCAAAAGGTTAAGGGAGTGGTGCTGTTTTTGTTAGTGAAATGATCCTCTCCACTCCCCTACTGAACAAGTGGGGGAAGCACAGACAATGCTCTCAGACCTCAGGGTTGTCTAATGCTGGTGATATGTGAGAGAGAGCATCCCTTCCACATTACCAGCAGTTTGTCAACCCTCTATGCTTATGATTGATTAAGGGCTGTCACTGCATAGGAAAGTAAAGGGAAATCTGAAGTTCACCAGCCTCAGGCAGGCAAAGTTGAAGCTGTGAAACCCAAACAGAAGAGGCTTCTATCGGAGTTTAGTGCATGTGGTAAAGTGTCACATTAACATAAACACTAGTGATGAGCGAGCACCCCAATGCTCGGGTGTTCGGGTGCTCTGACCGAGCACCCCCTGAGGCTCGAGTGCTCGGCCGAGCACCCGAGCCCCATTGAAGTCAATGGGAGGACTCGAGCATTACACCAGGCACCCCCTGCTCTGATGAGGGGAGGGTGCCTGGTCCATAGGAAAAGGGCAGAAAAGGATGGAAACACCACAGAAATGGGTCAGGGACAGCATAGGGAGGATGTCTGGATGCATCTTGGACTCCAACATCGCTGCTGGGAACGATCTTTCGCCCGTAGTACGCCATTTTTACAGACTGACCATAAAACACACAAAAAGGAAAATAAAAACGACTTTAGGCGAAAAATTGTTACCAAACAATATTTGCTGTATATTTACTTGTATATCATCTGCAAATTATCCCAAAAATTTCCTTGATTTTCTGAAGTGAGGCCATGATTAAGAGGGAAACGTGCGCAGAGGCAAATTCTCCCAAAAATTTCCTTGATTTTCAGAACTGAGGCCATGATTAAGAGGGAAACGTGCGCAGAGGCAAATTCTCCCAAAAATTTCCTTGATTTTCAGAACTGAGGCCATGATTAAGAGGGAAACGTGCGCAGAGGCAAATTCTCCCAAAAATTTCCTTGATTTTCAGAACTGAGGCCATGATTAAGAGGGAAACGTGCGCAGAGGCAAATTCTCCCAAAAATTTCCTTGATTTTCAGAATTGAGGCCATGATTAAGAGGGAAACGTGCGCAGAGGCAAATTCTCCCAAAAATTTCCTTGATTTTCAGAATTGAGGCCATGATTAAGAGGGAAACGTGCGCAGAGGCAAATTCTCCCAAAAATTTCCTTGATTTTATTGAACTGAGGCCATGATTAAGAGGGAAACGTGCGCTGAGCTGACCATCTAAAACATTATGGGTGAGGGTCTGCTGCAGAGCTGACCATCCTAAACATAATATGCGAAGGCCCGCTAGTGAGCTGACGCTATAAAACATTATATGAGAGGGCCCGCTAGAGAGCTGACCCAATAAAACATTATATGAGAAGGCCCGCTGGTGAGCTGACCTATATAAAAATTGTCAAACAGGGCCCGCTGGTGAGCTGGCCCTATATAAAAATTATATCACAGGGCCCGCTGGTGAGCTGGCCCTATATAAAAATTATATCACAGGGCCCGCTGGTGAGCTGGCCCTATATAAAAATTATATCCCAGGGCATATGGAAGAGGAGGAGGAGGATGAGAAGATTAAGAGTCAACCATATACCCATTTTTTGGGTGGAAGGGGTGAATGGGAATACAGAGTATTCCCATCATTGTAAATAACATATATAAAGTGAGTTTATGTTCCCCCGGGGCTTTCCTCCAGTGGAGTGGAGAAGTCAGGTGAAATCCAGGCCTTGTTCATTTTTATAAGTGTCAACCTATCAGCATTGTCGGTGGAAAGGCGGATACGCTTATCTGTTATGATGCCACCAGCAGCACTAAATACCCGCTCAGACAGAACGCTGGCGGCAGGGCAGGCCAGCACCTCCAAGGCGTAGAGTGCCAGTTCATACCACGTGTCCAGCTTGGACACCCAGTAGTTGTAAGGCACAGAGGGATCATTGAGGACGCTGACACGGTCTGCTACGTACTCCTTCACCATCTTCCAAAACTTTTCCCTCCTTGTGACACTAGGCTGCGCATCAGGGTGAGGGTGCTGGCGGGGTGTCGTGAAGGTGTCCCACGCCTTGGAGAGTGTTGCCCTGCCTTTCTCGGAACTGCTGTGTGCTCCCCTTTTCTCCCCTTCTCTGTTGGCCAAGGTAGCACGTACTCTGCCGCCAGCGTTGTCAGATGGAAAATTTTGGAGCAATTTTTCAACAAGAACCTTCTGGTATTGCACCATTTTGCTTGTCCTCTCCACCGGAGGAATGAGAGATGAGAAATTCTCTTTGTAGCGGGGGTCCAGAAGGGTGAACACCCAGTAATCCGTGTTGTCTAAAATGCGTATAACGCGTGGGTCACGGGAAAGGCAGCCTAACATAAAGTCAGCCATGTGTGCCAGAGTACCAACAGTCAAGATTTCGCTGTCCTCACCAGGAGGATGACTCTCAATATCCTCATCCTCTTCCTCCTCTTCTGCCCACCCACGCTGAAGAGATGGAACTAAAGTTCCATGGCTACCCTCTGTAGCGGAGGCAACCGTGTCTTCCTCCTCCTCCTCCTCCTCCTCCGCCTCCTCCAATTGTCGCTGAGAAGACAAAGTGAGGGTGCTCTGGCTATCACCTTGTGTAAGCTCTTCCTCCCCCATTTCCACCTCTTCCACATGCAAAGCGTCGGTTTTAATTGTGAGCAGCGAGCGTTTCAGTAGACACAGAAGTGGGATGGTTACACTGATAATAGCGTTATCGCCGCTCACCATCTGTGTCGATTCCTCAAAATTGCGTAAAACCTCGCAGAGGTCTGACATCCATTCCCACTCCTCACTTCTGATTACAGGAAGTTGAACGGAGAGGCGACGACCGTGTAACAGCTGGTACTCCACTACTGCCCTCTGCTGCTCACAAAGCCGGGCCAACATGTGGAAGGTGGAGTTCCAGCGCGTGCTCACGTCACACAGCAGCCGGTGAGCTGGCAATTGTAAGCGCTGCTGCAGCTTCAACAGGCCGGCCGAAGCTGTAGATGACTTACGGAAATGTGCACACACGCGGCGCACCTTGGTCAAGAGATCATGCACATTGGGGTAGGTTTTTAGAAATCGCTGAACCACTAAATTAAATACATGCGCTAGGCATGGTACGTGTGTGAGCTTGCCGAGCTCCAAAGCCGCCACCAAGTTACGCCCATTATCACACACAACCATGCCTGGTTGCAGGTTGAGTGGCGAGAGCCACTGCTCGGTCTGGTGACTAATCCCCTGCAACAGCTCTGAGGCTGTGTGCTGTTTGTCCCCAAGGCAGATCAGCTTCAGCACGGCCTGTTGACGCTTCCCCACTGCAGTGCTACACTGCTTCCAGCTACCGGCTGATGGGGGAGTGGCGCTGCGTGTAGAGAATTCGGAGGTGGAAACGGAGGAGGAGGAGCCAATAACGTAGGTGCTGGCGGAAACCCTGATGGAGGTAGGGCCCGCAATCCTCGGCGTGGGTAGCACCCGTGCCATCCCAGGGTCCGAGTCGCTCCCAGCCTCCACGACATTCACCCAGTGTGCCGTCAGGGAAATGTAGCGTCCCTGGCCACAAGCACTTGTCCATGTGTCAGTCGTTAAGTGGACCTTCCCAGTAACTGCGTTGGTCAGGGCACGGGTGATGTTACGGGACACATGGTGGTGTAATGCGGGGATGGCACACCGGGAAAAGTAGTGGCGGCTGGGGACCGCGTACCGAGGGACAGCTGCTGCCATCAGGCTGCGGAAGGACTCAGTGTCCACAAGCCTAAATGGCAGCATTTCGATGGCCAGTAATTTGGAAAGGTGTGAGGTTAGTGCTATGGCCTGTGGGTGGGTGGCTGGGTACTTTCGCTTGCGCTCAAATGCCTGGGGTAACGACATTTGGACGCTGCGCTGGGACAGGGAAGTGGATGTGGTCGCTGATGGTGCTTCAGATGGTACAGGTGCAGGGCGGGAGGTATGCGGGCCTGCGCCTTCGACAGGCGATTGGCCGGCACCGAAAACAGGGGAAGAGGAGGCAGTGGTGTGGCCTGCAGACACAGATGGGCGATCCAGGCGTTCCTCCCACTTACTACGGTGCTTGGATGCCATGTGTCGGATCATGCTGGTGGTGGTGAGGTTTCTAATGTTCATGCCTCGGCTCATTCTGGTGTGGCACAGGTTGCAAACTACAATTCTTTTGTCGTCCACACTTTCCTTAAAAAAACGCCATACCGCGGAACACCTACCCTTTGGCAAGGTAGATTTACGCAAGGGGGTGCTCCGTGGAACATTTGCGGGCCGGTTTGGTGCGGTCCGCCTTCTTTCTGTAGCCACACCACTGCCTCTTCCAGCCTGTTGCGGTGCTGCAGATGGCTCACCCTCAGGACTGCTGTCACCGCTCGGCTCTACACCTTCCCAGGTGGGGTCAGTCACCTCATCGTCCACCAAGTCCTCCTCCACTTCCTCACTGTGATCATCCTCCTCATTTCTTGATCCCACCACATACTCAGTCATTGACAACTGTATAACATTCTCCTCAACAAGGTCTTGAGACGGAAATAGTGGTTGATTTAATGGCAACTGTGTCTCATCATCATCATCATCATCCACTACTTCCTTTGACCTTAAATGCCGTTCACATCTGTCATCTTCTTGTGATTGGGTAGCCTCTAGAGGTTGTGAATCAGGGCACAAGATGTCATGTTCCTCTGCAAGCGTGCTTGGAGAGAGGGTCAAATGAAGGATTGGTGATGAGACGAGCTCCTCACTATATCCCAGTGTGGGATCACTTCTTTGACCAGACCGTGTATGGTGGGAGGAAGGATGATCAGAGTGAGGATTATGTTGACCAGACTCTTGGCTACTGAGAGTGGACTTGGTGGAAGACAGGGTGGTGCTTAACCGACTGGAAGCAGTATCAGCTGTCATCCAACCGACCACCTGTTCGCAGTGGTCGGACCTCGAGAGTGATGTCCTGCGACGCCCTGTAAAATTAGACATGAAGCTAGGTATGGTGGATGTCTTTCTTTCTTGTGCTCTGGCACCAGGCACAGTTTCTCCGCGTCCTGACCCGCGCCCTGAACTATCAGGATCACGTCCACTTCCCCGTCCCTTTTTACCCGCCTTCTTCATCTTACACGGAATATGTGACTTTAATATTTGAGTTTGAAACTTAACAGTATTTCTTCCTATTCTGCAACTGTGCAGAGTACACAGAATAGGCTGCTAAACGGCGGTGACACACACTGAATGGAATATGTGACTTTAATATTTGAGTTTGAAAACTTAACAGTATTTCTTCCTATTCTGCAACTGTGCAGAGTACACAGAATAGGCTGCTAAACTGCGGTGACACACACTGAATGGAATATGTGACTTTAATATTTGAGTTTGAAAACTTAACAGTATTTCTTCCTATTCTGCAACTGTGCAGAGTACACAGAATAGGCTGCTAAACGGCGGTGACACACACTGAATGGAATATGTGACTTTGATATTTTAGTTTGAAGACTTAACAGTATTTCTTCCTATTCTGCAACTGTGCAGAGTACACAGAATAGGCTGCTAAACTGCGGTGACACACACTGAATGGAATAAGTGACTTTAATATTTGAGTTTGAAAACTTAACAGTATTTCTTCCTATTCTGCAACTGTGCAGAGTACACAGAATAGGCTGCTAAACTGCGGTGACACACACTGAATGGAATAAGTGACTTTAATATTTGAGTTTGAAAACTTAACAGTATTTCTTCCTATTCTGCAACTGTGCAGAGTACACAGAATAGGCTGCTAAACTGCGGTGACGAACACAGAATGGAATATGTGACTTTAATATTTGAGTTTGAAAACTTAACAGTATTTCTTCCTAGTCTGCAACTGTGCAGAGTACACAGAATAGGCTGCTAAACGGCGGTGACACACACTGAATGGAATATGTGACTTTAATATTTGAGTTTGAAAACTTAACAGTATTTCTTCCTAGTCTGCAACTGTGCAGAGTACACAGAATAGGCTGCTAAACGGCGGTGACACACACTGAATGGAATATGTGACTTTGATATTTTAGTTTGAAGACTTAACAGTATTTCTTCCTATTCTGCAACTGTGCAGAGTACACAGAATAGGCTGTTAAACGGCGGTGACACACACTGAATGGAATATGTGACTTTAATATTTGAGTTTGAAAACTTAACAGTATTTCTTCCTAGTCTGCAACTGTGCAGAGTACACAGAATAGGCTGCTAAACTGCGGTGACACACACTGAATGGAATAAGTGACTTTAATATTTGAGTTTGAAAACTTAACAGTATTTCTTCCTAGTCTGCAACTGTGCAGAGTACACAGAATAGGCTGCTAAACGGCGGTGACACACACTGAATGGAATATGTGACTTTGATATTTTAGTTTGAAGACTTAACAGTATTTCTTCCTATTCTGCAACTGTGCAGAGTACACAGAATAGGCTGCTAAACTGCGGTGACACACACTGAATGGAATAAGTGACTTTAATATTTGAGTTTGAAAACTTAACAGTATTTCTTCCTATTCTGCAACTGTGCAGAGTACACAGAATAGGCTGCTAAACGGCGGTGACACACACTGAATGGAATATGTGACTTTAATATTTGAGTTTGAAAACTTAACAGTATTTCTTCCTAGTCTGCAACTGTGCAGAGTACACAGAATAGGCTGCTAAACGGCGGTGACACACACTGAATGGAATATGTGACTTTAATATTTGAGTATGAAAACTTAACAGTATTTCTTCCTAGTCTGCAACTGTGCAGAGTACACAGAATAGGCTGCTAAACGGCGGTGACACACACTGAATGGAATATGTGACTTTAATATTTGAGTTTGAAAACTTAACAGTATTTCTTCCTATTCTGCAACTCTGCACAGTACACAGAATGTGCTGCTAAACTGCGGCGAAGCACACTGAATGGAATATGTGACTTTGATATTTTAGTTTGAAGACTTAACAGTATTTCTTCCTATTCTGCAACTCTGCACAGTACACAGAATGTGCTGCTAAACTGCGGCGAAGCACACTGAATGGAATATGTGACTTTGATATTTTAGTTTGAAGACTTAACAGTATTTCTTCCTATTCTGCAACTCTGCACAGTACACAGAATGTGCTGCTAAACTGCGGCGACGCACACTGAATGGAATATGTGACTTTGATATTTTAGTTTGAAGACTTAACAGTATTTCTTCCTATTCTGCAACTCTGCACAGTACACAGAATGTGCTGCTACACTGCGGCGAAGCACACTGAATGGAATATGTGACTTTGATATTTTAGTTTGAAGACTTAACAGTATTTCTTCCTATTCTGCAACTCAGCACAGTACACAGAATGTGCTGCTAAACTGCGGCGACGCACACTGAATGGAATATGTGACTTTGATATTTTAGTTTGAAGACTTAACAGAATGTGCTCTAATCTGCAACTTTGCACACTAAACAGAATGTGCTCTAATCTGCAACTTTGCACACTAAACAGAATGTGCTCTAATCTGCAACTTTGCACACTAAACAGAATGTGCTCTAATCTGCAACTGTGCACACTAAACAGAATGTGCTCTAATCTGCAACTTTGCACACTAAACAGAATATATATTTTTTTTTTTTTTTGTTTTTTTCCCCCCACACAAAATAACCTGCTGCCCCCACACACAGTAGTCCTAAAAAGGACTTTTGGTTCTTTTTTTTCACAATTTTGCTTGTTTTCCTCCCTACACTGCCTTTCCCTTCCTATCCTCAGCTCTCCCTGTCTAAGACTGAGCCGAACTCGATGGTCAGGTGCTATACAGCACCCGACCACGGGTTCTGGCCAGCCAATCAGTGTAATGCCAGCAGCCAACATGGCTGCTGGCATTACACCGATGTCAGAGCCTCCCTGCACGTTTATTGGCTGCGCAGCAGCCGCAAAACGTGCGGGGAGGAGACCCGAACATGGCGGGCGAGCACATGCCGTACTCGTACGAGTACCGCCATGTGCCGAGCAGAGCGATGCTCGAGCCGATCCGAGCATCGGCCGAGCATGCTCGCTCAACACTAATAAACACACCCTTGCATACGATAATGGCTCATTATCCTGCATTTCCATACGGAAATGACTCATTATGCTGCATTTCCATATGGAAATGACTCATTATGCTGCATTTCCATATGGAAATAGGTAATTTTTGATGTGATGAGTGAAAATTTGTAAACCTGTTGAAGGCATATCAGATTGATGTCGATGTAGTTTGTCAGATTGATGGGGATGTAATGTCAAAGACAATAAAAATCATAATGACAATGTGCTTTCTATACTGGTCTGGCAGGACACTGACATTATGAGCCCTCTTCCACCTTTAATGCATCTCCCCCATGTCTTTTTAGTACTTCACACTCATTGCTTCACAATATATTTGAGACTTCTCTAACATATAAGTGGTTAATGAATTATGCAAAAAAGTGATGTAGTCTGTTGATTCCCCAGAGCAAAGGTTACTTGTTTACTGTTTTCTTATGCTGCAGAGCAGTGCAGGACTCAGCAAGTGCAATGAACTGTGTACACAATGCTCTAACAATGTGTTGCAGTTCAACCACACTGCTCCAGCCAATCATTTGCAGAATCTATTTTAGTGCCCCAGAAGTGCCTTCTGTATCTCGGGCAAGGTAGATTAGGCTTATATTTATTGATGGTATACTGAAACTTTCATATCCCTTTTATCCTAAGAGCCATCGCCACAAAACAAAAGTAGAGCAATTCTGGAGCAAATCATCTGCACCACAAAGAACAAATGAATATGCCCATTGATTCAAATGGGGATTTTAACCTCTTGAATGCTAGATATGGCTCCAATATATTGCCTGTAGCCCCTTAGCCACACATTACCCACCTCATCAATACACTACGGGATATATAAATTGGCTAATGCACTAAGTAGTTATATGGCAAACCATCTGAACCAAACAAAATCATCCATTAATTTAAATGGGTTTTAAAACCTTGAGTACTAGAAAGGTGAAGTAATGAACTGGAGGCCTTTCTGGCATTTACGGAGTTTAAAGCTTAAAGGGATAGTAATGTTTCACAATAAAATCATCTCTAATTAATCTACATGGTATTTGGGCCATGGAGAATGTTATTTCAATTCTGTCAGAGTTGTAGTACAAGAGTAATTGAATGATAAAGTATCCCCTCCTTACCCTTTTATTGATGTAACACTGTTCAGCTCAGGACAGAAAGGTGGTGCTCAGATGGCTTGCAGAGAGGGACAATCTTCAGTGAGCATAAAGGAAAAACCTGTCAAGTTAACAGGGTTTTCATTGTTCTCACAGTAAGAAGATTGTCCCTTGCTGTGAGCTGTCTGGTCCCAGGACCAGATTCCACATCTGAGGGAAGGTGGCTTACACTAGGTAAAAGGGAGGGGAGGGGGATACTTTATCATTCAATTGCTCTTGAAATACAACTACAGCTCTGACAGTATTGAAATAACACTCTCCATGGCCCAAATACTATGAAGATTAATTGAAGCTGCTGTTTTTTTTAAACATTACTATCACTTAAAATTTAAAAATGTAGAATATAAAAAGCTCTCTGTTCACTTACAGACACCAAATAAAACAAAACACAGTCTCTACCCGTACATATATGTATTAGGTATGCCTTTTTATATATGAATGCCAGAACTTATGTTACTTTCTCATTCTTTTACAGGGTTTATTAGAATCTTTAAATATTATAGCAAAATACCATGCCATATCAATATTCCCAGTTGTTAATGTAAACTGTAGTAAAGCTTAAAACCCTTTCATACAAAATGGCGTATGCACAAGTTTTATATTAAGAAATAAAGTACTTGGAAATATGTTGGAATAATCATCTGACATTTTTCTTTTTTTGCCAAGCACATAATCCCTTTTGAAAAATTAATCATCCTTGAAAATTTCAGGAAGCAAGTGGCCTCCTTAGCTAAATGTCATTATCTGCTAAATAATGCAAAGTTATTGATATGTTCATATGGCTACATCTGGGAAATTTTTACACTGTATCTCAACAAAACACAATAGGAATCAGTGGTCTTTGGATGTTATATTGTCTTTGATAGACATATTATATATAGCAATAACTTGAATTTTCTTGTAGAAATAAAAATTAACTCCTTGGATGCTAGAGACATCTTCAGTGCATTAACCCTTTGAGTACCAGTGGGGTATGCAACACATTGCAGAGTATAACTTTATAGTCACAGCTTTTTGTATAATGCTCTTTTAGAGATGTTAATCATTCCTTGACCCAGATTATAATGTACCCCTAGAAGATGAACCCTTTAACGACTGCCCGTTAAGGACAACAGAGGTTTTTCTTTTTTTATGTCCAATGAATTCTGGGATGCCATCCCAGAATTCCATGATGTGCCAGGGCGGCCACCAGCATGATGATCCTGGCACGTCATGCGTCACTAAGGGGTTATTACTATAGTTGCCTCTCACTGGTGTTGTGAACTGGAGATGCACACTGCTACCTGTGTCTCCCCGTCACAAGTGTTAACAATTTGAGTGCCAGAGAGGTATGCAATGAATTACCTTAATTGCTGCTTCTACCACATCTGGCAGTAGAAGAATTATAAATTTACAGCTCACCCTGTACAGGTCCTCCCTGGGCTTGTCTTCCTTGTAGCTGGGACTGTTATCTCCACAGAGGTAGCCAATGTTGTTGGTAGCGTACTGATGTAATATCATAACCACTGGTACAGCCAATAGAAATTAGACTACCACTCACAGTTTTAGCTCTTGCTGGAGGTGGGACAAGAAGCTTGTTGTGGACCTGTTCAAACACAGCTGTACATTTAAATATGGCTTCTACAGTACGTGAATGTAGCAGTCAGTAAATTAAAGTTCTGAACTGAACTTCAATATATGTGTTTTTCCAGATTAATTGCTCCTTGTGTGAATTTGTTTAACCCCTCAAATACTTTAGGGACTCAAATATATTGTGAATCAATGCACTGGTGACTTCTAGCATCCAAAGGTTTAAAAGTCCCTTTTAAGTAAATGGCCTGAAAGGTAATCATTGAGACTGATATACTTAGACTTGGATCAATCCTGGGTCAAATTCATGGCACCATAGGGACAAATTAACTTCCCACTGATTTAAATGGAACTTTTAGCCCATTGAATGCTAGATAATGCATTGCTTCACAATGCATTGGCGACATCTAAAGCTCCATTAAAATCAGGCGGAGTTTGGGGATTTTTCTATTTGTCCTGTATGGTCTGATTGCTTTTACCCCAGAATTTCTTCAGTTCTTCTTAGAACATTGACCTCATTGCGTAGTTTATCAACTGAATCCTTTAGCCACCTAAGGTCATTAGCTACATTTTGAAATGGCATGGATGTGTTAGATACATATAGCTCTGTATGCAGTCCTAGTTGACCTTTTGTTCACAGCAGAGAAAAAGCTTCACACAGGAAAAAATATTTGCTTTACATTGATTTTTAACTGACCGAAGGTCACCAAAGGTTTTTTAGTAAATAAAAACAGAGCATTTTGTTCAAGTTGGTTTTCTTTTACAATATTTTTATTTACACATCTCTCTGTCAGTTGGAAAAATCAGAATGTATACCTCAATCAGAAGACCTAATCAGCACACAGTACAAGAGATTAAATAGATTGATAAGGGTCTGACAAGCACATCATTGCCAATGTAATCATCTAGATTATACCAGGGAAAATGAAGAAAGCAGTGGAAAATCTTTCCAGTTAGATAAAGTTCTCAAATTCCTGTGTTATTCTCTGGTGACTATGGGAGATTTATAAAAAGTGTTCTTATTCGTTTTTGTGAATGGATCCTTAAAATGTCCTTATTATGCGTCTTGGTACTTATAACGTATTCTAGTTACATTTTGGTGACCGTAAAGAATAACAACAGGTCAGACATGGCCTTAAGTATTTGTTGAAAATTCTGTCACTAAATTGTCATAAATAGCTGACATTTCTTTATTAATTCGTGAACCACTTTTTACAAACTTCCTTACTCCATTTTATTAAAAAAAGTACTACACTCCGTTATGTCCTCCAAAACTGTCCTTAAAGGTACAGTAATGGTTAATTTTAAGTTGATTTAATATTGTAGGCATTAAAAAAAGGTTAACATCGATGTAAGTCTTATCGTTCAAAGCTTTATGGTTTGAGAGATACCGATTGGTAAAGTTACCTCTTCCTGACTGTTTCACTCAAGTCTGCCATCTAGCTGACAGCTGCAGATTCAAATCATTCCACCAGACAGAGGCTCTTCAGCAGAGCCGAATTCACGCTATTTAGAAATAAATACTTCATTGGAATGGTCTACAAAGTGTAACTGGTTGCAAGTACACTTTGTAGACTGTTCCAATGAAGTATGTATTTCTAAATAGAGCAATTTCAGCTCTGCCAAAGAGCCTCTGTCTGATTAAATAACCAGAATCTTCAGCTGTCAGCTAGATGGCAGACATGAACAAAAGAGCCAGGAAGAGGTAACTTTAGCAAGTTATATCTCTCAAACCATAAATTTTGAACATTTAACTAAATTTTGTTAAACAGCAAGTGAAATAAAAATGTGTGTTTTCTTACATCTATGCTGGACAGCAGTGCAGAATAGGTATCAAAGGAAAAGTTTAAATGGTCACCACATCTGTTGCACAATAGGTATTAATAAATAAAACTCCAACTGATTTTAGTGCAAGGTTGTCAGTGTTGCTCATGGTGCAGTTGTTTTGCTCCTCATAAAACACACTGGCCCATATTGATGAGGTATTCTGGAGTAAACCAACTGCACCACAGGGGCCAAACTCTTGTTAAATTAAATTGGGAATTTGACCCCATGGATGCTAGACTGGTCTCCAGGGCATTGCTTCATAATGCAATGAAGACCTTTCTAGCATTCCAGGGGTTAACAAGCTATATTAAAGTGTATGGAAATTTAGGAATTTTTATTTGTCTCCTATGGTGCAGTTGGTTTAATCCAAAATAACTCCAGTTTGCTTTGCTAAATATGGGCAATTGTCTCAGTCCATTTGGAAATTGGTAATATTTTGTTCTAAAGTCTTTGATTGTTACTATAATACTTTCATTGGGGCATTTCTTATGACTGCTGTTGTGAAAAAGGCTTGATAGCAACATATCCTATATAATAATTCGCTAAAACATGTGTAATGAGGCAGTCATGCGCAGCAGAGACTGCCCGTGACGAGGCTGATACAGAGTGGGGCGCTCTGAAGGAGCATCCATCTCTGTATCAGCCGCGGCGTGGGCAGTCTCTACTGCACAAGACTGCCCCGCGACCGGCTGGCAGTAGCACTGTGGCCCGTGTAACAGGTTCTACAACTAGTTAAATATGAAAGACAATTGTGTTTTCATTTTTAGAGTAATAAAAGATTTCAAATGATTGCTAATCTGAGGTGTGCTGGGCTGCTTTCTTTCTATGACCAACTAGACTAAAAACTGAGTAACCCATAAATAACATTACCCAAAATGATATAGAAAATGGAGACAGAAAAAAAACACTTATCACATGTCCAGTCTAACCCTCCCAGGCTAGGTGGGTTAACAGTATGAACGTGTTAATTGGTTGGGGCAATTATCAAAAAATGAAATTTAGGTTTTTGTACTTTTTCCACTAATTTTGCATTGAAATCAATGACAATAATGTAATCCATCCTCCCAGTGTGAAGAGATTCCCCTATGTTTTCCCACAATGCTAACTCACCAGTCTAAAAGTGGAGTCAGTTGTCAAACTGTGTTTGGGAGAGAAACCTGCTGAGATTTTGACACTAGCTAATATAGAGGTGGATATGCAAAACTGGAAGTGCTTGATTTAACCCCTTAAGGACCAGCGCACACACGCGCGGCCGGCACTTGAGGATCACGGGGAATTTTCTTTATTATTGCTTCCGGTTCAGGGCTTCTGGAGCGGCGTGCAGCTGTGCCGGGAGCCCAGAACTCCATGCCATGTCAGGACCGTCATTGGTCCTTAAGTGCCGGACCGCCGTGACGGTCCTGGCACAGCAATGGTCGCGAAGGGGTTAAGGTGCTTGATTTAAAGCGGAACTTTCAGCTTTATAATATTGCCCCCCAATACATCCTATATAATAATTTGCTAAAACCTTTGTAAAGACGCAGTCATGTGCAGTAGAGACTGCTGCGCGTGCTGCAGTCATGCGCAGTAGAGACTGACCACGCCGCAGCTCATACAGAGCTGGAGGCTCCTTCGGAGCCTCCAGCTCTGTATCAGCCACGGTGCGGGCAGTTTCTACTGCGCATGACTGCCCCGTGACCAGCTGGCAGTGGCACTGTGGCTCGTGTAACGGACTCTTCAACTAGTTAGTAATATAGCGATAAGCAAAGTAATGGTTGTATTGTGGTGAATAAATCTACGTTATTGAAGTAATCCACCTTCTTTGACAAGCATCCAGGGCACAGAGTTTACAAGAGAAGCTCTGTGTGCCTGCGCAGGCAGCAACTTCCATTACCTTAAGGTAACCAACGAACATCACCACCAATCCGGGCAGTGCATGAGACAGACAGCGCAGACTCAGAGGCAACTTCCCTCTAAGATGTCTATGCTGTTGTCTGCTAGACGCCTGCCAAAGATGATGAATTACTTTACCTATCGCTATATTACTAATGTATTGGGGGCAATATAAAGCTGACAGTTCCTTTTTAAAGCGGAACTTTCAAATAATAGCAAGTCACCATGCATTCAATAAATGCATGGCGACTAGCTTGAAAGTGCTGATAATAGTCCTACTGTGGGTTTTTTCTTTTGCTTTTTTCTTGAAAATATATGTCTTACAAAAAAATACTTGTTTCTAATTTAATCCATCCCATTTGGAGACCGGAACTGAGGCTAGAGCGCTGACATCCTGTCTGTGCGCATGCGCCATCAGTTCCGGTCTCCATAGAGTATGGTTGTAACGGTTTTAAAGACACTCAGACCAGTATGTGAAATAAAAACACAATTTATTTAAAGTAAGGTAAAGCAACGGTCCGCCCTCTAGTGGCGGTTGATATACCTCAGCAGTGTAGACTGATAGGTACAAGTGTAAATGCACAAACGTTTTACATGTACAAATACTCAGCAGTAGAATGGGATATAACCACAGAGGGTTAAGTCCTTGATAACAGTCAGTCTCAGATGTGGATGTTTGGCACGCCCTGGGTGTTATAAGGCTGTGCTGGAGACAAAGTTCACCATATACTGGATACAGGACTGCCTCGCCAAGGTGTACAGTAAAAAGCAGAACAGGAATCCAACTAGCCCCCTCGGGCGTACCTACTGGAACTGCTTCTGCTAGTGCAAGTGAAAATAGCCCCACGGGCGTAACTGGAACCGGCCTGCAATGCAAGAGCTGCTAAGCCTCCTCAGACTTAACCGGATACTGGAATTTGACGTGCAAGAGCCAATAGCCCCACGGGCGTTGTTACCGGATTTGCTAGCGCTGAAGCCTTTACCTGCCACCACTCTGTATAACGGATATCGCCCAGCAATACAATGAGAAAGAGCCTTAGGCGCTCAACCGGCCCAACAGACGTGAATACTCTGCAAAGGAAGTATAGAGTTGCCAACGGTGAGCGGCCAACTCAGCAGGAGTATCACCGAGAACGAGGCTCGTACTGGAGTAGAGAGAGTGAGACCAAGGCAGCACTGCTAGGGTTAAAAAGCACGTTTACTCGAGGCTTTCAGCGAACAGCAAGGCTCTGCAGTATGAGGAAGGCGTACCGAAACACACACACAGCTCTGCACGGGTAGATACACTGCACTGATCGGGGTAACACCAGGCAAGGTAGTCACACAAAGACTGGAACAGCAGATAATTATCACGGTGCCCGTGATTGATGCATTTCCCTGTCTGTCACCAGTAGGGGGCTTCTATTGGCTGTCTGCATTTAGCCCGCCTCATATTGCCTATTTAAACCTGGATTGGGCACCCTTTGAGTGCCCTTTCGTGTTGTTTCTGACCTGTTTGCTATCACTATGTCCAGTGATGGTTGGGCCTCTGTTCCTGTGTTCCTGAGTTCCTGATTACAACTGTTCCAGTGTCTCCTGCATGCTGAGTTGTTCCAGTCCTGGTTCCGGCCTAGTACTCTGGGGTTGCAGTTCCTGCTGACCTTCTTCTCTGCTGTTTCCTGACCTGACTGATCGCTGCTGGTTCCTGTCATCTCCTCGCCTGCCTCCTGTGATCCTGGCGACCTTCTGCTTGGTCGCGTCGGCGACATTGCTTGTTAGTCCCAGCGTGCGGACGCTGGTTTGCTCCAAAGCCTTGCGGCTACACGATTCAGTTGTTAGTCCAGTGTGCGGACACTGGTTTGCTCCTAAGCCTATCGGCTACACTATTCAGTGGTTGGTCCCAGCATGCGGACGCTGGTTTGCTCCAAAGCCTTGCGGCTACACGATTCAGTTGTTAGTCCAGTGTGCGGACACTGGTTTGCTCCTAAGCCTATCGGCTACACTATTCAGTGGTTGGTCCCAGCGTGCGGACGCTGGTTTGCTCCAAAGCCTTGCGGCTATACGATTCCCTGTTGGTCCAGTGTGCGGACACTGGTTTGCTCCAAAGCCTATTGGCTACACTACTCAGTGGTTGGTCCCAGCGTGCGGACGCTGGTTTGCTCCAAAGCCTTGCGGCTATACGATTCACTTGTTACTCCAGTGTGCGGACACTGGTTTGCTCCAAAGCCTATCGGCTATACGATTCAGTAGCTGGTCCGAGCGTGCGGACGCTGGTTTGCTCCAAAGCCTTGAGGCTATCCGATTCAATTGTTAGTCCAGTGTGAGGACACTGGTTTGCTCCTAAGCCTTGCGGCTATACGATTCCTCTGTTGGTCTCAGTGTGTGGACACTGGGTTGCTTACGATCCTGTCACTCTGTCATTATCATCTGACAGCTATTGATACCTATGGACTGCCTTGCTCGGTATTGGTAAGGCCGGTAGAACCTTGCTTCACGTTGCTCTTGAGGCTGCCTTGCCCGGTATTGGTAAGGCCGGTAGAACCTTTTGCCACATTCCATCTGAGGTTGCCTTACCCGGTATTGGCAGGGCCGGTAGAGCCTACACTGTGTACTTATTGGGGCTGCCTTGCCCGGTATTTAGGTAAGGCCGGTAGAACCTTGACGCTGTTCCATCTGCAGGTTGCCTTACCCGGTATTGGCAAGGCCGGTAGAGCCTATTATTCCATTATCTCAGACTGTCCTGTCCAGTATATTGACAGGAACGGTAGAGTCTGCATATTGTCTTTGCTATTTACTCATGATATATATATGTATGTGATTGCCATTCTAGTGATCATTTTTATTATTTCAATAAAATTGAGTTTTTACCTAAAACTTGTGTCTGAGAGTCATAACAAACCGTGACAATAATAATGTCGCGGCGGCGACAACTGGAACGCAGGTCACTGGAACAAGCTGGAAGTCGATCTTCGGAGCAGGAAGTCAGCCAGGCCGGGTCGGAGCACGTAGGAGGTAGTCATACAAGCCGGGTCATACACAAGTAGGAACGTCAGCCATACCGGGTCAGGATCCAAGGGTGGTAGTCAGACGGGCCGGATCATACACAAACAGGAACACTGAAGAATAGTCAGGACAAGCCGATTCAGTACACAGGAATCCAGAACACAGGAACACAGCAACAGTACTACTGGCTCAGAAACAACACGAAAGGGCATCTGACAGGTGTCTGGGCCAGGCATAAGAAGGTCACCAGGGGCGGGCCAAACTGGCTCAACAAATCAGAGCGAACCACAGGGAAGAGTGACATGAATCACAGGCACTGTGATAGTACCCCCCTCTCAAAGACCCCCTCTCCCAGCCGGAGGTCTGGGTTTCAAAGGATATTTAGAGTGAAAGCTGCGTACCAATCTAGGTGCATGGAGGTCCCCTTGATTAACCCACGAACGTTCCTCAGGACCATATCCCTTCCAATGGACCAAATATTGCAGCTTTCCTCTAAATCTCCTAGAGTCAATAATACTCTGGACTTCATACTCTTCTTGGCCCTGGACGTCCACCGGCCCAGGAATCACTGGCGTAGTAGTATAACGATTACACACTAAGGGTTTCAGTAGCGACACATGGAACACATTGTGAATGTGCATAGAGGGTGGAAGTTCCAGTGCATAAGAAACCGGATTAATCTTGTGAATAATCTTAAAGGGACCAATAAACCGGGGAGCCAGTTTGTTGGAGGGCACTTGCAAATTGAGGTTTCTGGATGACAACCATACCCTGTCCCCAACTTGAAAGGAGACCGCTGGGAGACGTCTGCGATTAGCGTGCCGCTGATGACGCCTAAAAGACTGATTGAGGGACCTCTGAACCTGTGCCCAAGTGGAACGAAGTTGCGCCAAATGCTCGTCCAGAGCAGGAATCTGCTGCGCCTGAAATGAGTCCGGGAGCAGACAAGGCTGGAACCCATAATTAACGAGAAATGGAGAGCTCCCGGACAATGAATTAACCGCACAGTTTCTGGCAAACTCTGCCTATGGCAACAGGTCAGCCCAATTATCATGATGATCGGTGACAAAGCAACGCAGGAACTGCTCCAGTCCCTGATTGGCACGCTCAGTGGCCCCATTGGTCTGGGGATGGTAGGTGGAGGAAAAGGACAATTGGATGCCCATCTGGCCACAAAATGCCCTCCAAAACCTAGATACGAACTGGCTCCCACGATCGGAGACAATCACTCTGGGTACTCCATGCAGGCGGAACACCTCTCTGGCAAAGACTACAGCCAATTCCTGGGCCGATGGAAGGCCTGCCAGAGGCACAAAATGTGCCATCTTAGAAAATCTATTGACCACCATAAGAATAAACGTATATCCCCTAGAGGCAGGTAATTCTCCCAAGAAGTCGATGGATATGTGAGACCAAGGACGGTCTCCATTGGGCACTGGTTGGAGTAAGCCCACGGGGAGATGCCTAGGGGTCTTGGCACGGTCACAGGTGGTACAGGCTGTTGTAAAGGCGGTGCAATCGGCTCTCAGTGTGGGCCACCAAAATAATTGCAAAAGGGACCATACGAGTTGGTCCCTACCGATATGCCCAGCTGCTTTAGAAGCATGATAAGTTTCCAACAAACGGACACGGAATGGCTCTTCCACGAAACACTTCCCTACTGGGGTCTCAGGGGGTGCCCTTGATTGTGATGCCAATATCTCCTCCCCCAGAGGCGAGGTTATGGTGGTACGAATAGTGGCCAGAATGCGATCTGGCTGAATGATAGGTACAGGTTCCTCCTCCCTCTCAGTGTCAGAAACGAACTGACGAGACAACGCATCAGCCTTAATATTCTTAGAGCCAGGAAGGTAAGACACTAGGAAATTGAATCGAGAAAAAAAAAGTGCCCACCTAGCTTGTCGAGAGGACAGTCTTTTGGCTTCGGAGAGATAAGTTAAATTCTTATGGTCAGTAAGGATAAGTACCGGAGTCTGAGTACTTTCCAAAAGGTGACGCCACTCCTTCAATGCTAGGATAATGGCCAACAGTTCCCTGTCGCCAATCTCATAATGGCTCTGAGCACTAGACAATTTCTTAGAGAAAAAGCCGCAAGGCCTCAAGGCGCCACCTCCCACAGGACGTTGGGAGAGTACTGCCCCAACCCCAACCTCTGAAGCGTCAACCTCCAAAGTAAATGGCAGGGAGGGATTCGGGTGGGACAACACTGGAGCAGATGCAAAGGCAGATTTCAGGGTAACAAATGCGTTTTCAGCTGCCTCGGACCACTGAGAGGGAGAAGCGCCCTTATGAGTCAAATCTGACAAAGGTTTTACAATCGTGGAAAAGTTCTCGATGAACTTCCTATAATAGTTAGCAAAACCTAAGAATCGTTGGATGACCTTTAACCCTTTAGGACGAGGCCATTGCAAGACTGCTGCCAACTTCTCCTGATCCATGGCAATGCCATTTTTGGAGATTACGAACCCCAGGAATGGTACTTGAGATGTATGGAATTCGCACTTTTCTAGTTTACAGAATAGCTTGTGCTTACGAAGTCGGAGCAAGACTTCTGAAACATCCTTAATATGTTGGGAGAGGTTGGCAGAGTGAATTAATATATCATCTAGATATACGACCACACAGGACTGGAGCAGGTCTCGTAAAATATCATTAATAAATTCCTGAAACACTGCAGGTGCATTGCATAAGCCGAATGGCATCACCAGATATTCATAATGCCCTGTTCTGGTATTAAACGCCGTTTTCCACTCGTCACCTTCTTTAATTCTGACCAGATTATAGGCGGCTCGCAGGTCAAGTTTAGTAAAGATCGAAGAGCCCTTTAATCTGTCAAACAATTCTGTAATAAGTGGAATAGGATAGGCGTTCTTAGGCATTAGCTTATTCAGGCCTCGATAGTCAATGCATGGCCTGAGTTCACCACTTTTCGTTTTCACAAAGAAAAATCCGGCACCCGCCGGGGACGTAGATTTACGAATGATACCCCTCTCAAGGGCATCAGCAATATAGTCCTCCATAGCTTTATTCTCCTCACAAGACAGTGGGTAAGTGCGTCCCCTGGGGGGCACCGCACCCGGAGGCAAATCAATGGCGCAATCATATGGCCTATGCTCAGGTAATGCACTGGCCTCTCCTTTGCTAAATACGTCACTGAATTGCCCATATTCGGTTGGCACAGCCGGAGGGGTACACATAATCTTGACAGGTAAAGAGACAATTCTTGTTACAGTATTCAGACCAGGAGTTAACCTCACATCTCTGCCAGTCAAATTGAGGATTATGTACCTGTAGCCATGGGAACCCCAAAATAACTGAATGGTGCGGGGAACGAATAATCTGAAACCGTATCTGCTCCCTGTGACAAGCCCCCACAGTCATTGTCACTGGAATTGTCTCAAACGTAATGAATGCAGGCTCCAGGGGTCTGCCATCAATGGCCTCAATTGCCACAGGAGAGTCCTTTTTACATAAAGGAATGCCTTGCAAGTCGGCAAAGGACTGGTCCATGAAGTAGCCGGCTGCCCCGGAGTCCACCAATGCCAGGACCTCGATTACCTTGTCCGCCCAAGCGAATACCACCTGGATGGTGGGTTTAGTGGTGCTAGGATCTAGGGACTGTTCTACACCACCTAGGGCCTGTCCCCCAGGGTACCCTAGGTGCGTTTGTTTCCCGGCCTAACTGGACAATTGCGTAATAGGTGCCCTGGTTTGCCACAATATAGGCATAGGCCTTGCCTCCTACGATACAATCTCTCTTCCTTAGAGAGCCTAGTGAACCCTAACTGCATAGGTTCAGAACTATCAGCTGGTCGTTCAGGAAGAACGGGTGGTGTGGGTGGGTTAAGGAAACTGGTCTGGCCATAGATTTTTGCTTTAGCCCTTTTAGCCAACCGTCTCTCTCGGATGCGGGAGTCTATTAGCATGACATAATCGATGTACTCATCCAGATCGCTGGGTACATCATGAGCGGCTATCTCATTCTTAATTTGTTTGGAGAGACCCTGGGTAAAGGCAGCCAGTAAGGCCTCATCGTTCCAGCCCACCTCTGCTGCCAAGGTCCGGAACTCGATAGCATAATCGCCCAGTGTGCGTTCGCCCTGCTGAATTTCCATCAGCCTTTTGGCAGCAGAGGCAGCCCTGCCAGGAACCTCAAACACTCGTCTGAACTTCATCACAAATTCTCTAAAGTTCAGTGTGCAGGGTCTGGCATTCTCCCACAACAGATTCGCCCATGCCAAAGCCTTGCCCGTCAACAGAGATATCATAAAACCGACCTTACTACGGTCGTTAGGAAATGCCTGGGGTGCCAATTCCAAAAATATCTCCAGTTGATTAATGAATCCCCTGCAAAGGGAGGGTTCGCCATCATATCTTAACGGTAACGGCGCCGCTGCCGTTAACCCTCTCGAGTTAGCTGAGGGGACTATAGGCGGATTCTCCGGTGTCAGGACTGGGGTGACCACCGGATTAGGACTAGGCTTGTCCAAATGTACTGTACGTTCGAGTAACGTCTGTAGAGCCAGTGCCAATTGATCCATGCACTGCTCATGGACATCCATTCTCCAGTGGATGTTCTGTGTAACACTTTCACCCTTACCGTCTGAGGTCATGGCCCTTTCGTACTGTAACGGTTTTAAAGACATTCAGACCAGTATGTGAAATAAAAACACAATTTATTTAGAGTAAGGTAAAGCAACGGTCCGCCCTCTAGTGGTGGTTGATATACCTCAGCAGTGTAGACTGATAGGTACAAGTGTAAATGCACAAACGTTTTACATGTACAAATACTCAGCAGTAGAATGGGATATAACCACAGAGGGTTAAGTCCTTGATAACAGTCAGTCTCAGATGTGGATGTTTGGCACGCCCTGGGTGTTTGTCAGTACCTTCCGGGTTTGCGGAACCGAGCGGGGAGATCCTGGATGCCCGCTTCGGCTTCCTCAGTGCTTCTGCGCATGCGCCGTCGCCATGGTTACGGACGTGCGGCGGCGTCATGACGTGGGCCTATTAGAGGAGCGCACGGATAGTATCCGGCGCTCAGTATTCTGTCCCGGTTCGTGGGAGAGCAGCTTCTTCCTGCTCTCTTCATGTGAGGCGGATCGTTAGCCCTTTCAGCACCCTTCCTTCACTGACCCCTTGGAGTCCGTTTTACTGGCCATCTGGTGCTACCTGTTCAGGCCAGGCCTGCTTCGCTCCCTAGCTTCCAGGCAGTGGATGCCTGTATTGCCACCTGGGGTCCTGTCTTCTCTTGCAGTCCTGCTTGTAGGGTCTGACCTCCAGAATCCGTTTGCTCTGTACCTACAACTCCTGAAGGACCTCTCCAGCTCAGCTCTCTGTGTGCTTGGGATCTCCAGTCCTAACTCTTCACCTCCTGTGTGCGTCTCCTGGATATTTCAGCTCCTTTTCCTCTAGATTTGGTGAGTGCTTTTATCATTGTTTCTTGTGATATTTGACTCTCCCTGGGGCTGGTGGTGGAACGTTTCTCCCTGGGGTGTGTTGTCCTGGGCCTTCCTCAGCTCAACTGAGGGGGGTCATCTGGCTTCGCGGCCAGCATCTTTATTCAGCTCCGGCTGCAGCGAGACACTCTGCAGGGGGACCTACGCTCGCCAGCCGCGTATCCAAGCGCCGATCCCTAGCCTTCACTCCCCCAGCCCTTGTTGGAGGAGTCACTTATTTTTACTGGGGTTCTTCCTGGTTGGGATTCCCCATTGTGTATGTTCTCTGTTAGTCCTGCTTCTGGGTTCCATTCAGAGCTAATTAAATTACTGAACACTTGACATATTGACATAATACTGAGCCGTCTTTTTCATGGAACCCGCAGGGCTTATGGATGCTCTTACTGCTCTGAGCACCCAGCTTTCCACATTATCGGCTTCTATTCAGGAGCTTCAGAATAATCAGGCGGTGCTCCAGCATAGATTGCAAGAGCTCCAACCTGTGTCTCCACCTCAGGTGCCCACTGCGGCCCCTTCGGGTCATCCCCTGGATTTTGGGGCTTCTGCCCCTGAACCCAGGGTCCCTCTTCCAGAGCGTTTCAGTGGGGACAGGAGACAATATAAGACATTTATGACAGCTTGCGAACTCCTGTTCGCTATAAATCCCCGGACCTATGCGTCTGATTTTGTTAAGGTTCGCACAACCATATCCCTGCTAACCGGGGAACCGCAAGCCTGGGCATTCAACCTCTTACAAGAGGATAGCCCTCTACTCCATTCTTGGTTGTCATTTCATAGGGCAATGGATACCCTGTATGACGACCCCATGTGCTCCGCTTCCGCACAGACTGCCATTAGGGCACTGACTCAGGGGCGTCGTCCGGTTGAGGACTACATAGCAGAGTTCCGTAGATTGTCCATAGAGACCCAATGGAACGAGCCTGCTCTTCTGGATCAGTTTCGTCTGGGCCTCACCGATGCTCTGAAGGATGAGCTGGCTCGTGTCGGTATACCTCCCTCCCTAGAAGATCTCATGCTTCTGGTTATCCGCATAGACCGTCGCTTACGAGAGAGACGCAGGGAACGTTTGACATCGGTCCAAGCGCTTCCTTGTGTGACGTCGGTGCCTCCTGCTCCCTCGTCATCCATGACTCAGGAGGAACCTATGCAGCTAGGCATCGTTCGTGGCCCTCTGTCAGAAGAGGAGAAGGCTCGTAGACGTCGCCTGAACTTATGCCTTTACTGTGGGGAGGGTGGACACCTCCTCCGGACTTGCGGCAAGAGACCCCAGAATCCCAGAGGTAAGAACACGCTACATGGTGATTGGCTGAGTTCATCTGCCATCACCCCTAACCATTTGTCTCTTGTGGTTTGTCTGCAGTGGGACAACGAAGAACATAGGATCCCAGCCGTTATCGATTCGGGTGCTAGTGGGTGCTTTCTGGACTCCAACGTGGCCGCGAATCTAGGGGTTCCCCTAGTACACAAGACACCATCTTTGCAACTTCATATGGCTGATGGAAGGCCGCACCAGAGTGGTCCAGTGCTACAGGAGACTCGATTGCTTCATTTGTCGGTGGAACCGCATCACCAGGAGATGCTGTCCTTTGATGTGATTTCCTCTCCATTACACCCTCTCATTCTTGGGTTGCCATGGTTACGAAGAGTAAACCCGTCTATTAACTGGTCCCTTGGCACCGTTTCGTTTCCTTCTGCAAGGTCTGACGACTTACATCTTCTAGCTACCCGTCCTGTGCCACCATCAGCATTGCCTTCTGTCTACCACGAATACTCAGATGTGTTCGACCAACGAGGTGTTGATAGGTTACCCCCTCATCGGTTGTACGACTGTCCGATAGATTTGCTACCAGGGGCACCTATTCCGTATGGCCGAATATTCCCACTGTCTGGACCAGAGCTTCTGCACTTGAAGACGTATTTGGCGGAAAACCTCCAGAAAGGTTTTATCCGTCCTTCCACTTCACCAGCTGGTGCAGGAATCTTTTTTATTGGAAAGAAGGATGGGGGTTTAAGACCTTGTGTTGATTACCGAGAACTGAACAACATCACGGTGAAGAATCGGTACCCGCTTCCTTTAATACCAGAACTTTTGGAACTTATTTCTCACGCAACCATCTTTACCAAAATAGACCTGCGTGGAGCATATAACCTGGTCCGTATTAAAGAGGGTGACGAGTGGAAGACGGCCTTTCGCACTCGCTATGGACACTTCGAATATCTAGTGATGCCTTTCGGGCTGTGTAACGCCCCAGCAACCTTCCAGTGTTTTGTGAACGACATTTTCTCTGATCTCCTGGACCAGTATGTCGTGATATATCTGGATGATATACTGATCTTTTCACCGTCTCTATCCGAACATCTCCAGCATGTTCGCTCCGTCCTTGCTCGTTTACGGAACCATTCCCTGTTCGCCAAGATCGAGAAGTGTGCTTTTGAGGTATCAGAGGTGGAATTCTTGGGGTTTCTCATTTCTCCTGGTCACATACGGATGGACCCCCGCAAGGTTTCTGCAATCTTGGAGTGGCCCACACCTATGAACAAGAGGGCAGTTCAACGATTCATTGGGTTCGCTAACTTTTACAGGCGATTTATCAGGGATTTCTCCAAACTTATTGCCCCCATTACGCTACTTACAAAACATGATACAGCTTTCCACTGGACCGACACCGCTAACCAGGCATTTTGCAGACTGAAAGAATTATTCACTAGAGCACCTGTTCTGTCTCAACCGAACATTCATAAACCGTTTGTGCTGGAGGTTGATGCTTCGGATATCGCAACAGGAGCAGTTCTGTCTCAAAGGTCAGGAGTAAGGGATCAACTACATCCAGTAGCCTATTACTCTAGACGGTTGACCCCTGCAGAGGTGAACTACACCGTGAGCGATAAAGAATTATTAGCAATCAAGAATGCTTTGGAGGAATGGCGGCACCTACTGGAGGGGGCAGAACATCCTGTTATGGTTTTCACAGACCATAGGAACCTTGAGTATCTAAGGAATGCTCGTCGATTGTGTGCTCGGCAAGCCCGCTGGGCGCTTTATTTCTCTCGGTTTCGCTTACATATAACCTACCGACCTGGGTCCAGGAATCAGAAAGCAGACGCCTTATCCCGTATGTTTCCTCAAAGAGCTCCGCCTGATCTTCCTCCAGATACGATTCTACCAGCTGCAACATTCCTGCTAACCACCCAACCTCTACTAGTCAGGATCAAGCAACATCCTCAGGAGGATCAAGCATTTATCCAAAAGCATATGTTACAACTCAGAGAGGGTTGGTGGTATAGAGATAACTGTGTTTTTGTTCCACTACCTTTTCGTCAAGAGGTGCTACACACGTCTCATGACGCCCCTGCATCCGGCCATGGAGGAATAGCGCAGACTTTGGAGCTGGTTCAACGTCACTTTTGGTGGCCTGAGATGAGACAAGATGTACAGGCATACGTGTCAACCTGTAACACCTGTATCCAGGCCAAACACCAACATACAAAACCGTCCGGCCATTTACATCCTTTACCCATACCCACTATGCCCTGGAGAGACATCTCCTTGGATTTCATCACGGATTTACCACCGTCCAGCAAGAACACCACAATACTGGTAGTGGTGGACCGCTTCTCTAAGATGGCGCACTTCGTTGCTACCACGGGACTACCGTCTGCTGCACAGACAGCCACCTTGTTTATACGAGAAGTCTTCCGATTACATGGACTACCTTCCTCTATAGTGTCCGATAGAGGCTCCCAGTTCACCTCCCGGTTTTGGAGATCGCTGTGTCATGCGCTCCGAATTCAGTGCAATTACTCATCTGGATACCATCCACAGTCCAACGGGCAGACAGAGCGAGTGAATCAAACATTAGAACAGTATCTACGCTGTTACACCACTCACCTCCAAAATAACTGGACTTCTCTCCTGCCTGTTGCCGAGTTCGCCTATAATAACCACCTACACCAGTCCTCCCACTCAACTCCTTTCTTCATTACATACGGTTATCACCCTCAACTGTTTCCGGGTCTAGCATCACGTCCTTCGGTTCCTGCAGTCTCACACCGACTTCAGCATCTTCGACAATGCCATCGCCTACTCCGGCTTACATTGGCAAAGACGCAACTACAGACCAAGCATCAGGCAGACAAACATCGGAGTCCTGAACCGGCCTATAAAGTGGGAGACCGGGTCTGGGTGTCTACAGCCCACATCCGAATGTCCTGTCCTTCTCGGAAATTGGGTCCTCGCTTCCTTGGCCCCTTTCGGATTAACCGCAAGATCAATTCAGTAGCGTTCCGTTTATCCATGCCTTCTTCGTTTCGGATCCACCCCACGTTCCATGTCTCTCAGCTCCGTCCGTGGAAGGCGTCTCCTTATCCACATCGGGACCCTACCTGCCCTCCTCCCGTTTTGGTGGACGGTTCAGAGGAGTATGAGGTCCAATCGATCCTTGATTCTCGGTTGAGACGTGGTCGGCTTGAGTACCTGGTGGATTGGAAGGGGTATGGTCCGGAGGAGAGAACGTGGGAACCTTCTCATCAGGTTCATGCGCCTGCATGTGTTCGGTCATTCCACCATCTGCACCCTTCTCGTCCTAATCCTAGTTCCGTCCTGAGGCCGTCCTTGGGTAGGGGGCTCTGTCAGTACCTTCCGGGTTTGCGGAACCGAGCGGGGAGATCCTGGATGCCCGCTTCGGCTTCCTCAGTGCTTCTGCGCATGCGCTGTCGCCATGGTTACGGACGTGCGGCGGCGTCATGACGTGGGCCTATTAGAGGAGCGCACGGATAGTATCCGGCGCTCAGTATTCTGTCCCGGTTCGTGGGAGAGCAGCTTCTTCCTGCTCTCTTCATGTGAGGCGGATCGTTAGCCCTTTCAGCACCCTTCCTTCACTGACCCCTTGGAGTCTGTTTTACTGGCCATCTGGTGCTACCTGTTCAGGCCAGGCCTGCTTCGCTCCCTAGCTTCCAGGCAGTGGATGCCTGTATTGCCACCTGGGGTCCTGTCTTCTCTTGCAGTCCTGCTTGTAGGGTCTGACCTCCAGAATCCGTTTGCTCTGTACCTACAACTCCTGAAGGACCTCTCCAGCTCAGCTCTCTGTGTGCTTGGGATCTCCAGTCCTAACTCTTCACCTCCTGTGTGCGTCTCCTGGATATTTCAGCTCCTTTTCCTCTAGATTTGGTGAGTGCTTTTATCATTGTTTCTTGTGATATTTGACTCTCCCTGGGGCTGGTGGTGGAACGTTTCTCCCTGGGGTGTGTTGTCCTGGGCCTTCCTCAGCTCAACTGAGGGGGGTCATCTGGCTTCGCGGCCAGCATCTTTATTCAGCTCCGGCTGCAGCGAGACACTCTGCAGGGGGACCTACGCTCGCCAGCCGCGTATCCAAGCGCCGATCCCTAGCCTTCACTCCCCCAGCCCTTGTTGGAGGAGTCACTTATTTTTACTGGGGTTCTTCCTGGTTGGGATTCCCCATTGTGTATGTTCTCTGTTAGTCCTGCTTCTGGGTTCCATTCAGAGCTAATTAAATTACTGAACACTTGACATATTGACAGTGTTATAAGGCTGTGCTGGAGACAAAGTTCACCATCTACTGGATACAGGACTGCCTCGCCAAGGTGTACAGTAAAAAGCAGAACAGAACTGCTTCTGCTAGTGCAAGTGAAAATAGCCCCCACGGGCGTAACTGGAACCGGCCTGCAATGCAAGAGCTGCTAAGCCTCCTCAGACTTAACCGAATACTGGAATTTGACGTGCAAGAGCCAATAGCCCCACGGGCGTTGTTACCGGATTTGCTAGCGCTGAAGCCTTTACCTGCCACCACTCTGTATAACGGATATTGCCCAGCAATACAATGAGAAAGAGCCTTAGGCGCCCAACCGGCCCAACAGACGTGAATACTCTGCAAAGGAAGTATAGAGTTGCGGACGGTGAGCGGCCAACTCAGCAGGAGTATCACCGAGAACGAGGCTCGTACTGGAGTAGAGAGAGTGAGACCAAGGCAGCACTGCTAGGGTTAAAAAGCACGTATGAGGAAGGCGTACCGAAACACACTCACAGCTCTGCACGAGTAGATACACTGCACTGATCGGGGTAACACCAGGCAAGGTAGTCACACAAAGACTGGAACAGCAGATAATAATGTCGCGGCGGCGACAACTGGAACGCAGGTCACTGGAACAAGCTGGAAGTCGATCTTCGGAGCAAGAAGTCAGCCAGGCCGGGTCGGAGCACGTAGGAGGTAGTCATACAAGCCGGGTCATACACAAGCAGGAACGTCAGCCAAACCGGGTCAGGATCCAAGGGTGGTAGTCAGACGGGCCGGATCATACACAAACAGGAACACTGGAGAATAGTCAGGACAAGCCGATTCGGTACACAGGAATCCAGAACACAGGAACACAGCAACAGTACTACTGGCTCAGAAACACCACGAAAGGGCATCTGACAGGTGTCTGGGCCAGGCATAAGAAGGTCACCAGGGGCGGGCCAAACTGGCTCAACAAATCAGAGCGAACCACAGGGAAGAGTGACATGAATCACAGGCACTGTGATAATGGTCACCGGAAGGGACTGACGGCGCAGGCTCACAGACCGCACTAACCTGCCTGTCAGTCCCGAAACTAGACGGATTCCTCTAGACGGAAGTATTTTTTCGGTAAGACATGTATTTTCAAGCTAGTCTCCATGCATTTAATGAATGCATGGTGGCTGCCTATTATCTGAAAGTTCCTCTTTAAGGAGCATTGATGGTAACCAGTGTTTAGGACAGTTGTCTGTAGCATGGATGTGATTTTAGATAGTGATAGAAGCAGTTAAAAATACTTTTAACTGACAGGTGACAGACAGGTAGGAGATCCTACCAGAGCTGAGACTGAAGGTGACAGTGATAGATACCAGAGAATGATTTATCTATCTATCTATCTATCTATCTATCTATCTATCTATCTATCTATCTATCTATCTATCTATCTATCTATCTAAGCAATTGCCACTCACATAGTGAGACTCAAACAAAGACTGCTAATGACCCACCGGGTGTTGTACAGAAGATATGTAGTCACAATATAAAGAAAAAATATGCCCTCATGGTTCAGGTATCAAAAACACTAGAAATATAATAGAAATAGAAATACTAGCAGGGCCCTCTGATCCTTTTGTTTTCTATGGTCCATTTATACTATTTAAATGTCTCTGTGTGTCTATTCCCTATTGTACAGCGCTGTGAAATAGCTTTGCACTATATAAATAAAGTATAATAATAATTGCCCTAAGGGTTAAACATAGAAGATATCCCTTCTATCCCTGATCACTTTAGTTTCTCTTTACCTACAATGGAAGTGGTAGCATTCGATCCTGAGTTTCATATGCACATTAGATTGGAATAAAGGCACTCCTTAGTTTGTTCACTTTCTTTCCTCATTCCTCAAGCAATTTCCCCAAATCATAATCCAATTTCTTAAAACTTAATTAGAGATGGTATTTTATTATTATAGATAATAAATTCACCAGATGTGTATTTCTTTCTCTCTCTGTCTCACTCAGAAGAATTAATGCTATTAATTTACAAGTATGAAGCTAGATTTACAGTTCTCTGTGCCAAGATGCCTGCTGTGGCATCCCCTGGCACCCAAGATTAAAACAGCGAGAAGTCCTATTGCAGAGAGAGGATTGCCTGCTGTGAGCTGCAGCTTATACATTCATTGAAGCTGAAGTAGGGTGATTTGTGTGCTGTGACCCAGGGGCAACTTACATCTGGCTACTCATGGGAAATTGCATAGAAATTGGTGGCAGAGAGCAGCCGTTTCATATGCTTAAAGTAGTTTTGCCGTATATATATATATATATATATATATATAAATCTGCCACTGTGTGAATCTTTGTTCTTTGCTTAGGATTCCTATACTAGACATTGTTCTCTTGTTTCTTTAGGTTGAAATACTCAGACAATAAACAATAAATAGAGGCTTATAATGTTTACCTCTATATATTATGTTACAAGATCTTTGAAATTGTACACTTAAATAACCTTTACTCCAAGATAGCCTCTGTAAAAATGTAATCTATTATTAACCCCATAGTGACAGCCACGTGCGTACACGTCTGTCACCTTAACGCCCATGGTACATTTTTTTTTTAAACTAGTCCGGAGTCCCCGAGTGGCGTGCAGCCACACAGAGACCCAGACTTCCGATACTTACCAGGTACGTCCTCTGTCACTAAGTGACAGTTTCTGCGGGACATACCTGATAAGTCATTTGTCGTTAAAGGGTTAAAAAAGATAGCTACAATAATCAATTTCCCATAATGTAAAACACCATGGAGGGAAATACACTAAGCGGTGATAAAGAGTGGATAAAGTGGAGATGACTTCTCCAGTTTATCACTTCTCCAGTTCCTATGTGATTCTATGGAGCTATTCGCTAAGATCTTAGTGAATAGGGTTTGCTATCAAAGTGTTGCATGTAAAGTTTTGCATCATAAAATGACGCATCTATTCGGCCGCATCATTTAAAGTATCGCAATTAAAGTTATGCATCTTAAAGTGTCGCAAATTCTACATTTTGCGTCGTTCCGAATGGCGCATTCACCATGTCGTGTGTTAACATTTCACAGCATTAATGATGCAATATTGCACCCATATTGCACCATTATTGCACCAATATTGCATCCTTAATGTGTCCTTATTGCTCCCATATTGTACCATTATTGCACCCAAATTGTGTCAGTATTGCACCCATATTGCACCATTATTGCACCAATATTGCACCCATATTGCATTCTTAATGTGTCCTTATTGCACCCATATTGTACCCATATTGCACCATTATTGTACCCAAATTGCACCCATATTGCATAATGTGTTCTTATTGCACCATTATTGCACCCAAATTGCATCAGTATTGCACCCATATTGCACCATTATTGCACCAATACTGCACCCATATTGCATCCTTAATGTGTCCTTATTGCACCCATTTGCACCAATATTGCACCCATATTGCACCCATATTGCAATAATGCTGCAACATTTTAATTCATGATATGGTGAATGTTCCATTCGTGAAATGTAGAATGTGCGACACTTTAAGATGCATAGCTTTAATTGCAACACTTCAAATGATGCGGCCAAAGACATGCAACATTTTATGATGCAAAACTTTACATGCATCACTTCAAATGGATACCAGTGAATAGGCTCTGTAGAATAACAAAGGAACTGGAAAAGTCATTTCCACTCTGTCACCTCTTTATCACCACTTAGTGAATCTCCCTCCATATTTATTCTATCATCAGTCCCTTGTGATCTGTTATTTTGCATGATGTCAGCACTGAACACTTCTGTGAGATTGATATACAGTTCAGTGTAGCTGCCTGTGTGTAAATTCACAGACAATGAGTTACAACAAACTTTAAAGAGCAACTATCAAAAGGACATTGCCCTACTGCCACATCTGCTTCCTGAGTGAAACAGGTTTTGCTGGGTATGAGGGACCCACTATGAAGAGATAAAAAGACAAAAGCTTCAGAAGAGGCAGTAGCATATGCTGCTAGACTGCAAAGCTAGGGTGCAAGGTTTGGGAGCATAGATGAGAGTAAGCCCAGACAGCATACAAGATGGCCAGCTTGATAGTTATCTTTACAAGACAGGAATACCTGCATTAGGGGGCTACTAAAAGAATAAAAGGGAATATGCCTTTAAGGAAATAATGCTTCAGGAAGAGATGCAAAGCCAGTGAACCACACATGGACAGCTGTTTCATTGTTGATGCAACTCATCAGCATGTGTTTGGTTTTACTGGATTGCTATTGAGACTTGGTGCACTTGTGGAGCACAAACTGAAAAGGTTATGGTGGGGAAAAAGTAAATGAAAACCCCTTCCATCTGAATTTGGTGGGTGGTAGATACAATGTTAAACAAAAATTTGACACACCTGTCAAGCCATAAAAGGCTGTCCATGAGTGGTTCACTGGCTTTGCATCTCTTCCTGAGTTGTGTCTTAAAGCTGTTGCTCAGCATACACATACTCTAAGGAATCAATGTATAAAGTGGAATCTGAGGCAAAAAGGTGATTCCTTGTTAAACTTATTTGTATATGCCTACACAGAATCCCTTGCAGTAGTAACAAACATTGCAAATGTGAGATTTCTTTGGGAAAAGCAAGTCTCATGGCTTGACTGGTGTGTCAAATTTTTGTTTAACATTGTATCTACCACCCACCAAATTCAGGCGAAAGGGGTTTTCATTCACTTTTTTCCCCACCATAACCTTTTCAGTTTGTGCTCCACAAATGCTTCAGAGAGAACTATAACTAAAAACACCACAAGTGTAGGCTCAAATACAGGAAAAACAGTTGAGGGAGGGGAAAGCAGAAAATGGAACAAGCATCTGCCTAGCTGTGGGAAAACAACTGCTAGGAGCTGCAAAGGTGTAAGCCCACAGGGCAAAAGAGAAAGCCACAAAAGCAGTGAGGAAGCCTTTGAGAAATGGTGAGTGTAATGCCAGCTGCCAAGAGGCAGTGGAGATGGCCATTCAAAGAAGAAGAGAAAAGCGACTACAGACTGCTGGTGAGACACAAATCAGCTGCAGAAGCAGTGGACTAGATGGGAGATAGGGCCCAAGAAGTGGCAAATAGGACCTAATCTTCAGGCTGAATAATAGAGTAGAATGGCCAGTCAAACCACAAAGGACTGGAGAGGTCAACTTATTCAAACAAGCAGAGTTCAAAGACTGGCAGTAGAAATACAGAATCCATGAATAGGCAAGTGTTGCTACACAGAAGATCAAGATACGATGATGCAACAGGAATGCTAGCAGACCTGCTGAGGAAGTCAAGGCTACACTGAAAGCCCCAGTGAACCATCGAGGGAGAAAAATGAATGGAAAATTGAAAAGAGATCCTCTGCTCCACGAGAAGACACTGAATTTGCAAGAATGAAGTCTTGCAGTTCAGTCTTGTTGAGCTGTGCATACAGCAATAGGCCCTAGTGAAGATCTTCCAAGCCCAGCATTAAGGGTCTATGTAGACGATATGTGCAACTTGTAACTTTAGTCACTGAAAGCCACAAACTTCTAAATTATGCTCCAGCCAATGCCAGCGTTGGGATCAGTTTTCTCCCCCCCAAAAAAAAAAAATAAAATGGTTGACAGTAGCTGTTTACTGGCTGTGCAACTCACCCTTGGGATATCAAATATATCTGCCTCCTTTTTAGCAGACTTAGTAATACATGATAACAGTACATACAAGGATCCTTTACTACTCCTTTAAAAAGGCCCTCATGAGGTATCATTTCATGTTCTATTCCCTCGGTAACATAATTAAGGGAAAACTAACACCAAATAATAATATATGTTGATATTACTTTAAATATCACATACTTACAGCTAGCATGTGTAATCATTAATTATTCATAGGATAAATGCATAACATACAGTCCTAAACTTATTATAAACATGTGTAAACTGTATTTTATTTATTGTTCTTTGTGCTGTTTGTATTGAGAGATAAAAGCTATAGTCTGATAATTGATTGTGATTAGTGCCCTCTGCTCTTTTATTCATAAAGGTGGTTATCTAAGCCAGTTTAAAGATAATCCTGGAAATCAATGATAGCCCTGGAAAAGCTTGCATATCTACTCCCTCGGTGAATGCTAGAGAATTTTTACATATGTTGGCATAACATAGAGGGTGTTTAAGTGTATATAACTCTAGTTCATTTTTAGGTGTTAGTGCTCCTTTAATCTTGGTAGTGTCCCAGAAGTGATAGTGTTGCAATGTATGTAAACTGTCAGAGATAACAGTGTTTCTCAAGTGAAGATGAGTTGATATTGTCTCTTACTATAAACAGTATTTCACAATCACAAATACACACACACACACACACACACTCACTCGCGCTTCCAGACACACATTCACACACATGCAAACATACTGTATATACACACACATTCTCCAAGACACACAATCACTCACATACGCACACACTGGGTTTGTTGTATTCATAGAAAGGACTAACACGTCCTACCTGCTAAATTTGGTCAATGGGCGAAATCACATGTGCAAGCTATAGTTTGCCCATTTCTGCTCTATGGTGATCAGTGCAGGTCTACAAGAGTTAAAACTGTCATTAAAGCTGCAGAGCTTTATGTTACATCTATTATGCCAGTGCCAAACTTTACAATGCATGTTTATAAATAGTCCTCTTGAAATGAGGTTTAACACCCCTTAATAACAACCTCACATGTACCTTATTGTGGCCAGAAGATTCTAAAAGCCCTTATAAATGCTGTCCTTGTGCCTTGGTTGAAGAGATAACATCTTCATTTAGCCCTGGACCAACAGTTGCTAGCAGGCCCACAAAACTGCAACCCCTGTTTGTGGCCACACATGGGAACTTTGATGTGTGGTGTCCCAGGGGGGGAGTCCTGTGGTGGAGCTGGGGGAAGAAGAATGACGATATTTGCATAAAAAGGGGCAGGGCTTAATCATGAGTGGGGGCAGGGCTTAATGGGCATGAAAAAAGTTGTGAAAATAGGCTGGGGAAGGAGGAGAATTGGGCAGGGAGCAGGATGAACAGAATGGGAAAGAGCAGAAGTGGGCAGAGTTTCAGTAGAAACTGCCCTCATCCGGAGACTTAGCCTCTCTGGGGCAAATCTTGAGAGTTCCCAGCTATGCTTATGGCACATGGTAATCAAAACCGTTTAAAGGGATAGTAATACTTTAAAACAACTTTACTTAATATTGTAGCCCTTAAAAATACAAATTAAATGAGCCCAGTGGCATCTCTCAAAGCTGTATGGTTTTAGAGATAGCCACTTTCAAAGTTCCCTCTCCCTTGAATCCTGTCCCTGAACAAGTGGCAGCTCTGCAGCAGAGCTGAGATCACGTTATAGAAACAGAAATCCTTAACTGAAATGGTCTTTTACATGTGCTTGGTTTGCAAGCACACGTAGAAGACCATTTCAGTGAAGGATTTCTGTTTCTATAATGCGATCTCAGCTCTGCTGAAGAGCCTTCACTGGTCCCAGGACCGGATTCCCCTGCAGTCAACTAGAACGCTAACATCAGGGGAGTGGTAACTTTGAAAGCGGCTATCTCTCAAACCATACAGGTTTGAGGGATGCCGCTGGGCTCATTTAATTTGTATGTGTAAGGGCTACAATATTAAGAAAAGTTGTTTTAAAGTATTACTATCCCATTAAGGAATTTGCTTCCCAATGTGTTGCATACCTCTCTTGTCCTTAAAGAGTTACGTAGACTCATGCACTCTGCCTGCTTTAGTTTGAAAAAAAAGAAAAACAAACTCACAGCAACTGTCATGTCTGCCTCCATGAACATGACTTCCAAAACTGATTGTGGATATCTTCTGAACAAAGAGACAAGGGCAAACTTTTTCTTGACCATTATGATTTTTTTGGACATGGTAGGGTAAGCGGTGGTTAACATTAGGTGGTTGTTAGTTCTCCTTTAACTCATTCATTTTCTAGGGTGCTTAACTTAAAGAAAACATTGATTACATGTTTGCACAAAGTAAAATAAACTGTTGCTGTTCTATACTATCACTACTTCCTTCACATACAGTATATTAGAACAGTGGGTATGAAATTTAGGTTTTTTGGGATATGGAGTTAAACAGATGGTTTGGGTATAGATGCTTGCTTTGGTCGCATAGGACCTATGTACAAAAGATAAAAGGGGGGAGGGGGGGGATTCACTGCTATTACTTTTATGTAAAGGCAAGTGCTCATGTACCCGTAGTACAGAAAATATATATTTTGTAGGATCCAAGTTCAAAAGGGTCATTTACTCTAATAAAACTTAATAATTCTGTTATGAAAGTTTCATTATGGCTACAAAACGAACTTATATTTCACTTTTATTAAATAAAAAAAAAAGAAAAAAGTATACACACACACATATAGCCTGCCTGTAGAGCTGATAAAGTGGAGATGACTTCTCTAGTGATATCACTTCTTCAGTTCTGATGTTATTCTATAGAGTCTATGCACTAAGATCTCCAAAGCTGAAGAAATCTTAGTGCATAGGCTCCGTAGAATAACATAGGAATTGGAGATGTGATAAACTGGAGAAGACATCTCCACTTTATTACCGCTTAGTGCAGTGGTTCTCAACCTTTCTAGTTCCGCGACCCTTTGATAAAATTTCCCAAGTTGTGGGGACCCCAACAGTAAAATTATTTTCATTGCTCCTTCATCGCTGTAATTTTGCTACTGTTATGTATCGAAATATAAATATCTGATGGTTTTAGGCGACCCCTGGCAAATCGTCATTCGACCCCCAAAGGGGTCCCGACCTACAGGTTGAGAACCACTGTCTTAGTGAATCTCCCCTGAGGAATTATCCTAGAGCAAACCGACTTAACCGTAGGAGACAAATTAAAATGTCATTGATTTCAATTGGGCATTTAACCCTTTGAAAACTTTGCAATGCAGTGAAGAACACTCTAGCACTGAAGGAGTTAAAGCCCCCTATAAATCAATGAGAGTTTTGGAAATGCTAATTCCTCCCTACACTGCAGTTGGTTTACCCGAGGATATCTTTTTTTTTTCTCGTTTCAATGTAGGCGTCACCGTTCCTTTAGGAGAAATATAAAAGAACAGCTGTATCGCTGAGCATCAAAATATTCATCAGATATATTTGCCTTTGTATTTTTTGTGGAATCTGTTTTGATAGCACGAATACAATACATACATAGGTACATATATCTCTAACAGTGCTCATAGTAACACACTGAGGTTGATGTACTGAGAAAAAGAACTGTACCATTATAGCCAAATACAAATCCGCTTTCATTTGAAGTTAACCCCTTCAGTGCTAGGGAGACTGTAACTGCATAGCAAAGCAAATCATTGGAGACCTGTCTCACGTTCAAAGGGCGAAAAGCCCTATTTTAATCAAAGGACATTTTGGGAATTTGGATGTCTGCTCTTGGTTAACGTGAGAATTGCCCAAATTCTTAGCACATCAGGTATAAAAAGAAAAAAAACATATTTAGGTGTGTATACATATTTAGGTCTTATCTCTAATTTCTCTCAAGAAATATGGGGTAGATGAAGAAATAATCATATGTGGGTGACAATAGATTGCATTTTGTATAGGGATTGGGCTAGTGAAGTGATTTAGTGATTGAGGTCAACAAGTAACAGGTGGGTAAGATGAATGGCATGTTAATAGAAAAGAACATCTGTGATTAGAATGTGTTTATATGCCTGCATTGAAATATGGGGGCATGTGCACAAGGTCAAGGTGGAGGAATTTGGGGGCAAACCAATAACTGCATCAGAGGGAGCAAAACAATTCCAATGGCTTTTAACTCTTTATGTGCCACAGAAGCATTCAACACATTTCCACGCGATGTGTTTGCCTACCTCTGTGGCAAAAAAAGAAAGTTAAATCCTTGAATGCTACATAGATTTCCAACATATTGAGGTCTCCCACACATTGCTTCAAAATGCTTCGGAGACTTCAAAAATATTCAAGGATTTAATAGTACCATTTAAATTAAGGAAAATGTTTATTTTCTTGTCCACATTTGAATTTATATATAAATTGAGTTTGAAGATAAATAAGTGCCCCATCTAGTCTGTGGCCTTTACCATCTATTTATGAAGCACATTTTCAAATCATTCTCCCAATATCCTTAAAGGAGCATACACTTTTATTCTATAAAATATGTTACAGGGATTTTTTTGGATGGTACTTTCACTGCTGGCTGATGCTGCATTCAAAAGTTATACCATCCAGACTATACTTTTTTAATATCAAACTGTTAGCAACCATTCCAACAGAAAATGGATTTTTAGCTTGAATTTCTACAGTCACCATAGTTAATAACAGGAACAGCCTCATCTGGGGACCATAATAGAAAACCGAGGTTTAATTAAAACATGTCTGAGCTGTAATATAACTAGCATATTCAAGCACTACAACATATATTTCTTCATTATTAAACATCACTGTTCGGTTCTTTCCCAGGCATTATTAAATTCCTTTATTTTATAAACCTTCCCCTCTTCCATTGTTAGGATGTTCAAGAAACTATGCTTACATATAGAACCTACCAGTCTTTCAACATCTAACCTTGGGTAATACTTTCTTTTAAATGGTCTACTGTCTTCTAGTGCCCAGTTTTTCCCTTATCAACAGTTCCACTTTCTCCGATAATATATACAGGCCCAGACTGGCCATCGGGCATACCAGGCATTTGCCCGGTGGGCCGGTTTGGGAGTTAAAAAAAAAATTAATCATTAAACGAGTTTGGGCTGTTTTTCACTTTCTGAAAGACGGCCACCTCGTTACAAGTTTCCTGGTGGGCGGGCAATCAACGTGTGGCCGTACGGAGCACCGCACGTGATTATAAGCTCCGCCCACGATCACCGTTGACCGACAGCCCAAATGCCCGGGCCTATTTTTTGTCCCAGTCCGGGCCTGAACATATACATTTTACACTGCAGGTGGAATGTGCATAGGTCAGTGTTTCTCGAACAGGAAGCTATGGCACTCTGGTGTGTCTTGGACTTTCACTTAGAGTGATGCAATTTTCTATAAAAAATTTGACAAGAATGTCGACGTTGAGTTGCAGAGATATATTTATGATAATTATTAACTACAATATGTTTATTTATGTTGATCTTTGTGTGAGACCGAAGCATAACTATATATTAATGTATTTGTATCCTTCATTAGACCCTTGTCAAATAACACAAATATTGTTAGAGGTCCCCTGAAAACTTCAGACTGCATGTTAGTGATGGCTTGACCAAAGATGGAGAACCACTAGCATAAATGGGTACATGTTATTAATATGTTTACTATTATCATAATTATTATAATTTATTTAGCGCCTACAGTTATTTCCAGTGAGTTTATTTTTTGTTTTTTCATAGGGGTGCATCATTGTTCTACATATGTTCAATGTTATGCATACTTTGAGCCACACAAACAAAGGGAAAGTAGATCAATGTTTGGATAAAACAACAGCACCATAAATGACCCCACATATTCAATGCTCTTCTTACATCTTCTGACACCTACCCTTCTGCCTCTTCAGCCTGGCAGAATAGGCCAGTCCAGTAAACAATGCAATTCCTGCTTGAAAGGGTGGGAGGAAGCCATTGTACAGGTCAGTATCAGATACAGGGAGGGCAATGCCTCTATGCAGATTTAGTCTCATACATCTGTATCGTGTATACACAGGACAAATATAGGACTGCTGCTATTGTGTTAATAAAATAATCTGAAAGAGTAATTTTTGCTGTAATTTTATATTGCCAGTTTATTAACCTCCCCCCCACGAGACCTAAAAAAGTCAATAGAATTATATGCATAATGGTGTTCTTTTCATGCACTGATTTATAAATACCCTTAGGTATTTGAGAATAATCAAGTGTGTCTCTCTATTAGATGCATGTGAGTGTATGCTAGGAAGGGAAATATGCCACAAAATAAACATATTAAGGTCTTTTCACATGAGACTATTCACACGCATATATGCTATATACTTATATACAAGCTTGCTTTTCCTAATGACGTCAGTGGGATACACCAGCTGAGGCACGTACTAAGAAGAACTGTGGGTGGGGGGGGATTCACTAAGGTGTGATAAAGAGGTGATAAAGTTGAGATAACTTCTCCAGTGAAATCACTTCCCCAAGTCCTATTTTATTCTGTGGAGACAATGCATTAAGATTTATCCAACTTTGGAGACCTTAGTACATAGGCTGCATAGAATAGCATAGGGACTGGGAGGAGTTATATCACTGGAGAAGTCTTCTCCACTTTATCACCTCTATATCACATCTTAGTGCATAACTCCCAATGTATACTTCTAGGGCAATATGTTGGAGACCTCTTTAGCATTCCAGAAATGTGTATTTATCCCCTATGGTGCAGATAATTTGACCAGAATTGCTCTACTTCTACTAAACACATCAGCCTTATGGTATATAAAACTATAATAAACCACTGTTATATCTTTGTATTAACTCAATGGATATCAGATTTGCACAAAAAAATGACAAAACAATGAGTATGCTACAATACACTGTAATCAGTATAGAGTAACGACTCAAACCCACATTATATAAATATAGCTTTTATCGAAAGGACTGGTGCTACTGTGGTAATAAATTAAGTACAAAGGGTCATTTGTATTGGACTGCTATAGAGCTAGTTTATTGAATAGAGTCATTGGTCCAAAAATCTCAGCTTAGTAATTATTTCCCATAATTATGGCTCCAACGTTTCAATATTCAGATATCCTTTTACTCTTCAAGCTGGGAATAAGAAACAATAAAAAAAGATAACTAAAAGTATACTTTGAGCATCTCATCTCTTATTGCTTAAAAGGAAATGCAAAAAGTACAAAGACTGACAGGGACGATGTATAGCTATTTCATTCAAGCAGCTGTTTTATGCTTCACTGTTCTATTCCCACCCACAGACATTCCATTTCTGAAAGTTCAAGCAAATGTTCTCTGCTGGAGAGAAACAACACAACCACAAGTGAATGTGTCAGCCTATGTAGGCCTTGTTTGTATGGTGCAGATGATTCCCTCTAGTTACTTCGAGATCGAGATGCCCTTTTAACTTAAGGAAACCTACAAACAAAGAATGTGACTAGAACCAACTAAGAATGAGAAATATTAGTGTTTTGTTTGAAGCCATATGGCCTGTCAGTGGTTCCGAAGTCATGTTTTTCACTCTCATGTGCCACTGGAGATAGAAAATTTACATAACCTTATCAGACTGATACCAGCCACAGGCAGGCCAGTTCCAAAATGCCATGCAAATTCTCTCCAAACAAGAAAAGCAGCCCAACCACAGATTTACATTTCAGCCTATTTGGTTATTGTCGGTATGGTGCAGCTGATTCCCATGGAGGACAAGGGCCCATGCCTGGAATTCCATTCCGATATACGGAAACCTACAAACAAAAAAATGTGAGCACCCACAGAGAACTTCAATGCCTGTGGGAAGGACCAGTCTGATTTGGATATGGAAATTTCCTCTCTGCAGTGGTGAAAAGGAGCAAAAAGCATGACTTGTGGCACCACTGAGAGACCACTATGCCTTAGAACAAGGTTGTCCAAGTTCAGTCCTCAAGGCCACCAACAGGCCAGGATTTACAGATTTCCCTGATTAAGTACAGGTGAGTTAATCAGTGGATCATACATTTTGATTGGCTCTCCTGTGCTTAAAGGGATAGTAATGTTTCATAATAAAAGCAGCTCTAATTAATCATCATAGTATTTGGACTTTGGAGATTGTTATTTCAATTCTGTCAGAGTTGTACTTCAAGAGTAATTCAATGACAAAGTGTCCCACTCCCGCCCCTTTTACTGATGTCACACTGTTCAGCTAGAGCAGAAGGGAGGTGCCCAGGTAGATTGCAGAGAGGGAAATCTTCAATTAAGATAAGGGAAAAACCTGAAAAGCTTGTCAAGGGGGGCAGGGATTTCATTGTTTTCATTGTAAGAAGATTGTCCCCTGCTGTTATCTGTCTGGTCTTACAACCAGATCCACATCTGAGAAGAGATGGCTTACACTAGGTAAAAGGGGCGGGAGGGGGAAACTTTGCTTGTGAATATCTCTTAAACCATAAAGGTTTGAGAGAAAAGACTTATATCATTCTTCATATTTTTAATCCCTACAAAATAAAATAAAGTTAAAACAAAGTATTACTATCCCTTTAAACAAGGAAGTCCTTAAATCCTGTACTGTTGGTGGTTCTTGAGGACTGAACTTGGACAGCCCTGACTTAGAGCAAAACACTTTACTTTGTTCTTTCTTGGTCCTTGCTCACCACATTCTTTGTAGGTTTTCCTAAGTTGGAAGGTTGTAGTAACTAAAGGAGGAAAAAAAAAAGGGGGGGGGGGCCCTAGTGCAAATAAGATCCGATGCACATAAACCACCACCACAGCACCTCCAGGTGGGTACTCACAAATCTAAATGCCAGACTCTTGCTTATGCAATTCCTGGCCATATTGTTTATACAATTAATTAAAGATGTTACGTGGGTTGCTCCTCTCCAGCAGTACACTCTCCCAGGATGGCAATTATCAAAGAGAAGAAAGAAGAAGAGGGTACCCAAGTGCATAATATTGCCACCATAATATCAAACGGGGAATAAAAATGTACTCACATTTATTGTTGGTCAGAATACTCTGACATACCACACATGGGGAGATCTTGCCCTGTCTCCTCTCAGGGTCTCACTGACTCTGCAACAAAAAGATCAAGGCTGCTGTACTCCAAAGTGTAATAAAATATTTATCTTAAAGATAAAAGACATAATTGTCCATGGAATATAATATAAAACTTGTTTGGGTTTGTATGCATGGAGCACAGCAGGTTTCAGAAATCACATAAACTCTTTCATCATCCCATTAAATTGCCATTCTTCTGAACCCGTGGCTTTGTATAAATGAAATTCTTTTCCCTACATATCATCTTAGAAATAAAAAAAAAAACTCTTACATTTCCTGATATCTCTCTTTTTTGGGAAACTAGAGTATAAACAAACTTATTGGCTAGATTTGCAATTGGTATTCTGTTTTTGTTCCTTTCCTTCATGTAGACTTGCTAGGATGAAGATTGTTCTTTCAACTGCTATTACTTTTATGTAAAGGCAAGTGTTCATGGACCCGTAATACAGAAAATATATATTTTGTAGGATCCAAGTTCAAAAGGGTCATTTACTCTAATAAAACTTAGAACATCTGTTATGAAAGTTTCATTATGGCTACAAAACTAACTTATATTTCATTTTTATTAAATAAAAATAAATAAAATAAAAAAAAAATACACACATATCTATCTATCTATTATCTATCTATCTATCTATCTATCTATCTATCTATCTACCTATCTATCTACAGACATGAAAGTACTAGTAGTAAATATAGCCTGCCTTGCAAAGAAAGGAAATAATGAAACTGATGTACAAATATTAGCTACAGTAATTACGGAATAAACTAACTGTATCATAGGGGTAAATATATGCCCCATTGAGTTAAATTTGACTGTTAACCCCTTAAATGCTGCAGTGGTGTGTAAAGAAGATGAACTAACAAAAAGCACACCAACAGTAACCAATACAAGAGTAAGAACTAGATCAGGAGCTATTAGTAGGAACAGCTCTAGTATTTTGCATTGTTTACTAGGACTGAAACAGGAAGCTAGGCTCAGCTTTATTGTACACAGCCACCTAATGCAAATCCCCTCCACAGGGCAGTTCCCAAGGCTTCATCGCATCATATTACCAAAGGCCTCATGGCTGTTTAGTAATTAGAAGCACCACTTATTGTATATTGATCTGAATACCAAATAATGACTGAAGCTCTTCAAAATGTTTGTTTGTAGGTCTCCCTAAGTTGGAAGGGCATCACAGCTACATCTCATGAAAAGACCTGTCTTCTTTTCCACTAGGGTAAATTTACCTAGTATGAGTGTTATAGAATGTTCTCTTAAAGGAGCAGTAAACTTTTATTTATGAAAATACATATTTTATAGAGCATTTCCTGCTTAATAAAACAAGGTCACTTCCACCACTGTCAGATGTTTTATTCAAAATTTTTATCAGTTCAAATAATCAGGAAGTGAATTTACTGTGTTTACTTCCTGATAGTTCTAACTGACAGGAAGTGACAGGCAGTTTCTATCACATTCTATTGAGAACTGTATGTCTCTGACTTTCCATTAGAATCTAACAGGAAAACTAATTAGAATTTGACCACTAGAGGGCACTGCTAATATAAAAAAAAAACATGGGTTTAAACTGTAATAACTCTGGAAATATAAATCTCTCAGCAGTGGGAGTACCCTTATCTAACTCAATAGGAAAATCCCTACAATATATATTTTTTCATAAAAAAAGTTTACTGCTCCTTTAAGTAAAAAGTGGAAAATCTACTGCAGTGGTTTAAAAACTAGGCATGCCCTCTAGAGGGGGAGGACATGTGTGTCTTTTAGGGAGGGCAAAAGACTTTGCATTTTTATGCCACATAGCAATATCCGCTTTGTGGAAAAGTGATCACGGTTAGAATTTGGGGAAAGGCTGTAGAAAGAACTGTTGTAAAGAGCACAGTCTGCCATGTTTGTAATCTTGAGATGTGTATGTTTGCCGTTGAGTTTATATATTTGAGGCAGCAAAAGAAATTATTCAACAGTCTGCTGAAATATACAACATATTATTTCACAAACCTTGTCGGTGAACAATGCATTATAATAAGTGGTTTTATATTTATTTAACAGTAGATCTTACTAAGGTAGAAGCTTTAGTATGAGATTATGTTGTACCTATTTATACAGAATATTTTATTTGCATTGTAATTATGGATTTCTCAATATATAATAATTTCTGAAGATTGCCTTTATTTCACAATTTTTTGTATAATAAATGGTATTTCAGTAGTATCTACTGGAAATCATATTCCTACCCATGATTCCACAGATCCATTTAAGGGCCAAAAGGAAGTACACAACACTTTTCATACGCCTCTGGTCCTTTAACGGTTAGAACTGATATGCTAAGAAAACTGGGTTTCTGGAGCAAATCAGCTGCACCATAGAGGACAAATAAACATCCCCTAAATTTCCATTGATTCAAATATCACCTCAGCCTCCCTCCCTTCCTGTCACAATCCTCATATACTGTACTGCCCGCATTATAGCCCTCAGACACATCCCCTATCAGAGCCCTGAATCCCTCATAATCCTCTCCCCACCCAATTCCAAAGCCCCTTACTCCATCATCACAGTCCCCTTCCTTTGTCCAAACTCTCAACCACCACACTGTCCTAAGTTATAGCCCTTAACCGCAGAGTCCTCAGTCCCTCACAATCTATAGCTCATGTGATACCTCAGACGCCCTCCGATCAGGGACTTAAGCCAACAGCCCCCCTTTCTTTCTTCACTACTGCTCCCTCCCTCCACCACAACTGCCCCTCCTTACATCACAACCCTCAGCTACCACACTACCCCTGTTATAGTCCTCAGCAATATCCACTATTAGAGCCCTCAGTTTCATATACGCCTCACTCCATGGGAGCCTCCTCCCATTAGGGACCACAGTCCTCCTCCCTCCATCATAGCTACCTCCCTTCCTCCATCACCACCTTCAATCACCACACATTTTAGCCCTTATCTCATATGAGAGCTCCAGTCCCCTCACCTGCCTGAAGCAGTCCCCTAGTCTCTTGAACTTATTGACTATGGTGCAAGAAGTAGCATGAAGTCCTGCATTATGCACATTAGCTTGCCCCTATTTTCGTGGCCATTGGTAGGTTGGGATCAGTATGGTTGGCCACACTCCTCAGTTTCATCACAGAGAGTAGCTAGGCCATCCAGCCAATCTGATAGCAATGTATGGTCGTACGTGGGAATTTTTGTTGTGGAGTCCCCAGAGAGGGGAGTCCTCTGGTGGTGATAAATGAAATGATTTGCATCAAAAAGAGGTGGGGCTTAATCATGCTTTAGGGACGGACTTATAAAATATAAAAAAAGAGGTTGGAATAGTCTGGGGAAGGAGGAGAAGTGGGCAGATAGTGGGAGGAACAGATTAGAAAAGAGTAGAAGTGGGCAGAGCTTCATTAGAAACTCCCCACATCCAGAGAATCAGCCCCTGCCCCGGAGTATAAAGCAGTATAAACCGGGGTTTCCAGGGCAAATCTGGAGAGTTCTCAGCTATGTGTATGTTGGGACCGCCTTAACCATATATACGGCAGAGATTGCACATAGTAAAGTACATGTACAATACATGGTGAGAACCATACTGAACCAGTAAGATATTGCCTTGTAGAGCGTCATCTACTGTATTGAAGGAACATATGGAGAATAAAAGTACCAGTTGTAAGGTGACCTCAAATATGTGTCAAGCAAAAAAGCAGCATGTTCTGTTTCTCTTCTTACCAGCAATAAACAGGTTAACCTGCAAATTGTTTTGTTAGGAGTTTTTTTTTAATTATTCTTTTATCGCTGCAGAATTGGCTAATATAGGAGGGGCATGAGGTGGCCTGGAGAGTATATAAGATTCATAAACCACTGAATACCTGAAATACACTGACCAGAGTCTTTCCCTTCTTATAAACCATATTGGGTTGGGGAGGGTTTGCAGTACATCCTGGTAAGAACACATTACCAGCGCCATCCTAGTCCTTTTGTTATCCTTTGCAGAGGGGAATGAATAGCATAGTGTGTATGTGTGTATCCATCGTTTTTTCCAACTCACCCCCAGACTGAAGACTGATCATATAGTATGTAAATAGATCTTTCTGTTTTAACCACTTTTATTTTATAATAACTAGTAACTGTATAGCGCCTTTCTCCCATTGGGACTCAAAACGCTTTCAGCGCACACTCTCGGAACTAACCAAATTGGCAGCTGAAATAATAGATGTTATTATTACCCAATCAATAGTACTCATTTATCGACCGCGGAAGGAAGAAGAGATGAGTTGACGCTGCGGGGATTCAAACCTGCAGCCTTGAGGTTTGAACAGGCTCCATAGTCAGGGAATTTACTACTGAGCTATCGGAACACTTTTTGCATATAATTTAATTTCTTGATTCTGTTGCAGTTGATAACTTTAATGAGGATTTTCTCTACAAATGTCTCCATACATTTCAATAGGAATCTGTTAAAGGGATAGTAATACTTCAAAATTACTATCCCTTATATTGAAGCCTTTTAAAAACTGAATTAAATGCCACCAGCGGCATCTCTCAAACCTTTATGGTTTAAGAGATAGTCGCTTTTGAACTTCGCTGTCCCCTGCCTCTCTCCTGACGTCATCATTCTTGCTGCAGCAGGGAAATCCGGTCACGGGACCTGCAGAGGCTCTTCAGCAGAGCCGAGATTTCATTATGGAAGACAAGATCCTTCACTAAAACAGTCTTCTACGTGTGCTTAGTTACCAAGCACACGTAGATGGCCGTTTTAGTGAAGGATCGTTTCTTCTATAACGAGATCTGGCTCTGCTGAAGAGCCTCCACTTGATTCAATGAACGGATTCCCCTGCTGCAGCAAGAACGCTGACGTCAGGGGAGAGGCAGGGGAGAGCGAACTTTAAAAGCGGCTATCTCGCAAACCATAAAGGTTTGAGAGATGCCGCTGGTGGCATTTAATTCAGTTTTTTAAGGGCTTCAATATAAGGGATAGTAATTTTGAAGTATTGCTATCCCTTTAACTAAAACAGGATGATATATCCATGACAAAGTAGGTCTTAGGTAGGAATATTTTATACAGCAGTCAGCTGTATCTATTTATGTTTTTTTTGCATGGTATTTACGGTTGAATGCATTTGCTAATCTACATTTTAGATCTGCATTTAATTTACATTTACTTTATAATAAAAAAATAAGCTTTTTTCATCCGTTTGAGATTAGCGATAGAGAGAGAACTCCACCCACAGCTTTTTCGAATCAAAGATTCTCAAGATAATACAACATCACTATCCAGGTATAGTCTACATAAGAGTTAAAAAAACAATCATAGACCAAACAGAAAATAGATCTACCTGATTGCTTTATGAAGGACAAATACCTAGGTAAGTCCTTCTGTTAAACAAAATAAGAGACACGTATTCCAAGCTCAAAGTTCTATAACAAATATAGTCATTGACAACTTGCTTTTAAGCATTACTGTTTACTTATAGAGATATAGAGCATATACATTTCAAATAGTGTATATGAGATTATATTAAAGCGGAACTTTCAGTTACTAATAAGTAGCCCTTGAATTATTAAATAAATGGTGACTAGCATCCTAATACATGTATTACCTATGTAAAGTGCTGCATTCTAAATAAATCTTTCATCCTAGGAGACTGACGGGCAGGTTAGTGCAGTCTACGCTCCTGCGCCGTCAGTCCTTCCGGTTACCATGTGGTACGCTGCAATGCTTCATACAGGAGACTGTGACTGACAGCGCGGGTGTGCAGACAAGATGTCTGTGCTGATGCCTGGCTTCCGGTCTCCTAGGATGAAAGATTTCTTTAGAATGCAGCACTTTACAGAGGTGATATATTTTTTAGGATGCTAGTCGCCATATGTTTAAAAATTCAAGGGTGACTTATTAGTAACTGAAAGTTCTGCTTTAAAACAAACTATTATACCTCTTTTTTTTTCTTTAGCCCTTTGAATGACAGAGGCGTACCCCTCTGCAACTCAAAGGGTTAAAGGGATAGTAATGTTTCAAAATAAAAGCAGCTCCAATTAAGCTTCATAGTATTTGGGTCATGGAGAGTGTTATTTCAATGCTGTCCGATTTTAAGACCAGACAGATCACAGCAAGGGACAATCTTCTTACTGTGAAACCAGTGAAAACCCTGCCCCCATTGACAGTTTTTTTCAGGTTTTTCCCTTATACTAATTGAAAATTGTCCCCCTCTGTAACCCATCTAGACAACACCTTTCTGTTCTGAGGTGAGCAGTGTAACATCAGTAACAGGGGCGAAAGGGGGTTACTTAATCATTCAATTACGCTTGAACTACAACTCTGACAGTATTGAAATAACACTATTCATGGCCCAAATACTATGAAGATTAATTGGAGCTGCTTTTATTTTGAAACATTACTATCCCTTTAAGGTTAGGTTTACTCCTTGAGAACCAGAGGACCTCTGGTCCTCGAGGTGTTAAGAGCTGCTCTTCATAATTCTGTGGGCTGTGTATTCATCTGTTTAATAAATGTTCAAAATATGTTTTGTTCTTAAATAAAGATATTTTGACATAATTACTATCCTTCATTACCTACTTGATGAAGGGTAAATTGTCTGCACTTGCCTTTGTCACATTTCATTAGTATTCAAGTCAGATACAATGAGCACATGTTTTTTACGATTTCCCATCTGGATTAACATTTTTCCCTCAAAGTTATCATTTTGTACTCATATATTCTTGTAGCGGTGATATATTTAACCACATTAAGGAGTTTCTTTGAAGCAAAAAAATCAAGGTTACCAAATAACAAGCCAATTTCATTATGAGCTTGTGCAACAAGAGCATTAATGATGAATTCTTCATAAAAAGGAAGGAAAGATAGAAATAACTACTTTAAAAAATATCATTTCAAATCACTTAACATGTTTTAAAACCAGTTATATTTTTAAAGTGACAGTCAACTTCCTATTTGACTACATATTTTACAAGAGCCTAAGATGCAAAATCAAATCGCCTATACTTATTATTATTTTTAATGTCCTCAACAGGGAGCTCTCTGAATTTGTTTTCAAAAACTTTCTATCTGGAACAGTGAAAGCAGGGAGCATGCAATATGTTAAAGTGGAACTACCACCTATTTTAAACTTTATGTCAAATAATTTCCCATCTGGCGACTAGCTGCTTAGTAGTGCTAGTTGCCAGAATAATTACCTGGTTAAATAGAATGAGACCCTGCTCCAGAGCTGACAGGCAGTAGAGAGCGCAGACATCTTGCCATAGTGATGTCTGTGCGCCTGTGCTGTCGGTCCCAGCCGGCTCTAGGACACCTTGCTGGGAGCTGTTCGGCTCCAAAAGGGACTGACAGCGCAGACACACAGATGTCACTAATGAAAGATGTCTAAGCTCCGTCCTGTCTGTCAGCCCCAGAGCAGGGTATAATTCTCATTAACCAGGTAATTATTCTGGCGACTAGCATTACTGAGCAGCTAGTAGCCAGATGAGGAATTATTTAACATAAATTTTAAAATAGGTGGTAGTTCTGCTTTAAAAAAAAAAGGTGCAAAATAAAAATATAATGAAACAATATAGAAAAGCCTGCCTCTACAGGATACAGATTAATCAGTGCTGCAGGCAGAGTGCAACATTGTATAAATGTCTCTTCTTTCACAGTTCCCACCTGAAAGCTCACTGAAATAGATATTCAGGGATCTTAATGTTAGTGACATAAAAGTGTAAAAAAAAGTAATAAAAACTGTAGGCAATTTGGCTTTACATATAAGGCATTTGCAGAGCATACAAAGTTAAAAATGAGGTTGACTGTCACTTTAGAAATGTAAACTGGTTTTAAAACATATGTTAAACAATTTGAAGTTATCTGTTTTAAAGTATAGACAATCTGACTTTACATGATTACTTACTTACAGAACATGTGTGCAGGTGTGCAACACCCCTCTGGAACTTAAAGGAATAGTAATGTTTAGCAAAAAAAAGCAGCTCCAATTAGTCTTCATAGTATTTGGGCCATGGAGAGTGCTATTTCAATACTGTCAGAGTTGTAGCTCAAGAGTAATTGAATGATAAAGTTTCCCCTCTCCTGCCCCTTTTACTGATGTATCACTTCTCACATCAGAGCATCAAGGTGGTGTCCAGGTGGATCACAGAGAGGGACAATCTTCAATTAGCGTAATGGGAAAACCTGTCAAGGGGGACAGAGTTTTCTTTGTTCTCACAGTAAGAAGATTGCCCCTTGGTGTGAGCTGTCTGGTCTGTGGACCAGATTCCACATCTGAGGGGAGGTGGCTTACACTAGGTAAAAGAGGAGGGAGGGGGATACTTTATCATTCAATTACTCTTGAAATACAACTCTGACAGTACTGAAGTAACACTCTCTGTGGCTCAAATACTATGAATATTAATTGGAGCTGCTGTTTTTTGTGAAACATTACTATCCCTTTAAAGGGTTAAAAAGGTAGTTGAATGTCTCACATGTGTCTGCATACCTTAGGTCCTAAGCACAAAAGAAAATTAAGCAATTCTGAGGCAAGCCAACTGCATTGAAGGGTAAAAATGAAAACTCCCAAAATTCTCTTTCAGTTAACTATAGTTTTTAACTCATCTAATGCTAGAGAGATCTCCATTGTATTGCTTTGTAACATATTGGAGACCTCTATACCAACCAAGGAGTTAAAAGCCACTTTGAAATCAATATACATTTTTATTTATTCCCTATGGTGCAGCTGGTTTGACCCAAAATTACTCCTTTATTTTTTGCAAAGGGCCTATGTGTAGAACTACAGACACACCCTATAATAAACCCCTGCTCATTATTTATACAGAAAATCTGAATGGCCAATATAAATCAATTATGTGGGGATTAGTTCTCCAAAATGAATATATAATTAGTATTGGATATCATGCCATGGAGGCAGACGTGTTTGTTGTAGGACTCAAGGATCCCAAACTATTCCCACTGATAGTCATCTTTAGAATGAAATAATCCATCAGTTGGAGGCGTTATTGTGGCCCTTGAGTCCTGCAATGAAGAGTTATGTGTCTGCCTCAGTGGACATAACATTCAGTTCTATGATATATATATCTTAGAGAAGCAACCCATATAGAATCGCTTTATAGTGGTCATTAGGATTTTTTCACAAATTATGATAAGTGGGAGTTTATTAATATTAGAAGACATTAATGTTTCTTTAAGTAAATTAGTTGGATAATTTAGCTTTAGGTTCTTATTAGTGATGAGCGAGCACCCCAATGCTCGGGTGTTCGGGTGCTCTGACCGAGCACCCCCTGAGGCTCGAGTGCTCGGCCGAGCACCCGAGCCCCATTGAAGTCAATGGGAGGACTCGAGCATTACACCAGGCACCCCCTGCTCTGATGAGGGGAGGGTGCCTGGTCCATAGGAAAAGGGCAGAAAAGGATGGAAACACCACAGAAATGGTTCAGGGACAGCATAGGGAGGATGTCTGGATGCATCTTGGACTCCAACATCGCTGCTGGGAACGATCTTTCGCCCGTAGTACGCCATTTTTACAGACTGACCATAAAACACACAAAAAGGAAAATAAAAACGACTTTAGGCGAAAAATTGTTACCAAACAGTATTTGCTGTATATTTACTTGTATATCATCTGCAAATTCTCCCAAAAATTTCCTTGATTTTCAGAACTGAGGCCATGATTAAGAGGGAAACGTGCGCAGAGGCAAATTCTCCCAAAAATTTCCTTGATTTTCAGAACTGAGGCCATGATTAAGAGGGAAACGTGCGCAGAGGCAAATTCTCCCAAAAATTTCCTTGATTTTCAGAACTGAGGCCATGATTAAGAGGGAAACGTGCGCAGAGGCAAATTCTCCCAAAAATTTCCTTGATTTTCAGAACTGAGGCCATGATTAAGAGGGAAACGTGCGCAGAGGCAAATTGTCCCAAAAATTTCCTTGATTTTCAGAATTGAGGCCATGATTAAGAGGGAAACGTGCGCAGAGGCAAATTCTCCCAAAAATTTCCTTGATTTTATTGAACTGAGGCCATGATTAAGAGGGAAACGTGCGCTGAGCTGACCATCTAAAACATTATGGGTGAGGGTCTGCTGCAGAGCTGACCATCCTAAACATTATATGCGAAGGCCCGCTAGTGAGCTGACGCTATAAAACATTATATGAGAGGGCCCGCTAGAGAGCTGACCCAATAAAACATTATATAAGAAGGCCCGCTGGTGAGCTGACCTATATAAAAATTGTCAAACAGGGCCCGCTGGTGAGCTGGCCCTATATAAAAATTATATCACAGGGCCCGCTGGTGAGCTGGCCCTATATAAAAATTATAGCACAGGGCATATGGAAGAGGAGGAGGAGGATGAGAAGATTAAGAGTCAACCATATACCCGTTTTTTGGGTGGAAGGGGTGAATGGGAATACAGAGTATTCACATCATTGTAAATAACATATATAAAGTGAGTTTATGTTCCCCCGGGGCTTTCCTCCAGTGGAGTGGAGAAGTCAGGGGAAATCCAGGCCTTGTTCATTTTTATAAGTGTCAACCTATCAGCATTGTCGGTGGAAAGGCGGATACGCTTATCTGTTATGATGCCACCAGCAGCACTAAATACCCGCTCAGACAGAACGCTGGCGGCAGGGCAGGCCAGCACCTCCAAGGCGTAGAGTGCCAGTTCATACCACGTGTCCAGCTTGGACACCCAGTAGTTGTAAGGCACAGAGGGATCATTGAGGACGCTGACACGGTCTGCTACGTACTCCTTCACCATCTTCCAAAACTTTTCCCTCCTTGTGACACTAGGCTGCGCATCAGGGTGAGGGTGCTGGCGGGGTGTCATGAAGGTGTCCCACGCCTTGGAGAGTGTTGCCCTGCCTTTCTCGGAACTGCTGTGTGCTCCCCTTTTCTCCCCTTCTCGGTTGGCCAAGGTAGCACGTACTCTGCCGCCAGCGTTGTCAGATGGAAAATTTTGGAGCAATTTTTCGACAAGAACCTTCTGGTATTGCACCATTTTGCTTGTCCTCTCCACCGGAGGAATGAGAGATGAGAAATTCTCTTTGTAGCGGGGGTCCAGAAGGGTGAACACCCAGTAATCCGTGTTGTTTAAAATGCGTATAACGCGTGGGTCACGGGAAAGGCAGCCTAACATAAAGTCAGCCATGTGTGCCAGAGTACCAACAGTCAAGATTTCGCTGTCCTCACCAGGAGGATGACTCTCAATATCCTCATCCTCTTCCTTCTCTTCTGCCCACCCACGCTGAAGAGATGGAACTAAAGTTCCATGGCTACCCTCTGTAGCGGAGGCAACCGTGTCTTCCTCCTCCTCCTCCTCCTCCTCCTCCGCCTCCTCCAATTGTCGCTGAGAAGACGAAGTGAGGGTGCTCTGGCTATCACCTTGTGTAAGCTCTTCCTCCCCCATTTCCACCTCTTCCACATGCAAAGCGTCGGTTTTAATTGTGAGCAGCGAGCGTTTCAGTAGACACAGAAGTGGGATGGTTACACTGATAATAGCGTTATCGCCGCTCACCATCTGTGTCGATTCCTCAAAATTGCGTAAAACCTCGCAGAGGTCTGACATCCATTCCCACTCCTCACTTCTGATTACAGGAAGTTGAACGGAGAGGCGACGACCGTGTAACAGCTGGTACTCCACTACTGCCCTCTGCTGCTCACAAAGCCGGGCCAACATGTGGAAGGTGGAGTTCCAGCGCGTGCTCACGTCACACAGCAGCCGGTGAGCTGGCAATTGTAAGCGCTGCTGCAGCTTCAACAGGCCGGCCGAAGCTGTAGATGACTTACGGAAATGTGCACACACGCGGCGCACCTTGGTCAAGAGATCATGCACATTGGGGTAGGTTTTTAGAAATCGCTGAACCACTAAATTAAATACATGCGCTAGGCATGGTACGTGTGTGAGCTTGCCGAGCTCCAAAGCCGCCACCAAGTTACGCCCATTATCACACACAACCATGCCTGGTTGCAGGTTGAGTGGCGAGAGCCACTGCTCGGTCTGGTGACTAATCCCCTGCAACAGCTCTGAGGCCGTGTGCTGTTTGTCCCCAAGGCAGATCAGCTTCAGCACGGCCTGTTGACGCTTCCCCACTGCAGTGCTACACTGCTTCCAGCTACTGGCTGATGGGGGAGTGGCGCTGCGTGTAGAGAATTCGGAGGTGGAAACGGAGGAGGAGGAGCCAATAACGTAGGTGCTGGTGGAAACCCTGATGGAGGTAGGGCCCGCAATCCTCGGCGTGGGTAGCACCCGTGCCATCCCAGGGTCCGAGTCGCTCCCAGCCTCCACGACATTCACCCAGTGTGCCGTCAGGGAAATGTAGCGTCCCTGGCCACAAGCACTTGTCCATGTGTCAGTCGTTAAGTGGACCTTCCCAGTAACTGCGTTGGTCAGGGCACGGGTGATGTTACGGGACACATGGTGGTGTAATGCGGGGATGGCACACCGGGAAAAGTAGTGGCGGCTGGGGACCGCGTACCGAGGGACAGCTGCTGCCATCAGGCTGCGGAAGGACTCAGTGTCCACAAGCCTAAATGGCAGCATTTCGATGGCCAGTAATTTGGAAAGGTGTGAGGTTAGTGCTATGGCCTGTGGGTGGGTGGCTGGGTACTTTCTCTTGCGCTCAAATGCCTGGGGTAACGACATTTGGACGCTGTGCTGGGACAGGGAAGTGGATGTGGTCGCTGATGGTGCTTCAGATGGTACAGGTGCAGGGCGGGAGGTATGCGGGCCTGCGCCTTCGACAGGCGATTGGCCGGCACCGAAAACAGGGGAAGAGGAGGCAGTGGTGTGGCCTGCAGACACAGATGGGCGATCCAGGCGTTCCTCCCACTTACTACGGTGCTTGGATGCCATGTGTCGGATCATGCTGGTGGTGGTGAGGTTTCTAGTGTTCATGCCTCGGCTCATTCTGGTGTGGCACAGGTTGCAAACTACAATTCTTTTGTCGTCCGCACTTTCCTTAAAAAAACGCCATACCGCGGAACACCTACCCTTTGGCAAGGTAGATTTACGCAAGGGGGTGCTCCGCGGAACATTTGCGGGCCGGTTTGGTGCGGTCCGCCTTCTTTCTGTAGCCACACCACTGCCTCTTCCAGCCTGTTGCGGTGCTGCAGATGGCTCACCCTCAGGACTGCTGTCATCGCTCGGCTCTACACCTTCCCAGGTGGGGTCAGTCACCTCATCGTCCACCAAGTCCTCCTCCACTTCCTCACTCTGATCATCCTCCTCAAGTCTTGATCCCACCACATACTCAGTCATTGACAACTGTATAACATTCTCCTCAACAAGGTCTTGAGACGGAAATAGTGGTTGATTTAATGGCAACTGTGTCTCATCATCATCATCATCATCCACTACTTCCTTTGACCTTAAATGCCGTTCACATCTGTCATCTTCTTGTGATTGGGTAGCCTCTAGAGGTTGTGAATCAGGGCACAAGATGTCATGTTCCTCTGCAAGCGTGCTTGGAGAGAGGGTCAAATGAAGGATTGGTGATGAGACGAGCTCCTCACTATATCCCAGTGTGGGATCACTTCTTTGACCAGACCGTGTATGGTGGGAGGAAGGATGATCAGAGTGAGGATTATTTTGACCAGACTCTTGGCTACTGAGAGTGGACTTGGTGGAAGACAGGGTGGTGCTTAACCGACTGGAAGCAGTATCAGCTGTCATCCAACCGACCACCTGTTCGCAGTGGTCGGACCTCGAGAGTGATGTCCTGCGACGCCCTGTAAAATTACACATGAAGCTAGGTATGGTGGATGTCTTTCTTTCTTGTGCTCTGGCACCAGGCACAGTTTCTCCACGTCCTGACCCGCGCCCTGAACTTTCAGGATCACGTCCACTTCCCCGTCCCTTTTTACCCGCCTTCTTCATCTTACACAGAATATGTGACTTTAATATTTGAGTTTGAAAACTTAACAGTATTTCTTACTATTCTGCAACTCTGCAGAGTACACAGAATAGGCTGCTAAACGGCGGTGATACACACTGAATGGAATATGTGACTTTAATATTTGAGTTTGAAAACTTAACAGTATTTCTTACTATTCTGCAACTGTGCAGAGTACACAGAATAGGCTGCTAAACGGCGGTGAAACACACTGAATGGAATATGTGACTTTAATATTTGAGTTTGAAAACTTAACAGTATTTCTTACTATTCTGCAACTCTGCAGAGTACACAGAATAGGCTGCTAAACGGCGGTGATACACACTGAATGGAATATGTGACTTTAATATTTGAGTTTGAAAACTTAACAGTATTTCTTACTATTCTGCAACTGTGCAGAGTACACAGAATAGGCTGCTAAACGGCGGTGAAACACACTGAATGGAATATGTGACTTTAATATTTGAGTTTGAAAACTTAACAGTATTTCTTACTATTCTGCAACTGTGCAGAGTACACAGAATAGGCTGCTAAACGGCGGTGAAACACACTGAATGGAATATGTGACTTTAATATTTGAGTTTGAAAACTTAACAGTATTTCTTACTATTCTGCAACTCTGCAGAGTACACAGAATAGGCTGCTAAACGGCGGTGATACACACTGAATGGAATATGTGACTTTAATATTTGAGTTTGAAAACTTAACAGTATTTCTTACTATTCTGCAACTCTGCAGAGTATACAGAATAGGCTGCTAAACGGCGGTGAAACACACTGAATGGAATATGTGACTGATATTTGAGTTTGAAAACTTAACACTATTTCTTACTATTCTGCAACTCTACAGAGTACACAGAATAGGCTGCTAAACGGCGGTGAAACACACTGAATGGAATATGTGACTTTGATATTTGAGTTTGAAAACTTAACAGTATTTCTTACTATTCTGCAACTGTGCAGAGTACACAGAATAGGCTGCTAAACGGCGGTGATACACACTGAATGGAATATGTGACTTTAATATTTGAGTTTGAAAACTTAACAGTATTTCTTACTATTCTGCAACTCTGCACACTACACAGAATGTGCTGCTAAACTGCGGCGAAGCACACTGAATGGAATATGTGACTTTGATATTTTAGTTTGAAGACTTAACAGTATTTCTTCCTATTCTGCAACTCTGCACAGTACACAGAATGTGCTGCTAAACTGCGGCGAAGCACACTGAATGGAATATGTGACTTTGATATTTTAGTTTGAAGACTTAACAGTATTTCTTCCTATTCTGCAACTCTGCACAGTACACAGAATGTGCTGCTAAACTGCGGCGAAGCACACTGAATGGAATATGTGACTTTGATATTTTAGTTTGAAGACTTAACAGTATTTCTTCCTATTCTGCAACTCTGCACAGTACACAGAATGTGCTGCTAAACTGCGGCGACGCACACTGAATGGAATATGTGACTTTGATATTTTAGTTTGAAGACTTAACAGAATGTGCTCTAATCTGCAACTTTGCACACTAAACAGAATGTGCTCTAATCTGCAACTTTGCACACTAAACTGAATGTGCTCTAATCTGCAACTTTGTACACTAAACAGAATGTGCTCTAATCTGCAACTGTGCACACTAAACAGAATGTGCTCTAATCTGCAACTTTTCACACTAAACAGAATTTTTTTTTTTTTTTTCCCCCACACAAAATAACCTGCTGCCCCCACACACAGTAGTCCTAAAAAGGACTTTTGGTTCTTTTTTTTCACAATTTTTGTTTTTTTCCTCCCTACACTGCCTTTCCCTTCCTATCCTCAGCTCTCCCTGGCTCAGACTGAGCCGAACTCGATGGTCAGGTGCTATACAGCACCCGACCACGGGTTCTGGCCAGCCAATCAGTGTAATGCCAGCAGCCAACATGGCTGCTGGCATTACACCGATGTCAGAGCCTCCCTGCACGTTCATTGGCTGCGCAGCAGCCGCAAAACGTGCGGGGAGGAGACCCGAACATGGCGGGCGAGCACATGCGGTACTCGTACGAGTACCGCCATGTGCCGAGCAGAGCGATGCTCGAGCCGATCCGAGCATCGGCCGAGCATGCTCGCTCAACACTAGTTCTTATTCCTCTTTCTGATTACGAATTATATTTTTTCAGGCAAAATAATTTGATTTTTTTATATGATATACTCCAATAATCAAAAACAAATAGCTGTTTGATGCTGCTTTATGGCAGAGCTTTCCCTGTCAGACCCTTTGACCTTAGGCAGTGTATCTCTATGGAATAATCCAGGAATTCCAATGTTTCCATCTCTGTAGGAAGGTAGCGCGTTCAATTATTTAACCCTTTAATGTGCAACCATGTATTTATACCATGGTATATTAACTGAGACAGTGAAGAACTGCTATTGACTCTGTGGCTCAGACCTCATCTGGTTTAAATCTGTTCTCTCTTGCAAGTATCATAGTTTCTTCAGGGATATGCTACGCTAGACCTATGGCCCTGTCAGCGCCACAAGGCTCTGTTTTGTTGCCATTGCTGTTTGGAGTATACTTGTTACCTCTGACAACAACATCAAAATACATAGCCTTAAACAGCACTCTACACAGCACAACAATACCTGGCTTTTGCCCCAGATAAGAGGGATAAAGTATCAACCCTCAATGGATGTCAAAAAGTGATCCTGAAATAAAATGTGTGCCACCTGATTAAGGATGAACCCAGAAGAAGAAAGGACTCGTGGTGAAGAATCATCATATGACAACAGGAACACCACTTCAAACAGTGGCCCTTGAACTTGGGGTACCACATTTGTTAAAAACAGAACAAGTTCAAAATCTTGGGGCTGGCTTAGATTGTGACTTGATACTTAAACAACAGATCATGATCAAATCCTCATTTTTTTTCCACCTGAGGAACATAGCCCAGATAAAACTCCTGATACGTCTAGAAGACCTCCCCATCGTATCCTGAAGACTGGACTACTACAATTGCCTGTATGTAGGACTTACAAATAATGAGCTATACAGAATGCTGCCACCAGGTTATTAACAAATTACCCATCTTCCTGTCATGTAACTCCTGTGCTTCATGATCTGCACTGAATCCACTGTATATACTTCATGTTTGATATGCTGACATAAAAATATCTATATGACTAGGGCTCCAGCTTCCTGAAAGAGCTACTTTAGCCTATGGTCTACTTCGCTCACTAAGATCTAAAAGTAACATGTATGTATGTATGTATGTATCTTTATTTATATGGCGCCACACAGTGTATGCAGCGCCTTACAATAGACATATGTTACAATAAATAAGAGGGGATGAAATAAGTGCGACATTCATAGAAACAATGGGAGAGAGGTCCCTGCCCCAAGGAGCTTACAGTCTAAGTGCTGTTAGCAATCCCCTGAATCACCCTATGTCCTTTTTGCAACAATAAAATTCTGGAACTCTGTGTCACATGAAGTATGAGATTCCTTTGCCTTATCAATTTTTAGAAATAGACTAAAGGCATTTCTGTTTATAGAAGTATTTAACACATCATAACGTCTAAAGCTGTCCTGACAATTATCATTATCATTTTCTCCTCTCATAATCTTAAACTGTTCTCCCCAATGCTGCAAACTCTTTGAGTCCCATTTGTGAGAAAAGCACTATATAAATTAATTATTATTTAGTTAGTATTTAATACTCCATTAGTGCCAGCTAATATAACCAAGTTTACTACATTTTGTGGTAATTTCATGCTATTTTTTATTTATATTTAGTATTATTTGCTTGAAAAGTTATAGGGCCATATTCAGGAAGCTTAAGAGCTGCAATTATGGAGCAAACCAACTGTATCACTGGGGGAGAACAAACAATTCCCATAGATTTAAATGGGTGTTTAACCTCTTGAATGTTTGATAGATCTCCTCTGCATTGCTTCTCAATTCAGTGGAGACCACTTTAGAATTGAAAAGGTTAAAGACTGCATTTACATCAATGAAAATTTGGGAAATGGTATTTGTTCTCTATTATTCAGATAACTAGTTGAACAGCCCGTTACACGGGCCACAATGCCACTGCCACCCGGTCGCGGGCCAGTCACGCGCAGTAGAGACTGCCCGCGCCACGACTGATATAGAACTGGACGCTCCTTTGGAGAGCCCAGCTCCGTATCAGCCGCAGAGCGGGCAGTCTCTACTGCGCATGACTGCAGCACGCACAGCAGTGTCTACTGCACATGTCGCGGCATTACACACAATTTAGCAAATTATTATATAGGATTTGCTCCAGAATTGCACTGGTTTAGCACGTCCTGAATATGGCCAATACCACATGGTAGGTAAGCAGATACATTGACATGACTTTTAGAGAACACTAAGACAAACCCAACATTATCAATATGTGCTGTTCAGCTTGCTGTCAAAGGTTCATTCAACAAACTTGATTGAAAATCAGTTTTATATCAGTAGACCCTAATTGGAGGGGGAGTATTACTGTAAAGATATTGAATAGAAAACATGATGCCTTTTATTGGTTCAGCATATGGTTTAAAAGAAATACATTAAAATGCTTGAAGAGCAGAAAATAATAGGAAAACTTTAATTGATAAAGAAGTACACAAATTACAGTGGTATTAATTATGGATAGCCAAAGGCGTGCTTGAGTCGTCCATGTGGATGCAGACCCATTTAATTCTGGGGATGCAATCAAAATATTGGAAGCTCTGGATTCTTTTCTGGAGATGCATTTTTTAGCCGCATGCTGATGAAACGTAGGGCTTCATTAAATTTGAGCCAGCAAAACCAACAGCAGGGTCAGAATGAGTTTCAGCCTGTATACACATAATTGTACCATCAGAATTCAAGTGGCCTACCAACATGAATTACGAGTGTTGGCTGGCAGAACTTTACTTGTGGTCCAACGTTTGTCGCAGTTGTTTGTACCCAAAATGCATGCTAAATAGTGTGAATTATGGGAACATCAAAGGAAACTAGATAACACTTGATGTTTGACACAGTGTCAATCATTGAGAGTGAACTAACAACAGTCCCCCTCCCCCAGACTCCTAAACACAAACCCTAACAGTACCCCTGGCCCTACACAGCACCTAATATTAACAATAACTTTTAAAAAACTAGCCCTAACCCTATTCCATGACCCATACCACATAGCTGTAAGACTTAGCTGGAAGTCTGTGGTCCAGTGGGGCATTCTGCACCCTGGTCTTCCTTTTTTAATTTGTCTTCTCTAAGACTCTTTCTTCTTTTTCTTCTTCTTGCCTTGTCTTCTTCTTTCTTCTTCTGTAAAGTGTTTGTGTCTCTATAAAACAAGAATAATCAATTAAATTCAATGTTCCCATGGCATAGTGTTAGGGCTAGTATTTTTAAACTTTATTGTTAATGTTCAGTGTAGTGTAGGGCCAGACGGGACTGTTAGGGTTAGTGTTTAGGTGTGTGGGGGTAGGGGGGCTATTGTTAGTTCACTCTTGATGTTTGACATCCAAGTAAGTGTTTAATGGTAATGTTGTGTGGAATGGTTCATGGGATGGTGTTAGCTTTAGAGGGATTACTCCTTTGAGTGCTAGAGGAGTGTGTAGCACTCTGCAATATGTTGCATACCTTACTGGCACTCAAAGAGTTAAAAAAATTGTTGTTTGCTCCAGTCATGTTTTTGGTACCATGGATGTAATTATATAGGGCTTAGGGCCCCATATCAATACATCCATGGATCACTAGTGTAGGGATCCTTAGTTGTGCATACATTTTTTAATTTTACACTGTTCAATTACACATCGGTGGTTATTAACAGTCTTTTGAGATTCAACTACAAAGTTTTCTAGCCATATTTCAGGGAAAAAAGAGAGTCCTTAACACATATTACTAGCCTCTGCATGTAATTGAATAGCAAATTCATGTGCTTTTTTTACTGTTCTCAATGGACACTATTTTAGTGCATGCTGTGCATGTCGGAATTAGTATGCTTATATTTAGGGGGGAATGTAATGGTTACCCAGGTGCCGACACACCTTCCAGCTCTGTCTAGGGGTATGTTATCTGCAGTAGTCCTCTTTAGTACTGTTACAGGATATTATCTTGCATTCCTTAGCCAAAAATTACAGAGCGTTTCTTCCTTTATTATCTAAATATAGATTTATTACTGTGAGTGAGATGGTCATTCCTCACAGGGTTACAGCAGGCACACACAGAAGAAGATGTATCCACAAGATGCAGCAACAAGATGTAACCCAGAGATGTAACCAAAAGCTGTAAACACTTGTTTAGCTAAGTGATGGCCTTCTTGAAGGGAGATTCTGGACATCTGATCTGTATGTCTCTGCCCAGAGCAGCTTCCTTCCTCAGGCCGGACCAAACAAAGAACACAATAGATCCTGCTTGTTCAGGCTCAATTGGGGCTATATGTTTTACGACTGAGGGGGCTGTTCGTTTACATACAAACAAATCTACCTTTGATCTTAAGCCATCTCCTTGCAATCTTCCTCAAGGAAGATACCATCTGTTCAAGTCCTTGCTTGGACAAGCTGATGTAGGCATGACAAACAATGAAGGAAAATAATTACCTGTCTCCTAGAGGTCATTCTGACCTGAAAGAGCCATCCCTTCCTGACTGCAATAATATACTGTACACTGAACATCTATCAAATTATTAAACAATTGTAAAGCCACATGTCCACATTGCATTTTTACTGTGACTTAAAACTACCAAAGTTAGTTTGGGTTAACTAACAGAGGTAATTGAATCGAGCCCTGAGTGCACAGCATCCTGCTGCATGGAATTCATGGAATGTCATGGAAATATTGGCGGTGCGTTGTCTAATCTGTTTCAGACTTATAAAGTATACACACAAGTGTATTATATAGGTATCTGAAGAAAGTTTGCAAATAATCAAACTTTATTCATGGTGACAGGTTCATTTAGATAAGTGCAAACTTTTTTCATTTGTGAAATGTATTTATTAATGATTAACCCCTGTCTCGCTATAAAGATCTTCAGTACATTGTTTTGTAATGCTAACATGATTAAAACAAGTTGCAGACATCTCAATTGAGGGGGTAAACTGTAAATGCTAGGGAACTGTATGATCCAATGCACTGAAGAGCAAACTGAGGGGGGTTTCTAGTTGCCTAAAAAACCCACTTTGCAATCTACTGCCCATATAGATCGTTGAGAGGAAAGAGTTTCAACATGATAATAATGAGAAATGTTTGCTGTTTATGTGCACATCTATGCCATAGGTATGCAACGTTCGATGTCCATTGGTAGAAGTAGTCTACCACCAGCTGGAGACTGGCCACAGGTCACCCATTAGCTGTATGTGCACAGGCAGTCACAGTAAGGCTGAAGTACTAAGAAATACATTTGTCATTCTGGAGTAAATCACTTGCAAATAAAAAATTCTCAAATTCCCATTATTTTAAATAATACTTGTTATCCCTTGAATGCTAGATGTTCTCATTGGAGACCTTTTTACCATTCAGAAGGATTAAAAGAACCATTTAAATCAATAAGAACTCAGAATTGCTATGTCTACATTATGGTACTCCTGCCTTCCTGTGGTCCTTTCGCTTAGCGGTGGCCTTGTGGCTTCGCCTTGCCTGGTCTTGCCTTCCTCTGGGGTCGCTTCTCCGCAGCTGCTGACCTTCCCTCCGGTGTGCTCGGAGCTTGCTTCGTTCCGGCCGGAGTAGGGGCGGCTTGAGTGGCCGGAGGTTGCCTCGGGTGGGTCCTCTGGGTTCCGTCTCCCCTGTCTAGATTTTAGTGTCAGCCCTCGGCGGACCGACACTGCTGTATCTTGGTAGCAGTGGGCGGTCTTCACCTCAGAACAGCCCTAAAAGCCTAGGCCTGCCAATAGGAAACCGGTGGGAGGAGGTAAACGTGCCGACGTCCAAAGGCGAAGACCGCCCACTGCTACCGAGATACAGCAGTGTCGGTCCGCCGAGGGCTGACAACATGTAGATGCAGAATAACAGAATATGTATTATAAGTATAGTTATTGGAAATACCTCTCTGGAAATGCAGAGTTTGTCCATAACTTTATAGACCTTTCTAGCACACAAATGGTCTAAAAACAAGTCTTATTATGTATGCTGATCATTAAATGCATGTTCCTCAAATATTCTTAATCTAGATATATCTAGTTACACGGTGAGGGAAATGTTCAATCTCCTAGCCATACCAAACTCTTTCATACAAAATGAATTTGACCTCCTGAAACAAAGGTTATAATACTGGCTTTGAAAACTCTGGTTTTCTGCTACACATACAGATAATGTATGCAAAGTATGATTTATGCTTGAAGTTTTCTCAGACAGTAACATTAATTCATTAATCTTACAGGTGAGCTGGATATTATCTCAATTGAAATTAAACTTCAGATGAGTTTCATAGAAGGTCACAGAGATTGCAGTGGAAAAAAAGATCTATTAAAACTGAAATTTGAGATATAGCTGTTATGTACAACGGTATTAACTCTTTGGGTGCTAATGTTCATATCATTCTATTGCTTTGCAATGCAATATAGATATGTCTAGCATTGAATTCTTTAAATGGGCAGTAAAGAGATTTCTTTGTCGCCCAATACAGGTTACTGGTAACTTTGGGTAGGCGATCAGCCCCTTTAATTGGCAGGAAGAATTCTGAGAAGTGACTGCTGAGTGGAGCCTACCTCCTCTCCTTACTTTGCAGCTAGCCAATCCCACCCAGTAAGATTTTCTCCTTGGTTAAGACAAAAGGCAAGAGAACAGTTCTGCTATAGTTTTAGGTTGTTTATTAGTTTTCTGTTAGATATGGAATACCACCATTAGGCGGATTACCATCACTGACAATTCCCATCACCCAAATGTGGATAGCTCAGTTTACCAGGTGCTTTTGTGGACCTAAGCTCTGGGGGGAAATCTTGACTGCAAGTTCTTTCCCCAGGAGTTGGCCAGTGAGGGTTCTTCTTGATAGAAGACCTGCTGAAAAAGTGAGCACCCTTTGAGTGCTGAGGTCCACATGTCCCATGCTTCCCCTCCGTACAGGGGTCTCATTTGGAGTTCCTATTATATACTCTTGCACTCATTGGGTTTATCTGTATGTCTGTGAGGTGTTTTGAGTAAGTTTCTGTGGTAACTTAACCCCTTTTGCTGCTGGTTAGCACCTTTTTGGGGGGGTTGGGTACTTTCCCTACTGTAGTGTTTCTCCACTCCTGTCCTCAGGACCCACTAACAGGCCAGGACACAGGTGTGGTGATCAGAGGCTCATTCACTTTGATTAACTCACCTGTGCTCTAACAAGGAAATCATCAAATCCTGGCCTGTTAGTGGGTCCTGAGGACGGGAGTTGATAAACACTGCCCTACTGGGACCAGTGTTTATTGGGTCTACCTTTTTTTTTTCTAGTGGGCTTTTGAATGGTTTACGATTGGTATTTACCTTGTTAATTTTATGTTCCGCGCCTTTAAGGCGTGCCTTTACCGCATAGACGCCATTGCTCCATTCACTTCTATGGGACTTTACAGTTTGGGTCACATCTCTGAAACCGCTCCACGTAGCATGGTCAGAGATGGCTCATTTTGTGGGTTTTCTCTTGCTCTGTCATCCAGTCAATGTTATGGGGATGTTGGGGGCTGTAGGGGGCTTTGGGCACTGTTGAGGTACTCTGTCAGCGAAACTACATTTCGCATGAGCCCTTGCTTCTCGCGCTTGTTTCCGATTGGCTCCCGTCGCAGCAGCCATTTTCTGTATTCGCAGATCAAGTATCCTACGCAGGGCTTGGACTCTTCTTCTCTCCTCTGCAGTTTAACCCTTTGCCTACCAGATAAGTCTTGTTTTAGTGTTTCTGGGGTGCCTTAATTATCATACACACTTTATTGTGGGTGTTTTGATACTTTGACAGTTTTGACTCTGTGAGAATGTCTACTCCGTTAGACCTTGGGGCTAAACCTAAGACTAAGGATATTGGGGTGTCTGTGTCCCCCATTGCTCATTGCTCCTCATGTCAATCAGGGTTACCTAGAGAATACTCAGGTCATATTTGCCCAGCATGCATTTCTGCCCCCGAATCCTCTGCTGGGGCCTCCAGCCATGCACTAGAGCCAATATGGATGCAAAAGTTTAATGCTACTACCAGGGACCTCCGGTCCACCTTACAACTCCTTCCATCCACTTTACAGGGGGTCTTCCACTCGTTGCAGACCCCCGCCCTTATCAGATCTTCCCTACCTAAACCGCCGGGTATACCTGATGTGTCTGATTCCTCTGAGGAGGAATTGTTGGTGGACTCTGATGATGATGACTATTCAGCTGTTCCTTCATGTCAGTTTTTTGGGGACCCTTTTCAGGCGGACCCCATTCCCACGTCTGAGGGCCTTATCAGGGCTGTGTTGTCCACCCTGAACATTCCCTTGATGTAGGAGGCATCTTCTGACCCCTCTGATGTTTTCAGGAACCTGTTAGGCCCCATGCTTGCTTTCCACCTAATCCCACCCTTGAACGCTTGGTGTCAGAGGACTGGAAATTTCCAGACAAGAAACCTTCTGTGTGTTTGCTAAACTTTACTCATTTTCTGAAATGACCCTCACTCAGTGGGTTCATCCCCCCAAAGTGGATGCCCCAGTTTCCAGGCTTTCTAAATCAACTGCCTGGCTAGTGGCTGATGCCTCTGCTCTTAAAGACTGGACTGACAAGAAGCCTGAGACTTCTCTCAAGGCTATTTTTTGTGACAGCGGGCTCTGCCCTTCTCCCTACTTTTGCTGCTGCATGGGTAAATAGGGCTGTGGCTGTTTGGACAGAACAGCTCAATTCTGCTGTCCGTCAGGGAGCCCCTACATCTGACATGTTGCGACTTCTCGTTAACATTGCTGAAGCTCAGCATTATGTCTCTGCTGCTCTGTTTGACACCGTGCGTATGATAGCCAGGGCATCTACCATGTCTGTGGTAGCCAGAAGGGCTCTTTAGCTTAAGATCTGGTCAGTTGTCACGGCTTCTAAGAAGGCTCTCCTGTCTTTGCCTTTTCAGGGATCCTCCCTGTTGAAGCCTGAGCTCAAGGTTCTCATCAACGAGGTCACTGGAGAGAAAAGTTCTCACCTGTCAGTGGTCCTGAGGAATAAGGAATCAGTGTTTTCATCCCTTTCAGGCAGACTCACATCAAGCGACCCAGACGGTCCCTCAGGCTCCGCGCTCCTCATCCAAGCCTAAGCAGCAACAGAGATCCAAGTCCTCCACGAAGCCCAAGGCTTCCAAATCTTCTTCTGCATGACTCACCGAACCCGAGTCCCCACCCGCAGGTAGGTGGCCACCTACGCCACTACCTTCCAGCTTGGCAGGCCACTGTGGTGGACCCATGGGTTTTACAAGTGGTGGCCTTAGGATACAGGATTCCCTTCACCTTTCTTCCTCTTCCAAGGACCTTTGTTTCTTGTTCTCCCTTGGGAGCAGAAAAGAGGTGCCTTTTCGAGGACACTATTCAGGCCCTGCTAGACAAGGCAGTCCTGGAGCCAGTTCCCCCTCAGGAGAAGGGCTTGGGATTCTACTCCAACCTCTTTGTGGTTTCCAAGAAGGATGGGGCTGTCACCCCATTTTGGATCTGAAGGATCTCAACTCCTTTGTGGTCAGATCCCAGTACCGACAGGAGTCTCTACACTCAGTGATAGTGACCATGTCTCCTGGGGAATTTCTGGCCTCTCTGGATCTTCAAGATGCCTATCTGCACATCACCATTCATCCAGAGTGACGGCAGTATCTTCGCTTTGCCTGCGACTCAGGGCACTTCCAGTTCTCTTCCCTCCCCTTTGGCCTGACCCCGGCTCCTTAAGTCTTCAACAGAGTTCTGGGAGCATTGATCTCCATCCTAGATTGGAATGGCATCAGGGTGACTCCATACATGGACAACCTCCTTCTGAAGGCTTCGTCTCCGGAACCCCTTTACCAGCAGGTGCAGGACTGAATTCATACTCTCTCCCATCATGGGTCGATCATCAGCTTGGACAAATCAGACCCTGTTCCTTCTCAGGAGATGATCTTTCTGGTCCTCCTCTTCAACACTCAGAGGGGGATGGTGTTTCTGATGGACGAAGTGGCTCATCAGATAGCACTAAAGGCCCAAGCTATCCTGTCTCAGGATCCGGTTCCAACCAAGAAGTTGTCTTCCTTGGTGGGGAAGTTCATTTCCACCATAGAAGAAGTTCTGTTTGCCATGGCTCACACCAGGGAACTTCAGAGGTTTCTGATCCTGGCCTGCAAGGGCCGTCCAGATCTCCTGGAGAGATCCCTGTCTCTCCCTCTTCAGGTGGAGCAGAGTCTCTCGTGGTGGCTCAACCTGAACAATCTCCTGAAAGGCAGACCCTTCCTGGTGCCCTTCTGGACCACAGTGACAACGGATGCCAGCCACTCCGGATGGGGAGCGGTGCTGGGGCACTTGAGTGTTCAGGCCCGGTGGTCTCAGGAGGAATCTCTCCTTCCAATCAATGTCTTGGAGCTTCGGGTGATATTTCATGCCCTACAGCACTGGACACAGCAAATGGAGGTTTGCCCGGTCAGGGTACAGTCGGACAATGCCACAGCAGTAGCCTACATTAACAAGCAAGGCAGCACAAGAACACGCGCAGCTTGGCTAGAGGTCAAGGCTATTTTATCTTGGGCAGAGGAGCATGTCCCTGTCATTTCCACAGTTCATATTCCTGGCATAGACAACGTGCTGGCAGACTTCCTCAGTCGGCACACGGTGGACAGCGTGGGAGTGGGAACTACATCCAGAGGTATTCAACCTCATCATCCAGCAGTGGGGTCTTCCATGCATCGACCTGATGGCAACCAGGCACAACAGGAAGGTTCCAATGATCTGCTATCGCTGGGTGGATCCTATGGCTCTGGCAGTGGATGCCTTGTTGATGCCGTGGACATTTCCTCTGGCTTACATCTTTCCTCCTGTTCCCCTGTTGAACAGAGTTCTTCGGAAGCTGAGACTGGAATGCTGCCCAGTCATTCTGATTGCTCACCACTGGCTCCGACAGGCTTGGTTTCCAGAGCTTCTGGACCTCTCAGTGGCGGAACCTCTTTGACTTCTTCCCGTCCAGACCTTCTTCTACAGGGTTACCTCTGGAAGGAAGAGGTTCATCGTCTGGATTTGACGGCATGGAGATTGAATCCTCAATTTTGAAGAAGAAAGGATTTTCTTCTGGAGTGGTGGCTACAGTGCTTAGTGCCCATAAGCCTGTTTCCTCTAAGGCCTACCATCGAGTTTGGTCTACCTTTCTGGCTTGGTGTGCTGACAAGGACCTGTCTCAGGATTTTGACCTTCCTACAGTTCTTTCCTTCCTCTAGGATGGTGTGGATAAGGGTCTCAGTCCAAGTTCTCTAAAGGTTCACACTTCTGCGCTCTCTGTCTTTTTTCATAGGCGTCTTGCTATCATTCCTGATGTCAAGGCTTTCTTCCAGGGTGTTGCTCATACCCATCCGGTGTTTAAGTCCCCTGCTCCACTGTGGGATCTTAACCCAATTCTGGGAGTACTCCAGCGTCCTCCCTTTGAGTCCTTGGCTACCATGCCTCTATGTCTGCTGACGTGGAAGATGGCCTTTCTCCTGGTGATTGTTTCTATTCACCGAGTTGCAGAGCTGCATGCCCTGTCTTGTAGACCGCCTTTTTTGGTCTTTCACAAGGAAAAGGTGGTGCTTCACAACTCACAAGAGTTTCTCAAAAAAGTGGTGTCTGAGTTCCAAATTAATCAGGAGATTGTGGTCCCTTCCTTCTGTCCTAACCCTACTTCTGACAAAGAGAGGGATTGTCATCTGTTGGATGTTTTTCGTTGACTCAAGTTCTATGTGCATCGCACTGAGTCCTTGAGGCAGTCTGACACTGCTTGTCATTCCTGAGGGTCCTAGGGCAGGGAAGTCTGCTTCCAAGGTAACCATAGCTTCTTGGATCAAGTCCACGATTTGTAAGGCTTACGAACGTCAGAAGAAGCCTGTTCCCTTCAGGGTCACGGCTCATTCTGTGAGATCTATTGGGGCTTCTTGGGCCTACAAGAACCAGGCCTCAGCTGATCAGGTGTGCAAGGCGGCCACTTGGTCGTCTGTGCATATTTTGCTAAACACTATCGTGTGGATGTGCTGGCACCAGCTGATGCCAGTTTTGGGAGGAAGATCCTGGAGGCAGCCTTGCCTGTCTAGGATCTCTTTAGTCTCTCAGTACTCTTTCACTTTTGAGCCCTGTTGTCTCTAGTTCAGTGTGCTGTGTAACAGTTCCTGGGGTCTGTTTTACCCCTGTTCAGTGTCTGTTGACACTTTGCTTTTATTGTTGAGCTATTCATGATCTGTAGGTTCATTGGTACTCTGGTGACTTTGGAGGCCTGTGCCTGGTCCTTGCCTTTCTTTCCGCCCTGGGGAACTTAATGGTTGGACATCCCAAAGTTACCAGTAACCTGCATTGGACGACAGAGAAATTAGGATTTTAGTCTTACCTAAATCCTTTTCTCTTAGTCCATACAGGTTACTGGTCTCCCACCCTGTCAAAGGACCATGCTTGGCTCTCCTGTGGCAGAATGTGGGGGTCCTTTTGGGTTCATGCTCACAGGAGTCTTCCTTTACCCTCTTACTACCTAGTCAATAGTTAATCTTCAAATCTTACTGGCTGGCGATTGGCTAGCTGCAAGCTAAGGAGAGGAGGTAGGCTCCACTCAGCAGTCACTTCCCAGAATTGTTCCTGCCTATTAAAGGGGCTGATCGCCTACCCAAAGTTACCAGTAACCTGTATGGACTAAGAGAAAAGCATTTAACAAGTAAGACTAAAATCCTATTTTTGTAAGTGTAGGAAGTTACTTGACAGCTATCAGAATTGAGTTCCTATAGCTTAAAGCCCTGACATACATTGCTACTTTCTCACGTATTTCAGTGGGCTGCAGGGCTGGGTGACATCAGTTATTCACTTACGTCTTATATTAGAGGATGCAACATTGCTATCCACTCCATTGAAACACTGTTGTCGGACTTGATGACAGTGAACTTGAAGGGAGAGAACATAAATATCCCATCATCTTCAGAGTGAAAGAAGGGACTATGGCAGTTTTAAGCAATGGGAACACAATTCTCATACTTGTAAGGTACCATTCCTTTCTACAGATATAAAGCTTATTCACCTGACCATTTACCCTCCTTTTAAACAAAATCTGGAACATCCATACCAGGGTTAGTCAAGCTTTGGACCACCAGCTATTAGGGATTACAACTCCCATCACCTGCAGCCAGCAGTTGGTTGGGTATGACAGCAGTTATAGTCTATTTCAGATAGCAGTCCAAAGATTGATTATCTCTGCTCTACACACTCAGACACACACACACACACACGCACACATTTTCAAAGAGTACCATACAGTCAAATTTGTGGTCATTATTGACTTTTTTATGCTTTTAAACTAATTACAAATTAATATAATACTTCAAGACTTCAGTTTAGATATACATTACTGACACAGGATTTTTTTGTTTAATTAGTCAATTATTTCAAAAGCTTTATTTGAGAGCATGTGGCAGCATTTGGAAATTACTACTAGTATAAGCCAATACTTGAGCCTAACACATGAATAATTATAACTATGGCTCATACAGTAGAAACAATTCAAATAAGATTGCTTTTCTGTAAGACAATTACTATTTATGAGGGCATTTTTTCTGTTATTGCCCAATTTATAAAGATTTTTTCTGTTAATTTAACCGAAGTAATCAATTAAGAAATTAAAGGTGAAGCATGACTTAAGCAAAATACTTATGAAATGAAACAGTAGTGCAGTATGCAGTAGTAACTGCAATGCAGTGGTGACTATGATGAGTTTTAGCTAGTAGAGATCCCCAGTGAATATTTTGTAGCAGATATTTAAAGGGATAGTAATACTTCGTTTTATCTTTATTTTATTTTGTAGGCATTAAAAAAACATGAAGAACGATATAATTCTTATCTCTCAAACCTTTATGGTTTAAGAGATATTCACAAGCAAAGTATCCCCCCCCCCCGTTCAGCCAGATCAGAAGGGAGGTGCCCAGGTAGACTGCAGAGAGGGACAATCTTCAATTAAGATAAGGGAAAAAGCTGAAAAACTTGTCAAGGGGGGCAGGGCTTTCATTGTTTTCATACAAAGAAGAGTGTCCCCTGCTGTTATCTGTCTAGTCATACAACGAGATTCACATCTGAGAAGAGATGGCTTACACTAGGTAAAAGGGGCGGGAGGGGAAACTTTGCTTGTGAATATCTCTCAAACCATAAAGGTTTGAGAGATAAGACTTATATCATTCTTCACAGTTTTTTAATGCCTAAATAGTGAAATAAAGATAAAATGAAGTATTACTATCCCTTTAAGGAGATGGGAGGGAACAGTTGAGGATAGACCCCACTGTCTCCTACTGTAGAACCTCCACTTATTCAGTTAACTGCACAAAAACTGCTTATTGGTCTATTGAAGTGTTTTTGTGTGCTACACCTGCCCAATAAAACTAAAAAAAGTAAATCTGTGCAAAAAATCAGAAAAACACTAGGCAGTATATAAACAAATGATTGTATTAATAAATAAAATAGGTCTTCAGTTAATGCAGTAAATAAATGTATGATCAATGAAATCCTAGCCCAAATCCTCAGTCAATCCAAATAATCCGGTGCAGCTCAATGGGAAAGTGGCCTTGTCCACCAAAGAGAAATCTAATCTAAAACATAGACTGCAACAGCAGAAAACAAACAAACAAACAAAGGCAGGCTACTAAGTGCAAACATCTATGTGACTGAAGTAGTCTGTTACAGGAGAGACTACTGTTGTTGATCAGTCAGGAGATCAGTCAGGAGATTGCTCAATAAATTGTAGCAAGAATACATCTTGTTGCACACGGATATGGAGTCTGCAAATTGACTGCTGCAGCACAGAGCACATCTCAGTGAGAAATGTATTAGAGGATATAGTAGATAAGAGTTAGGGATGCTTGCTTGTGAGTGCGAGAGGGGGTTCTTTTCATATGATTTTTTTTTATGTTATATTAAATACTGAACTTAGTATCCTGCCTTTGTTTCTACATTTGCCCAATGCTTATGTAAAAATATATTTACTCATTTAAATGAGTAATTTGTTCTGCTTCTACCAAGTAATGGACAGTGAATAGGTGTTTCTGGGTGTGCACTTCCTCTGCCCCCGTGCCATACATATTACTAATAGGACACAGAGAATCTAGCACAAAATTCTTCCTTTTCCTTATGCCAGTTACATTAGTGGAAATTAGAGCATATTCACATAGAAGCTTAAGCTGTCATAGTTTTGTGCTCCAGTATGTACTATTGCATCTGTACAATAGCACAGGTGTATGCTATAATTTAGTAAAAGTATAAGTAAGTGCAGCTCATGCTATGCATTTGTGCATTGGTATAGACTTACAATGTGGTGAGCTGTTTGGTGTGCGACACCACCATAAGGGACATAGACTAGGGACTGTTCATCTGAAGCTCCAAATCGTTGTTATTCTCAAAATCTAACTTTTCTTCTATGGTGCTTCGATTACTAGGTCCACAGATTTCCGTATTACCGCATTTGTAGGCATTACTTGGGAAACATAATTATGAGCTCCTATACTTGTACTATACTTAATTATAAGTGTTGTAAACTCTCTGAGACTCCATCTTGTTATTCATAATGCAGCTTTTAATCCTTTCAGTGCTAAAGGGGTGTGTGACAATGGCTCATTAACCTGCATTTCCACATGGAAATGAGCATTGTCGATGTGTTAAAGTGGATGTATCACCTTATAAAAAAGGTGTTCCCATCCGCTTTGTTAGTAAAAGTTATTGTAGGAAAGCTGTGTTTTTTTTTTTTAATCTTACTAGTTGTAGATATAATGTCTCTTCTGTGCACTTCTGCAGTATGTGCACAGCACAGATCTTCAGCCCATCTTATTTCTCCTTCCACCTCCCTCCCAGCTGCCCCAGGGAGCATGTTCACGATTCCCTTTGATGAGTTGTGAACGGCTTCTAGCATTACAGCAAGCTCCGGTAAGCATTATACTGAAGTTGCAACCTCAGTATAATGCTAATCGCAGCTTGCTGTAACACTAGGAGCCATTCACAGCACACTGAAGGGAAGCATGAATGTGCTCCCTGGGGCAGCTGGAAGGGAGGTGGGAGGAGAAATAGGACATGCAGAAGACCTTTGCAGGTCAGCATAATGGGGACACGCTATGCTAATTGGCAAAGCTCTTCTGCAATAAAAGAGGTATTATCTCTACAAATAGTAAGATTTAAAAAAAAAGAAAAAAACAATTTTCCTACAATAACTTTTAACCAATGAAGTGGATGTTAACACCTTTTTATAAGGTGATACATCCCCTTTAAGTGCAAAATCGTAAACCTGTAAAAGTCACGACAGATTCATGTCAATGACGGTGGATTGGTTGTGGATTGACAGGGATATGATGGAGATGACATGCTGACAATGTCCCTGTTACAGGTTACCTTACTTTCAGCGTCATCTACAGGCGTGAGACTTCAAGCGTGCAGCAGGCCTCTGTTTTATGTGTTTGCTTCCTGTAGTCTCCTCCTACCTACTTCCTCCTACCTACTTCTTCCCTCTGAGCTGCTCCTCCTACCTACTTCCTGTGGAGGGGTTTAAAAGGCAGACTGAGTCCTGGCTCAGTTGCCTTTGCATTGTTGTGCTTAGCAGTTCTCTTACCCTGGGCTCTGTGTATGACCTGTCTAGTCTTCCATCCAACCTGGCGCTGACTTGTGGCTCTGTCTGACTATTCTTTTACGTATTATTATTTGTAGACATCCAACCTGGTACAGACCTGTGGCTTTGGCTGACTACCTGAACTGTGTGTGACCTGGCTTGTCTGACTACCTGTAACGGTTTTTTAAGACACTCAGACCAGTTAGTAGAATAAAACACAGTTTTATTAAATGAAAAGTAAGGTGAATGATCGCCCTCTACAGGCAACACAAAATAATAGCAAAATATGGACAGATATGCCCCCACAGGCCCAGTATACAGAACAAGAGTATCACATATACTGTCTCAGGACAGGCACACAGTAGTGAAACACATCAAGGGTTAAATGCAATAATCAGTCAGTCTCTGTTGTGGTGTTTGGCACGCCCAAGGTAGTGATAGAGCAGCTGTACGTGTAGATGGTAAAACACCCAGAGTTCTAGAGACTGGGAAGCTGCTAGGCAATACGTGACCAGAGGTAGAATCAGCAGAAAAGTTGCACAGAATAGCCCCCACGGGCGTAGTCACGGATACAACTAAATCTGCAAGTGCCTGAGTCGGTAGCCCCCACGGGTGTAACAACGATAATAGCTTGCACTGCAAGAGCTGGCTAATAGCCCCCACGGGCGTAATAACGGAGACCAACATACAGGAATAGTTTGAGCCAATGCCCCCACGGGCGTATACCGGAGACCACCTGCAAGAGCTTGAGCCAGTAGCCTCCACAGGCGTAACAACGGAGACCACACTACACTGCAAACGGTGAAGCCAATAGCCTCTCAGTGGAGACCACCCTTTACTGTAATAGCTTGAGCCAATAGCCCCTACAGGCGTAAACTGGAGAACAACCGTATGAGTACGAACCACTAACGCCTTACTGGGCGCGTTAACGAACGCGACTACTCTGCGGTTGACAGGATGAGCCGCCGACCAACTCAGACATATACGCGGCCGACTCAGAAGCAGAAGCAGTGCGATATAGCTTAGGCTCTGTACCGGTGTTAGAAGGCTCAGCTAAGGAGGCGGCAGCACAGCTAGGGTTAATATGCAGCTTTAAGGATCGAAGGCTCAGTATAGAGGAATAGCTCTGCAGTACAAGGAGGCTCAGTAACGGAAGCACAGCTCTGCAAGTGAGCATGAAGACTCAGCACTGGGGACTAGGCACTGCAAGGGTTAAGGAGGTCACACTATCAGTCCGGTAGGCAGTTGCAGCGGATTTCAGAATGTCGCCATGGCGACAACAGGAGCAGGTAGCAGGAAGAAGCAGGTCACTGGAGCAGGCCGGTTCGGGTCACGGAGCGGGAAGTCAGCCAGGCCGGGTCGGATCATTGAGGTGGTACTCAGATGAGCCGGGTCAATCACGAGCAGGAACACAGGAGCGTAGTCAGAACAGGCCAAATCGGTACACAGGAATCCGGAACACAGGAACACAGCAACAGCAACACTGGCTCAGAAACACCACGAAAGGGCACCTTACAGGTGTTACGGCCAGGCATAAAAAGGTCACCAGGGGTGGGCCAAACCAACTCAGTAAATCAGAGCACACCACAAGCGAGAGTGACAGAGGAGGATCACAGGCACTGTGATACTACCCCCTCTAGGGCTGAGTTGTGGCTATGTCTGACTACTCTTATGTTTGCTCCTTTACCTAGCAGTCTCCAACCTAGTGCAGACCTGGGGCTCTGGTAGACCAGCTCTGATACTGACTGCAGGCTTGAGTCAGCTATCTACTTCCTCTCTGACTGCAGGCTGAGTCAGAGTCCTCTCTGACGTGCGTCGGTACATCTTCCACTTCTGATCAAGATCCTGTGTTCCTGTTCCTGACCCAGTTCCTGCTCCTTTTCTGTTCCTGGTTCCGGTAGAGACTACCAGTGGCTGAGGCCTAGTCTCTAGCATTGTGGTCAAGCCTGGCAACCTATTATTTCTGATAACTGTGCTTGCTAGCTTGTAACCCTCTACTTGTTACTACTGTATATATTTGCCTACCTACAACTATCAATAAATTGCATTTAACTATACCGTACTGACTCCTGAACTTTTCTGGGAACCGTGACAGTTCCTTAAACACAGATCTGACACAACATCACTATGCTGAACCCTTATTGAACTTTAGTGTGATGCATAGAAGCTCTCTCTTGCCTTCAAGAGGTTAAAAACCTTATTCCAATCAATGGGAATTTTGAGAATTTGTTTTTTCCCTATAGTGCTCCATAATTTACTCTATTTTGACTTTTTTTTACATTGTAGCTCAGGGATGTGTAACCTGTAACTCTCCAACTGTGTCTGTATTACAACAGATATCATCCTCAGCAGACCACTGGCTTGGGTATCTCATTCATAATAAAAATAATCCTTTATTTATATAGCGCACACAGATTCCGCAGCGCTTTACACTAATATTGGTTCCTGTCCCCATTGGGGCTCACAATCTAAATTCACCTATCAGTATGTTTGTGGAGTGTGGGAGGAAACCGGAGTACCCGGAGGAAACCCACGCAAACACAGTGAGAACATACAAACTCATTGCAGATGTTGTCCTTTGCTGGGATTTGAACCCAGGACCCCAGAGCTGCAAGGCAACAGTGCTAACCACTGAGCCACTGTGCCACATTGTCATGACCTAATCTTGGAATCTTTAGCTGCTTTTTGAAGTAAACAGAAACAAGCTATGTTGTGTGTTCAAGACCTAGAAAACTAATGGGACCCAATTCTATCCCCCACTTTCAACCAGTACACCAGATATATCCAATAAATATTAACAATTTGAGATTTCCAGATATTTCTACTTGAACACTGGTGGATCAATCAATTACTTTTTTTTTTTTTTTTTGTTTACTACCTGTGACAGAACAGAGATATCATGAAGACATAATATTAGTAGCTCTTGAGGCATGAATTTGTCTATCCCTGTGCACAGCAGGGGTAGCCATCCAAAGCTAATGTAGCTTAATAGACCAAACAGATATCCTGGAAATAGAATGTAATGTACTAATGTATATAAGAAATAATAGCCATATAGATCAGTCTTTATTAAGAGAACCTAATTTTGCATGTATTAAATGTAACTTGATATTTGCTAGTCTCATGTTTACTCCATATTGTGGACAGTGGCTCAGAACAATTCAACATAATTCTCAGTTGGGAGCCAATCATGACATTTTTTTCACCTAGAATTAGTCACAGCAACTTTATTGATGCATCTTTTTCTGAAGATGTGATTTTAGACCTTTGTCATTAGCCCAGAGACGATCACTAAAATGCCAGCATGATGTCTCCAGCTAATTGATTTTCTTAACGTTGCCAGCTGCTCCTCTTGTTTCTTTTATTTCATTATATTGTAGCATTCAAAATAATTCCTGTATTTTACTAGAAAGATAGCCAGATGCCACAGTATTTATGCAGCATAGTCCTAGATAAAACAAAATGTACACAAAGAACCATTCCATAAAGAGGTACAGTATGCTGGAACGTTTTTGTGAAAGGAACATACTGGTTTGTTGTAATTATAAGTCATCACCCCACCCCACCCCCATTAGACGTACACAGTTTGAACAATATTTGTGAACTTTAACTGAACTGCTTAAACACAAATGAACTCTTTGCACACTGGAGGGCTGTGAATTTTGCAATGCACTGCACACCCCTCTGGCAGTCTACGAGTTTAAATATAATTCTGTTAATCGAAAAATGTATTTATTGAAAATCTAACATTTTGTTATTGTCGTGTGTATTATTTAATTGCTCTTTGATACCATGATGCATATCTATAACAGCAAAAGTGAAGCTAGATTGACTAAATTAACCCCTTAGGAGAAGCCTCAAATGTATTGTTTCACAGAGGATTAAATCAATTACTTTTAATATTTGTTACATATTCCCTTGAGGACCAAAGGGGTGTACATTACATTGCTTCACAAAACATTACACATGCCTCAGGTCCTCAAGGGGATATTGTTCAGTGATTTAATCCATAAATGCTCAACTTTTAGTCTTTATACAATGCCTCCATGTATCTATGTATATATGACTTTGGTCCTTAAACAAAGATAAATAGAGTATGTCATTTTCTTTCCTAAAACTTGACATTGATAGCACGGCAAGGAGAAGGCAGATCGATCTATCTATCTATCTATCTATCTATCTATCTATCTATCTATCTATCTATCTATCTATCTATCTATCTATCTATCTTTCTAACTATCTTAGCAATCTAGTTAACTTTTTCAGGGTGAAAAATTGTGAGCTGTATTTGTCAATGTTTTGGCCCCAACATGGATATTTCTCAAGACAAGATGGAGTTGTACAATTCTGACTTTTAAACTTTCTGCAGTCCAAAAGAGATGGCATCATCAGTCAGCAGTCATATATGCTGATTACATGTGATGACATAATTTCACACCAGAAACATATAATGTATATATAGTTAATCACGCAAACATTACTTAATATACTAAAGAACACCGTAAATGGAGGGGATTGTATCCATAAAGTAGTAAATATAGTATAGATATATAAAAAACATGTATATATTTATGCTACATAAAGATAACTGAGAGTGCTCTTACAGAAAACAGCTAGATAAAATAGTAAGTCTTATAGAAATGTGTCTCAAGAGTAATATATATATATATATATATATTTATATATATATATATATATAGTTTATTAAATATCTAACAGTATGGTATATGTTAGTGTAATACAATAAAACGCTGGGATCCCCAAAATAGCATATGTATAATGAACAATGTATAAAAAAAAAAAATTAAAAACAAAATAAATATAACATTCTCCCAAAGTCAGCAATTCAGTCACTAATATGTCCTTTGGTGATCACTAGGGCCTACTGAATGAAAGTACCTCTCCCTTCCTTAGTGGTCACTTGGACCTATTGAATAAAACTACCTCTCCCATCCTTATGAATGAAAATGCACAGGGAAACTGGTCCTCCAGTCTGTATTGGTGCTCTGCTCAGTCCATTGTTTCAAGCTAGTTATCGCTGGCAAAGGTAAATTTTCCATTGTGTCTTTCCCATCAGTAGGGACATTTGCAGGGAGGAATGTGGCTCTCTTCCCTCTGTATCAGATCAAGGTATAGCAGGTAGAGGTAAAATAGATCTCCTATATATTCTATAATATTATGTGAGAGGCTGGTTCAGTTATCAAGAATAATTATCTAATTTGTCTGAAATGGATCATAAAATGGTTTATTTAATCTTGTAAGAAAAAATGCATCTAGCGCATTGCAGAGCATCTAAACTTGTTGTTGCCTATAGGTGTATGATCTATTGTAAAGTGAAACTATTTTAGAAACATATACAAAATCTTTCTTGAATATGTTAACATGTAATGATGATTAAAAGGCAGAAAATCAGAGGGCTGCTCTTACATAATAACATAGTAACATAGTAAATTAGGTTGACTAAAAACAAAAGTCCATCAAGTTCAACCTTTGCTCATACCCTAGTGACATGAGAATTGTATAGCTATCCTGCTACCAAATACGTTTGTCAAATCTCATAGTAAGAGCCAGTAAGAATCTATTGATAAGTGGCTGACAGGGGTATCCTTTGAAAAGTTGCATTTAAAAGATCATGCTGCTATACACTGCATTAAGAAGGTCACTTTAATTGAAAGGGCGACATGAGAATCTCACCCTGCATATAAGAATGAGATTCTCATGTCGCACCATGAAATATTGCTGCTGCTTAAACATGTCATGGATGGTTTAATAGCACTACCATGTAGAACTACAACTCCCATCATCCTTACCCATCTGATGGCCGTGAAACATCACTGCTCCTGAAACACGTCATGGTTTAATCATCTGTGGGATGAGACTGAACTTGCTCCTCTGGTTAGGGGAAAGAGAGCAGCGCTTAGGATATGGGCTTCACAAAATGTATTCCACAAGTTAGATGGCAGTAGGTCACTAACCAGAGGAGAGAGTTCAGACTCATCACACAGATGATTAAACCATGACATGTTTCAGGAGCAGCGATGTTTCGCGGGTATCAGATGGGTAAAGATGATGGGAGTTGTAGTGCTACACGGTAGTGCTATTAAACCATCCATGACATGTTTCAGCAGCAGCAACGTTTCATGGTGCAACATGAGAATCTCGCACTTATATGCAGGGTGAGATTCTCATGTCGCCCTTTTAATCACATCAACCTGCTTAATGTGGCTTATAACCTCACAATCTTTTAAATGCAACATTTTAAAAGTGAACTGCTGACAGGCATAGTGAAGTGCTTGCCATGTATAACGTATCACAGCATTCATGTCACTAGTGAGCATTGGTATAGACAAAGAGGTCTAATACCTGGTACACAATAAAGGCATATCGCTGTGTAGAGTCAGGTAAAACATTTTTGAGTCACTGACTTGCTTGCAACTAGTTTTAGACTCAGAATTAATGAAAAAGTAATATTGTATGCCATATTTTGTTTTCCAGGCTGTAATTGGTACTACACAAGACAAAGAATATGAGAGGCTCTGAGAATGAACAGAAGCAATGTTGCCTATTCTATAGCTAGTTGCATATCAAGAACATCACATTTTAGCTCTCTAGTACCATTACAGAGGGGAAATTTCCACATAAATATTAGCCTAATCCCGCAAACCTGTTTCATATGAACACAAGGATCCCTACAGTAACAATTACATCCACGTTTCAAAGAATCATTGCAGTGCAGCCCTATAGTAATTGTAGCTATGCTTCAAATGAACTATTGCTGTGTTAGAGTAGCCATTTCAGGCTCTACTACCAGTTACATCTTACAGTAACAATTTAATCTCTGTAGCAACCATAGTAGGCATTCTTTATATGAACAATTGCAGCCCTAGAGAAACTATTTCACATCTGCTTCACATAAATTATTTCACCCTTGTAGCTTGCAGTTTTGATAAGTGTCAGGGTTTAAAGGACGTGGGACTGCATTCAGGAAACTAAACAGGTATAATTCTGGGGCATCCTTTTTGCAACATAGGGAGCAAACAAAACATTATTCTGATTCCTTTTGTTTTAAATAGGGTATTCAATGTATTGCAGTCATCTCTAGCATTCAAGGGGTTAAAATCCCAATGTGACTTTTCATTCATCCTCTGTGATACAGTCTGTATGCTACAGAATTTGACCTTTTTAGCTTTCTGAATACAAATAAAACTCAATATGATGATAGATGAGACATAGATAAAGTGTCCATACAATTCAGATGAATTGATTGCATGTCTGATATTGGTTATTATATATCCATTTACTTAACCAATTCTCATCTTCTAAGATCATAATGAAATACCATTTCATTGGATGTGATGTGCTTATCATGTTGATGTGCTTATCATGTGGATACTTCAATAAAATTATATAAAAATATTGTTATATCCATTGTAGTTCCTTTATATAAAATTGGTAGTTAAGCAGTTGAGCAAATATGGCTTAAATACTAAGGCTTTAAAGGACAGATGATGTCACACAAATATTATGTGTAATTACCAATTTTATATAAAAAACAACAATGGATATAAACAATTTTTAAAATAATTTTAATGAAGTATCCACTTATTCATTCCACCAGCAATTGTATCCAATGAAATGGTATTTCATTATATACAGATAGGTCCTGAAATATTTGGACATGGACAATTGTCATAATTTTGGCTCTGTACGTCACCACAATGGATTTGAAATGAAACAACCGAGATGCAATTGATGTGCAGACTTTCAGCTTTAATTCAAGGAGCTGAACAAAAATATTGTATGAAACGTTTAGGAATTGCAACCATTTTCATACGTAATGGAAAAAATTCAGGGAGACAGAAAGAGAACAAGAGGTGCCTCCTGTGTTGAATCTGAGAAAATATGACCTCCACCAAAACACCACAGTGAGTTATACTCACAAAAGAAGTGGTTGTAAAGCTACTTAAGTAGTAAACAGCAAATACGCATAGGGGTGAATATAATGGCTACCCCAAACCAGTCTTGCTTGGACTTCAGATCGGGCTGCACTTCCAAAATCCGCTCTCCCAAAACAGTATAATATATGCAGAAAAAAAGGAGCCCAATAGTGAAGTACAGTATAAGAATAAATACTTAGGTACAATGATGGGTACTCACATGAATCTTCATCAGCATATACTAGCTGACAAGCACGCAGTTTCACTTGCATTGAGAGCTCCTTTGCCCGCATGTTGTGGGTTCACAGCAACAGCTTCCAAATGTGAATGCAACACCTGGAATCAACTCCAGACCTTTTACCTGTTTAATTGAAGAAAAAAATAATGAAGGAATAGCCTACACCCGTCCATGAAACAGCTTTTGAGACAATTGTCCAATTACTTTTGGTGCCTTGAAAAAGAGGGGGCTACATATTAAAGAGCTGTAATTCCTAAACCCTTCCTCCAATTTGGATATGAATACCCTCAAATTAAAGCTGAAAGACTGCACTTTAAGCCTATATTCATTATTGAACTGTAACTTGAATTTATTTTGGTAAACAGCTGAAATAACAAAACTTGTGTCAGTGTCCAAATATTTCTGGATCTAACTGTATGATCTTAGTGGATGACAATTCATTAACCAATAACAGACATGAAATCAGTTCATCAGAATTGCATGAAAGCTTTATCCATGTCTGATCTATCATTATATTAATATTGGGTATACATTCAATTCATTTGAACTGTATGGAAATTTTTCATATTTCATCTATTTTCATACTGAGTTAAACATTTGGTGTATCCTCATACCTATTCATCACTTATTGGATCATACACATTTCATTTTTATTTAATTCAGCATTATGTTTGGATGATTATGTGCCAGACCATGCATATTTTATAATACAATGATTACTAGTTGGATTGTGTCCCATTTCATCTTCATTTCATCTAATTTCACTTTAACTAACCATTTATTTACTGTGTCCATTTCATCTTCATTTTATCTAATTTCACTATGACTGATAATTTCGGCCTCTTTATACTACACAGTTTTTTTGGGTGCCAGATTAATTATATTATACAATTTAATGTTTTGATTTTTGTAGTTTTTATATTTGTATATTTTGTTTTTAAGGACGTTTAAATTTATTAGATTTTTTTGCATATATATAATCATATTGATCACATATTTTCCTTTGCCTTATAATAATAGCACTGTATATTTAGAGATGTGGCCACACTGTAGAATATTTAAGTAGAATAGATAATATTTTTCAGTATTAGGCATGTAAGATTTAGATTTTATACTTTGGTAGTTATTTTATATATTATATTATTAAGATTTTCTCCAATTCGATCTTAAGTATTTTTCTCCAATGTATATTGATTTTTTTAGACATTGTCAGTATTACTTAATTCTAAAGTTCATTAATTTTCTCTCTTTAGCAATTCTGAGTAAGCTTATGACATTATGTTCTCTGTTTTCAGAATATTACAGCATTTTAATACAACTATGGAATATTACACCATCATCTTTACAGCAGGAAGTACATCTGCAATTAAACTTGTAGCAGAGGCTTTCCCTTGGACTCCTGGATCATCAGACAATGCAGGCAGTCACTTTTGTTACCTGACTGACAATCACACCTCAGTGATTGGGATAAGGGGAAAAACTAAAAAGATCAATGTATCAGCAGTTCCAATTACACCAGAAGAAATGTTAATATTTGAGAGCCTAGCATCAGAATCCAAATATCAACATGAAATTCAGAGTATTTCTCACCTCTTCTGTTATCCAGCACAAAGCAATTTTTCTGGAACGAAGTATCCCCTCTCTTGGATTAGTAAGGTTCAATCTGGAAAATGCCTTCCCAGTAAAACACCAGGGAATTGGTTTGTGTTACTGGATACTGCTTCATATGTCAGCACATCTCCTTTAGACTTGGCAAAATATCAGCCAGATTTTGTTACCATTTCATTTTATAAAATCTTTGGATTTCCAACTGGCTTGGGGGCTTTACTTGTATCTAACCGAATGGCTCACCGTCTAAGGAAATACTACTTTGGAGGAGGAACAGCAGCAGCTTATCTTTCTGGAGAGGACTTCTATGTACCAAAAGAATCACTGACTGACAGGTAATGTCATACTTGTATAAGGTAAAAAAAATGTTTTCGATGATCACTAAAACAGGGGTAGCTCGCTGTTGGATCTCCAGCTGTGGGGATTACAATTCACATTATCCCAAAGCCACAAATGGCTGCTTGTTGTTGATGAGAGTTGCAGTCCCCAACACTGGAGATCCAACAGTTGAGAACTTCAGATTTAAAGGATAGTAATGTTTCATAATAAAAGCTGCTCTAATTAATCATCATAGTAATTGGATCTTGGAGAGTGTTATTTCAATTCTGTCAGAGTTGTAGTTCAAGAGTAATTGAATGATAAAGTACCCCCCTCCCGTCCCTTTTACTGATGTAACACTGCTCAGCCAGAGCAGAAGAGAGGTGCCCAGGTAGATTGCAGAGAGGGACAATCTTCAATTAGATAAGGAAAAAACCTGAAAAACTTGTCAAGGGGGGCAGGGCTTTCATTGTTCTCAAAGGAAGAAGATTGTCCCTTGCTGTTATCTGTCTGGTCTAGCAACCAGATTCCACATCTGAGAAGAGATGGCTTACACTAGGTAAAAGGGGCGGGGAGGGGGATACTTTATCCTTCACTTACTCTTGAATCACAACTCTGACAGTATTGAAATAGCACTCTCTATGGCTCAGATACTATGAAGATTAATTGGAGCTGCTGTTTTTGTGAAACATTACTATCCCTCTAGACTGTAAGCTCTCACAAGCAGGGCCCTCTGATCCTCCTGTTCTACACATCTGATTGTACTATTTAATACCTCTGTATGTCTATTCCCCAATTGTACAGCGCTGCGGAATTAGTTGGCGCTATATAAATAAAGAATAATAATAATAATAATAATCCCTTTAATTGCTTGCCACATACATTAGCTTTAGCTTTTGCAAACATGCTCAAAAACGTTCTTAAAGGAGAAGTAAAATTTTTATGGAGAAAAACTTATTTTGTAAGGCTTTACCGCTCAAGTAAAACATTGGTACACCCACTGTTGGGAGGTCCATCTTTCCTGAGTTATTACAGTTTCAACTTCTGTTTTTTTTTACATTAAACTTTTGTCGAGAGGCCAGAATTCCGATAATTATTCTGTTACATTCAGTGGGAGAGGTGTTATAGTAATAACTTTATCAATTCATGTCAGGTTGAAATTTCAGGAATACTGAAGCTGTTATTTACTTCCTCATAGTTTTATGGTTATACATTTTTAATAAAACAGCTGTCGGAACTGGTATTATCCCATAATCCTTGCTTTGAATCTGACTCTGTTGGAGAAGCCTTCTAACAAACAGGTTTTTATATAAAAAATAAAATGTACTGCTCCTTTAAATAATAGCCAGCAAAAGGTTTGTAAACTTATAAACAGTTGCCATAAAGAAGAAATGGGTGTCTGAGGCAGGGACATTAGGAATGCTCTGTCCAAACCTAGAACTTGAAATGTGGTTTTGGTCAGCACATCTGAGGCATTCCTGAAGATCGTATGCACTAAATAGTTGCCTACTCTGCCTAATGGGAAGTCTGCCTAAGGAGGTTGCCAGGAACTTCCACTTAGGGTGCCACTTATTTTCTAAGAATATATTGACAAAAATGTGAATGTTGAGTTTTAAACGTGTATTTATGATAATAGTTACACAATAAATGTCTTTAATCTCATTAATATTTTTTCCTTGAATGTGGCTTTTTTCAAATGGCTCATATGATGTGAGGGGTGTATGGAAAATGACATACTACTTTGAGCAAAAAAAGATATTCTTGTTCCATAATAAATACATGTGGAAAATTAATTTTAAGAGGATCCTATATGTTTTCCTATATTGGGGGCCCCCATTTACAATTCCCCAAGGGCGTCAGGGGTTCTGAAAACTACCCTGCTGCCAGTATCACGTGGTGATCAATATTGGAGACCACATAGAGCCAGAGCATTCTGCTTCAAGGAAGATATGCTTTTATGTTAATCAGTCAAAAAAGACTGAGAAAAACTAATATATTCTTGTTCCATAATAAATACATGAGGAAAATTAATTTTAAGCGGATCCTATATGTTTTCCTATATTGGGGGCCCCCATTCACAATTCCCCAAGGGCCTCAGGGGTTCTTAAAACTGCCCTGCTGCCAGAATCACGTGGTGATCAATACTGGAGACCACGTAGAGCCAGAGCATTCTGCTTCAAGGAAGATATGCTTTTATGTTAATGGATACTTACCCCTTAGAGTGCCAGAGGATATGCAAAACATTGCATTACACATATCCCTCTAGCACTCAAAGGGTTAACACTCTAAACTATGTTTAGTGTGTTTTGGTTAGCTCCATGAAAATGACAATCTTAAATTTTGTGATTTGCTATTATCAGTTTGGGGTCCTGGATAGAACATACATTTTCTCCTATACATGTTGGGTATCAGTATACTTAGGTGATATGTGCAGGGTGACCACATATCCCAGATTCCCCAAGAAAGTCCTGGATTTAAATGTGTGCTCCATGTCCCAAGAATCCTCCTTCTGGGACAATATAAAATCCTGGAATAAAGACACCAGAGCACAGAATTGTAAACACTAGAGGGAGAACTGAGCCTTGATTCTGATATCAAACAGGAGTTGTATTGCAGCTTTGTTGTAGTGTAATGCTCGTCTGAAGCTTTAGGCACAATGTACATTTTTCTGTTGCCCAGCACAGTAATCACTTTAAGTCACAACAATCAATGGGCAGTTTTCCCTCTAGTGTTTAACCCTCTGTAGTGTGCTTGAGAAAGATCAGGTGTCCAGTGACAGGGGTGGATTGTCCTATCAAGGGATCCGGCATCCGCCGGTGGGACGCTAGATCATGGGCCAGTTGGAGAGATCAAAGGATCTCACCTGACCATCCCACAATAGTTTAATGTAGAGGTCTGTGCTGCCACCGGCACTCTCTGTGACAGCCCTCACGTTCCTTGCTAAAGCAGTGCACCAGGATATGACATAATATCCTGGAGTCTGCACTCCCATGCCGCAGAGGGACCACAAGGGGGCGATGATAGGGACGTTGGTGCTTGAGGCTGCACGGATCTCTCACTCCCCACACTGGACCAGCAGGGAATGCAAGAGAGGAGGAAGAGACACGTAGCTACAAGATGTGTTGAGAGGCAGAGGAGAATACTAGATGGAGAGTGAGGTCGGTAGAAGAAAGGCAGGAAACTGAGGGGATGAAATAGACTGGGGGAGAGAGGAAGCAGCAAAGGGACCTGTAGGTAGAAAGTGAAAGGGGGTAATAGGCTGGGAATGAGAGTGTAGAAAAGGGCTGGGGAAGAGAGAGTGGAGGAAAGGGGGTGGGAGTTGCTAGGGCTGTATTTAACCCTATGAGTGCCAAAGTTGTATGTGTGTGTGTGTGTATATATATATATATATATATATATATATATATATATATATATATGTGTGTGTGTGTGTGTGTGTGTGTGTGTGTGTGTGTACTGTATATATAATACACACAAACACCAGGTAGTGGGCTAGTTAAAAAAAAAATTGTCCGGGCTGGTATTCCCCTACAATCCGCCCCTGTCCAGTGATGTACAATGACCCCTCCCATGTAGCTGATTTATAGCTGAGGACAGGAATTCTGCTGCGCTGTCTCTGTAGTGTCTCTGAACGGCAGAATGGAATTGTGATCACCCTAGATATGTGGCATTGATATGAGTCAGATGCCTCTTTAGCATCTAGTGATTTAAGAGACTTTTTTTGGTTATATGTTATACCATAAGGGTATTTTATCTGCCAGGCAGAGGTGGATGGGGCAGTGGTGGAGTTGTGATGAGTGGAAGTGTGGTCATGGGTGGGGCTAAGGGCACCTGGATTGGCTTTCCTAAGGGAAATGGAAATCTGGCCCTGGAAATGTGTTCAGCCTCCAAAAAAATGTCCCAAGCAATGGATACTGACGGGGTCAAATGTCTGATCAAAGAGTGATTTATATCAATGATCAGAGTGGAAAACATCAGGTTTTACTGACTCCACTCCATGGGAATCATGCTAAACATATTTAAGCAGGTTTGGTCAAAATGCTATGGGAAAAGCATTATTTCTATGGGGCTGTGCCTTCAAAACAGAGGTTTTCATGATAAACATCTAATATATTGTAATGATTGCAAAATTTAGAGTGGAACACTACATTTTCTAATTTTTCAAGAGACATGAACTATAAAAATGGGGTGCTTCTGCCCTTGCCAGTGCATTATTAACCTTTTGCGTGTACGAGGGGTGTGCAATGCAAAGTGTTAAATGCTAGATCCAAAAAAATCTCCAAATTAGAGAATAATACGAAATGTGAAAAAAGTACAAAAATGTACTTTCTGGAGTGCACCTGAGAACATTAAAATCAATTATAGATACACTTTTCCTCAAAATATGAGGCACAGCTGTAGTAAACAGAAAGGTACACAAAAGCATTGCAGGCAATAATGGACAATAGAGATTTCTCAAAGATGTCTTGGTTCGCTTTGTCTGTAGTCCAAAATATATCTCTTTGTCAGCCTCAGTTAATGGTAATGCTAGGAATAGGAAGAGGTCAGGATGTGCAAAGAGTGATGGCAGAAGACAGGCTTCTCTTGGTCTTTTTTGAGAACTATTACAGATATCTAAAGAATGCCTGTGTGAAATATTGGTACGAATTTTTGACAAAGAGGGCAGAGAAAGCTCAAAAATGGTTTTGAAACAAAGTGAAGAGAGTATATGTAAAAACAATATATATCAAATCCATGAAGCATCAATATGGGTCATATGAACCGTGAAACCGTTTGTTACATATTATAAATCACATTTGGAAAAATACATTTGTGTGATTAAGAGTAGACCCAAGAGAACAAGTGCTTATTTCTCTACGTAGGAACAATATTAATATTGCCTGTGCTGCCATCTATAGTGATAAACTGCTGCCAGTTTAGCATGAATCCTGTTTTCCTTCATTCCCTTAATTGAAGATGCTGAGGAAAGCACAGACCTGTCAAAATGGTATAAGGCAGGAGTAATCAATCTTTGGACCTCCACGTGGTTGGAACTACACCTACCATGTGAATGATGGGAGTTGTAGTCACCAGCAGCTGGAGGTCCAGATGTTGACAACCCTTGACATATGGAATAAAAGGGATAGTAATGCTTCGTTTAACTTTATTTTATTTTGTAGGCATTAAAAAAACATGAAGAATGATATAAGTCTTATCTCTCAAACCTTTATGGTTTAAGAGATACTCACAAGCAAAGTTTCCCCCTCCCGCCCCTTTTTCCTAGTGTAAGCCATCTCTTCTCATATGTGAATCTGGTTGTAAGACCAGACAGATAACAGCAGGGGACAATCTTCTTTGTATGAAAACAATGAAATCCCTTCCCCCCTTGACAAGTTTTTCAGCTTTTTCCCTTATCTTAATTGAAGATTGTCCCTCTCTGCAGTCTACCTGGGCACCTCCCTTCTGATGTGGCTGAACGGGGGGGGGGATACTTTGCTTGTGAATATCTCTTAAACCATAAAGGTTTGAGAGATAACACTTATATCGTTCTTCATGTTTTTTTAATGCCTACAAAATAAAATAAAGATAAAATGAAGTATTACTATCCCTTTAAAGCTGACAAGCAGTATGTTTGAGAACAATCAGAGAATATCTCCCAACTTTGACTTGATTCAGTTTGGTGCAGGGAAGCCTGCTTTCGCTGTTGTTTTTTTTTTTTTTTTTGGTGGGGTGCATTTTGGGATCATCTTTGGCTATTTTGCGATTCAGCTTTAGTTGCTGAACCCCCTGTGTTCTATACCCCTTTAGGCTATGGAGACTCTCAGACTCAGGGACGTTTTAAATGCTTCTTTTATCCTCTACCCATTTAAGCAGGTGGAGAGGACACATCATATTTCTCTGGGTCCTAAGACCTCTGAATCCCTTCCTGAATCCCTTCTTGAGGTTGAACATTTTCCAAGCAGGGGATTCCAAGGAACCATCTCTTGTCTCCTTGAAGGGACTCGAAATGTAAAAATGTTAAAAAAATGTAGAAATGTTAAAATAAAACAACTATTTTTTTCTGTAGTCCAACGATGATCAACAAAGCTCTCAATCATTTTTTCTTGAAGAAAAGTGAAGCATCTAAAAATAAATGTTCATTAACCACAAAACAGAATGGCTCATTAAGGGATCTGTAATCATCTTTTTTTTTTTTTTTACCAAATAATAAACTCTTATTGGCTAATAGTCAGCAATTCACTTTTGTTTTTTAATTCCTGTACTTTCTTCAACCCTTGAATATTGAAAATATCTCCAATGCATTAGAAATCGCTTTAGTGTCCAATGCTTGATACAGAAATTCTAACATTTGGATCCTTGAACAGATATCTGTAGCTCATACTGCCAAAAAAATTAACTGTGTTGCACACTCAAGCCTTAACCCTTTGAGTGCCAGAGGGGTATACAACACATTGCTCTGCAATTTGTTGTGTACCCCTCTGGCACTCAAAGGGTTAAGTATGCCTGTATTGAACAGGAGATTAGCTGTATTTGAAAGGTGCTCACAGGATAGAGATCAGATATCCCTGCAGTATAAACACTCATCAAGCAGAGCTCCCAAAAACCTCCTTGATTAACTTGATTAACATATTATGGGAATCAATAAAACATAGCTTTAAAGTGTTAGTAATGTCCAAGAAAAAATATTTTGCATGGTGTAGAGCTTAAAAAGTTGGTTTGAATGCAAAAAAAAAAATATCTCTCAAACTGCTATGGTTGGAGAGATACATGCATTCAAAGTTTGATGTTTCCTGCTGTCAGCTGTAAAGTGGTCAGCAGGAGATCTGTGTCAGTCATCACGGAGGCTCTGCAGCAAAGCTGCAATCGCGTTATTTACAATGAATTATTTCATTGGAATGGTCTAAAAAGTGTGCTTGCAAACCAGGCACATTTTGTAGACCATTCCAATGAAGTCATTCATTTTAAAAAACGCGATTGTGGCTCTACTGCAAAGCCTCCGTGTCGGCCGACACAGATTCCTTGCTGACAGCTTTACAGCTGACAGCAGGAAACATCAAACTTTGAATGCATGTATCTCTCAGACCATAGCGGTTTGAGAGATACATTTTTTTGCATTCAATTCAACTTTTTAAGCTCTACACAATGCAAAATATTTTTACTGGGACATTACTAACACTTTATTTCCCAAACATTTAAAATAAAGAATATATAGGGAAGGAACGAATTATCAAAAATATGTGCTATGTAATCTGTACCCTATCTCAGTGTTGCTGGGGCATAAAATCAGCTTGCCAACTAACTTGCTAGAGAGAAGGTGAAAATAATCAAAAAATAAAATGTGAGGGGCAATCCTTCCCTACTGCCTCACTCAAGATTGAAAAAAAAAGCAGATAAAATTTGTATGATTCAATTTTGATCTGTGTATTTGGATTACATACTCCCCAAATAGATCAGTCCTAAAAAAAGACTTTTTGCTATTTAATTCAGGATCAATTATCCATTAAAGCTGAACTTTCACCCACTATAAAGTCACCCTGCAATAATTAAGCAGGTAGCAACTAGCTTTATAATATATATGTTACCTCTGAAATGTAGCTGATAATGAAGAAATCCTTTATTGCAGGAGACCAGAAGCCAGGCATCAGCGCAGACATCTTGTCTGCGCACCTGCTCTGTCAGTTCTGGTCTCCACTGAGAAGCATAGCAGTGTGCCACATGGTAACCGGAAGGACTGACGGTGCAGGAACAGTCCTGCTTCCAGGCTAGATGGGATGCAGAGTAGGCAGAAACCAAGGAAGGTGGGGGTAATAGGGGACTCTATTATTAGGAGGGTAGATAGGGTAATCTGCCTTCAGGAACGTGAATGCCGAACAGTATGTTGTCTCCCGGGTGTGCGGGTTCGGCATGTTGCGGACAGGGCTGACAGATTATTGGGAGGGGCTGTAAGTTATCCAGCTGTCTTGGTACATATTGGTACCAATGACAAAGTAGGAGGAAGATGGAGGTCCCTAAAGAATGATTTCATGGATTTAGGTTGCAAGCTCAAGGCAAGGACCTCTAAAGTAGTGTTTTCTGAAATACTACCTGTGCCATGCACCAGTACAGGTAGGCAGAGGGAGCTCAGGGTGCTTAACACATGGCTCAAGCAATGGTGTAGGAAGGAGGGTTTTGTGTTTTTAGAGCATTGGGCTGACATTGCTCTTGGGTACAATCTATATGGAAGTGATGGATTGCACCTAAATGGTAGAGGAGCCTCTGTGCTAGTGGAGAGAATGCTAAGAAGCTTGGAGGAGATTTTAAACTAGGAAAGGGGAAGGAGGGTATAGATAGCAAAAATAGGGTAGATAGAGCAGATAGGAACTGGGTCCAAGTAAATGATCAGGGGGGTGGAGTAAGGGTGGGGATAAATGTAATAAATAGGGAGGAACTCATAGTACATGAAGATGTAGAAAAAAGGCATGTAGGGAGTAATATAAGACTTCAAAATTAATTGTGTGCTAGCAAATGCACAAAGTATGGTAGATAAAATAGGAGAACTAGAATTGCTGGTGGTTAATGAGCAATTGGACATAACTGGAATAACAGAAACATGCTGGAATGATGCACATGACTGGGCTGTAAATATGGAGGGCTATTCCCTTATTAGAAGAGACAGGATTAATAGAAAAGGGGGAGGGGTGTGCTTATATTTGAAACCAGAGCTAAATCCAGTTTTGTGGGGTGATATTAGTGAGGGAACTGGCCAAATTGTGGAGTCCTTGTGGGTAGAAATTGAGACTAAATGTGGTGTAAAAGGTATAAAAAAAGGTGTTGATGGGTATATGCTACAAACCACCAAATATTGATAACAATGTTGAGGCCCAAATGCTAGTATAGTGTGCTTGGGCATACTATAATTATGGGAGATAATAATTATCCAGATATGAACTGGAAAAATGAAAGAATGATTTCAGGGATTTAGGATGAAAGCTCAAGGCAAGGACCTCTAAGATAGTATTTTCTGAAATACTACCTGTGCCATGCGCCAGTGCAGGTAGGCAGAGGGAGCTCAGGGAGCTTAATGCATGGCTCAGGAATTGATGTAGGAAGGAGGGTTTTGTGTTTTTAGAGCACTGGGCTGACTTTGCTCTTGGGTACAAGCTATATGGAAGTGATGGATTGCACCTAAATGCTAGAAGAGCCTCTGTGCTAGGGGAGAGAATGCTAAGAAGCTTGGAGGAGCTTTTAAACTAGGAAAGGGGGGGAGTGTATAGATAGCAAAAATGGGGTACATAAAGCAGATATGAACTGGGCCCAAGTAAATGATCAGGGGGGAGGAGAGAGGATGGGGATAAATGTAGTAAATAGGGAGGAATTCCTAGTAAATAAAGATGTAGATAAAAGGCATGTAGGGAGTGATATATGTAAAGACTTCAAAATTAATTGTATGCTAGACAATGTAAGAAGTATGGTAGATAAAATAGGAGAACTAGAATTGCTGGCAGTTAATGAGCAATTGGACATAATTGGTATAACAGAAACATGGTGGAATGATACACATGATTGGGCTATAAATATAGAGGGCTATTCCCTGTTTAGGAGAGACAGGATTAATAGAAAAGGGGGTGGTGTGTGCTTATATTTGAAACCAGAGCTAAATCCAGTTTTGAAGGGTGATATTAGCGAAGAAACTGGCCAAAATGTGGAGTCCTTGTAGGTAGAAATTGAGACTAAATGTGGTGTAAAAGGTAAAAAAAGGTGTTGGTGGGTATATGCTACAAACCACCAAATATTGATGACAATGTTCAGACCCAACTGCTATTGCAAATAAGGAAAACTCCCGAGCTTGAGCATACTATAATTATGGGAGATTTTAATTATCCAGATATCAACTGGAAAAGTTAGACTTGTCAGAGTGCTAAGGGTAGCAGGTTTGTGAACACACTTCGTGAAAGCTACATGTCACAAATGGCGGAAGTGCTGACAAGAAATAACAATATATTGGACCTAGTTATAATGAATAACACAGAAATGGTATCCAATGTTAAGGTAAGTGAACATTTGGGAAACAGTGATCACAACATGGTTACATTTGTAACTGTATAGGTTCAACCAAAACTCTTAATTTTAAAAAAGCTAACTTCAAATTGTTAAGGGCTTCAAACAGGTTATACTGTTTATTAGTAGGCAGATCAGTAAGGTCTGAAAAAGACTAACTTATTTGGTAGCAGGAAAGCTATACAGTGCTCATGTCACTAGGGTATGAGGCAACGGTTGAACTTGATGGACTTGTGTCTTTATTCAAGCTAATTTACTATGTTACTAGATAACAACCAATCATGTGGGATAGTAACAAACAGTGTGTTAATATTACATTCCATTGGGAAGAGACACCAGATGACTGCCAGTCATGTGGGATAGTAACAAAAGATGTGTTCACATTATTTCACAGGGAGTATCCAATCAGAAGCAGCAATGGCAGGGATGTATTTGCTTTTATCTGTCAAAACTTGCTTCATAATAATTTTCAACAAACTACCATCCACATATAATAATTAAAGCTGTTCAAAGACAAGACATTTTGAAATTATGCATCAAATGCATTGCTAACCCATCAAAAGGGTAGATTGTCCAGGAAAGTGAAATGCAAAAAAACAGGGTGAGGTGAAGAAAAAAGCCCTCCACCAACATTACATCATAAATGACATCCAATCAGAGAAGACAATGTCCAGATGTGTTGTTTATATCCATAAAACATATTCTTATAGATTAAAAGCTAACTGTCTATCTCCCTTCAACGGTCCTTCATCTTTATCCTTCTCTATTGTCTACATATTGTACCAAATTCCCTCAAAACCATGACAAGATGACAAATTCATTAACAGTTAGGTATATTTTGCATCTCCTTTGTTTCTTCTGTAAGCTCATTCTTTGTTCATTGTGAATCTAATATTGTGAATTCTGGAATTATTTATGATCTGATAACAAATAACAATAAAATGTTTTCATTATGTATATTCTTGTAAAACAATCAAAAACATAAGTGGCATAAGTTTGAGGTTTCACACAAAAAAAATCCCTAATTATAATGTAATATGGAACTGTATTTGTACATTTGCCAACGTTAAACACACACTCAAGCACACATTGTCAAAACATCACTTTCGTACACAGACGTATAATAGCATTGTCTCATACACAGATATGCTGTCTCACAAACACACACAAAGAAAAACTCACAGAGGCTGATGCACTAAGCAAGTGGGCATTTATGAGGCAAACAAACTGCACCACAGGGAACAATTAATAATTCCCATTGATGTATATGGGGTTTCTAATTTTTGTATTCTTCAGAAGTCTCCAACACTTTGTGAAGCAGTATCATTAAAATCAATAAGGACCCATGACAGTCCTGGACCGTCGTGGGTTGTAATCCCTTTAAGGACCCATAATGGTCCAGGACTGTCATGGCTTAAATGATAGCAGCGTGCTTCCGTGCACGCTGCTATCATTAATTCCAGGCTGAGACTGAGCACTCCGAGACCGGGGCGTTCAGTCTCAGCCCTTCTTGCTTGTACCGGTTCATGTGATCGCTATAGCAGCGATCACATGTACCGGCATTCTGAGAAACAGAGGCAACATGCAAAGCATGCTGACTCTGAGTGTCTCCTCTACCTCTGTCTCCCTTGCTATCAAAGTAAGGGAGAGAGAAGTAGAGAGGGGACACCTAGTGGTAAAAGAAAATACAGCAGCTGGGGGTATTAACCCCTTCACTGCTGGTGCAGGAGGCTGGCTAAATGCAGGTCAATTTTTGACCTGCAATTATATACTTTTTTTTATTTATTTTTTTATTAAAAACACAACACACTTTTTTTTTACAAAAAAAAAGTTTATTTAAAAAAAAAAAAACATATCATTAAACAATATTGGAAGTGTGATTGTTGTGGAGCCATGTAATACACTTAAACACACCGCCAAATGTCAGGGATAAAAAAGTGTCAAAATAGGGTGGGAAAAAGGGACATGAGGATTTTCACCCAGGGGGGACAGTGGCCACTTTAACCTGCACATTTTGTAGGTACGACTGACCGGTCATACTTTTCATGCAGTCTCCATAAAAATTTAACCCTTTGTGCCCAACTGATCCCAAGAGAAAAAACAAAAATGGTGTTTTTTTTTAATTTTATTTTAAATTTCATAAAGTAAATGGTGGGTTATCCATATATGTGGGGTATCAAAAGAAAGCCCTAAAACAGTATATAATTTATGGGGGTGAAATAAAATACTTAGAGGGAAAAAACTGTTGAACAAAGGCATGGTCAAAAAGGTTAGAATTGCTCAGGTCCTTAAGGGAAAATGACCTCAGATTTTCCTGGTCCTTAATGGGTTAATAATATTTCTTCCCTATGGTGCAGTTTGTTTACTTCAGAAATAGAACATTTTTTAAATATATCAGCCTGACTGTCTCTCTTTTCTCACACATATGGAGGGGCATTGAGAGGGTGAGTCATGGAGGAGAGGGACAGTTAAATGGAGGGGGCATGAAGAAGGGTGGAGAGGCATGGGAGAGGAACATCTGGGGATGGGAGACATGGAAGAGAGGGGGAGAGAAAAATTGAAGACGGAGAGAAGACAAAGTGGAAAGAGAGAGAGGCATTGTGGGGAGACATGGAAGTGGGTGTAGAGAGGCACAAAGTAGTTATTCAACCTCTGCTTAGCTGCTCCATGTTCGATTGAGACTTAAAGGGATAGTAATACTTCATTTTATCTTTATTTTATTTTGTAGGCATTAAAAAAAACATGAAGAACGATATAAGTCTTATCTCTCAAATCTTTATGGTTTAAGAGATATTCACAAGCAAAGTTTTCCCCTCCCGCCCCTTATTCCTAGTGTAAGCCATCTCTTCTCAGATGTGAATCTGGTTGTAAGACCAGACAGATAACAGAAGGGGACAATATTCTTTGTATGAAAACAATGAAAGCCCTTCCCCCCTTGACAAGTTTTTCAGCTTTTTCCCTTATCTTAATTGAAGATTGTCCCTCTCTGCAATCTACCTGGGCATCTCCCTTCTGATCTGGCTGGACAGGGGGGGGATACTTTGCTTGTGAATATCTCTTAAACCATAAAGGTTTGAGAGATAAGACTTATATTGTTCTTCATGTTTTTTTAATGCCTACAAAATAAAATAAAGATAAAATGAAGTATTACTATCCCTTTAAGTAGAAAATGGGATCCAGGAGGGTCCCATTTCTATTCTACCCCTTTCTTGGATGGCAGAATCTACTACACATATTACTTCTTTGAGTGACAGAGTGGTGTGCAATGGTTTTGTTACACATCCTGTTGGCAATCAAATGGTTAATAATGTATATTTGTCAAAAGTTCTCAAAATAATTCCTTCTTTAAAGCAGCTTCTGATGGAATCACAAACTGCTTGTAGATTGTTTGCATAGATCTCTATTTTGGCATGTAATAGGTTCACAAACATCACTGTTCCTAAATGGACACATGGAGAAACAAAGATGTAGTAACAGTTCTAATTTGGCAATGACTGGTACCTGGGGTTTTAGATTAATGACATAGATTGCATGTGAAATTAACAAATCTAAACATCATATTTCCAGAAATTTCTAATCCTTTCTGGATCATATGCAATGCTCTGCAATGTAATAGTCTTTGGAGGTTTTCCTCCTAAATGTCCACACCTCCTTCTTCTAAATGTTATGTTGACCCAGTCCTTGTATATACCTTAGCGCAGGCCCAATTCTGAAATGTAAGAATGTTCTGATAGGATGGCCATCACTTGTAATGGCCACATATCACATTTAATCTTAACTCATACATTGCTAGTGTATTATATATAGGCTTATTTGCAATGATTATAGTATTACATTATATATATGAATATATGTATGGTCATATGTGTTAATAGGTGTTATGTTAAATAAAGTTCTAACGCTAAATGCTGTTCATTTCTTTGTTTCATGCTGTTGTGTCTGTACTGAGCAGAGAGTCTGCTTGTGGAACAGAGAACAGCAGACAAACAGGGAAAATTAGTTCTCCATCAGGCACATCTCTCCACCTGATGCAGACACAATAGCAGGGAGCAGAGATATGAACCCCTTCAGTGCCAGTGAGGTGTCGTGGCACACCCTACTGACACAAAAAAGCATATACATGTTAGGGACAATTGGCAGTCATCAGAAGACAGACTATTTACACGTTCCTCATGGATCCTACTTTTTATTTAAGTCTCAAGGCAACATCATGCAGGTAAATAGGAGATGGTGTTCAGTAGGGAATGGTTAATAAGGGTATTTGCATGTCATTGTAGTGGAACAATTATCAGTACTCCTCCTTACTGCTGCCACTGTGTGTTCTCTGCATGTATGCCTGGGATTTTCTGTTTCATTTTTTTTATTTGTAGGCTCTATATGAATGGTGTCCTACCCAGGGTGCAATCTCTTTTAGCCCACTAGTGCCTTTCACAGAGAGGAAATATCCTAAAGCAAATGTATGTCTGGGGTTGGCTGTTTCTCTTGTTCAGAGAGGAATTGCCTGGCATTTCGTGGTTGGACTGCTGTAATGACAGGACCAATATGATGTGCTTTAGGATATTTCCTCTCCGTGAAAGGCACTACTGGGCTAAATGAGACTGCACCCTGGGTAGGATACCATTCCTATAGAGTCTGCAAATTTGTATTTCAGGCTCGTTCCTAGTTGAGCGTTTCTGACTCCCAATCTACATATGCAAATTAGCCTTGGGATTAGTCAGCCCAAGGGTAATAGGGGAATCCAGCATTGGACCCCTTGCTCACAGTGTTTAGATAGATCAGCTTCACCTCACTGATGAGGCCCAACAAGGTCAAAATGTACATCTGGGGTTGGCTGTTTTGCTTGTTCAGAGAGGAATTCCCTGGCATTTCGTGGTTGGACTACTGTAATGGCAGGACCAATATGATATACTTTAGCATATTTCCTCTTCGTGAAAGGCACTAGCGGGTAGGCTACCATTCCTATAGAGTCTGCAAATTTGTATTGCAGACTCGTTCCTAGTTGACAAAGAATCGTGAGGAACACCCATCAAGCACGAACAAGATAAAGTGAATTGTTCTAGGCATAGTGACCCCTCAATGGTGCTACAAGTCACATTTTTCACTCAAATGTACCATTGCAAAGAAAAAAAATCTCCATATTCATATCAGACTGGTCCCACACTCAAACAGTCCAGCTCCAAAACATCAGGCTAATCCTCCATGCATGAGAGAAACAGCATAACCACAGACATACGTTTCAGCATATATGGGCCTTGTCGGTGTGGTGCAGCCAAATTCTTCTAAGCACATGGAAGCAAGGGCCCATGCCTGGGATGCCCTTATGCTTAGGGAGACAAAGAATTGTGAGGAGCACCCATCAAGCATGAACAAGATAAAATGTCTTGTTCTAGGCATGGTAGCCTCTCAATGGTGCTACAACTCATGCTTTTCACTCCCGTGTGCCATTATAAAGAAGAAAACATCTTCATATTCATATTCATCTCCATCTCCATCTCCATCTCCATCTGGTCCTGCCCACAAACAGTCCAGCTCCAAAATGTCAGACAACTCCTCTCTGCACAAGAGAAGCAGCATAACCAGAAATATATGTTTCAGCCTATATGAGACTGATTAGGGTGGAGCAGTTGAATCCCGCTATGCACATGGAAGTATGGGCCCATGCCTTGGATGCCCTTATATTTAGGGAGGAAAAGAATTGTGGAGAGCACCCATCAAGCACAAACAAGATGAAGTCTCTTGTTCTAGGCAGGGTAGCCTCTCAATGGTGTTACAACTCACATTTTTCACTCCCATGTGCCATTGCAGAGAGAAAAATCTCCATATCTGACTGGTCCCGCCCACAGACAGTCTATCTCCGAAATTTCAGGCAAATCCTCCCTGCACAAGAGAAACAGCATAACCACAGACGTATGTTTCGTGCAGGGAGGATTTGCCTGACATTTCGGAGCTGGACTGTCTGAGGGCGGGACCAGTCTGATATGAATATGGAGATTCCCTCTCTGCAATGTCACATGGGAGTGAAAAACTTGACTTATAGCACCATTGAGGGGGTCATTATGCCCAAAAAGACACTTTATCTTGTTCGTTCTTGATGGGTGTTTGTCACAACATTTGATTCTTTGTCTCCCTAAGTGGAAGGGGATCCCAGGGATAGGCCCTTGCTCTCCATGTGCCTAGAGGGAAGCACCTGCGCCACACTGACAAAACCTGTGGAGGCTGTGGTGTTGCTGAGTCTCTAGTGCAGGGAAGATTTGCCTGGCATTTGGGAGCTGGACTGTCAGAGATCTGATATGAATATGGAGATTTTTTTTTTTGCTCTACAATGGAACATAGGAGTGAAAAATGTGACTTGTAGTACCATTGATGGGACACTATGCCTAAAAACAAGACACTTTATCTTGTTTGTTCTCTATGGGTGTTTGTCGCAACATTTGTTTCTTTGTCTCCCTAAGTGAAAGGGAATCCCAGGCATGGGACCTTGCTCTCCATGTGCCTAGATGGAATCAGCTGCACCACACCGACGAGGCCCACATAGGGTGAAATGTATGTCTGTGGTTTTGCTGATGCGCTCGTGCAGGGTGGATTTGCCTAACATTTTGGGGTGGGACCAGTCTGATATGAATATGGGGATTTTCTCTCTGCAGTGGCACATGGGAGTGAAAAACGTGACTTGTAGCACCATTGAGGGGTCATTATGCCCAAAAACAAGACACTCTATCTTGTTTGTTCTCGATGGTTGCTCGTCACAACATTGGTTTCTTTGTCTCCCTAAGTGGAAGGGGATCTCAGACATGGGCCCTTGCTCTTCATTTGCCTAGAGGAAATCAGCTGCACCACACTGATGTTTCAGCCTATAGGAGACTGATCTGGGTGGGGCAGTTGAATCCCTCTAGGCAAATGGAAGTGCGGGCCTATGCCTGGGATGCCCTTATATTTAGGGAGCAAAAGAATTGTGGAGAGCATCCATCAAGCACAAACAAGATAAAGTGTCTTGTTCTAGGCATGGTAGCCTCTCAATGGTGTTACAACTCACGTTTTTCACTCCCATGTGCCATTGCAGAGAGAAAATCTCCATATCTGACTGGTCCCGCCCTCAGACAGTCCAGCTCCGAAATGTCAGGCAAATCCTCCCTGCACGAGAGAAACAGCATAACCACAGATGTATGTTTCATGCAGGGAGGATTTGCCTGACATTTCGGAGCTGGACTGTATGAGGGCGGGATCATTCTAATATGAATATGGAGATTTCCTCTCTGCAATGGCACAAGGGAGTGAAAAACATGACTTGTAACAACATTGAGAGGTCACTATGCCCAAGAACAAGACACTTTATCTTGTTCGTTCTCGATGGGTGCTTGTCACAACATTTGTTTCTTTGTCTCCCTAAGTGGAAGGGGATCCCAGGCATGGGCCTTTGCTCTCCATGTACCTTGAGGGAATCAGCTGCGCTGCACTGAGGCCCACATAGGCTGAAACGTATGTCTGTGGTTTTGCTGATTCTCTGGTGGAGGGAGGATTTGCCTGACATTTCGGAGCTGGACTGTTTGAGGGCGGATGGAGATGGAGATGGAGATGGAGATGGAGATGGAGATGGAGATTTTCTCTCTGCAATAGTACATGGGAGTGAAAAATGTGACATGTAGTACCATTGAGGGGTCACTATGCCCAAGAACAAGACACTTTATCTTGTTCGTTCCTTATGGGTGCTTGTCACAACATTTGTTTCTTTGTCTCCCTAAGTGGAAGGGGATCCCAGGCATGGGCCCTTGCTCTCCATGGGCCTAGAGAGAACAAGCTGCACCACACTGATGTGTCCCACATAGACTGAAACGTACGGCTGTGGGTTTGCTGAGTCTCTTGTGCAGGGAGGTTTTGCCTGACATTTCAGAGCTGGACTGTCTGAGGGTGGGATCAGTCTGATATGAATATGGAGATTTCCTCTCTGCAATGGAACATGGGAGTGAAAAATGTGACTTGTAGCATGATTGAGGGGGGACTATGCCCAAGAACAAGACACTTTATCTTGTTTGTTCTCGATGGGTGCTCGTCACAACATTTGTTTCTTTGTCTCCCTAAGTGGAAGGGGATCCCATGCATGGGCCCTTGCTCTCCATGTGCCTAGAGGGAATCAGCTGCACCAAACCAGCGAGGCTTACATAGGCTGAAACGTATGTCTGTAGTCTTGCTGGTTCTCTCGCGCAGGGAGGATTTGCTGACATTTTGGGGTGGGACCCATCTGATATGAAAATGGAGATTTTCTCTCTGCAATTTCATATGGGAGTAAAAAACGTGACTTTTAGCAACATTGAGGGGTCACTATGCCCAAAAACAAGACACTTAATCTTGTTCGTTCTTGATGGTTGCTCGTCACAACATTGGTTTCTTTGTCTCCCTAAGTGGAAGGGGATCTCAGGCATGGGTCCTTGCTCTTCATGTGCCTAGAGGGAATCAGCTGCATCACACTGATGAGACCCACATAGACCAAAACGTACGTCTGTGGGATTGCTGATTCTCTTGTGCAGGGAGGGTTTGCCTGACGTTTTGGAGCTGGACTGTCTGAGGGCGGGACCAGCCTGATATGAATATGGAGATTTTCTCTCTGCAATGGAACATGGGAGTGAAAAATGTGACTTATAGCACCATTGAGGATTCAGTATGACCAAGACCAAGACACTTTATTTTGTTTGTTCTCGATGGGTCCTCGTCATAACATTTGTTTCTTTGTCTCTCTAAGTGGAAGAGGATCCCAGGCATGGGCCCTTACTCTCCATGTGCCTAGACGGAATCAGCTGCGCAACACTGACAAGGCCCACATATGCTGAAATCTACGTCTGTGGTTTTGCTGAGTCTCTCGTGCAGGGAGAATTTGTCTGACATTTCGGAACTGGACTGTCTGAGGTTGGGACCAGTCTGATATGAATATGGAGATTTTTGCTCTACAATGGAACACGGGAGTGAAAAATGTGACTTATATCACCATTAAGGGGTCACTATGCCCAAAAACAAGACACTTTATCTTCTTTGTTCTCGCTGGGTGTTTGTCACAAGTGAAAGGGAATCCCAGGCATGGGCCCTTGCTCTCCATGTACCTAGATGGAATGAGCTGCACCACACCAACAAAGCCCACATAGGTCAAAACGTATGTATGTGGATTTACTGATGCTCTCGTGCAGGGAGGATTTGCCTGACATTTTAGGGTGGGACCAGTCTGGTATGAATATGGAGATTTCCTCTCTGCAATGGCATATGGAAGTGAAAAACGTGACTTGTAGCACCATTGAGGGGTCATTATGGCCAAAAACAAGACACTTTATCTTGTTTGTTCTCAATGGGTGGTCATCAAACATTTATTTCTTTCTCTCCGTAAGTGAAAAGGAATCCCAGGCATGGGCCTATGCTATCCATGTACCTCGAGGGAATGAGCTGTACCACACCGAGGCCCACATAGGCTGAAATGTACGGCTGTGATTTTGCTGATTTTCTCGTGCAGGGAGGATTTGCCTGACATTTCAGAGCTTGACTGTCTGAGGGTGGCACCAGTCTGATATGAATATGGAGATTTCCTTTCTGCAAAGGCACATGGGAGTGAAGAATGTGACTTGTAGCACCATTGAGGGGTCATTATGCCCAAGAACAAGACATTTTATTGTGTTCGTTCTTGATGGCTGCTTGTCACAAAATTTGTTTCTTTGTCTCCCTAAGTGGAAGGGGATCCCAGGCATGGGCCCTTGCTCTCCATGTGCCTAGCGGGAATCACCTTCACCGCACCAACAAGGCCCACATAGGCCGAAACGTACGTCTGTGGTTTTGCCGATTCTCTCGTGAAGGGAGGATTTGCCTGGACTGTCTGAGGGTGGGACCAGTCTGATATGAATATGGAGATTTCTTCTCTGCAGTGGCACAAGGGAGTGAAAAACATGACTTGTAACAACATTGAGAGGTCACTATGCCCAAGAACAAGACACTTTATCTTGTTCGTTCTCGATGGGTGATCGTCACAACATTTGTTTCTTTGTCTCCTTAAGTGAAAGAGGGTCCCAGGCATGGGCCCTTGCTCTCCATGTACCTAGAGGGAATCACGTTCACCACACCAACAAGGCCCACATAGGCTGAAACGTATGTCTGTGGTTTTGCGGATTCTCTTGTGCAAGGAAGATTTGCCTGACATTTTGGGTGGGACCAGTCTGATATGAATATGGAGATTTTGTCTTTGCAATGGTACATGGGAGTGATAAACGTGACTTGTAGCACCATTGAGGGGTCACTATGCCCAAGAACAAGACACTTTATCTTGTTCGTTCTCGATATGTGGTTGTCCAACATTTGTTTCTTTGTCTCCCTAAGTGTAAGGAGATCCCAGGCATGGGCCCTTGCTCTCCATGTGCCTACAGAGAATCAGCTGCACCACACTGACAAGGCCCACATAGGCTGAAAGGGATGTCTGTGGTTTTGTTGATTCTCTTGTGCAGAGAGGATTTGCCAGACATTTCAGAGCTGGACTGTCTGAGGGTTGGACCAGTCTGATATGAATATGGAGATTTTCTCTTTGCAATGGAACATGGGAGTGAAAATTATGACTTGTAGCACCATTGAGGGGTCACTATGCCCATGTACAAGACACTTTATCTTGTTCGTTTTCGATGGGTGCTCGTCACAACATTTGTTTCTTTGTGTCCCTAAATTCAAGGGGATTCCAGGCATGGGCTCTTGCTCTCCATGTGCCTAGAGGGAATCACCTTCACCGCACCAACAAGGCCCACGTAGTCTGAAACGTACGTCTGTGGTTTTGCAGATTCTCCCGTGAAGGGAGGATTTGCCTGGACTGTCTGAGGGCGCGACCAGTCTGATATGAATATGGAAATTTCTTCTCTGCAATGGCACAAGGGAGTGAAAAACATGACTTGTAACAACATTGAGAGGTCACTATGCCCAAGAACAAGACACTTTATCTTGTTCGTTCTCGATGGGTGCTCGTCACAACATTTGTTTCTTTGTCTCCCTAAGTGGAAGAGGGTCCCAGGCATGGGCCCTTGCTCTCCATGTAGCTAGAGGGAATCATGTTCACCACACCAACAAGGTCCACATAGGCTGAAACGGATGTCTGTGGCTTTGCTGATTCTCTTGTGCAAGGAAGATTTGCCTGACATTTTGGGTCGGACCAGTCTGATATGAATATGGAGATTTTGTCTTTGCAATGGTACATGGGAGTGATAAATGTGACTTGTAGCACCATTGAGGGGTCACTATGTCCAAGAACAAGACACTTTATCTTGTTTGTTCTCGATATGTGCTTGTCACAACATTTGTTTCTTTGTCTCCCTAAGTGTAAGGAGATCCCAGGCATGGGCCCTTGCTCTCCATGTGCCTACAGGGAATCAGCTGCACCACACTGATAAGGCCCACATAGAACAAAAGGGATGTCTGTGGTTTTGTTGATTCTCTTGTGCAGAGAGGATTTGCCAGACATTTCAGAGCTGGGCTGTCTGAGGGTTGGACCAGTCTGATATGAATATGGAGATTTTCTCTTTGCAATGGAACATGGGAGTGAAAATTGTGACTTGTAGCACCATTGAGGGGTCACTATGCCCATGTACAAGACACTTTATCTTGTTCGTTTTCGATGGGTGCTCGTCACAACATTTGTTTCTTTGTGTCCCTAAATGGAAGGGGATTCCAGGCATGGTCTCTTGCTCTCCATGTGCCTAGAGGGAATCAGCTGCACCACACCAACGAGTCCCACGTAGGCTGAAATGGACGTCTGTGGTTTTGCTGATTCTCTCGTGCAGGGAGGATTTGCCTGACGTTTTGGGGTGGGACCAGTCTGATATGAATATGGAGATTTTCTCTCTGCAATGGTACATGGGAGTGAAAAATGTGACTTGTCGCACCATGGGGGGGGGGGTCACTATGCCCAAAAACAAGACACTTTATCTTGTTCGTTCTCTGTGGGTGCTCGTCACAACATTTGTTTCTTTGTCTCCTTAAGTGGATGGGGATCCCAGGCATGGGCCCTTGCTCTCCATGTGTGTAGGAATGAGCTGCACTGCACTGAAGATGCTCACATAGTCTGACATATACTTCTGTGGTTTTGCTGATTCTCTCTTGCAGGGAGGATTTGCCTGGCATTTTGGAGCTGGATTTTCTGAGGGTGGGACCAGTCTGATATGAATATGGAGATTTCCTTTCTGCAGTCGCACATGGGAGTGAAAAACATGACATGTAGCACCATTGAGGGGTCATTATGCCCAAGCACAAGACACTTTATCTTGTTCGTTCTCAATGGGTGCTTGTCGCAACATTTGTTTCTTCGTTCCTAGTTGAGGTCTCTGACTCCCAGTCTATGTATCAAAATGAGACATCCAACTATTTAGTATGCTTTTGACTTGACAAATGGAGGCTGTGGCTTTTGAAAGTTCATTCTGAAAACTGAATGTTAGTCCAAAGAAAAAAAAAGGCAATATTACATGCTGTTCTATTCATTTTGTATTTACACTACTGGCTAGCCTAAATTAAATGAATACTAGTTGACTAGCCTGTGTGCAAGGGCCACAGTGCCAGGCAGCAACGGCTGCTGTGCAGACATGCACAGTAGAGAATTCGTAGCCCCACTCCGTTATCAGCTACAGTGCGGGCAGTCTGTACTGCACATGACTGCAGCGCGCTCAGCCGTCTCTAATGCGCATGACAGCTTCTGACAAACACACACTTAGTGAATTTATATATAGGATGACACTGTGTTTTTGAGTATGGAATACTTCATGTTTTCAGTGATATCAAGAATATCTTGAAATGGCAAACACAAGTTGACACATTGAACATGACAGGGTGGACTTATGCAAACCAATGCCACAGGGGTTGGCCATGATGTTGTAACTGTACACCAGTGTCAGTCCTCTTGATCTTGTTTTGTTCTAGAAAACCAAAGTATTTGGAGGCCACATTGACAATATTTAAACTAAATATAAGCTACAGGCAGTATATTTTTTTATTGAGACCCAGCAGCTCTTAAAGGGATAGTAATACTTAAAATGTAAAAAATATATGCTGTAGGGTTTATCCTCCTGAGTAAAACAAGGGTACTTCCACTGCTGAGATATTTTATTAAAAATGATAACAGCTAAAACTTGATTTTTTTAGATGCAATATCACAGTGGCCTGAAAATTTACAGTGCGCTGTTACTACACCATCCTATGGACAGCTCTGGTCCATAGACCATAAATCTCCATAGGATGGTGTAGCAACAGCACCAATGTAAATTTTCAGGCCATTGTGATATTGCACCTAAAAACTTCAAGTTTGAGCTGTTATCATTTTTTAATAAGATATCTCTCAGTTGTGGGAGTACCCTTGTTTTATTCAGTGACATAAACCCTACAACATATATTTTTTTTACATCTCAAGTATTACTATCCCTTTAATTATAAAGATTAAACAAAAAGAAGACATGCCACTAGAGAGGAAAAGTCAAATTAGTGTCACCCTCCCAAACAGCAGAAGAGATCAGTTCCTTATCAATTGCATTTAAGTACTATTTGTATTGTATATTGTATATTTTTATTTATATTTATATAGCACCAACCTGTGTACTTGGCACTTTACAGATTACATTTAATATAGAAGGGGTACAATAAGTGCGGTGATTAAGTGCTTATGTAGGCAGCCATAAGAGGAACAACAGGTGAGTATACATTAGGATAAGAGGTCCCTGCCCCATAGAGCTTACAATCTAAGTATTTAATAAAACATAACTTTTACTGCTGCTTAAAATACATTTGAGTAATTCTCTTTCATTGGCTAATTGTTATGCACCAACACATTAAAGGAAAGAGTGGGTCTTTTCAGCCATATAATACACCACCAGTTAACATAGGTGCGTCATACCCTTATTTGCTTGTGTGTTTAAGGCGACACATGCAATATTCAGTCACCTGCACTTATTTTCTGAAAAGGGGTGACGAGAGTGGAATAGAATGAGACACTAGAATCTAACTAAGAGTATGTCTGCATATGAAAAGGGGATAGGTTGTTTGAAGAAGCCTATGAAGTAAGATTCTGGATGAGAAACTGGTGGCTAATTGTTAGTTGCCCTGCTATGGAACTTGATTTCATTCACGCTGTCTGATAGTAATAGCTCTAAATACCTGGCTCAGTAAACTATAAAATATGAGCTGACTGATATGGGAAAAGACTGACTAGAAGGAGCCAGTGTCCAGATAATACAGAACCCATAATTAGTTTCAGTGATCCTTGCTTAATTCAAAGTATAAAACCAGATTTGCGTCCAGTTGAAACTACACATATCCATCATATAATGATCAGACATCCTAGCCAGATCAATCTTAGCTCTGAAGGTTCTATGCCTTTTGATCATGACAGAGAACACTGCTCTATTCTCCTTCAATCCCCTCTCTCTTTTTCTTCCTCATGCTTTGGATGCCATAGGTGGAAACTGATTTATCTGCTGCTCCTAAAAGATTTGTCTCCATAATAAAAGGAAAAAAAATGAGAAAGAGGATTGCTTTAAGTAGAGGAGCAATTTGTTTCACACCACTTTTAGGGATGGGCAAACAGTAAATTTTCCTTCCCACCAGTATTTCACTTGAATTAGAGATGTTTTTCCTTTCCACAAACATGTTTCTCCATCTAGGACTTTCTTCTGTTCTCTCTTTATACAATAATAATTGGTAATTTTATTAACTCATTCAGACTCAAATATCACCTGTATGCAGGTGACACCCCACTTTTATTTATCTGCACCTTGACTGGCGTCTGAAATTCAATCTAAAGTAAAAGACTGAATGTCTCATAGGTACCTGTACTTTTCTTACAGTCCTCAAGTCACACTTAAAATTTCCCCTCCTCCAACAAAAATTCAACAAGCTAGAAGGCAGTGACTTTGTACATCCAAGGCTCTTATAATTTACTTACTTTATTTTTGCATCTCCTATCCCAACCAGAACTCTTGTAACCCTTTATTGTTTAAACCCTTAAATGGATAGTAATACTTAGTTTTATCTTTATTTTATTTTTAGGCAGTAAAAAATCATGAAGAACGATATAAGTCTTATCTCTCAAACCTTTATGGTTTGAGAGATATTCACAAGCAAAGTTTCCTCTCCCTCCCCTTTTACCTAGTGTAAGCTATCTCTTCTCAGATGTGGAATGCAGTCCATAGACCAGACAGATAACAGCAGGGGACAATCTTCTTCCTATGAGAACAATGAAAGCCCTGCCCCCCTTTACAAGTTTTTCAGGTTTTTCCCTTATCTTAATTGAAGATTGTCCCTCTCTGCAATCTACCTGGGCACCTCCATTCTGCTCTGGCTGAACAGTGTTACATCAGTAAAAGGGGTGGGGGGATACTTTGTCATTGAATTACTCTTGAACTACAACTCTGACAGAAATGAAATAACACTCTCCAAGGTCCAAATACTATGATGATTAATTAGAGCTGCTTTTATTATGAAACATTACTATCCCTTTAAATTGTAAAGCACTGCATACATTTGTGGTGCAAAAAATACATAGACATATTTATTCCATCCCTAGACACTATTAATTACATTTTTAACAAAAAGGAACAGTGACATGAATCTTTCTCATCAACATTTGGATACTAATTCCCTGGAGCAAAGTGTTTTTGTTATATTTGACTGCTGAATTGAAAAATGTTGTCCCAAAGTTCCATGTTAAATACCCAGAGATGCCTGACACAAATTTTACAAAATGTACATCTGATTAAATAAAGAGATCTGTTGCCTGCTTTCAAAGTTTCTTCTTGTTATAGTGTATTAATAAATGTCCATCTGTTATTATTTTTCTTAAAAAAGTTTCCTCTCGCTTTGTTTTGCAGTTTAAAGGGATATTAATGTTTCAAAATAAAAGCAGCTCCAATTAATCTTCATAGTATTTGGACCATGGAGAGTGGTATTTCAATACTGTCAGAGTTGTAGTTCAAGAGTAATTGAATGATAAAGTATCCCCCTCCTGCCCCTTTTACCTAGTGTAAGCCACCTCCACTCAGATGTGGAATCTGGTCTCTTGACTGGACAGATCACTGCAAGGGACAATCTTCTTACTGAGAAAACAATGAAAACCCTGCCCCCTTGATAGGTTTTTCAGGTTTTTCCTTATGCTAATTGAAGATTGTCCCTCTCTGCAAGACATCTGAACACCACCTTTCTGTTTTGAGGTAAGCAGTGTTACAACCGTGAAAGGGGCGGGAGGGGGTTACTATATCATTCAATTACTCTTGAACAACAACTCTGACAGTATTGAAATAACATTCTCTATGGCCCAAATACTATGAAGATTAATTTAAGCTGCTTTTATTTTGAAAAATTACTATCCCTTTAAAGTTATTAACCCTTAACTTCAATTCAGTTATGTAATTCCCCAGACCTCCTTAATCTCTGCCCCAATAGTATGTGATCAACCCAGCTCTCCTACACTCCCTGCTGTGTATTTTCAGGATTATACAGTGGGAGAGTATGTGATGCATGTACGTTGAATCTAATTGACAATGCACATTGTTTGCCATATGCTTATTACGTTGTGTATGACTAAATCAGCATGCACTAAAATCTGAAAGCTTCACTGCTAACATGTCTGCTTGCTGCCACAGAAAACAGTAGGAGGAGGAGGTGGTCCCTAAATCTGTGACAAAACAGTGATATGGCAGCTCCCTTTCAGGAAAACACCAAGCACAAAAATGTAAATACATTTATAAACAGAAACATTTTAGGCAAGCCCAACTTCTAATATTTAGTATTTGTACAAAAGTATTGCTAACTTGGAAAGGAGGGTGTTGTGACAGATCCACTAGTATTTGATTGATTTTGTCACTGCTTTAAAAAAATAATAATGTTAGGCATTTTAACCAATAGTAACTGTATGTATATCAATATATATATAATTTGCAAGAATGCGTCACTCCCTGTGTGCGTAATACTGACATGCGCAGTAGAGACTGCCCGAACAATGCAGTCATACGCAGTAGAGACTGCCCGAACAATGCAGTCATGCGCAGTAGAGACTGCCCGAACAATGCAGTCATGCACAGTAGAGACTGCCCGAACAATGCAGTCATGCGCAGTAGAGACTGGACGAACGTGCCAGCCCACCACCTGTCTCTGCTCCAGGGCAGCAGCCTGTGTACATGGTCATTTATATATATATATATATATATATATATATATATATATATATATATATATATATATATAAATAATTATATATATAATTTTTAACTGAAGTATAGGAGTGCACTGTGTGCATGTAGATAGAGAGAGAGAGATTGATAGATCGATAGATAAATAGATAGATAGATAGATAGATAGATAGATAGATAGATAGATAGATAGATAGACAGTTGTATGTTAAAATCTGTTAAGTCCATCAGATAAATAGTAACTGCATTACAATTTTCAGAAAATGTCAACTATAAGTTTGTTTGCTGCAGAGGTTCTGTTTTCACTCAGAACAAAATATGTAATTTGGCACCCAAACACTTACAAGAGATCCTCCCTACTCACCTCTTTTCTATTGTGTTGCTTCATTTAGAATGAAATGTGTTTATGTCCTATGTTATAGACAGCTATAGTGCTTCAGAAAACAGCTTGGAAGCTTAGGAGCTGATCCATTTCAATATCTGACAGAGAAAAGACAGCCAAGTGTCTGTAGAGGACAATCTTATCATTCATCTCTCTGATAGTGTTTGCTGTAACCACTAAATGAAAACAGTTTTACAAAATGGAAAGTCTAAACTTCTCCCAATGTGTAACACTTTATTGAATTTCCTTTATTTAAAAGAAACACCATTTATTCTTTTTAGTGCTATCACTAAATTTGATGCATTCTTATGTATACATACTGATTGTTGCAACTGAGGTTGCAACCTCAGTATAATTTTAACTGGAGCTTGATGTAACGATAGAAGCCATTCACACCACACCGAAGGGAAGCGTGAATGTGCTTCCTGGGGCAGCTGAGAGGGAGATGGGAGAATTAGAAAGACAAGAAGAGCTGTGCCGAAGATTCAGACTGCTGCATTATGCTGACGGCACAGCTTCAAGATTAAATATCTCTAAAAGTATGTAAATAAATAATAAAAAACAACAACGTGTTTCCTAATACTACTTTAATAACTAAACCGATGCTAAAAAGATTTTAAGAGGTGAATGTTCCACTTTAAAATATTTTATGAGAAACAATATAATTTATAGGAAATATGCTATAGAGTGTGCATCCCTGTTGTTTCATATCATAAACTACAACCATATCAGTGGCGGTCTTCCTCTTAGCAAAATCCTTGTGTAGGACAGCATCACAGATTACATTCCCAAAGAAGATCTTCAAAGCTCAAAGAGTCTCTTCATAAATGAGGACAGAAATATGTCTCACACCACCCCTGTGTGCCAAGCAGCAGATTGTTGGCTTGGTAATACCCTGGATATTGTCACAGAGAACCTTTCTGTAGTGCTTGGCACCTCTTTTCCCAATTCCTTTTCCTCCTTTGCCTCATCCAGGCATTCTATAAATGTCTTCACTTTCCTCAAACAGATTCCAGAATTTAGAGTCCAATTTTGGGCACCAGTTTATAAAAAACACATAATCGATGTGGAAAAAAGTGCAGAGATATGCAGCAAAACTGATAAAGGAATTGGAGGATCTGAGTTATAAAGAGAGACTAGTCATACTGGGTTTGTTTACATTAGAGAAAAGATGGCTATATGATTACCATTTACAAATATTTTGAGGTCAATACAAAGAACTCTCTGGTGAACTGTTTAATCAATGAGTTGAGCAAAAAATGGTAGGTCATTCATTAAGAAAAGTGGAAAGGCATTACAACTAGAACAAAGACTGGGTTTTTTTTACAGTAAGGGCAGTAGAGTTGTGGAACTGTTTTCCTCAGAATGCTGTGTTTGCAGATACTGTAGATGCTTTCAGTAAAGTAAAGGATACCTTTCTAGCTCAGAACAATACTGAAAATGGTGACTGTTGGTTTCAAATCAGGATGACTGTTGATCAAAAGAAATATCTGACTGCCTTTTGGAGTCAAGAAGGTTTTTTTTATGCACTTGGGACTTAACTGGAAATGGCTTCAATAGCTATTTTTTATGCCTTCCTCTGGACCAACAAGGGTGATGTGGCATGGGATGAACTTGATGGACATATATCTTTTTCATTTTATCATGAAGGTGGCATAGAGTGGCATTTAATTCTAATTGTACCAATATTATCACACACTGTGCTAGAAATGAATTGGGGGCAACCCACACATAGGAGGCATTTCAAATAGTATAGCAATTTAAATGCTGTGCCATTGAGAGGACTAATTAGTATACTTTGCATGGAATTATCATAAAGACCCCACCACAGGTAATGCTTTATTTCTCAAATAAACAGAACAATTGCTAGTACAACAAAGAGGCAGAATTTAGTACACTATAAAATAAACTAAACTTTGGATGAAAAGTCCACTTGAAATTTAATAAATTATCTTTGATAAAGGGAGATTCCCACCATGAACTTATATTCCATCTTACATGTGTAAAGAAAACCAAACACTGTAAATGGAGGGAATTACCACATATTTTATTACACGGTTACGTAGAAAAAATATAAGGGGGCAGAAAAAAATAATTCCAAACATTACTGCAGTGCCTAGTTCCAAGCTTAGATACTATGGACATTAAGAATAAAGACGACGTAGACCAATTCTGGGGCAAATAAAAATTCCCAAATACACGTAAGCTTTTTGATCCTTTGAATGCTAAAGAGGTTTGAAATACTGTTAAAACCACCATACTAGTATGTTAGATGTTGCTGTTCTCTTATATTTTAGGTCTTTCACTATGTTTAATAAAGCACACAAGAGAGTAACCCATGAATCATGAAAGCAGCCCAGGTTATAAGAAGGAATGCACAAGTAATGCACTTACCCCGAAAACAGTCTTGCCTGGTATGGTACCCTGATCATCATTGTATTAGTATACCATAGTTAAAGGGATAGTAACACTTCGTTTTAACTTTATTTTATTTTGTAGACATTAAAAAAACATGAAGAATGATATAAGTCTTATCTCTCAAACCTTTATGGTTTATGAGATATTCACAAGCAAAGTTCCCCTCCTCCCCCTTTTACCTAGTGTAAGCCATCTCTTCTCAGATGTGAGTCTGGTTGTATGACAGTACAGATAACAGAAGGGGACAATTTTCTTTGTATGAAAACAATGAAAGCCCTTCCCCCCTTGACAAGTTTTTCAGCTTTTTCCATTATCTTAATTGAAGATTGTCCCTCTCTGCAGTCTATCTGGGCATCTCCCTTCTGATCTGGCTGAACAGGGGGGGGATACTTTGTTTGTGAATATCTCTTAAACCATAAAGGTTTCAGAGATAAGACTTATATCATTCTTCATGTTTTTTTAATGCCTACAAAATAAAATAACGTTAAAATGAAGTATTACTATCCCTTTAAGCAGTGGAAAGGTGAATGAATAATATGTTCTGGGGTTGTGACCTAATAAAACAACCAGTGTCCTGGGTTAATAACCATTAAATTTCAGATCTTTAACCCTTTGAGTGCCAGAGGGGTACGCAACACATTGCAAAGCAATGCGTTGCATACCCCTCTAGCACTCAAAGGGTTAATTTATATTATACCCAAAATATACTGCAATATGTCAAGGATATATCGAGACTCTTCAAGAGCACTTGTGTGATCTAATAAAATGACCAGTGTCCTGGGTTAATAATAACCTCTAACATTCAGAGCTTTAATTTATATCACACCCAAAATAGACTGCAATATGTCAAGGATATATCGAGAGCACTTGTGTGCAACGAAAATTGGTAGCATTTGCTGACCTTAATTTGACATAACCAATTACATATTTTAGACTATGTCCCAGCGTTACAGGAAATAAATAATATCCACAAGCTGACAGTCTTTCATTAATCCACATACAAGATCAGCCTCTTGCCAGTGAGACCAAGCCCCCTTTGAAATGTCATTTTGTGTTTGAAGCTTAAACTTTTGCTTGTGTTCTCTTCTATGATGATCCAGGCAGTGTTTGAGGCAACCTAGGAAAGGACAAATCTACATGGGATGCAGAAGGTGTTGTTCTGAAGGGGCCCAGCATCCAAGCCATTAACATATAATACCATCAGTGAGCCCTTCCCATTTGTTCATTAATACTTTGAGCATTAGAGGGGTGACCACAAGCTTTGCAAAGCAATGTACTGCACAACCCTCTGGTGCTAAGTAATTAGGTACCAGCATGGGGGTCATGAATCATGATGCAACAGCTTTCTGACTCTTCATTCAGCAGCTCTCCAGATGGTCATAAATCTTTTGGCAAATCCAGAATAAAAGAGATCCTCACTTCCGTAAACCTGCCTCCTCAGCCCTCAGTGGCCATACCTGGGTTTGACATTACAAGCTTCATGTAAAGCCACATCAACCCTGTAAAATTCCTGGAGGGAACCGACACATGACCCCCTGAGACCACACCCAGTTTGACATCAGCAGCTTGAGCCCAAGCAAAAAAAGGCGCAAAAAAAAGGGGAACTTTCCACGTGGCTGGTGGTATTCAATCTTATCATTGATTTCAGTGTAAAATGCATTAAGGGAAAAAGCAGAAAAGTCTCACTTTTTGCAGAATATTTCCCGCTCGATGCAAAGTGCTATTTTTCTTCTGTTTCATTTTGAAAATAAAACTTTTGCCCATCCTTACTTGATCGGCCAAGTCAAACACTCGACTTGACTCCAAATGAGATTTACTTGCTGAAGACAAGACTGAAGGGACAAAATGCTCCAAAATAAATAGGAACTAAAGATGGCTTCAGTACAAGCCTGGCAGAGCATCACTAGGGAAGATACCCAGCATCTGGTAATATCTATAAGTCACAGATATCAACTTTGACCCTCAAATTAAAGCTGACAGTCTACACTGTCTTCTTGTCATTGCTTCATTTCAAATCCAATGTGCTGGAGTACAGAGCGAAAACAACATAATCGTTGTCACTGTCCATATACTTATGGATTGCACTGTATTTTGCATTTTGCTTCCCCAGCTTTGTGTTCTACTGTCCATTGTTAGTCACAGGCCCTTGCATACACTGTCTAACACCCCAGCCATGACTCACTTTTAGACACAGAGCTATACGCTGTCTGACATATCAGCATTTTTCCACTGGCCACTTTTGACAGTAGACCCACATATGTTGACATCTCCCTCAGCCTTGTTCATCATCTGTCTCACTGGTACTCATAGACCCACAAATACACTGTTTGCTTCCCCAGCCTTGTTCTTCTGTCATAATGGTAGCCACAGAGCCACACGTATACTGTATGCTTCCTCAGGTTTGTCAAACATGAAGTTTTTGACATCCCAACCTTGTTCCACTGCCCCACTGGCAATCACTGAACCACACATGATGTCTGACACACCAGCCTTGTTTCACTCCCCCACTAGTAGCCACATAACTACACACTGTCGGATGCATCAGCCTTATTCCACTGTCTCAATACACATACACTGTCTGCTTCACCAGCATTGTGTCACTGGTATCCACAGAATCACATATACACTGTTTACATCCCCAGCCTTTTTTCTGGTAAACATGCCCCAGGCACCCTTTATGCTCTGTCAACTAATAACAATGTGTTCAAGTTTTTCTCATGCTGGCATTGGGTACCGAATACATTAGGAAGTTACATGGTATTGAACAATTTTGGAATCTTTGAAGTTGTTTTTTTTCCTGTAGCAACACTTCTGGAAATAGTTAGACACACTTGGAATTGAAAACCAAACAACCATCATTTGATGTGGGTAATTGTCTACTTTCCAGAGTTCTAGTCCATTCATACATTTTCTTTATATCTATCTAATGGTCATGACTATTTTGGTGCAGGAAGGAATCTTAAAACAAAGGAAACTGGTTGGTGTAATTTAGTGCTCCTGGCACCCCGTTTGGTATGTCAGCCCATTCCATACCAATGGGATATCACTTTTTTCATGCTGGGAATACAGAATATAGTAGGAGTTCCATGGTTTTCAAAGATATATTTCCTATAATTTGACATTATGGGAATATTTGTGCACACCAGCCAAGGCATAGAAAAGCAAGTGACACCTCACTTGATGTAGGTGAATGTCTGCTTTACAAATCTGTGTGCCTTGCATAACATTTCTTCATATCTGTAATGGTTATAACCATTATAGAAAAAATAAATCATATTCAAAAAATTATAAAAAATTAGAGATTGTGTAGTTTTGTGCTTCTGGTTCCCACTACAGTATGTCATCTCATACTAATGTGATGCTGCTTTTTCTTGAAAGAGCAGTAGCAAATTAATGCAGTAGAACATTCCATAGTGTTCAAAGATTTCAATAACATTGACCATTGAAGGTGTCTAAATGTAAATAAAATACCTATTTTTCCTTTAGCTCCAACTTCTGGAAACATTTGTGTACATCTGGCTACAGAAAGAAAGGCAATTAACCCCCTCATTCTATGCTGTGGAATATCTAATTTCTGTAAATACATGTCTTATGGGGTTATTTCATTGTCGTCCAGTACAGGTTACTTGTAACTTTGGGTAGACAATCCGCCCCTTTAACTAGGCAGGAACAATTCTAGAAGAGAATGCAGGGGGTGGAGCCTACTTTCCCTCCTTGACTGCAGCTAGCCCAGCTCCAGTAAGATTTGTTCCTTGGTGAAGACACAGACAAGAGAACAGTTCTGCTATAGTTTTAGCTATTTTTTTATTTTTCTGTTAGATATGGAATACCACCATTAGGCGGATTACCATAACTGACAATGCTCTTAGATGTGGCTAGCTCAGTATCCAGGTTCTTTTTGCGGACCTTACACCCTGGGGGCAAAATCTTGGGTTCAAGTTCTTTCCTCAGGAGTTGCCCACTAAGGCTTCTTCTTAATATATGGTAATCTGAAGACAGAAGATCTGCAGGAAAGGTGAGCAACCCTTTGAGTGCTGCAGGTCCAGGTGTCCCACAATGCCCCTCCACACAGGGGTTTTCCTTTGGAGTTCCTATTGCACACTCCTGCACTCATTGGGTTTATCTGTATGTCTATTGGGTGTTTTGGAGCAAGTTTCTGTGGTAACTTAACCCTTTAACTGCTGGTTTTGCATCTTTTGGGGGTTTATTGGCACTTTTCCTGCTGGGTTCACTGTTTTTTTGGGTCTGCTAACATGTTCTAGGGATGTTTCATGTAATTTTTATTCACAGTTTCTACTTTGCAAAATTTGTGTTCCGCTCCTTTAAAGGGATAGTAATACTTAAAATGTAAAAAAAAATATGTTGTAGGGTTTATCCCCCTGAGTTAAACAAGAGTACTCCCACTGCTGAAAGGTGTTTCATTCAAAAGTAATTAATTTACAAAGTTTAATTTTTTAGGTGCAATATCACAGTGGCCTGAAATTGTACAGTGGCGCTGTTGCTACACCATCCTATGGAGATTTATGGTCATGGGACCAGAGCTGTGCCTCATGGTCTGTAGTTCCAAGATATTTGTGATATTTGTGATTGTGTCCTTATGTTAAAATCTCTTAATAAAGATGAAGCTGTTTTTATGAAGAAATCGAGATTCTTGTAGTTTTACTCTGGTGCAGCCATCCACCTTTTTGAGCAGTGTTACATTATGGAGATGATGGAGAATTTCCAGGTTGGCACATAGTAATTCAAGAACTCTAATCATTATTTCTGGTGAAACCAGTGCATGCAGTACAACCATATGCATGAACATTGATCTGATTTACCCGTTCGCTGCTGGAGCCGCTTTGTTGGTGTGCGTGTGATTATAATATTTGATCTCTAAAAGCTTGAGCTCAGCGGTGATGGAAGGAGTATATCAAGATATTATGATATAAGTGCTTAATAAGAAATCATATTGTCAACATAGCACTGGATACTAACCAGATTATTTGAGGACACATCAGTGTTAATTGAAACGTCTATCGTTGTAACATGGAACAGACCAGTGATGAGACAAGAGTGAGCAGGTGTTTGAGGTCAATTGAGGATACTGCACAAAGACTTTTGAACCTGGATAAAATTTTTAATGAGACTAAGGATATTTGTGATGAGACATCATCAGTTCTGAGTATTTCTACTTTGTTTGCTGATTTAAAAAATCTGATGTCAAAAGAGATCAGAACCTGGTGGGAAATTACAACATTAAATCAATATTTAAAAGTGGAAAGAATACCCAGGGGACTGAGGATTAAAAAGATACCAACATTTGTAAATGAAGATGCCAGTTTCGTTGAAAAATGGAACTTGATACTTACGGAATGCTCCAATAAGTTGATGCGACTGATTGTGGAATATAAACAAGAAGTTTTAGATAGATTACAAAAAGATATAAAACTTAAGCAAAATATTGTGATTAATCGAAAACAAGAACTTGATTTTGACAAGTTGGATGCAGATTTGGCTATATATCTTGAGAAGTTAGAAGCTACAACGATGGAGATCAAACAAAAGAAATTTCAGAGGGATAAGGAAGACTATGAAAATAAAACAGTTTATAAATGGAAAAAGTCTTATCCTTATCAAAGTGATGTACGAGGTAGACATAAATCCATATTAAAGTCGCAGTCACATCTTAAACGAGTCAGTTTTTCCAGTATAGACACTAATAGTTTGGAGTTGGATACAGAAAATGTTCCTTCAGTATCTACGGAAAATATGACGGAAGTAATAGATTCCTCTGCGATGTCCTCTTCTTCTTTTTTATCCCCAAATCGAGAACAGAAGGTGGCGTCAATTTTTTCAATGAGTATGAACAAACAGGACGAGACAACAAGGAGACCACGGACATCGTCCAAGACGAGATTGATAAAGGATGTAAAATCAAAATCAGGAGAGGGGGGTGACGAAGAAGAAATAGAGGGATTGCAGATAGATTCCCACAAGAAGAGAGCAAAGAAGAAAGACAACAAAAAAAATAAATAAATAAAGTTATTAATTTGTCTCAATATGAGTTAACCCCAGCTGAGGAAAGGGTCCTTGAGAAGGGTCTTAATTTTGTGCCATCAAGACATTTTGATTTGTTTGACACCTTGGTAGATGTCAACAGGTTTGTCAGGAAGTTGACCTTAAAGAAATATTTCTTTGAGGGTTGTAGTGATAGCGAGCCTGTTGACATAGATGCCTCGGTGCCAGAACAGGTTAATCTGTCCACCTTTAGAGATTCTTGTTGTTTAATGGATCTGGTTAATCTACAATGTCAAATAAAGGATGAACAGGTTGGTTTGGAAAGATTGGGAAGTGTTCAATGTGTTCTAAAATCTAAATCAGATTTCTATCCAGTGGGTTGCAGAGGGGTTTTGCTGGATGCCTTTCATAATTGTGTTGAGAGGGATCTGGTTGAGCTCCATGATAATCTAGTGGAGAGAAGGAGTGATAATAACATGAATAAGGAAGACATGCAGGCATTACAGCATTTAAAGGGACTTGAACAGATCACTATAAAAAATGCAGACAAGGGAGGGTCGGTGGTGGTAATGGATACGGAGTATTATTATAAGGAAGCCCTGAGACAGTTGGAAGATCAGACAGCTTACAGTGTATTGGCTAAAGATCCTACTAAGGATTTTAAAATCTTGATACACGGCCTCATTGACAGAGGAGTGAACCTTGGTATATTTACGCTGAAACAGGCAGATATATTGAAAGTGGAACATCCCATTATTCCTATATTTCATTATTTACCTAAGGTTCACAAATCTGTCAATGAGGTCGTGGGAAGACCTATAGTGTCGGGGTTAGGTTCTTTGAATGAATCATTAGGTGAATGGGTGGATAATTTGTTGCAGCCTTTGGTTTTAAGACTGTATAGTTATCTCAAAGATACTACCAATGTTTTACAAACTCTGGAACAGATCACTTGGGAACCTTCCTTTGTCTGGATAAGTTTTGATGTTAGATCATTATATTCAAGCATCCCACATCATTTGGGTTTAATTGCTGTTAGGTACCACTTAGACAGATATTCTGTTTATACAGAGTCTCTGAAGGAATTTATTCTGGAGACAGTTGAATACCTACTTACGCATAACTATTTTTTCTTTGGGGGGAGGTTCTATCTCCAGAGATGCGGGACTTCAATGGGGGCTAAATTTGCCCCCTCCTACGCTAACCTCTTTATGGGGTGGTGGGAGGAGTCCCGCATCTTTGGGGATGGGAATCCCTTCAGAGGGGAGGTGGAGATGTATAAGAGATATATTGACGATCTACTGTTAATATGGAGGGGTTCAGAGGAGAGAATAACATCTTTTTTTGAATATCTTAATGATAATTCTTTGAATTTATATTTCACTTTTGAATTTAATCGTTTGGAGATTGTGTTTTTGGATTTGGTAATAAAAAGTGACCTCCATATGGGTAGAGTTTACACTGAGATCTATCGTAAACCTATAACGGGGAATAGTTTATTGCGTGCAGATAGTTGTCATCCCCAGCATACCCTTAGAGGAATTCCAGTAGGGCAGTTTTTACGACTGCGACGAAATTGCACAAATGAGAATGATTTCTTGAGGCAGTCAAAAGATCTATATTTTAGATTCCTGGATCGTGGTTATCCTAATGGATGATCGATAGAGGTTACAATATTGCTAAGTCTAAACAGCATAAAGATCTCATTAGGCATAATGGGTCACGGGTGAAACAGAAGACTGAGAGGACACAAAGCAAAATAGTGTTTTCTACTCAATACAGTCTTGAATTTGAGAAGATCAGAAAGATTATTGATAAATACTTACCTCTTCTAAATGGAGATGACAAACTTAGGACAGTGATTGATGTGGGTGTCAATTATGTTTCTAGGAGGGCACCAACCTTGGCGAATTTGATTTCTCCAAGTCTATATGTAGGAGACAGGAGGAGGAGGACCAACACTTGGCTATCAGTAAAGGGGAATTACAGATGTGGGGGAATCAGATGTGGTTGTTGCAAATATATGGATGTTAGTCAAGTCTTTAACTCTACAGTGACAGGAAAAGAATTTGGAATGAAAAATTACATCAATTGTGCAACTAAAGGTGTGATTTATTTGATGACGTGTTGCCAATGTCGCATGCAGTATGTGGGTAAGACCACGAGGAAGTTGAGACAACGTATAAATGAGCATCTGAGCGATATGAGAGGGATCAGTTTTCGGTCGAGTGTAGCCTCGCACTTTAAGGACATACACAATGGAGATTTGGAAACTTTAAGAGTCCAAGGAATTGAACGTGTGGTCCTGGGGGTGCGGGGAGGTTACCTCGACGGTAAACTTCTTAGAAGAGAAGCCTTTTGGATTTTTACTTTAGGTACAAGATATCCGAAGGGCTTCAATAAAGTTTATGATGTTTCATGTTATGTTTAGGCTTTCTGGTGGTTTTTCTGACAATTGCATGTGATGCGAGTATATTTGGTCATATGTTATATGAGACTATAGTATGCACATGTTTTTTAGACTTGACTTCTGTCTTTGTGGCTCATCATAAAATTACCCTTGTTCTCATAATATGAAAGGTGATTAGTAAATTATATCTGACAGTTTTAATTTCATTCAGGTTTAATGTAGATATTAAGATTGATATTACTGTTTGTGAATAATTTTATTGCTATGGTTGAGTTATGCAGTTTAATAATAGCTCTTGATATGAATATCACAGTGTTTAAAACATCTTTGAATAATGATGGTTGTTGGATAATGTGATTGGGTTTATCAAGGGTTAACTTTGACTTTTTGCCATGGTTATTCCCCTTTTGGCTTTCTGTGAGTAGGGATGTCATTTGGTTTTATCTATTAACTTTTGAGAGAATTGTGAGTGAAATATACTTGATTCTTTTGATTTTCCATGTGTCTATGAGAGATATAACCCTTCACTGGCATTAAGTTTAAAAACAGTTTTATAGGAGAATGAAGGGGTTGGTCTCTGATTTCATGGTTGATTGAAGGTTTTCAGGTGAGTTGGGATTCCTATGATTGACCGGAAGCCATAAGGGGAAGTGCTTGGCATTGAGACTAACTTGTGGTCACGACTAAGCGTTGTTATACGCGAAACGCGTTGATCGAGGGGTCTACACCTGCTCATGAAGACGTCTCATGGTCTGTAGTTCCAAGATATTTGTGATATTTGTGATTGTGTCCTTATGTTAAAATCTCTTAATAAAGATGAAGCTGTTTTTATGAAGAAATCGAGATTCTTGTAGTTTTACTCTGGTGCAGCCATCCACCTTTTTGAGCAGTGTTAAATCTTTCCTCCCATTCCAATGTTGCACAGGGTGTTAAGGAAACTGAGACTGGAGTGCCGTCCAGTCATTCTAATTGCTGCGAACTGGCCTCAGCAGGCTTGGTTTCTGGAGCTTTTGGATCTATCAGTGGCGGAGCCATTCCAGATCCCTTGCCATCTGGATCTTCTTCTACAGGGTTACCTGTGGAAGGAGGATGTTCATTGTCTAGCTTTGACGGCTTGGAAATTGAGTCCTCAATACTGAGAAAGAAAGGTTTTCTTCTGCTGTGGCAGTTACTTTTCTTAGTGCCTGCAAACCTGTCTCATCTAAGGCCTACCATCATGTCTGGTCGACCTTTCTCTCTTGGTGTGCTGATAGGGACCTTTCTCAGGATTTAGATCTACCTACTGTCCTGGCCTTCTTGCAGGACAGTGTGGATAATGGATTCAGTTTGAGTTCCCGTAAGGTTCAAATTTCTGCTCTCTCTGTTTTCTTTCAGAGGCGCATTGCTGTTCTTCCTGATGTCAAGGTTTTCTTCCAGGTCGTTGCTCATACTCTTCCTGTTTTCAAGACTCCCACTCCTCAGTGGGATCTTAACTTGGTTTTGGGTGTCCTTCAGCTCCCTCCCTTTGAGTCCTTGGCTACTATTCCTCTATGGCTGCTGACGTGGAAAATGGCCTTTCTCCTGGCGATCGTATCCGTTCGCCATGTTGCGAAGTTGCATGCTCTCTCTTGCAGACCACCCTTTTTGGTGTTTCACAAGGACAAGGAAGTGCTTCACACTTCGCAGGAGTTTCTCCCGAAAGTGGTTTCTGAGTTCCATATTAATCAGGAGATTGTGGTGCCTTCTTTCTGTCCTGACCCTACCTCTCACAAGGAGAGGGATCTCCACTTGTTAGATGTGGTGCTTTGTCCCAAGTTTTATGTGCATTGCACTGAGTCCATTTGACAGTCTGATGCGCTGTTCGTCATTCCTGAGGGTCCCAGGGAAGGGAGCCCAGCTTCCAAAGTGACCACTGCTTTTTGGATTAAGTCTGCTATTTGTAAGGCTTATGAACTTAGGAAGAAGCCTGTTCCCTTTGGGGTCACGGCTCATTCTACTAGATCTATTGGGGCTTCTTGGGCTTACAAGAATCAGGCCTCAGCTGATCGGCTGTGCAAGGCTGCCACTTGGTCATCTGTGCACACCTTTTCGAAGCACTACCGTGTTGCCGTGCTGGCATCAGCTGATGCCATCTTTGGGAGGAAGATCCTGGAGGCAGTCTTGCCTGTCTAGGATCTTCTTAGTTACTTTAGTGCTCCCTCACTTTTGAGCCCAGTTCGCTCTAGTTCAGCGTGTTTTGTAACAGTTCCTGGGGTGTTTTTACCCCTGTTTAGTGTCAGTTGACACTTCATTTGTTATTGTTGGGCTATCTCTGATCTGATGGTTCATATATGCTCTGGTGACTCTGGGGGCCCTGCACCTGGCCCTTGCCTTCCTTCCCGTCTCTGGGAAACTCAATGGTTGGACATCCCAAAGTTACCAGTAACCTGTATTGGACGACAGAGAAAAGAGGATTTTAGTCTAACCTGTTAAATTCTTTTCTCTTAGTCCGTACAGGTTACTGGTCTCCCATCCTGTCAGAGGACCATGCTTGGCTCTCCTGTGGCAGAACGTGGGGGTCCTTTTGGGTTCATGCTCACAGGAGTCTTCTTTCCCTTCTTACTATCTAGTCAATAGTTAGTTTCTAAAATCTTACTGGAGCTGATTGGGTAGCTGCAGCCAAGGAGGGAAGGTAGGCTCCACAACTGCTAGAATTGTTTCTGCCTACATAAAGGGGCAGATCGCCTACCCAAAGTTACCAGTAACCTGTATGGACTAAGAGAAAAGGATTTAACAGGTAAGACTAAAATCCTCTTATTTTGACAGCAAAAACATCACTTCACCCGCTAACTGCAGTGTGGGGTACTTTACTGTAAAAAGTAGCGCTATCATTTGTTCACAAAACTTGTCAGGGGGAATGGAGTAGGAGTTCATCGATGTGTTGAAGGTAGCATAGTTGTACTACAGAAACAGACTGATGATTATCTTCCCCCACATGAGGAGGCAGTTTGTAAACGTAATATGAAAAGCTCCAACACCAGTCGTAGTACCAAGCCTAAAGACAATGAGAAGTTGCATTCTAGTGTTGTTGTCATAGAGGAGAAGCATTTTGCAGTGAGACCAAGTGCTATGTCAGACAGTAACAGTGATACCCCACAGCAAAGTAGTGGTAAATCTTCTATAAATCCCCCTAAGGGAAAAAGTGAACATAAAGTGTTTCAGACAAGAATATGAAAGTAGTGGGGCAGAGAGGAAGTGGATGATGCTGCTGAGGCTGCTTCTTCTGATGATGTAATTATTCATGAAAATGATGATATTCATTTAGAACATGTACTTCATCTTTAGACACAGATAAACTAGAGTGAGAGCAGTGATGATTTGTCCCAGACTCCCATACTTATCTGGAAGAAAAAAGCTCAATCTTTCACAGCATCAAGGGAACATCAAAATCTTTGAGATAATATTTTGAAGGTCTAGACAAGTACACATGCCCAAAAATACACAGTCATTCCAGTCATCATCAATCACCACTTCCAACTCCAGCCTCCACCCAGTTACACTCACAGTTTTTTGGGTATTAAGCAGCAATACAGGTCAATATCCACACCCATATTGCACTATTGTAACATTAGTACCTGTAGTATTAACAAGAGTTTTTCTTGCACCAACCTCATATTCTCTTGCTACAACCTGAGCTTTATCTGTTCTTCCAGCTCTTCTCTTTTCAAGGTTACTTAAGACTCTAGGAGGAAAGTTGGACCATGGTACCCAGGCTTTATCAGGATAGGCTTGCTCAGTCCCTCCTCTTAGACCGGTGGGATGATTTTTTGCAGATAAATATCCTGATCTGTTTTTGATACTGAAAATGCAATTGTTGGAGACTTCTCTACTATTCAGGGGGGTTAAAAGGCCCAGTCATGTCAATGGGAAATAGCTGCTTTGGTCTAGGATTACTCCAATTTATCCATGTATATCACCCTTACTGAAATGGTTATTTATTACCTCTCATCAGTGTTATAATATCTATTTTATAAATGTGAGAATATGTTGGTTTTTTTTACAACATAATCTGTGTCTAATGAAAAATATTCTTTCCAAGCGTGGTATAATTGGTATGTATAAATATTGTCATTTGTGTGCATTATCAATAATTTTTATTTTTTTTGCTGTGCTGCCAGTCCTTTATTAATCCTTTCTAATGCATTAATAAAGTAACTAAAATAAACTGGGATCAGTCAGCAACACCTTTAAGTTAATAGATGATAGATGTGATCTTTCTATCTTCGTTTCCTTCCATGACAATTTTTCTGAAATAAGTTTATTGGCAAGTCCGTTATATGTCCTAGCTTCATTGAAATTAGGTTATTAGTTTAACCAAATTAATTGTAAGAGTCTAATTTTACTAAGTTTACTATCAATCATTTTTCAGTTTGGATGTAGCAATGGAATGGAATATGTTCCTTTTATCTTTATTACACTTTTTTTTCTTGATAATTACTACTAACAATGTTTTTGGCAAGCCGGTTGTATGTCCTGGCAACACTGAAGGTAGGGTACAGATTGTCATGCGTTACTTTTAATAATTCATTACTTAATATGTGAATTTCATGTTGTTAATAAAATGTATGTTTTATCTTCTCACGTAAACTGCCAAATAAAAGTTTTCATAGATATATAGAAAATATATTGGGTGTTTGCTTATACTGCAAGTATATCTGTTTCTCTTCTTTGGTGTGCTTCATCTTTACATTGTGAGCACCATCTTAATACATTTCCGCTATTATATGTAATGATGGAGTGTTCAAAGAAGTATGTTTTATAACAATTTTGCCTAAGAACAATATAAAGAATAAGACAAATTGTTTCGACACAGAGCTGATGTTGTTAGTCCAGGGAGAAATCAGGAAGGACATTTTTTTACTCACTGGGGCAAAATTAGAAAGTGCTTGAATGGGTTTTGTTTGTCTTCATCTGGATCAATAAAGGAGATCAGGCTAAGGTTGAAAATGATGGACACTTTTTTTTCCCAACCTCATGAATTATCTATATCAGATTGCAGTATGAAATTATTCTACTTATGTTAAATTTAAGAAACACGTATTCTCATAATGATTTTAACCCTTTGAGTTGCAGTGGGATATGCTTTGAAATGCGTTGCATACCCCTCTGACATGCAAAGGGTTAAAGTTTAAAATAAAAGTCTATTTTCATGTTTAATGTTTTGTTTTTTGTGGTCACCATTTTTCAGATTTGAAGATGGAACCGTTTCATTCCTTGACATAATTGCCTTAAAACATGGATTTGATGTTTTGGAGAAGCTCACTGGTAAGTCAAACATGTTTGAATCTTATTTAATTATCATACAGAAAAAACATTAGTTTGGATTCCACTACAGGTGATAAATTATACCACTGGCTTTATCTCACTGACAGGGTTGGGCAAAAGCTTTCTCCTTAAAAGAGAAAAAACATGGCAAAAAAAAATCAGATGTCCCACTTTCTGCAGGAATTCCAAAAATAAGTTATTTCTCCCACTCTTTTCTTTGTATTGAAACAATTTATAATAATAATCATTGATAGTAATACAGCTTCCCTTCTCGTGAAGAGTTTGCCTCATGTATTCTTGCCATGCTCACCAGTATAAATAGTTTACCACATGTTGCCAGTCTGCTTGGGGGAATAAAGAGAGAGAGAAAGCTGCTGTAACTTTGACTCTAGCTATTGTGGAGGACGATAATCACTGAGATCACACTAGACTTTCTTAATTTAAGGCATTGTTTCCCAAACTTTTTCACATGACACCTTTTTTTTTTTCAAACCACAATGCCTCCACCATTTTTAGTGAAATAAATGCGACTCTTTGAAAGCATTTTTTTTTTTATTTGTTTGCATTTGATTTATTTTATAATATACTTTGGAAAAACAAATTAAATGTCTTCTGACTTACCACATACATTTGCACAACCAAATATATAGAATCCCCTTTAAAGGCATTCCAAGCATTAGCAAAAAGACAGGAAAAACTGACTTTTCTATGCGAGGAATTTCCCACAGGAAAAAAAAACTTTTCTCCAATTCCTAGATACAGTGCCACACAGGATCCTGGTATATGAAATAAACCAATGTAGTGCCTTTGTTTAACAGGGGAACTAAAACGGGACCTGGGAACTATAGACCTGTGAGTTTGACCTCTGTATGGGAAAACCACTAGAAGGGAAAATAAGGAATTATATTCAGGATTACACCACATAAAATAAGATTATTAGCAGGAATCAAAATGGTTTTATGAGGAATATATCATGCCAAACAAATCATTTGAGCGTCTATGAAGATGTAAATAGCAGCCTAGATAATGGTAAAGTAGTAGATGTAGTATATCTAGATTTTGCAAAGACATTAGATACAGTTCCACACAGAAGGCTGGTATATAAAATAAGGCCATTTGGGCTAGGAGATAGCCTTTTCAACTGAATCGATGAATGGTTCTTCCTGGTAAAACATTTTCTAAATAAATTAATATGAAATATGTTTTTGTATATGGAAGTGGAGCACTTCATGTTTCAGTACTTTGTCCACTGCTTTTTTAAAGAGCTTATAAATGACTTGGAGATAGATATAGAAAACATTTCCATATTTGCAGATAACATTTAATTATGCAGGGTAATAAGTTCTGAGCAGGATGTTCATTCTCTGTAGAAGTATTTACTGGGTAAACAAATTGAATCTGAAACTTAATGTAGGTAAGTGTAAAGTCATGCATTTGGGATGAAAATATCAACATGCTACTTATGAACTTATTGGGATTATTCTAAAAGACTTGTTGCTAAAGAAATATATGTAAGTTCTTGTAAACTGTAAATGTGGAAATACTGATCAGAGCCAGAAGCAGCAAAAAGAAAGTACTCTCTTGCATGAAATGGGGGTATTGAGGCTAGAGTTCATACGATTTTTGCCACAGTACAGATTGTTGGTAAAGGTCCCCCTTGAAAATTCAGTTCCGTTTATAGGCAATAGTTCTGAATATATTCTAGAACTGGAGAGAGAGTTCAGAGAATAACAGCAAAATTAATTAAGGGAATGGAGGGTTTGAAGTATGATGAATGTGTAGCCAAACTAGGGGCCACCTATTATGATTAGAAGAAAGGAGGTTTCAGCTTCAGCAGAAGGAGGGTTTCTTTACAGTAGGTCTGTGAAACTGTGGCATTATTTGCCCAAAGACATTTTACTGGCTGATACAATGGATATATTTAAGTGATTAGTACATTTCAGGCACAAGTGGATACACAGGTTTACACTGTAAATTAGTAGGTAAAACGCAAAGTTCTGATAAACAGACTAATGCCCATTTTGGAGTTGGGATGGAGTATATCATTCTTATTTTCTGAGTTATACTGTGTCAGAGGTTGAACTTGATGGACGTGTGTCTTTTTTCAACTTAATTTACTGTGTATCTATGAAACTACTATGTAACTAATAGTGCCATTACTTATGTATTTATTGTTATTTTATGGATAGGTTTTCATCTGAGCACTTGTCTGGCACTATTAGTAGCGCTCTTTGTGTCAAGGTGGATTTCTCCTGGTTCCTCACAGGTTAAATACAATAACAATTACTAACAAAACTATAACAGAAGACACTAGTGAATGGGAGGGATTAAGTAGGTGAAGTGGCGAAAGGTAAGGTGGTAGAGGCAGTGTGTGTGCTGGCAGTGAATATGCTGTTGTGGAGTATTAAGGCCTTGATTTAAACGACCCCTCAAAAAAAATCTGTCGGCATTTTGGCATTTTTTCAAGCACAGTAAGTAATGGAATTACCTTTGGTATGAAGTAATTCCGACACAAAAATAAGCACTTTTGACACTAAATATATTGCCCATTTGACCCCACAGAAGCATACTACAAAACAGCTGAATTTGACATTCAATTAAATGTGTTAGCGGTAAGATGCACTAAGAAACCCACTTTAAAGTGGGAAAATCTGCACCCAGTTTTTTGAGTGCAGAGTTCCCTAGCACATCTCTAAATTGTCAATGCATGAATTGAATGTGCAGAAACAACTAAAAAAACCTAAGCACCAGTGCATGTATTGATATAGGCCCTAATCCCCATATCAGTACATCCAAAGCACGCCACAAATGTATCAAATGTTAGTAGAATTAAGCCTATGAGTGGCAGTGGGGTATGCTTACTCCACTGGCAGTCAGAGTTAATCTGACTGTTAAAAAACAACAGCCCCTGAAAAGAAACCCCATTAATCTTGATGTCCAGTGGAGTCTTCAGAAACATGACCAAATATGGGCTGCACTAGCAAAGAGTAAACATACACCAAAATGTAAAATAGTAATAATCAAGCAGCACTAAATAAAAGAGAGTCAAAAGGTGAAAGAACCAGATACCCCCCCCCCCAAACAAAGAGCCTAATTAAATAAGGAACACAAAATAATATCAATAGAAAAATATATAAATGCTTTATTAGTAATACAAAGTACAAGGGCAATTTAAAAACAATTAAAAACATTACAAGCAAGCAAAAAAGGATAATGGATTACATATCCCCTACAAAAGACATTAGTATAGCCATAGACAAGTATACTAATTCAAATAATGTTCTCAAAATAAGAAAGAGAACCTTAGTAAAGTGCAAAGTGAAAATAAAATATAAAGTGCAAGAGTAAAGACAGAAACATAGAATTTGATGGCAGATAAAAACATTCAGCCTATCTAGTCTGCCCATTTTCCTACTGTAAAAACCGAAAACCTTTTTTGGTCCTTGGTCTTTTCTTATGTTAAGGACAGCCTTATGCCTATCCCATGCATGCTTAAATTCTGTCACTGTATTAACTTCTACCACTTCTGCTGGTAGGCTACTCCACCTGTCTACTACCCTCTCAGTGAAGTAAAGCTTTCTTATATTACATCTAAACCTGTGTCCCACTAGTTTTAGACTATGGCCTCTTGTCCTAACATTTGTACTCCTTTGAAATGTACATATTCACTTTGTTGAATCCCTTCATGTATTTCAATGTTTCAATCATATCCCCTCTCTCTCGTCTCTCCTCTAAGCTATACATATTCAGATCCTTTAGTCTATCCTGATATTTATTTTCCTGTAGACCAGTCACCATTTTAGTAGCCCTTCTCTGAATTTTCTCTAGAGTATCTATATTCTTCTGGAGATGGGGTCTCCAGTACTGTACACAATACTCTAGGGTCTGGATTCTATTGCAGGTGCTAAATGGTAGCAACAGTTTTATCAAACATTTTCCTTTTGAAGTCTATAGGGAAACCTGGAGATAAAAGCAGTGATAAAAATAGCACCTGCAACAGAATTTAGCCCTAGGTGAGGTCTAACTAGGGATCTGTAGAGTTGAATGACCACTTACTTTTTCTGCTACTAATGCCTCTAGATATACAACCCAGCATCCTGCTTGCATTCTCTACCACTTTGTTAAATTGCCTGCCTACCTTTAAGTCATTAGAAATAATTACTCCCAAATCCCTTTCCTCTGTTGTCTCTGACTGCACAGTACCCTTAATAGTATATTTTTACTTTGGATTTTTACGTCCCAATTGCATTATTTTACATTTATCAACATTAAACTGCAGCTGCCACACTCTTGTCCATTCTTCTAATTTACCATTCTAATTTTTAATTTGGCTTATTTCCCCTGGAATGTCGACCCTATTGCAGATCTTTGTATCATCTGCAAAAAAGACATACCTTACCTTGAAGACTTTTTGCAATATTATTAATAAAAATATTAAAAACAATGGGCCGCAGTACAGATCCCTGAGGTACCCCACTAGTAACACTTCCTTCGTCCGAATATTGTCCATTGACTACCACCCTCTGTCTCCTGTCACTCAGCCATTGCCTTATCCATTTAACTATTTTTACATCCAGATGCAAACAGTTCAATTTATTAATGAGTCTTCTATGAGAGACAGTATCAAATGCTTTACTGAAATCTAGATAAGCTACTCTTCCCCCTTGGTGTATTATTTTAGTTACCCAGTCAAAAAATCTTTGAGGTTAGTTTGAAAAGATCTTCCTGCTGAAAACTCATGCTGTTTGGTATCTTGCAAGTCATTTAAATTCAGATATTTAACAATTCTTTCCTTGAGCATAGTTTCCATTAATTTTCCCACTACTGACATAAGACGTACTTGTCTGTTTTTACTAGACTGTTCCCTGCTACTTTTTTTTTTGAAGTGGTACTACATTTGCTACCTTCCAATCTTCTGGAACTACTCCTGTTGATAGTGACTGATTGAATAATTCTGTTAAAGGTTTTGCCAGAACACTCTTAAGTTATTTTAATAACTTTGGGTGTATCCCATCTGGTCCCATTGATTTATCTGTTTTTACCTTAGAAAGTTGAATTAGAACTTCTACCACTGTAAACATGCATGTTTCCCATGTCTTGCTATTTCTGTTTTCTAACAGGGTTCCCTTCCCTTCATCTTCCTTTGTAAAAACTGAACAGAAATATTCATTGAGAAAGTCAGCTAGCCTTTTATTCGCATTTACATAGTTTCCATTTTTTGTTTTCGGTCGAACTATTACTTGTTTCATTTTTCTCCTTTTACTTATATATCTAAAAAAACTTTTACCCCCCTTTTTATTGACTGGGCATTTTTTTTCTGTGTGTGCTTTGGCAGATATAATAATGAATTAGCCAGCCTCCTTCAGCCTAGTCTTGTACCAATACCTATCTTCTTCCTTCTGTATCTGCTTACATTTCTTAAATGCTTCTTTTTTCTCCTTTACCATATTTTCTACGAGTACTTATCTGAATGTAATAACAAATGGAAACACAGGAGGAATATGTGTAGTGAGCCACCCACCTGTGAGCCCGACACCCAACGCGTATCGCCACCCAAGGGGCTTCATCAGCAAAGTCTTCAGTACCCTGGTCAACTACTGTCCATCTTCTTCTTCTATCTTCCTTCTTCTTTCTCTCCATCTACTTTGTTCTTCTGTTCTGTCTTCTTTTTTGCATCTTCTTCTGTTCTGTCTTCCATTCATAGTCCTGTAAAAGAAAGAAAGAAAAATATGAAATATGTGCCACAAAAATAACTCAGACATATGTGCATATTTTAACCCTTTGAATGCCAGAGCAATGCATTGTGTACCCCTCTGACACTTAAAGGGTTAAGCATTGCATTGCGAGTTCAATTAGTAGAAGATGCCAAACGAAAACAAAATATTCTTCAATTTTTCCGCTCATAGACAATCTTTATTTTAAAATAAAAAATAAACTTTTGGGCAAAAATTAATCATTATAAAAATGTCCCATCTGTGTTCTCTGCCGCTGTTGGCAGCGGTGGAAGGAATAGAGGACAGAGCCCTCATGGGTTGATGCCCATTCCAATATGAGGGAATTTTGAACAGAGACTGCCTTCTTATATGGGCAGTCGCTGTTCAAAATTAATAACAGCCATTAGCTGGGATGTGCGCTTACGCACCTCCGAGCCAATCAGGTTTATTCAATCCCCCGCTTGAAGGTGATTGGCTGTGAGATGCGTAATCAAATATCACAGCCAATGGCTGTTAATCATTTTGAACAGAGGCTGCCCATATAAAAAGACAGTCACTGTTCGAAATTCCCTCACACTGGGACAGGCATTGGCCCGTGAGGTACTTAGAGGTGGGTTGGGGGGAGGGGGAAAATAGAGCTGTAACACTGTCAGAAAGCAACATTTAAAGATTGTGATTAACACATTAACTATTAAACAACTGGTTTAAATAAAGATGATTTCAAGCATTACTATCCCTTTAACATGCAAAAATGTAGATATCCATGGTTAGTGCAGAAAACAAACATACTAAAGTTGATAAGTCAGTTGTGAAAAATGAACCTTTAATACTGGATTTGACATACTGGACATTATTCTATTTTGCTGGATTGCAGGACTCTAATTGGCACTAGCAAACATCTTCCTTCTTTCTATCCTAAGAAGACTTCCACGGAAGCAGTTTGGGGAGTCTTGGAGTCCAGAATTCCATCCACCTTCATTTATATGTTGTCTAATACTAATTAAAGGGTTAGTAATGCCCAAAATAAAGTTTATTCTATATGGTAGATTTTACAAAAATAAAGTATTTGGAGAATGTCCTATCTCTCAAATCTTTATGGTTTGAGAGATATCCTCCGCTAAAGTTCCCCTGCTCCTGATGTCAACTGTAAAGCTGACAGAAGGAGACCCGTGTCGGCCAACATGAGGAGGCTCTTCAGCAGAGCCGCAATAGCGAATCAGCGATATTGGAAAATAATTACTTCATTGGAATGGTCTAAAAAGTATGCTTGCAAACCAGGCACACTTTGTAGACTGCTCCAATGAAGTAATTATTTTCTACAGAGCCTCCGACTGGTTCCAGGACTGGGATCTGCTGCTGTCAGCAGAGTGCGGACATCAGGAGAAAGGGAGGGAGGAGGAACTTTAGCAGCGAATATCTCTCAAGCAATAAAGGTTTGAGTGATGGGACTTTCTCCAAATACTTTATTTTTGTAAAATCTACCATATAGAATAAACTTTATTTTGGGCATTGCTAACCCTTTAAAGATACATTTTGATACAGTAAGATTTTTCTCTTTAAACAACAGCTGTGACAGAAATTTATTTTAACAACTGCATTATTCTATAAACTATCAGAACTATAAGAAAATGTGTACAGAGGTTGCGCAACAAATTACCACACAATTTGTTAACAGCTATTTCTTTATCCACCATTTGTGATCATTAGCAATTCTACTGAATCAGAGTTGTGAAGAATAATTTCACTCATTTTTAGTTTAACTAACTCAGTGAAACATTATTTCATTACGCAGAATAAAAGTTTTAGAAAGGCTGCTAGAATGATCAGAGGTGTTTTGTTAAAAACAAAACAAAACAGAAAAAAGTGTAATGGGCGTTTGCTTGAGCAGGCACTGTATTGAGTTTTTGTCAGTGCTATGTTTCCGTAAGAACTTCTTATGGTCATTATTTATGAGAGGTGGCATCTGCTCCTGAAAGTCTAGGAACTAGAACTGAAGGAACTACAACTCCAGGCTACTCACAAAAATAGGTCTATCTTTCACCATGTCACAGTTGTGTTTTTTTTTTGTGTCCTTTCTTGTTGCTGCTACTAGTCTTAAAGACTTAGGTCGGTCCCCTGGAGCTTTCTTACATTTTTATCTTGGGTTAAGTGATTACGTAGTTCACTGATTGTGTTTGAAGCAGTATGGTTGGTTCACAAAGGGATGCAGTGTCACTGGAGCCTTTTTTCTTTAGTGCAAGAGGCAGGGCTTCAGTTCCATATGGGTATCATGAGGGTAGAATGACATTTTCAATAATGTCATGGCCTTCACAACTTGTCAGCGGTGTGCTTGTTTCCTCCATTTTCCCAATTTCATGTGAAAAGTGCATCTGTAGTGATGAGACAAAACTCGTCAAGCAGATAAAATGACTATGTCCCCATGTTTATAGACCTTTAAGAGTGTGAGGTGCTTCAATGCCTGCAATCTTTCAATGTACCTGACCTGTTACCTGAATGATGGTGTCTTTACATTTCCTTACTTCCATCGAATTTCTTCTTCTCACTGTTTGTAGATTGTAAGCTCGATGGTAGCATGTGGGTGATGTAATTCAGATTCAACTTCAAGTAGAGCTGAAAACACCTTGAATAGGTAATACTGGGTACTGATTGCTGGGAGGACATGGCAAGACAGAGAAGATTTGCATTTGTTAACATGAAGTACAGGGTATATACTGTAGGTCTATAAACCCGTAGCTAATTTTAGGTATTAGTGTACCTTTCTTTAACCATGTCCTGATAAAACTGTAATATAAGCTGAACCATTTATAATGCATTTACTGTTTTAATTCAACCTGGTGTATGATGATCTCCGTTTTGTAACTCCTTGCAGATTGTAATCATATGTATTATTAATTGTTACCTATACATGTGATGCCATCCATGAGGGAACCTGTACACTTAAGATGACCCTCCCCAAAACTACATTATATGTCATAGCATTACACAGGTTTCCAATATTGTCTGGATCTTACCTGGCCACAATAAGCAAGTCATGTCCTCCTTAGAAACCATTAAATTACAATTTAACAAAGGAAAATAAAAGTACTATCCCATACACATCTTTCCTGATCAGTATACACTCCACCATCATTACATGGTGCATTCATCTCCATCATTTCCATAATAAAGGTAGTTTTATAGTATGGACAGTGACTCATAGCACAGGCCCAAAATGCACAAAAGACAAAAGTGGAGCAATTCTGCTTTTAGATGCTGTTTATTTTATATGAGTATATTTATTATTAGGTTCCCTTAAAATAAATGTAGTGTTTATTTACATCATGTTTCATGTACATTTTGGAATTATTTTGATCATTCCTACTAGAGAGGTCTCCAATGCATTAGAAACCTTTCTAGCATTCAGGATTACCAAATTAAGGTAAGTGTGTGTGGGAAGATGGGTGTGTGCATGTAAGTGTGTGTATGTGGGGGGAGGGGTTATTAGTAGGTGCTAGTGTTAGTTTAAAATCATGTCTGTGCTGTTGCACATTTATAAGCTTCTAATATTTGTGGAACAGATAAAATGACTAAGAGGGCAGGATCAAGCCCATGAGCCATATATAGTGCCCATATCTACCCTAAATAACTCACTCTGAATATAGGGCAATGCCTGAAAACATATTGTAAAATACTCACTGAGAGCTTTGAGCAGCAATTAAATCCACTGAACAGTTTTAAATTGTTACACTTTGCCATGAGAAATTACAAGCATTTTGAACGCATCACAGATTTTATGTTCTCGCTATCAGTTAGTTTAAATGTGTGATACCAGTAAAGAAATACTCAGTCTGCATTATGGCAGGTTATTGCAGTGCTTTATTTGTTTAATTAATTAATTAAACATATTTTTTTCTAGATCAATGCCATATGCTTTTATCATAGTAGATCGTGCCTATGACTACACCCCAATTTTTAGCTGGATTTTAGATAATTTTGTGTGTATTTTTAGTAATAGAATACACACACACACACACTCGATGCCTGAAGATTAAAAGATGAAAGATAGCTGCAGTGCAATAGGGGATTCTTTTGAAGTATCTGTGCATAATTTACAGTTAGCCTGTTATTTGGATTCAATATTCAATGCTCCCAAAATATTTCAACATTTTATTTTACTGAATATTCAGATTTTACTCCTAGTCAAAAAGAAACAAGATGGGATAAATCCCAAACAGAAAATTAAAAAAGTATTTTTAAAAAGGTAACAAATCTCTTTAGACAGATTAGTAAAAAGGAAAAATGAAATAAAGGGTGCATGCTAAGATTAAAATCAGAAAATGGGAGGCAAGGAAATTGCTGACTATCTAAGTACTTATTTCTTCTCAGTCTTTATAGAATGCTATGAAGAAGGCTCCCCCATATGTATAGAAACTGTTAATGTTAAACCAGTGGACGAGTTGTTACTGATGTTATCAACATTTAAAGTAAATAAACCTGTTGTTCCAGATGAGAGTCACCATATCTTAGGTCTGTGCTTGCAGTATCTCTAGCTGATCTTTTTACTCAATCTCTGTTGAATTCTTCCGGATGACTGGAAAATTGCCATCATAGTGCTTCTACACAAAAAGGGGCATAGAGGGGTCTCTGGCAACTGCAGAGCTGTGAGTCTGACATCAGTAATTGGGAAATGAATGGAACCACAATAAAAAAAAATAATTGTTGCAAGTTCCATTTCAGCATAGGTTTACAGCATAACGATCTTGCCAAACAAACCTACTTGAATTTTTTTTACTATGTTACTCAAGTTATAGACAAGGTTGAAGCAGTATATGTAGCTTATTGGGATTTTAATAAAGCTTTTGACACTATAACACATAGGAAGATTAATCATAAAATGCATAGTTTGGGATTTTACCAAGAGGTAGTTTATAGGATAAATAATTTGCTGAAGCACAGGAAACAGCGTGTCATAATCCATGTTGGGTTACAAGTGGAGTGCGCAGGGATCAGTGGTAGCGCCGTTCTCTTCAATATTCTTATTAGTAATTTTATTAATGGTATTCAAGGTAAGGTGTACCTTTTTTCAGATGATAAAAATTTGCAACAGAGTTTACTCTTCAGAGAGATAACCAAATATATAAGGATTTAGGGCAACAGGAGGAATAGGATCTAAAGTTGAATGCTTCAAAGTGCAAGATGATGTATTTATGGCACAGAAGCCCAGATGAAGAATATAGGTTTAATGGTACTGTCCTGATAAAAAAATATCAGAGGAAATACACTAGGGAGTTATTATTTCAGATGACTTGAAGGTAGGCAATGCAGTAGGAAGTGGGAAAAGCAAACTGGGTTCTTGGTTGTATAGGATGAGTCATAAGATTCAGGAAGAGAGAGGTATTAATGTCACCTTATGGATCACTGGTAAGGCCTCACTGGAGTACTGCATACAGTTCTCCACATCTCCAAAAGAACATTAATAAATTGGAGGCAACTCACTGATGAGCCACTAAAATAGTTCAGGGTCTTCATGAGAAATGGTACCAGGATAGATTTAAAGATCGTATTATGTACCGCTTGGAAAAAAGCAAGAAGAGAAGTTATATGATAAAAACCTTTAACTATACTAAGGGATTCATTTTAGGTCAGGAGGGAAACATTTTTCAGAAAAATAGGAATAGTAGAACAAGAGGTTATGATCTAATGTTAGAGTGCAGAAAATTCAAATGTAATGTACATAAATGGTATTTTATAGAAAGGGTGATAGACTCATGAAACAGCCTCCAAGACAATTCCTGTTAGGGAATTTAAAAATGCTTTGGTTAGACATAAGTCTGTTCTAAAACAAATATTTAAAGGGGCAGTAATGTTTCATAATAAAAGAGGCTCTAATTAATCATCATATTATTTGGACTTTGGAGAGTGTTATATCAATTCTGTCAGACTTGTAGTTCAAGAGTAATTCAATGACAAAGTATCCCCCTCCCGCTCCTTTTACTGATGTAACACGGTTCAGCCAGATCAGAAGGGAGGTACCCAGGTAGACTGCAGAGAGGGACAATCTTCAATTAAGATAAGGGAAAAAACGGAAAAACTTGTCAAGGGGGGAAGGGCTTTCATTGTTCTCATAGGAAGAAGATTGTCCCCTACTGTTATCTGTCTGGTCTATGGACTGGATTCCACATCTGAGAAGAGATGGTTTACACTAGGTAAAAGGGGCGGGAGGGGAGACTTTGCTTGTGAATATCTCTCAAACCATAAAGGTTTGAGAGATAAGACTTATATCGTTCTTCATGTTTTTTTAATGTCTACAAAATAAAATAAAGATAAAACAAAGTATTACTATCCCTTTAATAGTCATCAAAATCTATTTCTATTTCTGTAAAAAGATGAGGAGAAAGGGTGAAGGAAAGACATACTTGAGCATTTACCTCATGTCATCTGTTGAAAAGTATATATTAAGAACATTAGATCAAACAATATACTTTAGGGATCAAGTTAAGATAAAACAAAAACAGGAATGTGAGGAATGTTTTGTCCTCTTATACAATTGGGATGCTCTAAAATTAATCCAGTCCTCCTTTATCACATCAGATTCAGCTACAGCAGAGACTAGAAAATGAATGCCTTAACCTACTGGTAAAACAATTTTCGGTTTCCATTTCCACTGACTGTCCAGGAGATATTTGTATTAAAATGTATATTTTATTTAATCAATTTTAAGGCCAAAAAATATAGGGGAACCACTAGGGATATTCATTGAGAAACAGTTCAGCCACAATTTCAAGGGTATGCCTGTTTTTGTGGAAGGGGATGCAAGCTTATTAGTACCACTGGGCTCATTATGTCTCAAGATATATCCAGTAGTAGCAGCAACAACCCTGTGGAGCAACTTATGGCAGGCCATCATATTCAACACCGACAACCTCTCCACTTGCCACATAATCAACAAAGGCTGCTCTTCATCCCCAGACATCTTGGTATTCCCCCGGAAGCTGACAGTATATTGCAGATTTTTCATTTTCAGTACTTTCATTCCAGGTAACCAGAACACAGCCGCTGACGCTCTCTCCAGATTTCAATTTCAAGTCTTTTTCACATTGAACTCTTCAGCAGATCCTCAGCCTTCACATCCTTCGAAGTTCTCCGATCACACATGTCCTAAGTCCATTTCTATCACAAGCCCACGACATTATCAATCAAGCATTAGCCCCAAGCAAAAACCGCACTTACCATCAAGCCTGGTCCTTATTCCTCATGTTCATTACCCAAACCAAAGCTAGCAGTCCTTTTACTCCCCCTGTCTATCACAGTCTCCCTTAGAGGACTTTCTCTGTGGTGTGTCGGCTGGCATGATTGCGGGTACTTCCGCATTGCTGACGTCATGAACAGGCACTGGCACGGACGCCTGTTTATGAGCCTATACTGTTTTTCCTAATTGGGTCCCGCCTTCTTCTACTCATTTATTAACCTCCTTGGGCCTAGGAGTCATTGCCCTTACGTGCCTCTCTGTGAATACACTCCGTGTGTGACCCCGGCTTGTCTGACTACCCACATCGGTTCTGACCTGTTGCTGTGGCTGACTAAATCGTTCCGTGTATGACCCCGGCTTGCCTGACTACCGACATCGGTTCTGACCTGTGGCTCTGGCTAACTAACTTGCTCCATGTATGACCCCGGCTTGTCTGACTACCCACATTGGTTCTGACCTGTGGCTCTGGTTGACTACTAGCTCCGTGTATGACCCCGGCTTGTTTGACTACCCACATCGGTTCTGACCTGTGGCTCTGGTTGACTAACTCTCTCCGTGTATGACACTGGCTTTTCTAACTACCCAAATCGGTTCTGACCTGTGGCTCTGGCTGACTAACTTGCTCTGTGTAGTTCCCGGTTTGTCTGAACTCTGGCTCTGGCTACTAAATCGTTCTGTGTAGTCCCCGGCTTGTCTAACCTGTGGCTCTGGCTGCCTATCAGTCCATGTACTCATAGCTTGCCTGACCTGTAGTCTCCGTGTTCTGCGGCTCTGGCCTGTTCCCCCTCCCTTGTGCTCCCGGTTGCAAGACTGTAGGTGGACTTACTCATATTAGCCACTCTGTACTGGTGTGCCACTCGAGCCTCTTCCCTAGTCTCAGTAGCTCGCAGTAGTGTGTTGCATAGCACGGTGTGCAGCTCTGGAGAAAGGCCTGGGCCCTATCATCCTGTGTCTGGTGTTGTGTGGGCTAATACCTTATTGCTGTTTATTTCTAATAAAGGTGGTTATATTTTATCTTTGTGTCTATCCTTCTTTGCCTGAATACCGTGACACTGTCATACTCACATTTGCATCATATTGCCATTCAATTCTCCATTTAGCCCCAATCACTATTAAATCATATATTTCAGGTATCAACACTTCATAGCTCTCAAACTACCTAATTCATCCTCAACTTTCTCTGATCACAGGATCAAGTTATTTTTTAAAGGCCTGTCAAAAATCCATTTACAGACTCCTTGTACTTGGTTGCCCATCACAGGTCCCCTGTTCAGACAAATGTACAAATTCCTCCAAAAAACACGCATCTGATCATCCAACTAACATAGTCCTCACTGCAGGAATATGTCTCGCTTTTTTTGGCTTCTTAAGAACAGGCGACTTTACCTCCCGCTCCGGTTCAGTCCCATTCATTAAAAAATCCCCACTCACCTTCCACAATAACCATTGTTCCTTATTCTTAGCAAATTCCAAAACAGACCAAACAGGCACTGGTGCATTTATACCATTCTTTACAACTCACGACAAATGGAGCCCTTTGAAAGCCCTAAGGAAATTAGCTTCCCTAACAATAACACAGAAGATAATGCCCATGTTCCTAACCCCATAGGCCCACTGACTACTGCCAACTTTTTCAAATATATCCGTGACAACCCCAATGCATACTCAGGCCACTCATTCAAGATAGGAGCAGCCTCAGCAGCCTCCAAAAATAAGGTACTTTGCCACATCATCAAGAAACTAGGGAGATGGCTTTCCTCGTGTTTTTCTCAGTATATCCCTAACCCCACCAAAGAAATTAAAGAAGCCCTCATTTCTCTGTCCAACTGATAAGTTATAGTTCTGTTTCAATAAATATTTAATAGAAAATGAATCAGTCTTTGGCTCCTTTTTTGTCCCTCAATTCAGGCCTACCTCGTTGTCTCTGCCTTGGGACTCGGATCCCTAGGGGCTTCACACACATATCCTAACTTCCAGTACTGGAAGTCACAACCACAATTTCAAGGCTATGTCTATATTTGTTGGAGGGGCTGCAACGCTATAAGAACAAGGCAGCAGCCCCCACACACACACACACTGGGCTTGTTGCATCTCAAGTCCCCACTTCAGTATCCTTCCTCCCTCTTCATTCAAATATTCCTACTAGGTTGTTCCTCAGTTCAGACCTAGCATTATTATCTCTGCATTGGGACTTGGCTCCCAAGGGGGTCCACACACATATCCTAACTTCCAACACTGGAAGTCCCTACCACAAGTTAAGCTTTTCGCATCATATAGAGTTGTTTCATCAGTGCTAATATATGGACTTTCCACAAATGTAAGTTGGCCACTAATGATCCCTTTCAGTAGTAGGCTTCCAGAAAAAAGATGGTACCGTGTTAGCCAGTGGAGTAGTTAGGATTCAGTGTAGCAGAATAGTAGGCTTCAAAACCATAAAAGGATTTCTGTGGGAATCCTAGAATGTGAGCTATCATACTTCCTGCATTTGTATTATTGACTACATTTACGTTTAATATAACAACTTGCTTAACCATTATCAGCCCTTAAAATTCTACATCTAATAGTAACTGTATGTTATTTTAGAGGAAAATTACTTAGATATTCCTCTAAGTGCAGCTACATTTTTGGAAGACATACACAGTGAGGATGTTGTAAGAAGAACTTGATCAATCCTGGGACAAATACACATCTCCACTGAATTAAAGAGGGCTTTTTAAATGCTAGAAAAGTGAAACAATGTTTTGGAGACCTTTCTGGTGTTTAAGAGGTTAAAAGGCTTATTTAAGGGGGGTGTGGCCTGGTGCCTGGAGGGAATGGTCGTGTGTCGCTAGAGCTCCCGCTCCCTGGTCTCCTACTATTGCTAAACTTCGCACTTGACCCACAATATTTGCTTCCTGTGGACCCCTATTTAATCTACCTATGTACCATGGCCACGAGATCCCAGAAAGCAGCGCGTCCATCGGACTTCTTCCACAAACGAGACTCGGGCTCCGCAGGGCCTTCTGTCAGATGCGGGAGCTCTGACTCGCCGACCTTGAGCACTAAACAAGATGTTGATTCCCTGAGAGACCTTTTGCCTTCTGTTAAACAAGATCTATCGGCTGAATTGCAGTCGAGTGTCTCACTGCTCCAAACTGAGATCCAGCAAATACTGGGCCGCATCTCGGCCCTGGAAGCCCGCCAGGAAGAAATGTCGCAGCGATATTTGGCCTTGTCAGGCGATGTGAGGCGGCTGGAAGATAAAAACCGACCGCTTCATGATGCACTGGAAGATCTTGAAAATCGCTCAAGGCGTTCTAACATACGTATACGAGATATACCAGAATCGGTAACAGATCTGTCCGAATTTTTAACCAGATATTTTGGTCTACTATTGCCTGACCTACCGACCTCTGTTCTGGCACTGGACCGAGCACATAGAGCCCTGCGACAGAAACCTGCACCTAATGCACCCCCGCAAGATGTTGTGGTGTGCGTCACCTATTATACTACCAAAGAGGCCCTGATACGGCGAGCTAGAGCTGACCCGGTGTCCATGGACGGCATCACCCCTCAGATCTTCGCAGATTTGGCACCTACAACGCTACAGAAGCGGCGTGCCCTGCGCCCATTGACTTCCTACCTGCGTACCCAAGAGATTCCTTACAGATGGGGATTCCCGTTCCAGTTGATTGCCTCCAAAAATGGGGTCCAGTCGGTGCTGAGAGATCCATCGGATTGTAAAGATTTCCTCCGCCGCTTGGGACTTGACATGTCTCCTGAAGTTCAGGCCCTTTATGAGGACTTTGCTGGCCCGCAAGCTGGTGATCCCGCCTGAGCCCTCACGGTGGTACCTGCGCTACTTAATGTTCTACTCTACTTCTGCTGGGATAAGCCATGGACTGCTCCTGAGTGGTTGATGCCTGATCCGATGGACTTACTCTATGTTTGGGACTGATCTACATCCCGGGTATGATGTTGGGAGGTTCCCGATGCCCTTTCCTGGGGTTCTCCCCTGCCCTATTAGGTTGACCATTACTGTACTTGGGCTTTGTTAGGGGGGTCCTGGGTGTTAGTTGGAGTCCTTTGCCTTCCTGGGTCCCCCTTTTACCATCCTGGGGGTACCGACCTGTTCGCTCCACCCGGGGCTCTACTACTCCATTTTATTAGAGCTACTCTGTTGTGTTGGGTTAACATTATTTGTAGTTCTGCTTATTATATCCCTCACTCATGTTATTTATGTGTGTATTGCTTATTTTATCATGCATGTAATGTCTGCGTTCTCCACATCTCGTGGAGTTTCTTTAATGCTTTTCCTGGGGTCGGGGGGCTCCTTCGAGCTTGCTCAGCCTTTGGGGGTCGCCCCTGGATGTTTGTCTCCCCCTTTGGGGCCGAGGTGAGTGCCGTGGGCGGTGGCGGAGGGGGGTTGCCTGGTTTTCTGGGCGGCCCTTCGACGCCTTTAGACTGGCTTTTGCTTCCCTCGGCCCTGAGGCGGGGTGACCCCTTCAGTGGGTACTGCTTAATATGACATGTGTGCACTCGTCCTGGGCACCTTTCTGGGACTGGGTATCTAGCTACCGCTATGGGGTGGTCTATTGCAGGGGTTAGCTTCATGATTGATCTCCCCCTTTTTTTTTTTTTTTTGCCTATCCTCTGCGGGTCTGCTAATTGACAACTCTGGTGAGGTCTATAGTTATATTGTGATTAGGCCTTGTGGTGCGCAGGACGAGTGTTCTATTTATTATGCTGGTGATATGTTATCCTCTTCCCCTTCCTTCCCCCTTTTTTTTTTTTGCCTAGTGGGTCTCTCTCTCTCTATCATACTGGTGGGAGACCGGGGACGCGCTTCCTTGCTCTCTGGGCTCCAGTCTTACCTCCCTACATACATATAGACAATACACAGGGCACTTTAGGTGCCCCCATTCCTATTGATCGTCGTCCTTTCCCTCTTTTTCCTGGGTTTTTTTTTCTTCTTCTTTTTCTGTTTCTTGACCCCCCCCCCTTTTTTTTTTTTTTTTTCTTCTTCTCCCCTCCCTTTTGTGTCTCTCCTTCCCTTTACTTCCCCCTTGGAGTCAGTTCGGGGTTACTATGGATACTCGGGGTCCGGTGTCTTCGTGCGCTCCGGCGCCTACATCGGAGAGCGTTGTGGCTCCCTCCTTAGCAGCTTTGAAGGTGATTACCCATAATGTGAAGGGCCTTAATGCTCCTCAGAAACGTAGGATGGCAATTCGGAACTATGTTTCTATTCGGGCTGATATCATCTTTTTACAGGAAACTCACTTCAGATTGAACGCCATTCCTAAATACTGGGACCGGCGATTTCATATCCACTTCCACTCCTCGGGGCCCCAGAAAAAAATGGGGTTTCTATTTTGATTCGTAACTCTGTGGGGTTTCATGTTTCCCAGATAGTGCGGGGCCCGGTCGGTAGATACCTGTTGCTTCAAGGTTTATGCACCCACTGACTCTGATCCTAGTTTCTATTCTACATTGTCTGCCCTGTTAGATCAATTTCCTACTTCGCCTCTCTTGATAGGTGGAGATTTTAACGTGCTGATGAATCCGATCTTGGATAGATCTGCACCTCCTCCAGGCCGGGGGTTGCCCCCGAAATCCCGGTTACTTACTAACTTGGTCCATTCCCACAAACTGTATGATTGTTGGCGTTTGATCTCTCCAAAAGCTAGAGACTACACGTTTTTTTCCCATCCCCATGGTCATTACTCTTGTATTGATTACTTTTTTGCCTCCCAGTCCTTGGTGGATGGTCTCCATGAGTCTAAGATTCATGACTTGACTTGGTCCGACCATGCTATTGTTGAGTGCTCCTTTTTAGGTTTTCTTCAGACTCCTAGTTCTTGCTCATGGCGATTTAATGAATCTCTACTGCTGGACCCTAGCATATGTTCTGAACTGGGAACAGCTCTGGACGAATACTTTGCTATCAATGCGACTTCTGATGTTTCCTTGAGTACGGTGTGGATGGCTCATAAGGCGGTCATCCGGGGCAGGCTTATCGATATAGCTACTCGTCTAAAACGGGCAAGGCAGGAAGAGTCACGTAGATTAACTTCTCTGCTCCATCTCGCTGAGACTGAACATAAAAATAACCCTACTTCGGAGAATTTGCGTAGGCTGACTAATTTGCGGGGTGAACTTAATCTTTTGCTTTCTAAAGATGTCTTGCGGGCGCTACAATGGACCCGCCAGCGCTTTTTTGAAAAGTGTGATAAACCTGATGCTATGTTAGCGGCAAAACTTCGCCAACAGATCAAATTTCGTTCTATTAAATCCATCTCACTCCGGACAGGATCTCTGACTCACTCTACTTCTGCTATTGCTGCAGCTTTTGCGGATTTTTACAAGACTCTTTACAATGGTAAAAAGGTATCTACTGCCGCTGGAATTTCGTCTCAGATGCAGGCCTTTTTGAAATCTGCCAATTTGCCTCGCCTATCTCCGGACGCTCTTTCCTCCTTAAATGCTGATATTTCTGTGGAGGAGATTGCTCTTGCCCTGAAATCTTTCAAACCATCTAAGGCACCTGGTCCCGATGGATTTACAGCCGCGTATTATAAAGCTTTCCAATCTACTCTCCTCCCTCACTTCGCTTCGCTCTGTTCTGGCTTCTTACATGGTGAGGTACCTCCACCTGAGATGTTGATGGCTCGGATAGTGGTCATTCCCAAGGATGGTAAAGATCCCACCTCTTGCGCCAGTTATAGACCCATATCTCTAATTAATCAAGATGTGTAACTCTTCTCGAAAGTTTTGGCCACACGCCTCACCTGCCTATTGGTGCCCCTGGTTCATCCAGATCAGGCTGGTTTCATTACTGGTCGTGAGGCCCCTGACAACATCAGACGGCTATTGACTTTGATTCAGATGGCAAAAGATCATTCGATTCCCATGATGCTTTTATCGCTGGATGCTGAAAAAGCGTTTGATCGCATTGACTGAGGGTATATGTGGGCAGTCTTGGACTCTTTTGGTTTCACTGGTCCAATTTTGCATGGCATTAAAGCATTGTACGTTAACCCCTCGGCCTCGGTGGTGGTGTCGGGTACTCTGTCCAGAGTCTTTCCCATTCGTAGTGGGACCCGGCAGGGTTGCCCGCTGTCCCCCCTTCTTTTCGCGTTGTGCATTGAGCCATTAGCTTGCGCCATTCGTGGTTCGTCAGACATCAAGGGCCTGACTGTGGGCGGGGAAGATTATAAACTTAGCCTATTCGCTGATGATGTTCTACTTACGCTGTCTTCACCTCTAACTTCTCTGCCCAACTTATATTCTCTGTTGTCTAATTTTCTTCTTTCTCAGGCTTCAAGATTAATCATTCTAAATGTGAAGCCCTTAATATTACACTCCCTGCTCCTCTGCAGAAACTTTTGTCCTTGAATTTTGATTTTAAATGGGGGTCGTCCTCTCTGACCTCGCTGGGAATTAGAGTCACCACATCTAGGTCGTCCCTTTATTCTGCTAATTATGGCCCACTACTCAGAACCCTTCACTCGGAGCTGGACACTTGGAGGACATATCGTATTTCTTGGTTTGGCAGAATTGCGGCGGTTAAAATGTCGCTTTTACCTAAGCTTCTGTACCTGTTTCGGGCCTTGGCAATTACACCTAGGTCCCGAGATATTCAATCTCTTCAGAGACATATTTTTAGATTTATTTGGGCCTCCGGGAAACCTGGACTTCATTCAGGGCTTTTGCATCGACACCGTACAGCTGGGGGTCTCTCAGTGCCTCACATATGGTCTTACTTTAAAGTGGCCCAATTGGCGAAGGCAATCCAACTCCATATTTCTTCTAACGTTCCCCGTTGGGTGCAATTGGAGGTTTTGCTGAGTGGATCGCCTCCTGCACCTGCTTTGCTATGGATTCCTTCGTTACCTTTGGCGACGGTGACAGGTTGCCCTACTCTATCTTTTACCTTGTCTTTGTGGCACCGTCATTGGCATAGAGATCAGCTCACTGCATCGCCGTCGAAAATGTGCTCTCTTTTTTGGAATCCGCTGTTTCCACCGGGTGTTCGTCCGGATCAGTTCGGGGTGTGGCGTCGGACGGGTGTGGTATCTGTCTCTGACTTATATACTGGGAATAACCTCTTGACTTGGGATCAATTTAGAGACAGATATCAGGCCCCATCGACTGAATATTATAGGTTTATTCAGGTGCGCCACTTCGTTCAATCCTACTTTAAGGGGAAATCACCTCCCCAAAGAACCGTGTTTGAACATCTTTGTTCTTCTTCGCTCCCTGGTAGGGGCACCATCTCCAAGATTTATTCCCATCTCCTGACTGTCTTGTTTCCGAAGTCTCCATCTTACCGCACTAAATGGGAACTTGATTTAGGTGACTCTCTGGACCTGGAGGAGTGGAACGATGTTACAACTAATACCAATAGCTTGACTCCCTGTGTTTTAGTGAAAGAAAATGCATATAAGGTTCTGTCAAGGTGGTATTACTGCCCCACTAGATTACACTGTATTTTTCCTTCAGTTTCGCGGCTGTGCTATCGAGGATGTGGGCAAGAGGGTACTTACCTTCACATGTGGTGGGCTTGCCCCTCTGTAACTGCTATTTGGAGTTATGTCTTCGGACTCTTAAGCACGGCGCTGGGGATTGCGCTGACACTGGATCCATGGACAGCCCTATTTAATAGGTCTTCTCGTTTTCCACCCCTTTCACGGAATGCTAATAAGCTTGTATTCCGGATTTGTGCCATGACCAGATATCATATTGCTTTACACTGGAAGTCTTTGCCTCCGGGCCGCGAGTCTTTAGATGGGAGGATTTGGCAATTACTCCGTATGGAGAAAATGACTGCTTACCTTCATGCCTCCTCGTCCTCGTATCTTCGGATTTGGGGCCCTTGGATTGACTCAGTGGTTCCTCCTGATTTCCATCGGGACCTGCTAATACTTTGAACTTGCCTCGAGCTTGAACTCCAGGTACTGTCTTCCCTACTTCTCTTTACCCTTGTCTTCTCCCCTGCTTCTGCCTGCCCCTTCCTTCCCCTTCTTCCCCCCCCCACCTCCTTCTCCTTCCTTCTCTTCCAGTCTTATCTTCACTTGTACTGTTGTTCCTTTCTGGTTTTTTCTTTTTTTTCTTCTTTGATTATATGTTCTTGATTCTTGATTGCTGTGCTCTTTTTTTATTATTTTGTATTATCTTTGTAAATTGTGTTATTTCCCTCTGTCACATATACTGTAAAACTCTCAATAAAAATTTGAATTAAAAAAAAAAAAAAAAGGCTTATTTAAATCAATAGGAATTGTATGTGCCTCGTTGATGCAGTTGGTATACACTAGAATTGTGCAAGTTCTTCTTAAAGGGATAGTAATACTTCATTTTAACTTTATTTTATTTTGTAGGCATTAAAAAAACATGAAGAATGATATAAGTCTTATCTCTGAAACCTTTATGGTTTAAGAGATATTCACAAACAAAGTATCCCCCCCCTGTTCAACCAAATCAGAAGGGAGATGCCCAGGTAGACTGCAGAGAGGGACAATCTTCAATTAAGATAATGGAAAAAGCTGAAAAACTTATCAAGGGGGGAAGGGCTTTCATTGTTTTCATACAAAGAAAATTGTCCCCTTCTGTTATCTGTACTGTCATACAACCTGATCCACATCTGAGAAGAGATTGCTTACACTAGGTAAAAGGGGCGGGGAGGGGAACTTTGCTTGTGAATATCTCATAAACCATAAAGGTTTGAGCGATAAGACTTATATCATTCTTCATGTTTTTTTAATGCCTACAAAATAAAATAAAGTTAAAATGAAGTGTTACTATCCCTTTAATATATCATACACAATAAGCTGCAATAAAAAATATAGATAGCTACTTTATTATATGTGATATCTATTCCGGTACATGCATAGATCCTGTCTAGAGCAAATAACGCCTTTAATCAATTGTACACATAACACTGGCTTTATCTAGTGATACTGTTATACATATTATATAAGTATACATCAGATTTTGAATCCAGCCGTTATCAGTTTCATAAGGGAAATCATTAGGGCACAAATACTTTGTTCTTACCAATCTTCTAAAGCATTCTTAACTGAACAGTCAGATGCTTAACACGATGCAATCAACATATTTCTTTTGAAGTCACAAGATTAAAATGATTGACAGAATGAAAAGGGAAGGAATTATGAAAATTCTTATCCATTCATGGGGATATGAAGTCACAAGCTCATCAACTTGAAAGGAATATGAAATCTAACGAACTGAAAAACTGAACTTCTTCACTTTCATATGAATTTAAAAGACTTCTTTGAAAAACAAGTGATGCATCCATTGTCAGTTGCATGAACATTAACTAGAATGATAATAATCATCACTTATTTAATGGGCACACAACATGAATACATAACTTGAATGTATTATTTTTTTCATATTCTTAGGGATTTTTACAGTAAACATTTAAATAAGTTTCTCTCATAAGCCAGATGCTGATTCCATTTTTTAATTTACTAATCATCCTGCTTTTTTATACTAAAGAATAATAATCACAATTGTTACCATTTCATCAACTGTATCTGAGCTGGAATAACCCATAATGTATTGTGCTGTGTTTCAGATGATTGTTTATAAAGAAAATCTGGTGTAACCCTTTGAACACACCCCTCTGGCACTCAAAGGGTTATAATCAAGGGTCATATGCAGCAGTGGCAATCCAGCTGCACCATAGGAAACAAATACAAATGCACAAAATCCCCGTTGATTTTAACCTCTTGCATGACATATAGGACTAGAAAACATTACTTCCCTTTTAGTTAATGACTTCCTCTCCCAGTGAGATAGCTGACAAAGGGGTCCTTTGACCCACTTCTTGAGCAGTTTATTAATATGGAGTCTTCAGACTAGAGAGGGGCAGAAAAACGTGAGAAAAACGACACGTCCTGCTATGTTGAAAACTTCCTGCAAAAATTTATGTTTTTCATTGTATTAAAATAATTGATACTAATGGGTTTCCCCATGTGACAAGTTATCTCATGTATTTTCACAGTGGTAGTATAAAAGGGGTGACAGACATGTTGTCAGTCTGTGCTTGGGAGAGAAGGAAGCTGAATTTTGATACCAGAGGAGACAGGCAAAGAGATGGGATCTAGTGTTTCTTCATAGGTATCTAGTGGTAGCCAAGTTGTTCTCTGTGTGTGGGTGTGAAGAAAGAAATGAGAGTTAAGAAAATAAAACAAAAAAGAAATAAAATAAGTGTCCATACTTGGATCACCCTTCACTGTTAGGGAGACAACCTAGCACTTATAAAGAATGACATTACATGCAAATATTACCTTTGTACCTCATAATAATTATTTGGATACACTTCATCTACCAATGGAGAGAATAGACAAAGGGGTCATTAGACCATTTCCGTGGGCATACAGCTGAGGTCAACGGATCCCATATACCTTTTTTGCAATGTCCCCTTCTAGTGGGGGAGTAGAGGAAGGAGGTCAAAGGACCTCTTCCCCATATACATTTTTATTTACTATGTTCATTCCCAGTGGGAGAGTAGAATGAGGGGTTGAAAGACCACTTCTTTGTTTTATTTAATTAATAAAGCATTTGCTAAAACTTGTCTATGGATTAAATCAGGATTAATAACTAACCATCTTATTTAAGTTATGCCTCTTCATCTAGCCACTTGTAGTGTCTCCAAGCATTCTATTTTGCATTTCTTTACCCAGCCTTAAGCACTTGCTTCTCATCTTATTCCTCATACATTTACGTGTATTCACATGAATCCCTTGTCAACTTTCTGGTATAGCAGTTTCAGCCTTGAGCAGCGTACATGAAATAAATTGCAGCTCTTATGTCCTTTGTGGCATGAAAAAGGATATATACATGCACAGTTGTATATAAACACAGACATGTAAATTAATACTTTAGATACTGTTAACTCCTCTTCACAATGGGGGATTGTTTTTTATGTATATCCGGAATCAATTAATTTTCTAGCGGTTTGACTTTCTACATTATCTGCTGCCAGTCTGTTCTGTTCCAGGAATCCATTGCTATTTCCCCAATATAGAAGTTTCAGGGTAAGTACCCTTGTTTTGTTGAGCAGGAAAGGAAGTTCTCAATCTTTTTTTGCACGTCACCCCTAACAAACAAAGGAGTGTGACTTAATTACTGGTGGGGGCAGGGCTTAATGGAATGCGCCATAAAATGGGTGGGAAATGGGCAAAACTGGGTGGGGAAACAGAAAAGGAGGGTGGGAAATGGTAGGAACAGGCTGGGAAAGAGGAGAAGTTGTCAGAGTATCTATCACGGTGCCCGTGCTATTTGGCGACATTCTGTCAGTTTCCAGTCCTGCCTACACCTATTGGCTGCACTGTCATTGTCCCGTCCAGTATTTGTCCTTAAATACTGGGTTCTGGCACTTCTCCAGTGCCCTTTCGTGGTGTTTCAGTACCAGCGCTTGTTCCTGTTATTCGTGTGATCTCAGTGTACTGACCCGGCCTGCATGATGACTCTGCATCTTGTTCCTGCCTGTGTACCGACCCGGACTGTCTGACTATTCTGCATCTCATTCCTGCCTGTGTACCGACCCGGATTGGCTGACGTTCTTGCTCCGTGTACCGACCCGGCCTGGCTGACGTTCCTACTCTGTGTACTGATCTGGATTGGCTGATGTTCCTGCTCCGTGTACCGACCCGGCCCAGCTGACGTTCCTGCTTGGTGTACCGACTTGAATTGGCTGACGTTCCTGCTCTGTGTGTGGTTCCAGCCCGGCTGGGCTACTGTGGTTGCGAACCCCTGCTGCACGCCTTATCCGGTCTCCAGTTTGGGTAGTGTCAGGATCCTCGCTGTCTCCAGACAGCTCGCTGCAGTCTGGACTCCATTGCCTCGGTGTCGCCCAGGCAACATTTCTGAGCATCCTCACTTCCGTGCAGTCCTTGGCTGGGTGCCTCTCAGGGCAAGCTGCTCAGTTCCGTTACTGCTACGGCAGTCCACAAGTTGCTCAGTTCCGTTACTGCTATGGCAGTCCACAAGCTGCTCAGTTCCTTTACTGCTAAGGCAGTCCACAAGCTACAAGCTGCTCAGTCTCGTTACTGCTCCGGCAGTGCCCAAGTTGCTCAGTCTCCGTTACTGCTACGGCAGTGCTCAAGTTGCTCAGTCTCCATTACTGCTACGGCAGTGCCCAAGTCGCTCAGTCTCCGTTACTGCTACGGCAGTTCACAAGTTGCCTAATCTCAGTTACTGCTACGGCAGTCCACCAGTTGTTCTGGTCACCATTACTTTTGGGCGTTACTCGATTTGGTGCTCTCTCCTTTTGATTGAGCTTCTTAAAGGGCCTTGCACTATTAGGGCCTGTCAGTACTATCGGCCTAATAGTAACCCATTCAGTGCTGTCCGACTGAGAATCACACGAGAACTGTCTGACCTGTGTCACTATATTGAACTCTGGATTACCTGCATCTACTGGACCTGTGTGGGCCTACCTCATTATAACCTGTCTTGTGTCTGTACTATATTGTATATATATTACAGGACCCGTGAGGGTTATTGTTATTATCATTGTTCAATAAAATTGTGTTTTATCCAAACCTACTGTGTCTGTGTGTCAAACAAACCGTTACAGTACGAAAGGGCCATGACCTCAGACAATAAAGGTGAAGGTAATGCACAAAACATCCACTGGAGGATGGACTTACATGAGCAGTGATTATACAAGTTGGCACTGGCCATACAAACTATCTTAGAGCGCACAGCTCACCTTGACAAACCAGCTCAAGCACCGGTGGTCCCCTCCGTTTCAACACCGGAAGCTCAATCCATGGCGCAAGTGGCCTTCTGTAAAGGGTTAACCTCCTCAGCTCCGTTACCATTACAGTTTCATAAGAAACCCCCCACCACTGGAGAATCAGCCTCTGTCTCTGGAGACCTTGTAATTCACAGCAAAAACTGGAGTCTCAGGGTTCCCAGCTTGGTGAAGTATAGTAACACTAGTTGAACAGCCCATGTACAAGGGCCACAGTGCCAGGCAGCAATGACTGTGGTGCAGTCATGCACAGTAGAGACTGCCCGTGCTGCAGCTGATAATGGAGCGGGGCACTCTGAATTCAGACCGTAGTCCTCTGTGCGCACAGACTATGGTTTGAATTCGGAGAGCCCCACTCTGTTATCATCCGCGACACAGGCAGTCTGTACTGCGCATGACTGCAGCGCGTGCAGGCGTCTGTACTGTGCATGACAGCTTCTGACAAACATACATTAGTGAATTATTATATAGGATAGTAACATAGTTGATGAGGCTGAAAAAAGTAATGTGTCCATCAAGTCCAGCCCATTCCAAAGACACCCCTGTTGATCCAGAGGAAGGCAAAAAAGCACCCTCTGGAGCAATTTCCAAATGGCAGTCAGATAGTTCTCTGGATCAACATCCTATCTGCTTTGAAGCCATCTGTCATAATTTTCGATATTGTTCTGTGCTAGATACGCATCCATTGCTTTTTTGAAAGTAGTTGCACTATCTGCATGTACAACATGCCGAGGCAAAGAATTTCATAGCTTTACCACCCTTACTGTAAAGAATCCCTGTCTTTGTTTTAGTTGAAAGCGCCTTTCCTCCAGTCTTAATGGATGACCTCTTGTTCTTAGCTCATCTCTTTGTGAAATAATTAATTGGCTAGTTCTTTGTATCAACCTTGAATGTATTTGTAAATGGTAATCATATCACCCCTTAGACGTCTCTTCTCTAATGTAAACAAACCCAGTTTGGCTAGCCTCTCTGTATAACTCAGATCCTCCAATCCCTTTATCAGTTATGTTGCACGTCTCTGCACCTTTTCCAGTTCAACAATGTCTTTTTTAAGAACTGGCGCCCAAAATTGTACTCTATATTCTAGATGAGGCCTAACCAAGGATTTATACAGAGGTAGGATAATATTATCATCCCTTGCATCTACACCTCTTTTTATACAGGCTAGTACCCTATTTGCTCTTGCAGCAGCTGAGTGACTCTGCAAGTTTGTAGCAAGTTTGTTTCTACAGCCCAAATGCATAACCTTACATTTTTCTACATTAAATGTCATGTGCCACTTTTCTGCCCATTCATTCAGTTTATGTAAATCCTTTAGCAGAGAAACCCCCTCAGCTCTGTATGTGTTTCCTTACATAGCTTAGTGTCATCAGCAAAGAGTGAGATGCTACTTTCAATTCCCACTTCTAGATCATTAATAAACAAATGAAAAAGCATTGGGCCCAGGAATGAACCCTGCGGAACCCCACTTATAACTTTAGACCAATTTGAAAAGGTTCCATTTATAGCAACTCTCTGCCATCTATCATTTAACCAGTTCTCAATCCATGTACAGGTAACACAGCCCAAACCGAAGCCTTTTAATTTATGCAGTAACCTGGTGTGAGGCACTGTATCAAAGGCTTTTGCAAAATCCAAGTATACTATATCTACAGCAATTCCCCTGTCCAAATTACTACTTACTCTTTCATAAAATGCAAGTAAATTAGCCTGACATGATCTGTTCTTCATGAAATCATGCTGATTCCTAGTAATAATATTGTTTGTTTTCACATAGTTCTGAATATTGTCAGTTAGTAACCCTTCTAGTATCTTACCCACTATGGGAATCAAGCTATCTATTATCTATAGTATTATGCTCCTGGGCACCCTCCTTTCTTCTTTTTCTGTTAGCATGTCCTTCCGCTGGGGAAATTGAGATTTTGTGTAGCAGCTTATCTACTGCTATGTTATTCATATTAAGGAGTTTACTAAATATTTGGGCCAGTTTCTAATCACAGATATGAAAAATGAAACAAAAATATGTGATAACAGATAACTAGTGGATGCATACAGCCTGGCTTTGTGTGGAAAAATGTTTAGTCCTTTAAGGAATAGAGGTGAGCAGAACACATTGCAAAATAATAGATTGCATATAGCTCTGGTCTTTAAATTGATAATTTGTACCTAAAAGAGAGAACGAAAAATGATCTAACAAATAACAGAAAGCTCTCTGTGTATGACAAGTTATAGTAAGTTAGTTTTCTACAAAGGCAACATAAAATAATACGTAATGTGATATATGTCAGAGATAAAGGTGGAACACTTGTAAGCCAAAACAATGGCACATTGTGTATAACGTTCAATTTCTCATTGATCTAATAAGGCTTTTAACCCAATGAAATCTAGTCTAGAAGTGTCAAGTGAGATCATTCCAATATGTTCATTTTATAAATATTGTGGAGTTGGATTTTTGGTTTCCCTGGAATTGTTCAGCGTTTGCTATTATACATATGCCTCAAATTTTTTTTAACTCAGTGCAGAGCTATCATTTAACTCACCACAAAGTATTTACAAGTCCATACACTGAAATAAACTCTTCCTAGAGGTCTTCAGTACCTAAAATTGATGACTATTTTATTTTATTTTATGGAATTACTATTATATTATAATACATTAAATCTGTGAGTGCCAGGGGGTATTGTGACAAACATGACTTTCACAGGACACACTGCACAAGAGGTGGGGCCTTTCCTCCCCCTAGCTGGGATCATGTGGACACTAATACTGAATGTTATAGAGATAATAGGTAGGGATTGTCATGGAAGACTGCTCCAACCTTCCCCCACCCAGACTTAGAGGCAGCTGAGCTTAATGGTTTTAAGTGGAAAACAGCTATTCACTGGGAATGTGTACAGGATTGCTTCTAGGCTGAACCCCTTGGTTGTGCTAACCCCCCCCCCCCCCGGAGATTTATGCAGGAGGTGATTAGACCCTTGTGTCCACCTACCTCCCTAATAACCTTTGGCTTATGTTAAACCCAGTGTGTCATGTTTTGTCCATGTGGTGAACTGTATTAAAATGTTGTGTTGGTTAAAAATAAAGTAGTTCATGATTTACCAAGAAGGAGCTTGTTTGTCTCTCCTTGAAGTATCCAGGTATACTGCTGTTTGTCATCCACTATAGAGCAGTTACTCATAGAGAAGTGCCAGGGGACTAGATAGATATAATATTGTATACAAACCAGAGCTATCAGTGCAGTATATCCTGCATTTCTGGTGGATATATGACTCAAAGTACCGGGTCTTAGTGCTTAGTATAGAGGTTAGCTGTGCAGGTTAGCGAAAGAAATCCACAAATGATAACATGCCTGAACTGCTATACCTTCTGTGGCAGAGACGCCAGGGCCGTATCGTCACAGTTATGCAACGCATTTTTTTGCAATTCATTGCATACACTTTGGCACTCAGAGGGTTAAAATTATAGACCTGTACAGCTATCAGCAGTTCTGCTTGTGCACACACACACAAATACACACGTTAAATAAATAAATAAATAAAAATAAAGAGGACCAATTCTAGAGGGAGACAAATGCATCATGGGGAATAAAAACTTTACCAATACGCCCCATTTTATTTAAATGAGATATTTAACTCCTTGAATGCTAAAGAGGCCTTTAACATATTACTTTGTAATGCTTTGGAGACCTCTTTAGCATTCAAGGCCTTAAACGCCCCATTTAAATCAAATTGGAAGTCGTATTTGTCCCCCATGGCACAGTGCAGTTGGTTTGCTCCATAAGTGAGCATCTTTCTTTTGTGCATACAGCCCTGCATGTTATTTTTTTGTTGCTTTACTAGTAAAACACTGTATAGATTTTTCTCATACAGAATTATTTCCCTTGTGTCCTGTGTCTTATCTGAGCCAACTGAAATGTTGCAAGTATTTTGATTCCTAGGAAGAAGCCAACCCTTAGTGTCAGTGAGCACCCTTGCATTGCAACACCCCCTTTTACTTAAAGGTTAATATGTAACATGCAACAAAATGCTAGCATTGCATGGATAGAAATACAAATAAAAAGTGATATATATATATATATATATATATATATATATATAAAATAAAAGTGCCAATCTGTATGACTTCTCAAAGACATATAAATTATAGACAATTTGGGCATATAGATTTACCTGTGAGTGTCTTTTTTTTCTCTTTGCTGTCCTGTACCAATTAGGGGAAATTAATTACTGGGTATCATGAGTAACACACATTTTCCAGGGAAATTACATTTTGATGGTTCAAATATATTTAAAAGGATTAATAAAATGTTATTACAAAAAAACAAAACAAGCAAAACAACAATACTCACACTACCGGAAGTTGCTGCAATCAAAATATCTAGCAGCTTGAAACTTTCATAAAATATTGTAGTTGTTGTGATCATATTCAATTTAGAACTGCAGTCATTGGATAACCTCTGTTATAAAGAATAACTGTCTGGACACCAGACGAACTGTAGGTGAACTATCTTGACACCAGAGGGCACTGTTATAAAAATAACAGTTTAAACTATAATAGCTTTGAAACAAAGCATCTGCCAGCAACAGGAATACTCTTGTTTAATTCAACAAAAAATGAACTACAATATTTGTGTTTTTCATACTAAAAGTTTACTACTCTTTAAGATAATCAGTTGTAAACACTGAACACAACCATATAAAATGGTGCAATATATATAACTAGTTGAACAGCCCGTTACACGGGCCACAGTGCCTCTGGCAGCCGGTCGCGGGTCTCCCGTGCCTCGGCTGATACAGAGCCTCTGGCAGCCGGTCGCGGGGCAGTCACACGCAGTGGAGACTGCCCGCGCCTCGGCTGATACAGAGCTGGACGCTCCTTCGGAGTGCCCAGCTCTGTATCAGCCGCGGCGCGGGCAGTCTCTACTGCGTATGACTGCCGCACGCGCAGCAGTGTCTACTGCGCATGTCGGGCGTTACACACAACTTGGCGAATTATTATATAGGATATTAAGATAACAGAATAGCATGCTCTTTTTGTTTGAACGTTGGCTATAATGCTGGCATAAAGGCATAGTACTAATTACCTAAGTCAAATAGAGTTATGGATGTCTATTAACTTCCGAATATGGAAGCGGAGGTTGGATTTTCCTCTTGAAGTTATCATTCTACTGAGACAAGTTGAGATTTTTTTACAAGAGGCTGTGAGAAAAGAACCTAAATGAAACAAATCCTGGAACATAACATATTTCTTCAAGTTTATTTAAAAATTGCCGTATTCTAATCCCTAATGAAAAATGAATATGCATTTGAACATTTCTGTGATGTAACATTCACTTGCCACATACTGTGAAGCTAGCCTGTCTACCTTAAAGAAACAAATATTAAGTATAATTGTATACCATGGGAATTTGATGAGGGATTTAGATATGTTTGAAATTGCTTGTAAAGGTTCCTCAAATGTAATTATCTGTGAAGATTTTAGTTTTGAATTAATAAAAAGTATGGTTGCAAATACAGTAGGCTACTCAATAGTCTTCTCTCAAAATATTAATACTAAATAGGAAAAAAATGGCAGAGCTGTATTTGCTTGAATATAAAGGGAGTTTGTTTTCTGAAATTTTAGTATTAAAAAAAAACTTTGCTTAATATTCAAGGCTTACTTCTAATCGGGCTTCTACCTACCAGTAGAAGACAGAAGATCCAATGCAATTGGCAATGTCTTCTACCTTGCTAATTGCATTGGATCATTCTCTCTGTCTCTCTACTAGTAAGAAGATCTGTTCTGCTGGGCAACCTGGTAGAAGATCCATCCAAGCCTCTTTCTCTCTCCCCTCCCTCTCTCTATGCCTCCACAAGTAAGAAGATCTGATCTGATCCAGTGGACATCCCAGTAAGAAAATCCATCCCTCTGTCTCTCTCTCTCTCTCTCTCTCTATCATCCCTTCTGCCAGTAAGAAGATACAATCCAACAAGCAGCCTAGTAAAACATATACATTCAACAGGAAGCATGTTTGAATTTTCTGTGTGTTAGCTTGTTTCTCTAGGTATTAACATACAAGAAACTCAAATGGTGCAATCATATGTGATATGTTTGTTTCATGTGAGTCTCTGTGCATTGTATGATAGGACCTGGAGAAGCAAACATACAAGAGGGCAGTAAATTCAATCATGCTGCCCATCAAGCTGAATCTTTTTACTGGTTTAGGTAGAGAGAATATGGTTTATGGGTCACCTTATACTTCTTTTTTCTTATTTCAGGCTAAAGATTAGGTCACTTTATATTCAGGGTCACTCAATATTCAGGCAAAAACAGTACATTACAAATAACAATGCTGTTGATGTACTATGAAGAGCTGGAGCAAATGCACTGTAGGGGACAAATACAAATCCCCTTTGCTTTAAATATTTTGTTTAACCCCTTGCATGCAAGGCAGTGTATTGGAAATAGCTCTAGCATTCAAGTGTCAAAATTCCCATTAAAATCAATGGGGAATTTGGGAAATGTGTCCCTGTTGTGTATTTACTTTGCTTCAGACTTCCTCCATTTCTTAGCATATCAGCTTCAGTGAGACTGATGTAGGGGGCAAATAAATGTTTTCATTGATTTTAAATTGGGCTTTTAACCCCTTGGATTCAAGAGAGGTCTATAAATGTTTTGCAATGCGTTGTCGACCTCTCCAACATTCAGTGGCTAAAAATCCCTATTTAAATCAGCGGAAATGTGGGTAGAAATGTGGTGTTGGCTCAGAATTGCTCAATTTCTCATTAGTGCATTTCACACAGTGAGGCTGGTGTACTAAGATCTGGGTAAATTATAAGGAAAACCTTTAACCCCTTGAATGCTAGAGAATTCTCAAACACATTGTGAAGCAATATGCTGGAGAGCTTTCTAGCATTCAAGAGTTTAAAAGCTGGGGAATGTTTATATGTCCCCTAGGTAAACCCAGAATTGCATTGCTCCACTTTTATACATATTGCCCAGTGAGTATGTGAATAGCATCTCCTAATGGGTATTGATTTGTAAAGGCATCAACTATTTTGTGATGTTATTTGCACATGCATTTATGTCATAGAGGATATTACAGATTTTTTACATTTTCAGTGTGTGTGAGTTAGTGTTAGGTTAGGGAGGGTCAGTCAAATTGTGTAAGTTAGTCTTCGGGCAGAGAGAGACATTCAGATTCTTTAGGTTAGTGTTAGGGCAGTGAGGGTCATTTGAATTGTGTGAGTTAGTGTTACAGCAGTGAGGCTAAGTCATATTGTGTGAGTTAGTGTTAGGACAGTGAGGGTGAGTCAGATTGTGTGAGTTAGTATTAGTGTAATAAGGGTCAGTCAAATTGTTTGAGTGCTAGGTCAGTAAGGGTGAGTGAAGTGTGTAGTGTATTGAGTGTGAGTGACGGTTGTGTTTTTTGTTAATTTGCTTATAATTTCTTTTCTCTTTAATACTTTTTTTTATTATTATAGTTATTTTTTATAATACATTTTTCCTTTATAATAAGAGACTTGTGCTCATCGTCAAGGAGTAGGGGTATGTAGGCTGCCTCTAAATTGGGAGGTTCTCTCATTCTCCAAGATGAAAGGAGAGGTAGCAATTGTTAGCAGCCACTGCCACCAGCAGCAGCAGCTCTGCAATGGAGCCCCAGCCACCTGCACTAACAATGGTGGTGACACCAGGTGCACTGACCTTGTCATTTAGTAATTTAGATAGTGGCGACAATTCCAAATCCTCAGAATATTTTAGTGCACTCCAAAGCTTCCTTCACCAGATGAGCATGAAGTGGCACAGAGAGGGAATAGAATGTGGGAGAGATGATGAGGATTTGGATGACAGACTGCAATCGGAGGTGGGTGTAGTAGTCCAGAGAGATCCTCTTGTGAGTGGGCAGCAGGAGGATATGCTGGATGATTCAGTGAGTCGGGAGGAAGAAGAGATGCAGATTCCTATGAGGGGTTATTCTGCGCCTACAAATTCTCTATCATGTGGAAAATGTATATATAGGTGAGTGCTAAGTAGATAAATATTGCAATTCCAAAAAACAATATACAATGACACAATGCATCAGTGACAAGCAGTTCTGAATAAATACTGCCCCTACAGCACTGGCAAGATTAGACAAAGCACACACACAAAAACCCTGGGGATCATCCCATATTTCTTTTGTCTCATTCTCTTCCATCTTCCCCTCATCCTATAATTCTTCTCCATAGGGGCCTACTCTAAGGACAGGGGAGTAAATCCCCATGTACTCACCACTCAAATCTTTTTCTTCACCTCCTGTTACAGTGAAGCTTCAGGGGCCCACTCACCATTGATAAAATGCCTCAGGAACCCCTTCCAAAATACCAGCCATCAAAGGAACCCCTATGCCGGCACCCTTTCTGAGTATGCAGCAAATTATACTGGAGACAACTGACTTAAGCTGAATTGCAGCACAAATGCTCCTGGTGGTCCTGCAAGCAATCCCAAAGATGCACCCAGAAGTTTCAGTACTTCCATGGGAACAAAACCAACCCCACACACAGATGGACCCACAACCAAGGTCACCCCCCTAACCTCAGGACTCTGGGAATAGATCAGCTGCAAATGCACCCCAAAAAGAGATTTATGCACCCAACAAACCCTCTGCTCCCTGAGATGTAGCAGCCAAGAGTCCAGATGGATCCTCTGACCCCAGGCATGTGACAAACCCAGCACACACACACAATGAAACACTTCCCCCCAAGAGGTTGAAATACCTGATCTTTCTGGCTATCCTGCAACAAAGGGGTGGGTTACCCTCCCACAGGACCCATTAGAGCTGTCCAAGACCCCTTAGACCTTTGCTGAAGGGGGTGTGAGGTGATACTCTATGTTGCAATGCATCCCCACTAATACTCCCCAATGATGACCTAGCATGACAAATACCTGTAGATTGAGAAAGCTGACAAAGATGCCAACACTCACAGGTCCAGTACATTTAGAGGATGTTATTCACTCAGATACCCCCAAATCCACTCCAAAAGGTCATGCACCACAAATTGCAGTCTGTAAGAGAACAAGCACATGTCACACTACCATATTCAGCAACATTGACCCACTACCCTCAGGGCTCCTGATGGATGGGGGGAATCCCTGCAGGGGGCAATTCTATCCCAGTTCTTCAGCTGCTCAAGCACCAACCTGTTAAGTACACTTCCACAGTGTCTGTAAGGGAACAGGAGCCAACCATGCATTCTTTTTCTGGGGGAGTTTAACCAGGTCCACACCCCTTGTGGAGTCCCTCTCCCAGAAACAGCAGCCAGTGGTTCCCAGATTAATCATGCTCACTTGTGCTGACAGAGTGTCCCTTTATAGAGATGGGTCACCATCCAAAACCATAGTCAGATAGCATGCATTCAAGCCACCACCTCCTGGATTACATCCCGCCTCACCAACACCGGTGTATGTCAGAAGACAGCAACACATTAGTTCCTGAAGACCTGGAAGACTGACTGGTGGGCACTCTGAGATGCAGATTCCCTCCCATCTCTGGCACTCTGCAATATTCCCTTCTACAGAGGTAGGAGACTCCTGCTTCTTCTTTTGTCCCTCCTATCTGGATTCTGGCTGTCAAGGGGCTTGGTCTTGGGTCTCTTCACAGGCCTCACAGAGCACTGCTGTGCCTGCCTGCCTCCTCCACTCTGGTGCTACATCAGCTGCTGTCACAGCCAGCACCTCCCATCTGTTTCAGTAGCCGATTCACCAAGGTCTCCAAAGCTAAATAAATTGGTGAATAGGCTCCATAGAATAAGATAGGCATTGGAGAAATGATAACAATGGAGAAGTCATCTCCATTTTTTCACCTCTTAGTGAATCTTAGTGGGAAAACGAAATTCACCATTGAAGATAAGTTAACATTTTTATTGATTTAAACTGGACCATTTGACATTCAGATAGGCCTCCAGCACTCTGAGAAAAATTTACTTTAGGATAGAAGATAATTTCAAGTCAAAACAGTATATTTGCCTTTATTAATTTTTTTTTCCTAAACTCGAATACTGTCTTCCTCTACATCTTTCTTTTTCTATGATTTATGCACAAGTTGCCTTGTCAGTAATCATCAAAAGCTATTCATTCCAGGTGCAGGAACAGTCATCTTGTGTTGGCTTGTAGATTACATTAATGATATGTTTGAACATAATGAAACATGTAAAATACAAAGATAAAAGAAGAAAAGTTGACTATCATCCAGAAGTGTCTCTTCATAATGGCAAGATGTGTTCTCAGTGAGCAAGCTGTTCATTTCATTGATGTCTTGTACAACTACTATGTGACTATTACAGTGGAATGATAACTTAATTATGACAAAGTTGAGGACAAGCAATTGCTTCTATAGAACACTAACTCATTATTCAATATTAAATTCTATTTTGAAATGATATCCACAAAATTGCATAAATCAAAATCAGGCAATGAGCAAAAGATGTCCCTCTCTGTGCCTGGTCACAATACCAACTACTTAGCTGCCGATTCAAACAAGACACTGTAGTTATCTTGGTCATAACTGCTACAATATGGAAGAGGTGCAGGGAACATATAAAAACCTCAATTGATTTAAATGAAACACTGTAAATAAATGCATTGGAGACAAACCCTCCCCTCCTCTGTCTAGCATTCAGGGGGTTAAATGCACATTAAAATCAGTGGGGATTCTGGGCATATGTATATGGTGCAGTTGGATTCCCTGCAGAATTGCTTCTTTTTTAAGTTTGTACATATGACCCAGTATCTTTAAAATGTGTAGGCAGTCAGTGACCTGTACTATGACAGCTGCAGACTTTTTGGACATGTACATTGAAGTGTGACCTAGCTATATATTTATTGACATACAGGAAATCGAAAAAAAAACAACAAGGCTACATTGATAGCAGGTAAGATAAGACTTACACTTGCCCTCAATACTTCTGGTTTCTGGTATAAAATTAAATTGATCTTCAGCCACAAGACTAGAACAAACAATTCAATGAACAGTACCATCCTGTTGTGCTAATCCAGTACAAAAATGGCAAAGTATTTATTTAAACATCAAAAGTAAAATCATAATGTGCAGGGTGACAGAGTGGAGAAATGACAACCAACAGCTGGTTCATACACCAAAGTGTACTTTATCATTACACAATGAGAACAAAATATACCTGACATTCTCTCTTGTATATAGCACCTCCCAGACATAGCTGCAACGCACTTGGGTATCCTTTAACTAGGGAACACCAAAGACAGGTACTGTAGACAAAAATCATAAATACACCAAAAGGAGACCACAGCATTCAAACACAGTAGCCAGACTCTGATACGGTAGACAGACAAACGTGCAGCTACACAGATGCTGATCATAGCTGACAGATTATTGAATTGGCAGGTGTTGATAACATCTGACCAATGAACTAGCAGCTATACACACACGCTGATTTCAGTAGACAGACAAATTATAAGTAACAGATACTGATTATAGCAGACAGATGAAGCTGAAGTAACAGACACGGTTAACAGCTGACCAATTAACAACACCACAAAGAACAAGAGGCAGGGTCAGACAGAGCTGGAGTCAGAACCGTAGGATCAATCAGTTACAAGTGAAGCACCAGAAGATAAATCGCAGAGGGTAGTCAGAACAGAAGCCATTATCAGGAACCGGGTGGTCAAACTGAATCCTAGATAGGGTACAAAGCAGTCATCCAGGAAGTGAGGTCTAGGATGAAGATCAAGTCAATACCTTGAAGCTCACTAAAAGAACAGCTGTGACTACAGACTCCAGTAGAATAAGTAGAATGGGCAAAGGTTAGCCAGGAAGTGCTTCAATATAAAGAAATGACAACCAACAACATGCCACTGGAGGTAACTAGGCAATGGAAGCAGCTGTAGTGCTGTGACACACAGACAGAGCAGCTACCACATCTATGATGATTGCCAATCTCTCAATAACTATGTACATTTAGAGTCTCTTCTAAACTCACTATGTACTATATTAACCTATACAAGCCTGAGAGCAATTTTTAGGGAATACAAAATTCTCCAAAGTCTAAGTACAGCCAATGTATCTTGTATACATGAAAATATGCTATTCAGAAGGGGGCCAAGGGGCCTCAAATTTCAGATCCAAAAACAATGACAGTGGTGCAGTAACTGAGTTTATCCCAGACACTACTGAATTTGCTTGGGGATGGACAGTATTCTCATAGATCTTGTGTCACAAATACTACACTGGTCACCTCAAGTCATCCTATAACAACTTCTTACTGACAGGGAGAACAATTTATATTGATATTTGGCAGTTCAGTACAAAAGGGGGCATATAATGAGTTATATATATATGCCTCCTCACATTTCCACAGCCAATATTACAATATTGCCCACCTTTTTGGCCTGCTTCATCACTAAATGCTTTGGCACTCAGTCTGAGTACTTGCAGCATCAGAGGAATCCGACTACTTTGACATACTTCCATCAGATCAGAATTGGTTGCCTAACAGTTCTTTGACTCCCCTACAGGATCAAGAATAACATCCAAATCTATTTTGGGGATTATCTGTAATCCAAGAAAATACATAGTTCTTATCAAAATCTTCTCCATAATAAACTTTCTTTCATTTCTATTTTTAATTCCAAAAAGTATAAGTTTCTTTTCTACTTGCTTTGAATACTTCTCAACATTTAAAGTAATAGTAACATTTGCAATATCCTATTTAGCCATAGTTATCTAACACTTCATAGTCTTTTAGTGTCTTATAAAAAAATGCATTAACTTTCTTGAGCATTCAAGTAACCAACAGAGAACGCTTGCTGCCTCATTATATAGTGTTCGATTGTGAAGTGTCACAAACATTTTTATTTTTTATTGCCAGCTTATGAAACATTTTCCAGTGTTTTTGGTTTCTTCCACTATTGGTACTTGTACATCAATGCATCTTCTTGCCACCAAGGGTAAACTTCTTCTGGTCTCCATTTCCTCCACATGTATTTCTTGCCCCTCATCTTACAGTTATCAATGTGGTCCAGGTCTCCTCTTGGTGCTGATCCATACAGAAAATGCATTAATCTATAGTCAACAGAGAGCAGAAAATGTGAACAGGCTGATAGGTATATTATGCAGTAATCCAAAGGCCAACAATTGCATTAAATGCTTCTGGTTTCTTTAAGCATAAGCTAGGTGCTCTCCAGCCCCAATAGTAGAACAAACAGTCAGTCCAATGAACAAAATAGGCAGTGGCACTAATTGAGTACAAAATGGTAAAAGTACATATTAATTAGTCATCAAAAATAGAAATATATTGTGCAAAGAGACAGAGAGGAGAAAACCCAGCCAACAGCTGTTTTATATACCGCATGTACTTTATCAAGATACAAGGAAAACAAGAATTAAAGGGATAGTAATGTTTCATAATAGAAGCAGCTCTAATTAATCATCATAGTATTTGGAGTTTGGAGAGTGTTATTTCAATTCTGTCAGAGTTGTAGTTCAAGGGTAATTCAATGACAAATTGTCCCCCTCCCGCCCCTTTTACTAATGTAACACTGCTCAGCCAGAGCAGAAGAGAGATGCCCAGGTAGATTGTAGAGAGGGACAATCTCCAGTTAAGATAAGGGAAAAACCTGAAAAGCTTGTCAAGGGGGGCAGGGCTTTCATGGTTTTCACTGTAAGAAGACTGTCCCCTTCTGTTATCTGTCTGGTCTTACAAGTAGATTCCACATCTGAGAAGAGATGGCTTACACTAGATAAAAGGGGCAGGAGGGGAAATTTTGTTTGTGAATATCTCTTAAACCATAAATGTTTGAGAGATAAGACTTATATCATTCTTCATGTTTTTCAATGCCTACAAAATAAAATAAAGTTAAAATAAAGTATTACTATCCCTTTAAAGTAGCAGAAAAGAGGATTTTAGTCTTGCCTGTTAAATCCTTTTCTCTTGGTTCATACAGGTTACTGGTAACTTTGGGTAGGCGATAAGCCCCTTTAAGTAGGCAGGAACAATTCTGAGAAGTGACTGCTGAGTGGAGCCTACCTCCTCTCCTTAGCTTGCAGCTAGTCAATCCCCATCCAGTAAGATTTGAAAACTAACTATTGACTAGGTAGTAAGAAGGTAAAGGAAGACTCCTGTGAGCATGAACCCAAAAGGACCCCCACGTTCTGCCACAGGAGAGCCAAGCATGGTCTCTTGACAGGGTGGGAGACCGGTAACCTGCATGGACTAAGAGAAAAGGATTTAACAGGTAAGACTAAAATCCTTTTTTCTCTGTCATCCAATACAGGTTACTGGTAACTTTGGGATGTCCAACCACTGAGTTTCCCAGAGGCGGGAAGTAAGGCAAGGACCAGGCGCAAGGCCCCCAAAGTCACCAGAGCAGATATGAACCATCAGATCATGAATAGCTCAACAATAAGAGCAGGCTGTCAACGGACTCTGAGCAGGGGTAAAACAGACCCCAGGAACTGATACACAGCATATTGAACTAGAGCCAACAGGGCTCAAAAGTAAAAGAGTACTGAAGAGACAAAGGAGATCCTAGACAGGCAAGGCTGCCTCCAGGATCTTCCTCGCAAAACTGGCATCAGCTGATGCCAGGACATCCATACAATAGTGTTTGGAAAAGGTACGTACAGATGACCAAGTGGCCGCCTTACACAACTGATCAGCTGAGGCCTGATTTTTGTAGGCCCAAGATGCCCCAATAGACCTAGTAGAATGAGTTGTGACCTGAAAGGGGAGTTGGCTTCTTCTGTAGTTCTTAAGCCCTACGAACAGTGGATTAAATCCAAGAAGCAATGGTTACCTTGGAAGAAGGCTTCCCTGGCCTGGGACCCTCAGGAATGACAAAAAGAGCGTCAGACTGCCGCATGGCGGTGCACGTAAAATTTGAGACAACACACGACATCCAAAAAGTGAAGATACTTCTCCTTGTCAGAAGTAGGGTTAGGACAGAAAGAAGGAACCACAATCTCCTGATTAACGTGGAACTCAGACACCACCTTTGGGAGAAACTCTTGCGAAGTGTGAAGCACAGCCTTGTCCTTGTGAAACACCAAAAAGGATGGCCGACAAGACAGGGCGTGCAGCTCTGCAACACGGTGAACAGACATGATCGCCAGGAGAAAAAGCCATCTTCCATGTCAGCAGATGTAGCGGAATAGTGGCCAAAGACTCAAAGGGAGGGCGCTGGCGGATGCCCAAAACCAAGTTAAGGTCCCAGTGAGGAGCGGGATCCTTAAAAACAGGATGGGAATAAGCAACTACCTGGAAGAAAACCTTGACATCAGGAAGAATAGCAAGGCGCCTCTGAAAGAAAACAGAGAGAGCAGAAGTCTGAACCTGAAGAGAACTCAGACTGAGACCCTTATCCACACCATCCTGGAGGAAGGAAAGACTTTAGGAAGGTGAAAATCCTGAGACAGGTCGCTATAAGCACACCAAAAGAGAAAGGTAGACCAAACCCGATGGTAGGCCTTAGAGGAAACAGGCTTACGGGCACTAAGCATAGTAGCCACCACACCAGAAGAAAAAGCCTTCTTCTTCTGAATTGAGGATTCAATCTCCATGCCGTCAAAGCCAGACAATGATCATCCTCCTTCTACAGGTAACACTGTAGAAGGAGATCCGGATGGGAGGGGAGATTCCACCACTGAGAGATCCAGAAGCTCTGGAAACCAAGCCTGTCAAGGCCAGTATGGAGCAATCAGAATGAATGGGCAATGCTCCAGTCGCAGCTTCCTGATCACCCTATGCAACAGAGGAATGGGAGGAAAAAGGTATGCCAGTGGAAAAACCCACAGAATCAACAAGGCATCCACTGCTAGAGCCAGAGGGTCTGCCCAGCAAGAACAGAATGTTGGAAACTCCCTGTTGTGTCTTGTTGCCATCAGGTCGATGCATGGAAGACTTCACTGCTGGACAATGAGGTCGAACACCTCTTGATGCAGTTCCCACACTCTGCTGTCCACTGTGTGTCGACTGAGGAGGTCTGCCAGAACGTTGACTATGCCAGGAATATGAACTGTGGAAATGGCAGGGATATGCTCCTCTGCCCAGGACAAAATAGCCTTGACCACTAGCCAAACTGTGAGACTTTTTGTGCCACCATGCTTATTGATGTAGGCTACTGCTGTGGCGTTGTCCATCTGGACCCTGACCGGGCAATCCTCCAGTTGGTGTGTCCAGTGTCGCAGGGCATGAAATATCGCCCAAAGCTCCAAGACATTGATGGGAAGGAGAGATTCCTCCTGGGACCACCGGCCCTGAGCATTCAAGTGCCCCAGGACCGCTCCCCACCGGGAGAGGCTGGCATCCATTGTCACTGTTGTCCAGAATGGCACCATGAAGGGCCTGCCTTGCAGCAGATTGTCCAGGTTGAGCCACCACGATAGGTTCAGCTTCACATGAAGAGGGAGAGATAGGGACCTCTCCAGGACACCCGGCCAACCCCTGCATGCCAGGATTAGAAACCTCTGAAGTTCCCTGGTATGAGCCATGAGAAACAGAACCGCTTCTATGGTAGAAGTTAACTTCTCCACCAGGGATGACAACTTCTTAGCTGGAACAGGATCCTGATTCAGGACAGCCTGAACCTTCAGTGCTATCTGATGAGCCACTTCGTCCGTGAGAAACAACATCCCACTCCGAATGTAGAAGAGGATGGCTAGAAACACCATGATCTGGGAAGGAGCAAGGTCTGACTTCTCCAGATGATCCACCCGTGACGGGACAGAGCATGAATTCAATCCTGCACCTGCTGATGAAGGAGTTCTGGAGAAGATGCATTCAGAAGGAGGTTGTCCATGTACTGGGTAACTCTGATGCTGTCCTGACGGAGGATAGAAATCAAGGCTCCCAGGACTCTGTTGAAGACTTGAGGAGCCATGGTCAGGCCAAAGGGGAGGGCAGAGAACTGGAAATGCCCTTGGTTGCAGGCAAAGTGGAGATATTGCTGGCTCTCTGGATGAATGGTAATGTGCAAATATGCATCCTGAAGATCCAAAGAAGGCAGAAATTCCCCAGGAGACATGGCAGTGATCACCATGCTTAGTGACTCCTTGTGATACTGGGACCTGACCACAAAGGAGTTGAGATCTTTCAAATCCAAAATGGGACAACAACCACCGTCTTTCTTGGAAACCACAAAGAGGTTGGAGTAGAACCCCAATCCCTGTTCCTGAGGAGGAACTGGTTCCAAGAATGGCTCCCTCGAAAAAGTGACGCTTTTCTGCTCCCAGAGGAGAGCGAGAAGAGAAGATCCGGGAAGGAGGAAGCGAGGTCAAGGGGATTCTGTACCCCGCAGCTACCACCTGCAAAACCCACGGGTCTGCCACAGAGGTTTCCCAAGCCGAGAGGTAGTGGAGCAAGCGGCCACCCACCTGCGGGTGGGGACCCGAATTCGGTGAGTCATTCAGAAGAAAGTTTGGAAGCCTTGGGCTTAGCGGAGGACTTAGGCCTCCATTGCTGCTTAGGCTTGAATGAGGCGTGCGGAGCCTGAGGCACCACCTGGGTCGCCTGGAGAGAATCAGCCTGAAAGGGATGAAAAAACGATTTTGCTTGACAGGCGTCTTCCTCCTAGGGACTACTGTTGGTGAGTACTCTTTCCCCCAGTGGCTTCACTGATCAGATCCTTGAGATCAGGCCCAAACAGTGAGGCAAAGACACGAGAGCCCTCTTGGAGGCAGTGTCAGCAGATCAGATCTTGAGCCATAGAGCGCGTGTGGCTACCACAGACATGGTGGATGCCCTGGCTACCATACACACAGTGTCATACAGGGCAGCAGAAACATAATGCTGAGCCTCAGAGATGTTGGCGAGAAGCCGCAACATGTCAGCAGTAGGAGCTCCCTGATGGAGAGTTGATGTGAGCTGTTCAGTCCAAACAGCTACAGCCCTATTCACCCACACAGCAGCAAATGCAGGGCACAGGGCAGAACCAGCTGTAGCAAAAATGGCCTTGAGAGAAGTCTCAAGCTTTTTGTCAGTCCAGTCTTTCAGAGCAGATGCATCAGCCACAGGCAAGGCTGTGGACTTAGAAAGCCTGGAAACAGGGGCATCCACATTAGGAAGATGAACCCACTGAGCTAGGTCCACTTCAGAGAATGGGTAAAGCTTATCAAATTTCCTAGAGACAGATGGTTTCCTGTCTGGAAACTTCCACTCCTCAGACACCAAGCGGTCAAGGGTGGGGTTAGGTGGAAAACAAGTATGGGGCCTGACAGGCCCCTGAAACACATCAGATGGGTCAGAGGACACCTCCTGTACCAATTGAATGTTCAGGGTGTTCAACAGTGCCCTGATCAGGCCCTCAGCTGATGGAACAGGATCAACCTCAAAGGGGTACCCAAAAAATTGAGAGGAAGGGACAGCAGAGCAGTCTTCATCATCAGAATCCACCAATAATTCCTCCAGAGAGGAATCAGACACATCAGATACACCCGGCGGTTTAGGCAGGGAAAATCTAATAGGGGTGGGGGCCTGCCACGAGTGGAAGACCCCCTGCAAGGTGGATGGAAGGAGTTGTAAGGTAGACCAGATGTCCCTGGTAGTAGCCGTAAACTCTTGCACCTAAACTGGCTCTAGTGCATGGCTGGAGGTCCCTGCAGGGGACTCAGGGGCAGCAGCACATGCTGGACAAACTTGACCTGAGTATTCTCTAGGTAACCCTGAGTGGCATGAGGAGCAATGAGCAATGGGGGACACAGACACCCCAGTGTCCTTAGTCTTAGGCCTAGCCCTAAGGTCTAACAGAATAGACATACTCACAGAGTCAAACGGTCAAGGTATCAGAAACACCCAAAAAACAGTGTGTATGATAATTAAAATCACCCCAGAAGCACTAAAATAGACTTATCTGGTAGGCGAAGGGTTAAACTGCTGAGGAGAGAAGGAGAGTCAAAGCCCTGCATAGGATACTCGTTCAGAGAAGGCACAAAATGGCTGCCGTGGCATGAGCCAATCAGAAATAAGCGCGCGAAGCAAGTGCTCAAGGGAATTGTAGTTTCACTGAAAAAGTACCCCAACAGTGCCAGAAGCCCCCTGAGCCTCCCAACATGCCCAGAACATTGACCGGATAACAGAGCAAGGGCAGACCAACCAAATCAGCCATCTCTGACCTCGCTACATGGAGCGTTTGCAGAGATATGTCCCAAACTGTAAAGTCACCTAGGAATGAATGGAACAATGGCACCTATATGGTAAACGTGAGCCTTTACAAAATTTACAGGGTGAATACCAAAATGTAAAACCAATCCCAGGGCCACTAGAACATGTCAGTGGAGGCAATAAACACTGACCCCAGTAAGGAAACTGCCCACAGCCCCCCAAGAGATGCTGAACCAGCTGCCAAAGGGTTAAGTTGCCACATAAACATACTCCAAACACCCCACAGACAGAAGCCTCAGTGGGCAACTCCTGAGATAGGAACTTGCAGCCAAGATCCCCCCCCCCAGGGCTTAGGTCCACAAAAGCACCAGCTATCCACATTTGGGTGATGGAAATTGTCAGTGATGGTAATCCGCCTAATGATGGTATCTCATATCCATCAGAAAAATAATGAAAAAGCTAAAACTATAGAAGAACTGTTCTCTTGCCTTGTGTCTTGACCAAGGAACAAATCTTACTGGATGGAGACTGGATAGCTGTAAGCTAAGGTGAGGAGGTAGGCTCCACCCAGCAGTCACTTCTCAGAATTGTTCTTGCCTACTTAAAGGGGCTGATCGCCTACCCAAAGTTACCAGTAACCTGTATTGGAGGACATATGGGTTTTTTTGTGTTTTTTTTTTTACATTAGCAGTGCCATCTGGTGGTCAAATTCCAATTAGTTATCCTGTTACATTCTAATGGAGAATGTGATAGAAACTGATGGGTCACTTCCTGTCAGTTAGAACTTTCAGGAAGTAAACACACAGTAAATTCACTTCATGATTATTTTAATGGTTATACCTTTTGAAAAAAACAACTGACACCAGTAAGAGTATCCTTGTTTTAATCATCAGGCAAAGTTCTACAACATATATGTTTTTATAAAAAATTTTACTGATTATTACTATAGAGATATATATGTGTGTGTGTGTGTGGGTGTGTGCGTGTGTGTGTTGAATTCATTCAAACCAAGGTTGCAAGTGTTTCATAATCGATTTATCCATTTTGTCATCAACAGCATTAAAAGGACACACAACCCCATACATCAACTAATTTTAAATCATATACAGTGTACTTTAGTATTATGCCTGTCTGACAGCCAATAGTGCTGTCTCTTAATGTTTATTGCATTCTCTATGTGGCAGCTTCCTGGACATGGGGAAGCTTACTTTCCACATCTCTGACACAAGCTTCAATACCAGTAACAATATCTCTACTTTTGATTGTTTGGAAGGCAGCCCAGCACAACTTACTTGTACTGAGCACGTGTGCAGGAGATATCAACCATTCTAATGAGTTTTGGAAGCAATATGAGCTAGGGCATCTACATTAAAATGTCTGATTTCTTCTGCACCTTAGCTTAATAAGAGCAAGGTGCATGATGTCATCAGGGACAAGAACAGACAATTAATTACTTGGCATCTTCTCCCTACCTCCTAAGCTTTTCTACAGTGCAGCACACTCCCATTTGAGGCTGCTGACACAGCAGAAGCTACCAATAAATAATCAAATAGGTCTTACATTATATTAAAGCACATTTTATGTGCTTTAATACTATGTAATTGTTCGGGATTAAAGTAGGCAGTTTAAAAACTTAGCATTTTTTCAGAATTAGGATATATATATATATATATATATATATATATATATATATATATATATCTTAATAAAACACATTATTTGTCCTTTAATACTATGTCATTGTTTGGAGGAGGAGTCTGGAGAGGTATAAGTGTTCCTATACTAGTTTATGCCTTTTTTCCCATCATCTTTATCAAGCTAATTATCACAGTAAACATACTAAGATACCATATATAGCCATTTTTTGAATCCATGACACAGTAATTTTTGGAATGAGGCGTTTCCATGAGAAGCAGGGTATTTATATTTCAGATCTGTAAACAGATGATAGAAATACTTTTTGGATGAAGTACTGAAAAAAAAGCCATTTCATAGTTGTTAGGAGGGATGTCATTAAGTATCGGAATACTAAAAAGTATCATACTTCTATACATTGGGGGTTTATTGTTTTATTTTAGTACTTTCTGATGTCTAATTTGATGTGACAAATTACTTATAATAGTTTCAGATTTTTTACTTTATTTACTTACAGATTTACTTTATTATTACTATTCTCCATATTGTACATATTTGTAAAATAATTTAATAGCCCCCAGGTTCATCTCCTTTATCACCTTTATGGTTTGAGAGATAACCGAAGTCAAATTTCCCCCCTCCCTCCCCCTTCCCTGAAGTCAGCGTTGTACTGACTGCAGGGGAAGTCTGTCGTACGACAGGTTGGCGGCTCTGCAGCTGAGCCGAGATCCCGTTAGTGAAAAACCAAGGAGGGGATCTACATTAAGTATGTTTTAGATTACAGCTTGTACTTCTACAGCTCCTCTACTTTAAATCTAATTGGGGTGAAGGTATGGTAATATCTCATGCTATTTCAGGAACTGGAATGGCATTTTTCCCAATGCTTGCTTTATATCAATTTGTTAAGCTACATACTGCAGATGTCTTCCCCTTAATGTCACTTGCTCCAAGCAGGGGGCAGTGGAGCAGTCTGTGAATAATTTGGAGTGATCCTTTCATCTATGCCTTGTTTATATTTATGCACTAAACTGCCCATAGAGGAAATTACATGAATGTATGCCATTTCATGGTACTGTTACTGGGCTGGGGTAGGAGCTTGTTGGTATTAATGTCTTAACGATGATGGAGATTGTCCTCCAGTATGCACACCAGCATTCATATACAGGTGAAGTAACTGGTGTTAAATGCCAACAGTGGAGTTGCAATGGTGAATTTGTATATATTCCCCATTAAGAGGGTCATTTTTAGAAACTGCACCTCATGTATTTAATCCACACCCTATTAAACCTCTGTGGTTCTTGTTGATTGTAAGTCCTTTGTTTGTCTGCTGTAGCTATTGAAAGAATGTGGTTTGCTATACAATGTAGTTCATATATGTGGATGTATATAAGGATATATATGTGTGCTTTGAATACAATATGGATGTAAGGATGCATGTGTTTGTGTAAAGATGTGAGGATGTACGGATTGCATTTTGTTTGTGCTGTAGGTACATTTATGCAATATACGTCAGTGCACTGTGTAGTACTTCACTGTTTATCAGCAGATGTTGTGTCTCTGGCTTATTGAGTTCCCCAGTAACTCCACAAACAACAGTTAGTTCACGTTAGTGAAAAATAGTTATTTCACTGAAACGGTCTTCTACATGTGCTTAGTTTGCAAGCACATGTAGAAGACCGTTTCAGTGAAATAATTTTTTGTCATTAACACGATCGCGGCTCTGCTGCAGAGTCACATGATGAATGTCAGACCGGTTATCCGTGCAGCACAACACTGACTTCAGGGAAGGGGGAGGGAGGGGGGAACTTTGCCTTTGGTTATCTTTCAAACATAAAGGTCTGAGAGATGAACCTGGGGGCTATTAAATTATTTTACAAATATGTACAATATGGGGTATAGTAATAATAAAGTATTACTATCCCTTTAAGAATTTTATATATATATAATGTGTGTGTATATATATATATATATATATATATATATATATATATATACACACACATTACCGTTCAAATGTTTGGGGTCACTTTACAAATGTCCTTGATTTTGAAAGAAAAGCAAATCACGAAGTGTAGCCATTGTTAATGTTGTAAATGACTATTGTAGCTGGAAAAAGCAGATTTTTAATGGAATATCTATATTTGCTGCAAATGGATTTTTTGACAAAAGCAAAGTTTGAAGGACACAATATTTAAATTAAAAATCATTATGTCTAACCTTGTCAATGTCTTGACTGTATTTCCTATTTATTTTGCAACTTAGTTGATGTGTGTTTTCATAGAAAACAAGTTAATTTCTGAAGTGACCTCAAACTTTTGAACGGTAGTGTATATGTGTGTGTTATTTCTTGTTTTCTGTTTACCTTGATAAAGTTCTCTTTGGTGTACAAAACAGCTATCAGCTACAGTTTCTCAGCTCTGTCATCTGGTGCAATGTGTTTCCACTTATGATGTCTAATCAATAAATGCTTTGACACTTTTGTATTGGATTAATGCCACGGTATGTTTCTGTTCATTTGATTATTTATTGACTTCTAAATAAGTCTACCTGGAAACAAGCTGTCCACATGAATATCTGATGTAGCAATTCATTCAGGTGTCAGATTGACTGTTTATAGTTTGTAGAGCAATAATAGAAAATCAGTGGTGGGGGCATGCAGTGAAAGTGAGAGACATGATGGGCATGGAGACAATTAGGAGACATTACATGGAACTGGAGAGATGGGGCAATAGAGGTAGTTAATGGAAACAAGCCATGGAGGCAGACAAAAAGTGATGAGGGGCAGAGGCCATAATGATAATAGGAACCAAGGAGGGGATCTGCATCAAGTATGTTTTAGATTACAGCTTGTACTTCTGCAGCTCCTCTATTTTAAATCTAATTTTCCCTATGCTTGCTTTATATCAATTTATTAAGCTACATACTGCAGATGTCTTCCCCTTAATGTCACTTGCTCCAAGCAGGGGGCAGTGGAGCAGTCTGTGAATAATTTGGAGTGATCCTTTCATCTATACCTTGTTTATATTTATGCACCAAACTGCCCATAGAGGAAATTACATGAATGTATGCCATTTCATGGTACTGTTACTGGGCTGGGGTAGGAGCTTGTTGGTATTAATGTCTTAACGATGATGGAGATTGTCCTCCAGTATGCACACCAGCATTCATATACAGGTGAAGTAACTGGTGTTAGAGGCCAACAGTGGAGTTGCAATGGTGAATTTGTATATATTCCCCATTGTGAGGGTCATTTTTAGAAACTGCAGCTCATTTATTTAATCCACAGCCTGTTAAACCTCTGTGGTTCTTGTTGATTATAAGTCCTTTGTTTGTCTGCTGTAGCTATTGGAAGCATGTGGTGTGCTATACAAAATGGTTCATATATGTGGATATATATATGGATATATACGTGTGCTTTGAATACAATATGTATGTTAGGATGCGTGTGTTTATGTAAAGATGTGAGGATGTACGGATTGCATTTTGCTTGTGCTGTAGGTACATTTATGCATTATACATCAGTGCACTGTGTAGTACTTCACTGTTTATCAGCAGATGTTGTGTCTATGGCTTTTTGAGTTCCCCAGTAACTCCACAAACAACAGAAAAAATTGCATTATAGCGTCCTTGGGATGGGCAGTTTTTTGCTTCAAACCACTTTCCGTCTAGTGGGAAATTTTCAGAGAGAAGTTCAGTTTTTCTGCTTTTTCGACTAGCTCATTGAATTTAAATCAATGGGAAGACTGAATTTACACACAACACATAGCAAATTGTATTTTATTTCCCACAGTCATGGTATAAAAGGAGTCTGAGGGTGCCTGTGTTGGTGGGTTCTGGAGAAAGAAGAGTTTTTTTTTGGGGGGGGGGTTGATGACTGGGATTGGCGGGGTTAGTTAATAAGATAATAAATAAATAAATACAATAAACTAAAAAAAAGGTACGTAACATGACAGAAACAGGAACCCCCCTGAATTAAGCTGTGACGGGGAAGACTGATACTTGACAGGCTAGAGGATTTTTAGAGGATTTTTGTAGGGCTTAGACTTGTTATTAGATGCCCAAGCCCTGAGGAAATATTGAATTGTAGGACTTAGTCTTGTGTTAGGCAAAAGCCCTGAGGAAACACTGATTTGAATGACTTACACTTGTCATGCACAAGCCCTGAAGAAACATTGATTTGCAGGACTTAGACTTGTTGTTACAGGCCCAATTCCTGAGGAAACATTGATTTGTAGGGCTTAGACTTGTTTGTCACAAGCCCTGAGTAAATACACTTGTTGTTAGAGGTCCAAGCTCTAAGGAAACATTGATTTGTAGGACTTGCACTTATTTGGCACAAGCCCTGAGGAAACATTTATTTGTAGGACTTAGACTTGTGTTACGAGGAAACATTGATTTGTAGGACTTAGTAGTGTTGTTAGAGGCCCATGCCTTGAGGAAACATTGATTTGTAGGACTTACACTTGTTTGGCACAAGATCTGTGCTAAAGGTTGACCCTGTGGGTCCCGAGAGAGTGAAATAATACATGCAGTAACTAGCCTCCACCTTCTTTTGCTTTCTGCGATTGGTTAACTGTGTGCCAGTCACATCAGTAAACTATCATATACTCACTGTGGGACTTGTTCTCAACCAACTAAGAACAGACATACTGTAAACAGAGTCTGCCTTGTTTATAAGTGCTAATGCTGAGTCTAGTAATGCAGTCAGTGCAGGGCTAAGAGTAATGATCTTTTAACAGGGAATTTATTAAAAATACAACAAAGTGATACTGTGCTTCAGTCTAACACCTAGTGCAGGATAGCTCCACACACACCACACATCCTGCTGCTTTAACACTTTGAGTGCCAAAGGGATATGGAATGCATTGCTTTGCAATGTGTTGGACTGCATTGAGCACTCAAAGGGTTAAGGAGGCTGGATACAGAGTGAGGCAGTGGCTCACCAGTCCAGATTTATAAACGGCTTGGGGAGCAATTGCCCTCCTGGCCCCTAGGGCAGTAAACCCATGTCCGATAGCTAGGCTTTAACTCATTACTCCAGGCTCAGTGATTGGATTTGTGATCGCAGTTATGTTTGCTTCTTAAATGGTAATCATCAGTTTTCATTATAGTAAGTGGAAATATAAGAAAAAAATATCCCTCCACCATAAAGAGTTAGAGTGTATTACATATGTATCCATCTGAGGGGTACATTTTTATGTCTGAAGCAGAAAATCCAAAGTTTACAATGGTTCCATTGCATTCCCAGCATTCCATGGAACAAAATGCAAATGAAAGAACACATTGGAGTGATTATTAGGGGAGGGGATCAGCCAGAAGATTTCCCTAGGATGTCAAGTACCATTGCACCCTTATTCTGATATACAGAGGTAACCTTTCTCATTGTGCAGAATTTCCCTGTCTGTAACATTCTGTGTTAACCCTTTGAGTGCCAGAGGGGTACGCAACACATTGCTTTGCAATGAGTTGAGTACCCCTCTGGCACTTAAAGGGTTAAGAAAACAAAGATACGCATGCAGGTCAATTGAAGTTTCTTATCAGATTCAGTTGGCTTAAGCCTTTGAGTGCCAGAGGATGATACACCTCTGGCACTCAAAGGGTTAACTCAGAAAATATGACGTTAAGGATGACAACATCTGTATACACAGAATTTCATTCATATGTAGCACAGTTAAGTAGACTCCAATACAAACAGCAGTAAGGAGCTTGTAGACTGTTGACATACTTTTAACCTTTTTGAATGTTCATATTTCATACTATTCATATCTGTGCACCAAGAGCATTAAGATTTTGACAGGTATTTTATTCAGAGTGCTACGCTTCTTTTATTTTATGAAAAGGTTCAAGTAGATGCCTTTAGCAACCTGAATAATATACCTGCCTTTGTCTCACAAATCTGTCTAAGAAGCTTTTTTTTTTCCTTCACTGGGATGAAATAATAAAATTGAGTTTAATACATAGGCTCACATAGTCACAGGAGAAGATTAATTTTCCTATCATCAGTCTTATTGCCAATATCCCCTTTACATCATTTGAAAGAGGTGTTGATTCATCACTGACTGGTTACTCCTTCCAGGAAGTAAACAGTGTAATATTATGATGAAATATTTTGAAACAAAACAACTTTTCTTTCTTTTTCTTAGTTCTATTTTAAAAGTAATGTTGTAATAACATCCATTTGCTGTAAAACATAGCATGTAAGAATGTATATTAGAACTAGGGTTGCCACCCTGCCAGTATTTTACCGGCAGGCCGGTAAAAAATTGGCTTCTGTCCAATGTTAAGTCTATGGAGGGAATGCCATGGCCGGTATTTTTTTGAAGAAAAGGTGGCAACCCTAATTAGAACAGGTTGTTTTTTTTCTTTACATTTTCTGTCAATTTCTGTTTATAATTAACTAGAACATATCGGGGTAAATGTACAAATCCACCAATGCAGCTCATTTTCTGCTCTAAGATGTTGTGGTTACACAAAGGCCTATGTACAAGAGTAGGAATGTCACGTTGAAATAAAGTTGAGCACAGCATACTCAATAATTCCCTCTAAGGAGAGCCTCAACAATGGCTGATAATACCTGCACTATCATTTTGTTAGGGAAGTCTTGAGAGAGGGATGAAAGTTACATAGTTTGGAATTTAGGCCAGCAGAGGCACATTGTAGTTAAACTGATAATTCCTTTTGGGGTTGCAGTTTATTAGCTAAGAGACTTCATGCTGTATACTCAGAATTCCATTCAGCAACATTAAAATGAAAGGACATACTGCAGTCATTAGCTTATGCTTGCTAGTTTCACAGCTTATACAGCAAAGTAAGATATGGAAATGCATGAGCAATTTTATATACCCATAGACTGCTACTCCGACCTCTTTGTTCTTATAAGTGTAGGATTATGTGACTGACTGATGTCAAGCTGAATTATGGGAATGCAATGGAAGTTTTATATGTTTTTGATTTTTTTGCTGTTGACAGTTTTTTCTATATATTTCAGATGTAAAAATACACATAAGTGTAATATATTGGTACTGTACTCTTTATAGCGGAGATATGTTTGTCAATATTTTACTCAACATAAAACAAATTGATGGTTTAACATACTGCCATTTACCAGATTTGCCTGAGACTGACTAAAAAAAGGATTTGGCTGCTTGCTTGCATCTGCTTAAGAATATTACAATGAACATAACAATGAGCATACCAATGGCATTGAATAGTAGACTTTCAAATATTATTTTTAAACTTAATTTAAGTCAATACACATTTTAGTGCACTTTATTGCACCTTAAAATAAATGGGGTAATACTCTTTTCAGATAATTGGTGCGCTGCCTTCTTTTTTGTTTCATTACACAGTGATGAGTCTGGCCATACACTGTAAAGAGAAGAAGCACATGGGTAAAGTCATAGCTTCGAGCAATAGGAATAGTTTCCTTACATATTATATCCTGAACAGTAACCTAGAGCTCAAGGAGAGCCCAGGGTTGCCTCATGCCCTTGGGAGAGACAGGGACAAGACTTCATCCATCACTGATTTTTGTATGTCTGATATCTAAACTGTTAATGCATATATTCCTATGATTTAAAGGTGTAGGATCCCTAAAGCCTTAAACAAATATTTTTTATATTTGAAACTAATGAGATAATGATGACAAAATAATATACTAATTTGGCCTTCTTTCTGTAGTAATTCACTTGTGTTCACCTATTTATTTTCAACTTTAATTAGACCTCAATGTTTAAACCTTGAATATCTTTCCAGGACAGAATGTATTTGATTGAAAAGTCATGTTACAGTAGAGAATCAATTAACAGATCTAAAGCTGGTTCAGTTTTTAATTTATTATTTGTCATTTCAATTTACTGTCTCAACATGATGAACATTTAAAAAATAAATATTCAAATTACTTGCAGTGTCCAATCTTCTTAGTCCTTCTCACAAATTTAGACTGCACTTAAATTATTCCTTGGCATTTTGTTGTTCAAAAATACTAGCTATAATGTGAAATTATATGTGTTTAGATTTTTTAACATGTCATATGGCAACACAAAAGAGAAGTTATTGGGGAAGGAAAATAAGTGAGAGTTGAAGATGGTTCTGAGCAGACTGAGTCCTACAACAACATAAGCCTTGAAAAAATGTTAGCAGGTGGAGCCCCTTTGTCCATGACACTAAGCACCAGCAGAGGGTACCACATTACATTATTTCAATAAAACCCCTGTTTTAAACAAAATAATAGGTGAACTTGTCAACCTTCAATATTTTGGTAAGTTTGCCATTCAAAAAAGTATATTTTTGGATTATCATTCTTTAGTTACTAGCTTCTTTCTTAGGACTTGGTAAGCTTAGGATGGCAGCCCATAGAAGAAGAACTGTGCAACATAATTGTTTTAACAACATTATTAATGGTGATGGTGGTGATGGTGATGAGTGTGGGCACCCTATGACTCTTGACCCCTCCAGTTATCTCAAATTCATCCAGCTCTGTGCATCGCATTCTAAAACAACAAAATTACAAAACATGGATGTTATTGTTTCAAAGGAAAATTAAGTTCTTGAGACATTTACAACACTACTATTTGCCACTTGGCCCGTATATTTTTAGCAGTGCTTCTACTGCTGATATGCATCATATCTCTGATTAACTGCTTGTGTGTCTTCCAGTCTGACCAGTTGTTGGACATCATGTGGGATATCAATAAGGATGTGTCTAGATGGGATCCTTCTTCCCCCTTACTCACATATTTATATAGTGTTAACCGATAGCAAAATGTATTTCCATGCTGTAGATTTCATAGACTGATTGGTTTCTGAGGGACAACTACTATACTTCTACTACAGGTGCTAGAAGTTTCAGTAATACTAGCAGTAGGTGTCAATGACACTGCACTTCGAACAACAACAGCAGAAGCACTCATACCTAGAGTCAATGTTGATCTGTGTTGCTTTTTAGTCAAAAATAGTGCAAGTTACTGGGTGGGGGTTGGACTATGGAGCAGTGATGACGATGATAATGATTGAAATGGCTTAGTAGACATAATGATGGTAGTGTTGACTATTACATGACAGAGCTGATATGATGTAGAACAGTTTTTCATCCTTCCAAAATTAATTTATGATGTATGTCTCTGTCACACACCAACCAAGGGTGAAGCCCTAAGCTTTGTGTGGCCATTATGCAGGTGCACTTTGAATCCAATGAGTATTAGTCAATGAAAATACAGAAGAGAAATTGATAAGCTGAGGTTGGGGAAGGTAATAAACATAGTCGGTAGAGCAGGACAGGTTGCATAATTAACATAGTAGGTAGAGAAACCCTAAATTGGGGCAGGTGGCAGGCAAGAATAGGAGTCCAGGAACCAGGCTGAGGTCCAACTCATGAGAAGTCCAGAGAGGCCTGTAAACAAGCAAATGTTCAAAGCCAGGAACAGGAGAATCAGAAAAAAATACAACTATCTTGGATAAAAAAAAAGCAATTGAGCACCCACCCAACAGAGAACTGTATAAATAGTGAACTTGCTGTGCATACACTTTCAGAACCAACAGTTGAGAACCAATAAGCAAAAAACAACCAATGAAGGAAAGGAAACAAGAGAACTTACATGCATGTACACTAGCTGTAGTTTAAGGCTACAGGTGAGACACATGTGCCAAATGGTAGGTACATTGAGGTGCATGCACCGAGGAAGAGAGAACACACAAAGCAAAATGCCATTGGTCAGATGTCAATGAACAACACCATGAATGAGAGAAGCCTCTGGGGCATGTAGCATTCACCCTTGCGAATGACCTCCAGGAACCAACAGATATAGCTTTCAAAGGATGGGCACAGTGGAAGACATTAGTCAAACAGTGAGCACGGATCCTAGCAGCAGATTCCCAAGAGCATTCCTCTGGTATGAACCATTGAAAGTAAATCAGGTATTCCAGTACTCTGGAACTGGGATGAAGGTCCAAGACCAAGGACAGGACTAAGTATTAGAGGCCTTTGATTGGAAAATGTGGCAGATATGAAAGGCTTCAGAAGGGGGTATAAAAAAGGTAACAGATTGCAATGTTCTCTATAGTAGTTAAATTATAGTTTCACCACTTTATTCTGGACTGGAGGTCATCAAAAACAGCTATGAAGTTTTCTTCTTCTGAGTCTGTTTCCCAATCATCTCCTTTTCTAAATATATATATATATATATATATATATATATATATATTTTTTTTTTTTTTTTTTTTCTATTTGTTGCAGCATACTATGTTAAATAATTAATATACTAAAAAAAAAAAGCTACAGTGGAAAAAAGAGGGTTGGTGGCAGGGCCAAATTTATATCGTCCTTTGTTAAAGCATCCTAGCTGGCCCTAGCCCCTTCCATGTCTGCACCCCCCAGTTCACATCTCCTATACCCATCTACTGTTGCTTGGCACAGAAGAATATATACTAACAAGCAAACCCTCTTAACGTATACGTTTCCAGTGAAGAGAAATTGTGATTGAACTGACTACTCTCAGGCTGCATGGTGGGAAATTCATGAAAAGCACAACAGCGCCCCCTCAAAAATCTGTTACATGGGCCTAGACTATTCAACCTTCTCTCCCTAACTGGAAATCAAACCCTTGCTTAGGGAAATATGCTAGAAATGAGGAAAGTGAGAGGATAACATTTAGAAATATATATAGGTGGGAAATGGGAATAAAAAAAGAAATAAGCAAGGCAGAGAAAAGAGGAAAATAGACATACACAGGGGGCTTGAAACTTAAAGCTACCTTTCTTCTGTTGGGGGGCACTGTTGGAACAGCTGTCTATGGGCAGTTATTGTCAGTGTTTATAGTCTTCCATAGGTTGCTGTAGCAACAGCACCACTAACATTTCAGGTCACAGTGGTACTGAGCCTGAAAAATGCAAGTTTAGGTGCAATAATATTTGAATAAGACATCTCCAAGCAGTGAGAGTACCCTAGGCTTACTCCCTCTCTCTCCCCCTCTCTCTCTCTCTCTGTCATATTATGCAATACTACCCCTTTAATTTAATTATGCTGTTAAAACATATTTGTACTTAGTTTTAATTTAATACACATGGTCATACCTAATTAATAAGCTCATAGCGAATATAAGCTGCAAGATTGAAATAAGTTTCAGTAGTCCTGGAACAGGTTAAAGATAAATCTGAGCCACGATTTCCCATTCTGATGGGATTAACAACGAAAATGCTTCTAGCTGCAATGTGGAATTAAAAGCGAGGAGAATAACAACGTATTCCTAAATGTATTATACACATTTTGCTCCCATTTTGCAGATGCAGACTTTCTCAAATGTATTAATGTATTCCTGTAGCAAGTTAGCGCTCACCACTCTTTCCTACCCCTAGTTATCTATATGCTTGCAATGGTGAGCTAACTAGTTCTAGATTCTGAAAGAAGAAAAGCAGTGTGATATATTAACACTTTAAAGTGTAGCAAATCTTAAGGTACTGTATAGCTCTATTACATAAAGTGTGTACTTAAGAAAGGAAGGAGTACGTGTTGTGCACTACATCAGCATTTTACTGTACGTTTTACAAGTTACTGGGTGTAAAATCTGACAATTTTCTTAGCCAAGATTTGTAAGCTTTGCTAGCACCCTATGTAAGGTTTTAGCACTATGCAGCAGTGCAGAGAGACAAGTGTGCTTGAGCTATTAACTTGTTATTCTAACTAGCAGTATCACAATTTAATGAACAAGAGTGTAGTGTTTGAGGTCAGTTGTTTATGGGTATCCTTTCCATAAATATGCTGTGGCTGTAATTGCTCAGCTGCTATCAAGTCTTACCTTATTTTAATTAATATGGTGCAAGGGTGGACTTTAAAGAAAATAAAATAAAAAAACTCAATTTTTCCATTTCATTTCATATGAGAACATAAATGCTATCTCCAGCAAATCTTGTCTCTCCATCTTGGTGACAATTAATCATCATCATTGATTAGCACTGTCTAGCCTGCTTTCAGTTTTGAACAGGTAATGAGTGACCAACTCTTAGATGCTTGAGGACAGAGCTGGGGAGTGTAGCTTGTGAGAGTAAAAAACCCTATCTGGGTCCTTGCTGTGGCAGTAAAATAGCCAGGAAAAGGACAGGTTAGACTCAGCTAGGATTGTGAGAGATGGTCACTCACTAATGAGTCTGCATCCTAATACAGAATTCACAAAAGCAGTTTTAAAAAATGATAGAGGAGGAGAGACATCATAGGACTCCTGTACCTTTATAAAACCAGTAAAAAATGCAAGCGGTTAGATGAATGGGCTGGACTGTCTCCATAGGAAATTACTGTATGAAGTGGATGCTGACCTCACCAAACAAGCTGAGCTGAGCAGACAAGCTGATGTAGGGAGAATAGCAATTAAAGGTTTGGAAACGTTGAGGGATATCTGACTGCTGAAGCACTAGAGCAGTAGGAGAACAGGATCAGAGAGGTTAAGCAGTCTGGTACTTAGGACCAGAGGTAGTTAAGCCAGGAAATAACACAATCAGAAGAGAAGCAAACATAATGCTGTCTCTGAAGTATCTCCTTGAACGGGAGAGATACATGAGTTCAGGTGAGACTTTAAAAGCACAGACAGCCTATAATCTAAGAGGGGGAGTGGCAACAGAGGAAAGGGTGCTGGGACACTCCCCCCTCAGTGGGATGACCAGGCTTCTCTGGATGAATGCAATAAAAAAAATGTAACCAGGGATAGAGCATGAACGTCTGAGGATGGTACCTACAAGCGTTCCTCTGGACCATATTCTTTGCAGTCCACAAGGTATTACAAGGAACTGGGGATGTAACAAGAATCCAGAAACTTTCATAAGGGGCATGAGTAGTGTGAAGAAATCAGTTTGTGACCACAGCTTTCAATAGTGACACATTGTCAGGACCGACTAATGCAGGTAGTGACCTGCAGGGGAGTGAGTGCTAGGGAGCGAGGAATTGGGTTCGGTGCTGGAGGGCGGTGACTGCCTGGGGGCAGGCCTTGCTGCGGCTAGGGCCGAGTAAAGGTGCTGGCCGCAAGGCCAGATGTCTGTACCCCAGTTGAGCCGGGATCCAGACCAGGATGACCTCCTCCAGACAGTACGGACTCCCCTGCAGGGGGGAGCGAAGGCTGGGGAGCGCAGGCTAGAGAGCGGTGCTGGAGTTCGTAGGCCACGAACTGGCTAAACCCCCCAAAAGCAATGGAAGAGACCGAAACCCAGGAACAGGACCTAGCTAGGATGGCTAACCCGTGGAAGAACTACTGGGTAGCCAAAATAACAACTGGAGATCTGGAGTGGATAAAGATCTCGCTAACCGTGGACGGACTAGCTGGAGGACTGCTGGTGGTCTATCAGGACGCAGCTAGTAGGCAGGTGAGAGGTCAGACCTACCGGTCAGCTACTAAGGGTCCAACTGGACCAATGGAGTAAGCAAGAGAGTAGTCAGGGTAGCCGGTCAATAACGGGAGATCCAACAGCAGCAGAGGAGCAAGCAGGAGAGTAGTCAGACAAGCCGGTCAATAACGGGAGATCCAACAGCAGCAGAGGAGCAAGCAGGAGAGTAGTCAGACAAGCCGGAATCGGTACACAGGAAAACGCCGCCAGGAGCAGGACTTGGATACAGCAGAGTACAGTAGACTAAACTGTGAGGAACACTAGTGAAAGTGCACCAGGCAAGTGAGTAAGACACCTAAAGTAGGGACCGGAAGGTGACGTCACGAACAGCCCCAACCCGGAAGTACAGAGCCGCCGGAAAGGAGAACTAGGCTGAACGCGGCCGCCGCCAGAGCAGAGAGGCTGCCGGACTGAGCGGGGAGAAAGAGAGAGGCACAAGCGAACGCCCCGCGGGAAGGTGGGAAACCCCCCAGCCGGAAGGCCGACCGCGAGGTACAAGGACGTGACAGTGCCCCCCTCCCAAGAGGGACCCTCCGGGGACCTACGGAGCCGGCTTGGCGGGGTAGGCGTGGTGAAAGGCTCGGAGCAAGGCGGGGGCGTGGACATCACGGGAGCGCACCCAGGACCGTTCCTCGGGCCCGTAGCCCTTCCAATTAACGAGATACTGTAACCCTCCCCGGAAGCGACGGGAATCCAGAATCCCATCGATGAGGTATTCCTCCTGACCGCCGACGGTAACCGGTGGAGGAGGCCGAGGCGTGGAGCGGAAACCACTTGCGGGAAGGAAGGCCTTGAGCAAGGAGACGTGAAATACGGGGTGAACACGGAGACCCCGGGGCAAAGCCAAACGGTAAGATACGGGTGATATACGCCGCAGGATACGATACGGGCCTATGAACCGGGGTCCCAGTTTCGTAGAGGGTTGGGCTAGACGGAGGTGTCTAGTAGACAGCCAGACCCTCTGTCCGACACTGAACAGCGAGGAGGAACTGCGACGGCGATCAGCAGACTTTTTCTGCTGCTTTTGGGCTCGCAGAAGACCGGAGCGAATGGCCTGCCAATGAGACGCTAGGGAGAGCACCCGTCTCTCAGCGGCGGGAACCAGTGAAACTCCCGGAGTAAGTAGGAGCAGGCGTGGGTTATACCCCAGGGCCGCAAAGAACGGAGAACAACCTAGGGAGGAATGTCGGAGCGAGTTATAGGAGAGTTCGGCCCAAGAGAGCAGGGAGGACCAGTTGCTATGGTTCTGATTACAATAGGAGCGAAGATAGTGCTCAAGGTTTTGGTTAAGTCGCTCTGTCTGCCCATTGGTCTGAGGGTGGTATGCAGATGAGAAGTGCAGCGTGATGCCGAGACGGGAACAAACGGCTCTCCAGAACTGAGAGACGAACTGAGAACCCCGATCAGATACTACGTGTAAAGGTACGCCGTGCAGGCGGACGATTTCTGCGAAGAAAGTCTCCGCCAGCTCTGCGGCCGTAGGTAACTTGGGGAGAGGTATGAAATGGCCCTGTTTAGAGAAGCGGTCTATGACCACTAGTATAACCGTGTTCCCGGAGGACAGAGGTAAATCCACCATGAAGTCCACGGCTAGATGGGTCCAGGGGAGCGCCGGTACCGGCAATGGCTGTAAGAGACCCATAGGTTTGATCCGTGGAACCTTCATTCGGGCACAGGTCACACAAGAGCGTACCCAAGAACACACATCCTGCCGACAGGAAGGCCACCAGAAATACCGGGTAAGGAGGGCCAGAGTACGCCTGACTCCAGGATGTCCTGCCACTGGGGATTGATGAGCCCAGGAGAGTACGTCATGACGAAACCTATCAGGCACAAAGAGTCAAGCAGGAAAGCGGTTAGAGGAGGGCGTATCAGGAAGTTGGGCCTCCCGGATACCCTGCAAGGTCCGAATGGACAGAGCCCCTAAGATCTTGGACTGAGGCACGATGGGTTCCGGGGGAAGTGAAGGCTGAGGCTCGGTCTCATGGAGTCTGGACAAGGCATCAGCCTTGAGGTTCTTAGTACCCGGGAGATAGGAAATAGTAAAATCAAACCGGGTAAAAAACAGGGCCCATCGGGCCTGACGAGGAGTCAACCGCTTGGCTGAAGCCAAATAGGCAAGGTTACGATGATCCGTAAGGATGCTGATTGGATGTGCAGCCCCTTCGAGTAAGTAGCGCCACTCCTCTAGGGCCAGCTTAATGGCCAATAATTCCCTGTTTCCGGTGTCATAGTTTCTTTCTGCAGCACTGAAACGACGAGAGAAGTAGGAGCACGGCTGTAGAGTACCCTTAGGACCGGTACGCTGGGATAACACTGCCCCTGCAGCGGTCTCAGAGGCGTCTACCTCAAGAGTGAAGGGAGACGTGGGGTCTGGAAACACCAGTAACGGAGCCCTCGAGAAGGCAAGCTTTAGGGAGCGGAAGGCCTCCAAGGCTTCGACCGTCCAAGAAGCCGGATCGGCTCCCTTGCAGGTAAGACGGATAATGGGCTGAATTACTCGAGAAAAATGCCGGATGAATCTCCTGTAGTAATTGGAGAAGCCGACGAAGCGCTGGATAGCCTTAGTGGTACGGGGAACCGGCCATTCCAGAACAGCTCTGACCTTATTGGGATCCATGGTTAAACCCGATGCTGAGATAACATACCCAAGAAAGGGTAACGAAGCTTGTTCAAACTCGCACTTCTCGAGTTTGGCGTACAACTTGTGGAGACGTAATCTCTGTAACACAGTGGTGACGTGCTGTCGGTGTTCGCATAAGGTCCAGGAATGGATCAAAATATCGTCCAAATACACCACGACAAAAGACAGGAGAAGATCTCGGAAGACGTCGTTAACGAACGCCTGGAAGACTGCTGGGGCATTGCGTAACCCGAAGGGCATAACGCAGTATTCGTAGTGCCCAAAACGGGTGTTAAAGGCAGTCTTCCATTCGTCTCCTTCACGCATGCGGACCAAGTTGTACGCCCCACGTAGATCTAGTTTGGTGAAGACAGTGGATCCACGCAGACGTTCCAGGAGTTCCGGAATCAAGGGAAGGGGATAGGAGTTCTTGCGGGTGATGGTATTAAGACCCCTGTAGTCAACACAGGGTCGTAAGGAACCGTCCTTCTTCTTAACAAAAAAGAAACCGGCTCCCGCTGGAGAAGTGGAAGGCCGGATAAACCCTCGAGCAAGACTGTCCTGGATATACGACTCCAAGGCAGCAGTTTCAGGCAGGGATAACAAGTAGGTCCTCCCTTTGGGAGGGACCGTTCCGGGAATCAGCTCGATAGAGCAATCATAGGGCCGGTGAGGAGGAAGAACCTCCGCCCGGGTCTTGGAGAAGACATCAGCAAAAGTTGAATACGGCACAGGAATGGACGGAGCTGAGGAAGAACATGGGTCTGTAACGGCAGTCAAGGCAGAGATGGTAAAGGAAGAAACAGAACCCGCGGAAAACGAAAGCCCACCGCCTCTCCAGTCGATTCTTGGATTGTTCTTCCGTAACCAGGGAAGACCGAGAATGACCGGGGTATTAGGACTGGTGATAACGTCAAAGGTCATGAGCTCCTGGTGATGGTGACCTAGGAGAACCCGAAGAGGTACAGTCTGGAGTGTGACCAGTCCGGAACCCAAAGGGGAACCGTCAATCACGGTAATGGTTACAGGGGGGTTCTTGGAAACCAGCGGAACTCCTATCTGCTGGGCAAAGCGGTGGTCGATAAAGACACCAGCTGCCCCGGAATCTATGAGAGCTTCAGCCTGGGCAGTGGTAGATGACCAAGACAGGTGTAGAGGAACAGTAAAACGCTGTTGCTTGGACGAGGGAAGGACAGTGTGACTTAGGGTAAGCCCCTCGAAGCCCCCTAAGTCTGCTCGTTTCCCGGCTTGTTTGGGCAACCACGTGCAATATGACCCGGCTGACCACAGTATAGACATAGCCCGCGCTGACGACGCCTGGACTTCTCCTCCTCGGACAGGCGGGTAACTCTTCCGATCTCCATGGGCTCTGGGGCATTCTCCGCAGGCACCGGGGCGGCCTGAAAACGTGGAACCACACGTAGCGGAGGTCGAGGTACCGGACGCCTGGAGCGATCTCTGTCCCTCTCCTGCCGTCTCTCCTGTAGACGGGTATCCAGGCTGGTACACAAGGCGATCAGTCCGTCGAGGGTCTCTGGAATGCCGCGTGTAGTCAGCTCGTCCTTCAGTCGTTCGGACAACCCACGACGAAAGGCTGCCTTCAAAGCGCTCTCACCCCAGTTGGTGTCAAAGGCCAGAGTGCGAAACTCGATGGCATACTGGGTGAGGGACTGGGATCCCTGATGTAGATCTAGAAGGGCTGCCTCAGCTCTAGCCTGCCTTCCTGGAACATCAAAGGTAGCACGAAACGCAGCGAGGAAGTCGTCGAAGTCGTCCAGCAAAGGGGATTGGCGATCTAGGAGTGGCGTCACCCATGCCAGGGCTCTACCCCTGAGGAGGGACACCAGAAAGGTGATGCGAGCTTGGTGGGAAGCGAAATGGTCCGGCTGATTCCGGAAATGGAGAAAACATTGGTGCACAAAACCCCGTAGCAGGGAAGCGTCCCCCTCATACTTGTCAGGGAGGGGAATCTTGACTGAAGCGGTTCTGACGGGCGCCTCCGCAGGTGGCTGTGGTACGGATGGCGAAGCTATTGCTTGCGCCGGAGTCTCCAACCGTTGTTGCAGACGTTGCAACAAGGAGGTGATAGAGTCCAACTTCTGATCCAGACGTTGGATCTGGGAAGCATGTTGCTCCAAGACCGACCCCTGCTGGATTACGGCCTCGGTGAGTTTAGTGGGGTCAAAAGACATGACGGGTGTTGGCACTTTCACTCTGTCAGGACCGACTAATGCAGGTAGTGACCTGCAGGGGAGTGAGTGCTAGGGAGCGAGGAATTGGGTTCGGTGCTGGAGGGCGGTGACTGCCTGGGGGCAGGCCTTGCTGCGGCTAGGGCCGAGTAAAGGTGCTGGCCGCAAGGCCAGATGTCTGTACCCCAGTTGAGCCGGGATCCAGACCAGGATGACCTCCTCCAGACAGTACGGACTCCCCTGCAGGGGGGAGCGAAGGCTGGGGAGCGCAGGCTAGAGAGCGGTGCTGGAGTTCGTAGGCCACGAACTGGCTAAACCCCCCAAAAGCAATGGAAGAGACCGGAACCCAGGAACAGGACCTAGCTAGGATGGCTAACCCGTGGAAAAACTACTGGGTATCCAAAATAACAACTGGAGATCTGGAGTGGATAAAGATCTCGCTAACCATGGACGGACTAGCTGGAGGACTGCTGGTGGTCTATCAGGACGCAGCTAGTAGGCAGGTGAGAGGTCAGACCTACCGGTCAGCTACTAAGGGTCCAACTGGACCAATGGAGTAAGCAAGAGAGTAGTCAGGGTAGCCGGTCAATAACGGGAGATCCAACAGCAGCAGAGGAGCAAGCAGGAGAGTAGTCAGACAAGCCGGTCAATAACGGGAGATCCAACAGCAGCAGAGGAGCAAGCAGGAGAGTAGTCAGACAAGCCGGAATCGGTACACAGGAAAACGCCGCCAGGAGCAGGACTGGGATACAGCAGAGTACAGTAGACTAAACTGCGAGGAACACTAGTGAAAGTGCACCAGGCAAGTGAGTAAGACACCTAAAGTAGGGACCGGAAGGTGACGTCACGAACAGCCCCAACCCGGAAGTACAGAGCCGCCGGAAAGGAGAACTAGGCAGAACGCGGCCGCCGCCAGAGCAGAGAGGCTGCCGGACTGAGCGGGGAGAAAGAGAGAGGCACAAGCGAACGCCCCGCGGGAAGGTGGGAAACCCCCCCCGCCGGAAGGCCGACCGCGAGGTACAAGGACGTGACACACATGAAAGGAGTTTGGAACTCTCATAGGATAAAAGGACAAGGAAAAGGTAACAGGAGTAAACTTTCACAGAATCCTGAAAGGGCCAATAAACCAAGAATCCATTTTGGAAGACGGCTGCTTCAGGCAAAGATTTTAGTAGATAACCCAACCTGGTCAGTGGTAGAGTACAGAGGAGCTGAGTGATAATGAATGGAGGCATGGAAGAGATTATTAAAGGCAAATTAGGCCAATGGGAGCAGATCAACCCATTTGGAGTGCTGATAATTAATATAATGATGAAGAAAAGATTCCAAAGCTTGATTTGTTCACTCTGATTCTGAAGATAAATGAAAATCAATATCCATCTGCTTGCCAAAAGCCTTTCAGAATCTGTACACAAACTGACAACCTCAGTCAGAGACAATTTGTAAAAGCAGTCCGTATAATCAAAATATCTGATTAATAAAGATATCAATTCATGTCCAAGAGGTAGGAAGTCAGCAAAGATGAATAAAATGGGCCTGCTTGGACAACCAGTCCACAACAACCAGAATGACAGCACATTGCTAGGAGATGGGATGATCCACAGTGAAATCCACTGAAAGGTGTGTTCAAGGATTTGTTATAATAGTCAAGGGTTGAAGCAGCCCAAATGGCCTTTCTTGAGAGAATTTATTCTTGGGACACACCTCACAAAAATGGACAAAATCAATAACATCTTTTCTATCAGTAGGCTATTACAATTGCCTGCAAAGCAACTCCAAAATCCATTTAACCCAGGGATCTCCAACAATAAGAAAAGTTCCACTTGAAACCTAAGAGGCTAACATATACCCACAGATAGATGCTTTTGTGTTTTAAAAATCTTAGTAAAACAGTAGAGAAAAGACATGAGATGATTTGTTCAAGACAGATGATGGGTTTCAGTGAAGAATATTGAGCCTAGGAAAAAACAATGATTTGGCATCAGTATTAGCATTTTTGGCACCAGGTAAATAGGTGATGATGAAGTTAAAACATGTGAAGAATAAGGCTGGTCCTAACTGTCAGATTTGAACAGGTAATGAAGGACAAACTCATAGATGCTTGAGGACGGAGCTGAGGAGAGTAGCATGTAGACAGAGACAACCCTAGCTAGGTCAGTGCTGTGGCAATAGCCAAAGGTGGTACCTCAGAATAGATCAGGATAACAGTTGAGAGATGGTCACCCAGTCAAGAGTCTGAATCCTAATACAAACTTCACAGAAACCGTTATGAAAAAGAGGAGAGACACGAAAGGATTCCTGTACCTTTAAGAAAAACAACAAGAACGCATATGGGAGGTGCAACAACAGGCTGGACTGTCTGTAGAGGAGAGTATTGCACAACACAGACAAGCTGAGGGAGGAAGAACAGCAAACAAAGGGTTGGAAATGCTGAGAAATATATAACTGCTGGAGCAATAGGATCAAAATAACAAATCTGTGGATGTGTGTGTGTGTGTGGGGGGGGATGAGCCGAAATCATGCTAAGGAATCATACAGTTAAAGTGCAGGATCAGAGGGGTTAAGCAGTATCATAGTCAAGCCAGGGAACAACACAATCGGAAAAGAAGCAAACTGAAGGCTGACTCTCAGGTACCTCACAGAGACTTCAAAAGCCCAGACAGCCAATGCATTGAGAGGGGAAGTGGCCAGCAAGGTAATGGAAGTGTGACATCTGCTTCCCATAAATCTCTTGCATTGGATCCTGGGAATAAATCTATAGGATAGTCACCATCCCCTGTGTTTCCAACCTAATTAGTATCCCATTGGACTCCTCTTGTGGCAAAGGGCATGCACGTAATGTTAATCAGAAAATAAGCCTGTCCATTGCAGCCATGAACTTTATCATATGATTGAACCCAAAACAACAACGTATTTATGTTTTGAAAGAAATGTTATTGAGTCTTAAATACGGTGAATATAGTGAAGCAAACTGCATGTTTCACAAGAAATATCAGTTATCCAATAACACTTCTATCATATCAATTACAATGGGTGTTAAACCAGTCTCCTGCTACTAAATCAGAATAACTTCCTTGCACATTAGAAATGTGCCTGTTCAACAATGGCCAAATTGTAAATGCACATTGCACATTGCTTATTCATCAATGAGCAATGTCCAAATAGATCCATATCCATAAGCCAACATCAAGCTAGTGGATCCCATTGTTGTTTATGGGGGTGAACACACTCCGTATGCAAATGTATGTGTATAGCTAGAATGGTGGCATTTACATCATGTTTTCATTGTTATTTCCCTGCTTCTCTTATGCAAGTAAAGGAAATACAGTTGATTGTTGATGAATAAACAAAGGTATCCATCAATAACGACAGAAGCTGCATTGATCTCCTTCACAACATAATTTTGCAAGTAATGACAAAAGCTTCAAACCATTTTGAGTAATAATTCCAATTTCCCCAATATATTAGTACATAAATCTTTAAAACTCCTCAAAACAAATTAAACCAATCCACTAACAGAATCCATGAGCTGGCTATCCTTTACTATCCTCCTTTAAAGATTTTGCCTCCAAATCCCCATGCTGCTAATGCCCGAGAAAGATTAAAAAATAAATATTATGATGGAATTCAGTTTTCCTGTTTTGTAAAAATAATGTTCTTATCTAAAAAAAAATACTAGTCCAAAATATTTCATTTTTATACAACATAATGCAGTGTGAACCACAGAATACATCTTGTCATTCAGCAGGGAGTATTGTCTTACCGCTACAGACAAAAGTAGATTTTTTTTTTGCTTGTCATGCAGATAATTAAAGCTGACAGGCACCATCATAAGAGGATTTCATTGCTAAAGAATTAGGAGAAACATTTGAACAAATGTAGAAGTGAATTTTGTTGTGTGAAAGGCAGCTTTTAAAAGTCTCAGCCTTCAGCAACATATTGTACTTTTTGGGTTTACAGACTGCACAGAAAAGAACTGGCACAACTTGGGTTTCATACTGTACTATTTAATCAGGCATATAATTAACTAAATCACCTGTTCCTTTACAAACTGAACATCTGTTCCAATGCATCAATTAAAGGGATAGTAATGTTTCATAATAAAAGCAGCTTGAATTAATCTTCATAGTATTTGGGCCATGGAGAATGTTATTTCAGTACTAACAGAGTTGTAGTTCAAGAGTAATTGAATGATAAAGTAGTCCCCTCACACCCCTTCTACTTATGTAACACTGCTCAGCTTAGAGCAGCAGGGAGTGTCCAAATACATTGCAGAGAGGAACAATCCTCAATTAAGGTAAGGGAAAAAGCTGAAAACCTGTCAAGGGGGACAGGGATTTCATTGTTCTCACAGTAAGAATTTTGACCCTTGATGTGAGATGTCTGGTCTATGGACTGGATTCCACATGCCACTAGGTAAAAGGGGCAGGAGAGGGAAACTTTATCATTCAATTACTCTTGAACTACAACACTCACAGTAATGAAATAACACTCTCTATGGCTCAAATACTATGAAGATTAATCGGGGCTGCTGTTTTTGTGAAACATTACTATCACTTTAAAGCAGAAGTTCTTAACAAGGTTGTTGTGGCATTGGTGTGCCACAGACATCGACTTAGGGTGACCCATGTATTTACGAAGACTTTGACCAAAATGTGAATATTGCAGTTTAAATGTTTATTTATGGAATGCATATGCATAGGCATAATATGTTATTTTTGTTAGTATGATTGTGAAACTGAACAATAACTGTACATTTATGTAGTACCCTTCACTGGGCCCTTGATAAATTACATTAAATGTGCTAGGGGTGCTCTGAAAATCCCAGATTGTGTTTTAGGGGTGCCTTGAGCAAAAACAGAATGACAAGCATTGAATTAACTTTTGAAATAACTTTAAATATGTAAAAAATAATTATGCATGTGTTACACCTCTAGAATATAATCATAAACTGGCTTCTTAACATATATGTGAAATGTGCTATTCCAAAATCATTGATTTCATTTTCTTTATGCTGTTTGTGATGAGAGTTAAGAGGTAAAGCATACCTTCCAAGTGTCCCTCTTTAGGAGGGACAGTCCCTCTTTTTGGCCCAAATCCCTCTGTCCCTCTTTCTCATCCTGATGTCCCTCTTTTTAGGAGATCAGACTGGTGAGGTGTATATGTAAGTGTATCATACTGCTCTACAGCAATAAAACTCACATTATTGTTTGTTTAAACATCAGTATATGTGTTTATAAATTATTATGTGTAAATAAAATAATTTGGTCTTGTAATAAGTCATTTATTAGGTCACACAAGGAGTAGTCAATAAGTCATGAAATAGCCTAAAAATTCTCGGTAATGCCCCGCCTACCAGCCACGCCCCCGGCAACACCCCCTGAACGACAAGTGTCCCTCTTTGGCAATTTGAAATGTTGGGAGGTATGGTAAAGAGTTCATGTATAGTGATTAGTGTCCAACAATCTTGTGTCCAGAAAAGCTGTTACCTTATCTCAGTTCATATACAGAAAATCCTGTAGAGTCTCCTCAGTGTTGCTATGGTACTTGGAGTCCTGGAAAAGCAAGACATGGCTGCTCCTTTGGAGCATATGTAAGACTAGAATTTAGGCCTCAAAAAACAAATACAGACGTTTTAAAGTTGCTAGCATGAAGGACGGAATAATTAAGTGTAGGTGTTAGTATTCCTTTAATGTACTATAATGTGCTATATCTAATAATTATACATTATTGATAGATAGAAGGTCTGCAAGTATACATTTACTAACAATGATATGGTCAAAATTGCAGTAATCAGAACTGTTATCATTATTTTAGCACTTATTTGTTGAGTGTTTTCAAGTTCACCAGCACTGCACAGATGGATAATAAACAGTAAAAGAATACTTGGCAATTATAAATAAAGTAACAAGAAGTAACACAAGAAGTGTTGATTGCTCTGCTAAGTAAAATGGAAACATGTAACCACAACAGGAAATGTAATTGGTTTTGGCAAGATAATCAGAGTTCAATAAGAATCCTTACAGGCCAGGAGTAGTCAATCTTTAGACCTCTAGAGGACTACAACTCCCATCATCCCCAACCAGGCAATGGCTGGTTGGGGATGATGGGAGCTGCAGACCCCAAAACCTAGAGGTCCAAAGATTGTCTACCTCTATTAATGGCTTTGTGGGGATGGATGTACAAGTTCAATCACACAGGACAAAATATCTAGGTGCATCTTCAGTATCATCACCCTAACAGGAGGGGTTAAAAAAGGGTGTTGCCCCTTAGTTTTTTGCACCCGCACAGAGGGTTTACTTTTAAATGGTCACACGCAAAAGAGCCTGCAACCAAAGAGCCAGTTGAAATATAAGCTGCTTTTTAAATGCTTCTCAAATGGTTAAATGTTGAAGCGTCCTTTCCATACACGACATGACAATCTCGCGCTGTCATGCAGCACAAGATTGTCATGCCGACATCTTTATTCAGGCGACATGTTGCGTGCGACCTTTTAAAAGGATACCCACATAGAGTTGTACATTGTCAGTACCTGGTAGTAAAATAAAGAACACGCCCACATTTCCTACCCCTTGGTCTCAGAACTCAGAAAGATGGAGCACAGGGGACATTTTGATGAGCACAATGTGGTTACAGGTATGCTTTGTGCATAGAAACAATTGAATGCATCTAAAAAATCTAAAAACCTATGAATTTTACTTGCAGTTATTTATTCTCTAGGGTATGTTTTTCTGAGTATCTTCACATTGCTAATTGTATTATATGAAACTTGTGTTTTGTTGTTAAATTATTATTCACAATGCATTGTTTCCCCCACTGACATGCTAAAGGTTAAAAGTGAGTATGTTGGGTGATCTAGTGGTAACCCAAAAAGCTATAATAGTTTGATTACCAGGTGTGTGTGGGAAACACCAAGATCTCACGCACACTCATGCACAAGAACACTCAGATGCATGCACTCACACATGAATGCACACATATGCATGCACATGCACTCATAAATATATACATGTATCCATGCACACATGCATGAATGCACACCAGTACACACACACACATACACACATAAACACATACATGCACACTTACATGCCTAGATGCACACATACAGACACACACATGCATGCACATAGAAGCACGCTTGCACTTACAAACACACGCATAAAAACATATACACATGCATACATGAACACACACACAAGCACATTCACACATACACATGCATGCACACATATATACATACCTACAGGTGCACGCACATAATAGGGATACAGGTGTACCCAGATCTGAAAAAGGGAAGGCATCTCTTTCAGACAATGGTCTGAAAGATACTTTTGATGGGTGTTCAAATGATCACACAGCAAAACTAGATATACTTTAATATTTGAGAAAACAAATTGTGGTAGACATGGTTTTGTGTTTCTGCACCACCATACAGTATGTCAGTTTATAGTACGTGGTGAATCTCCATGGTTTTCAAATATATTATTATCTTTGAAGTGTGGGGAAATGTTGCCAAATTTTGGAAACCTATGTGCACATAAGCATAGGGGGTTGAATGCTATAAAGTCTATTTGATGCACTTGGTTGTCTACTTTTCAAAAGAGCATGTATTGTCTACCTCTTATGACCAGTTTAGTGCAGACAGGTAATATCAGAAAATAAGAATGATAGGTGTAAATAAGTGCTCCTGCCACCCCTAAGATATGTCAAAATATACTGTCATATTGTCCCATATTGTGCCATCTTTCTCAGGTTTACTGTAGGCACTGACTAAAGTAGGACATTCCATGGTTTTTAAAGATTTTAATTTCTTTGAAGAGGTGGCTATGTCCAAAAATAAAACTTTTTTTTTCCAATAGCTCCACCTTCTGGAAACATTTGTTTGCACTGAGAAAGGAGTAAAAAGGCTACTGATCCCTCATTTGTACCTGTTCTACCTTTAAAAAAAAAAACAGCTGTTGTTGCAGCTATTTTAGTTCAGGGGTAACATATCCGATTAATGTATGAAAAATAATATATTTTGGTAAAGGTAGTTGTGCTTCTGGCACTCACTGTGGTAAGTCAGTTCTTACCAGCGATGTGACATTTCTCTTAGGAGAGTAGTTGCTAATGAATACAGTAGGAAATGCCATAGTTTTTAAATATTTCTATAGCTTTGAAGGGGTAGAAATGTTAAAAAAGCATATTTTTTGCTTTAGTGCCATCTTCTGGAAGCATTTGTGCTCACTGTGCTAGGGGTAGAAAGGCAAGTGACCACTCATTTCATACACTGTTGTCTTCTATAGTTGTTACAGCCATTTTGGTTCAGAGAGAACATATTTTAAGAATGGAACATAAGAAAATCTTCCAAGATGAGTTTGTCATTCACTTTATTGGAATTTCATCTCACTCAAGAAGAGGGATTACTAATGGGCTAAGGATATTAGGCGAGGTTGCATACATGTCTGACTATATGTATGTGTATGTATAGTATATGTCTGTGTGTGGCTCACCAAATGCATTTGAGTAGAGATGTGGTACTAGGACCAACATAATTTTCCTGCCTTGTAGTAATCAATCATCATTCCATCCTCTATTTCATGGGTTGATGTTTGCCTCCTCTTTGGTATCTAAAACCCTCCTACAGCTAACAGGAAGCTTCAAGAAACCACTTCCTGGGGTGAGATGATCTAAGGTGAGATAAAGGTGTGATAAAGATGAGATAGCTCAAATGTAAATGTTATTCTATGGAGCCTCAGCCTATGCACAATTATCCCTCATGTTGAAGAGATCATAGTGCATACGCCATATAATCCCTATTCAGTATGTTGGAAAATATC